>JANBXA010000728.1:12020000-13322500 GCA_030556225.1 Cricetiscus sungorus | reverse complement strand
TATTTAGTTAGGATAGGCTAGTTGCTATAACTGACTTAAAACAACAAAATTTACTTATTACGTCTTTGACATCTAGATGTGGGTATTGCTGCTAAACAGTTGGGATCCCTCCAGTTGAAGGCTTTGGGGCCCAGGTTCCTTCCACATTATGTATGCCTCTGTTATTTCCCTTGGCACTGAAGTCAAGTCAGTTCATCCAACAGATGGGAAGGAAAAGTCACAAGGGAATCATGCTTACCCTGTTACCTGTTATCACTCTGGCATTCATTGGCCGGAACATGGGCATATAGCAATCCTACAGTGAAGGATGCTGGGAAACACATGTCCGTTGATATATCAGAAGAACAAGGATGAAGTGTTAAGGGCATAGCTATCTCTGATGCAGTTACTGTGTAGGGAACGGAGAGAGGACACTCGTGTCCTGTGATTACTTTTTGGAGAAAGGAGGCAGAACATCCAGCTTTGTGTGCTTCATCAGAAAACAGCCTGGGAGGATGAGACCATGCTTAGGTGAGCAAATCTCTGCCTCACCTAATGTCTTCAAATCACCTTTCCCTATTAAACTATAGAATCTATTATCCTTTTAGTAAGCTTTGATGGAGTTTAAGGAGTCATGTAGGATGTCTAGGAGGAGGCTCGGATAGGAGGACAATACTTAGTTAGGAGGCTCCTGTCAATGCCTCATCAAGATGCCAATCTGGACAGGTTCTAAGAGCTACTGGTCTTTTCTACTTCCCCTTCCTATTTTCCTCTTCGACTCATCCCCTGCCAGCTCAGATCCATCAGCAGCAATTGTCTTCAGAAGTCTTCCAACCTACTTTGTTTTTTTGTTTGTTTGTTTTTGTTTTTGTTTGGCTTTGTTTTGTTTTGTTTTCGTTGTTTGCATTTAGTTATTTCTCTGTGCCAGGATGATCTTACAGAATGCATGTGTGGAGATCAGAGGACAACCTACAGAAGTTGGTTCTCACCTTCTACCATGTGGATCCAGAGGAAGAAACTCAGGTCATCTAGTTTGGCAGCAAGCATGCTTACCCAGAGAGCCATCTATGCTTTGGTTTTGGAAAAGGGAGAAGAACAGCAATAGCAAGCATGGTGGAGCCCACTAATCCTGCTACTCTTCCCAGACACTGTGAGGAAACACTGTGTTCTACAGCATTCCTGACTAACAACCCTACAGGGGAGATACTATTAATACATTCATTTTTGGGTGAAAAACTGAGGTCCAACTCAACAAGGTGAGTAGCTTGGCCAAGTGCATAGGCGATAGGAAAGGTATGAACACTGGCAACAATTTACCTGTACCTTCAACAGGAACATCTCTGCTGTGGGTTTAGACATTCCTCTTATTGTTCTGAGTTTAAAACAAAAACTTCCTAGCCCAGCTGACAACCCTTTCCTGTCTGACAGATGAGGCCCTGTGCAGATTTTCTTTTTGACATGAATCTGCACACATGCATGTGTACAGACATGAGTACAGAGTGAATTTCCTCTCCTTTGGCCATGCTAGCATGTCCTCTTGTGATCAAGACCACTTGTCTCTGGACCTTGACCTAGGAACAATTATCCATCTGAGTATTAGTGATACAGAAGTGACCAGACTGACCATGGGTCTCTCTTAAATTCTATTCAGTGGGGGAAAGGGGTAAAATTGAAGTCAGAATCTAAGTATTGCTTACAGTCGCGAAGACACACAAGGTCTTGGAATATAGTAATGGTGGAGATGTTTTAATGAGGTGAAGGTCCCTTTTAGGGAATGCATATTTAAGCCCGTGGGTATAAGCTGTGCAGGAAGGGAAGCAGCCCCATAAATCTGGGGGAGAAGTCTATCCCAGGCAGAGAAAAGAGCAAACAAAAGGCCCAAGAAACAGACTAAGTCTTGGGAGGGAGGGCAAGAAAGAAGTGGCTACAATAGGCTTGGAGAGGAAACCAGAGCTGGACCACATGGTTCCATGGAGGCCAGGGAGGCCTAGGTCTCACTATAGAGCAATGGACAACAAGCACTGGGTAGTCTTGAACTAGGACCATGGAATGACTTGATTTACATTTTCATGAGATCATTCTTTTGGATCTTTGATATACCAATGCAATATTCCAAAAAGCTCCCTTCTGCGTGTGTGAAGGCAGCAGGAGTGCATCCCATTAACATTCAATGAGAATTTGATTTGAGAACTCTGTGATCACAGCAGGGACAGCAAGGCTGTGCTGCAGACCACATCAACACTGTCCAGCTACCAGGCCAGGTCACTTCTGAAGCATCCTGTGCACCCAGGACACTGGAACTGAGCATTTTTCAAAGTTCCAATTGGGACGAAATTTGGCATCTGGTGCCTGGGGCCAAGGCAAACTCTATTGTAAATAGGATAGGAGTGCACATTTGGTGTCTGGGTTGGCTTTAAAAAATTTATTTATTTAGTGGGTGTGTTTGGGTCCCTATGTAAATTAATGTGCATCATGCAAGCAGGTGCCATCAGAAACCAGGCCATTGGGACCCAAGTTACAGGTGGTTGTTTATTGCTTGATATGAGAAGCAAACTTGCATTCTCTTCAGGAGAAGAGCCATTTCTCCAGCCCTAGGTCTCTATTTTTTTTAAAAAAATTCTTTTGAAATATGTACATGATTTTTTTAAAACTGCTGTAATATGTTTTTCCTTGACACAGAATTATCCCACTGCAAACTTTGCAACACACAAGGCTCTCTAATTGAGTCATTTCTGCAGGTGTGCTGTTCTGGGCCACACAATCCCACCCTCTAACAAATGCAAACTGACATTGCATCTCCAAGAAGGGTGTTGGGAGACAAAGCCCTAGCAAGAGCTGAGGCTTGCAAAAACACTTGAAGGACTCGATTTGAACACGGGCTTTCTGAGCTAAGTTTGGAGGGAGAGGAAAAGGAAGGGATTGGGAAGCAATGATGCAACTCGGCCATATGACAACAGAAAGCAGAAGTCTTCTGCCCTCACTCTGCTTCCACCTTGTCCCACGAGGAACAAGACCTCAGGGCTGGCAGGGATCACACTCACAGTGGAAAGACAGTGTAAGCACTAACTTTGGAATAGAAGCTCAAGGCTCCTGTATGCATTTAGAGGATTGGAAACTCAGTCCACTACAGGGACAGCCATGTAAAGAAAGACTGATGTTTGAAGATGTGGCCACAGGGAGTCATATGAGAGAACTACTTTCATCCCACTTCAGTATGTCATCCCCACAAGGGCGTGCACAACACTTCCTTGCATCAATGTGTCCTCCAACCTCTGCTTTGACATAGAAGACCCCACTGTCAACTTTGCAATTGCAAGGGTCTCTTTCTAACTGAATTGTCGCTGCAGGTGTGGTATTCCAGACACACTAGAACAGTGAATGATTTAAAACTCAGAACTTTAAATTATGGCAAAGAATGGAGATCTCCCCCCAAGTATCATTTAGCATTAGAGAAATAATTGCAGAATGAACTTGGCAGAAGGCTGCTATCTTGGAAATTTTTCCTGAAATTAATTTAGCTGGTAAATGAGGATTGTTACAGGATGAATTCCAAGGAGCTGTTACCCAAGGTTCAGGATGAAATTGAGAATGTAGACTAGCCCTTGACTTGCATTTTTATTAAATTCTGGACTTTTCAAGCTTGGAATGTGTCTAATTCAGTCCATGTTTCCATACATCCTTCCTCAACACCCTCCTAAGTGTTTCCTTAACCTACAGGTAGAGAAACCCTTTAGTATTTACATGTGGTCCTTCTGCATCTACTGTTTGAAATACCCTGTTTCTTCCTTTGGGGCCTAGAAGACTGAGCAAAGGCATTAAAATGGCCTACAAGTATTGTCTGCCAGGTCTTTTCATCCAGTGTTACTTCCTGGTCACTGTTGCAGACTTCAGCTCCATTTCATAAAGAGGTCTTCTTTGGTTACACCTTTATTAATGCCTTTCATTGCCTGGTTCACTGCATCACCTATACACATCTCCAGAACAGAACTGCAAGTGGTCAGGAAGCTAGCTGCTTTGTTCTGCATTTTAAGAATTGGATGAGTCCAATCATGTGGCATAGGCTTGCAATTTCAGGGTTGTAAAGACAGGTACAGGCTCATCTGACCAGCCAGTCTTGGAACCTGTCTCAAAATCAATCAATCAATAAATCAATCAATCAATCAATCAATCAATCAATCAATCAATCCAACCAATCAACCAATAAATGGACAGTGCCTAGAAGAATTGACAGCAGAGGTTGCTGTGCCTACATATGCACACACCTCTATACCTATACCTTTGCATTCATGGAAACACACACACAGAAGATTGGTTGATTGGATCCTGACACACAATGAGCATTTGTTACATGCCAGACAGTGTCCTGAATGCTACATTTCTTGAAGAATCTCACTTGTCAGGGTCTTGGGAATTGAGAAACTGAGGCATCAACCAATCAAATCATATGCCCAAATCCAGGTGGTTACCAGATGGCATCTGAACCCAGGTGATTCCAGGACTCACTCCCTTGACCTTTTCGTTGTGGTTCTCAAAGTGGGGTTCCTAGGCCAAGCACCACCAGCCTTGCCTGTGCTGGATCTAGCCCATCACAGAGTGGAGGTTAGGACCTACTTAAAGGTGTCCCCCACCTGGCTTCCTGCTGTTGCTGTGGAAGCTCCCACAAGCTTCAGAACTGCTTCCATCTGAATTTCATCTTCTCTGAGTGCCTTGTGCTAGGCTTGTAATAACAGCCCAAGTGTAGAAAGGAGGAAGGGAGAGGGAGGAAGGATGCAAGCCAGCACACCTCCTTCCATGGAGTAGTCTGAAATCAGTAGCTGGGGGCTTGCCGTGGCTTGAGCACACTTTAATCTCCAAATTGCAAAAACATTAACATTATTGATTGATCAGACATCAATCCAATGAAATTTAATTAAATTAGAATGTGTCACTGAGCAGACCCGGCTGCATCATGCATAAATCTCAGGTAATAAGTTGACAAAGAGATGGCAGCCATGGATGTCCAGTCCTGGCTGGATTCAGCCTCTGCCATTTCCTCATATTGGCTTGCAGTGATGGGGAGACGCTGCAGGTAAAGTGGGGTGAGCTTCTGATTTATGTTGCCCACAGAGGAGTCCTCAGTAGCTGCAGAATCTATCAGTGTGGTGTGATTTACTGACGCAAAGGGGGGGGAGGGGGCTGGCCAAATGCCATTGGGGGAAGGCCCATGCCTCAGGCCAACCCCTGGCTAAAATGCTGACTATGCTTAGATGTCCTGCATGAGAGGATTAGCACTTGGGGTGTCCTCCCAGCAAATGTGTCCTCTGGAGGAAGCCTAGTCCTCGGAGGGAGGGAGTCTGGCACTTATTTGGCCTGTCTGCCCTGCCTCAGGAATGTATTTTGGTGTCAGTGAGAGGCTGCACCTGCTGTCCCAGAAACAGGTCTGGAGCAGCCCCAGCGGGCTCCAGCCTCAAGGCAAATGTATCCTTAACTTGTGGGGCCCAGTTTCCCTCAGGCAGGCCAGGGGTGTGGGGCCTTGAGGAGCCTGCAGAGCATTCTGGGAAAGTACAGATAATGGGAAGGCCCCTATGCACAGAGAGATTTGAATATTATTTAGCACCATGTCCACAGCTGCTGTTATGTCATAATGGTTGGGTAATTGTAACAGAAACATTCTAGACCACAAACTCCCACATTTCTTTAGAGGGCCAAAGTCCCAGATTTCTCTGGGCCTAGAATCCAGAAAGGTCTGCTGAAACATACTTTTCCCAACTATGAGCTTTGTGGCCCTTATGTGAGTACTCTGAGCATGATATTTTTTCCTCTTCACTTCACAGAATTTCATGCAGATGCAGTAAGTTACAATGTTCAAAATGTGTTATTTGCTCAATGAGCACATGTGTTTATGGGGTTTCAGTTAAACTCACAAGTGGCTTCAAACAAAGCACAGGTTCCGTTTACCGCAATCACACAGATACAAGTTGCCTTGAATTTTGGAGCATGAGTAATGGGGTGACTAGTCCTGGGTTGCAGATATGAAATCTGCCTCTTCCCCTTCCTTCCCCAGGTCCAGACCCCATGAGAACACTTATAGAGAAAGTCAGCCCATCACAAGACCTGTGAGCATTCTTCCAGGATGTGTTTGCTTTCAGAAGGTGACTGGTATTCCAGGAGGTCATGTGAGCTGTGGAGACAAGAAGACTGTTTCTGAGGAAGGAGGAAGTTCCTTGAAATGTCCTTTTCCTGTGTCCTCTGAACCCCCAAAGCTTGCTCTGGTTGGATCCTTGCCAGCCTAGACGCCCATCCCTTTCCTGGCAGAGCAGGGTGGGGGTGTGAGTAAGGGTCAGGCAATGGTGCCAGATCGCCTGGAACTCAAAGGGTCTTACCAACCAGGATTGTGTCTGGAGAAATGGGACCAGGGCCTTCCATTCTGCTGGGTCTGATGAAAGGGTTCTAGGAGCTGAGGGCATTACTCTGGCCCCAACATGAGTTCCTAGAATGCTGGTTTGTATTTTCAAATGTAAGCAAAAACTACTTCTGGTAATAACAGACAATGTTGGTGAACTCAGTTTTCATTTAATTGTCACAATAACCCCAAGAAGTAGAAATGCCTTCATTTGTCAGCTGAGAGGTCTGAGATGAAAAAGGTTGGGTGTTTTGTTAGATGTTTATAGGGAGCCGTGAAGAGCCAGAGCTTCGCTGTTAGATGCCACAATTGGATATTGAGATTGGTCACTGTATTGATGGGTGAAGAGACAGTGCCCGGAAGAATGGACGACATGGTTATGTTTGCTGCTACAGTTTTGTGTGTTCCTTATTCTACACCATGATCTCTTCCAGGTGCTTGGCACATCTCAGATTGTTTCATGACTGGGAAAGAACATCTGAAGGACCAAAGTCTGTCACTAGTTGTCACTAGCTAGGTCAAGATACATTGACCAGTGAGTGGGTAAATGAGAATGGATAGCTGGATAAGAATGGTACTTAGTGTACAGGAGACAGCAGGAGGTCCCTTAGTGGAAGCTATCCCCATCATAATTTTCATAAGTATCACTTTTTCTTCTATTCTACTCATCACCATCATTCTCAATCTCTTGGAAGTGTCTATGCCTATCATTGTATAGCTCCAAATGTGTTGGACTTTTCCAGTTGATCTCCTTTTCCTTGCTGCTGGCTCCTTGTAGACCAGCTCAAGAAGAGGCCGTGACAAGGATAGGGGGACTAGAAGAAGCCACTTTGTGTTGTTCGCAGTGGACCTTCTCTACCCAAGAACCTGTAACTAACTATCTCCCCTGAGTCTGACAGGTCCTAAAAGATCCACATAGAGCACACAGCTAGGCAGAACTGCAGCTCCATATTGTCAGAAAGTACCCCTCCACAATTACAAGATAACTGAGACATGGGGATACCATAGAGTTGGTCTGGAATAGCTGACATATGACTAAGTCAATACTGTTGCATTCTAGGTAGCCCATTTTCCTCCTCATTGTGTAAACTTGTATTTATCATTAAAGTAAAGTCCTAAAAGATAATATGAGCAAAAGCATTGACTTTAAGAAATGTTCTTTCCAAGTACAGACATAATTGCTTTCTCAGATGTAAGACAAAACACAGCTTCCTTGCTGAGAAAGAACTCATTGACATCTTCTTTTGCTCTACCCAACTCAGGTTTCTGAAGAAACTTCTCAACCCCTCTCCTTTGCCTGGATTGTGAAGTCTTTTATATGGCAACTCCATATATGAGCATCTGGGTTGAGTTTTTCAGGAACAGGAATGATGAAGCTTCCAGCATGCCCTAAATGAGCTCAGAGGCTGATGAGGCAGAGGAGAACTAACCCACAACTTGAAAAAGTAGCAAACTTCCAGTAGAGACCTAGTGACATCACTCCCCAATGCCATTCCCTGAATCTGTCCAAGCAGCATGAAAACATATTGTCAGGGATAGGCACAGAGGTCAATTGATAGAGTGCTTGCCTGGAATGCAGGGAGTCCTGGGTTGCATTTCCCCACACTACATAAACTTAGCATGGTGGCACATACTGTAACTCCAGGGCTCAGGACATGAAGGCAGGAGGATCAGGTATTTAAGGTCATATTTGGCAATATGTCAAGTTCAAGGCAAGCATGGACTACATGAGACCTTGCCTCAAACATTCCCATGTAAACACTTGTGAATACAATTCAGAGGGACATCATTCACAGAGATGCCTATCAACTGGTGATTGGATTGGAAGTGGTCCCAATAGGCTCAGGTGTTTGAATACTGGATCCTTAGTTGGTGGTAGTTAGGGGGAGTTATGGAACCTTAAGAAGGTAGGGCCTTGCTGGAGGAATTGAATCACTAGCATGTGGGTTTTAAGAGTTTATAGTCTCGCCACACCTCCTGCTCACTCTGTTTCCTGTGTGAAGATAAAATGTGAGCACACAGAATTCTGCACCTGTCACTATACCATGCCTCTCTGATTTTTATGAGCTATCCCTCTGGAGCTGTCAGCTTGAACACATCCTTTGTGCCTTAATGTACTCTTGACCACAGCAACAGGAAAGTGGTTCATATGTGGAATAGCACAAATGTGTTCCATTCCATAGCAGTGAAAAATGTCACAACAGAGGATGAGATAGTGATGCACACTGGGTCATGGTGAGAATCAAAAGCATGCTGAGTGGAAGAAAGCAGCGATGAGCACACGTTACAGGAATTCATTTTGTAAAATGTCTAGAAAAAACAAACCTGTAGAGACTGGAAGTAGACCAGTACTTGCCAGGACTTGGGGATATCGGAAAAAATAGTCAGTGCCTGCTAATGACTATGGGGTTGCCTTTCTGGGCAGCCGAAATGTTCTAAAATTAGAAGAGGATGATAGTTGCACGTCTCTATAAATATACTAGTGCTCATTAAATATCACACTTTAAATGGGTGATATATATATATACACATACAGATTATTAAGATATTACATATATATATATATGTATATGTATCACATAAAGCATTGCTGTGAAAAAGGAGGAAAACTTGCCCTGATGAGGCAATGGGCTATTAGAAGTGTCACTTCCAGGCCCAGAGAGTGTCAGGCAGCCAGGGACTGAAGCGGGTGTGTGCTAAAGCTTAGTCCCACCAGGAGTGCTGAATCTAGCTCCTACTCTGATGGAATGTGAATTCCGATGGACAGCATGGTCTGTAACTATGTAAAACCCCACAGTGAAAGTATCTGAAGACCCCCAGCGGATAATGAGGGGCTTCAGCATCATGGCCACATTTCTTGATGGAGTATACAGGAAAGAAGCAGAGTCACAGACAGAGAATGCCTTCCCTCCTATCCTCTCATCCATGCCCTTCACTTAACAACAATGGACCACACTGCTCCATCTTGAGAGGAAAATTCCATGGATGTGCACATCACTTCTGTGGGGAGAAGGAATCCTTATTTCTTTTTATAGAAGGTGGCAATGATAGCTTCATGACAACTTAGGGTGAGAGCTGAAAGGAAGCCACCACCCCTGCATCTAGCTAGGAAGACACAGCTATATCCTCTTTTGGAGTACTCTCACTCTGCTTCAAATGGGCAGTGCTTGTTTCCTTTGCAAAGACTTGGGAAATCCAGAGTAAGGACACATGTCCTTGGCCACAATATCGAATAACTAGAAGAGAACCAGCTACCAGTCTCCTTTATCCAAGATGAGTAGGGCACAACAATCTTAGCCCCCCCCCCAAGTGTGGGCACAATGAAGACATCTGTGGGGAGAGCACAGGGTGAACCTGCCTTTATGACATTATTGATTGATCATCCACCTGCAGCTGAGCAGCATGCCCAGACAGACAATAAAAGTAAGTGCTTAACCATAGCACAGGCTCTACCCACTAAAATAGATTTTACACTAAAAAAAAAAAAAAAAAAAAAAAAGCAGCTGATTGGGGGAGGCCTTTAATGACACTGTTAAATTTTAAATAAAAAGAAATCAGATGTTTTGGAGGAAAAGAGAAATTATCCCACCCATTTGCCTTTTGAGGGTTCTCCTAGTAAGGTTTCCCAGCCTGAGAGACATAGGCACATCTTGTTGAAGATGTCTTCTCTGGAAGCGATCCATTGAGATTTGTTTAGTAAAAAAGCATAGCCCCCTGACTATGAGGAGAGGGGAAAAGTGATATGCCAACAGCCATAGAGTGTGAGGTGGAGGAGCAGGTAGAAAGATTGGACACAGGTCTAGCAGTTTGTAATCTTTAATAATTCTCTTATGGAAATTCCTCCAGATGACACCAAAGAAAATTGCCCCATAGGAAGCATGGCTGTGGTTTGTGTTATCTCCTACCTGTTTCACATTTTTGTTATTTTCAAAAAGAGTAGTCTAAGTGCCTTTGCTAAAGGCAGAGATGATTGAGCTGTGTCAGGCATCTGTATTGGGGGAGGGCAGACAGCTGCAATTGCTTATCTACACTGTTCACTTGCTGAGACTTAGAATCCCCCAAGTAGCACACCCATGTTTGTCTCCAGAAAGACTTAACCAAGAATAAAAACACTTACTGACATTGGGTGGTGACACCATCCCACTGGGCTATGGTTCTCTACTGAATTAAAAAGGTGAGCGTAGCCAACCACCAGCATTCATTTTTTTTCTCCATTTCCTGTCTGTGGACACAATGGGACCAACTGCCTCATGCCCATCAGCATCATACCTTCCCTGCTATGATGAACTGTATTCTCAAGCCATGAGTCCAAATCATATTTAAGTTGGTTTTGTCTGGCGTCTTGTCACAACAACAAGAGGAGCTAATACAAAGACACAGCTGAGAGAAATGGACACATGTACAGAGGTGGAAGAGGGGAGCTGCTCTAGTTAGAGAGAGGAGAGGCTGTGTATGGGTATGTCATCTGCCTGACAGACCACACTTACATTTGACACTCATATAAATCTGGAGAGTCTGAGACATGAGTGTGGAGAAGTAGTAGACTCACGTTGAAATAAGTGGCTCAAATCCTGAAGCTGGAATATCTGTCTCCTTCCTTATCCCTTTTATTTTGCTTCTTGTTATTTATTCCTTTTATTGGTGAGTGAGGAAAGCCCTAAGCATAGTCAAGACCTGCAGGTGTTTTTGAAGGCTTGCTATGGCTGTCCACCACCAAAAATCAAGACTACAACCCCTCTACACACTTCTATGGGACATGCTCATTGCATGTCTGAATGCCAGGAGATATCACAAAGCATTCTAAGGCCAAAGACTAATGTCAATCCATAGCTTATCAGTGAAACATGCTTAGACCCATCCATAGAGAACAAAGTCCCTACTTTGTTTTCTAGTTACTGTGATAGAATCAATGAGGGGGAAATTATCAATGATATGACATGATTAATACAGTGTAGACAAAGAAGTCCACTAGTCATCTAAATCAGAGTCTTAGTAGATTCATCTAAATCAGAGTCTTAGTAGATCTCTTCTCCATGATGGCATGCAAGCTAGCTGTGTCCCAACTGTGTCTTCTTGAATTAAAGGATTAAAAAAGCTAACATGTATCAAGAGTCTAGATTATGATGATTTTCATACTAAGTACTTCTTAGAAGTATCATTAGCTCTTTTGAGTCCCTGACTCAAAGCAAGCATCAGTATGTGAAATTCTTGTTACTCATGCTGCAAACTCATTTCCAAGATGGCCCCAATAATCCTGGCTGATTTCCTCCCATTAAGTAGGGTCAGACCCTCTGGATAGAATGTGACATTAATCAAGTGCATCCCTCCATATAGCAATGGTGAAGGAATTTTGTAGATGTAACCAACTTCCCTAGTTACGGAAGGAATTCCAGGTGGTCTTAGTTTAATCAAATGACAAAATTGGGGTTTTCCTCCTACTCCCAAGTTACAAGCAAGGGATTTTCTTCTCATGCTGGCCTTGGGAAACAAATGTCTATGATCTGTGAAGCTGAAATGAAGGGGAGTCCACCAATATCCAAGAAAGCCCTGCAAGAGACATTGAGCCTAAAATGATACCCCATTGGCTATAAACTTCCCTGCCAGTTCTAAGTAGAGGATCTAAGTGACCTGTATCGGGGCTTCTGACCTTCAGAGGTCATGAATTAAAATGTGGGTACTAATTCAAGCTACTCTGTACATAATGCTTGATATACAGCAATAGATAATCAGCAAAATTTGAGCTTCAAGTACTCTGTAATAAAAAGAACAATTCAAACAAGTAATAAGTATTTGTGAGAACTGGAATTAGACAAAACAAACAGAAGGATAAGAGCTCAAGAGATGACACAAGAATCAGAGACCCACTCAGTCTCACACTCAGGAATTCCATAAAACACTAAATTGTTGGTTATGAATTATAGAGGGCCTTATGTAGACCCATGCAGGCACTGTATATGATGCTTCTGTCTCTGTGAGTTCATCTGAGCTTTCTTCCTCTTCTGTAGGGTTGCCTGAGCTCTGATGGGAGGGATTTGAAGGAGACATCTTATTTAGGGATTAATGTTCCCAGTTCCCTCACTCTCTTTATAATATTTGATCCAAATTTATTGTTTTCTTTCAGTGTGATCCTGTTTTCTTACTCATGACATTTTTTAAAATGAGAGGGAAGGAGAAGAGGTTTCACCACTAGGATTCCAGGATCATTGTGAGAGACACAAGAGGACCAAGGTACTCAAAGTGTATACCATGTTAGGAGAGAGGGCAGATGCAACCATGGTAAGAGGGGTGACAGTATGACAGTGAGGGACCAGCTGGGAAAATACACAGAGGAGAGCAACACAGTGAGAGTAACCTCAGGCAACTGAATTTACCATCTCCCTGCCTTAATGCTTCCTCAGTAAGATCTTTTAGGACACAATTTCCTATGATGGTAGCAATAGAACTTCCCACCTACCTCCTCTGGCCTTCTTAAGGGTTTTAGTTGCTATATTGTAGAAATTTGGGTGTTTAACTTATGTGGGTGATGAGCAATACTTCAAGGATATCAAGCAACTTCTTTCTGACAAGGCCAACAGAAGTCTCCAGAACACTCTAGAGAAAGAACATGGGCACTAGTGATGTTTGAAAAGACCTAGAGAGGGAAATGCTGTAATTACCTTAATTTGAACTTGGCACTGCCACAGCTGTCAAAGACACTCCTCTTCTTCAGGACAAGGCGCCACTGGATCATTTTAATGACCATGAGGGCTCACTATAGCTCACTGCAGCTGAATCACACCACCTCAAGAGCCACAGAGGCATGTATCCACAGAGAGGAACAGACTGCCTGGACATAGAAATGGGAGTGGCTTTCATCTTCCAATATCAGCTAGATGTAGGTCACTCAAAGGGAAGGTGCCCAGTCCCAAGGGCTTAGTGTTCATATATTTTTTCCAGAAAACTATCTTGAAAGCCTATGTTTCCACGGGCCTGGAGTGGGGAGAAATTGTAGCATTTATAGAATTACTGTGTTTGCACACTTGAGATCTTGAGATGAGGCTTACATCCTGATGCCCCCTTCGCCTCTACCTCTCTCTACTCTCTTTGCATTTTATTATTATAGGAGTTGTCTGTGTGTGTAAGGTAGGGTCTCATTTCCACAGACTCTTTACACAGTCAAGGATGACCTTGAACTTCTGATCTTTCTGCCTCTACTTCTGGAGTATTGGAAGTGCAGGTATGTTGTCACCACACTTAGTTGTATGCAATGCTGAGGTGGAATCTGAGTCTTTAAACACGGGAGATGAGCACTGTATTAACTGAGATACATCCATAGCCCCAGCATAGATTTTGCAATTTTCCTGAAATTCATTATAGATTGAAGCAACTCAATATAGGCATTATTAGCCCTCTTTTATAGATAAAAAGAGTAAAGTTGCAATAAGGACTTGCCTAAGATCTCAGTACCACTAAATAATGGAGCCCAAATTTCTAAACTTGTCTGTGATTACCTATATTATTCTTCCTTCTTACTTCACTGTCCTATAGTTTCTAAGGTTGACTTAGAATCTCAGGTAGTCTTGAGTTATGCTTTTGTTTGTTTGTTTTATCCACAATACTCTATCCATGTTTCACAGACTTGCAAAGAAGTCTTTTCATTTCCTCATTTGCAATGAAAGAGGCCATCTATCAGAAGCCTAGGAGACCATTCAAGATCACAGGGCCCTGAATGATAAAAAACAGAACTGGGGAGCCCTGTGGGTTATCCCAAAGTCTATACTGAACTTGTGTCTCACTGCTAGTCTCCATCTGAGAGAACAGAACCAGCATCGCCAGTCTGGTGAGATGAGTCTTGGAGGTGACAGTAATGGGGCCCTTTTCAGAATGCAATTAGCCTCTCTTTTACCATAACTTGGCACATACCATCCCAATGAGCTAATGTAGCATCCTGGATTACTTGTATGCCTCTCCAGTGTTCCATCCTAGTATATTTGTTTATATACTGTGTATATACTGTACCTCTTGAAACCATCCCAAATACCTGTGTAACCTCCTTCCAAGTGGAGTACCACCCCAGTACTGTACCACTATGGTCCTGTGTAGTATCTGGGAGTGTTGTCTCTATGGGCTGCATACAACCTAGGTGGATCTGTGAAGCAGCCACCTAGGATAATTTCCTAGCATGGCTGGGGAGCAATCAGCACACCTATGCACCACCTTACTGCTCTTGTGTGTCACTCTAGTGGCATGACCAGATGTCATCCTGGAGTTCTTGTATAGCATCCTAGTGAATCATCAGAGTAAATCTACATTCTGTCCTAACGCATCACAATCCTGTCCCTCAGTGGGCTCTGCAAACTCAGGAACCACAGTTTTTGGCTATGTATTGACTTGTGGGTAGCTTGTTTCAAATGTTGGAAGGGATACTGTCTTTAATATTTGCCTCTGCACTTAGTTTTTTTATGAGTTCTGAAGTGTTTAACAGGCTTGGCCAGAGAGAGACCATCATGAGAGGCCTAGGATCAGCTTGCTCTGATATTAAGAATCTTTGCTTTCTCCCTGAGCAGAGCCAATGCATGGAGCTGTAAAGAGGAAGAAGTCAGTGATTACTGTCACAGTACAGAGGGCCTCAGAAACCCGCTGACCCCTACACAGACTTGCCATTTCCATAAAGCACAGAAAGGAAGCAAAGAGATTGACTAAGTGCTAAAATCTGAGCTGATGCTGTGCCCACAGTTCCGGTGCCTACTGGCGCTTTCTTATTTCATTTTAAGACAAGAAAACTGATGGTTAGAGAAGATGCCACTTGGTTTCAACCCTAAGACCAAGGAGAAAAGATATTAGGCTAGAATTTGCTCCTACAGTCCTATACTACCTGTTACATGTGTGGAAGAGTTCATGGCTCTTATACTGCCTGCTGCCCCCCACCCCCAGGTGGGAGGTCATCAAGGAGGTCTATCTGTTCTTCATTGGTTTCAACTCCAAGGCGGAAGATTAACAGATGTAGGGGCTCTCCCTCAAACACACATTGACTGTTTTGCTCATTTGGTCCAAAACAACACCAGTCAGAGGCTCTGTTCTGTTTCTGTTCTGTAAATGGGAGTATCCACACAGCACAGGGAGGTTGTTGAAACCCTGTGCCCCAAAGAAGGGACTGCACAGATGCCCCAATTAGTAACATGTTGTCAGGTTCAATTCTTTTCCAGCTGAAATTGGGCAGGCAGAATTCTCCGCTGAGGTAAAAGATATTTTAAAAACAAAAAAAGAACTCTTTTACAAAACATATTTTTAATTGGTTTGGATTTTTAAAATAAAAAAAATGCCAACTCCAAGTATAAACTGTCATGACCCAGATTGTGATGAGGAGTAGGAGGAGGAAAGAAGAGAGGAGGCTTTTTCCAGAGCCTGAGGTCAAAAGTGTGGTCATGCTATGAGTGAGGAAAACAGTTTCCTTTAGGATTGGGCTTCCCATATACTCTTACATACCTGGCATTAAGATGGGTATTCTGAGGATCTTTACTATGGGAAAGATAGGTGGGCTGGGGATTAGATGTCTGGCATGGCATCTCAGAGCTGGGACTGAATAAGAGTAGCCTAGCCTTATGGGGTCAGGTCAGGACACCATGAACCACAACCCATGTCTCAGACTGAGGTGGGCTTGAAGACAGGCATATCAGAAACTTCTCTATGTTCAGCAAATCACACTTTGTACTCTGAGAAAACAGTGACATCCAGCATTCTTTGCAGATCCAATAGGTTCTACCAACTGAATGTTCTTGGTTCTGGCCAATATAATGTAAGTGAAATGGACAATTGCCTCATTTTCAAGCTAGACCACACATGTTTTCTGCTTGACCCATTTCTTCCTCTTTCCCTATCTGCTGGACAAGTAGAGAGACAATGGGAAACTAAGTGTCATAGTCATACTCTGGAGTTCCTGAACTACCTTGTGGGAGAGATTCATCTAACATAGAACAACTAAACTTCTTGGATGCTATCTGCACAGAAATTAATATTTGTTTATTTAAAATATTTCTTAGTCTGTTCTAATCAATGGACAAGAAGATGTCAGGGGCAATATGCCATCCTGGTCAGAAGGACAGACTGAGGGAGGCTTATAGTCCTTAATAAGATAAAAGAGTAGGTAGGGCTATAGAAAAAACTAGTTACAACTCCAAAGCCAACATTAACAGAAAGGTACGCTATAGGGTACTTAGCACAGGTTCAAAGGCAGGGATTCATTAAGGATGTAAAGCAGTATGAATACTCACCTACGTGTTCTTTACCAACATGGACCACTTCATCCTATCACCTCACCTTCATCATCAATCATAGTCCCTAAGGGCCAAGTAGTTCCCACTTTTGTTTTCTTTCATATCTAGCAATTACCCTACAAGGGAAGCACTGCCACGATCCCATTTTCTCAGTAAGAAACGCTAGCTTAAGTGTGAGTAAGGGACTTCCCCAGAATCACCAGGTCACCAATTCTGACAACTTGATTCTAGAGGCTAGCTGTTGACCACAATGAAAGCTGCTCCTTTTCTGCATACCTCTTCTAATATTTTACTTCTCCTAAATCTCCAGTCATGTGCATCCACCCACCCACCCACTCATGCTCATCCAACTATCTACTCACCTGCTACTTACTCGTCTATTTAACCACTGATGGATCACCCTTCTTTCTATCCATAAACTTGTGTACCAATCTGATGCTCATATATTCATCTGCCTATCCATCTATCCATCCATCTATCCATCCATCTATCCATCCATCTATCTATCCATATATCAATCCAAGTAATCACCACCAGTCTATCTGGTCATTCATTCATGGATTGTCCATTCACCCATCTATCTATTCTTTTGTCTATCCATTCATTCATTCACCATCAGTCTACCATCATCCACCATCATCCAAATATTGATCCACACATCCTTTGCCCACCTATCCATCTACTAACTTACTTACCAAACCATCTAGTTATCTACTCAATCATCCATGGGCCATTCATCTATCCATCCATGTATGATTTACTAATACCCACCTTGTGATGACATTCTGAACCCTACCCTCAGTGTTAGCCCTGAAGCCAGAACAGTGATTAAGAGTCCCCAAGAAATATCTAATGAGGTAAGAGAAATAATCTCAGGAAGATGTCTACTCAACAGCAATAAACAAGGCAACACAGTTCTTAAATGCAGGGAAATTAAATGAGATACGATTCTGGAGGTCAGCCTGGAGTTAGTAAGAGTTGAAGACATAGGGTGGATGATAAAGGCAGAGAGTTCTGGGTAATGAGATGGGGTGGAGATGAAAGCAAAAATGGAGACACAAAAAGTGTTTGTGGTTGCAGAAAGCTGAATAACTGGATAAGATTCTGTATTACTTGGCTGGTTGATTTTGAGCAGAACTTGTCCTGGTTAATACCTACCCATCCTCCCAACAAAAGCAGATCCTGGTCATATGACAGTTTCATTTCCCCTGGGACATTCTTGGCATTCTCTTCTTCTCCTTTCTCCCCTCTATCTAGGGGTTCATTTCCTTCCACAGGGGAAGTACAGTGTGCCAGGCTTTGGCTTGTCTCCAGAGCTCTGGGAGACATCCCACTGCTCCCTGTGCCTCCAACCTCTGAGTGGATAGAGAGATTGGAAATCAACGACCTGTTCTCTTAGAAAGAGAACTGCAGGATGCAGGATGCCAAGTGATGCTATCAATTGATTAACACACAGCCTGCCAGCTTCCTGCGTGATAAGACCAGCCCCATGCAGCAAGGAAGACTGGAGTCCATTAGGAATGAGGAGCTCATCACCTCCAGCACCACCTACCCCTTCCTGTGTGTCACCACACATTCTGAGCTCATTGCTGCACAATGCAATGTGGAGCATACTCAAGCCATGTCCCTGGGGTTGTAGCCACAGGAGGGAACCACCAAGCTGTCAGCTTCCTGCAGAGCACAGCTGCCAATGACTGTGCAATGGGGAAGGATGCAGGAGTTGGGGAGCTTGTACCTTCTCACAGCAGATACCAGAACAGTGGCTATATATCCTTTTTTACTTATTTCCTCCTTCCTTCTATTTTATATACTCTTTTCTATCCTGTCCCTTCTTCTGTTTCTTTTTCCCACTTACCCTTCCTCTATCTTTCCTGGGCCTCCATATATCAACATAGACACACCAAGGTAAAAAGACGATATTGGGAAAATAAAGGAAAGAGAAGTTACTTGTAGGTTAAAAGTGCTTGTTGTTCTTGCAGAGGACCTGGATTCAGTTCCCAGAATCTACATGGCAATTGGCAATTATCTACAGCTACAATTCCAAAGAGTCTGATGCTTTTTTTCTGGCCTCTGTGAGCACTGGACACACATGTGCTACACATGCCTACATGTATACAAAACACACATAAGAAATAAAAACAAATAAATCATCAAAGAGAAAAGACAAGTAGCAAGCAATGGGAGAGGAGGAAAAAGTAAAGAGATAAGAGAGAAGCACCATCCATCTCTCATGGGAGACATGATTCACTCACTGAGTGTGAAGAGCTAAGATCAAGAGGCACACAGCATGCGAAAGCAGAGTACAGAGCATGGGAGCTCCCTGGAAGAAGTGAATAAAGCATTTCCTCTGTCCTAATGAGGTAGGAGCAGATGGGATGCTTCAGCCAGAAGCACTCAAAGAAGAATGAGCTAGCTGGGTATGATGAAGCAGAAATCCAGGCAGCCTGGACCTAGGGACCTTGGGGACCTGCTGGAGAACTTGGTTCCCACCTTCTGAGCATTGCTAAATGATGATGGGGACAGGCTGATGATGGCATCCTTGTTATCTCTTTGTCTACCTACTTGACTCCCAGGTAGAAAGCATTTCTCACAGGTCTATTAACCTTGCAAGGTAACCCTTGAAACCAAAGGATCTGTGGGTCCTTCCTGCATCCTCTTTGCAACCAAAGGGCCAATGCAACTGAGAGCAGCTTCTGGATACAATGTCAGGCCAAAAAGAAGTATGTTGGAAGGAGTTTAGGGATGGGTGTGCAGGGGGCATCTGGATGAATCAGTCAATTAGCAGAGACACTTCTACTGGAAAATGAATGAAATATCCATATGATAATGGGAGGGACTCCTAATCAATGAGGGCACTTGGCTGCTTGCAGATAGAGATGGACCACAGCACATAGTGGAGAAGAATCATGGAAACAATCTGTTCTCATGCATCTCACTGAAAGAGAAACTCTCAAAGCCGAAATAGAGCTTAGCATGGAGGGTCTTATGTGTCTCGGTGACAACCATTGCTGTCCTGCTCACTCAGAACCTTTTCCACTTGCACAGGGCTCACCTTTCATTGTGTTTAGAAAATGTATCACAAGGAGCCAGAAAGGCCACTCTGCCACCCCTGTCATTCAAAATAATGAGCTAGGGAGTAAGAACAGAGAAGTCACATGAAATGAAGAGACTACTTGTCTAAAAAAGATGGTACACACTCATCTTTTGAGAAGGCTTTAAAGATGATCCTGTCATATTTCTGGTCATTTGAATATGCTTTGAAAAGTTTCAGGATCATCTGAATAGTTACAGATACAGATACACCAGCAGTAAACATTGCACCCATGGACTGAAACTACTTCTGCTGGCTCCCAGTACCAAAGTCAAAATGCACATGGATGCTGAGGGATAGAGAGGGATGAAAGGGTTTTTCTACAATGTACAGGGCTCTGTGGACAAATACTGAGTCCACGTACACCCAACCAAGTTTAATATCTCACTTGGCTTGAGGATTTGTCAGTGCCTTTAATGTGGTAATCTACATGGATTGCTATGAACCTTCAAGATGAAATACTTCTACATCATAAAATATTTCTACTATCTGGCTGACCACTTGCTTCCTTAGCAACAGCTTGCAGGAGAATCTTCCATATCTGCACACAGATAAAACCTATTGCTCCTCATCCTGAGTGGCCTTGGCTTGCCTGAGACATAAGCTTTATCACAGATCAACTTTGTCCCTACTCATGGGTCACCTGACTCTTCAGGAGCCCCCTCTGCCTCCCACCATGTATATTTTGAGTAGAACAGATTGTAAGAAGTCTACCCTAAATGTGATACAGCTAGATCCAGTAATTTTTTTTCACTCAGTGGTGACAGGGATAAGAGTGGGAAGCTGAAACTTTCTCACTTTTTTGAAAGAACATCTATTAAAATTTCCCTCCAAATGTGATTGCTTGTTGCATATGCTTCCACCAAGACATTTGTGACTTTGGAGACTGTCCTGGAATTAGTTCGTGTAGATGAGGCAGGTCTCTAATTCACAGAGATCTGCCTGCCTCTGCCTCTCAAGTGCTAGGATTAAAGGCATGTGCCACCAACACCTGGCTCATATCACCAAGGCCTTTTAAGTAGGGGCCTTGCATTTGCAGATGCTCAGACTTTTCATGCCAATTGCAGATCTAGTGGTGAATCAGAACAAACAACACACCATGCACAACTCTTTCTCCAAATTCAACATTAGGCAATGATGGCAGGAGCCAGGCAGTGATTGCTTGAGGGAGATAAACACTGGAAAGTGGCTGACAGAAAATTATTGGATGTTAGGGGTGTCTTATAACTCAATCTGAGTGGTTTAAGTGAGAACGTGTGAATGTTTAAAAGAAAAACAATCTTTGAAAAAAAATCAGTAAAGTGCTTGATATAAAAGCATGAAGACTGTATATATATATATATATATATATATATATATATATATATATCACATGTAAAAAAGGATGGAGATGGTGACATGTCCTATAGTTCAAGCATTGGAGAGGTAGAATCAGGATTCCTTGGGCTTGAATGGTCAATCAGTCTTGCCGAATGAATAAGCTCCAGGTTCAGTGAAATGCCCATTCTTAAAAATTAAGTGGAGATTGCTGTTGATGAAATCATTAAATATCAACCTCTTATCTCCACTTCACTACAATGTAGCCCACCACATAATCACATACACACATACAACACACATATACATACACAACATCACTGAGTTACTATATATTTTTAAATGAGAACTTAACCGCATTGTTTAATCCCAATTAGAAATAAATCAAAAGGAACTGAAATGAGCCAAAGAAGGCATGTTCCTTGTTTGTTGCAACTCAGATTTTTTTTAATGAAGATAGTGAACTAGAAGTAGCCTTTTAATCCACTTAGATGCACTCACAAGACACAGATGGTTCTCAGTGCTTCCTTTGGGAGGAAGATCCTATTTTATTATCCTGACTACAAAATGTCCAAGTGAAAGAAGGCAGAGACTGAGATGGCTCGCTCTGCATCCAGAGTTAGTGATCTGAGACTTGGGAGACTGAATTTTAGACAAGGACAATGATGGGGTGGGGCTCCAAATCACACAGTTTCATGATAATTTCCATGGACTTTAAGAAACCTTCTAGTGCTTGTGATGAAAGATGGGCTTTCCTCTTTGCATATGGATGAAATTTCCCGTCTGCATAGAAAATGAGTCCTTTCCACGCTGGGGACAACGGTGAGTTCATAATGTTTGAATCCAAAAGATACCAGGAAGTTAGACAACCTGTCAGTCCATGTATCCGAGAGGGATATGACGGAAAATCAGTGGGGGAAGTGTTTGCATAGAGAATGCAAAAGCGGAAGTCTTGGACCTTACAATATCTGTTCCTGGGAGTGGAGAGATGACATAGTGTTTAAGAGCCCTCACTGTACAAGCACAAGGGACTGAATTTTGGAATTCTAGAACCCATTTCAAACTTTGGGTGTGGCCCTCATGTCTGTAACCCCAGCACTGAGATGGGGGAATTGAGATAGGAAGATTGCTGGAGCTTTTTGGTCACTAGTCTAGCTCCAGCTTACTCAACAGAGTAAGGCAGAATGGTAGAGCAGGAAGTGCATGTCCTCCTCTGGCCTCTGTGTGTGTATATAGGCATACATCACATGTATGTCTGTTTGTGTTAGAAGATGGCATGGAGGGGAAACATCAGTTTCTCTTCCTTAGCTCCCTTTCCCTTAATGCTCATCCTGGAGGTGGGCTCTGGGTAAGACTGGGGTTAGAAAGCATGGTCCTGCCACTTGACCATCTGGGTAAAGGTGAACATCTTCTGGAATCTATAGAATTCTTTATGTCAAATAGAAGATGCATTTCAATATTGTATTGATTCTTGTATTTGCCTGTAGTGATTACCTTAACAACCAAGGAGCAAGGTGAGCCAGATGCCAGGAGTACAGGTATGTTCCTAACATTGTAATAGGCAAATGTGCTGTCATTACTAGTTAGAGAGATTGAAGGAGGCACTATTAAAGTTTGATACACTTCAAGGGGGCAATTCATTTCAACTGTGTGCAAAATAACTTGCCCTAATTTTTCTCTGGATGGGACATCCATGAATAGGCCTCACACTTTATGTTCTCCAGTTTTCCCACCAGCAGACCGATGTTTTCTTTATCATCATAGAAGAAGTAAGGCTAAGACACAATCATCAGTCTATTCATCCATCCATCCATGTCCTTCCACCTATGTACTTATCCATGATATCCATTCATTCATCCCATTCATCTACCCTTCAACCAACCCATCTGTCCTACCTGTCCACCACCTATACATTCCTCTACCTACCTGCTCATGTCTCCATTCAACCCATCCACCATTCATCCATCCTTTCACCTAGCCACAATGCATCCACCCACCTAGTCACCATCTATCCATCAATTTGCTGATGAACACCATTCATACACACAAATACCCAATCCATCCATTCATTTTATATAAAATAAATGTGTTATCCAACAGCTCCTGCAATAAGAGCTGAGACAATAAAGCAGAGTAATAGGCAAGACTTACATCAGAGAATTCAAAGCTCAGAGGGACAACGTCACAACATGAGAAAAGAGGAGCAGAAGAAGAAGTGATTCTTCTGTGAGGAGGCCTAATGAAAGTGTCTACCTCAGCCTGTGAGCAAGAGGCCACTTGAAAGGGAGAGCATCTCCACATAAGGAAATGGTTCATGGAGAAGAGCCCACACAGCCAAGAGGGCAGCGGTGAAAAGCTAGGGGTTCAATGCTTTGGTAAGGCAGAAGATGAAGGTAGAGAATCTTAAGTACCATGTTTTCATGTGTGTACACCTGTGTGCAGAACAATCAAGTCATCCAGGCAACATTTTTAGTTCAAATGCCATGCATGGAAGTAGGTGGAGTGGATATGAGTACTTAGTTTGAAAAGACAAAAGTCACAGATGAACAAGTAAGGACCCCTAAATGCCATATAGTGATGATGCCAGATAGGTGATCTGCCTGCATTTTGCTTTGCATTCACACACCCCTTACACTGTCCTGGCTGGTCAGCCATTCAGATGAGGCAGAAGTGAAGACTATCTAAAAGACCAAAACTTTATGTACCTCAGGGACTCAAGACCTCAATGAACTGGTCTAGGATCCTAGGAACAGGCTTTAGAAGACCCCCCCCCCTCAGTTTCCAAGTCATCCCTGAGTTCTGAGATGCCCTGGTTTTAGTTGGATAGATAAAAATGTGCCCAGACCATGCACCTCACTGTAACTATTACTAAGAGCAAGGCAGAGTTATGTATTCATAGTGACATGAACACATACCTCAGAAAATGGTGATGCAGGGGCAGAAATGTATGCATACATTTATTATAACGTAAAATTGGGAAAATATATATGCCACTGTGTTGGGGAGGGTGGGATGATTAGAAAGGACTTTCAGTAGCCAAGTTCTGAGCATTGAGAGACACTGGGATATATTTGTTTCTTAACCAGAACAAAACGATGACGATACCGAGGTGGCAGTGACACAGATCTGATATTTTTAACTGTCCAGATTTGTGCCTGGGCTGTCATGCCCCAGCAGTGGCTTCTGTAACAAGGGAAAGGAAGAAAATGACAAGGTACATGTTGGAGGACTCTTGTTAAGAGGCAGAGCCACTGGTGATGGGAATTTAGAGCTGGACTATGCTGCACACACTCAAATCCAGGGATGATGAGAAGAAGGAGAAAAGCTGGGGTAGGGGAGGGAGGCAGTTAGGGGTAGAATGGCACATTGGAATCTCCCGGGGTGACGTTGTATGCATGGGGATGGCTGTAAATTCTGAGTAGGCTCAGAAGATATTATTAAAAGCAGCCAAGAACACTAACCACAAAATGAATCTCTCACAGACTGAATAAACTCTAAACTGAACAGACAGTCCAGCTCTAGGAGCCTCTAATGAGGGTGTCATACCTGAGTATAAAATGAACCAGACATAGACATGAACATAGGACCCTTGCTCTCACAAATAAGCAAGAGGTTCTTGGTGGAGTATGGCTACTCACTTACTGCTGGCTATTCACTTACTGCAGGCACTTATGGGGGGGCATGCACAGGCAACGGGCAGAGAACCCGTTTTCCAGCACAGTCTGAATTAGCTGTGAGGTTGTCCATTGCTCTGTTTCTCTCTAGTGACATCCATCAGCAACAACATCCCCAAGTAGACACTCACTTTCTTTTTACCCCTGGCACCTTAGCCTCCAATCAGGCTGCAAATGAGTCTGACTGTGCACACTCTGGGCTGTGCTCAGATGTCTGATGGCTAGCAGGTAACGAAATAAAAGTTGTTCTGTTCTGGTTCGGGAAATTAGGCCAGCTGATGAACAATTTTTCTTAAGAGGATTTGCTTACCTAAAGCCAATAAAGCAGACCTCACTGAATCAGGAGGATGCCTGCTCTTCTAGAAGCTCTGGGAAGGAGCTGGCTGCAGACACAGGAAGTGGGAGGCTGAGGCACTCTTTCTGTGAAAGCAGTGGGGAAAGCAGCCCCTGGAGCCAATCTTACCCTGAGTACAAGGACCCCTCCACCCAACCAGAACTTACCTTACAATGCCTGGAGCCAGAAGAAGTACTAGGATTCCACCTCAAGGGACTGTTTCAGTAATGGAAAGCCAAACTTGTGAGGCCAGGCCGAGAAGAGGTGTCAGTCATTAAAGTGCTTGCCATACACATGTGAGCACCTGAGTTCGATCTCCAGCACCCACACAAACTCAAGCTTGCAATCCCAGTAGTAGGGGCAAAAGCAGGGGATTGTGAGATTTGCTGGTTAGTTGCCTTGGCCTAGTTAGCTAGCCATAGGTTCCAAGGTGGACAAATAGCTCTGGCCTCCACACTCATGTGTATACATAAGTATCAGCGCGCGCCCGTGTGTGCACGCGCACACACACACGCGCACACACACACACACACAACACACACGGAGAGAGATTGAGAGAGAGAGAGAGAGAGAGAGAGAGAGAGAGAGAGAGAGAGAGAGAGAGATTGAGAGAGAGAGAGAGAGAGAGAGAGAGAGAGAGAGAGAGAGAGAGGTGAAGAGAGTCAAACTTGGAATATGTTTCCTCATGACAACAAATCTTCACACTTGTTGCAAAGCACTTTATAAAATAAAAATATCTTTGGAACTACAGCACAATAGCCTTGCGGTGACAGTGTGTCTAGCCCATCAGCCCTACCAAACTTCCTGAGAGCAGATGAGAAGACACTGCATGGCTCCTAGGCTCACTCAAGGGCTAAGGTGACAGAGCATAAGCAAACCATCCACACTTTGCAAAATAAAGAGAACACTAAAACTCTCAGTTATAAGTGGTCTCCCTACCTATCAAAATCACATAAACAGTTCAATAGACAAAAGAAAAAGAAGGTAAATAAGACTGGATTACACTCCGTTTTTGCATACTCTATTTAATTCACCTGTCTGTCTCCTAGTCCCTTGGTTGCCTGTTACCAAGTCTAGCTAAAGATAGAAAGTTATTCACCTGCCCCAGGTACATCCTGATGAACATGCATCAGAGATACATTTAGCCCAAAACACATATGTCAGCTTGATGGACTCCCATTCACAGTCCCAATGTGCTAACAGCTGAAGCTTTTACTAGTCACCAGAGGTTTGTGGACTGGACTCTGTTCGTATAAGCATGTGTCAGCAGGGAGAATAAGTCAGACAATGCCATGTACAAGACAGTGGCTCTCCCAAACAACTGATGAAGAGAGCTGGGGCAAAAGAGAATATTTTATATGATTCCTTTCACTATCTCTCCCCCCTCCCCCCGCAGCAAATACTGGCTAGGCACTGCTAGGCACTGTACTCTATTGTTAAGCTACATGCTCAGCCTTCCTTTTGCTTCCCATTTTCAGAGAAGGACTCACTAAGTAGCTGGGGGTGGAATTGAACTTACTCTGTAGCTCATGTGGGGCTTGAGAATGTGCTATCCTACTTCACTCTCCTTTATTCTCCAGAATAGCTGAGACGAGAGGCCTGTGCCACCAGGCCGAGTGGTCATTCCTTATGTACAAGATACAAAATCTGGCACAACTGGTCTTTGGTATTAGGTATTGACATTCAGATTGTACTGCAGGAGTGGGGTTAAACACAGCTGGTTAGGATGCAGGTCTTGACTTTCATATTTTACTTTAAAAAGAACATTCCTTGAAAATACTTTTAAAAGGATGGCTTTAATGACACCAGCTTGCTTTTTGTTGATACACGTTTCTTGCGGCAACACTGTTTTTTTAGATTGACCCGGAAGGAATTCTATACATCCTGTGATTGTGAACTCTAAGGAAAGACCTTTCTCTTTCCTGTAATCCTTCATGGGTGGCCACTAATAACACTAGAATGTTCTTCCCTAGGATCTATAATCCCTGGTTGTTAAAGAGATTCTTTGCAAACTGGGCTCATTGAAAAGACCCAGGAATTATGGTTCTTGGGTCATCTCCTTGGTGACAGAATTGTTAAACCTTTGCTTTGTGCTTTCCAAAATCCTCCATCACGTTTAGCCTGGCCAAGAACCCAGAACTCTTGAACACAGTTGGATTAGTTTTCTATTGCTGCTATGACAGATGGTCACAGATGTAATGGCTGAACACAGAGCAGGTTTATCAGGTCATAGTCTTAGAGGTCAGAAACTCAGTGTGGGTCTCATTGACCTAAAACCAAGGTGTTAGTGATTGGCATCCTTTTGGCGAGGCCCCGGGAAAGAACTGACCTGTGCATTTGGGTTGTTGGTGAAACTCGGCTCTGTGGGCTCCTTGAGCAGGGGTCCTTGCTTCCTTGTTACCTATCAGCACAGTTTGCTCTCAGCTACTTGAAGAGTATCCTGTGTCCTTGCTCATGTCTCCTATACTTCAGAACTGGTCACAGAACATCCATTCTGCTAAAGGTTCCAACTTTTGGACTATATTTGTGAAGTCCCCCACTTTGAAGGACTCTGGTGAAAAGATTGGGGTAACTCAGATAGTTCAGAATCACCTCCTTCCCTAAGATCTATAACCCCACCCTACAAAGTCCTTAGAAAGGAAGAATTCATTATTTCTATTCTCTCCTCAAAACTTGCATACTGTGATAAACTTTCTACAGTGAGGCTCTGCCTCCTCCTAAAGGGTCCACTGTCCTTGGACCAAGTGTTTAGCATGAAGAAAAGTCTGGGACTTTTTGATGAAGAAAAAATAATGTTCATTTTCTCCAAACCCTAAAAAAAAGATTTTTTAAAGCTTTTATTCCAGGAACCAGGGTGAGGGATTAAATATGTAATTTGTACATACTGCAGTGCTTCTTTGCCCTATGGTGTGACATATTCATGGGTGTTAGAGACATGGATGGACACTGGCAACCATTACTCTGTAGTGCCTGTTATCACTGATCCTTGCTCCTAATTTCTAATACACATCCAAGAACTTGAAGCTCAGCTGGCAAAGTGCCAGCCTAGGATGGAGGAATCCCTAGTGCTGCATAAACAAGAACATTGGCACAAAAGGTTGTAACCCCAGTACTCTAGAGGTGAGAGAGCAGAAGTTCAAGGTCAGTCTTGGTCTCACCAGTTCCTGGCCTACCTGAGCTACACGAGTCTCTGTGCCAAAAAAGTTAATGCTGACTCAAGCTTTGGCACTTAAACTTCTTCAGATTCATTCACTCTGAAGAAAGACGGGAACTAAGACACAGAAAAGACTGCTCCAAACCCATCTTAACATTGGATTGGTTCGTTGGTTAGTTCATTCGTTTGTTCCTTCCTTCCTCCCTCCCTTCCTTCCTTCATTCATTCAACAAGCACTGAGTGCTATAACAAATCTAGCTAGAGTCTATCCATGATGGACACAGTAAAAAAACAATCCAGAAAAGTCTCTGAATTTTTTGGAGTTTATTTCAACATGATGGATATGATACACAAATGAGTCATTAAAATAAGTGGGTTAATAGGTAGCTTATAAAATAGTTCAGAAGCATTCAAGTTGGGTTCTTCTTGGGTTAAAGATAGACATTATCTTGGTTCCATAATTTCTTTTTTTTTTTTTCATTTTTTAAATTTAAATTTGAAACAATGTTATTTTACACGTCAATCCCGGTTCTGTCATCCTCCCATCCTCCCCCATAACCCCTACCAAACCCCTTTCTAGTCCCCAGGGAGGGTGAGGCCTTTTATGGGGGAGTCCTCAAAGTCTGTTATATCATTTGGGGCAGGGCCTAGGCCTAGGCCTCCCCCACGTGTCCAGGCTGAGAAAGCATCCCTCCATGTGGGATTGGCTCCCAACATCTAGGGATAAATACTGCTCTGCTACTAGAGACCCCATAGACTGCCCAGTCCTTTTAACTAACACCACATTCAGGGGGTCTAGGTCAGTCCTATGCTGGTTCTCCAGCCATCACCAAACCAGGGTTCATGAGCTCTCCCTTTTTCAGGTCAGCTGATTCTGTGGGTTTCTCCAGCCTGGTCTTGACCCCTCTCCTCATCACAGCTCCCTCTCTGTAACTGGAATCCAGGAGTTCGGCTAGTGTTTAGCTGTGGGTGTCTGCTTCTGCTTCCATCAGCTACTAGTTGAAGGCTCTAGGATGGCATATAAGGTAGTCGTTAATCTCATTATTATGAAAGGGCATTAAAGGTAGCCTCTCCACTATTGCTTAGATTGTTAGTTGGGTTCATCCTTGTAAATCTCTGGGCATTTCCCTAGTGCCAGATTTCTCCTTAAATCTATAATGGCTCCCTCCATTATGGTATCTCTTTTCTTGATCTCCTCTATTCTTTCCCTGTCTCAATCTTCCTGTTCTCCCATCCCCACCACTCCCCTTCTCCTCCCCCTTCTCTTTCTCTTAACTCCCTCTCCCCTTCCTACATGCTTCCAATTTTCTCAGGAGATCCTGTCCCTGTCCCCCTCTCCAGGAGACCACTTCAGCCATTTTGACTGCATGTGAAACAAAGACAGAGACAAAGGATTTAACTAAACTATACAAGTTCCTAATCTACAAAATGGTCAAAGATAATTGTGATTTTAGAGCTATGATATACAGAGATATTTGTTATATGTCAGTAGCTAACTACTAGATAAGTCATGTCAGATGGGAATGCTTTATTATATATACCAAAGAAGGAGGCTAGAGAATAACAGGTTGGAATTGGGTTTCCATTTTGGAAATTGGGTCACTGAATAAGTTACCTATGATGTTCTAACATATACATGACTTTAGACAGCTATAATTTTTGAATTGGGTGGGGTTTTCTGGCATGGACCAATGCAGTCTTCAGGCTTCAAGTTACCATACATGGTGGGTCAGTTTCAAAGACACAACCTAAATTCCTTGTCTTCATTACTCTCTCTGCATGATCATCCCCAGACTGTGTTATCACAGCTGCTATTAGAAATGCTCTAAGTTTTATTAGCACAGTGGTTTCTTGCTTTTGGGTCTCTGACATACCTTCTAGCTCAGTCTGCATGTGTATGAGTGGAGACTCCATATGGATTCAGTTTGCACTTCACATAGAGAAACCATTCTCTTTCTAAAGGTAGATGGTGAATGGGTGCCTGCTTGATAAACTATGGTGCTAGGAAGATAAACACAGCCAGAAAGGAGTAGTAGACCAGCAGGTCTCACTCTTGACAGCCAGCCATGCTGTAATATGCAGATTCATCTATACAGCAAAGTGTATCTTGTTCTCTTGTAATTTCCAACCATGATAAATCCTTCTGATAGTGGTTTATTTTTGTCTCCTTCCAGTTACATTTTAAGGTTCTCTACAGAGACAGTGGGCCTGAGGATATTGGTCAAATGTAATTCTTGGTCTTGGTAGAGGCAGAAAACTTAAGTGAGTGTAATGATTTATACAATCAAATAAAAGCTTCAGAATAATAATAGAAGTAACAACAACAACAATAACAAAACATATTTTTTTCACTTCCCAAATCTCTTAAGTTATTTAATCCACCAACATGTAGGGTATTAGTGGCAGCCTTTGAAAGAGTCTAAATTCTGGCATATAAATTCTCTCTCTTTTTTTACAAAGGAAGTTTTCAAAGCAGGCAAAGAACAAACTGAACTTACTATGCCTCTGAATCCCCTGCTTAAAGTAAACAGTAACACAACAAAAAGGATTGCTATGAGATCTTATTGCTGTTGTGGGTGGTGGTTACACCCTAGAAGACACACCCTCTGAAATGTCTCTTTTGGCTCCAGCAGGGTAAAACCAGTATGCATAGATGCTGCCCTCAACTTTTTCCTTCCATGTCTCCCCTGTATCTGCTACTTATCAGTGCTTCTAGAAAACACTGCATACTCTTAGGTTATATAGAACTAGACCTTGCACTACACAAGGGTAGACCAGTAAGTGGTCCACAGCTCATGGAAGCTTCTTTATGCCTTCTCAAGGAAGCTTCTTGGCCCCCAACATCCTTCCCCCAAGTTCTCTGCCTCTGCCTCTGCAAACTAGCCTGTTTGTCTCCTCATGAGGCTGGATACAACCAGACATGAAATGGATCCATGGGTCTGCCTTATTCACCTTGAGGTTGGAGAATCTTTGAGATTGGATCCTGGGACTTGTGTCAGCCTCATGGCTGATTATTATGAGACAGAGGAACAAACATCTGGAATGTAGACTGAGATTCCCCTGGAAGCTTTGAGACTTCCTGTGACATCTACCTCTCACTTGGTAGAGAAGTTAGTATCTAAACTCTTTCAGAAGGACGCTTGAAGAATCTCATCTGATGACATAAAAGATTGGACACCAGGTTCCTTTGCACTTATCTCCCATGCCCCATGATTCTGGGTTGGATTCTTTCTAAGACCCAACCCCTAGGACTGCTGTCAATGATGCTCCTCAGTGGAGCCTTCTGATAGCTGAAATGTATTCTCCAACTTCTCTGGAGGCCAGAGACTCTTAAGGTCAGCAGGGTGGTATTTTCTCCACAGACCCTGAGAAGCCATTCCTCATAGCTTCCCCCATGCTTTGGTGGTTAGCATTCCTTCCTTTTTCCATGACAGTCTAACCCCTGCCTTCTTCCCTCTCTTGTTATGTGTATTTTGTGGAGCTACAGAGCTCATCTATATTGACCACCTTTGTGTCATTGTGACAAAGTATCTGTCAGAAGAAACTTAAGGATGGAATTTATTTAGGCTCAGAATTTCAGAGGGACTTTCTGTCCATCACAATGGGGACAGTATGGCTGGGCAGCTCAGATCATGGAGGTGGGAATATATACTGAAGATTATCCCTATCATAGAAGACCAGAAAACAGAGAGCTATGCAGAAACCAGAGGACAACCTTTAAAGGCCAAACCCTTAAAATTCACATCTACTCACCAAGCTTCATGTTTTAAAGGGTCCACAGCTTCCTTATAGAGTTCTACCACCTAAGGACAGACCCTTCAAATATAAGCCTATAGAGGCAATTCAGATATAAGCCACTCTACCATCCAAGTCTAGTGTGACCTCCTCTTAGATGACACATCTACAGAGACCCAAATCACACAAGATTACCTCTACAAGTGACAACAGTTCCTTCAACTTTTTCCATCAGATGACTTCCTGTTACTCCCAAATGCACTAGGCCATTTTGCATTCAAAGCCTGTTGGCTTTTCCTAGTTGGGAAATTCCCACTATACAAATCTCTACGAGACACCCTGGCCCCCTAATTTCAGTATCAGCAGGGACATTACACTGAATGTCAAAATCACATCAAACAACTGAACTTATTTCCATCAGAAAAATTTGATTATTTCTCTTTGATTTACATGGTGTTCTTCTCCCTCCTTCCCTCCCATAAATGCTGACTTTGAAATCCCCTTTGGCTGCAGACAATCAGAAGCAGACTATGTTCTCATTGGGAAAGAGAACTTTCATTGTATTTGATACTGTATTTCTTGCTCCTTGATTTAAATGTTATATTTTGATGACTTAGATCTTTATTTGTAACACCTAACTCTTTAAATGGTGGGATTTTTTTGGCTTCTCTTGAAGGACTTATGAGAAGTGGGTGAGTGGGTATTATTCTCAGGCAAATTTGCTTCTTTCAAACATTTAATTAAATCTGTCATTTTCTTAGTCATTTAGAGAATAACTCAGAATATTTTCTACCACTTCATCCTTTACCTCTAATATTCCTGTTCCCCCAGCCAGCTTCTCTACCAAGAGCCCAACAATTATTCCCTCAAAACACAATCTCAAAACATATAAGCCACGAATGCCCAACCTTTTAACACCATGGCATTGTGAGCATATCCTTCTATCTTGAACCTTAAGAACTGGAGGGTTGTAGGGATATGGCTCTGTGGGAGAGTATGCCTAGTGAGTGCATGGTCCTGGGTTCCATTCCTACTATCATAATGGAGAAATGGGCGAAGAGGAGGGCGATAGAGAGGGAAGGAATGAGAGGAAGAGAAGGAAGAGAGGGGGAGTGGAAGGAGGAAGAGGAAGAAATAGAAGGGAGAAGAGGAAGAGAAGAAATCCACCAGCTCAGTTAGTATTCTTAGGGTTCTCACTAATGAATTAACTGAAAAATAGACTCAAGAAAATGCTGGAAATTCTCTGTCTGTTTTGAAGATGGGGTTACATGGATGGTACATGCTATGTAAATTCATCAAAGGGTTCTCTTAAACTTCTCATATCTTCTTAGGCCTTCAAGATGCTGATGAAGAAGTTGTCTTCTTTTCTTCAAGAAAATGCATCCTTCATTCAACTACTCTCTTTTCTTCCCTCATTTGCCTCCTCTTCCTCCCTCTCCTCTTCTTCCTCCTTTGTGGTGCTAGATATGGAACCCAGAGCCTTACAGTTGCTAGGCTAACACTACCATGGAAGTGATTGAAGGAGTGACATGCCTGAGAGAAAGCATCTGAGCCTGGTGTCCAGCATATGCTCAAGCATCACTGATAGACTTTGTGTTCCACTAGAGCATTCCCAGTGCTTTGTTAAGTCTTTCCTTTATGATTTCTAGGCAGTCCTCCTTGTTTATATTCTAAGCATTCACTCAATGATTTTTTTATTGAGTGTTCCAGAAGCTACACTAAGCAGCTAAATTCCCTCATTAAATCCCCAATATATCACACAGCCAGAAAGCCAGAGGAATCTAGATGAGCTACAAATGTTATTAAAAAGAACTAACATTTTCCAAGAGCATTTCTGAAAAAATAATAATAAAAAGTATTTACTGTAAAATTAAAGTAAAAAAAAATCTTAAACACTGAAGGCAGAAGGCAATGTAATCCTCTGCTGAAAATATTTTCTCTCTCTGCTGAGATGTAGTCCCCACTGCTGTGAGATCAGGGGCCCCACTGTCTTCTCTGGGTCATGTCGTGTGATACTGAAGATGAATTATCCAAGTCTGATCCCATCATGCATTTCTGTCTGTCTTTGCCTGAGGAGGAACTGCCTCTGTCTGTTCTTCTTGTATAAGGAAAATCACATGACTGCCTCTGCTTCCCTTTTTACTTTGGTCACCAGGAAGCTTATGGTCAAATGTGTGGCTCATTCGAAGAATTGTTCGGTCAGCAGTTTAGCCTTAGGGTCACTTGCTTATTTCACCTTCTTTTTAAAAATATACAATCCATTTAGAATGTGCACTCCATATTATTGTTTACTCAACTCTTAGCCATTGTTTTATTTAAATGTTCCCTAAGCCAGTATGGAGTTAGGCCACGTATTTATAAATAATGAAATAATGATATCTATCATTTCAATCTCTAACATGTTAGCTAGTTTGATGCAAGGGTTCAGCAAATCTTTCTCTTATTGAAAATGTTCAGTTCATCCACTAAAGTTCTATTATATGAGACCAATTCTAGGATGGCATCTGGAGTTAGTCATCCAGATGTCACTTCCTACCTTCTCTTTGGGATACCCAACTTACCAATACCACATATAACCTAAATTAAATACATTAAAGTCAAGACAAGATAACCAATGTCAATGCTCCTGTTACTGTTACAATCCATCATTTATATTTTCCTCTAAATAGTTTCTACCTGGCAGATTTTCCTTGTCCCTGGTTCACCACTATATATATATTGCTGGGAACCATTCAAGGAGAGACCAAATCCAGTTCAACCATTTACAACTGCTCAGTTTATACAATTATTAGCATCTTTGAGCCACTGCCTTCTTGTCTGTAGGAAAATAGCAAGTAATTTTACCTTCTGGAGATATTTTGAGGATTAAATCAGACTAGAAACAATAGATTTATGTCTGCCATAGATTTGAGTGACTATTACAGGGAAAGATGGATGAATGATGGACAGATGAATTGGGTGAATGGATAGAAGGAAGATAGATGGAAAGCTGAGTGATGATAGATGAAAGGTGATATGGATGGGTAGATGGATGGATAGATTAGTGGATGAATGGATGACTAGATGGGAAAATGGGGAATGGATAAATGGGCTTGATGGGTAATCAATGGGTGAATAATAGGTACATAGATAGATGAAGAATAGGTAGATGAATGGATAGTTAAGTGAATGAATGGAATATATATATAAGAGGATGGATGGACTATCAATAGATAGACAATGGATAGAGAGATGGTAGAAGGGAAGACAGATAGATGATGAATGAGCATAGAACAAGGAAATAACCAGACAGAGAATCTCTTGTGTTTTCTGTGTTGCCACAATGTATCTTTACCACACCTGCCCTGGCTATGACCACACACACACTCACACACACACAGTGTGAGAGTGTGGAAGTACTAGCCTATTTCCTGGAGGTGTCTCATTCTTTTTTAGGGTTGTGACTACAGCGTGTCAGAAAAACAAAGCTCGATACAGACTCTGCTCAGAAACAAGTTCTTTATAGAATCATAACTTTGATCTTGTGAGTTCATGTGTGTGAAATGTAGGGTTAAATGTAGGCAGAGGGCAGAACATATCCTCAAGTATCTGTTGCCACCTCTTACCCCAAGACAAGGACTTGTTCACTGTTATGTACACCAAGCAAGCTCCACAAACTTTCAGGAATTCTCCTGATTCTGTTCCCTGTCTTGCTGTATGAGTTACGGGCTCACACTAACAGGTATGGGTTTCTTTACATGGCTTCTGGGGATTTGAATTGGAGTTCATACTTGTGTAGCAAGCACTTTACTCATGGACTCATTTCCCCAGGCCCCAAATCATTAAAAAAAAAATAAATAAAAACTCAAGTAGTAAACAGAGGGTATAATCTGTGACCCCCATGTCACAGTTAAAAATGTCATCCTGAAGTTCACATTACCAATCTCTGTGCCTGAGTCTCCTACACAGTGAGAAAGCATCCTGGAAACAAGGGCTGTCCCACTGTGAAGAGATAGCTGGGAGAGATTTGGGTGTTTTGCAAAGCTGTTTGTCCTTGTCCCCTAGTCACGGGAGACAGGGGAAGTTGGTCAAAGGAGGAAGATTAAAATTCATAAAAAAGGCTCAGAAAAGGGACCTGTTGTTCCTTGGGAAGGGTCCTCTTGATCACCAGCTTGTACGGAAGCTCTAGTTTCCTGTCTAAACTGTGACACAATGACACAGCCTCTCCCAGTGTTCTGGGACCGAAGACAGGACAATCAGGCCAGAGAGATGCCCTGTGTGGGGACATCTGGGTATGGGTCAAATATCAAGAAGCTCATTACAAAGCAAAACTTGTAAAAGGAGACCTCTGGTATTCCCAAGAGGGCTGGATGACCTGAGGTTTTGGGCCTACAAGAAAGTAGCCAAAATTCACTCAGGATATCAGAGATGGACAGCAAGCATGCAAGGGCTGCTGTTGGGACATGGGGGAACCAAATAGAGGCAAATAATATCCCCACACCCAACCCAGAGAAGCATTGCTAGGAAGAGGAAGAACACAGGGACTGGGGAGATGGCTCAGTGGGTAAAATGTTTGCTAGTAAGTGTGAGGACCCAACTTCAATTTCCCCGGATGCATGTGAAAAGGTGGCTGCACTGGCTCATTCTTGCAAGTTCAACGCTGGGGAAGAGGAGATACACATTCTTGGAGACTTACTACTAGCCAGCTGATCTAGCCAAATTGGAAAGTTCCTGTCTTGAAAAAGAAAGAGGCAGATGGAAACTGAGGGTTGCCATATGATGTCCACATTCATGCACACACATGTGCACTCACATATGCCAACACACACATATATACATAGAAAGAAGGAGAAGAGGGGGCAGGAAGGAATGAGAGAGGGGAGAGAGGGGTGAAGCAAAGTGGGCTGGAGAGTCAAGCCCTTGGTAACATGTAGGAGTCAGGGAGACCATTTCTAGATCCTCTCCTTCCTGTCTCTAGCTTCCTGTTGTGTTCGGCCAATCAAACCTGGGCTGAGTAGGAGAGAGGTGGGTGAAACCTGGGGACCAGTCCCAGGCCCCTCTCTGCACGGTCTTCACAGAGAGGCCTCTAGCACAGGGCTTATTCCCACTGTCTTCTCTCACCAGTCACATCCCCTTTGTGGTCAGCATGCAACAATACTTTTCAATTGAGGGTCCCAAATGGTTGTACACCAGGGTACCACAAAATGTCTCTGCTCCCCTCTCCCTCCCATTCTTTATATCATCTCTTAATTGTCTGCTTCTGAGCTGCCTTCTGACATCACTCTTTCAAGACAGAGCCCACTCTCTTAACCCTCGGTGTTGTTCCTCAGGATCTGTGTGAAACTGGTTTTCAAATCTCCACAGAAATGCAGGGCCTGTACACCAGGTGATATTTGTATATGCCCTATGCATGCCTGCATCTCCCACAGGCCCAGAGCAAGGGCCAAGCAACCATGGACTGAGCTTTCTGAACCATGAGCCCCAATAAACTTTCTCTTCAATTAAGTTGGTTGTCTCAGGTATTTTGCCCTAGCATTGAAAAGTAAATAATATACCATGTAAATAAGGGCTGTTCAGAGACTTCAGAACTCTGAACCTACAGGAATATTTTTTAAATTAGTCTTTTCTATCTGTTTTTGGATTAAAGGCTGCTACCTGGGATGGATGACTACATATACTTAAATAAGCTATATGCAGAACATACAACATAAGTATGTTGTATACATACATTATGTATACAAAGATACATACATAGAATCCTTGCATACAAAAAGCAAAATCCAATGAACTGGAAAACATGGTAAATGAATGAAGAAATGTAATGTGCAGCTTACATTTTGGCACATATAGTAGAAAGTTCTGGGGGCTGAACCTGGATTGGTGGCTGTCATGGAATAGAGCAGAAATGGGAGGGGATCCTATTTAGAGCAGGGTTTCCTTTGGGGATAAAGGGAATATTCTGGAACTCATGGAGTTGATGCTGGTATGTTGAATGTACTAAGTATGCCTAAACTGCTCACTGTTGAGTGGATGGTCACTAAAATGCAAAAGAGTAAGTCAAATAAATCTATGTAAGATAATGCCTAGAGGTCACGCTGCCACCCTTATCTGTATCTCTCATGGTTTCTAGCCCAACACAGGACTTGGCTTACCACACTTTACGGCACCTTGGTGAAACCCACTCCTAGGTTTGGTGGTAAGGAATGTAGAGCCTGGTGTTCAATAACTGACAGAGTATGTGTCCTTAAACATGGCCCGTGGTGGTTGCTAAGAGCCTGCAGCCTCCTCTGGAGAATAGGAGGAAGGAGAGGACAGAAAGCAGAAGGAGAGGGAATCAGCAGCACGAAGTGTCCCCCCACACCCACATTGGAGTGGAGCCCTTTCTGTCTCCCCTCCTCAGCTTTGCCAGGGAGCTCAAAGTTTACACAGCTTGGCTGGCAAGCATGTTGGTAGGGGACACAGGTCCTGCTGGAGTGCTGAGCCTGGCTCCATGAGGTCCGTTCCTATCTGCCCACATCCTCCTGCACTTCTGGCTGGATGCAGGCAGGTCTGGGCCAGCACAGGGCAGGAAAGACCTGGGGATCTTGGCCAATGCTGCTGTTTCCTTGGTCCAAGCATGTGATCCATTCTCAGCTGGTCCCCAGGCTGGCATGGCTGTTTCCCAGCCCACTGGTTTCTCTGGGAATGGGTGTTGTTTTGAGCCCAAGCTTTCGAAACACTCTATTCCAGCCACAAAAGAGCCAAATCCATCTTGTTCCTCGTGTTTTGATAAGGGTGTTTTAAAAGTTTCGATTTTGGGTGCTGGATTTGTTTTAGACACGGTCTGTAGCTTCTGCTGAAACCCGGTTTGCTTAGAGCCATACTGCCTTGACTGTGTTCCAATTTGTGCTAATACTCCTGCCTCAGGCTCTGAGATGCTGGGGTCACAGACCTGTGCCACTATCTCTAGTGTGAGTATCCTCTTGTCAGAGCCTCCTCTACACCTGCCAGGAGAAACCTCTTAGCATAAAGGTTGTCACCCAGAATTTACAGAGTGAATGGAAGAAAGGAGGTGTCAAAATATCCCAGGCAGAAGGCCCTAGGAGTGCTGAGGTAGGAGGAGGGATCAGGGACCTGGGCAAGGGTCAGGTGGATCCAGGGAGAGTTCTAGAAGCAGGGTGGCAAGGAGAGTCAGCCACTTACCAGTTGTGTGAGCTTAAGAAAGGTGCTAGAACTTGCTGTGCCTCAGTTTCTTTGTCTGGAAAGTAGGTACAACACCTGCATTCCTGTTTTGTGTTGACTGAGTTCAATGCATGCAAAATTCTCTGCTGTATTATGGCCTAAATCTTAATGAATATTAGTTATCATTACTAGATCTACCTTTAATTCCCCTTGGTCCTTCCATGCCCATATTCAGGAAATAAGACCACGAGATCACTTCCAGGGAATCTAGTGTGGGAAGCTGTATAACTGCATGGCATTATCAATTAGTGATATTGGTTCCTGGAGATGGGCATTGACCACCACTGCCACCTGTGCAGCAGTCTCTGCTTTCATTTGAGGTGAAGCCATGTAGGTGTTCCAGTTTACAGAGTTCCAGAACAGAATGTCCGTCCTGTGTGTACTGAGCCTCAGAGAGGCTGCTGACCAAAGAGACACTGTAGAGGCATAGTCAATCCTGGTGCCACAGCCACAAGTTTCATGACTTAAAAGACAGGAGTGGTGGCTTCCTGGTGTGCAGGCTGAGTCAGTCACATGGGTCTCTGCTCTCTTGAATTTTTAGTTATTTCTGAACACAAGGACACACTTGTGCTGAGCCCTAGATGAGGGTAGCTGATCATTCCTGCACACTGGTGTGACTCTAAAGATTCACCTCCTTCCACATGTGAAGGTGTGTGTATGTGCACTTGTGTATATACATGCATGTATGTGTGTGCATGTGTATATGTATTTATGTGAAAGGTTAGTATGTGAGTGTATATGTCTATGGATGCACACATATGTCCATGCACATGAGCATATGCATGTGCATTAACGTGTTTATGTGCATGTGTGTGCATGTGTTCCTGTGTCCTTTTAGTTGATCTAGGGAGGACTGCTTTTGCATTCTCTGTTGCTGTGCCTAAAGGGATGCTTCTGCTAGTACCCACTGTGGAAAAGCAGCACAGCTCATGGGGAGCAGCAGACTGGCCCACCTACCCATGACATAGCCAACCCCACGGCAGCAGCATGGGGGCCCGGAAGCAGCAAGGCGCTGACTCATGAAAATCTCCCAGCACACAGCACAGGCAATGATTCCTCCCCGCCTTACTTTGGTGTCTCTTACAGATGATGTATGAATCACCTTATTTACCTTTTCCTCCAAGCCTTCTCCTTTATTATTTTTAATAAATGCCATGCCAGCTCCGAGGAGGTGTTTCCTTTGCAAAAATATAAAAAGAAAAGTGGGGAAGGAAAGAAAATCATCCCCCAACTCTCCATCCTCATGACTGACTAAATATGCTTTTTTCTATAGCCATGTTGGGGTGGGGGGAGTTGGTTCTAGGGGAGCCTCATATCTGAATATAAACAGTAATAAATTCAGGTCTTGATTCCAGGGAAGAGCAGATTACCCAGTAACGTTTTCATCATCTTTAATGAGAATAAAAACACTGCTGCACTGAACACTTTTTAATTTCAAAATAAAGGAGACTAAAGTACACTGCGAATGAGGATGGCTCTGCAGGCAGAGGGTTAATGTGTGTGTGTGCAGGGCTCCTGAAGGCAGTCCTGGTACTTGTTCTGTGTATGCACTAGTGAGCCTGCCCTTTCCACGCAGTTTGTGCTCCGCATTTGGCATTCACCCATTCACTTCTCTGCAGAATCTGCAACACCCCGGTGAGATGAGTGAGTTCCAGTTAACTTTGGAGAGGCTCCTCAGCTACCAGCAGTTGCACAGTTCCCCTCAGAGCCTGCACTTCAACCAGTCCAGCTTGCCTCAAGATCCTGAGCATAGGTTCCAAATGCCCTTCTACGTTTGCATCCAGAAACATGACCTTGATTAGATGTGGCCAAAAAGCCACAGACTGATAAACCTCAAGCCCTCATCTCTTATAAATATGGATCTTAGGAGACCAAGAGACTTGAGATGTGATCTCTCTAGCCTGTTACCCATGTATATAAATCTCTTCTCCTCACTTCCCTGCTTTCGACTCCTGGGATTATCGCCTGTGACAGGGAACTCGCTACCTGTCAAGGGAACCTCTTCCATACTCCCACGGCTCCCTCAGTGAGAGTGCCTGTTTTCACCGGGGGAGACAGATCTCTTTTTCCCTCTTGGATCTTGCCTTCAGTACAGGTCTTCCTGTCCTTGTGGACTGGCTCACTCTTTGAACAGAACGTTTTCAAGCCCTTAGTTGTTTCTCCCACAAGCCATTTGGTTTCCAGGCCATCTGCAACTATGGCTGTCAGGCTGCTGGTCTCTGGCTGGAGAAAGAATGCACCAGCTTTACTTGAACATGGCTTGACGTTCAGGGATTTGTTCCTCAGCCCACAGAGTCCTGGGTATGCTATATTAGTTATTTTTCTCATGGTTGTGATAAAATTTCCAACAAAAGCAACCTAAAGGAGGATGTGCTTATTTTTGGTTTGTAGTTTGAGGGCTACAGTCCATTGTGGAGGGGAAGTCATTATGGCAGGAATGTTAGGCAGTGACCATATTTTCTATCTTCAGTCTGAAAACAGTTCCCTTTCTCCTTTTTGTGCAGTACTGGAAACTAGTATTACATTTAGGTGAGTATTCTCATCTCAGTTCTCCAGATCTAGAAACTTCTTCACAGATATGACTGAAGGCTTATTCCCAGGTGGTTTTAGATCCCATCAACTTGAAAATGAACATTAGTTATCACATTATTTCATGGAAGTGGTGGGAGCAACAGTTTCTGAGGTGGAAGGCAGACTGAAATTGAGAATCCAGAACCATCTCCAGGTGTCCCATTAGGGGAACAATGAGGACCTCCTCTATTCCTCTGTCCATTGGAGCCCCTTCTCCCAAGAAGAGCCTCATGCCTGGCAATGAAAAGGTGTCCCTTCTAGGATCCTAATATGATGAGGGTGTGCCATTTATAAAAACAACTGATTAATGGCTCCCAGACAATCCATATTTGAATATAAGGAAAATAACAGTAAAAACATCATAAAAGATCAGAAGAAACTAAGTCAGGTTTTGTGGCAGAAAAAAAAAATGTGGGTTTTCTTGTGTTGATTTGATTCTACTGGCTGATCAGGATATTAATACTTGTCTTCACAGGAGGGTGTTGCCAAAGCCAAAGCCAAGGGTTTTCCATGTGTGTTTGTCCTTTACACACTGGTACAACCTGGTAGCCACAGACGTCAGATGGAGGGTGATACTCTGCTACTCAAGCTGGCTGCTCCCTGTTACCACAAGGCTATATCTGCACAGAGACCCACATCTACCCTTTTCCACAAAGTACAAAGGCATCCCAAAGGACCTTTATTAGTGCGCATGTGTGTGTGAATATATATGTGTATATTTAATACGTATATAAATATATTATATAAATATAGGTGTATGTGTGTAAGTTATCTCAGCTTAGGAAGATAGCACCGTGAACCAAGTCAAGCCCACATCATAGAGTTTTAGGCTCATGGCTTTACAACCTGGTTCTGCAACTGGTCAGCTGTGTGGCTGAGAGCATATTGTAAAGCCTGAGTTTACAGCTCCCTGATAGAAAAAATGAAAATAAAACAGTCACTGCTCCATAAGTGTTACTAGGCCTTAGGTCAATCCTGAAATCTTTCATAGAGAATAGAATTGTTCAGTGCAGCCCAGGTACCTTACAAATTTCCTGGCATTGAAATGGATCTAGCAAGTGGCTGAGCAATGTTTATGAAGTCTCCTATCTTGGAATACGAATCCAATCCTCCTTTTACTGGCAATTAGATCTCAGAAGAGTTACTTAACTTCCCTATACCTCAGTTTCCAAATCTGTAAAATAGAGTGGTGAGACCACGTGCTTCATGATAAATACTCTTCTTGTTTTGTGATTTAATGTGACATGTTCTCCAAAGGCTCGTGGGTTAAAGTCTAGATTATTAGCTGGAAAGGAGGCTGAGGAGGCATGATGCTTTTTGAAGGTTCTGAACACTTTAACAGAAAGAAGTAGCCCATTTGGGTCATGCCCTTGAAGGCTATATCCTTGCTAGGACTCCCCCTCATTCTTATTCACTCCCCTTTCCAGTCGCCATGGGGATGAAGACTCTGCTGCTACTACCATGTTGTCCTGCCAAGGTACACATAGCATGCAGCCAAGGAACCATGAACTAACCCACCTGAAACCATAAGCCAAAATAAGCATGTTAAATATTGTCCCTAGGTATTTTGTTCCAGCATTTAAAGCTCATGAATATAGCCTAGAACTTTCTATGTAGGGTGCCTTCAAAATACACTACATTGCTACCAGCCCAGCAGAGCTTATCCACCTCTATAGGACAGGCTGCATCCCAGGCAGTCAAGCTATCCTATGTGGGAAAACCTTGGTCATTCTTGACATGCTGGAAGGCCCAGCCAAGTAAGAAGAACAATGAATCTTCATCAGATAAAATAATGGGATCAATAAAACACACCATTCCCCTGCCCCTCACCAGGAAAGTAGGACATTTGATTTTGTTCTTGGAGTCTAGACAAACCTGTCTTCTCTCGTATTAATGAGTTTAGTTTCTGAGATGTTACCCTTGTTTTCTTGTAAGTCACAGTCAGGTTTTCTGGTCCAGTTCTTGAGGCTTTTTACTTCATGAGGGGAAAAAGGGCCTTCCAGCTTGTTGGAGAAAGCAATTGCGTTCTCATCACAGATCTATGGTGGTGTCTCTAGCATGAGATCTTGAACACTGAGATTGCCACACTTCCCATCACATGTCATTCAAACACAGAGAGGAATCCTTTCACACATAGATGACTAGTCTTCCTTGTGTGTGTGTGTGTGAGGGGGGGGAGTATACAGAAGTGTTTTCACAAATAGTAGTTTTATGAAAATGATTTTTCCTAAAATATAATATATAAATACTCTCATTATGGGTGCAAATACTACATCTATAGAATTTCTAAAGAGAGACTCCTGAACTCCCGATTGGGGGAGAATTGTTGAGATCTCTCTCTCTCCTCTTTGTGTTTGTGTGTGTGTGTGTGTGTGTGTGTGTGTGTGTGTGTGTGTGTGTGTGATATAGGCACAGCCACTGTCTTCCAGGAAGACGAGTGAGAATAAATGTGTTTTTGGAACTAAGATTTGAGTCTGGGGACATGGCTCAGAGCTGAAAGTGCTTTCCATAAAAACAAGGGGACCAGGGTGTAGATCACCAAAACCCATGTACATGATATAAACCTATAATCCCATTACTTGTGAAGTGGAGCACTGTCAGTCAGATCTCTCCTGAGCATCAGGTTCAGTGAGACTTAATATGGAAAAATAAAGGTGGATCTGGGCTTGGTGATATATGCCTTTAATCCCAACACTTGGGAAGCAGAGACACTCAGATCTGTATAAGTTCCAGGCTTGTCAGTCTTTGTAGTGAGTTTCAGGCCAGCAAAGGCTACACAATGAAACTCTGTCTCAAATGAACAACTGGAATGAAGGAATGAATAAACAAACAAATGCAGAAAAATGATCAAGACCAAATACCAAATATGGACCTCTGGCTGCCACCTGCATACATCCATCCTAACAAGGATACACACACATCATCACATACAGCACAACACACACATACTAAAACTGAAAAGGGAACATGGAAAAGTACTTACCTCCCCCTTATGTGAGGACCAAATGAGATGATGCAAGGGATGTCATGGCCTATCATGGAGGTTGTGCTTAACACACAGCAGCAGTCATTTGTCACCATAGGCATTGCCATTCATTTAGACTTCTGGTGCTGACCCTGACCCATAACCATTGTCTGTGATGCTGACTGGTGCCATTTGTCAAGACATTTATAGCTCTGCTCCTCCAAGGCAGGAGCCAAAATAGTCTCTTCTTCCTTATGTATTTGGTCCCAGCAATTTGAAGCTAATAAACACAGCCTAGAACAGGGTTCGTGAGAGGTTTTCAACATGTGTTAGTTAATAATGTTGAAGACATTTCAGCTCTTTCCTCACTTCTCTACCTACTTGATGAACACAGGGCCTCAGATATGCCAGGTGAGAGTTTTACCACTAACCTGCATCCCCAGACTTTCATGGTTTTCTTTGAGTGCAGCTATACAGAGCTAGGTTGTGTTGAGAGCCATGAGCTAAGAGGCCTTCCAAGGTATTCCCTCTCTGAACCTCCCAGTTTCTGTGAATGAAAATCCTTGTTTCTTTCCTCCAAATCCATGAAACACTGATCTTTTTAATTCACTGTCTGTTTTGGCCATTTGGCATCTACCAACACCAGCAAGGTCTTTGTCTATCACACTCAAATTGCAGAATCTAAAACCACTAAGGGCTCTTTTCTCATCTTTGTGCCTTGGCTCTGAGCCTACATGGGGACAGGTTTCTCCGCAGGATGAAAATCATGGAGACCAACCACTTCCACTCGGTTCTGCTCTCAAATTACCAAATAAGTGGTGAAGCCCCATCTTTTGAGCTGCTTGGCATGCTAAAAGCAGGGGAATCATGAGGTCAAGGTCAACCCTGGAAACTCAATGATGCCCTAGCTCCAAAATAAAAGGTAAAAGAAAGTTGAGGATGTGGCTCAGTCACAGAGTACTTGGTGATAGACAATGGTTCAGGTTCTATAACCAGTGTGTATGGCTTTGAACCTGTATCAGTTCTGATTAGGTGTCTCACTTTGAGAGAGTTTCTTGACCTCCATATCTTCATCCATGCAATGGTGCTAAAAGTACATGATATATCTTGGTTAGTTTTATAACTGGGCACACTACACACACATACACACACACACACACACACACACACACACCAAAAACAAAACAACAAAAAACAAAACTAAGGACTGTTTCCAAACCATAGTTGGTGATTTCTAAGGCTTACTCATGCTATTAGCCAAATTCATGTCTGAGGACTCTATGCGTTTAAAGATAGACGATCCACGGAATGAGATAATAGTGTTTACAATACATTCTAGCTTATTCAACTTTCCAACATTCCTCATGCCTGTTATCTTGGTTGAAAGTTATAATGTCCATCTCATCTTGAGGCTACTATGATTCTCTCCTTGAACACCTGAGGACAAAAGAAGTTCATTGCTAGCCTAGTGCTCCACAGCACAGACTAGCATCCCTGGATTTATGAGACCTAGATACAGCCATGAGACTTCTCTGAGAACATCAAAGACAGAGGAAGTCCCGTGAGATGAGGTCTAAAGCAAGCAGGCTTAGCATATTTGTGCAAACACAGTGGCAAGATTAACCCTGTCTGAGACAGGGGGAACACATCTGGGTCTGCCACTTGCCTTGTCTAAACAGAATGCCAGGAAGAGCTCCATTCAAGAACTCTGAGTCCACCCTTTGAGGACAAGAGTGCCTGCTGCTGTGTCTGCTGCTTCCAGAAGTTTTCTTACCTAAAGCAGTCACCCCTCACCCCCTTAATGGCTGCTGCAGTGCAAAACCCAGTTCCTTATCGCCTGTCACTGCTAACAATCCACTGGCCTTGGGGGTCAAGGAGGGACTACAATACTGGTGACCTGGCCAGAAGCCAAGCCAGGCAACACTGCTCTCGGGTGCCCAGATTTCCTGCTTGCGGTTTGCCCTGCTGTGATTGTGCTGGCTCACACTTCCTGTCCTCACCCTTGGGCTCACATGACATGATGCTGAGTTCTTCCAGGACTGTGCTCGCATCACAGGTGGGAAGAGAAGCTGGCACCTTGGGCCATTCTAGTAGCTCCCCTACCCCAACCTGGCCTGGCCTGCATTTTGTGTGTTCCTTAGATGTTCAGGCTGATCTGAAGGGGAAGGGACTCAGGAGGCCTGTGGGAGGTACCAGTTCACCAGGCATGTGCATTCATACTGACAAGCCATTACCAGGCCCTGCCCCATCAGAGGGAAGGAGATGCCACAATAGATGGTAAGAGTGGGCCCTGGGTGGGGCCTGTGTAGCTCCCAGACCTGACATGTTTCTAAGAGCTGTGTTCCTTGGGGTGCTGGGCATAAGAGTGAATCTCATAGTAAGACTCAGACCACACTGCAGTGGACTTCCATTTCAAGTTCTTCGATTTCAAGCCAGGAGACAATTGCGTGTCTAGCCTGACTCCCTTGATAAGTGTATATTCCATGTCCTTGCCAAGCTAAGTTCCTCGCAGGTCTAACAGCTACCCAGGCTACACTCTTCCTTCTCAGGGTGCCATCTCTACCTCATCCTGCCCCCTCTGATGGGTAGGATTCTGAACTTGGGCATCAGGGCCTAGAAATGGCCTCTCATAGGCACCCCAGTCAGTCCCTTTAACACAGGGCCCACTCTGAGAGCTAAGCGAGGACATTGGCCTTGACATCAGCAGATCTGGTACGAGATCAGCCCAGACCTTGTGTAGTGTTGGTCTATACTCTCCCACCCATCCCAGCTTGCCTCCAGGCTTGGAAGTGAGCATATAACAGCCAGGTGCCCAGCTCACATGAAAATTATTCTTTGGCCTAAGGAACAAGAGGACTGCATTTGAAGAGTGACCATGTGCCTGAGACCCTGCTGAACACCTCTTCTGATGATCGTACAGTGTTCCCAGGAAGCAAGTGCTACTATCGCTGCCATAGTTTAGATAAATGTGAGCTCTGCCATTCTGTCACTTGCACAGGAGCCTCACTCCAGAGAATTCAGCTTTAAACCGCAAGTTTGCTTCCCTCTAGGACTCAGTAAAATGGTGATGTGGAAGCCACAATAACTAGAGAATTCTAAGACCTAGGCTAGGGGGCTGAGAATTTGGGACTGCCAGAGGGGTTGTCTTGTGCTCAAGTGAGGGTACAACCAAAGCCCAGGCTCCATAGACACCTTCCCTGTTTGCTTTTTGTTAATAAAATCATAAAATATCATTGGCTTTTAATGGGACCCCATGGGGGTTAATTACACGGCGGAGAACGGTCTTTGAGCTTAAACACTGTGGGTTTAATAGATGAACCTTCAGAGAAAAATATATAGCACATTGATCTTTAAAAAGGAAAAGTAAAGATCCCCAATGTAGATGAGGAAGGGAAAAGTCTACACTCAGCATTTAGCCCACCATTAATCCTCAGCAAACATTTCCTACAGGATCTCTGGGTTCTTCCTGTTATGGACTCTGGAATTCCAGCCAGAGCAGCTTCCCATCCACCCTGAACCAGACCCTCTTCCCTTCTGAGTCTCCCAGAAAGAACAATAATAAGGCCATCTTCTCATTCCTGGCAATCTTTCACCCTCAGCCACAGTCACTGTGCATGAGTTGGCAAACTTTCCAGTACAAGAACCTATAATGAAGAAGTTGGGAAGGTGGCTTAGTTGCTAACCTGATTTCCAGCAAGCATGAGGACCTGAGTTCAAATCCCAGCACCCACCTAAAAATTTAGATCCAGGAGTGTGCTTGTAATTCTAGTACTGGGGAGGCAGAGAAAAGAGGATCCCTGGTGCTGGATGGTCAGGCATCTTAGGAGAATTTGTGGGTTTTAGGTTATTGAGAGACCCTGTCTTAAAAAAATAAGGCAGATGGCTACTAAGACTGTTACCAAAGATTTTTTTTCAATCATCCACAAGCATGTATTCCACAATCCCTTTAGCAACTAAGCCATCTTCCTAACTCCTCCTTGCAGGTTTTTGTACTGGGAAGATTGCCAACTCATGCACAAACATGTACATAAACACTCACACCCATACATATGCACCCCCACAAATATAGATACATCTATACACACACATGCATACACATACACACACACACACATACACACACGAGAGAGAGAGCAGGGGGGGACCTGTGATAAAATTGTGCCTCTAAGACTCAGTTTCCCCCAATACTACAATAACCATAATACTACTGATTTCAGCAGAAGAGTTCATTTCAAGTAGTTACAAAATACAGTAAAATAACAGCCAATGGTTTTCATTGACTTGTTTGTGGAGGGAAAAGACACTGTAGGCAATTTATGAAATATATCTCCATTTTACAATCCTAGGTGAGAGATGTTAGTACCATCATCTTCATTTTCCACAAACAATGCTGGGCTCTGGGGAAATAATGGCACATCTCGCCTACAGTGGTAGAAGGAGCTGTGGGAAACAGCACTTGCAAGGAAGTGGAACCAGTGGGAAGATGGCACTTCACCATGCATATAGCCTGAGGGCTGCTAGTGGGCTAGAAGAAGACAGACTCGGGGAGGTTGAGGACACAGCTCAAGGACACACAGATGCTAACATACAGAACACAGATTAAGATCAAGGTGGTTTCTGCTCCGTGCCACTGACCCTCCGAGAGTCTAGTGCTGCCTGCTGTCTGTCTGGTCGGCTGAATCAGGCTCTCAGCTCCCTAGCATAGAAGCCAGAATTGTGAAAGTCTCTGTGTTGGCTTGACCTGTGGGCATGTATGTGGGGGAAATTGTCTTAATTAAATTAGTTGATGTGGGAGGAGCCAGTCCACTGTAGGCAACACCATTCCCTGGATAGGGCTTTCTGAACCATGTAAGAGAGGAGAAAGCTTGCAGAACACAAAGAGCACACGTGTGTTCACTCCTGTCTGCTTTCTATCATGGATGTAATATGAACAGCCATCTCAAGCTCCTGCCACAGAAACTACCCCATCTTGATGTACTATAACTTGGAACTGTAAGACATAATAAGCCCCTTTCTCCCCCAAGTTGCTTGTAGTTGGGGTATTTTGTCACGGCAACATAAATGAAATGAAACTAGGACAATCCCTGAGGGCGCCACATTAAGTTGTCCCAGAAGAAATGAATGAGCCTGCCAAGGATGGAAGCCACTTCCTGCACACGCCTCTTGAGGAGCAGATATAGAGCAACCTCTAACCACACACCCTGTGGAAGGAACTATGACCTAGAAGAACAACAAAACTCTAATAAACCGAAGCAAGGCTTGCAGATCCAGTGACTCTCTCCTGCCTGGCACAGGGTGGGGCTATGGACATTGCTCCTTGGGAGTCCACAGTCAAGCCATGAAGGCTGAAGAACACACAGTTCACATTCATGTAACTAAGACCACACTGAAGTGTGTGTTGTGTGCATGATGTGAGATAAGAATTCTGGGAGTGGAGACGGACCTGGGGTGTCCTGGGGATGCCTCCAGGATGGAGATCAGCTTCAGGGCTTACATGCTAGGGTTGTGAGTAAAAGTTATTTCATACAGCTGCATGCTATAACACAGGCTAGGCTTGTGTTACATGTCCTATGCTACTTGAGGACACTTGCTTTATTAATACCAGATAGTTGGGGAATGTGAGTACAACCATAACTCTGCGGGGATTGTGTTTGGATTTCTAAATTCCAAAATGTGAGACAAGATGTTTTCTGCCTCAAAATCTCCCCCAGCCCAGGAATAAGGTCAGAATTATGGGAAAAGAACATGAAGGCATCCTTAAAAGTCAAAATAGGGGATTGCAAAAGTGCTCCCTATAAGACATGCTTCTGTGGCCATCTAGTTACTTCTCTAACCACCTGGGGGTCATTCTAATCCATGGAAGAATATTGCTTGATGGTAGATATTGTTACAGTGTTAACCAGAGTCTAGGGATTTTCTATATGGCAGCCAAAGGTGACATCTCCTTGCCTCCATTACCTGTTCATTGCCTAGCCAGAGCTAGTCTGGCTAGTCAAGGAGTGACTCCAGACTCTTAGTCCTTAAAGGAACTGTGTTACCTCTCACCCTAAAGACAGAGGCCTATAGAAGACATTTCTCTATTCAAGCCCATACTTAATTATAGGAAAGATGATGTTGTGTCTGTGGAAGTTTGAAAAGAAAATTCACATCTATTAGTTGTAATTTTCACAGCCATCTATAAGCATAAGTTCATCCATCCATCCATCCATCCATCCATCCATCCATCCATCCATCCATCCATCAATACATCCAGTCTAGAAAGTTTACTACCAAACGCACACTGTGGCCAGACTTTTGGTATAGAGATATAACTCAAGTAGATTATAAGTTTTACTGAGTGCCTTGAGAGGTTAGTGATAATTTGTTAGCTATCCCTGGGTACCTAAAGAGAATTGGTTTCAGTACCCCATGGCTACCTTAATCCTTAGAAGCTGAAGTCCTTACATAAAACAGATTCTATTTGCATAGAATCTGTGACGTTCTCTGGTGTATTTAAAATAATCTGTGCCTCAAATAATGCAAAGTCAATGGCATATGAATAGCTGTTCTACTGTGCTGTTTTGAGAGTAACTATGAGAAAAGGGTCTATGTATGTACAGTACAGATGCAATTATCTTTCTCTCATCATCAGTCATCAGCAGCAGCAGCAGCAGCAGCAACAATCATCCATCATTAACTATTTTATCCATGACTAATAGAACATGGGATCACAGAATCCTTGAGTCCAGTAAGTCTGACTATAAGTAAAGACGTACAAGGTAAGGTGAGCCACTTATACCAGAGGCAACAAGGATGGATACAACATGCTTCATTTTATAGGAGGAACAGGGATTAAGTAATTCAGACAAAGTCCAAGGTCATAGAACCACCATCCAGTGAGGCCCATGAAGTAACTGAAGCCAATCAGTCAAGTGATTACTTTCTTGGAGGGGCTTTGAAGAGTGCATTATGGTATACTTCTGTCTATCTTGGCTAAAATAGTTGTGAGGGTCCTGGCATTATTAGCATGCAATGACATCAAACTTCCTGGTACACATATGTATGCATTTCTCCTGGAGCTAGCAGCCCCCCCCCCCCCAGACTTTCAGTCCCGCTCAGGCCCTTGGGGATTTGAGAATCCTGAGAGACACTCCCTGGCATCCCACTGTGCCCATCAACATCCTCCATTTTTTTGTTTGTTTGTTTGGTTTTTTTGTTTGTTTGTTTGGTTTTTTCCCCTTCTACAAACCCTCTGATCTCCACTCAGGTCAGTTTCAATGGGCAAGCAGGAAGCCTAAGCTTAGAAGGAGATCTAGCCATTTTACCCCTTCAGCAAGGGACTTAATTTGCTGCCTGTGCTGGGGGCTCTGTACCCTTTTGCTGGGATTTGCTTCCTCTCGCTCATAAGGATTACACCTTCCTCTGGGATTGGCTTGCTTTTTAGATGGGGATTTATTTGAGAGTGGCAAATAAAATATATCTAGCCATTAGCCTGTTGCAATTATTCCTGTCTGGTCAGCTAAATGAGAGCTCAGCTGGGCATCCCAAAAGGTCCCGGTGGCCATCTTTCATTCACCCAAGTCCTGGATGTTCCAGCCACAGCAGGATGGCAGGGTCATAAAGCCTCCCCACACCCCCACCATTGCTCCTACTTGGATGGCAGGCTTTGTTTTGTTCCTTATTGTTTTGTTTCAGATTCTGACTTCCTCAACAATTGAATGCACACAGATACTTGTTTGGGAGGGGGGAAAAAAAGCACCTTATTTCCCATTGACTAAATCTGGAAATCATTCTGTGATCATCCGGCAAGAGGATATGTCATTACTTGCTTTCCCCCAAATTCTTTATCCCATTGGATATGGGAATTATATAAGATTAAGTTCTTAGGCACTATCAACGTATGAGGTGGGCAGATCTTGCACTGTCCAACTGTGTGAGGACATCGTGGCTATCTGCTTAAACGGAAGACAACCTAGTCACCATGCACACTGATAGAGCCACCGAGGTCGGCTTTAAGTAGAACAGCATCAGGTTACTCTGAGGTGACAATTTCTAAATGAGAGCAAAACTGTGTAATAAGATTTTAAAAATTGGACACATTCTTAGTTCCCTAGCTCCCTGGCCAGTGACAAAATATGCCATTAGTGGCCACAGCGTGATTCTGAAAATACACCTTCCTTACGATTTAACGCTTTTTTTTCCCTGTGAGCTAAAAATTACAAAGCCCCGGATTTCATTGCTCTTGCGATCTATTCTTTTCCCCTGACTTCCTGTTTTCATGAAATTTTAATCAGGCACTTAAAATAAATAGCTATGCAGAGCTTTGCCGCCTCCGATAGTGGATGGATGTTTGGGGTAAAGTGATAGTCTAGGACCTTAAGAACAGCGAATAGGACAGAAATTAAAACATGGCCAGGTTTGTGGCCACAAACCCAGAGGGGGCAGAGTGGTCTTCCAGGAGCCAACAAAGGTTTAATATGTTGGTTTTGTGTTTTGTTTTGTTTTGTTTCTCTCCTCCTTCCAATAGTTACAGCAATTTGATCAACTCAGAAGGCAAGCAAAATAAAACACAATTAAAGTACATAAATTATTCCAAGTAAAGAAAGATTAAAAGGATGAAGACACGATGAACTTCTCAAATCCCTTTTGTGTAGAACTATGGACCCTTCAGCAGGGGAAGCTCCTTTGACAGCAGGAGCTGTTTTGTGATAGGAGTTTTGGCTCTTCATTTAAGCAGAAAGATGCTCAATTTTGAAACAAAACACAATTTTATTTTCTATTTCTACCTTCTGGAATGAGCATATCTGCAAATGACTTTTTAGGTATGGGTCACATAAAAACCCATTATATATACGTATGAGCAGCCTTTCTAGTAATGTTTTCTGATTTCAAGGACTAAGAAGAAAAGAACAATACTAGAAGAACATGGCTGCCACATTCATATTCTTCACAGTTCTGGGATTCTTCGAGAATGTCCTTAAAGACACTTGAGGAGAACAACAGCCTTGATTTGAACTGCCCTCTGGTTGGATGACCAAATTTAGTTAACAAGAGTCTCTTAATTCACTGATAATAATTTACAAAATGAAATGGTATGAGAGTTAAGAGCCTGTAATCTTATTGTATCTTGTTATTGTTTCTGTTGCCTGGAATGTGTGTAGATTTATACTTTGGTTATTCATAGATGTTTCATCTCCCTGACTCTAGCGGGTAAATAATTCATTTTAAATATTAGACAATAGTAGTGGTAAATTAGCAGAGAACTAGTGAGGGCTGTACAACTGGGTACTAACACACACACACACACACACACAGAGAGAGAGAGAGAGAGAGAGAGAGAGAGAGAGAGAGAGAGAGAGAGAGAGAGAGATTGATTTAAGGAACCTTAATTTATAGTATTTACCTGTGGAATACACATTCCTAGTATTGGCAATTTAAAACTATTTTGGTGTCATCAAACATGGCTTGGAAGGGCTACCCTTGACACTTGTGAGTTACAACACACGCACACAACAAACATACATAATAACAATGTGCTGATGTGTTTTAAGTTGGAACTTCTGTGACACTTTGAAAGCAGAAACAATCTGATCATAGGTTTTCATGATTTGGCTTCTAGTGACACCTTTGCCTAATGACAACCTCCAAATTTTCAGAAAATTCAACAGTCGTTCTTTAGGAACAAGGACAAGTTGACTCCAGTGAGTTGGGGCCCCTCGTATTAAAGAACAGCTCAGACGGAATGAATTAGTGAACTTGCCTACTTGTTTCCTTTTCTTCTTTCGTCTCACTCCTCTCACCTTTAAAAAGTATTCATTTATTCAGTTGTGTGTGTATGTGCATACATGTGCACCACATCGTTCAGGTAGCAGCCACAATGGCAAGGAGAAGACATCCGATAACCTGGAACTGGAGTTATAGGAGGTTATGAGCTATCTGATGCGGGTGCTGGAAATTGAGCCTTGGTCCTTTTGCAAGAACAGCAATCACTCTCAACACTGAGTCACCTCTCCAACCCCATCCTTTCACAGTTTTTAGAGAGAGCCTCACTCTTTAAATGTAGCTCTAATCTGGCCTCTTATCTTTTCTGAGAGGAATTAAAGAATGTTGAGAGGAAGAATGAACTTCCCAAACAAAAGGAGTCATTCCTCCATTCAGCAACCTCTGCTGGCAAAGCTGAGCTGTATTTCCCTTTCCTGCAGGTGCAGTGGAGAGTTCCTCCAGGGGAAAGGAAGAAAACAGAATTCCCCACCCAGTTCATTTTCTAATGCAAACACTTAGTGACCTCATAGGACAGGCTGTCTGGATGTTTCTGCCCAGATGGGTCCAATCATTTGGTCACAATCATTGGTGACACCTTTCAGAAAAGCTGGGGGGATGGGAGTCTGTAAAAAAAAAAAAAAAGAAAAGAAAAAGAAAGAAAGAAACATCTCACAGTTTGGAAAACGTTGTGAAGAGGAATGAAAGAGCTGCCTGAGAGGGTTTGTCTGGAAAGATGGCGCCTGTGACTTATTCTTTCAAGGCCAGTAAAGTAGAAGACAAGAGCTTCAAAACTGAAATGAAATCTGAGCCTTCAAGTAAAGTTGCCAGGGATCTCCTGTCCAAACAGTGTTCTCTGCCCCCTTTAATTTCTTGGCCAGGTTCAACTCCAAGCTCCCAGCAGTATTTCACCCCTTCTCTTCCGTGATTCTACTGAGCAGTGGTCTGATTTTCTGGCATGGCTTTCATGGAGGAGGAGGAAGCCAAGCTTCTGCGGTTGGATGCTTCTAGCTTCTGTGAACCACCCACATGATCAACAGAGGCTGTCCCAATGGCTGGGAAACCATCTTGCTTTTGGTAGAAAAACATAACAAACAAACAAACAAGCAACAACAAAACCACTAACAAACATACCTTACTGAGAACTGAGAAAAATCATCCTCTGAGCCAAGCAAAACTGAGCAAAGGGGGCTTCTCTCTGCATACTGAAATTCATATTCAGCATGAAGGGTCTTGGCAGAGCTACAACTGGGCTTGGCTCTGGGTAATGTCAAACTGTATCTCAAATAGCCTGTTCTCCTAATAAAACACAGTTTGATTTAAGGCTTTGAGATATCAATTTGAAGGTAGAAAAAGAAAGAGAAAAGCCTGCTGAGAGCCTGTGACTCAGTCAGACTCTGGCTGGAGGCATGGTTTCTGCACATTATTGATAAAATGAGCCCAGACTCTGAAACTGAAATTGCCCATCTTTGGCTTCTTCATTTACAGCTACTGACTAACTACTTGGAGGTTCTCAGAGACCTGGGGATTTCTCTGAGTTGCCTGTTTTGCATATTAGGGTCTCCCTCCCCCAGCTCTGCTGAATAATCCTGGATGCCAGGGAAAGGAAGTCAAGCCATCAGGGGTTTCTAATTCTAATTGTACTTGTCTTTTTAATTGAGCCAACTCAAGTTCGTCCCCTAACTGAAGGTAGAACTTGCAGTAGCACCATCATGAGCACCCTGAGGCATGGGCTGGAAAGGCTGAGTCTAGAATGAGAGATTCCAAGCTCCAGCTGGGCTCTCATATCTTAGTGCCACCTTCCCCTGGGCAAACACAGGTAGGGGCTTTTAAATTTAGATATAACTGAACTTGAACCAGTCACTACCCTTCCATAGCTGAAAACTGGGCAATAGTTGTCCTGGACCTCACTTCCCTTACTCATTAATGTGCAGACAAACAGGGAAAGAAAACAAAAACTGGAAATAAAATCCCCATGAGGGAACATTCAGAGAAACAGACTCCATGCACCATTTTAGCAACTTCTTGTGAGTCTGTAATTATTCCTGAATCAATGTTTTTAAAAGAAGCATTTATAACAATAATGACAATAATTTAATAACTTCTCAGAGGGTGCTCTGTAAAGGTTAAATGGAGGAAAAATGTGTAAGTATCTAGAGGAGGGCTGACATTTTAAGAAGATGTTGGCTGAAGGCATCGATGGGGACATGGGATCTAAGCACTGGTAAATGTTGTTGTAAGTTCATTTCAGACAAGGGATGATGAATGTTGTGTTCTCCAAGCACCAAGAGAAATACTTTTCTCTTAAAGAGCTAAAACCAATAAAAGAAGCCCCAGATGACAGCCTCTAGTGGGACCCAACCAAGTAAGTTAATAATGACATGAGTTGATGGAGTGCCCAACCTTGAAGACACCTCAAAACATTTTGTTTGGAAGCCCCTTCAGTCTTTACATTTCTTCTAGCTGGAGGACACATCTCAAGACTCACATTTCTCATATAAGGCAACTAAGACAGGAAGCATGAATGGTCTGGGGACACTCTGGGTATAAAGACTGTAGAATGGACCTTTAGAACCCACACTGAAGAGAGCCAAGGCACTGAAGACTATCTGTTATTGCAATTTTTGGGAGACTGAGGTGAGGAATCTCAGGACAAGCAGGCTAGCCAGAGAAGCCAAAGCAGTGAGCTCTGGGTTCATCAAGAGACCCCATGCCAGTCAAATAAGAAGCAAGTGAGTGAGGAAGAAACCCATTGTCAACATCTGGCCCCTGCATACATACATCTACACACACACACACACACACACACACACACACACACACTCACTCACACACACATGCACACAGGCATTACCACAAACACCAACATATGCATAGCATACACATGCAAAAAGAAAAATCAAAGGGAAAAGAGAGTGTTTCCTGAGGACTTACAAGTTTTCAAACCCCAGAGACCCATGCTCATCTACAGTACCTGAGGGCCTTTCCCATTGGCCTATGTATGCCATCTCACTGAGGACTTGAAAAGGCAACTTCAGTCTCAGGTCCCCACACTCAGCCAGCGGTGATGGCACGTGCCTCTAACCCAGTTGGTCATGAGGCTGAATCAGGAAGATCATGTTAGAGGCACATAGCAATATCCTGTCTCAGAAAACGAACAATGTAGAGTTCAAGGAAGTGAAAAATAACACATGCAACTACAGGCAGAGCATTCCTTAGCCAAGACACTCAGAACCAGAAGCAGCTTGGTGGTTTTGGGGTTTTGTTTGTTTGGGCTTGTTTTTTTTTTTTTTTTGTTGTTTGTTTGTTTGTTTGTTTTTTCACTGATCACCAAGAATTTGAGAACAGGATATCTGTCTAATCTGGAAATTATTTTTTTTTTATCTCAGATATACCTTGTGCCTACCAAAAACATTTTAGGTAGTAGTTTTAACGTGCCTATATTTTTATTATAACCTGTCATTGCAATATGGGTAGCATTGTGTCTCACTCAAAATGTTTTGAATTGTGGAGATATTTAGATATTTATATTAGGATTATATTAGGCTTCTGTTGGGAAATGATGATACTTCATTTTCTTTCAAGACAGACTTTTTTTTTTCCTGGATGACCTTAGACACACTAGGAGCATAAAGATGACCACGAACTTTTGATTTTTCCCATCTTTATATCTTGAGTGCATGTACATTCGAGGTTTGGCCTAAAAAGCACTGTTTTTTGTTTGTTACTTTCTTCTTTACACATTATGAAGCCATCAGAATAGAGCCTAGCCTTGTCTCAAAGCTCCTTCTCCCAAGGGCTAGGATGATAGGCTTGTACCCTCACACCTGGTTTATGCTGTGCTGAAGATTGGGCCCATAGATTGCACATGTTAGGTGAGCACTCTTTCAAATGAGCCACAACCCTAGGCCATAAATTTCATTGTGTAAAAAACACTAAAAAAATTTAGAATAATGCACATATAGAAGATTTGATGAAAAAGAGGTCAGGTTAAAATATTTAAGAATATTGTTAATCCTATAAAGTATGTTTCATTGTACCCATAAAGCAAATTTATTTATGAAGCAAAAATACAAAAGAGACCCAAATGTATATCAAGATTTTTCTAGTGACTGAAGAAACGAGCAACTGTTATTTTTTGCCTCTCATTCTCTGGGTCTTGCAAACTTTCTCTACTGTTTTAACAAAACGAATTAATGGTGAATCATGCCTCTGACTTGTTTTAAAACTCTCACAGTTTCTTCCCTTCACTATGCCCAACAGGCCTAACTACAGGAGAACTGGTCATTGATTTCCCTTCAGCCACTTCTCTGTGGCCAGAAAAGACGCTTGGATCAAATGTGCATCTGTCTGTTAGGGAGGCAGCAAGGGGAGAGAGGGAGGTGTCAAAAGGACAGAAAACCAGGACACACTGTGGACTCATTCCAGCAATAAGAGTTTGGTAAAGTCACAACCCTCCAAGCTCTGACTTTCTCAGCTCTCTGCCTTGCCACGTGTCTGCAGGGTCAGGAGGATAAAATACACACAGGCTATTCTCAGAACAGAGTTGGTCTCCCTCAGCTCCACACTCTGCGTGAGTAACTGGATAGCCAGGCATGGTGGTACACACCTGTAATCCCAGCACTTTGGAGGCAGAGGCAGGGGCAGGAGCTATAGCAGGAGCTATTCTCAGAACAGGGTTGGGACCTATTTCCACCCCACATTCCAGTGAAGTAATTGGATATTGGGGTGTGGTGGTGATCCCAGCACTGGAGAGACTGATGCTGGAGGACCATGAGTTCAAAGCCAATATGGGACACACAGTAAGAGAAGCACCTGTCAACAGAAGATGTCTTACTTCTGTTTCTGTGGAAATTTTACAATCCTTCCCTGACCTGGACATTTCTCAGGTGTAGCATCCAGGTTTTCCTGTTTTTTTTTTTTTTTTTTTTTTTTTTTTTTTAACACAGGAGGAAGGGTAGGGCAGAGCAAGGCAGCCTTTATTCTCTGTGCCTCTGTCCCCTGTAAGCATCAGGAATGTTCTTCCTAAAATAGAGATCTTTAGGTTCTGTAAAGCATAAGGAGACAGACCCAGTGGGGTGTAGGAGACATGAGGTTCAACCCTGACACCTAAGTGTTCTATGGCCTGGAAAGGCACATGGGTGTGTTCAGAGTTAGCAGAGTACCACTGAAGAAGATACATCACAACAGGCTGTCAAAGTACAGGTTATCTGCTCACAGCTGAGATTCAGAGAAACTACAACAGACCCAAGCATTGCGAAGGGAACTATTTATACCAAAAAAAAAAAAAATGTAGCTGTTGCGTTCTGGTGCTCAAACTGAACTGGACTTCTTGTCACTTTATCTGCTAAGTCTGGCAAACTTGACCTGATAATACCTGGCTCTCCAAGCACTAGATGTTTTTTTGTCTCTTAGGCTTGAGGTGGGATTTTACTATGTGTATCAGACTAGTTTTGAACTCATGGTTCTTTTACCTAAGCCTCTCCAGGGTTGGAATTTCAAGCGTACACTACCACACAACTCTCCAATTACTTAACTGGAGTGGGAGGTGGAAAAGAGCCCCAACTCTATTCTGAGAATAGCCAAGAGAGGAGAGAAGTGGACAGGCACAATGCCAGCCCTCCCAGCTTCTGCCATCTCCCAGCTGCCTGATACCCTCATTCCATCGGAGACATGCCCCAGTCACCAGAGGAGCCTTGTAAGCAAACAAGAGTTTGATCTTTGAGAACCAACCTGCATGAGAGTCTTGATAGATGAAAGAGAGAAAGGAGAAAAAGATTTCACATTTTAGAGACAGTTCATTTCTGCCTGCATCCCTGATTCATTTGTATTCTGTATGTTCTGTGCCCAGAAGAGAATAACAGCCCATGCTCTATGAAATCAGACAAGACTTGCTAGTGAGAAAGAGTGGACTGTGTGTACTGATCAGATTCAAAGAAATGAGCAGACGCCTTTCCCATGCCCCTCTAGGCCAGCCTGGTTTGCACAATAACCTGTCAAAAACAAAATCCAAACCAACCAAGCAAACAAACAAACAAAAAGCCAAAGAAATTAAATTCTTTAAAAAATAATATTTATTTTTACTTACTCATATGAGTTCAAGTGAATCTACACCGCAAGTATGTGGTTGTCCATGAAGGGTGTCAGATCCCCTGGACCTGGAGTTACAGGTGGATGTAAGGCATTGTGAACTAAACTTGGTTCTTTTGCAACAGCAACAAATGCTTTTAACCACTAAGCCATCTCTCCAATCCTGTGGTTGAAGTTGAATTCTTACTGTGTGAGAGTCAAGAACATCTGCATTTCTAAAGCATGGAATTACAAAGGTATAAAAATGAACTAGCATTCTCTCTCTCTCTCTCTCTCTCTGCCTCTCTCTCTCTCTGTCTCTCTCTCGCTCTCTCTCTGCCTCTCTCTCTCTCTCTCTGTCTCTCTCTCTGTCTCTCTCTCTCTGTCTTTCTCTCTCTGTGTGCCAGATTTAGAAAGCAGATAAAAATAATACAAAAGAACGAGTTAGAGCCTCAGATATCTTTGAAGAAACAGACAGATCCTGTCACCCATCCCCAAGTGGCCAGCATGTCTATGTGGTCAGTACCAGCCATGCACAGCTAAAATAAAGCAACAAATACCCAAATATCCAATATCATTGCTAGGAGCTGGCCCATGGGTCTTTGCCAACATCTGAACTGCTTCACATAACCTCCTGGCCTCTAAAAATAGATATTCTGTGGTACATATAATTTTTATAAGATGACTAATACAGGAATGCCCTTTGGGATAACTTAGTGTCTTCATTTCTCTCTTTTCTCTCTATATTTATCTGTCTCCTCTGGCCCTTTTGTATAAAATTTGGACTGAAGTCAGGGAGCAACAATATTAGCCAGAAAATTACTTGTCAAGTTCTCCAAGGGCTGTGACTTTTGTCACTAGAAGAGTTATCTGTTTCGATGTAACTTTTAATTTGTGTGTGTGCACATATGTGTGCCCGTGTGCATGCTCATGTGTTCATGTGCAGAGGCCAGGCAGAGAATGATAACGTGCCTCCCTCTGCTGCTCTCTGGCTTATTTGATGAGACAATGTCTCTCACTGAACTTAGAACTTGCCATTTTGACTAGGCTGCCAGGCCAGTCAGGCCCTGGGGTGTCTCTGGCCCTTTCCTCCACTCTAGCCCTAGAAAGACCACCCTGGTCAGCTTCTGAAACCTGGGTTATGGGGCTCTGAGCTCAGTTTCTCTCACAACAAGCATTTTACCTGCCAAGTCATTCCCTCATCACATTTCTACATTCCTTACAATGGGACAGAGCAATAGTTGTGTTTCTTATTTCTATCACTTTCCCAATGAAAGGCTAATCTTAAAGGGCTCTCAGAGGTCTTTCCCCTTCTCTGTCTTACACAAAACATAGACAAACATAGGAATGGAAGTGAGTGGACTCTAAAGATGTCCTTATATTCAAGCTTATTACGCTAAATCTCAACAAGGTCAGTTGGTCATTCACAACTATGCAACCTTACAGAAAATTTTCATCTTGCTTTTATGTTTTGTTTTGTTTTGTTTTTTTGAGTCAGGGTTTCTCTGTTTAACAGTTCCAATTCTCCTGGAACTCACTTTGTAGACCAGGCTAGTCTCCAACTCACAGAGTTCCACCAAATCCTCTGGATCCAGAGTTACAGGAGGTTGTAAGCAGCCTAGGTGGGTGCTGGGAATGAAACCTGGTCCTCTGCAAATGTATTAGGTGTTCTTAGCTGCTGAATCATCTCTTCAGTCCTTTCACCTCTTTCTGAGAGAGAATAGGGGGAGGAGAGAGAAGAGAAAGGGAGAGAGAAAGAAAAGAAGTAGGTGGGACATGAAGGAAGGAGATGGGGAACAGCCAGTAGAAAGAAAAACTAAAAAAGAGTTAGAAAAGTTTATTAAGGGTAAAGGTAGAATGACACATCCACTATCCATGTGTACACTTCTCACTGAAGGTCATATTTCCAGAATCAAGACTACATTCAAGTCACCCCTGAGTTATGTAAGTTAGATAGATAATTGGTGTTCAATAAACACTTATAAATCAATGAATGGATGGGTAGATAGAAATAAAGATATGTAGATGATGTACAAATAACAAGTAAATACATACTATGTGCACATATACATATACATATACATATGATGGGAGATGTTATTCTGTATATATGTTTCTCATACTGGTTAATAAAGACCTGTGGCCAATGAGATAGCAAGATAGGCGGGGCTAGGAGACAAGGAGGAAAGAGGAAGTGGGAAGGAGGCGGACGCCTGCCGTGGCTCCCCGATATGACGACCACGTGGAAATGCTTAGATAAGTAGAAATGGGTTAATAATTAAGGCAGAGCTAGCCCATAAACAATAATGGTAACTGGCCAACAGGATTGTATCAAATACAGAGTCTCTGAGTGTTATTTGGGGCTGGTGCGGCTGAGGGCCCAGACTGGCGGCAGGACCCGGAGGCCAGCGGGAAGAACCTGCCGTAACATACATACATATATATATATATATATATATGTATGTATGTATGTATGATAGAGCAATGATAAGTAGATAGACAGATGATAGAATGATCAGATAAATGATGGACAGATAATAAAAGGTAGACAGGTGGATAGATGAATAGGTTGATTGATGATAGAGCAGTTATAGATAACTGGATAGACAGACAGATATAGATGAATAGACAAATGACAGACAGATAATAGATAAACAGGTGATAGAAAAATAAACAGATAACAGGTAGATAGACAACAGAAAAAAGTTTTTATTACTCCTATAAAAACCATGTTCAAAATCAACTTGGGGAGGAGAGGGCTTATTTAATCTTATACATTATAGTACATCCTTCAGAGATGTCAGGGCAGAAAGCTGAGACAGGAACTGATGCAGAGACCATTGAAGAACACTGTTTACTGGCTCACTCTGTCTGTTTTCTTAAACTATTTAGGACCATCTGCTTAGGGGCAACACCCTCCACAAAGGGTTGGACCCTGTCATATCAATCATCAATCAAAAAACGTACACAGGCTTTCTTACTGGTCCATTTGGTGAAGGCATTTTCTTCTCAAATGATTCTATCTTGTGTCAAGCTGACATAAAACTGGCCAGCATAGGACAGCCAGTCAGACTGGTAGGCCAGGCAGCAACAGCCATTCAGATAGAAGATAATAAACAGAGGAGAGACATGGAGAGAGAATCAGAAAGTGAGATGATGGGTGGACGTGAGACTCTTTCCTCCTATGGCTTTCACAACACAATGTAGTAAGTAGGGATCTTGAGTGGTCAACACGCTATTACAGAAGTGTGGCCTCCATGGAGTCTGTGAACTTATGAAAGATAGAATTCACTGCCAGTTTCTGCCTGTTAAGAACACAAAGAGTTCAGAATGGATATTGGTAGAGAGCACTTTTTATATACTTTAGACTTGGATTCATCATCGAGCAACTGCCCAAGAAATCTATAATCTCTGAACATTCCTGAGATCCTGGGATAATCTTAAACTCAACTCAACAAATTAGTACCACCTACTGAATGGTAAATAGGTAATTTGGTGAATCCATTGACAGCTCAAACTGCTTTGAGATAGTACAGACTCACACTTGGATGCATTGTTTCAACTTTATGGTGCTGGATTAAAAAATAACCTCCTCTGAGGCTGCTCCACAAAATATATCCAGGTACATATGATCCCTGATGATGTTTTCATCATTATTAGTTGGTCTGAGTCTTACCAGAACATATGGTATGGCAAGTAGTGATGTTAAGAGTCTTTGGCACTCTTCTCACAAATGTCCCAATGGGAAAGCATTACTGCAAGGCTCACTTTATTGTCTGGATGGATAGGTAGATAGATGCATGGATACATGTACAAAAGATAGGTTAGACAGACAGATAGTAGACAGATGGAAACAGACTGATAAACAATAGGTAGTCAAGTTAAATGAAATGCTAAGGCCACACAACAATAAGTCAGTGGAGCTGAATTTCAAGGCTAGAGTCAGCATTCCTCTACTTCCCACCAAACCTGACCATGGGAGTAGTCTACTCTGACTTTCATCCTGATCTTCTGCTTTTGAGTACATCAGCCTTTCAAGTGAGAACAGGTTGCTTTTTGTTGCCCATGAACTTGAGAACAGATAGCTTCTAGAAATTGTTGAGATACCATGAGATCTGCTGCCTTGAAATGTCTGAGAAGCAGTATTCAAACCCAGGTGGCCTAGGTGCCAGTGAGACATCTGGCATCTTTACACCCACCAGATGAGGTCAGAGAAAGAACATGAAACCTGGAAGCCTCAGCATAGCTCTGGAGATTGGCTGAGCACTTACTATAATTCTGTCTTTATCTCCTGGTTTGATGGAGGGTACTACAACTTCTGTGTGTTATGGATATACCCTTTCACCCCATTTCACAGATGAGTAGCCAGGGTGTCAGCCCTTCAGTTCACAAACTGAATTTACACCCTGTCACCCAACAGTGTGTTCTGTCATTCCAGCTGTTAGATGTGTATTCTGTTCTGCAAACTAATAAAAAGAAAAATAAAAGTTTGTCCATGTATCAGTTATCCTTCTATCTACCTGTCTACCTGTTTATTTATTGTGTACTATCATCTATTTTTACTGATGATGTCTGTTCATCATCAATCTGCTTATTTGCCATCTATATATCTGTCTAATACCTATTTATTTATGTATCTATCTTCTATTTACCTACCTATAGTTTATTTACTACTACTTGCTTACCTATGGATTTTGTGAGAAAGGGTCTCTTGAATCTCAAGCTAACCTTGAATTTACTGTTTAATCAAGGATGATCTTGAACTTCAAATTTCCTGACTCCAGGAAATACTGGAATTGCAGACAAGCACTACCATGACCTCTTTATATGGTACTGGGGATCAAATGCATGCTGGGTAAGTGCTCTAGAAATTGATCTACTTCAGGCCCTTTATATTAACTGGAAAAGCAAAATTTAGGATGTTGTTTTAACAGATACAAAAAATTATTCATAAAAGTGCAGCTACAGAGTTATATATTACTATGAGAAGCATTGAATACATACATCAATGAAATGATATATGCTTGAAACAGGTATATGTGCATGTGTATTGTGTGTGTGTATGTGTGTGTGTGTATGTGTGTGTGTGTGTGTATGTGTGTGTGTGTGTGTGTGTGTGTGTGTGTGTGTGTGTGTGTAAAGCAAGGGCAAAATAAAAAGTTGTCATAACTACAGAAAAAAGGCTGGCTTTTAGCCCAGTGTTCTTAGAAAACTTGCTATTTATTTTAAAAATCAAGCTAGCTTCTCATACTATATAAGAAAGTAAACTACAAATGTACTGAAGATTTAGAAGTTGGATATAAAAATAATTTAAGGCTAGTGATATGGCTCTGTAAGTATAAAAACTTTCTACCAAGGATGACAACCTGAGTTTAATTCCATAACCCACATGGTATAAGGAGAGAATCAACTCCCCAAATCTGTCCCCTCACTCCACATATTCTCTTTTTCATGGCCCATCTTCACTAAGTTAAAAAATAAGCATAACTTTAAAACAATTTAAATGGAGATAGTATGGATGAAGAATTCATGTATGTGGCAGGAAAATCATTCTAAGTACAGTACACAGAGAAAAATATGTCACTCAAATCCACTTCACTAACAAGTTAAATAGTACACATATTAAAATATAAGTACAATCAAAATGCAAGGCATGAACATGGAGGATATTCTGTTATGACTGGAACACTGTGGAAATGCAATCTGTATAAAGAGCTGTCAGAAATCATCAAGAATCCTGGATTTTTAAGTAGTAAATTAAGGATGGAAAAGAACATACTATCCAAAGAAGGGAAGATGAAAATAACCACAGTTAAAAATATGTTCCTTGTATTTAGCAGTAAATAAAGATATAAAACAGTAACATGCTGCTTCACTTGACTCTCCAGGTTGTATGAAATGAGTAATCCTGATGAGCTAAACACACCAAAATGATTGTGTTGTACAGAATTTGTCACAGATAAACTAATTCAGTGTTTTTTGCAAAGCACTTCCATTTCATGTGTTGAATTTTTAAATTACATTGTTGTAAATAATTGTGTATATTAGAACTCTTACTGAAGGAGTAACCAACGGCTATAAATTCAAGTGTGAAGAGATCTGGTCAAGAGAAAGTTGTGACAGAAAACATGAATACAATCTGAGCAGCAATAACAACCTAAAGATTATAAAGTATAATCCAGCAGTCTTCTGGCGCTTAAGCATATTTTGGCCCCAGCTAATTGCACACAGTTTAATATGTTGGGGGTAAATGCAATTGTAACTATGCCTACCCTGTGATCACAGTCATGTGGGGCTCTCTTCAGCACGTGAAAAAATGGATCTTAGTAATGGTCATTAAAGGAAGCAAGGCTATGTTTCTCACTAAGAATTAGACTATATATGTGTATATTGCATGTGTGTGTATACATGCTTGCATGAGTGTGTCTATGCATGTGCATGCACATGGAGGATCAGGGTCAATGTCAGGAATCATCCTCCCTCACAAGCCCACATCGTTCAGTGAGGCAGGGTATTTCAATCAAAGCCAGAGCTCTCCGAAATGGCTGATTTTGTTAGCTAGATTCTTCTGGAGATTGTGTCTCTCCACCTCCCCAGGCTGGAATTACAGGTCGGCTGCATGCCCACTCAGTATTTGTGTGGGTTCTAGGGATCTGAACTCCAGTTTTCCTGGGTTTTTTTTCCATGTTTACCCAGCAAGTACTTAACCATTGACCCCTCTCCCCATTCCTAAAAATATCCTTTTAAGCAAACAGGATGAGATGAGTATGTACTGAACCTTACTGCTGGTGGAAGCTTCCATCACATGAAACTAAAGACAGGACCTGAAATCCTGCAGGCTCAGAGTGAATGGCAAGGCATCTTCAGGAAGCTCTCACAGCACTGGGCCACCACAAGAGGCTGATTGGGAATAAGGTGGGACAGCCAGACTGTTGGGGATAGAGGGAGCTTGTTGTGACCAAAATGGGAAATGTGTCTCCACTCCAGGCTTATGTGTTTGCACACTTAGTCCTCAGCTGGTGGCACTGTTTGGGGAAGCCGTGGACCCTTCAGTGGTAGGAGGAAGAGCTAGAGAGATGTGTCACTGGAGGCAGGCATGGGCAGTTATAGCCCCACCCTGTTCCCATTTCATGTCAAGCTGTCCTCTTTCTCGATCAGCTGCTATAACATAACCAGCTGCTTTGATGTGACCAGCTGCCTCCTGCTTCTGACACGGAGATTGTAGGCTGTTTCTATTGCTGTGCTTTCCCTACCATGGGAGACTGTCCCAGGGACCATGAGCCAAAATGAGTCTTTTCTCCCTTAAGACACATACTGTATTGGATATTTGGTCACAATAAAGGTAACCAGTGCAGAGGCACCGAGTACAAGTTGGCCACCATCTCATGCCCCTAAACACTTGCAAACCACAGGAAGGAGGGAGGGTATCTGCATACAATAGCTCCATTGCCTTAGAGACTCTAAACTCTGGCTTCACTGGCTACCCACAGCTTGTAAGAACCTGACCCCCCTGATGGCAATCTGTCAGCCACCCAGCCTAGAGGCACCACCAGGACTCTACATGCAAGGCCATCTTATACACCGAAGACTCACCAGCTAGCTCCTGAGAAGCATAGCTGGATGATTAGGCCATCCCTTCTCCTGCTAGCACTGTGTCCTGCTTACCTCCCACAGATGCCTATGGCCCACCATGAACTCGCTGAGGGCTGCCAAGGGGATGTCTGTTCTCAATGGGTACCACTGAGGTGGAGGCGTGATCTTGTGAAAATCAACTGAGAGGGAGAAGGAAGGGAAACGGTCCCTGGAAGGGTCCAGCAACATCTGCCAGGCAGCATAGTCAGGGGGCTGTCTAGTGCTGCTGTTGCTGCTACTGTGGCTACCCTCAATGAGACTGGGGCTGTTAGCACTATGTTACCATCAATAATGTTGCTGTTGTTGTTTCTATTATTCTCACCATCTAAGAGACCATTACCATTGCCACTGGTGTTAAACTACTTCTCTAGCCACCAAAACCTCTACCATTGATACACTTTTATTTTCCTATCATCACAAGGCCAGCTGCTAACTTCTTTCATCATCCCAGCAGCTTGAAGGCATTTACAGCCTTGATCCATTCCAGATCTGGAGTGAACCATCAGAACTTGAATGGTTTTCTTTCATATCTCAAGGACTCTCTGCTAAGCTTTGAGATTGCACCTTTTCAGATAGTGCACCTGTGCTTGCGTGCGTGTGTGTGTATGTGTGCCTGCACCTCACTCCTCAAGTAGAGGGCTCATACCAAGAGCAGGTAAAGGAGTCTGCCAGGTTCCAGTTGAGACTCACTGTACATTAGTCTTACACGAGGCTTATTCTCCTTTGAAGGAGGAAGAAACAAACATGGAGCACGGGTGATGTGTATGAGATCACAGAGCTGGTGAATAGTGCAGCCTTGATCCAGACCTTTCTACTAGAGCCCCTGGTGTCAGCTTAGCTGCCAGGGCTTGAAAGGATTAAAGAGGAGGTGTGGTTTGGGGAGTGAGCTAGCTAGGCTAATTCTTTTGCTACCCCTGTCTCCAGGCACTGAGGTCATAGGTGACAAGCTCCTCCAGCAGGAATGGACCCTGAAATGGCCAGGGACATGGGACACTGAACTCTAGGAAGCAGGGCTCTGAAGAGGGAGGGACAAATGGCAGCAGGGAAGAATGAAGAGAAACCAAAGGCAAACAGGAAGATGGTGTGGGGCCTGAAGGCCACCACCCTAGATGGGCCTGGTGCCACTGAGGCCCCCTAGTGTATGCTATTTTGGGAATTGGCTGCATGGTGAGTGAGTGCCAGTGGGATTAGATAGGATCAAGGCCAGCTTCCAGCCTGGTGCCTCTGAAGCAAATCTGTTGTTGGGGGCCCCAGGCACCAGGCCAGAGAAGTGATTCCAAGCTATCCCTCCCCACCCACACAGACCTCTCAAGGCCCTGGATAACAAAGGGAAGCATCCAGAGAAGGGGGAACTGTTCTTCCTTCCCCTCCAACCCCAACCATGCGCACATATAGAAGCAGATCTGATGACCTTAGCAAAGCTGTCCCGGCCTGAAGGATCTTGCAAGCACAGACTTTCTGGGGCCTGTGCTCTGGCGGCAAACTGGGCTTCCTGGGCTGGGAGGGGTGAGCTTCCTTCCCCTTCGGGTGGCCTTGGTCAATCTTTGGGGACCATGACAAGTACATCGAGATATACACTTGGACAAAGGAGTTTCAAGGTAGCTGATTTCTAGTAAGGAAGTCTCTAGGCAGCCTGTTGTATTTCAATCCTGCCTTGTGATAGGCAAGAGACACAGCCACTGAGTGGCATGGATGCATTCTGTGTGTGCATGTGGTAGTGTTTCCTATCCCATCACGTTCTGAGACACAGAAACAATAAAAGTCAATGAAATGTTTAATTATTTTTTTTAAGGAGTAAAACCATCTACATTTTGCATTTCACTCAACAGTTTTTCAGGGCCTGGTATCATGAATCTCTGTAACATAAGGACATCCTTCCCAGGAATTTGAAAGGATGAAAGGCAGGCACAGTTTGACCCTGCCCAGGACCACCTGCATCTGATGACATTATCCTCCAGCATCTTAAAGTCAGGCAAGGTGGAGGAAGGACAGAGTTTGGAGCCATCAAGAACTATGGTCCAACTCCAGTCTTGTAACATGTAGGTGATGTGGTGCTCTCCAGCCACCTTTCTGGTCCTGATTCATCTCATGTCCAGGAGGGAAATTATACTGCCACATAAATGCTTAAGGCGAGTACCAAATGATGCTCAGAAAATGTCTGGATGTTTTCAAGATGGACACCCTTTGATCTGCTTAAAGTTTCCTACATCCATCTTTTAAAATTTCCTTTATGTAGGAAAAAAAGACAGCCACTCAGGAATGTTTCATAACTTGACTACCCATCTTCTTGATTATACTATACAATGTTCCACTTTGGTCATTATTCCAGTGCTAGGTTTATGGATGAGCAATTTCCAAGTTATATTTTTCTCTGTATCAAGATAGTGATACAAATCATAGAATTCTGGATTAAAAGATGAATAAAGTTTATAAGTTAGCTCTTGAGAAGTAGACATTGAGGGCTGGAAATATAGATCAGATGTAAAGCTACTGCCTAACAACATGTGTAAGGCTCTAAGTTCAATTCCCGATACTGAAAACAAAACAATACAGAATGAAAACATAGATGGAAAAAGACCACAGCATGCACACAAATAAGAAAGAACTATACAGAGGGTAGAGATATGGCTCAGCAGTTAAGAGCACTGGCTGTTCTGTCATGAGTTCAGGCCCCAGCATCTGTACCAAGAAGCGCACAAATACCTGTAACTCTAATTCCAAGGGATCTGATATCCTTTTCTGGGTTCCTCAGGCACTGCACTCATGTGTGAGTATGCATACATGTATACACACACACACACACACACACACACACACACACACACATACACACTTTCTTTCACACACATATTCTCTCTCTCTCTCTCTCTCTCTCTCTCTCCTCACACACACACACACACACACACACACACACACACACAAACACACACCCCACAATAAATCTTGAGAAAAAAAAAACACTGTTTAAAGTAGTTGTACTTAATCTAGTTGGAACTAACTGGATAATGGTATTAAGTTTTAAATCCATTAAAATAATATAGAAGTTGACATTTAGTTCCTCTGTCATACTATATTTCAGATGCTAAACCATCAGAGATTTGGGAGCATCTGTACTTAGCAGCACAAAAGAAAGTCTCACCAGACAGTCCCTATTTAGACAATAAGGAAGGAATTTGGAGACATTTCAAACTTTACTTTCCTTAGGGACAATTTGCCATTTTTGTTTTCCATGGAAAAGAATTCAGTGTCAATAGTAAAGAAAAAATACTAGAATCCTATTTCATTCCATGCACTAATACTGTGTATTAGTTACATTTGCTTTTATGTTTGTTAATATAATAGTTGTGTGTCTTTTACAACAGCCAACATGAGACCACAGAACGAGGTGCTCACCTATAACATTGGAGGCTGATACTTTCACAGTAGTTTTTACATCCTCACAAAGGCCCTTTGTTCTGTACAGATTCAAACCATCTTAGGCCAGGGACCTCTGATTCCCTCAGATCAGGCCAAACTCCTGCACTGCTCCCCAAGGGGCTACTTAGCATGCATACCTTCTGTTTGCCTTCCTTCAAAACTCTCAGAATATTAAAAAGATGTTTTCCTAGTCTTTCCTGTAAGGCCTTAAGTTCCACCCTTAAATGACAGGAGGAACAGGAAAGCAAACTGGCAGGAGAAAGAACAGAATAGCATTATAAAAACTACCAAAATGCCAGGACAGCTTTGAACTTCATCAGCTAAAAAATCAAACTTGTGGCAGATCCCTGTGCATGTGCATGGTCTGTGTTGGCATGGGGTACTTGGTGCAGGAGCATCAAGCAGCTGGTCATGCTGCATTCACAGTCAGGAAGTAGAGAAAGGTAAATGTTAATGTTCAGGTAGCTTCTTCCATTTTACTCAATAAGGAACCCCAAGTCATGGCATGATGCTGTGAAGAGACACTATGGCCATGGCAACTCTTATAAAAGAAAACATTTAATTGGGGCTGGCTTACAGGGTTGAAGGTTTAGCCCCTTATCTTCATGGAGGGAAGCATGGTAGATGTGCCGGAGAAGAAACCAAGAGCTCAGAATCTGCTTTAGTAAGCAGCAGGAAAAGTCTATGAGCTACTGGGCCTGGGTTGAGCTTCTGAAACCTCAAAGCTTACTGTGACACACTTCCTCTAACAAGGCCACACATATTCCAACAAGGCCATGGGTCCCAATCCTTTCAAATAACACCACTCCCTATGAGGCTATAGGAGCCATTTTTATTCAAACTACTGCAGCTAGTAAGGTCTTTCCTCACTTAACCCAATCTAGAAACTCACTCACATACCCATAACCTTAGCACTCCAGATGTGGAAGCAGGAAGAACATAGGAACAAAACATGAGTCCATGATTAGGGTGAGATATACAGTAAGAACCTGTTTATAAAAAAAAAAATAGGATTTTTTTCTTGGTCTGTATGTATCTGGCTTTATTTTTCTTAATGAAGTCTTGTTCAATCCATTCCCTGTAGCTATCAAGAATTTCTTAATGGCTGAATGAGTTTTCATTATTTATATTCCAATTTTTGTCATGTTCAGATACTGGTGGACATCTAGGTTAGCTAGCTGTTTCCTTTATTATTGTGAATACTGCAGCATTGACATGGATATGAAGGTGTTTCTCCAGTGTGTTGATTTAATAGTTAGTTTTTAGTAAATAGTTGCAGTTTTTAGTAAAATCTATGTTAATTTACATAGGGACTGTACAAAGTAAAATCCCCACCAGCAGTGTATGAGTTCTTTCCCCACATCATCATGAGCATTTAACAAATCCTATTTTTATGTGCATAGTTCTTTACTCATATTACAAAGTAACCCATTTTATTTTGAATTCTGTTGCTTGGTAATCCAAATAAAAATCAGAATCACTGAAAAAAAAAAAAAAAACTGTTTGATTTACTCCTGAAACTTTGCGTAAGGATTAAGTTTTCCAGTCAGGCATCTTGATGTATACCATTTCCTATAAGGAGTGGAGTATCATAGAATGGAAGAAAAGCTTGGAGATTTCAGCATGCTTAATAAAAGCAATAAGATAGTTATCTTGTTAGGGTTTCTATTGCTGAGATAAAACACCATGACCATAAAGCAAGTTGGGGAGGAAAGACTATTTGGTTTATACTTCCAAGTTGATGTTCATCACTGAAGGAAGTCACGACAGGAACTCAAATAGGGCAGAGTACTGGAGGCAGGAGCTGATGCAGAGGTCACGGAGGAGTGCTACTTACTGGCTTACTTACCCTGGCTTGCTCAGCCTGCTTTCTTATAGGACCCAGGACCACCAGCTCAGGGATGGCACCACCCACAATTGATCACTAAATGTGAAAATGCCTTACAGCTGGATCTCATGGAAGCATTTCCTCAGCTGAGGCTCCTTCCTCAGTACAATGGTTTTTCACTGCTTAAATCAGTCTATCTTTCTGTGATGTCAACAAATTAAAATGATCAAAGTTTATACAATATGGTGACAGTGTTAAGACAAGTCCCTTGTTTTAGATCAGGGCATTGGACATTGGATGTAGATTTTAGAAGGGTGGAGTTGGCCCTCAACTTTCTCCTTTATTTCATAGCTGGCTTCAGGTACAGTATTATCTCTGCTCAAGAGCAAGGTAAGTCATTTATCACTCTCTGTGAAGATTTACACCAACATGGTGAAGATTTAGCAAACAGTGCATGCTACTGGACTTGGCAAGAGACACAGATCTCAATTTGAGATCATGTGTCAGACCTCATCTTTTTGTGTTCCTCAGATGCTGTAGAACTTAGGGCAAATTACTTTTTCTGCCTCAGTTTCCTTTTCTGTGAAGTGGAGAAAATGCCTCATATACTTGCCACGGGTGCTTGTATATAGACCATAGACAAGCAGCACCCAGAGGGTTGATCTCCAACAACTGACTGATCACTGATATTACTGGAATTATGTTAAGTAGGGTAGGACATATTTCTGTGGCATACCCATGAACTTGAAGTTGCATTCAGAGGAATCTAAATATGGTGACCATTTATTGGGACATTAAAACTGAATAGTGCCATGGGTAAATATTTGCAAAGAATAATGAAGAAAATTTTAATTCATGTCTCTGTGGGGAAGTCATGGTCCTGTAGATCATATGGCAGCATGATATAAGTATCAGTAAAGAGACTTCTTGGAAAGTTCCTTTCTTAAATCACAGCATTACCGGTGAAAACAGGAGATATGGAGATTGTAAGATGCATTCTCTGGTCCCAAAAACATACACCCATTTACCCTATATACACACATACAGCTCTATACATACACACTCCTTTACATATAACCTGTACGTGTAGCCTATGTGCACATACCTATACATTACACATATTCATTCAGCTACATACATATATCATAAGGTCACTAAAGGTTCATCTCAATATTTAGCTAATGTTTATACCAGGTCCATGAGTGTATCCAAGTTTAGCAGGCCTGCATAGATATGGTATAGTTGATCTTAAAAATACATTTGTACATACCTATGTGGAAAATCCTAAGCTATTAATGTTAAGGTATATTAAAGCTAGCTTTTTTGTGGTATTAATTTACCTGGACTCTCCGTGAGACTTTAAGAAGGTTTTATGGCTACAGTCTAAAAGGCCTCTGTTACAAGAATGCTTTACGAGGGAAGCTACATGTATTTCAGGAATCCCAGAAATGACATGAAAATGAGTCTAGGATTGTGCATGTCTACAACCAACCCTCTCCCCTCTCTATCCCATCATAATCACATCATATATTCAGGTTAAAAATGGTGTGTGTGTGTGTGTGTGTGTGTGTGTGTGTGTATGTTTAAGAGAGAGAGAAAAAAGAAACAGTGAAAGAGAGACCCAGACATAGAAGATTCAAAACTTACACAATATTGGCTTCTTTTCTCTCCCTAAATGCTTTCTTAATATATGGGCAAGACAAAGAAAAGGGTACACACACACACACACACACACACACACACACACGCGCACACACACACACACACACCGCAATCAGCTGCTTTAATACAATCAGCTGCTTTAATGAACATATCATGGCTTGATATACAGGCTGTTTTCTTTTTTAGCCTTGATTTATCTGTCACTTTCTCTCCAAATTTGATTTATTGGTCAATTTCTTTGCAAGATTTGATTTATTGGTCAATTTCTCTTCAAGATTTGATTAAAACACATTACATAAGTCTTTTTAGATCTACTCCTAAATATCACATGTATTTCTAAGTATAGATGTTTAAAGTCTTTATCCATAGATGGTCTTGATTGATGCCTGGCATTTCATTAGATTTTTAAAAATATGTTTCAGGCAGTCATTTATTCTGTAATCAGAATCAACATAAACAAACTATAAAATCCAATTGTGCTATGAATTACTCAGATCTCAGGTTCAGAGAGAAAAGAAGCTTAAGCCTAATGAGGTAGAAACAGCTGTCTTGGTTCCTTTTCCTGTTGCTGTGATAAAATATCCTAACAAAAGCAAGTTAAAGGAGGAGCCAGTTCTGGCTCACAGTCCGAGGTGCAGGCTGTCATGGTGGAGAAGTAAAGGCAGCAAGTCATATCACACCCATGATCATGTTTAAAAGAATTGTGGATGTTTGCTGCTGCTCAGCTCCCTTTATTTATGAAGTCCTGAATCTCAGGAAAGAAAATGGTGCCACTAACTCTGGGAAGATCTTCCCACCTCTCAGAACACAATCAATAGAATCCCCTCACAGCCATGCCTAGTAGTCTCCCAGGTGATGTGTGTGCCCCCCCCCCTCTCTCTCTCTCTCTCTCTCTTACTCTCTCTCTCTCTCTCTCTCTCTCTCTCTCTCTCTCTTGTGTGTGTGTGTGTGTGTGTGTGTGTGTGTGTGTGTGTGTGTGTGTTGTGTGTGTGTGCATGTTCCTGTGTATGAGTGCAGGCATTTGCCTGTGTGGAGGTAAGCAGACAGCCTCAAGTGTGGTCCTCTCTTTCCACATTTGAGACAGGCTCTCTTCAAAGCTGTATAAGCTAGCCTAGATGCCCACAAGGTTTTGGATTTCCCTTTGTCTGTCCCCTATTTCCAACAGAAACAGGAGTACCAGACTCCTGTGCTACTGTACATGGTCTTCTTGCATCCTGGGTATCAGAACTCAGATCTGTAAGAGTTGTGTAGCAAGCACTTTTAGGTTCTGAGCTATTTGCCCAGCCCCCAAACATCTCATTTTAATGGGGCCATAGAAAGTGGGTCTGTGTGTTTCAGTGCTTTTGTATGAACTTCCAGGAGTAAATATCCTCCAATGCTTGCCGACCATGTTCAAGAACATATGAGAAGATAATAAAACATTGCCAGGGATGGGAAGAGATTGAGAGTCTGAGAACCCAGGGTCATACTTTCTTGCCTGCATTCACAAAGCCTCTTTATTTAAGGATATTCACCAATCAGTTCCCAGCAAACCCTCTGCAACATAGCAAGTATTGTATGGTAATATTTTTTTAGAAATGAAATAACCATGCTCACCTAACCCCAGTCTCAGCCCAACTTCATCTTCTGTGAAGCTTGGGTAGAGTAATCCATACTAGGGCAGAGATTAAAAGAACCAATATGTGCAAAGTGCTGGAGATCTAGCCACTGATAGGATTTATTTCAATAACTGATAGTGAAGAATGAAGACAGCTGAGAGAATGCCACTTATAGTGCAGCTATGGTGAGCTATACATGGGACAACGTGCTCTAAGGTATTTGAGCGCACTGAGTAGAGGTCAGTGTTACAAAGAACCTCAAGTTCTGGCTCAGTAAACAGAGCTAAGGTTAGAACAGTGGACATCAGTTCTATTCCAGGCTGTGTCTGCTCCACTTTGCAGTATAACCTTCTGCACTTGAAGAAAGCTAAAGATAATTACTGTGGGCTGGGGAGAAGGCTCAGTGTGTACAAGCACAAGGACTGAAGTTTAGATCCCCAGTGTCCATGTAAAAAGCCAGGAATGGCAGCATATTCCTGAAATCCCAGCACAGGCACACAGTGGGTAAAGACAGGTGGATCCCATGAGCTCAATGACCAGCTGATATCACAGAACCAGCAACCTCTAGGTTCAGGGAAAGACACTGCCTCAAAAAAGTAGGGTGGAGAGTTATAGATGAATTTGACCTTTAGCCCTCTAACACACACACACACACACACACACACACACACACACACACACACACACACAACATATTTATTACATTGTTCATGAAAGTCGTTAAGAGCTCTAAGTCTCTTAAGACTTCCAGTTCATTTATACAATGTTCAAGGTGAAGAACTCCTGTGGTTAAGCAGGAACTAAAGCAGGCTGATTCTCTGCCTTCCCCCTGGCATAGCCAGCAAAACCCTGCTTCAATTACACTGGCCACATCCCCAGTGTGGAAACCTCCCTTTCAGATTGGCATTCCCCCAAAAATGATCTCTTTGGGTTCTATTTTGACTGTCCAGAAGCTGGAGGCCAATGTGGGTCATCTTGCAGCTCTTGAAAAGGTGCCCAGGCCAAGCCTGTTCCAAGCTAGTTGTGTTTGTCTTCTTTTATAGATTCAGACCCCAAAGGTAGATATATTTCAGAAACTTTTTGTAAGGTGAAATGTAAACTTCTTCTGTTGGAAGTCGTGGAATAGAGATCCACCCCATCCAGCCAGGCATTGTATGCATTCTACCTTTAGAACACTAGGAAGTACTGGCTGCACTGTGTAAGTCATTCTGCCTATTTTGGCAACTCCTGGAAACTTACCTTGCTCTCAATATAGAAAACTCCTTTGGGGTGCAGCTCAGGCAGAGGGTTTGGAGTCAACTTGTGCTCAGAAAGTTCTTCTGTCAAAGATCTGCATTGGCACACTGTGACCACTGTCTAGTCTTCCCACTTACCCAGTGCACTGACATACCCAAGCCAGCCCGGAATGAAAATGCCAGAAGCTAGCCCTATCCCTAGTAGTTCCATAGCTTCCAAGGAAGGATGGGGATTTTTTTCTCTACTTTCATACATGGGCTTAGCAAGGCACATGAAGAACAACATGTTAATGTGTGTTGCTTCCCTGGTGAAGAGTTCAGCATTCCTTGGTGCTTCTGACCACCATAGTTTCACAATAAAACCAACTAGACAATAATATCAGTGAACATGTCATGTGCTTGCTATGTCTAGGACCTGCACACATAGTAGCAGAAGGGTTTCCCAGTGTGGTTCTCTCCATCCACTCTGTGAGGTAGAGACAAAACTCTCCAGTGTACACATGAGGAAACTGAGGACATAAAAAGTGGCTAAGTCAGATGACCCATGTCTGAGTCTGCGGGCTCTGAAGTCTGGATTCCTAATCTCCCTCGTCTTCACTCACTAGGAAGGTAGGAGAGTGTGAGCCTTGGCTGTCTCAAGGGAATTTGAGGACTCATGGGAAATTCTGCCTGGGTTAAAAATAGATGGGAGTTCCAACAGTCGGGATGATGTTGCAGAAGGAACCTGGCATAAGACACAGGAAATGATGTATTGCAGGTGGAGGGATCACCTTCAAAGCAGTGTGATCCTCTTTGTCACTCCTGGATGTGGCTTACTGCATACAGTCCTGGCATAGATAGCAGGGCAGTTTAAAGACCAAGAACTTTCAAGATGGTTCTAGAAAACTGACCTTTTTAGAAGAGTTCTCCCAGAAACGAAAGAATTTCCTTCCCTTCCCTTCCCTTCCCTTTCCTTCCCTTCCCTTCCCTTCCCTTCCCTTCCCTTCCCTTCCCTTCCCTTCCCTTCCCTTCCCTTCCCTTCCCTTCCCTTCCCTTCCCTTCCCTTCTCTTTTCTTTTCTTTTCTTTCTCTCTCTCTCTCCCTCCCTTTTTCCCTCCCTCCCTCTCTTCCCCCCCTCTCTCGCTCTCTTTCTCTCTGTCTGTCTCTCTTTTCTTTCTTTCTTTTGTTTTCTTTTTTCTGTGATAAAATATCCGAAGCAATTTGGGGAGGCAAGGGTTTACTTGGCTGAAATTTCCAGGTCACAGTGCATCAATGAATGAAGACAGGGCAGGAGCTCAAGGTAGGAACACATAGTCAGGAACCAAAGTGGAATTCAGCTTTCTCACTTGTTGTCTGGCTTACTCACACTCATGCTTATGCTTAGCTTGCTTTTTTATGCACTTCAGGGAGACCTGCTCTTCCATACTTCTGCTGTGAGTGCTGAGGACCCTTCGCCCTGTGACTGGTTCTAAGGAAACACTGTAGGGCCAGCAGGGTCCTGGCTCCCTAGAAAGTACAATGGGTGGGTTAAATAGAGTGTGCAGAACTTTTGAGCAAGCAGAGATGACTGAGAAATTCCCTGCAAGTGCCTTCCTACTGTTTGGGGGCTCTATCTGACGATGAACAACTGGCCAGTTTATCTTAGAGCTGGTGGCAGTGGGCAGTGGTAACATGTCATTTTGGATGGGCTCCTATGCTTCTCACTTTAACTGCACTGGACCCTAACTTATAGGGCTTGTACTTCCCAGGGAAAGACTAGAAAGCTGGTGCTTTCTTCAAGTTCTGCTTTTCCCCAGAACTTCTGTGAAAGCCAGTGAATTCCCTGTGAGTACCAATCTGAGATCTCTGAAATGCATTTAATAGTTTTTTTTTTTTTTTTTTTTTTTATCTAGTTCCTTCTTACCTTTCAATGATGGTGTCCTGGTAATTACTTAACATCCAGCCTTCTTAAGACATAAATATCCCTATTATTTGTGTTTGCCAATTTCTGTTGTGTAAATATTCTCCTAGGGCTGATTTCAACCTACTAATGCTACATTATTAACAGAATTGGAGAGAAATGGCAATATCAGATTAATATAAAGTTCTTCTACTAAACAGACAAATAGATATAAACAACCATGAAGTCATACATAGTAAAATCTGGAAAATTAATTAGGAAATGATGATGTTGCCACTTATCACCTTTTGTACGTGCATATGTGCATGTATCACATGCTTGTGGGTGTGTGCTGTGGAGGCTGGAGATCAACCTGAAGTCTGGTTTCATTTCCGTGAAGCTGTACACCTTTTTAAAGACAGGGTGTCTCACCACTCTGGAACTCATGATTCAGCTAGTCTAGCTGGCCAAAAAGCCCTGTGAACTGCCCTGTTTCTGTCTCCATAGCATCTCAATTAAAATCACACACCACCACTTCTGGCACTTAGGATCAAATTAAGGTCCTCATGCTTTCGCGGCAAAAACTATACTGACTGAGCTAGCTCTTGCAGCCCCTGACTGAGTGATCTTTGCATTATTACTTTTAATATAATATTTATATGCAAGTCTATACAAGTTTGCTTTAAACATTGGCTATTTAGTGATCAGCTTGCAAAATTGCTGAATACTTGGCAATCTGATTATGTAAAACAGTTGAAGCTGACTTCAGCACACCACTCTCTCCAAGTGTGTTGTACCATCTGGCCATTAGAACAGTGTAGTATTGATTCATCACAGCATTGCATCTTTTTGGAATATCCTCATATATTTGGGGGGGCACCTTTAATATTCCTGTGCAGCCTTTTCTACTTAGTTCAAGCTCCTTCCTCAAAGCAGGTCCAGAAGGCTGGGCATTGTCTGCTTTGGCGAATTGAGTTGATTTTCTGCTTTCCATGGTCCTGGGCCACCTTCTTCTGGATTCAAAACCGTAGCCCTTCAAATGTAAGTTTTAAGCTAAAGGGAGTACAGCAGAGAACTCAACCTTAAAGAAATTAAAGCCTAAAGGAACTTGTTGGTGGTGTTATGTGGTGAATTCAATCACAAAAGATGAGAAATTAGAACATGAAGGTTGAGTGAGAAGCAGATCCTTCAGCAGCCTCTGAAGATTTTAGTTATTCCATGTCCCACGTCAAGAGCAATGGGCACATGTGAGTTCTAGCTATGTGACTTTGGCCAAGTTCGATCAGCTCTCTGCAGCTTTTCTCGTCTGAAAATATGAGAATAATTAAAAATAAGCACAGGACTCAACATACAGGAAGAACCCCAGCATGGTACTAGACACACAAGACGTGCTCAATGCCTGTCAGGTATGGAGGGTTTTTCCATTACAGGTTCTCTGCCATCCCTACACATACAAGTGATTTTTGGCTAACCCTCTGCAAGTGTCATTCTTCTATTTCTTTCAGTTCAACTCCATTGCTACTGCCAGCTCTATCAACACTTGAGCTGCTGGAGAAGAGTGAAGCAAGAGTTTTCTGCCAAGGTAATTTCCCGAAGTTTCCATTTTTGGAGGAGAAAATTAAAGAATGGCCAAGATCAGCAATTTGGGGAGAGAAGAGAGAGAAAATGAACTTCTCTTTGCCAATAGTCTTGTCACAGAATTTTCCAGGCTCCCAGGTACAAAGGGGGAATGGAAAGTGCCCTGGATGTGAACAAGAAGAAATGGATCACTAGAGATAACCCAACAGACAGTACTGTTTTGGTCATAGGCACTTGCTGTAGTCAGTCCACAGTTTGTATGCAAGTTCTGCCATTTGCTATTTATATGGCTTTGGGCATGTTCAAGCTTCTAAGAGATTACACCAGTGGCCAATTCTTGGGGGATGTGTAGATTAAACAAGGTACTCTATATTACAGCAGAACATAGCCATCCCTTCATAATGTAAATTATTAATGCAAGCAAAAGGGTCATGTGTAATTTCTCATTTGTTCAACTAGCTGGCATTAAAGACCTCCTGTACTCCCAGTGTTATGGGAAAGTGAGGGTGAAGTATGAGAAAAACAGATTCATCCCAGGGGGATGAGTATTAGTGAGGAGATGTACAGATACTGTGAGGCCAAACCTTTGAATGCCAAAAGCTAATTTAGGCAGTATGAGAAAGTAAGTTTTAAACTGAGGCCCAATTGAGTCTTAAAAAGAGCAGTGTTATCAGATGATGGGTGGAGAGTGACTGAGAGGAATATATTGGCCAGTCTTTCCCACCTCGGTGTGCCAGAATGAGGGACTAATCTGCATCTGAGCATCTCACTGGGCAAGACAGCAGGAGCTCAATAGTCTGTACAGCCCAGTGCCTTAGTCCTGGGTTTTCCTGATCTCTTATGGCCATTTTAATTTTTACAATGATTGTCAGAAAGATTTAGGAAGGGAATTATGTTCATTTATACTTGAGTTAAACCAAGAAGGAAGAAGTTAAACCAGGAAAGGGGAGGAGGATGGAAAGAGGGAAATAAGGAAGTTGATTGGTGGACCTACTGTCATGTGTCCTGGTATAATAGTGGGTAACCTTGCCTTTAGTTTTTGCACTAATTTAACATGTCATTTTATATGGCAAGAGTCCAGCCTTTCTTTGGGTTACATTTAAAATGAAATAGAAACTTTGGACCAAACTTTGGGCAGGATTATTACATAAAGAGAGCAGGCTGTGATGATACATCCATGCAATCCCAGTGGTCCAGAGACTAAGGCAAGGGATTCTTGAGTTCAAGGCCAGCCTGAGCCACATAGTGAGATCCTGTCTCAAAAACCAGCAAAATTAAACAAACAAACAAACAAACAGAAATGAGTGAGTCAAAGAGATAGCTATCAGCCTCTTAGAGAAACACAGGTGGGAGTTTTTATTTAAAAGGTAAGGCTACAGCCTAGGTAACAAAGGCTTGTCTCTATCTTAATATCAAAGGCTGAATTCAAGAGTCTAGATAATCAGTTTTCAACCTGTGGATCATAACCCTTTGGTGGGTCACATATCAGATCACTTTTATATTAGATATTTACATTATGATTTATAATAATAGCAAAATTAGTTATAAAGTAGCAATTAAATAATTTTGTGGTTGGAGGTTACCACAACATGAGGAACTGTATTAAAGGGTCACAGCATTAGGAGGGTTGAGAACCACTGATCTAGAGGCTTTATTAGAACAACAAAACAAAGCAAGAGTCTACTGTATAATTTTTATCTATGCCCCCAGGGCTCCTGATTCTAGCAGGCTTCAGAAATTCTAGAGATGGTCACCTTCCTGCTTCCCTTTTGGAAATGAGGCGGCTGAAACCCAGGGTTTGCTTACAAACTTTGGCTGGAGCCATGCACTTCTCTCCTGAACCAACAAAACCTCACAAAAACCCCTCTCCGGCTGTCTAGTCTATCTCCATATTCCCTGTATGTTTGTTTTGGGGGAAGTTGGCTTCAATTGCCATCTCTGAAACCACAGTGTAACTCTGACACAAGTGTCAAGCCCAAAGACCTTGACTGGTTTGAGTGAGCGTGCACTACTGTATAACCAACTCTAAGAGGTCCTTGGATTTGGGCTCTGAATGGTTTGTCCACACACACACACAACAGATACCCTCATTAGATGAGCCACTGTTGAAAGCAGACAGCTATATGGTTTACCACTTGAATTATACTGGCCATCCATATCTCAAGACCCAGAAGGCTCTGCTTTGTTCTTCTCAACAATGTGCAGCTCTGTTCAAATTCTGAACTTGAGACAGCTGGCAAGTTGGAACAAATGTTCCAGAGAAGTTTCTGAGGAACAGATAGCAGAAGTCAAAGCAGCCTCATAGCACCTCCTCACTGGTTTACCTGCAGCCCTATGTCTCATTCTGCAGCAAAAGTGGGGAAACAACACCAAACAATTGAAAACCTGGAGGCTGAAAGCTGGAGACCTCCCCTGTTTTATTGACTTGTCGCTGCAGATGAATTGACTATAATTTACTTCAAGAATAAATTACAAGATGTTCACTGAAAAAAAAAAAAAGGAAAGAAAAGAAGAAAGAAAAAGAAAGTACTGTGCATTGCGGGTCCCTAATTAAGATGTTAAACATGAATTCTTTTAAAAATCAGAGGACCAGTCAGAAACGAAAGCTGCTGACAGTGCTGCATTTCACTCGGCATTGCTTCCTTTCTCTGGATCACATCAGGTTAGCATTTGGTGATCAGATGGACAGATGTGGCTGGCTGAGCGCAAACACTTGCTGGAGGGCTCTCTCACCAGATTGCTGTTTGGGGTTTGTTGGGTTTGTCACTAACACAATTCTATAGGGAAATTCCACAGCCACATATACTATTGGAGAATCTGCTGATTAAATAAGAGAGACCAGTAGGATTTTGGGCAAGAAGAAGAGGAGAAAATATCTACAAAAGCCTCCATCTGGGCTTTGAAAAGTAGGTACAATCAACAGGGCATTGAAACACACAAAACTACACACACAGGCATACATACACATACATACAAATATGTACACACAAATACACAGAAATATACATGTGCACACACATGCACATACATACACACAGACACACAAACACACATACATACACACACACAGAGAAGAATAAATAATAACTGTCCTCAGCAAATGTATAACCATGGACTGTGCTTGGCAGAAAAGGATAGGGAAGCATCTGCAAAGACAAAGAAGGCTGGAACAAGAATCCCCATAAATTGGAATGAAAGCCCCTGACTTGGGAAAACTGGAGTCAATGTGCTTTGGAACTTGGTAAGAGTGGCTTCCAACTCAGGCCTCCCTATAGTAACCATTGAGCTTCATCTATTTTATAAAATATTTGTTTCATGCCTTCAGTGGGCCTGACAACTAATCTAGGTTTGGAGGCATCCAGGCATGAACAAATTGGTACCTCAACTCTCAACATGAGCCTTTTTTTCCAAACTCAGGACCACAGTGGCCACTGGCCAGTTTTGTTATGGCTTAAATATAATGTGTCCCTCCTCAAAAGCCCATGTGCTGAAGGCTTGATCCCCAGCTGGTAGATACAATCACACAGAGGTGATTGGATCATGAAGACACTGTCTAACAGTGTATTTGGGAGCCAATGTAAATTAGGAAGAAATAATCAGGGATGGTTAGAAGTAAGTAATCAGGGATGTGACTCTAAGGGGTATGTCTGCTTCTCAAAGTCGATTTCTTCTTGTCTCTTCTACATAGTGAGCAACATCTTCTACTGCACTTGCTGAAGCATAGTTCTCTGCTCTACCACAAGATCATAGCAATGGAGTCAGCTGATCAGTAACTAAAAGTCTGAACCAAGATAAAAGCTCTTATCATGCTGTGTCTCTTAAGTATTTGCCACAGTGATGAGAAAATGTCCAACACATACTCTTCCCATCTTTATCCTATGTCCCTAGATTCTTAAAATGCCATCCTGTTCATACTTGATGAAGAAGCAAAATCTCACATCTCATACCAGTCAGATCTGGTTGACCCAGCAGAGTGTTCAGAGTCTTCAGAACATTGTGTTTTAACTGCATTTACAGCAAAGACCAGCTGAGCCACCTCCCCAGACCTGTAATCCTCATTCTTAAGCCTGAATGTGTTTGAGAAGGCCCTATTCATTGACTGCTTTGTTCCCCGGGAATGCCTCAGGTCAAGACTTCTGCTCTCAGAAGTGTCTATAAGACACTTTATTATTTTTTAATCAAATCCATCCCTTCTTTTGTCTGTTCACCCACTTGGCAAATATGAGGTTCCCAAGATGTGTAGGGGACATGCTGTAAGGCCTTCCACTATGCAGGCAAACTATGAGCTACCTATTATGTATGTTTGACATCTGGCGTAAAGAGTGTCCACAAAACCCTGGTCCATCCAGAAACTAGGGAAGGCAAGATTTCTAGATAGTAATTAGAGAATTTGAATCCGATTTTTCAGGTAACCTTCAAATCTGTGGCCTAGTGCCTTGACCAGTGTGGTAGCCATGGGTCACAGGTAAATACAAAGCACTTAAAATGTGGCCAGCATCTGAAGAACTAAATTGCTAATCTTACCTAAGCCTAACTATTATACCACTAAAATCTGAAGCCATCTCATTTTTTTTCTTCCCTGCTTTGGTCAGAGTCAGAATTAATTTTACATTAACACTGTCAAACACATAGCATCCAAATTGAGAGCCATATCAAGTTTCAAAGACTTGGAACAAAATAATGATTATAAAATAAGTCATGAGTAAAATTTTTGAGCATACATTGATATGATAATTTTGATGCATAGAGTTTAAAATAATATTAAATATTTTTGCACCTGTTTCATTTCACTTTTGTAAATGGAGCTGGTAAACATCTTAAGACTGCAGATAGGCTTCATCTATGTATCCTCTTAGATAATTAATACATTTAGTAGTAAATAGTAGAAACAAAAATACTCATGCATGAGTTTGACTATTTAATGAGCTCTGGTAGGTGTCCTGTGATGTTTCTTATATACCCAGAACAATGCTAGTAAGAGGGAATGATTTTATCCTTTGGAAGCTTTCATGTTGACAAAGTGTCAGCAGGCTACTCAGAACATAATTAGAGGGTATCATTTGGGGCTGCGGAAAATTTGTGATATCATGGTCAAATAAGGTAGGTGGGGTGTATTTCAAGTGGAACAAAGATTTCTTCCAATATTCTTCTTTTCCAAGGCCACTGATAGTTCCTCAAGGACTTTCTGAGATTCATGAATAATTAATTGAGAAGTCCTATAGGATAACCACTCTCCTTAACTCTGTAATTTTTTTTTGGTTGTTATTGATGGAAAGTGTTATTAGTAAGTGTGTCCCACTGTCTTAGTTAGGTTTCTACTGCTGTGATAAAACACTATGATCAAAAGTAACATGTGGGTAGAATGGTTAAGGAATTAACAAGGACAATTGACCCCATGTTAACTTAACACACTAATACAACTATTAAACCATAACCCTCCCTTCTTCCTCCCCCCCCCCGCCAAGAACTCACACTAATGTCAATATCACAATATAAAACACATTTCAGTTTACATTTTCTAGTCTTAAAAATTCAAACACTTTAAAAGTTTAGCCTCTTTAAAACATTCAAAGTCTGTCTAAAACACTCCAAGTCTCTGTGACGTACTCAAAGTCTTTCAGATATGGGCTCCTATCAAACAAAAATACAAGTTAAATTCATGCTCCAAGAGAGAAGTATCAGTCACAATCTGAACAAAACCAAAGCAAACTTCAATGGCATAAAGTAAATATTATAGCTCAATGTACTGTACCTATGATTTACTCAGAACCTGCTAGGCACCAAAAAGACTTGTGCAGCTCCACCTCTCTAGCTCTCCCATTTATAACACATATACCTTGAAGGTTCAGGCCAGCTCCACACCACATATGCTGCTGTCCTTGGTGGATGTCCCATAGTCCTTGAATCTCCAATATGCTGGGGTCTTCAGAGCCTACACCTTCACCAATAAACTCCCAACGTCTCTTCGGAGAGTCTGAATCTGCCACATGGTGCAAAGCCTCAGACTCTTTGTGACCCCTTCAATCCTGGGCTTCACTCTCACCTAGTACCTAGCCTCAGCTGCTCTCAATGACCCTTTCATGCCTTTAAGACCAGTATCACCTGGAAGACGCTGATGTATTGGCCATTTTGGCTACCAGCAAGAAATACATCCTTCCCCCTTTCTGGACCACAGCTTCTATGTGCTGACCATAAGAAAACACTCCCAGAAGATTTTACTGCAGTGATGATGCTCTCTTAGTCACGATTAATTTCTCAGTTCCAGCTAACATGTATGGATTGTCCCAGGAAAGTAAAAGTTTTGTTTTAGTAGTGCTAGACTCTTCTGAATCACAACTGATTCTTCTGTTCCAGATGACCAGAGCCACATGCTCTTAATTCAAAATATCACCCAAATAGCCCAGATAGAGTCTTAAAAGATTCTCAAACTTCCCTCTGAAACTCCACAAGCCAGGCCTCCATCACCTACCTGCTCTCAGCATTAGCTCCCAAGTTCCTAGAACAGCTCCTTAAGCTCTGAGAACTCAATGGCTTTTCCAGTCCAGAGTTCCAAACTCCTTCCAGATTCCTCCTTCAAAATGAGATTAAGTCTGTCACAGCAATAGTTTACTCTCTGGTACTAATTTCTGTCTTGGTTAGGTTTCTATTACTGTTACTAAAACATCATGACCAAAAGTAACTTGGGGAGGATATGTTTCAACTGGCTTACACATCCTGACCACAGTTGATCACTGAGGAAACTCAAGACAACTCAAGCAGGGCAGGAACCTGGAGGCAGGAACTGAGGCAGAGACCCCATAAGGAGTGCTTCTCATTGGTTTGTTCTCCATGGCCTGCTCAGCTTATGTCTTTATACTATATAGGACCATTTGTCCAAGGTGGCACTACCCACAACAACAATGTACCCTCTCACAATCATCATTAATCAAGAAAATGCCCTACAGACTTCCCTACAGCCAAATCTGATGGAGGCTTTTATTTCTAAACTGAGTTTAATTTTCCCAGATAACTTTAGCTTATATCGAGTTGATAAAAAATGTAACCAGGACAACCACCATATAGGAATATGTCTTCCATCTCTTACCCAGAAGGGTCTTTCTTCCTTCTAGTTGTACAAAAAGAAGGGGAAGAACAATGAGAAAAAAAGTCCACAGAATAAAATCAATGGAGTGAAGATAGAGCTCAGATGGTAGAAGGTAGGCCATGGGAACTTATTGTGCACCTATTGCGATGGCTCGTTTGTAAATCACACATCTGCTGGCCTAATGACAGTTATGGAGGAGACATTGAAGGAGTCCCATGTTTACTTACTCCCTTTACCTCATGGAACCTCTTGAGAAAGGGAGTACCTAGCCTCCGCCAATGGCCTTTTCATGGCTCATAAAAAAACAAGATTGTGGGAAATTGTTCTGAATCAAGCTGGCCAGGGGAAATCTGGTGGATCCACAACCATAAGAAATGGTGAATCTTGGTCTATCTAAGCCTGTTATGGTGAATCCATAATGAATAGCAACCACTGACAGACACACACACAGTGTCGATAGCAGCAGATGCTACATATGTACAAATTAACTTCTGTGGTGCCTTCCTTGTGCTTATTGAGAGATAGAACACAGGACTATCCCTGCTGGGTTTTGATGGGCCTCTTTGGAAAGCTGGATCCTTGCCCGGTGTGCAACTAAGACACAAGAATTCAAGAATTGTAGATGGAAGAGAGAAAAGAACTGAGATCTGACAATGTCCAGCCATAGTAATCAACACCTTTGTACCAATCTCAGACCAGAACTTCTGGTCAGAGATGGCAAACTATGTAAGATATCCACAGCATGCAGGGTTCAAGTTCCTGTCATGAATGAGCTCCCGAAATCCAGTCCATAGGTTCTTTAAGCTGTGACCCATGGGAGCCAAATCTAGTTTGCTATCTGTTTGGGGGTGGTGGACAGAGAAAACAAAAAAAGTTGGCTGAAATGATAGCTGGATTAATATAGTGTTTTTCTTGCAAGCATGAAGGCTTGTGTTTGATTCCCCAAACCTCATGTAATAAAAACTAGGAGTGACAGGGACTGTAGCACTAGGGAGGTTTCGATAGAAAGATCACTAGGGCTCCTTTGCCAGTCTAGCCTACTAGAAAAGTGCAAGGCCAGTGAGAGATCTTGCCTCAAGGAACAAAGAGGGTAACACCTGAGGAACAACACCAGAAGTTGTTCTCCAGTCTTACTATATACATGAACACACATGTTCACGAACATCCTCAGACATGTGTGTCTGTGTGCATGTGTGAAACCACTGGCCTCACTCCAGAGTGCCTTGCCAAATTAGGCCCTTGGCATGGTTAACTACTTAGAAATGAGACCACTCAATAGAGAAGACCATTCTAAAGGGATAAGAGGGCACTGGAGAGGTAGGTAGCTTGCTTGCCTCTCATTCAAGAAGCCTTGGGTTTGATCCCCAAAAATGTATAACCAGGGGTGGATTAGCCTATAATCACAGCATTAGAGAGGTTAATGAAGGTGGATTAAATGTTCAAATGTGGCTATAAAGCAAGTTTGAGGCCAGCCTGGGTTGCATGAAACTCTGTTTCCCCCTACCACATCCATGGTAAGGAGAAGACTCAGTGTGCTATATTCCCAGCGAGGAAGACCTATGGGCAGGGCAACAGGCAACATTGTCCAATGCCCTCTTGAGCTTCCCACTTATTTTCATAAGGCTCTAAGGTGACTTTTCTCCTACATATGAGGGTTGGAAGTTAAGCTTAATGTACAAAGCTATATTTTACAAAGCGGCAGGCTGGCCTTCTCCTATCGACAGACTCCGGAGCTGAGATTTATTACAGAATGGTAATCAGGCAAAAGAATAAATACACTGCATCTTTAATTCATTAATCACCTCGGAAAGCAGAATGAACTACAGTAAAGAAGACAATATGTTTTCCAATGGTGGGGGTGGGGGAAGAGGGAGTCGGTTACTCAATAAAATCCGTCGCTAAAATCCATTGTGCGTGCAGATGAGAGCCAGGATGAGTTGACTCTGATACTGAACTTCTACAGGGATGTGGGCACTTTGCAGAGGAAGTGGGACAGATAGGTGTCTGTGGGTGCTGCCTGGGTGTCCCTGGTATCCTTTGCTGGGTGCCTGTTGGAACTCACATTGTGACTCACAGGCAGGTTATGAGACAGATAAGCCCAGGTTCAAACTCTGTTCCATCAGGTAAAAAGGAGAGGGCTGGGGTAGCAATTCAGACTCACTTATTGTCTCTGCTTTCACCTCTATGTTACTGGTTTGTTTTCTTGATATTTTGTATCACAAAACCTCAGGAAAAGGAAAAGTCTAGGGAGATGGTAAAGTGCTTAAGGATGAGAACCTGCGTTCATTTCCCAGAACCATGTAAAAAACAAAAACAAAACAACAACAAACAAACAAAACAAAAAACCCAAAAGCCTGGTTAGCACAGACTGCCTATTACATTCTCAAGTCTTTTTCCCCAGCTACCCGATTCACACAAGCTGGGTAGAGCCAAGCACCCAGATGATGCAGGAACTGGAGGCTGAGAAGCACCTCACTGTGGCCTGTGAGTACACCTGACACTCAGACCCTCACGGGACATCACAGTGTACCTGACCCTTGGATCCTCACAGGACACTCAGACCTTCTCACCACTTCATTTCAGGATTCTCTCCAATGAGGTATCTACAGAAAGTTTTGGTTGTCAACTTGACACACTTGGGAAGAGAGATCATCAATTAAATAATTGCCTCCATCAGATGGCCTGTGGGCATGTCAGTGGGGGGCATTTTCTTGATGGTGAGCAGTGCCATCCTTAGGCAGATGGGCCTGTGCAAAATAAGAAGGTAGCTGAATGCCAGCCTGAGAGGAAATCCATGAGCATTGTTCCTCCATGATGTCTGCCTTGCATTTCTGACCTTCCCAATCATGGACTTTTAAGTTGTAAGTTCAAATAAACCCTTTCTTCCCTAAGCTGCTTTAGGTCATGGTGTCTATACAACAAAAGAAAGCAACCTAGCACACTCTAGTTAGTTTCTGTACTGGTTCAAGTTAAGATGACCACAGAAATAGGTATTGAGGCTGTGCACTGTGTCAAACACATCTGCCTAGGAAAAGGGTGGCCAGCTTTGGGGAAAACGGAAATTAACTTTATCATGATAATAGCATATGTCAGACATTTTACTAGTCCATTCCCTCTCCCCAGCCCTGGCCTTCTCTCCTTGACCCTTTCCTTTTCCTGTTCTGCCTTGGTCCTTGGAGAGCCTTAAAGTGCTCCCTGGCCTGAACATCTGCTCACAACCTTTCCTTCTCCTGAGATTTTGCCTTGACACCCCAGCCCATGAAGACCTTTTTGGCTTCTCTTCTATGTCTCATCAGAGTGACAATATCAGCCATGCCTTTGCTCTTTGTCTGTTGAGCAGTTTTTTCCCCATGGCCTTCTTATGCAGTGGTGTGCCTTTAATGGTTTAAAAACTGGCTTCTGGGTATGCTGGTCCCTTTTAGATATAGTCCCATGGCTACTTCCATGCCATCTATGGAATATGGAGTTGAGAAAACATGCTCACAATTTGCTCTTACAGGTTATGGATGCAGACACAAGCATGGGATTCAAACCAGTTAGTGTTTACTGGGAATTTGTTCTGTGTAAGGTTAAGCATAGGGCAGGGAGGGTGGGATTTGGAACCACTCCACTGTGCTATAACAGGCAAACTTTCTTTCAGGGTGATGGGTGAAAGGTGGATGACCAGGTATGGGAAGGTAGGAAAGGAAGGAAGGCACAGGTGTCAGGCTATCAAATAGACTATGAGGTTCCCTTGAATCCTGAGGAAGTCAATCTGTGCTTTTGAGCCAAAGGAGACAAGGTTGTCACTGGACACTTCTAGTGCCCCAGATGGCATGGGCACTTCCTAGAAGCCATTTCAGCCTGGTCGTTTAACTTACATAAGACCCCTCTCTCCATTTAAAAGATTTGAAAATGCGGCGTGTGTAGAAGGGAAACGACTTTGCCAAAGCCACAAGACTAGGAAGGTCTGGCCTTTGTGCTTGCGTCACTGGCTCTCCATTTAGTAATACTCAAGTGCTTCCAGCAGGAAAATGAAGTGCTTATTTTTCACATCAGAGATTGGCTGAGTTAACAGTGCCCTGGGGCAAATAATTCCCCAAAGATGACCGCACTGGTCTATAGGGAGCCTGGACCTGCACAGGGACCAGGAATGCCTGGGAGGGAGGAGGGCCTGTATCCTGGAGGGCCAGCTCCACTCAGCAGCTCCCATCTCTCTTTTATATGGTGATCTCACATAAACTCTCACTTTACAAATGGTTCCTCTGCTGAAACCAAACAAAATAAAATGAGTTTGCAAACCTCTGGGCCATGCCAAGTCCTTAAATTTATGGTTTCAGTAACTGAAGCCTGGGGAGCTGCTAGCGGTCATTCCATCCACTTCATATCTCTCTTCTAACCTGCTGGAGTGTTTGGATACTACAAGACAAAAATAACATGGAGGCATTTCTCAGAAAATGCGGGATAGCCCGGTTGCCTCTGCCCCATGAGGGAAATGGCTAAAACAAATTTGAGGCATGCTAGGAACACAATCCTCTGGCTCAAAGGAGGGTGTACATCTTCCCTCTGTGTGCTTCACTGGGCTCATGTGAACTGGACACTACACTTGTCTCAACATTCACTCACATCCCAATTGATGCTGGGAATGCTCCTACCTCACGTTGTTCTTGTATATGATTTCCCTGTGGGCAGTCTCCTCTCCATTCAGAGATTTCTCCTAAAGGCAACAAGGTCAAAGAACTGTAGCTGAAAACCTCCCCTTTTGCTTACCACCTTCCACTTGATTCTCCCTTTTCTCCGCCTAGGAAAAGACTATAACTGCATCGCTGTATTTTAAGCTATAGCTCACAAATTAAAAACTGAAAGAAGAAACACATTTTTCTGTCAATGGCTTAAGGGGATTCCATCTCTAAGCTGCAGTTAAAGCTTTCTTAGTCTTTTTTACATTTGTAACATTTTGGAGCAATTTGCTAGAGTCAAAGAAAGCAGTGAAATTCCCACAACTGACTTCAAAGCCCCCAAATCCTGTATCAGTGGAGGGGAGTCTGGTAGCAACCCCAGAGGGGACGTTATTCAAAGAGAAACGTGTAAGAACGTGCTAGGCATTTTTGCCCAGGCACCCGCGATTGATGTTAATGGCTGACACGTGACCAAATCCCCATGTAGTTCTTTGAAGAAACACCCCTTCTTTTCTTCTCCCCAATACTGTGAACTGTGACAGCATAGATGATACAGAAAAGAATGATGGATGAACTCCTGCTTCAGCCCCACAAGCAGCACTGGCCTTGGATGCACATGAGTCCCCTTTACCTGGTGAAAAGTGTTCAGCAAAGTCTGCAGACAAGAGGGTTGGTTGCCTGGGTGGACTGCCATTTGGTAATGAGTTCTAGGTGAAAGCAGAGAGCAGGGAAGCTTGCAATACTCCAAGTTTCCAGCCCCCTTCCTTCTTTCCTCTCTCCTGTTTTGTAGTCATTTGTCACATTTATTCCCTGGCTGACCTTCCAATTCCTTCCCGAGCCCAGCACTGCCTACTTCTCTTGGACTGCATTTGAGACAATGCTTCCTTCTCAAAAGTCTTCTACAAGTTCACACACACACACACACACACACACACACACACACACACACACACACACACACACACAAGCCGTCTGCTTGTTCTAGATGAATCCCCAACAATAAGTCCATTTTCTAGTATATGGAAATAGCACCCTCTGTTTGTTTAATTAAATTCTAAAAACTACTTGAAATGTAACGTTTTAATGGCAAAACAGCCAGAATAAAACATTCATTGCCAATAGGTCTGAAAAAGAAATCACCTGTGAGGACTGGGGCCAGGTTGGCAGTGCGTTTCCTTTGCAAACATGAGTACCTGAGTTCAATCCCTAAAATGCAGTGAAAATATAAAACAATAACAACAAAAACAGGTGTAGTGGCACACACTTGTAATCTCAGTGCTAAAGAGGAAGAGAAGAGACCAGGATAACTAGATAAATTAAGTAAATAAGTAGAAATAAAGCACCCTTCGGGTGACTTTTAATGTGCTGTCCAGGTAAGGAAATTTTATTCACAAAGCACACAGGCAGTTAACAGGACAGGGGGACTTTTGAAAAAGGAAAAGAGATTTAGAATATTCTCTAGGTTTTAGCAGATTGCAAATATGTCATCTCCAATACTTCACAAACTTCTGAGGTCTATTATCACACATTGGTATGCTTTTTTGGATAGCTAATTACTTATTCAGGTAGACCTGTGCTTTGCTTGAAAAGCACTGTGCATGGCCACTGTGTGTGATTGACTCACCATCAATCGGGGCTATGTCAAACACAAAAACATATAACGTGTATACTTCACTCTCACATGATCTCAGCATCCAAAAGGAGAGGAGAAATTCATAATGCCATCTTCTTACCAGGTAGAGCAATAAATAAATGAGTATCTTTAACATAGGTCTGTGTGTGAATGTATGTATGTCTCTATGTGTCTTTGCATGTGTGTACGTGTGTGTGCATATGTACATGTGTGTAAATGTGTGTGCATGTATGAGTGTGTATGTGTGCATGTGTGCATGTGTGTCTGTGTATGTGAGTATGCATGTGTGCATACAAGCACAAATACCCATGTGTCTCTGGCTCTGGTCTTGGTAGAGAATCAATCAGCCTGACAGCGTGTGGCCAAACATTTTGGTTAATTCAAGAGAGCACCATTTTCCTCGGACTTGCTTGTACAGTAACACACACCACACACTAAGTGCCTGATGGAATGATGACAAACAATACACACACACACACACACACACACACACACACACACACACACACACACACACACACATCATTTGTGTCTGCAAAAGTCTGTGCAAATAATTGGAGAATGCATCTATGTTTGTAATTTGATCACTGAAGAAGCATTTTCTTTTCTGCACAGGTTATTATTTAAAGACATCACAGTGTAAAACACTCACCATTCTACCAGTTTAAATCTTCTATCTCCAATTCACTGCCAAATTTGTGAGATGCTAGGCACATAGCTGATTGCATAGCCCTCCTTGGCTTTGAGGTCAATTACACCCCCTCACCCTCATTTTTGTTTCCTTTCTTATTTTTTTTTTAAAGAAAAGTTTGTGACATGTGATCCCAAAAGTCAGTTAGGGGAATAGGACCCACTTACATCCTGGAGCTATGCTGTGGCCAAGTCAGGTTTAAATTGGAGGCTCTCAGTCCCAGTCTGCTTTCCCTGTGGGACCTTATCTGACTGCATTGGCCTTGCTCATCATGAATAGAGTTGATATTTCTAAAGGACCGAGGAGGCCAGATGGAGTGGGAAACACAAAGCAATTGTTCTGCCCTTCTCATTTGAAACTGGACCTGAGAGATGCTGAGTTGTCAGAAGGACAAGAATGCGGGAGCTTTGCCAGGGGCTTCTTGGCTCTCTGCGTTTTCTATAGATGCCAGTGCCCCCTGCATTCTTCTCTGGGACTCCTCATTCCTCCTTCCATACTGGAATGCCTTGGAATTGTTTAAAATAAAAACAGTGGTGCCTGAGCTCACCCACCCTTGGAGGTTCTGATTTAATTGATATGTGAGGTGGGACATCAAAGTTTCCAAAGCCCCACTCCCTTCTAGAAATATCCATGACTGACCTGCTTGTGCTTAGCCCCTCTCACCCCTGCCTTCAAAGCAGGTGCACATGAGTATTGGGTACTAATTTTAATCTCTCATATTGGGACAAGACTACTGTGCTAATCTCATTTAGTCCTTGTGTTAAAATATCTGACTAAGCAAGAAGCTGGCTGTATGGATGCTCTCCTAGTTGCTGCTCATCCAATGTTAGATGAGCCAATCAGTTCTCTTCTGAGTTGGGGGACCTAGAATGTCCAGCTAAACTCTGACAGAGTCTTAAGAGCAAAGGACATAATTGGGGTGGGACTTGGGGTGAAGGTGGAATCCATGTGTACCCCCAAGGCATGCGCATTAAAAAGAGGGCCAGAGAGAATGAACCTTCACCCCCAGTTCTCACTGAAACTATCTTGTATTCATATTGCAAGAGATACTTCCATACTTTTAATAAAGGAATCCCAAACTGAGGCCGCTTTCACAGCCACAGACTCTGGCCAGAACCATAGGAAATTATGTATTCCATGCAGAAGCTTGGAGTCCCTTGGATGGCTCCTCCAGTCGCAAAAGGCTAAGCCAAGTTAAACAAGACCTCTGGGTGTGCTAAACAAGCAGAGGATCCCAAGCTGAACTCCTGAGATCTCCTGGGAGCCCAGAAAGGCAGGGGCAACTCCTGGAAGTCATTATTGTATACCCCTATAGGATTTACCCCCACCTCCTAAGTTTTTCTCCTAAAGTATACATTGCAGACAGAATCATATACAATTGTTCTGGGCTGGTGAGTAAAATGAACATGCAGAATGCAAATGAGCCACTGAGGACAAGGTTTTCACCAGGGAAAATTAATAAAAGGGCTCTCTGGTGCTAAATGAAAGAAATGTCAGGACTTCAATACTTTAGGCAATCATCGTTTTTTGTTTTTTTGTTTTTTTTTGTTTTTCAAAATTGCCCGGCACAATGCTAGTTACAGTAAATGGTTGTTTAAATACCAGGGTCCATGTTCACACAAGTTTGGAAAATACTGCATACCATCTGTGTTAGTATAATATGTATACAAGGCATACATATTAGCATATAAAAGCTCTGAGATGGATGACAGCAATATTAAATGTTTAATACACCATTTTCCTAAATTATTTCAGCAGAGAGCTCCCCAAAGCACTGTGATTTTATTTTATTTTAAATTTTTAGAGGTGATGGGATTTTTAATAAAGGAATAGCCATAAGCAAATTTTATACCAACCTCAGTTTTTCTGGCTTTGAAAGCATTTATTTTTAAAGCAGACGGCTGGGGGTTGGGGGAGTTCAATACTGTAATCACAAAGTTATTCTAATGTAAACCGAGGCTTGTTAAGTGTCAAGGTCAGAATTTCATCTCATGTAACATTGTCCATGGCTGAACATGGTGGGGGTGTTTACCCAGTGCAGGTGTTTTACATATATTAACATATTTAATCCAAGTGCTTTACATATATTACCATATTTAATCCTTTATGCTCCCCTTTGAGGGACAGTTCCCATCTTCAAGATGTGGAAATTGTATTCTTTTTAGTATCAGTGCCGATTTTGCTGACAACTTTCATGCAACAGGGCTTTTGTTGGAGTGATTCTCCTCCACCAACTGATGTATCTTCAGTGCTCGGCAACTTCCTGAGTGACTTTACACATTGTGGAGTTTTAAGGAGTTGTGTCATCAACTACTTTTTAAACTGTGCTAGAATGACAAACATTATCTTTTGAGTGGGAAAGCCTTTACTGTTGCCTGCCAAAATCAAAGTACTGAATCATTTGTTTGGAGATCAACAAGGGTCCTCAGGAGTCAAGACCCTGAGAAGCCACTGCTCTGGACCCACACGACAGATACTAACCACATGATGTGCCTTTTCATCGGAGCCATGCTCAACCCTGCTCAGGAAAAGAGGCCAAGGACAGGGCACTTGGGCTCTTCCAGTACAAATGAAGGCTAAAAAAGCTGAAGTGTGTGACCCAGGAAGGGTGGGGGCAGACTGACTTGGGAGGAAGTGGCGTGGTAGGTACCTAAGCAGGACTACACTAAATGGTCACATGGCATCTAAATTGCTCTGTGCTCAGTACTCCCCACTTCTTTCTAGTGGATTTAAGTATCTGTCTCTGTACTTGGTTCCAGGACTGAAGATGACATAGGTTCTGGCTCCTGGGAGGTGCTTGTTCCCCAGTAGCTTTCTCATCACATCCTTCAAGTCTGTAAATGGCTGGGCATGATGTCTGAGTGCACAGATATTTATTCTAACTCCAACATACAGGTATGGCCTCCATGTGGCCATGACAAACGTTAAATATTGATTGTTCTTGAAGTATGCATTTTAAAAATTGCCATGATCTCTGTAGCTAAAGCAGTTCAAAGTGAAATGTCTTAGTTAAATCATACAGTGTCTGCTTAAGAAGATCATGTTCTAGATCAGGATGGTCTATCTCCATGCATGCCAGGGTACTCATTGAGGACCCCTGCTGTACATTTTCCTCTTCTGTGAAAGGCTGAGCTCCAGGCAACCCTCTGCTCAGGTGCTTCAGGATCCGAGATGCTTGTCCCATGCACTGACATCCTGGGTGCAAGTCTGTCCAAGGTACCTTTGTAAAAAATAGTTTCCAATTTCAGAAAATAAAACCTTGCTTGTGTGCACGCAACAAGGAGCGAGTAAGCAGAATGTCTTCTCTGAAAACAAGAAAAGATGAGTGAATGAAATCATCCGGTGTTAATGTCAAATGATTGTTTCCCCTAACAAACAGAAGTTGCATCCCGTCATTCAGCATTGTACTGTTAGCCTCTAATGTGTTGTGTTTAGTGTCCTGGTCATTTATAGAATGTATTGATCTGTACTTTATTTTATTGCAATGTTTTCGGGTATATTTGGTGAGGTTTGCACTGCACTGAGTTTTTCTTGGTATTAATAAGCCCTAAGATTAAATACCCAGGACATGAGTGGAACAACATTTACATCAATTCATTTTTTACTCTCACAATGGCTTCATTTTTCAAATGTACAGATGTTATTGTACATTGTCTCATTTCTAGATAGAACCCTATGCCCCTATTTATCTCTCCCATTAGCAGCTTAATAATTAAATCCAGAAACACAGACAAGGAAGTATGTAATGAGAAAACTCCAGTAAATAACACTTGTCTTCAACTTGACAAGTCAGACAGAGAGTTGAACACACAAAGCCTTTCAAAACAGCTGCCTCTACAGGTATAAATACAGTGGTCCCCCGAACACAGTTGAATGCCTAATTTTGGTTTGAAGTTAATCACAGCTTTTTTTTTCCTTTAAAAAATTAATTAAAAACACTAGATCAAATAAATATTTCAGGAGGCCAGCAGTAAAATGGGGGAAATCCCATGTGTTTGGAGTTTTAGTGCTCTCTGAGTACAGAAATTTATTTGCAGGAAGCAGAAAATAGACAGCAAGCATAAAAACACAGCCGAGTCCCCCTAGTGAAATTATTTATCAAGCTAACAAGGGAGGGACCCTTCTACTCACAACAAGCCAGCGAGGAAAAGACACGGCTTTATATTTTACCTTTGGGTTAGTAGACCAGTAAAAATGCCAGCTGACAAGCACTTCACATAAACATCTCTTTCTAAATGAGCTTCCTTGTTAGGGAGAAAGGGGAAAACACGGCTTCCAAGCTAAGGTAAGCTATGGCTTCTGGACAGAGAATTCTAGCTACATACTCTGACTCTTTGATACACAAGTACCATAATTGAAAAGAAATACAATAAAGTAATACAAATGGCAAGTGGCATTTAGATCACCAATTATATTGTCATTAATTTCAATATTCTTATGCCCTCATCATGATAGCCTCATGGGTGAATGTATAGAAGCAGCATGGGTCTGTAAAGGACTTTTTGAGAACCACCTTTAACAGGCTCTGAAACAGACCATACACATGTATATTCATGCACGCACATATTTACATATCTGCGTGCATGAATCTGACATTGCATCCACTGTACAAGCCTCCTTGCTATACATTATTTTTCAAATGTTTATTTCATGAGCAAAACCCCAAAGTCTTTTGCACAGTTTAACTTAACAATACCAAACTTTGATTATCAACTACAAGAATGTCTGTTGTAGCTTGCAGCAGAAAAGTATGGGGTGGGAATAAAAAAAAAAAAGAAAGAAAGAATTGGTGAGGAGAGGAGCCCCCGGAAGTACACTGTGACCTGATCCCAGTTATATCTTAAAGAAATAGTAAAAGTTGCCTTCCCGGAATCATTGTATTGTCAACCACTCCTCAGGGAATGCCTGATGAATTGATGGGGACCTCTCACTGCCTCTCCTCTTTCCAGAAGGGAGATTCTCACCCATTATCTGTGGGAATGGTGCCCTTTTTTGTTTTATTGCAGAAGAAAACGGTCCTGGTGAAGATAGGTCTGAGACTATAAAATGCCGAGCAGAGGCTGGAGAGATGGCTCAGTGTTTATGGGCATGCACTGCTCTTCCAGAGGACCTGAGTTGGGTTCCTATCCAAGTCAGGCAGCTCCTGACCACCTGTAACTCTAGTTCCAGCAGATCTGACTGACTGCACATTCTGCCCTCCTCAGGCACCTGCACTCCCATGTACAAATCCATGCACGTACACATACATAGAACTAAAAAGTGAGGTAAAGCTTAACAAACTAAATAAAAGGTTAAGCAGAGATAGGCTAACCACCTTGCTGGAGTGACACCATGGCCCTGCCTCCTCACCAATGCTTCGGCAGGATGGTGGCAGTTGACTTCAAATAAATCTCAAGGGAAATAGGGAAATAAATCTCAAGGGACTCAAGGGAAATAGGAAGGAATGCCTCAAACAGGCTTTTCCTTATTTGCCCCCTCTCTGCAAATGGCATTGCAGGATACATCTATGAAACCTCCTCCTCTTGGGCAGGAGGTGATGTGTTCTCTTCTTCTGGGGCTAAGGCTGAAACTCCACAGCTCAAATTCTACAAACCTGCCTTGGAAGCTGCATATACTCTTTTCCCACAGACCTGAAGGGACAGTTTGGGACTAGGCCATGCTTCATTCCTGAATGCTGTCTTTTCTGCTATCTAACTAGCAAGCAAAGGACTAAAGGAAAAATATGCCGTGCTTCAAATGGCTGTCCTTGAAGACCAAAATATTTGGAAAATATGACACGTTTACCAAATATCTCTGTAACACACAGTTCATCTAGGTCTGGCTTTGAAAGCATTGGGAGAGCATTTTGGTGTCTTTTGACTGCACCAGTAGGGCAGTGAGCAGGCAGAGAGATGGGAGTCTGGGTAAAAGAACAAGACACTGCAGAGCAAGGGATCTCCATGGAGAAGCTTCCTGGTGACATCTGGAGAGAAGGGCAGCTGGGAGTCCTCAGACTCAGGCAGTGGAGTGTACTCAGCTCCTCCTCAACACACAGCAACCCAATTTCCCTCCTCTCCCCTGTCACTGTCACTCCCCGGGTGCAAACTCAGCTGCAGTCTCTAAATGCACAAGAGAACACTGGTGGCAGCCCATGGGAGTTTATATTCTACTAGGTAACGGCAAGAAACTGTTAAAGATTGAAAGGGAGAAAATTCAGGAGGATGAGGCAGAGGAGCAGGCAGGCAGGAGGAGAATAAGATATTGACAAATTGGAAATAACAAAACAGCCTTTGAGCATGGGACGGAACCTGAGCTACCTGCAGGAACACAGAACGAGAAAGCAACTCTTAGCTCACAAAGGTCAGCACTGGTACAGAAATTTCTGGTGTCTCTGATACCTTCCATGAGCAGAAAAGAGGTCTGAGCTTGTTGCCAGCAGCCACTTTCTCTCCTTTAATGCAGCATGAGAGTCCAACATTGTGAAACTTATAGTTTATGCCTTGAGATTTTTTTTTTAAAGGAACCTATGTTTTCCATTGCAGGGTGTGGGAAGGAGTGAGGGAGGAGGAAGGAGAGGAAGAGGAGAAGAGTAGAAGGGGAAGTAAAAGGGGAAGGAGTAGGAGACACAAGAGAAACAGGAGGCACAGAAATAACAAAGGTAAACAGAAAATTCTATTACTCTATTCTATTCTATTCTATTCTATTCTATTCTATTCTATTCTATTCTATTCTATTCTATTCTAATGTTCAGGACAGTTGGTAATCTCACAGCAGTTTTGGTCCCTTCTTTTCGTGTACATCAGGCAGGAACCTCATTTTAAAATATAAACAAGCCAGAGGCACACCACAGCACTATAGACGCCAGCCCTTTAATTAACTACCATAGTAACAAAAGGTCTCTATTTTGATTAAGGGTACAGAGGGAGAGTCAACCCCAGTGCCTAAGAATTCCTTTGAATAATTACAGCCCCCAACTCAATTTTGCTACTGGGAGTAGGCAGGGGCCAAGGAAGAAAAGAAACTTTGTGTGTGGAACCCAATTTAAGGGAAGATGACCTCAGGGTCAATTTCTCGGAGCATTTGCGATCAATTCAATTCTCACCTCTACTGCCTACCTGCCAGCAAATGAACTTACTGTGCTTTTCAATAGACAGGAAAGACAAAGCAGAAACCTTCAGTGGCTGCATGTGAATAACCACGTTAGATGATGCTTGCGGGGCAGAAAGAGGAAAACAAAATCCTACTAGCAAGCTAGCAAGATCTCCCTTCCTTTATCTTTCTTGTCTCTCTCTTGATCCCTGATGATTCCGTCATAGATGTATCCTTGCATCATTAATGAGGTCTTAATATCGGCCTGGGCTTACACCTGCTGCCACTGTAAGACTCAATTGACAATATCTGTAAGCCCCACCACAGGTTTGATTTTCCCACAGAGCCCTGAAACCACACTCCTCTCCCGACAATATTACTTTTATCCAAAAAAAGACATGGTGCTAATTAATAGCTTTCCTTTATTCCCAATAGATGCCTAGAAAAAGAGGCACATTAACTCTGATGGCTTCTCCTCATCCTGGTGTTTTCCAAATATTTTAAACAAAAACTAAAAATAAATAAGCAAAACTCCCTGACCCCCGGGCTTAGCTCATTTATTGCTGATAATTTTGTTATGTGCCATGAACAGAAAAAGAAATGCTGACACAAATCTTGACAGTCCTTTTCGGGGTTAGGAAATGACAGAGTCTTCCATTGAGGGAGAGGAGAGGAGAGGAGATGAGAGAAGAGGAGAGGAGAGAAGGGGAGGGGAGGGGAAAGGAAGGGGAGGGGAGGGAGAGAAGAGGGGGAGGGGAGAGGAGGGGAGGGAAGGGGAAAGGAAGGGGAGGAGAGGAGAAGGGAGGGGAGGGGAGGAGAAGGGAGGGGAGGGGAGGAGAAGGGAGGGGAGGGGAGGAGAGGAGAGGGAGTTTAAATATAGGTGTGGAAGGCCAACTGTAAGTCTGAGCTTTTGACAGGTGATTGAACACTTGCCTTTATAATGAAACTCCCTTATAAAAGAATAATTTTTGTTGTTGTTATCAGTCACAAGGGCTACAGGCTTTGTAAGACTTTTTCTCATGTCTGCCAACTAAATGAAAAATATTTCTTTTTTTAAGTTCATCATTTCAATAGTATCTCAAGGTTAGGGAAAATGCTAGACATTTAGATGATGTGATTAGGCTAGTAGCCCACTGTCAGAAATTGATTAAATTGGTTCACTGGTTGGGGAGGAGCTTAATCTAAATAAACAAACAGCAAACAGCGCTAACAGAAAACAATTAGGGTGAGTCAGGATCACGAAACACTTTAAATAAAATCTTTTCCATAATTGTCTGAGTGCCAACGGATATAAAAATTCAATAAGCTTGAAATACACTCTTGGGGGTTTTACCAGAATGGTCCCCACCACAAATGCTCAAACGAGACAGAATATCTTCTTTCTTAGAGGATTTCTTCTAAAGACTTATTGTCCAGATGTCCCCAATCAGTTTTTATTGAGGGACAGAGTCAAGACCAAACATTTACTCTTTCCAGAGGGGCCTATCAGAACTTGCAGTCTTGGAGGGGGGTCCCTTTTGTCAGATTTCTGACCAAATTTCTCATAGGTCCTGTGAGAGACACATTGGGTGTGGTGTCTTTATGTCATAACTAAACAGTGCACATATTGTGCTGAGGCACCCATGTTCACAGGGGAATATGAATTTGTTTCCTGAGGGTTATAGACAACATTGAGAGACAGGTAGCCAGGGACAAAACTTTGTCTTTGCCATGTGGTTTCTTGTTAGCCTGTTCATAAACTAAACCAGGGTGTGGCCCTCCTTACATTTGATTATTTTCTGAAATCTTTCATGGGCACAGGGAAGGCCAGAGAAAATCCTGCCCATGCTGTGAAGACTGGGGGCCAAGGGATAGAATATGAGAAAAAGGCATGTTTCTGCAAATTCCATCTCCTGTAGATGACAGGACAGTCACCACTGGCCTCTCCCTTATGGGTGTGTCTTGTCTGCCACACCCAAGACAGCTCTATAATACTTGATTGTGTCCAGGTACATCTGAGATGGTCAGGATGGACACATGATCCAGCTGTGACCCATTGCCTCCTTCCGAGTCCTTTGTCAGTACCTTAAGAAACAGGAACAGGAAGGGTTGCTTTCTAATTTGATGTGAATTACAGATAGTTAGATCACACCTCAGTACACTTCAACCCAGGAGGCCACTTGAAAGGCTAGTTCAAAAGCCACCCTGAGCCATAGGGTCAGGCAATAGCATCACTTGTTTCCATGGCAACAGTCACACCTTAGCCAGTGAGGCTATGGGACAAGTCAGTTAAGAAGCAAGACTGGGTAGAAGGTAGACAAGCCATGCATAGGTGTTTAGGCTTCCATGTTAGGAGAACTTTCTTGAGAAGCAAGATCTATATGCATTTTGACTGATTAGCAGATTTGGGTCTGTGACATATAATAGAAAATGTTAGTCAAGGTCAAGGAATTCGACTGAAGCAGAGAATTTAATCTTCTGGTAATATCAGCTAGATGAATATTTTAAAATTGTGTGTGTGTGTGTGTGTGTGTGTGTGTGTGTGTGTGTGTGTGTGTGTCAGTCTGCCCATTTGTCTGTCTGCATTTGTTAGGAGCCCCTGGAGCCAAGAGGAAGTGTCAGACATCTTAGAGCTGAAGTTACGGGTGGCTGGGAAGCACCCAATATGGTGTTAGGATCTGAACAGGGTACTTGCAAGAGCAGTGTAACCCCTTCAGAGTACAGCTGTATCTCCAGCCCTTGGATAAACATTTTGTAATATGATCATGAACCATCATATAATCCAGACTGTATTTCTGGCAATAAATAAAAAGCAACTAGACAGCTTCCTTCAAACTTACGGTTCCATTTTCAAAACCTACCTTAACATTAAAGAGCCATCTGTGAGCTACTAAGCTGTGCCTGGCTGAAATTAACAAGAGGCAGCAAGCCTATTGACTCACCACATTCACACTTCCCTGACTGAAATCCCTTAGCCAAAGTGACTTTCCAAAAATAAGCTAAGCAACTCTCCCCAGAGCACCAGGCACTGAGCTTTATCTAACAGTGTATAATGCCTAATGCCATAAGGAACTTGGAGGCATTGTCCTCCTCCTCTAATTCTCCCCAGCTCTTGCCTGTCAATCATGTTCACAGCTGAAATTTGATTTCTCTCCCACCAGTAGCCTTATATGAAATATTACCAGTGGGGTTAGAACCAGTGTGAAACTCACTTTTAATGTTCATTAATTTTTTTGTTCAAAATGGATGATTTCAATGTCACAAAACCTGCCAGTAGGCCAGGATCAGTGTAGTTAACAGGTAGTTTTCAAATTACAATTAGAAAGACCTGCACAAGAAAGGAGTAAGTACTGCAACTGCCTGCATGGACGGACATACAAGTCACACGGAAGGAATACACCAAGTTCAAGTCTAGATAGAGACATTTCTTAAAAACGAAAGAAGGAACTTGTTAATTTGTATAAGGTTAGCAGAGAAACTGTATTGCATATTCCCTGTGCAGTTATTAAAAATGAGACTTTCTTCATCACAGCAAAAATATATGTAAATAGTCAAACACTGTTTCTAAATAGATAGGGGAAAGTGAGCTGAGCTCTGTTTGTTTGTTTGTTTGTTTGTTTCCCAGTAGTCTTGTTCACCAGATCCCTTGAGAGCCTTCTTTTCAAAGAAGCACAATTTGACAGTGTGACTTTTACCCCCTTCAGTTTTGCTAAAACCCAGAAGGGAGAAAAAAAAGTGCAAGTAGTTCATGCAAATTCTCAGCAAGCAAACTTTAAAAAAAAAATCATACTTCATTTCACTAGCTTATGAGAGGTAGAAAGAACACATGAGACCATGAGACTGTGCAAGGGTTGGTGAGACCGTGTCGCTCTGGCTCCCCAAATGCAGAGGGCTCATAATTAAATCTGTGCTGGGATACTTGGAGTTGAAAACACATTTAAACAGCTTCATTTTATTTTCTCTAATAGATGAAAATCAGATTGTGGCCTTCCACATGTCTCCTTTCTTCCCCTTGTGCCTCTGATTGCTGTGGAAGGTGTCTCCATTGACACATGTGGATTCAGAAGGACAACCCTCTGCATTAAAATTATGCTACAGTCTGCAAATGTGAGTACAGATATGATAAGCTATTGCAAATTTGGAATGTTCACATGTTCCAATTGACTATGGTTGTCAATTTTGCTCAAATTCATCCAATGGTCTGACACTCAAGGAGAAGGGCTGCCTTCTCTAGTGTGGGTAAATGTTTGTGGTACCACGATGAAGAGGTGAGATCTGTTCAGATCGGATTAGTTCTTCTGTATGAGGCAGATAGTAATGTGAAAAAATCAACACAGGACAGCAACACATGCTGATTCTCACCCAGACAGGTGTGTCGTTCTTACAGGGCCAAGTATCACCATTTATGTTACCTGTGCGACACTAATACTAAAATGACAGAAAACAGGAACTCCTCATGTCTGAGGAGGGCAGGTTGCTTGCTACAGCATCTCTCACTCACATTCCCTCCCTCACATAGCAAATCCATTCAAATAAGCGCATGCATATGGAAGATCCACGCATACCTGTTTGACTCCGGGAAACTGCTTTGCTCACATCACAGATGTAGAAGAGTCCCTTGGGTACCTGATTCAGTAAATATATTAAAATAAACAAAGGGTGATTAATATCCAGGAAAAGCCTTTGAAGGACAGTATTGCAAGGTAGCTTAACTATCTATGACAAGGCAGAGATGGCTAAGGGAAGAACAATTTTCTCTAGTTGATCTTGCATGGTTGTGGTCTCTGTCCTACCAAACTAGAAAAGGGGTCTGAATGGAAGGAAACAGTTCACAGTGATGGAAGCCTCCTCTTAGTTATGGTCCCCAAAAGTGGGATGCCACTGGCTTAGCACCCTGCATCAACCACTGGCTTAGCATCCTTTTTCAACTTTGAAATTGTCCTCAATTCACAGAGAACCAAGCGATCCTGGGTTCATAGAAAGGGGATCTCAACAATTTCTTGGGGCGCTTCTGTGTCTTCCATTTGAAGGTCCTCAGAGAAACCATTGGTCTGGTTCTTTAGGCAGCTACTAGGTACCATTTTCTCCAGCTGCCACCCTCTCCTTCATCTCTGTGGTCTGTTTTACTAGCACGTCAGTGTTTCTTAACAAATGTTTTCTTAACTACAAGTGTTTTCTTAACAAATAGTAGCATTTAGATGTCATCTCTTTGTTTATCAATGTTTTCTGTTTAAATTAGTAGCCAGGAGTACTTAGAATCATGAAATGAAAATGAAGTGGCTTGCTTTTTTTTTTTTTAAAGAACTTTTTGAATAATGTGAATAATGGCACAATAATTCAAAATGCTTACCTTTCCCAAAAAATCAAACAAAAAACAAAACAAAACAAAACAAAAACAAACAAACAAAAGCAAAACCCCACTTATTTCTATTAGCTATACTAATGTGGGTGGCAAAATAGCATTCATTTGCTGTACAAAGCCTAATATTTTCTAGACAGCAACTTAATAACAAAACAGACTTGTCATTTCCTCCCACAGATAGTCACACTCTACCAGTCTACGCTGTCAAAATATATTTAAAATCTAATTTAAAAGATTCAGCATGGTTTGGGGAAATCCACGTACAGTAACTGCAATAGACTAGTAAGTCACTCTGTTTCCCCCCTGCACCCCCACCCCCCCACACAAGGATATTTCATTATTTCCGTCTTATCTGCCACACTTAGGTTTAGAGGGCTTTACAATTGGTGCGAACAAATAAACAAAATGCTCCTTCACATGCTGGATCCCACAGGCTGTGTTGCTGAACACATAATCGTCACTTAAATTGTCACTCAGCTTCTCAACTCCAATTCTTCTGAATGTTCTTTATCAAAGTGTAAGACTGCTCAGATAAACAAATCCTGGCCCTTGTACCAGCCACGATCATTGGATATTATTCACGTGTTTCCATTGAAATGCTTTAAAAACGGTAAGATCCACTTGCCTAGTATTCACATACTCCTCTCCTCCTAAATATATAGTTTGCAAAAAAGAGGGAGTAAAAAAGACAGAAGAAATGCACTGAAATTGTTTCAAAACCTGAAAGTGTGCCTTTAAGATAAACCATTCCTTACTGGACATTTAGATAATTAATCTCAAAACAAAAGAAAATAATAAAAATCAAAATTTCCCACTTAGAATAACTTTCTCTTCTTAAAAAAAAATTCTTTAGGAACAATAGATTCTCATAGAAATGCAAGTGAATAGAAGGATATTGAAGCCTGGGAGACAGTGGAAGGAATATTGGAGTCAAAATTTGAAGAATATACCAGACATGTTAAGATTTGACAAGGAGGATTTACATGAGCTCAGATACTAGCAGGGCATTTTACAATTTTAGAAAAATATTACAAAGCAATACTTGGATGTGGGCTTTGCAACCCCCTCCCCCGCTCCGTCCTTCCTGGCCCTGTCATTGATAGTATCTGTTATTTTTGGAGGAAAAGCATCAGCTTCATTAAATGCAATATTTGGCATCTTGCCTGAAATCTCATAAAGTAGCTGTCCTTTTTAGATGGTTGGTGTCATTTTCCTCAAGATGACCTCTACGTTCTGGCTACCTGGTGAACCTATCTGATTATCTAGGCACTTACTTTGCAAAGCCTGTGGGAGGAGGGCCCTGGTGTTGCATACCTGAACCAAGTCCAAAATCCCGTGCATTATTTTGGTGTTGTTCGTTGTTGCTGTTCTGCCCACTTTTACCTAGACCAGTCACTGGGAAGGGGTAAGGGTCAGGGGATCTCTAATACAAATGCGAGAGGAGAGTTTAGAGCTCGACCATGACCATGGAATTGAGACCATCACTGACAGCATAGCGTCTCTTACCCTAACCACCAGGTTGTTGTTCTAATAGCTCGAGAATGAACACCAATATTCAAGTTAATATTTCAAACGGGCTCAATACCTTCACACCATAATGAGTACATCAGAAAATGGGGAGCTCACCCTGAAACTATGTCACAGGTTGTCTCCTGTGTCTCACAATGGCCTTAGTCAGACAGGAAAAGATTTTTTTTTTAAGACAAGCTGAAGCAAGCCTAGTTCTTGTGTTCATGTAGGGCCAAATGGATAGAAGAACCCTACCCTGTGTCCATTTGAATTTAATAAAGTAGAAACTGTGCAGGTTTATCTTTAAACAGCTTTGTACTTCACTGACTTACATCAAATGAGCCAAATATATAAATAAATGGTAGAGAGCAGAATATTTTGAATTTGTTGTCTAAAACCAGAATTACACAAATAGGGGTTTAAAAACAGTTTTGGTATGCTATAGTTATCACTGGGCCCTTTTTCTTCTTCTTTTTCTCTCCTGTCAAAAAGGATCTTGAAAATAATATATCAGCATTAAAACTGCCCATGATGCGTAATCATTGTTCGGGTTTCCAAATATTCACCTTCACAGCTAAGACCATCACTAAGAGACCAAGAGTTAAAATATAGAATATTTGTTCATTAAAGCACAAGGGCTACCTAGCTTCACTTCACCCAAAGGACAACATGAGAAAAAGGCTACCTGGACTGAGACCATTCCAAAGTGTTTTCTTGTAAAGTCTGTCCTGTGGTGACAGCTCCTAGCTGCTAGCAGTTTGTCTTGGAATTGTGTGCAATCCTTTAAAGCAGCCTAACTGTTGGGAAAGCTCTCAGAAAGCTTGTTCAGATGGCTTTTCTCTGAAAAGGGTGCCCAGCTAGAGACTTTAAACATGCTACCTGGAGTCCCCTGTACCCCCACTTTCTTCCTCTGTCTAATCAAAGTGGGGGGAGGAAAAAATTCTGGAAAATTAATAAAGTAAAACACACAGGTGTTCTAGAGCTCTGGAAATGTTCATGTTTACAGAAAGTACACGGCACTGGGAGGTAGAGTAGGATGCTTTCTCCCACCCAGGTCCAGCAGCACAACTCCTCTGGTGATTCTGACAGCCCAGAAGGTCTGCTCCACCCAGAGTCATCTTCTGGACAACTTCAGCCAGATATCAATGCACAGCAGAGTTCCCTGCAGGGGTCACTAGGCCTAGTAGAGGACAGGACCCAGGGACAAGCTGGCTGTGGCTGCCACCGTTGCTCCTAGCACCAAGTTGCCTTTTGGGCATCTCATAGGTGACACTAGTGTCTGGTCCCCAAACATGCACCAGCTTTGAGTAGACCTATAGCTATAGGCAGGGCACTAAGGGACTTGCTGATGGCCTAAGGAAGTCACTGCTCATAGGCAGCCATCCTGGCTACCCCGACAGCCTTTTGGTTCCAGTAGGTTTCCATCTGCTGTTCACCAGTCAGGAGTCCTGTAAGGTGTCTAGCACCCTGACCCCTCAGCTCTGGCTGGGAATTGGGGCCAGATACGTGGGCAGAGGCAGATGTGTGTTCTTTGTGGTGTGGTGAGGAGTGTGTGGATGCTGGGAAGGGAGCCTTTTGCCTGACTGCCTTTCTCTTCACTCTAAGCTAGAGAGAGCTTTAGACAATGGGCAACCAAGCACCCTTCACATAACCAGACTCCTGTCCTCTCTGCCTTTATCTGCACATATACTGCACAGGGGGTGACTTGTGGTGGCCTTAACTGCTTCCTGGTTTGAAGTCCATCCCCTCTAGGGGGCTCGAAGCCTCCAGGGGGCTCTCTCATGGCCTTGTGTGATTGGCATAACAAGCAAGGGTACTGACAATTAAGAGACCAATACTGGATGAAGTTAAGGGCCTCACTGCTTTTAGCAATCTGTCAGGGACCTAGGGGTCTGCCAGACTCTTATCAGTGTTTTCTGCAAACAGATACTTCTTGGGAAGAGTCCCTAAGTGTGACCCGAGATGACCCTAAGCAATTGGAGGCCATAGGTCAAGGTTGGCTTTAGTCAGTAGTAATTCCTTCCCTAGCACTTGCAGCCTCTTCCTTCCCTCTGGATTTTGGTTAAAATGGCCTATTGTCTCACATCAGGTTTCTTCTGCAAAAGTTCCCACGGGAAGTCCAAAACCTACTTCTAGAGGCTTCCAGAAGTAGACACTGCCACATAGAACCTGGGAAAATACTGGTTGCAAAATGGGCATGTGTAACTTTGTCCTGATTTGCAGGTCATAACTGTTCTTGATACGCCATTTTTCTCCCTCTCCCCTGCCTAGTTCTTCAAGGTGTGGTAGATTAGCTTTTCTAAACCAACCAAGGAAATATCTTTTTCTGAGAGCTCAGTTTGGAAGCAGGCAAGATTGGGAATGAGAAGGGACTAAACTGAGAAATCTAGGAAAGGAATCAGCCAAGCCAGGCTTGAAGCAAGGGTGGGTGAGAACTGAATGCCATGGACCGGTTCCTTCCACCCTCTGCTTTCTGTCCCAAAGCAGGGAGGCACCCCAGAGTTCCCCTTCTTGAATTAATGCCCCTTTCTAATGGCAACTAAAAACTCAGGATGGATTTGTGCAGAGGGAAGGAATGTGATGTTGTAATCTAAAGTCTACTAGGGGGGCATTTGTGATTTAACAAAAAGGAAAAAAAAAAAAAGCCAGAACATTGAGATTTGCAGGAGGAGGCACTGAGCAGATGCCCCTCTGATTTCAGGGAGGAGCTCCACATTCCTATCACAGCCTCCCTGTGGAAAATGTGTTTGGGGAGTTTCTTAAACCCGTCCAACTCATGCACATTCATATAAACATCTGATTTCTGTGTGCTGTTGATGTGTGCTTTTTGTCTTGGCTGTGTCTGTTGTGCAGACCTCTCTCTGTCTCTCTGTTTCTGTCTCTTTCTGTCTCTGTCTCTGTCTCTCTCTCTCTCTCTCTCACACACACACACACACACACACACACACACACACACACACACACACATCCTCAGGTGAGCATAAAGGGCTTTCAAATTAAACTGATCAAAAGCTGTTACAATGTCATAAAACCCAGTACAGTGTATATACAAATATTGGAATATAGTGTCTGTGTGGTCCAAAATGTTATCACTTTCAAAGAACCAAGTAATATATTCATAAATGCTCCCTCCAATTAAGACACTAAGAGTTTCCTCAAAGCTCTCTTTCCTTTTGAATCCCTATTTAAGAAGGAGAAGAAGAAGAAGAAGAAGAAGAAGAAGAAGAAGAAGAAGAAGAAGAAGAAGAAGAAGAAGAAGAAGAAGAAGAAGCAAGCCTGTGTGTGTGCACTTTTGGAGGAGAGGCGTACTGCATGCGAGCTGCGAGCCCTGCCTTTCATGTACACGGGAACTGATTTTGGTCACTGAGCAAGTGAAAGCCCTTGGAATTATTTATTCTGGGGATTCTTCCCTTCCCAAGCTCCCTCCCTTGTCACCTCCTATGGCTGCTGCGAGGACCTGTGCTTTCTGATTTAGTTTTGTTTTGTTCTTTCTGCTCATTCCTCTCCAGAGGGTACCAAGGCCCCCAATTTGTCTCAAGACTGTGTTGCTTTATGTCCCCAACAGCCACGGGGCAGCCCAACAAGCTAAGATTCCCACACTGCATCTCCAACTTGCAGCTAGAGTAAAAATGCCAGGGAGAGCCCACATGGAGCTAAGTCTGGAGAGATTACCCCTTTTCTTGGGCTTTTAAGGCCGGCATTCTAAAAATTTGTATTCAAAGTGATAAAAGCTATCTCTTAAGGAGGTGGGTTAAGGCTTTTCCTGTTTTAGACAAATTCAAAAACAAATCCTAGTTTCAATAAAGGGACCCTGGACTCTGTCACCGTCACCTATGGCTACAGCTCTACTAATGACTAGGGACGTCTTTGAGGTTAAGGATCACCTAAGAACAGGAACAAACTTTGAGGTTTTGAAGGAAAACACAGACTCCATTTTATGCATTCAGTATCTTGAGGAATAAACTGACTGAAATGATAGAAGTCTCTGCCTGCAGAGAAAACTTTCCTAACTCCCCCAAACAACAAAACTAGACACTGCTTCTTCTAAGAAAGAAGCTAAACTATTAATTTTCCAATCAAATATAAGTCAATCACAGTGGGGAATCTTGCAAATAAGCCCTCCAAAGTGGGCTGCCAGGCACGCACTTCCCATTGCTCTTACTGACAGTTTGTATAAGCACTAAGGCCTTACATCGGTAGTATGAGTTCTTTTGGACACAGTGATTAGCTATCTGAAGGTTGTCACTTATGAGTTTTCATTTTCCTTTCTCTTTCACTCCAAGGGGAAGAAGAAAAAAGGAAGATAGAAAGAAGAGCCCGGAGTGACAATAAGATTTTAAAATATCGATTGGTTCAATATACAGCAGGGCTTTTTGGCTTTTTTTTTTTTTTTAATCAAGCTGAGAATGGGTGAATATGGATTTAAGTTTTCCTCTGTCAGAACAGAGCAAAACAACAAAAGGCCCTGGATTCAATGTCTGTGCCCTGTGCCCTGGAGCTTTGGGAGGTGTCCTAAGCAACTTCTGTGACTTGGCCCAGGAAATGCCAGAAGTCTGGCTGGAGAGCCAAGCTGTATGCCATACCCATGCAGGTGAACACCATTTTTCTCTCCTCTTGCTTTTAAGAGTAAAATTGACAGTTTGGCCAGAGGAAGTTCTATTTACAAGCCTACAAATCTTGAATTGCTGTTAACCACATAAAAAGGACTAGGATAAAAGGTAAAAGAGCAGGATGTTAGCATCAGATACATTCAGCTATAGACAGCATCTCCCCTCAGAGTTTCTGTGTGGAAAGGGGCTCTGTGCCCACAGTACCAAGATATAAATGTCTAGAAAGCAGATTCATCAGTTGGATAGAGGTTGGACCTATTTGATGTCAATATATTCAGATGTCAGATGTGTTGTTAAAAATGGCTATATTTATATTTTGTTTTTTGAAAAGGGGAAACATACACAAGCCAGGAGATTAAAAGGAAGTGATTTTTGTTGACTGTCTCAGAGAATAAAAGTGTAGGAGAGAACACACACAGCGGGTGTGAATTTAACTAACTGTATTTTGCCACTCTTTGGTTTCATTTACAGCTATGTCTGACAAATGGCACATTTGACATCATAGAAACCAGTCAATACTAATATCACCATGGCCTTTGAAAGACTAAGGTGCCCAGTCACATAAAGATGCTGCTCCAGCATGGGGTTGGGGAGAAAAGTAAAATTTGCTGTTTTATGCTTAGTACAATTCTTTGTCAGGGAAACAATGAAAAATAAAGATATACTGCTAAGAATGTACATGCCCAAATATTCTTTTAAAATGCTAGCTGTTTGCTTTGGGGAAAGTTTTGTTTATAAAACACACACACACAGGTTCCAGAGGTTCATATATATATATATATATATATATATATATATATATATATATTGGGGCTGTTTGATTATATACCTAGTACACGGTATATGAATAAACAGAGGGGACCTTTATTGTTGGTTTGTCTACGAGTCCTTCGAACAAGAGGTGTAGTTAATTGTTCAGAATGGTGGTTACATATTCATTACCCCTTTTCTCTAACACAGTGAATTTTCTTTAGAAAGGGCATGAAATGGGAACCATTCTCCAAAACTACAAATAAATTTTAATGTATGGCTTGCATGCATCTTATGTGCATTTCATATCTTATGAACACATTGGGCACATGCTGCTGGGCTTCGCAAATGTGGCATAACCCACGGATGACTCTAACTTGCCAGTAGGGCTGTTTCATTATTGGAATGAAAGGAATTTTAACACTATTTAGACAAAGTCCCAAATGCAGTGTAAAAGGGAAAGCTGGACTTTATTTGATTTCTTACTCTCTCCTTTCTTCCTCTTTGTTCTTAAACTTAGGAATCTATTTGTAATAATGCTCATTTGGGAGGGATATGGTCCTTGGTGTTTAGTTAGTTGTGCTTACTGTTACCTTCCAAAGTTTCGTCATGTCTGAAAGTGCTTTTCAGTGGAGGTTAGATCTTCCTTCAAGTCAGTTACTTGGCCTCAATTTTCACTGTGCTGCTGCTGCTTTATCTTTCAATGTCCGGGGCCCAAACTGGCTTCTAATATTGAACCGTCTTACAGAATTCTATCAAGATGTTTAATTGTCATGTAATTTTGCTTCCCAACCCACCCAGGTCCCACTCTTTGATAAATAATTGCAGCCATTGTGTTATGAATCACACTCTTATTCTAAGACTATGTTTGCCTAAAATCTTCCTTCTGGAGCTGAACTTTGGATTCAAGTGCCATATTCATTTCCTCCTCTCCAGAATATGGGTGTATTTTCTGGCTGTAATCAGAAAAATAAAACCTCTAAAGCTGAAGATGGCTAATTTGCAGCATATCTGAGAAGTTTTGTAATTAAAATTTCTGCCAAGCAAAATTAAGTGTTTGTGGGACTTGCATTCAAGTTCATCAAGAGAGTTCAACATAGGAAGTGTAAACTGTGTTCTGGGGAATAGAACCTCCCACGTCTAGGACAGACTGGCCAGAATCCACCAGCCTGAAAAACTACCTGTGTCCTTAAAACCATGCCTTTACTATGGGTTGCAATATTATCTTGGTTTTCTTTCTTTCTTTTTTTTTTTTTTCTTTTTCTTTTTCTTTATTTTTGGAAAAAGAATTGAAAACAGAATAAGACAAAGGTCATTGTGTTTAGCTATACTTTCAAAAACAGTGTTGGCTTTGTCTTCTATTCTATTAACTTCCAGGGAGGCCTACCAAAAGAGAAAATGGCCTGCATTTGTAACATGGTTGCAGGAATTTGTGTCAGTTTTAAATGGGTCAGGGTTTAAGAATTCAACTAAAGGTAACAGATTTTTTTTTCTCAAGTCATCTTTCAATTAGACCCCATTCACAACTTGATTAGGGGACAGACAGCAATACATCAAAACACAGCTTTCACCACCGGAAGACACTATTTGCTTCTAATATTTATATTTTGGGAACTCATGGAATCCCTAGTTTGTGTGTGTAGAAACAGCTCCTTGAATATTCCAGTGAAATATAGTTAGATAGGAAAGATAAAACCCGATATGAACTAGAAATTCTGTTGGGAAAGGGTAGACTTTCATTTTCTCATTTAAGACAAATGACTTCCAAAGTTAAAGAATTAAAGATTCTTTAAAAGTTCAAAAATTGAAAAAAATTAAAGCAAAATCAAACCACTCTGATTTGTACAATGTGTATATTTTGTCTTGTCAAGGCCGTGGGCGGCAACAAGAAAAGAAAATTGGGCCATGTAAATGCAATAGAAAAAATAATCAATTTTGACCAAACAGCAAGAATTGTTTATCTTTACATTAAATGCATATGTTTTCATGCACTTCTGATAAGTGGGACTTGCTGGTCCCCTCTCACTAGACTGATTTGCTCCTGAGTCAGAAGCTTATAATCTTTTCAGAAAGATCTACTTTGTGTGTATACATATATGTGTTTGAGAGTGTGTGTGTATGTGTATATGTGTGTGTGTCTTTTTTCTCTCTGTCTGTCTCTGTCTCTCTCTCTCTCTCTCTCTCTCTCTCTCTCTCTCTCTCTCTCTCTCTCTCTCTCTCTCTCTGTTTCTCTCTCCCTTATGGCTCAGTTCATTGGGGAACTAAAAACTTTGGAAAGTAAAAAAAAATGAGATGTCATAATTAGCCTCTATATTAAATATTAGTGACTACATGGTGCCAATCTCCTAACTCTCAGAACAGCCTATAATTTTGCCTGGCATTACTGTCTCCAACTCAGAAATCAAAGAGGATGCATTTTGAATTTCATATCCAAGCACCAACACATCCAAGACTTGGGGCCCAGTTAATCTGTACACTAAGAAACGGAACAGAATCAAAAAAATGCAGTTTATTATTGTAGATTATTCTTTCTCTTGATATAACCAGAATTGAAAATGAGAGAGAAGCATGGAGAACATCACGCGTGGTTAGTTAGTAACTCAAGTTATAAAACAATTTTGCACAGCAAAATATGTAAAAGAAAAGTAACTGACAAAAGATTTTTTATATTTATTGTGGTAAGATTTACTTTTCTTTTTTTTTTAAAGACAGGATGTCAGTCCCTGAAAATAACATTTACTTGTTATTGCCTTTAAAACTGTGGATTTTTTTTAAGTTACAGAAAATCCAGTTCTGCACCACAACACAACTGTAAAAAATCTGCATCGCTTTAAAACTGTGCAGTAATGCCATTTTTATAACTGCATAAATTTTATTAGCGTTCTAAACAGTTTTGCGATTTTTTTTTGTATTATATGCTTGCAGGTTATATCTTAGTGCAATTCAGTCCCAAATACTTTAATTTTGGAAAAAAAAACCATACATTTTTGAATGCAAAATACCCCTACAGATATAAACAGGGGCATTTCCCCTTTAATACTTTGGTTTTCAATACAGTCCATAGTATAGCAAGAACTACACATACCCAACTTATATTTAAGTTGCAAGCACATGCTTCAGAAGCTACTTTTTAAACAGTCCCCTTGCAAACTCTACCCCCCTTAACATCACAACAGTAAACAATTTAGTGCATCGGTCTTAAAAAAAAATCTACAGCTACACAGACCTAACTCTTTCAAATTTATCTATAACATTCCTTTATCTGTAGCATACATTTTAACTGGGCTAACAGATTATAAAAACTATAATTAAATTATATACTAAACTCATAGCATTCCACATTTGACAATGACCAAAAGCCAAGAAAAAAATAAAATAAAATAAAAAAGAAAGAAAAATATAATAGTAAAATAAAACAAACCAAAAAATAATTGGGTCAGATTTCTCTTTTTCTTTTCAAAGAAAATTTAGACTGCTTTTGGCAACAGCACAATTTAAAGTGCCCCAAAATAGGTATCAATAGGTATCATTGTTTTTAAAAAAAATTAATTTATATTCTGTAATATTTGCCATGGAAACTTGTAGCCCATTCTGGTATCTTTGACAAGGAATGCCTTCAGTGCATTTACAATGACAGGCTGAAGTTCTTAGTAACTCAAAGCAGTCGGGAGTAGAAGCAAACTTTCAAGGGAAGAAGGCTGTGGGATTGTACTTTTTCAGTTGTTCTGAACTCAAAAAAGTCATAAGGCTGTAAAACAAAAGTATGGATACCATGCGCTAAGTCTTCAAAAGTCCATTTCCAAGCCAAAAGGGGGGGAAAAAGGAAAAAAAATAATTATACCATACATGTCCAGCATGCAGGCCTTTTTTTTTTTATTAATATAATGTCTCTTTTCCATAATGTCTTTGAAACTGTTATAGTTCATTGTTGCTAAGACAAAGTAGCAAGCATCATAATGCATGAGATGAGAATAAATTTGTGGGTTTTTTTTTTTTTTTTTTGTGTGTGTGTGTGTGTGTGTGTGTGTGTGTGTGTTTTGTTTCTTTGCTTTTAATGGCAGACTAAACTTCAAGATTTGGCATCCTAAGGCCAAAACTCAGGAGTCATACCCAGGAGCTTGATGCAGGCTTGATTGTGGCAGGTTCAGGAGGGGCTTTAGTTCATTCTGTTTTGACATAACAATGCTTAAAAAAAAAAAAAAGAAAGAAAGAAAGAAAGAAAGAAAGAAAGAAAGAAAAGTAAAAGAAACTGTGGAACTCAGCAAGCTGCAAGGTCTACAGCGTTTCACAGTATTATTATTTTTTGTTGTTTTCCTTTGCAAGCTCAATCTCACAGAAGAACTCAGGAGGACTTAAAAAAAAAAAAAAAAAAAAAAAACCCTGCTGTTTTTTCTTTTATCTCAAGAACATGGTGCAGAAGGAATGGGGGTGAATGTTGGAAAACACGGCAAGCTCCAAAAAATAAACAAAAACAAAGAAAAAACAAAAGAAAAAATTCAAACAAAGTAAACACACACTGAATGAACACCAGCTCATGTACTGAAAAAGAAAGAAAGGAAGAAAGAAAGAAAGAAAAAAAAAATACGGGCGATTGATGGCCGGATTCAAAGGTGAGCTATGTTCTACATGAAGTACTCTGCTCAGATCTTTGACCCTTGTGCAAGTCCGGGGTGTGTGTGTGTGTGTGTGTGTGTGTGTGTGTGTGTGTGTGTGTGTGTGTGTGTGTGTGTGTGTGTGGGTGGGTGGGTGGGGCAGGGGGGGGTGTTTTAAAAAAAATGAACAAAATAACCAAGCTAGTAAGTTATGGGGAATTCAGGTTGGCAATCCAAGAGCCAGACACCCCTCCCCTCCCCAATTCAAAACAGTCACCACCACCACAAGTTTGTTTTGTGTGTGTGTGTGTGTGTGTGTGTGTGTGTGTGTGTGTGTGTGTGCAAGGCCAAGGGGAGCAAACTCGCCGGGGAGGGGGCGAAGTGGTGGCGAGCATGGCCCTGCAACTAGCAAGCCCACTCAGGAGCTGGACCCCCACGGAGCATTTAACCTGGTGGCTAGCTGGGATCGCGTGTCACACTCACATGAAAAATTCGGGAGAGGACGGGTTGTCGCTGCTTGAGCCGTTTTCTCGGAACCCGCTGCTCACCAACTTCTCGTATTTCTCCTTGTAGGCGTCCCTTTCGCGCACCAGCCTGGAGATCTCCTGCTTGAGGTGGTCGACTTGCTGTAGCAGCTGGTTCTTCTCCGACTCCAGGACGTGTCTCTGCTGCACCCTCTTGAAGCGGCAGGACTGGGCATAGCCGCGGTTTTTCAGGGTCCGCCTCTTCTGCTTCAGTCGGATCACCTCCTCCTTGCTGACCCCGCGCAGCTGCCGGTTCAGCTCGCGCACCGACATGGTCACCAACTGCTCGTCCGAGAAGCGGTCGTCGAAGTGCAGGCCGCCCGCGGCATGGTGCGGGTGCAGGGCGCCCCCCGCCCCCGCCGCACCCCCTCCGCCGCCGCCGCCGCCGCCGCCCCCGGCGCTGGCCGGGCCACCGCCGCCCGCGCCACCCGCGCCGCCCGCGGAGGCGGACGCGTTACCCGCGGCTCCCGGGGCGCCGGCCGTCGGGTGGTGGTGGTGCCCTGCGGCGTGGTGATGGTGGTGATGGTAGTGTGGTGCCGCGCCGCTCTGCGCGGCAGCCGCGGCGATCACGGCGGACACCACGGCGGCGGCGGGGCCCATCTCCTCGCCGCTGCCGCCCAGGGAGGCGCCGGCGCCGGCCCCCGCCGCTGCGGCCAGCTGCTGTGCTCCACGCGCGTAGCCATCGAAGCCACCCTGGAGCTGGTGGCTGTTGCTGATGAGCGCCTCGACCGCGTCCTCTGGGCTGAAGCCCAGCGCCTCTGGGTTGAGCTGCTGCGGGTAGCCGGTCATCCAGTAGTAGTCTTCCAGGTGCGCCTTCTGTTCGCTGCCCGAGCCCGGGCTGGGCGCCGAGAAGCTGGGGGACGGGGGCACCGAGCTGCAGGGCGTGCTCATGGGGGTGGAGGACAGCGAGCCCCCAGCGATGAGACGGCCGCACTGGCTGATGATGCGGTCGGTCTCCACCGGTTCCTTTTTCACTTCAAACTTCATCAGATCGAAGTCATTAACATATTCCATGGCCAGGGGACTGGTGGGCAGGTCGGAATTGTTCATTGCCAGTTCTGAAGCCATCCTCCTGCCTCCGCCGCCGCCGCCGCCGCTCCGCCAGATGGGCTGCAGGAGAGGGGCCAGCGGGCTGTGCTGGGTGGCCAGCGGGTGAGCCAGCTTGCCGGGCTAGGGCGCTTCTAGCTCGCGCGGCGGTGGCTGTGGCCCGAAAGCTCGAGCGTGCACACACCCCCCGCCCTGCCCGCAGCCCCCCGCGCCCGCCCTCCCTCCCCCTGCTCACGCCAATGTGCTCTCTCTCTTTTTCTCTCTTGCTCTCTCTCTCTCTTGCTCGCCCCGGGCCCCCTCCTCGCCTGCTCGCTTCCCTGAGCTCCGATCCCAGGCGCTTCAGGCTCGGGAAGGTCCTCCGCAGCTGGAGGCGGCGGTGGCGATGAAGGCGGCAGAGAGGATGCCGGAGGAGCCTGGCCCGGTGCGCGGCGTCCCCGGCTCGCCGCTCCGCTGCGCGCTTTGCATAAGGAGGGCTCGCCTAAGCCGGTCGGGCTGCAGGCGGGGCGCGCGCAGCGGCTGCTCCGGGGCTGGGTGGCGCGGCGGGTGTCTGTCCCGGAGGCGCCGGCCTCGGCACCTGGGTAGTTAACACTTCGCGCTTCTCTCCTCTTCTGCCTGGCTCTTATGATTACTATTATTATTTTCTCTTTTCTTTCTCCGGATTCCTCGCGTGTGCGCGCGCTCTCTCTCTTTCACCCTCTCCCTCCGTGCAAAGTGCAAGACCAGACGGAGGTGCAGGCCTGCTGGAGGCAAGGGAGGGGGGGAGTTTAGTTCTTTCTTGCCGTTTTTTTTTTTTCTTTTGGTTTTGGTATATTTTTTCTTTTGGCTTTTTTAAAAAGCAAAATTGCAAAGTCCTGGGCCAAGGCGAGGCGAGAGCAAAAGGGTGGGGGTAGAGGCCGAACGGACTAGCAGCCCGAGCTACAGCTCCGAGATGAAAAAAGATTTTAAAGCCTCTGATCCAGCGAGAAGAGTTTAAAGCAATTGCTGAGTTTTATAGCACCCGTGACGTCAGACTCAAATGGGAAATTGACTGGCACTGTCCTCCAATGGGAGGCGGCGAGAGCGGCCGCGATTAGCATAATAGTATAGAAACAAGGAAACTTTTCGGAGCTGTCAATCACAGCCCAATCAGCTGACTGTCAGCTGGGACAGGCTGGCTTAACCCCTGCGGCGCCGCTGCTCTGGCGCAGCTAGGGAGCAACATTCCCCACCCCCGCCCCGGTTGAAGTTTAGTGCGTCGGAGAACAGAGTTTGCTAAAAGGACGCTGGAATCTGGGAGTACCCGGGAGAACGGTTTGCTTTTCTTCGGAGAGAGGCCTTCCCTGCTGAGCTGCAGCTCTGAAGCTGCAGCGATCCTGAACGCTACTGTCCCTTGCAGGTCCCGCACCCTGACAAGGTGCATTCATTCCTCCAGCAGTTTTCGCTCTTCTATCCTCCTTCAGCATCCTCCGTGGCTGTTGGGAGATGAGGTGTGTGTGTGTGTGTGTGTGTGTGTGTGTGTGTGTGTGTGTGTATGCGTGCGCGCGCACGCGCGCGCTTGTGGTGTGGGACACCTTCTTTCCCTGAATCTGATGCTTTGGCATCCAACTTGCTTCAACTCTTTGTCCCTCTCCAAGTGAGGTGATCAGATGGGGGCGCCAAGGATGCGGGGACCCAGAATGCGCACTGTGCACGGTGCGCCTGCACTGGTTGTTTGGATTTCGCGCGGAGAGGAAAGCCTGTTTGACTCTCTTGAAAAAACAAGGGGGCCTAAAGTATTTGGGGACGTTCTATATAGTGACTAGCTGCCTGGCTGGTCTCTTAGGCCCCTGGAGAAAGTGATTGGGCGGCTTTGCCAGCAAGTTGATTCCCGGACGCTCAGAGCTCAGTCAGCCAGGATCAACCCTCAGGCTCCTGACTCTGGCTGGGAGTTTGGCTTCTGAGAATCAAATTCACACTCATACTCTCTCTCCTCCCTTCTTTCTTTCTCTCTCCCTGACCCCAAAGTCTCTCCTCTCTCCCCTTTACTATATCCAGCATCCTTTGCATTTATGAAACCTGAAACGTGCTTGAGATTGCCCCCCCCCTCACCATTATGAAATCCAAACTCTGTTTATCAGGGTCCGGGGTGCCCTTTGCTCTCCCATCTCGTTTAATTATTTGTTGTTTGGGACTTGGTGGTGAAACGGGAGGAAACAATACCCCAGAGCCCTCCCTCACTCCCCTCCAAGGGTTAAATTTTAAACTGCTTCTTTTCTGGACAAGTCCGGAAATCCAGAGAGGGGGTGGGGTTGGGTGCCCCCCTCCCGTTACAAATGCTGATAACCGGTTTAATCTTCTTGGCTGATTCTTCCAAAGTATGCAAAAATATGGGGCGGGGGTGGTTAGGGAAAAGGAAAAAGAAAAGAAACTAACAACTCTTTTCTAAGATTTTAAAGCGATAGGCAAAACGGAAGAGCGGAGATTGACTAGGAGAAAGCAAGGTTGTCAGAAGCTTCCCTATATTTGGAAGAAGGGCACACCTGCTTGGAAATTGGGACCATTGATTCCTTCCTATAAGGGAATGCATTTGATATTAATCGTATTTATGTATTTATTTCTTTTAACTCTATGGCGGGTGTCTATAAGGGTGTACTTTAAAAAAAGAAGAAGAAGAAGAAAAAAAAAAAAATCCGAAAAGCCTGCAAAAGAATTCAGAGTAAAAACTGTTGTTGAATCGAGTTGGTTTTTACCTCAACAGCGCCACCTTTCGGCAAAGGTTAGTTGAAAATTGATTTGTCCGGTTTTGAGAAAAGTAAGAACTCGCTGGTTTCCCCAGGGTCGGAAGAGGCAAAAGGGGCAAAAAACTAGTTGTATCCTTTCTGCGAGTTGGTGTTGGAGTATTTCTTTTTTTCTCTAAAGGCCCTCTTTGTTACTTCGGAAGATGTCCATAGATACAGTTCTCGGAAGAGGTATTTGGGCCGAGAGACCTGTGTATGTTGATGTCGTGTAACAAGGCCCAGGCTCTTTCAAAGTGCCAGAAAGGGTTTTCAGCCGGCTTTGTGGCAATAACAATAGAGCTAAAGTTCCTAGTAATTCAATGATATATGAGGCAGCTCTCGTAAGCAAAACCATCATAACAGTATGAAATCATTTATTTAAAACGTAATTCTCAGAAAAACCTGACTTCTCTTAAATCATGTATTAAGCTGACTTTGTGAACGTTGCACCTGTGTGGTCTCAAACCCGCCCATAGCATTTATTTTTATTTATTTATTTTTGCTGTTTATAAAGAGGCTTTGGGTGTCACTCACCAGCTTGGGACACCAGATTAGACCATTGTTAATTTCTCACCAGCAAACTCTGGCACCCCTACTGGTAGACACCCCAGTAGATATGTAGCAACATCCTCATTCTAAAGGGCTTGCTCTGTGGGTATTTTCTAGACAAACCATTCTTTTCGTACTGTTTTCAGCAGAGTGACTGTGTGTAAGGGTGCTTTTGGGTTTATAGGAGTGCATTGTTGGAGTGGCATGAACAGTGCTTAGTTCCAATATGGGTAAGAAAGAGTGAAGGTTATGTCAATATTTATGTAACCTAAGAAACTGTCTTTGCTTTCCTCCTTTCAAACAATATTTTACCTAGTAATGAAGTTAAGGGATTCACATGTTCATTTGAAGGAAAAGCCAGTGTTTAAAAATCACATTAATGGTGTGCTGAATTAGCTATTTTTTTTATGTCTTTCTAAAAATCATTAACCACAGATGCGTAACGTTTATGTCTCCATGCAAAATATGAATATGTGTCTTTAGATAGAATTCTTTTTATGCTAATTTTTAGAATTTTCAGCATCAAGTTTTTGTTAAATGCTGTAAAGTATAATGCTTGCCTCTTGTATTTAAAAAAAAAAAAAAAAGTATGTTTTGGGCCAGGAACCCGGAGACTGCTATGTTTATAAATAAACATCCTTTTATGAACAAAAATTGCTGATGATAGACACCATGCCCTATAGCTCCATGACCACACACTCAATTGTCAGAATTATATACCATTTCTAGACATTCAGGGACCACATTTGGCCAGCTAACAGTATTATTATCTCCACTTCTTTACGGTTATGTTTTCATTCTTGCTATTGTCAGCCACGGCATTTTTCTTCCTCTTTTTGCAGAGCCCTTTACAATTTCCTACTCTCCTTTGAAAGAGAGAGAGAGAGAGAGAGAGAGAGAGAGAGAGAGAGAGAGAGAGAGAGAGGTCAGAAATATTTTTTAAAGACATGTCACTGGAGTGTTTTCAGGCGTTAGCACTTAGGTCCTATTTTGTCCCTCTTCATTGTTTAGTGATGCACAGGAGGTGTCTAAACATTTACAGTTTGCTGTTAGCAGCGTTTCTTTGATAACAATTGCAAGCTCTCATTTTAATTTAGTCCCATTCAGGTTTCTGATTCCCCACAATTATAGCAGGCCACAGTGCTTGCAACTTCTTTGCTAACACTGTTTGTTTCTCTTCTAGCCAAGCCAATCTAATCCAAATACAACATGACCCCCCCCACCCTCACTTCCATATATACTTTAGTAATCCCAGCCAGCTATATACAGTGATTCAGAAACCACATGTTTGTCATTATTGACCAATTCAGACTGGTAGCATTAATGTTTCTGCAAGCAATGAATATTTATAAAACAGTTTGGATGGGAATGAGGGCTGGTCATGCAAGAAGACTTGGAAACAACAGAAAACACAACCATAACTTTGAGTCAATCTACATATAGCTTCATACAAACAGGAATGGAGGTGCAGAAGGCCCTTAATGTCTAAATTGCAATATTTGAGGCTGAAATGAATGCATTTTTCCTGATTACAAGTTAATACCACTGAAATACATGTATAAATCTGACATACAGAACCTGAAGTGAACGGGGTGTAGCTAGAAGATTCAGATGGCTTTGTTTATGTGCCAGCTGGTTTTATGGTGCTGAACTAACCATTGTCCACTAAATTTCAGTAGGAAACTGACTCCACTGATCTAAAAAAATAAAAAAATAAAATAATAAAAAAAAAGAGTTCTGGAGCAGTCTGGAGTGATAAGGTATCCTCAGTTCTTAGGTCTAGTGTTAGATAAATTCTTTTAGCCGTCTTCACTTAGCAGGGTAAGTAAATCACAGACTGCTGTTAGCAGATTCATGGAAGAAAATTAATAGAATCAGGCGAGATAATCTGATAAGGGTAAAATTGCTGAGGAAACAGTCTTGGCTGGCATCGGAGGGCAAGAAACAACAGTCTGATTACGAAGAGTTGTTATGAATAGGTGAGTTATGGGCTAAATAATCATCAGAGCAATTCAGTCTTTATTAATTTTTCTCTCTTTAAGCAATTCACAGTTGTAAGTTAGAGCCATTCTCTTTGAAAACACATCTTTTATAATTTTTATTAGAGGTAATTTATTATTTGCGTTACCTGTATTTACTTCATAATTGAACATTTTGCATTCAAATTTATGTAATGCATTATGCCTGAGAATATATTTCTGCCTGATTAGCATAAATAGTCACTTCATGAATTACTAACAAAGTTTATCTTAAAATATAGGTTTCTTTTTATTAAGGGGAACACAAACATATGTACAATAAATTCAGTTCTTTTTTTTTTCCCCTAGTGCAGTTAGAGAAAGCAAAGCATAGACAAATGAGACTTGCAGGCTTCCTTCCAAGGGTAACACTCAGATGGGGGACCATGGGGAGTGGGATGGGAGAATGGCAGGAGGCTCTCCGCTCTTCAAATAATGCTAAGGTTATTTATTGGAGGATGCTTGCAGGGAGCATGGAGTCTCATCGCACAGCAAATATATTCATGTCATCTGCCTGGAAGGGTGAAGACTGTGAAAGCAAATTAGTAGTAATGACAGCGTTTGGGGACTTAGCTTATTTTATTTCTCTTTTATTTGTTTTTGGCTCTTCGGGCTTCTTTAGAATAACAGCACGCAGCCTTTCATGGTTTGTACCGGCTGTGGAAAAACTCTCCTGTTCTCTGGATTAATACACCAGATTTTGCTCATCTCTCCTCCTTTTCTGCACCCAGAAGACCCCAGGCGTGGCCTGGCAGATGGAGGCTCTTTAATTTAATAAATTGCTTTGGGGACACATGACTACTGGAATGAAAGGGATTCTTTGGGTTTCAGACAGTAGGCAGAGATGTAAAATGCTCGCGCTTGTCTCCCTGCTCTTGACATTCCAAATTAACAGATTTCCACACTTGACTCTTTTTTGCCCTTTCTTTTTTCAAGGCATAGCCATTTCCTTAGATTTCCCCCCCTTTCCTTCAATTAGAGACTGCTTATTCTCCATCCTTGCATCTTCATCCCTTTTGATCCCATTCTCACTTATACGGGGAAGGGAGGAATTTGGCTCCAAAGCATTCAGTCCTTCAAAGATTTTTTTTATTGTCTTCAACTTAAACTGGATTTTTAAAAAAGTGCGGGGAGGGGGAGAGTGAGGGGAGGGTGGAGAGAGACTATAGAGTGCATACCCTGATAAGATGAGCCTTTAGGCAGCTTGTGCCTGCCTTGGTTGGTTATTCAGGACACCTTGGAGATGAGGGTGAGCCATGGGAAGCACTGCTCACCTGGGCATACTGGGCATAGGGTGCTGCATACCCCGTGTTTCAGAGACATTTGGAAACCATTCAACTTGGGACAGAAATGCAGTCTCAGGATCAGTCAACTGGGCTTAGAGGCACTAAACTTGTTTCTAATTGTGTTTGACTGGGGCCGGAGCAATGGGGCCTTTTACAGTTCTGGTTTGTATTGTTGTCCCTGGATGTGTCATGGGTGCCCTGGAGCTTTCCCTCATGCTGTTCTGTAAATGTCACCCAGTGACATCTCCGCAGCACCTACCTTGAAAAAAGGTTCTTCATCCTTACTCAGATAATAACTAAAGTTAGATGGATAGATCTGATCATACTTTATTTGTCACTTTTCTAGCCCTGGTGTACATTCTGTTGACTAAGTGTTTAAGTAGAAATAAGGCACTGAACAAAAGAACTGCCAGGTTAATTTCTGCCCTGGGCTGTGGATCTTGTCTTTGGGTGTCAGCCTCTGTCATATTTGGGGTATAGGAGTCTGGGTTATACAGAATGGAAGCACAGCACATACACAGGTCCTTCTTGGTGTTCTCCTCAGAATGCATGCATGCCAATCTCAGGGCAGACCGGAGGCCTTCTCTGAAAGCAGAATTTACCTAATAAAATCTCATTTGCACTGAAGGTGTTTGGAGATACCCAGTTTAACACTTTTCCAGTGGGTGGATCAGATGTGGTGTCAGTCAGAGGCTGCCATGGCCCATAGAAACATACTGGGAGCTTCTTTTCAAACCAGAAGAAAAGAAAGGAATATTAATCTAGCATAGGTTATGACTGCTACCATAGCAGTGTAGGCATAAAATATATTGTTTGTTTGTTTGTTTGCTTGCTTTTTAGTAGTGAGGGATCCATGGAAGCCCAAGTGCCAAGGACCTTCAGGAATCCACATGCAATTCCCACAAGTCTGTTTGCCTCTGATGATGAAGGGCTCACTTCCTGTCAATTTTGCCTTCTATCCTGCCTATCCATTTTTTTTTTCAGAGTTTATGAGGTCAGTGAGTAAAATAACTTGTCATGCAAGCCTGATGACTTAAGTTCAATCCACAGAACTCACCATGGAAAAAAAATCCTGGAAGATTGTCTTCTGGCCTCCATGGGTAAATTGGGCATGTGCAAGCCTCTCTAACCCAACCCCCCGCACAAATATTAAATAAAAAAGTTTAAAAATGTTTTGTGTTTTTTCTCTTTTAGCATAGGATCAACTCTCTCCTATACATTAAGCTTGATTCTACACTCATGTATATGAGTATATGAATATGCCATGTGAGATTATCGTGTGCTGAAGAGTCAGGGGAAAATCAATAACTTTCCCCTGCTTTTCATTTCTTCTAAACAGATGGCTAGCATTTGCAGCTATGCGTTGCTTTTAAGAGACATGACCCCTGGTTTCTGACTCCCAGGTAGGACCCCATGATCATTGTTGCCGTCTGAGTGCTCAAGCCCCAGAGCTAAGCTCAATTGCCCAGGCAATCTTGCCATGACACAGCAAGTGTGACACTACCACCCTGGTCACAGCATGCTGGCTTACTGCATACCAGCATTTCTCAAGCTTCTCCTTCAGACACACAACTCCAGGGGTTGCTATCACATGTATGGTGACAGACCCAGGCCCAGGGTCACTCTCATATCCCCTATGTGTCTCTTCCTGTGCTCATAGCTTTGACCCTACATAGGTAAATGAACAGCAGCCCCCAGAAGGCTCCCTCTCCTTCACTCCAGCCCTTTCCTTTCTTGCCTGAGTCTCTTTGGATAAGATTGTGTTGTTGACTAGTTTTAATTTGCTTCCCAGCTTTGAGTAAGCTGCAAATGAAATTTAAGGTTTGCTTGTTTTTTTGTTTGTTGTTTTTTTTTTTTATGACTTTGCCTGTCTTAACCATATTGGTTTACCCTGAGTGTTGGGGACTGTACCTCGGAAATGTCTGGTGTAACCTGGGCCACTGGAGAGTTGCACAAATGGTTGGTTTTATGAGTTCTTCTAACTCTGCTGAAGTGCCAACACTGAAGGGCCAAAGTCCTGGGCTTCCCGGGAGAGGCTGTCCCTCCCTAATCCCTCAGTAACTTTGAAAGTTGATCCACTGGGTCATTCAAATTCCATAGTGGACAGTTTAAACTGACACAGCTTGTTTGAAAATTATGGTGTGTGAGTGTGTGTGTATGTGTGTGTGTGTATACATATGCATCTGTCCCGATGCCTGGTGTGGGTGTACAAATATGCATATGAGACTATAAGAAAACCTTATCTGTTATTCCTCAGGTGTCATGAGCCTCTTTGCTGTTTGAGACAGTTTTTTTTAATTAAAGCTTTTTTGAATAATTTTATATACAAACTTTCTTTATATCATTTTCTCCTTTCTTTTTCCTCTTCCAATTCTTCTTAATGCCCCCTCTTCTTAAGTGCATGGGCTGTTATTCTTTAATTGTTGCTCTTTTACATACAAACACTCACACACACATACTACTTGCTGAGATAATTTACTACTGTTCATATGTACACGTATTTAGGACTCATTGCATGGGACTGGATAACCAAACAGGGGCTCAATCCATGGAGAAGACCAGTTCTCCTGCTCTCAGCCCCATTAATTACCTATAGGGTTTATCGGTTTGGAACTTGCCGTGTGGGCTAGACTGACAGGTCAGTTAGCCCCAGAAATCCAACTGTCTCCCAACAAGCATGTGCTATTATGCATGGGTTCTTTTAAAGTGTGGGTTTGGGGAAAATCAAATTTAAGTTCTCATGCTTGCAGGATAGGTGTTTTACTAACTGAGCTACCACCCTAGCCCTATTGTGCTGACTTTAGTCAATTGCTCCATCTGGGTATCAGACATGTATCTTGTTGATAGATTCTAAAACAACTTCTGTTTTGGATAGTGTGGATAAAGCTCTCCATGAGAGCATAGATCACTAGGTAACCTGGATGTTTCACACCAGCCTGTCTTCATAATCAAAATCCAAAGCACTTGTCCTAGATTGGGACCCCCCCCCAAGAGCAATAACAAATAGTTAAACCCTGAAAGAACTCTGTGTGGGTAACACAGCTTACGGGGATCCTTTCTTTCCTTTCTGGTTTTGCTTTTGCTTAGATCACCAACTTTCCTGCCTTTTCCTGATGCCAATTTTGAGGACAGGAGGCTCCAAGGCATTTTCTGAAACAGAAGAGCTCTGAGTGCTACATGTCTGCCTTTGAATGCAGCTTGTCTCTCTACTGGTCTCTTAAAGGAACCTAAATGTGCAGCTTTTGCAAAACCTCCCCTCTGAGGCTCATACCTCCCCTCCTTTCTGAGAGAGCAGCGGCAAACAGCCTGTGAGTTATTTATGACCTATGTCTGATTTGTGCCCAAGAGAGGTTGGCACAAGCTGGTCAGCAGACCTGGCCCTGGATCCTTGGGGCCCAGAAGAATGGAGGGGGCTTTTCAGAGAAGTACCTGTGCCTTTGACCCCAGGTGCTGTGAAGCAGGGGCAAGGTACAATCCCATCTGTGGCTCTGGTCATGAGACAGTACTCTAGCAGGCTAGGTTGCAGAAGTGGGTGGGGGTAGGGATATTGTCTCAAGGCCAGTGCTCGAGATGCATGATTCTCCCCCCCCCCAAGCAGGGCTCCTGGTTGTCTCCCTCCAGCTCCTCTTTCAGGGTTCAAAATGACTAGGTTGGATAAGAATCCGGCTAGGTGATACTATGGACATGTCCCCACTCCAGCCCTCCAAAGCTCAATGTAAGGCAGATAACCAGAATGGTCACCCATAGACAGCATGAACCACTGCAGAACTTTCATAGGTGACAATGGCCAAGTCAGACAGATTCTCTTTGAGATCACCAGCTAGGTGGGGGCCTAAGGACGGGGCCACACCTCATGCATCTCCAAGCTGAGAAGCAGCTGGTTCAAGCAGATACTCTGAATATTGGGTGGTACCATGGCAACCAACAACCTCATAGATTACTAAGGATCACCACCAGCCAGCTATTTCTCAAACCTGGTGTGAATCCTGCTTTTTCTAAGGCTGAGGATCCTACCTAAGAATCCAGATAATCCTAGGGCAAGTGTCCTACCTGAACCTCAATCTTCTTTCCCCTCAAACAGAAGTAGACAGGGGCTTCATGAGAATGGCATACATAGGAACCAGGTACTTGGCATTGTGCATCCCATGTGGGGTATGTGAAGAAGAGCTCACTCTCTGTGTGTGCCAGGGACTGAATATGCTTCTCTGTCTACACCAGTTCCCAGTGTGGGCCTCAGAATACACTAGAACTTGGAAAAAGTTTCTCTCTCTCTCTCTCTCTCTCTCTCTCTCTCTCTCTCTCTCTCTCTCTCTCTCTCTCTCTCTCTCTCTCTCTCTCTCTCTCTCTCTCTCTCTCTCTCTCTCTCTCTCTCTCTCTCCCTCCCTCCCTCCCTCTCCTTTCCTCTCCCCTTCCCTCCTCCTCCCTCTCCATCTCCCCCTCTCTCTCTCCCCCTCTCCCTCTCCCTCTCCCTATCTCCCTCTCCCCCTCTCTCCCTCTCTCCCTCTCTCTTTTCCTCTCCCTCTCCTCTTTCTCTTGCTTGCTCTCTTCTCTCTTCCCCTCTTCCTTTCCTGTCCTCCCCTTCCTCTCCCCTCTCAGGAGGATCTCACTTACCTGGAATTCCACGCACTCTACTTTTCCTGCCTGCTGTCCTAATTACTGGCTCGTGTAGATCTCTCCTTGGAACTTAAGGTTTCTGTAAGAAAGACACCATACCAAATCTTCTTAAATAATACCCCCCAGCACAGGCCAGATACGTAGGGAAGACCTTGACCTTGAGTCCTCATGCTGTCTTGTTAGCTTCTTACCTCCATGAGCACCTGGGAGCCTAACTAATAGAACATCTCTTGTCTCTTCTTTCTGTAAACCCACCACAAATGCTTTGTATACAGTAAGCATACAATACATGCTTATTCTAACCAGAATGTTACAGGAAAGACAACTTTGGTGAGTACAGGGTGGCCAGCCACTCTGCTAGAAGAAGGCTTTCACATTTACCTTCTGCTACCATGCCTCGATACCAGGGTATGTTACTGGTCCCTGGCATAACCTACACCTTTCCAGGGTGGAATGAGCTGAAAAGTATGGTGGAGATGCACAGGTCCAGGAGCCAAGACAGAATGCAATCTATCTTGCTGGGATGCATGACAGGATGCAAGCAGGGATGCACGGAAGCACCTGGGTGTAAGTGAGGTATGTGTTGCTGCTATGGCCCTGCTCCAGCTTTGCATCATAGCTGCTTCCCTGGGGCTTCGAGGCACAGACACTTTTGTAATCCCTCTTTAGAAATACCAGGCCTGTCCCCATTTCAACATGCCCAGATCCTGCCCATCCCTCCTGGCATGGCTCACGGGCAGTGTTGCACCCAAAGCTCTTAGCATCTGGCATGCATTTGATAAAGGTGAACACTCTACCACCAGCTCAGCTCGCAAAGGGCAGAAGCCACACGGCACAGCTCTAGGAAGCAGCTCACAATCAGGCAGGACTGTGGTTTTTTGGTGTGTGATCTTGGAGGTGTTGTCTGTGCGCCTTCCCAGTCTCAGGTCTCCCTGTGCATAAAGTAATGCCATGCAGACATCAAACCTCATGGGCTCAAACAAAAGGGGAACTCAAAGATTCATAGGATGCAAAGCTCCATAGTCAGAGCTGAACTGGAGCCTGGTTGGGGACAGGCATCATGTGCTCTCATTGGAGCCCCCTTCTCGCCATCTGTGTGAGCTCCAGAACAGGACTTCATGTGATCAGGATGGCAGGGGTCACTCTAGCCCTTAGTGCTTCATGGATGGATCCAGAGAGTGAGTAGAGGCCTCAATGAGGGTCATCAAAGCCATGGTTTTGGTGGCAACAGGCTGGCTCATTGGTTGGGTCATATGCACATCTCTGAGACTGACCCTGTGGCAAAGCGATGACATGTCAGATTGGATCAGACTTGGACCCAGAAAGTGGGAGGGACAGGGACCTAGGCAACAATCTGAGCTTTTCTTAGGGAGCTAGAGGAATTCTATCCTAAGTGACCCAATGGAGCCAGCCACCAAATTAAAACATTACTAACAGCCAACAGGTATCTGATACTCACCAGGCCCTGACCTCAGTTTGAACTCATTGGGCCATCATAGTAGCTCTATAAGATTTATGTTAATAACACTCCTTCTAATCATCTGACCAAGGACGAAGCTGAGCTACTCCCTGGCTTCCCTGCAGGTACTCCCTCAGAGGGCTTTTCTTACAGCATGTGGTGAGCGGATGGCAACGGTTATGCTTCCAGACATGGCTTCAAAGTTCACACTCAAAATCCTTTATAATCTATCATAAGGAGGCAGTCAAGAAAACAGATAGTAAATTGGAGTCAAACATGACCTGACATGACAGTTTGCAGTGTAGACTCATGTAAATAGTTTATGAGATGACACAGTAAGAGGTCATGGTCATACCATGGCAGGCAGAGGTAAGCGGTCCATCTCAGTATGGGGCTCAGAGAGGTGCCCAGTTGAGTGTTAGCCAGCTGACCAAATGACTTGTTTTATGTGCACAGCATGAGTCCTTTGATCTGTGACCCTTGTTCCTGCCACTACAACACATTATTGAAACATTTTTATGTTCCCTTCTGCCTTCAAAGAAAAGCAAAGGACTTATGATGGAAAGAAGGTCCAAGCCCTGCCATTTCTTCCTCTGGTGGTGCATGTGTAAGGATGCCAGGCTGGCCCTGTGTCATTACCACTGTCTTTCTGGATGTTCTTGGTGGAAAAGGTCTGGAGAAATCTGCTTTATAGGAAGGAAGAAAAAGAGTGGAGGAAACACAAAAAATTGTAGTTCCTCACCCTCTTCGTAAAAATGTTCATCTTTTTGGGAATTTGCAGAATTATCCCAAAGTTGATATCAGTGCCACACAAACATGTTTTGTTCTGCCTGTTGGGTTTTGTTGAGCAGGGAGGTGCAAAGGGGGCAGGGGATTTAGTTAGTAATACATTAGCTGTACAAGAGTGAGGATCTGAGTTCAGTCCACAGAACTTGTGCAGAAAGCTGGGCCTGGTTCTTTGTGGAATCCCAGGACTGGAAAGGCAGAGACAGGTGATGTCTGCAGCTTGATGGGCAGCTAGGCTAGCCTGCTTAGTGAACTCTAAGTTAGTGAGAGACTCTGTCTCAATCAAGCAAGATGAAAGATGCCTGAGAGCAATACCCAGTGCTGACCTCTAGCCTCCATAAGAAGATATACACAGATGCACACATACCTATTGCGATTTAATAAGGATCAGGATAAACAATTAGGCCGAACAGAAGTTTATTAAGGGAGAAATAACTCACAACATAGGCAGATGTACGCGGCGGGTTCTACCGGATCCTAAGCCTTCCAGTGTCCACCACCCAAAGGGGGCAGCCCGACCCTTTCCCAGCCTTTTCTCCCAGCTCCCACTTGGCCCTGTCTCCGCCCCAATGGGCATGGCCTAAGTCACAGGTGCAGACAGGGTGAATATCTCGCTACACATACCCACTGGTATGCCAACCTGAACATAGACACACACACACACACACACACACACACACTCACGCACACATGCACACATGCACGCATGCACACACTTTGTTTTTTCTTATTGATGGAGTTGGTGGCCTCTTCCACTATCTCAAGGTAATATCAAGGTAATAAATAACCCTTCATTTCTTCACTTCCCTCCTGGCTGTCATCTTGGAGTTGAGCATTGTTGTGAGGCCCTTACCCAAAGCATCAGAGTCATTATAGAATTGCCTCTGAAATCAGGCTTCCATAGGAATCAGAATGGCCGACATCTCCCTCCCTCCACCATCCTGGTGTGTAATCCTTAATCCTTGTGTGATTTCAGGTCCCTATAAGTGACTCAGAGTGGAGTCATTAGTGCAACACCCACCAACTTTATTGGTATTTACCGTCAGAGAGGTCTGTTCCCCAAAACTGAGCTGCAAGTAGCTGCAGTGCCGGTCCTTCTTGGCTATTGCACAAGTCCATGCATTTTGTTTGCTTTGGAATTACATCGCAAACGTGTGCACCAGCATGTGTTTTACTATCCATTTTATATGTCTCAGGGAAGAGAGGTCCTGGATAAAGTTATTCTGTGTCTTTCCAGTAACATCTTGGTGATTTGGTAGCGAGGAGGATGTGGCCACTAAGCAATAGTGAATCCTCTATTAAGAAAAGAAGAAAATGGAGAAGTGAGGCCATAATAATTCAAACTAAGAATCTGGGAAACAGTCTTAAATTTATGTTCTTGTTCCTACAACAAATAAATGATGTAAATGATGTAGAGAAGAAGAGGGGGTGATGGGTAACAGGGGAGCCATCACAGACTAAAGCAGGCACTTCTCTTCAAGAGAAGGATCTTGAACACAGAGGGGTTGCCCCAGTGGTTTGAAAGTGGCTCGTTGAGAGAGATGAGGTGCAGAAATCAGCCTTCCCTTGTCTTTGGTTCTACTTTCTTCAGTTTCAGTGATTCATAGGCATCCCAGATCCAGAAATGCTAGCTGGGAAAAAACTAGAAATAAAAAGTCAGTGAGTTTGCAACTGTATACCATTCTGAATAGCATAATGAAATCTCGCGACATAACACTTCATCCCACCTAGAATATGAATCATCTCTCTTTTCAGTGTGTCTGCACCGTATGCGCTACCCACCCATTAGTCACTTAGTTGCTGCTGGTTACCAAATGGATGATCTCAGTATTTGCATACAGGGTAAAGCAGGTACCCACTGGGGGTCTGGAACGTCTTTCCATGTAGATATTGATGTGGGGGGCATTAGGGTCTGCTGTACTTTGCTTCTCATCTGTGGTCATGGTCTGTAGTTACTCTAACAGTGATGCCTACAGCTCCCACATGCTCCCTGGCAGGTGAATCTTAGACCATCCTCCTCCTTGTCAGACTGAAAGATTCATATTTACCTCTGAGAGAAGTCCCTCCTTGGAAGATCTTTGTCTATTGCTAAGCCAAGTGGCTGACACACCTCTGCTCTGTTCAGTGGACCCTCTGGCTTGGCATTTGTGACTGACATACAGTGTAACTAAAGTTGCATTTCAATATTTAAAATGTTGCATGAATGTTCTCATGTAGTATAAATAATAGCCTAGACATATCTGGGGGACACTTTACCAGCCTCTCCCAGGCCTCACATATTACATAACAATTGTAAAATAGTACAAGCCAGGAGTCTGACATTGTTTCAACCCACCCATCTTACGTGAGTTTCATGCGCTCTCTCTCTCTCTCTCTCTCTCTCTCTCTCTCTCTCTCTCTCTCTCTCTCTCTCTCCTCCTTCTTCTGCTCCTTCTTCTCCTCCTCCTCCTCCTTCTTCTTCTTTTCCTCCTCCTCCTTTTCTGTGTGTGTTGCCTGTTTGTGTATTTGTGTGTTTCATTTCTTGTGATTTCACCAAATTGTGTCTCCCCCAGTTAAGACACAAAACATTCCTGTGTCTTTGCTCCTGCTAACTCTCTCCACAGCTGTCCCTTTACTCCATCTCCTCACTCTGTAAGTGACTGGAGCAGGATGTCTGAGTCCTGGTTCCAGTTGAATCAGATCCCAGGCCACAGGGGTTCCTGCATGAATATGAGTAGGATGGAATTCTCTTGGAGCAAGGGGATTGGAAATCCAGAACTCTTTATACGAAGATTATTTTTCTGCAAAGGGAAGAAAAGAATCCAAAACACTAAGCACCAAGGATGCAGAATGTATCCTTCACAGAGGACTGTGAAGACCCTGAGGATAACGATGCCTTCAAGTTATCTTGAAAAACCATCTCTTCAGTGATCCAAGCCAGCTTGCCTGCTTCAAGGAAGGCTTCAAGGAAGGCATCAATTTCTGTGTGAAGACGGAAAGGAGCACTGAAGTGTCTGGATCTGACTCCTTCTGCATTGTTTGTCTACAACAATGGCCCTTTGAGGTAAGGCATTCATCATGGACTTGTCACAGGCTTCCTTGTCACCAGGCCTCTCTCACAGAAGTTACCTGCCCTTGAAACTAGTAATAATTCTACCCATAGTAGAATTATACTACATATCAAGCCAGAAATGAAGATGGAGGTGAGCAAGGGATTGGGGAAACTCATTGTAAGACTCAGGTTTTCTCTTCACTAGACAATTTCATAATGAACCCTGAAAGAAATTCTCATGCACAGTTCCCTGGCATCTCTTGGGTTCCAACCTAATAACTGCAGTGTTTCAGGGACTTTCTAGAGTTGTCCCTCTTCTGCATTTTCATGTGCTTGCTCTACACACAAAGCCACCCAGGTGGCTCTGGAATACCAACACTATGAAGATCAGACAACAGTCAAGTGTGTCAGATAATGCTGAGTTCATCCCAAGTCTCAGACTGGCAAAAGAGTGACCTATGGGTATGTGTTGTTGAGATCACAGGTCACAACTACACTAACTGGCAGCTTGTTGTATGTAAGGCTTTGTGGTAGTCTCAAGGAAAAAGGAGGTTTTCCTCTCTGTATCATTCTATCTGTTCATCTATCCACCCACCCACCCAATTCGTCTTTCTGTTTATATGTCTGTGCATGTGTACATCTATCCATCCACTCATACAGCCATCCAACTATCCATCCACCTGTCCATCTGCCCACTTGCCTGCCCACCAGCCTGCTTGCCTATCCATCTAACCATTCCTCCACCCATACATCCACTCACGTATCCCACAGGTCCTTTGTCTGTCTTTATGTCCCCTTATCTATCTGTCCATCCACCTACCCACTCATTACTATGTGCAGAATATAGCAACATTTTAAATAGCTCCACAGGAATATGAAAATGACATTATGACAAGAGTAGCTTTTGAATTCCTTTGAAATATCTTCCATACACACCTTTTAAGATTAAGAGAACTAACCCTTCAGAATGTATGTGGAGTGGGTTCTTAGTGAAAGCCTCCCCAAATAGTGTTAATTTCTTCCTTTGTTAAATAATATGCTATCTTGAAAATTTGAACAGAAAGCTAAGCTCTTGTGGATATGTTCCCCCGTGCTCAAGGTCAGTTACATTTTATAGTGGTGTTTTTCAAAAATGAAACCATCATGTGATAATGTAAGTATGTATGTGTCAATATAGAGGCATTTACATGATATGCACATATCTTTGTATGTATATCACACATGTGTATCATTTTCCTGATGCCTACTCAGATTGTCCAAATATTGAATGTACTGTTATTACCCCCATCTCACCTATGGAATAATACAGTCTCCTGGGAACCTTTCTGAGCATTCCTAAGGCTTGACTGCAATGCCCATATAACACTGATGGAAGGTCATGTCAGTGACTCATTTTTCATGAGCTCCTGTATTTCCATAAGAAAGTGGGCTCTAGCATTCTTGTAAAGGTGTAAAGATATGTTTGAGCCCAGTCCAGAGAGCAGTGTAAGCCCCCGAAACAATTGTCATATGAGCTGTTGATGGACACCCCCACCATTTTTACTGTTCTGATCTCCTGCAGCTACTAGGGATGAAATCCCACCTGCTAATCACTTGACTCCTTCCAATTCTGTGACCTGTTCTAACTGCAAATGCCTTCATTGCTGAGTTCTTGCCTGTAAAGCTTTAATATAACTTCCTTAAATTACAGGACAGGATCCTAGGAAGAGGGAAGCAAGGATACAGAGCTAGGGAAGAGTGAAGCCAGGGATTAATCCTGTGCTCAAGTCGGTGTTCTCTTGAGACAAAGTGGAGAAGAGACTGGGATGAGTACGTGAGGCACTAACACAGCTGGGTCTTTGTGCTGCATTGCGTTTCACAATTTATGTGGACAAGCCAGGGAAGGCTGGGGCTTGGGGCATGTATCCCTATGTAAGTTGTAGAGTCAAATAGTCCCAACACACATTCAAAACTCAGGCTTCACACAGCTTGAGAGAAGTAATGTTTTCATCTTGCCTTAACCGATCCTCTGATATTAAAGATTTCTTCACAGATATGTGTAATGGTTCCGTTGTTCAGACAGGCCAGGCATGATGCTATAGGCATTTAATCCTAACATGTGAGAGGTGAAGGCAAGAAGATTAGCAGTTCAAGGCCAGCCTTGGCTATACAGTGAGTTTGAGATTAGCCAGGGACTCAGAAAACCATTCCAAACCAAAAAGAACATAAAACAACACCCAAGGGACCTTCAGAAAGAATCTTTCCAGCTCTCCAGGCTTTTCTTACTCATCAGAACAATTTTGTTGAAGGGTCACTAAACTTTCTCAACTAGAAGTCTACCATCTGTCCATCCATTCCTTTTTTTTTTTTTTTTTAAACTCTTTTCATCACAAAGTGTGGCAATGTCTCCCATAACTTTTAGTACAGGATAGCCATTGAAACCAGCAATACTGGCTCCCTTCTGATTTCTATCTTGAGAAATTCCAATATACCTATGGAATATTATCTTTACAGCAGAAGCTGTTCAATTATTGTAGTCACATATTCATCTGTAGTTAGTTATTGTAGACACCGACTCCTATCTAATTTCTTTAAAATGTCTTCTAGAAAATAAAATCTCTTGCCCAAGCTGTGATTGAGGTCAAGGTCTAAGATCTCCTAATTTTGGGCCTATGATCTCCCACTATCTGAATGGCCTCCTATATTCTCTTCCAACATCTGCATAGCCTCATTCTAAGCTACTGTGAGACTTGGCTTAGTTGTGTATGGCATGGGATGCCAACATCTTGGGGAGGCCCCATGACAGGTAAGATCCAGGCAGAGCCCATCACCTGTATGCTCTCTGGATAGACACCACTACTGCTGTTGTTATTAATCCTGAGCTTTTAGGTGAGGATTCATAGAAACACGTGACTCAGCTTGTTTTGCTTCAGAGAGCCGGAAGTTGAAGTCCGCTCCACAGAGGAAGTTTTGTGGTTTAGAAAGGGAGAGAAAATTATATACCCAAATGACCTTTCCCCCTAACTGTTGCGTAGCACAGAAAACTAATTAGCCAGGACCTAATTGGGTTGAAGTTAGAGTTTAAAGGGGAAAGTTACTCAGTGGGGGTATGACAGTCTACACTGTAGACTTTACAGGGTCCTCTATTTGCTCTCAGTGACTTCTGTATTAATTTTGTTCAGCTTTCACATGGGATGTCTTGGCAGCCAGCTCCTTCTGTGGTCTCTAGCCAGCAGTCAGGAAGTTGGGTGTTGGTCTGGGATGATGAGGGGCACCAAGGTTCTGAGTTCTTCTCTGGTTGCATCCACTGTGTATTTTCCTGAACTGGAAGACAAAATTCATAACAGCCTCTACTGGGAACCATGATGGGCCACCTGCTGAGGTAGAAAACACAAAGGTCCCGTGGAAGGGTACACATGCTGTGTCTCTAAGGGATATATGTGCAAGGGAGTGCTGTGCGGCCAAGAACCTGGGGCTCAGATCATCTTGTGGTGAGCATCCACCCACACCAAGGAGTCAAGATGACTGCACTGTGTGAGGGCGGCAGTACAGGTTTCGAAAACAAAGCCTGCCTCCTCGGTGGTGACATGCTTGCTGGGAAACCAAGGTCAGTGACTATGTCTGGTTGCAAGCCCAGTTCTGCCCAAAACCACTTGGTTTTTACATGGTGGGATTTGAGGCCTAACCTCAACTCTGCAAAATCCAAGGCGATTAACCCCAGGTCAGTTAACTCTTGTGCAGACTTGGTGTTGTTGAGACAGGGTCTCCCTATGTAGCCTTGGCCTGGAACATATTCTATAGATCAGGCTGCTCTCTAACTTCCAGATGTCACCTTCCTCTGCCTCCTAAGTGCTGGGATTAAAGGTGAACACCACCACACCTGACTCGTGCAGACCTGGTGATGTTGGAAGGTGAAGGAAAGCCTAATCTATATCACTTAACTTTACTTCCACACACTCACCCCCATGCCTGGTTTATGCTGGTACTGTAGCCTGGTAAATGCAGTTAGCAGCATGCATTACTATTACACAACCACCTTGCAGCCTTCGTATATGAATCAAGATGGGGAAGATAATGCAATGGGGATTGAAGAATGAAGTAATGGGGCTGGTGAGGTGGCCCAGCTGGGAAAGGTGCTTGTTTCCAATCCAAAAACCTGAGTTCAGTTTTTAGGCTCCATATGGCCGAAGGAGTAAACCAAATCCAAAGTTTGTCTTCTGACTCCTGTCTCCCCCACACAAATGTAAAAATAAAAACATTGGAGTAATGGAATCCACTGGTTACTGAAGACAGAACCTACTTAGGACATCAAATCTGGAGCCATCTGCTCACCCTCAACTACAGATGTCCACTGAAGGAGATAAAACCTTCATTGTGTGAATTCCATGGACCACATGCTACCTTACTTGAAGCCAAGAACATTCTAATTCACCAGGTTCCTTCAAAACCCTTCAGTCTTTGTCTCCTAACCTACTTTTCATAGTTCCTTTACAGAGTTAATTAGTAGCTGTTATCTGTTTCTCCGTATAACTAGGTGTCCTTTTATGACATGAGTGGCGTCTTAATATCACATTCCCCAAAGGGTACAGTAGCAAAGAGTGTACTGAATGAATAGATGGATGGATGGATGACTGCATGAGTTAATGAATGAGCAGATGGATTGATGAATAAATGAATGAATGGAAGAATGGGTAGATAAATGAATGGATGGATGAATACCTGAATGAAAAAATGGATGAATTAATGAGGCCAATAATTTGGAAAACTAAACGCTTCAGAGGCTGTAAAGGGGAATAGACCCTGGGTAGCTTTTGTGTTTCAGGGAAACTTCCTCATCTCAAGATCAATTCCTGCTCCAACCTTGAAGTCTCTTATGAGGACCAAAACATGTTCACGCTTCCTCATTATAATTTAAAACAGATTAAACTCTCTCCTCCCCCAAAAAATGACACAAGGAAAACTTGACATCTCTTTATGATGAATTATGTGTCTCTGGGTCTTTCTTCATTTTTTTTTCTATTTTCATTTTTCATCAGCACAAAAGAATGTTCTTTTCATTTTTGATTTTACCAGAAGTCATATTTGTGTGGATGAATAGGTCAGATAAGTTTCTCAGTAAAGGAAACAGGACACTTCTCTCTGTACATTGAAGACTGACTGGGGAAGCCAGCTGCCACAATGCACACCACACCCTTTCCACAAGAAACTGAATTTTTAAGACTTTATGAACCTGAGCCTAACTGTTTTGTTGGTGTCCTTGGGGCTAAAGGTAACCGTTTTCTGGCCAAGGGGACTGGAAATGATGACAAGAAAGAAACAGGTTTAAAATTGCCTTACAAAGCAACATCATCTCCCAAGTTTTATTTCTCATTCATTGCAAGCGAACTGTCTTGGAGGACAGTGGTTCAAGAACAGAATTGTCAAGATGAAGTTAAGTCAGGTACCTTTATCATTTATTTATTCTACTTTTCTCTAAAAGATGGCTTTGAGGCTAGGAAATGGCATAGTGGCTAAGAGTGCTTGCTGCACAAGTAGGAGGACCTGAGTTCAAATCTCCTGCATTCCCATGGCAAACTGAGTGTGCAGACCACTTGGGGTTAGATGCAGGGTTCACTAGGGCTTGCTGGCTATCAGTAAGAAAGCCCAACTTATGGGGATATGGTGAAGGGTGATACTGCAAATACCTGATGTTTCCTAGACTTTACACAAGTACATGAAGGAGTGCACAAACACTCACACACGCATGCACATGTGCACGCACGCACGTGCGTGCACACACACACACACACACCACACCACACCACACACACACACACACACACAAAAAGATATATATATCTTTTTTTATATATATATACAGACCACACACAAAAAAAGACATCCTTATTGGTATGTAGGTCAGATACCATAGGACACACCCATTTGAAGCATAGAATTCTGTGGTCCATTAATACATTCATAAGGTTGAGAACCACGACCTTTGTGCCAATCTGGAGCATTCTCAATGTTCTGACCAAAACCTCCTTATCTATTAGGGGTCACTTCTGTGGCAACCACCCATCAATTTCTTTTTCTCTGTAGATGCACAGGTTTGGGATATTTCCTCAATCCCATAGCCCGCATCCCTCTGTGACAGGCCTCTCTACAGTGTGATATCTTTGAGACCTACTCCTGTTGTAAGTGCTAGGCCTTTATTCTTTCTTATGACTAATAGTATTCTCCTCTCGATGTGCACCCTGTGGCAGTCTGGATGAGAAGTGCCCATCCCCCACTCTTGGACATTGGACCCTTAGTCCCCAGATGGTGACACTGTTTGGGGAATTTTAGGAAGTATGGCCTTGCTGGAGGAATTGTGTCACTGGGAGTGAGCTTTAAGAGCTAAACCCTCAAGCCACTTCCAGTTAACTCTGGTCTGTGTTTGCAGTTGAAGATGTGAGCTCTCCGCAACCTGTTCCAGCCATCCACCATACCCATTGATTTCTGCCATGATGTTCTTGTCATTACAGACTCTGAAATCATAAGCCAAAATAAATCACTCATTATCCAAGTTGCTTCAGCCTTGGTGTTTTAGCATAGAAGTAGGAAAGTAACTAACACATACCTCAGCTTGTTTATCCCTCTCACATTTGGGGTACTGGAGATTGATCTCAGGGTCTCACATAAGCCCTGCACATGTTCTATCACTGAGACATACCACCAACCTGTCTGTTGTTTCTTGGTAGCCTAACAAGTTACATTCACATTTTGACTGATGTGAACAATGCTACTGAGCACATTCATGCACAATCTTTTGGGTGGCTGGATTTTCCTTTCTCTTGGATATGTAGCTACAGTAGAATCACTGGGTCACATCATATGGCATATTTTAGCCATTGAAAGGATTATATAGGCTCCCTGTATTCTCCTGGAACCATAAAATGGCCCTCTAATGGTTTTCCTCTTCATTCTTGTTCTCTTCTGGCTAGGTCTTCTAATCTTGATGGAAAAAAGTAGTCTCTCAGCCAACAAATAAGTTGAGAGCCTGTGTTGTGGATGAGAAGAATGAAGGCCTATTTAGGAAGATGGAGTTGAGACATTAAGTGGTCCACACTTTTCTCTGTGTGCAGCTATTAACTCACTGGAGTAAAGGCTCATCTCTTTGTGAAGATCCAGAAGCCCCCTTCTTGTGGGTAATCTTCCAATCCCTGAAACACTGTCTCTTTCCTGGTCCAAGCTTTCATACATATTTGCACACACACACACACACACACACACACACACACACACACACACACACACCCCTTTTCTTTTACTCTACCAAGGCTAGAATGTGCCATTCCCCAAACTCTGGGTACATGAATGAATAAATAAACCAAAATCATTACATCACTGCATGAAATCGTGTCTCAAGATCACACAATCAGTTGATGGCAGAGTCCTCACCAGATTCCCACAGCAGAGAATTTCCTGTTTCACTTCTTCCTTTCAGTTAGTATGGCAGTTCATTGTGATCTCAGCTTGACAGGGGTATCTTACAGTGTGTCTGAGGATGTTTCTGCAGGAGCTTAATTGAGGAGAAAATTACCCATTGGGAATGTGGTTAGCACCATTCCATTGGATAAATATTCATAACTCTCTGCTCCCCAACCATGGATGCAATGTGTCCAGCGGCCTCATTCTCTCACTCCTATTCCCTCTGCACCATGGTAGACTCTGTCCCCTTAACTGCCATCAGTTCTAACAAACTCTCCCTTACTTAAGTTGATTTTTATAGGATGTTTTGCCTCAATTTAGGAAAGCAATTGATACAACTGGTGCTCTAATATCTGACCCCTTACTGAATGCAGCAGTGTTAGTGTTTAGGTTGAATAACCATTTGTGCACTGAGCAACATCCCTGCCCCTCCTTCCCTATCAGTGGATGTCAGTAGCAACCTCCATCAACCCAAGGTTATAACAAAATGTGTCCAAACATGGCCAGATGTCCCCAGGGAAACAAAATTATTCAGTGGAGAACTACAACTCTGTGGCTATTGTCTTGTTCAATGGACAATAATGCTCAGAATAGCCAAAGGCATTCTCTAGCTCCTGTTCACCAGGAAAGAGTGTCCTTCAATTCCCCTTTAACAGGTCAAGAAATGACTGATATACTTTTTGGTGGAATCTTAACCAAAAATTTGAAATCCAATATATTTTATGACTGACAAAGTTAACGAAAGTATTTAATTGAATGGAATTCATTTTTCTGGAACTTTCTTCCATAAGTACCAACCTAATGTGATTCTCAGTATCTCAATTCAGTTATCTAATCTCAGCCCACATAGGAGATTTGTCCTAACAGTAACTTCTGAGTTGTTTAATACATTCTTCCTTGGGATTAGATCCCCAGGAAGCCTTGGTAACAGACAAGGAAAGGTAATTTTCACACAGAGGGATACATGACAAATGGCATCTAGTTTTAAGAATTTTGTGAACATTTAAACATTTTGTATCTTCCTCAGTGGTCAACCTTAGGACCAATTCTGAGATGTAGAAATAATCCCAGTTGCTCCAAGGCAGCTCTCACCCCTCCTGATCTGGGATGCTACTGGGCTCCTGTAGAGCTATTATTCCTCCTTGGTAGGTAAGATTGGAGCTACCATCCTGAACTCCCATGAAAATACAGTTAGCAAAAGCATCCAAAATACAAGACCCCTACCACCACAGAATCAATAAATTTCCACCATGAATATTAAAATTTTAATTAAAACCCAAAGACCCAGTGTATTCAGAAAGGTACTGAAACCCTTTAAAGACAGGGCAACTGTGATTCGGCCATCCATTCCTCCATCCATCAGACCACCTTCCTGGGTTACACCACAGGTTATAAGGCTGATGTTTTAAAAGTTGGATGGTGTGCAGGTAAAGGCTAGGACCATAAACACGGCGGCACTTAAGAGTGGAGCCACTGGCCAGCATCTCTCTTCCTGCCACCATAAACCAGAGTCCTCTCACTGGGGATTAGGAGCCGAGGGCTTTGCCAGATGAGGCCTGCATGGGGGAAACATAAAGATTCTAAGAGCAAGCTGAAGTTTTCAGGTGAAAATTCTCAGAGGCAGAGATTTTTTTGACAACTTTGGTTCTTGTTTCCAATAAGACTTCCTGGGGTCTTGGCTTTGGCTGTCTTCCAGAGTGGAACAGCCAGGCTCACGCTAGGCGCTCTCACACTGTGGGACAAAACCTTATTTAATAGCTGTATTAATTAAAACTTCACACTGTGGGACTGGAGGGGATTCATAGCAGAATGTCTTCATGCTGTTAGAGATGCTCCTGGGTGATTTCCTGTTTCTGCCAAACCAGGAGGATTTCCTGCTATGCCTATTTCCTTCTTTTCTTCTTCCCTTTTTTCTTTCCTACCTTCATACCTTCCTGCATTCCTTTCTTTCTTCCCTCCCCCCTTTTCTTCTTGCATTTACAAGTACTCCCTTTGTCCCACAGTTCCTTAGAATCATCTGCACATTTATGTTACAGATTGACCTTAACTGAATGACCTACCACTTTGACAAGTGCAGTTCAAAGTGCTCTCCTACAACAGCTGCCAAATAAGTTAGGATGGCAGGATTTCTGTCTTCTCTTTCTCCTGTAGTCCTAGCTTTTTTCTCCTTCTGCTTCCTTTCCTTTCCCCTCCCATTGTCATTATCAGAACCTGTTTTAACAGGGGGGATATTATATATGATATAGTTTGCATTACATTTTATTTAATGGTGCATGTGTGAGCATGCACCACCTTGTGAGTATGGAGTTCAAAGTACAATTTGCAGGAGTTGATTTTTTTCCTCTACCCTGTTGGTCTAGAGGATGGAGCTGAGATCCACAGACTTGCAGCAGGCATCTTTATTAGCTGAGCCATCTCACTGGTCCCTATAAACATCATTTGTGTTTTTTTTTTAAATTTAATCATATTTGTCTTTTGGCAATTCCATGTATGTATGTATTGTGACTGAACATTCTGGAATCTCTCCTTACATTGCAAACCTGTCCCTAATGCTGATTTGATTTAACATAGTTAGTGGCTATCTGTCCTATAGCCACAGCATTGCTTTCTCTTTGTCCCTTTTGGTACCTCTCCATGCTTTTTCCACCGGAGGGCTTTGCATGTGTTTGCTGCTCTTTCCCAGCATATTATTCCATATCCTACTTGCCCAGTCAACCCCGTGAGTGTTTGTTTGTAGACTGTAGGCTAAGTATCACTTTTTTTTGTTTGAAGGATGTTTTAGTGGAAATAAAAGATGGGCAAAAAGGAAGGAAAGAAGGAAATAACAGGATAGCAGCAGAGAATTGGTTCTCCACAGAAGGGACCTACTAATTGTGTTGTCTCTGCTGCAGGAATAGTAGAAAGGACACTTCTTCCTCACCAGCTCTTTCCTTCCAAAGTGCCTGGCACAATATTTAGCAGCATAGCAAGTACTTGTTCAGGCAGAGAATGAAATGCTGGGGGAAGTGTCCTTATTAACCCACCTTGGAGTCTTCTGATGTCCCGTGTTTGAGATCTTTTCTAGAACATATCCCACCTCCACTAAATCTGATGCTGTGATCTTGCCTTTGTTCATATCTGGTCCTTCGGAATTTTCCTTCACCCTGTGTTTGTGTATGTATATGTATATGTATATGTATATGTATATGTATATGTATATGTATATCTATCTATCTACCTATCTATCTATATTGACAGGTGATACAACTCAGATGGTAAAAAGCACTGGAGTTCCACCTCCAGCATCCTAGTAAAGGTGGAGGGAGAGAAACAACTGCACAGAGTTGTCCTCTGACATCTATATGCATGACACTGCACGTGTGTGCCCTCCTCACATCACACACAGTATAAAGTAAATTAATATATAACAACCTACAAGATGGAAATCCAAATGTACTTCACTCTCTCTTAAAGCCTGCAGCTTTCCATCATCCTTAGTGTAAAGTCTCACTCATTTGCATGAGCAGGAAATGTTCACTGGTTGTCTCACGTAACACCAATGGCTTTGTGATCTCTGCATACTTCATTTCTACTCATCAGTGATTCCCAGGCCCACCTACCCATGCTTGCAGATTATAGAATGCACTCTACTTTGCCCAACATCTGGATACTCACATGTGTTCTTCCTCTTTGTCCTTTAGCTAAATTTCATTGATCTCAAAACTGATCAATTCTCATGTCTTTGAGGAATTTTTCTGACCCTCCCATCTCATCCAGGCCACCTTGGATGCTCCTTCTTCTTGTCCTTCCACCTGTTTGGACTATTTACATGTAAATAAATGCTGACAATCCTGTCTTGTAATTACTCATCTTGGAGTCTGAAGTCAGAGACAATGCCTAGATCTGTCTTGTACTCTTATACATTGATACCCTATAGGCTATATCAAGGGTTCATAATTTTTTGTGGAAGAACAGATTTAATGGATGAATGAAGAGTTCATCCATACATCTACTAACAATAAGTAGTAGCAGTCACATAAGTTTGCTTTAAAAAATACCTTAAAACTTTTTTTTTTTTTTTTTTGCCTCCCCAATATCATGGCATTGTTGGCAGCCTTCTCTATGACCCACTGCTAGTTTGAAGATTTTTTTTAAACGTGTGTGTGTGTGTGTGTGTGTGTGTGTGTGTGTGTGTGTGTGTTGGCTGTGAAGGCCAGAAGAGGATGACAGATCCCCTGAATCTGGAGTTACAAGTGGTTATGAGTTGCCTGATATGGGTAGTAGAGCCTGAATCTGGGTCCTTTGCCAGAGCAGTGAAGGCTCTCAACAGTAGAGCCATCTCTCCATCTCTTTGCTCCAGTTCAGGGAAGGCATATTTCTTAATAAACCTCCCTTGATTTCCACTGGAGATGATGATATTTGGGAGGTAGGAGCAGAGACACTCAGGTAACAGCCACAGAGGTGGCTTCTAGAGGTCCTCAGACCTCTTCTGACTCATCCCAAAGCACAGTGGGGGCCATGGATGGAAATTACACTGACTTAGATTTTAATGTTTTCAGCAAAGACATAGGAACCAGAGACTGGGATCTCTCACCAATTTATTCCATTCAGGGTAATTTAAGCACCAGGTCCTCTTGACTCATTTACGATTCTATTTTAATTTCTGGATCTATTATTTTAGCACTGTGTGGAAAAGGAATATATCTAAGATTGCTCAGTTAGAAGTGTTTCCTTTTGTATTTCTGGATTGGAAATTTGTTGGTAAAGTTGATTTTTTTTCCAAGCCATTGTCTGGGAATTTGGCAATAGACATTTTTGAGTATTCTATTATGGACACCTGTGATAGAGGAACATTATTGGAGAGCAGGGTTTGCTTTAGGTATGTTCCAGAGCAAGATGATTACAAGTTATGAGTTAGAGTCAGATGGAAGTTCAAACTCAGTCTGTTGAAAACATATTGTTATTCTGAGTAGATGTTTTCTTTTTTCCCAAGTTCCCAAGGCCTTGGACACTATATGTAAATCACATTTGTTGCAAATATTTTATGAGATAATGTGACTGCCATGCTAAGCATAGTCTATCATATAGCAAAAATTAGGGTTATTTAAACTACTACATTAGGTAGAATTCTAAGACTACCAGGATTTCTGACCCTTGTTTCTGTGTGACTGCTATTCAGGAATGCTACTTCTGTGATGAGGTTACATTCTATATCGAAGGGACTTTGTAGGGTTACAAATCAATTTACCTTATGATAAATTATGTAGGAGGGTCTACTAGAACCCATGAGCCATTTGAAGACAGAGGGTTCACTACATAGTGACAGAAAGGGGAGTTAGAGAGATGTATGAATAGGATTTTAGACAAACACATGGGTGGGTTTGGAGAGCTGGCTCAGTGCACAAGGACAATTGCTGTGTAATTAGAAGGACCCAAGATTAAATTCTCAGGATTCATGTTAAAAGCTGTGTGTAGTCATGTGTATCTATAACTTCAGCATTGTGGAGGGCAGAGATAGTAGGATACCTAGGGCTTATTGGCTGCCAGTCTAGCTCCAGGTTCAACGAGAGACCCTGTTTCAAGAGAATAAGGAGTAGAGCGGCAGAGCAGGGCACTCAGTAACCTCTATGCTTGACTTAGTGAAAGCATCCCACCCTTATGCATGGTCATATGCCACACATATACCACACTCACATACCATACATATACACATAGAATACCCTCCAATGACCAATAGGAGACATAGGTGTTTATTAGAAGGAAAAGAGGGACTATTTGACAGCTGGCAAGGAAATGGGACCCCAATCTTCCAAAACTACAGTGAAATTAAGTGTGCCAACAGTTGGAGCCTAAAGGTAGATTCTCTCTCAGGGCCTTCACTTAAGAGCTTAGCCTGGCAGACACCTTAATCTTGGCCTTGGAAGGCCCTACCTGGAGAACTCTATTAAGCCCACCTGGATTTCTAATCTCTAGAACAGTGACATAATGGGTGGGTGTCATTTTAAGCTCTATGTCAGCAAGAGAAATCTATTGCAGCTTTCGTTATTGCTGTAGACACTCATTTCATCCCCACAGCAAAGCACCACATTGGATATTTGTTTTTCTCTTTCGGTTGTAGGTACGGAAACTGAAACTCAAAGAGGCTAAGATTCCTATTCAAGCCCACACAGCTTGCAAGGAGGTATAAGTAGATACTCTGATCTGGGTCTTTGTGGTGTGTGTGTGTGTGTGTGTGTGTGTGTGTGTGTGTGTGTGTGTTGTATAAGTGTGCAGGCTACAGAAGATTACCTCTGCTGTCATCTGTCATTCCTCAGGATCTGTCAAACTTTTTTTTTTTTTTGAATCAGGGTCTCTCACTGGCTTGGAGTTCACTAGGCTAGGCTGGTTGACCACTGAGCTCAGGTTCCCTCCTGTCCCCACTTTCCCCAGTGTTGAGATTGCAAGAACACATCCCAGTCATAGTTCTAGGGCTAAAACTCAGAACTTCCTGTTTATAAGTCAAGCACTTTATCAACTGAGCAGTCCACCCAGCACCCAGTCTGTGTTGTCTGACAGTCTCTCTCTCTCTCTCTCTCTCTCTCTCTCTCTCTCTCTCTCTCTCTCTCTCTCTCTCTCTCTTTCTCTCTCTCTCTCTCTGTGTATTTAGCCAGGCAACATGCTACAGTGTAATATGCCTCAGTAACCTCCCTGAGGGTGGGTATGGCTATTGTATTTACTCTCTCTGGAAACTTCTGGTACTGAGAACGAGAGTTTCTAAGGAATAGCACACATTCCTCTCATCTAGAACCTTGGCATGACTGGAAGCAACTGTGAGCCTGGAGGGCACACGGAGTCAAGAGGCACTCCAGCCCTAGTCAGCTCTGGCCATGTGCCCCTCTGCAGATGCCTTCTGCATTAAAGTTTACAGTTAGCTTCCCTGGAAAACAGCATAGCTCCATAGTTTGAGTTCAGTTTATCTTTCTAGTGGGGAAAGAGACAGATGGTAGACTGGATTCCTAGGACGTTGTCTGCTTCTAAGGTTGGGACAAGTTATACTTGGAGATGGTTGTGTCTTGATTTGTGAATCCTGGGCTTGGCTGGGGTTTGTTTGTCCACTACTTAGTATTTATGTAAATGCTATTGAATATTTGTTCCTCTCTGATGACAGTTTTGTAAAGCCTGGTTAACTCCCAACCCCTCTGTCTTTTGGATGACATGTGACTCCAGAGCCTGGGGATTCTCAGGGGGATGATTGAGCTGGCTAGGATCATGGCAGATGTTTACATCTGGAATACTGAGTCATCCTAAGTCTATCAAGCTTCCTAAGAACTTAATGCTATTCTTACTTTAAAAAACTAAAATCAAATACTGCCCCCGATCCAGTTCAAGGGCTGGAAAAAATTCCAGGCTAATCTTTCATCATATCCAAAACTGCAGAACTAGCCTTCAATGACTGCCTCTGAACAGCAGCCAGATCATGTAGCTTAGAACCAGAGCTAGGACCTAGTCTGAACTACAAGATTTCCTTCCCATTGTGATGGTCATCTCTCTTCTGAGGATAAGTACACCTGACTTAGTAAAACATACTCAATGGCATGATCTAGACTTCATAATGATGATCAAAGGCAGAATGATTTCCTTGCCATATCAAGGCCCTTCTGGTGCTGCAGGGACTGAGAAGCAATTGGAATTGTATACACATTTGTATTGTGAAGGTTATAGGAAACTCGTGGGATTGTCCAAGTCATCTATGGCCCAAGAAAACTCCAGAACCACTGTTGGAAATCAGGGGAAGAAAGTTAACTGCAGCTAGGAAATGGCTAGAACCCTCCTGTTCTAAGGTTGTCTTATAGTGGAGATGGAAGCTGAGTTGGGAGCACTGGGCTAGAGTCCCAGACAAAGATCCCAGGTTGGGGAAGGAGACTTAAGGGAACCATGGGAGAACCTGTGAGTGTGGAGACACCACTCTGCTTAAGGAGGACAGTTGAGAGAAGATACAGACATTGGGGATTCCACTGTTCAGTTTCTCTTCGTGATCAAAGATGTGCTCTTCAAGGTTGAAAGTAGTGACAACCCCTGTAACAGACATATCAGCTGAAGTCCTCAGGAGATTAACCAATGATTCTTGTTGTCTTCTGACAGATGACAATCAGACAGCAGTCACAAATCCCCTCAGAACACGTTCATTGAGCCACCTTTCAATAGCTCCTCTTTAGGGGCAAGTGGCAGGCATCAAGTCATTTTTTCTGAACAAATTACGGTGTTTGAAGATATTTCCAGGGAAGATCAATGTTCATTTAAAGGAAAGATGGTGCTAAGGAAGGATTACTGGGACTCTAAAGTTTGGCCTCTCTAGAATTTTGTATGTTATATTTATTCTTTAAATTTCTTTAAATTTTATCTCAATACATGAAATTTAAGAAATATGAAAAAGGAAGACTAAAGATGCTGCTTTGTAAACACTGGTGGTTAATAGTATTTTTCTTCAAGATGTTTACTGTAGAAAATTTATAAACATATATAAATGCAAGTGTATAATTAATAACTGTAATAATTGATGTCAGGGTTAATAGACCTTAATAATTTCTGTTTTTGCTTCTTAATATATAATATTTCCCCCCAGGTCACTGAGTATTTCTGAAAGCATGTTCTCATTGATTGTATAAATTTTAACTGTTGTTATGAGGTAATTCACTTGATTATTTTACTTATTTGAAAATGGTAAGTGCCCCTCCAGGCTTTTTATAAATATGCCTATAAATATCCTTGTATATAGTTGCTGAAGATCTGATAATTTCCCAATGATATACATTGGAACTAAGAATCACAGTGCAGTAGTACAGTGTGCAGCAGGCATAAAGTTCTGGGTTCAACCTGTAGCACTACAAAAAACAAAACAAAACAAAACACCCTTGAGTTTCTGGGTGAAAAGTTGCAAATATTTGAAAGCTTTACTATAACAAAGAATTTTCTAGAAAAAATAGCATCTGTCTACACTTTTGGTAATGATATGCAGCTTTTAAAAGTTCATTGTCAATTTGGAAAGCAGCATCTTTTTTAAACAATAGTCAGTTGTTTAAATTAACAGTCAGTCCTGGCTTTATTCCTTTTGTAACCTCCCATTTTTGTTCCAAGCTATTCATTTGCATCCCCAAATCCATTGACATCCCCTAAAAATCTCCAAGAAGAGATTGTATGCATGTTCACTATAGCATGTCCAGTGAAGACATACACAGATGCCCAATATAAAGTTGGCTTTAAAAGACACAGTAGAGAGACTCTCTGGACAACTCATTTTAAATCTTTAGTAGTGCAAATGAACAACTTGGCTTTGATCTCTAACATACAATTCACAACCAAGACCAGCAGCGTTTAGCTGTCTATTGAGTGGAAAGAAGCCAAGAGTAACTGAGGCTATGCCATGTGCCAGGCTCTATACTGGGCTCCATAGCATGCCCTTCCCCTTTCACCCACAGGATTCTCCAATTCTAGGCCTAGGGAAGTCAACACTAAGGTTAAGACTTGTCACAACCTACAGCCAGCTCTTCCATGAGAAGGGTTCAGCACTGCTTGACCTGTATTCCAGGTTCAGGTCACTAACATGTTCCCAGTTCCTCTCTTAGAGACCCACCCCAAAGCAGAGCCCTGCCACTGTAGCCCTGCCCTTGGCCTCACTTCCCTTTGTGTCCTCATTCAGATACTAAGTGATGTATCTAAACACAGGTGTTTATCACAAGATCTTCTTTTGCTCTCTGAACAGTGACATTCCCTTAGAAGACTGATGGCTAGGAAGGCTTGGTGAGCAGAACACTGACTACATAGCACAGGTATTCTTGGGTCTTTAGCTTCTCCTGGGGTCAGCTCAGTGCAGCTTGTTGGGGTAAACTTCTCCAGCTGAGAGTGCACCTGCCACAGAGATTTCCTCTTCCTCCCAGCTGGGCCCACACATGGCCATGAGTGAGTCACAACTGAACGATGGAGCTGCCTCCTCCAGCTCTGAGGCTTTGAATCCTCCAACCACACTTGGGCTTTGGTATCACTGTTGGGATGATTCAGCGGAAACTTCTGGTGAAATGGATCACCATAGCAACTTTCAGTAGATACCCAGCATGCAAATTAGAGAGTGGAAAGGTACGATTTTCAACAGCCCCAGACCAACTGACATCTTCTGAACCCTGTGTGGATTGGATCCCAGACTCTTTGAAGCTGCCACACACAGTCAGCCCAGCTGTGTATCACACCTGGCCAGATCTGCTGGAACCTTCAGATGCCACACTGAGATAAGCAAAAGCTGAGGTGGCTTCTGTATATTGGATTCCTTGTTGAGTAGAAAATAAATCAATCCCAAATGGAGCTGGGAAATGGGTGGGGGCCATCATGCCTTTCTATGTGTCATTTATGAGCCTGGGGACCTTAATCAAAACCTGAAGACTGAGTTGCAGGACTTTTGTTAGTAAAATGAAGGAGAACGTGGTGCTTAGTGGGAACCCAGAGTGTCTGAAGTAGTGAGAAGGTAGTCCCTTGCACATATCAGTCTCTCAGTAAATGGAAGCTACTTCTGGTCTCCCTTCTGTAGCTCTGCCAGCTTTTCCTTCCTTCCTTCCTTCCTTCCTTCCTTCCTTCCTTCCTTCCTCCCTCCCTCCCTTCCTTCCTTTCTTCCCTTCTCTTTGTTTCATCGGTGTGTGTGTGTGTGTGTGTGTGTGTGTGTGCACGTGCATGCGTGCGTGTGTAGGTCAAACACTGACATGGAGTCTCTTCCTACTTTATCTTTTGAACATGGTCTCTTGTTGAGCCTGTAGCGCACTCACTCTACAAGGTTGCTTGTCTGATGAGCCTCAGGATCCCTCCTTGCTCCACCTACCCAGCAGTGCCACTGCACACATATGTTACTGCATCTGTTCTTTAAAAAAATTGTATATGAGTGGTTGGGATTCAAGGACAGGTCCTCATTCTTACATAGCAGGCACGTTACCAGCTGAGCCATTTTCCTGCCTCTGTGAAATGCGTCTTGTGTCTCTAGGCATGGTTTCCTGGGCAATACCATTGTATGCTGACCTGATGTCTGCTCCCAATAAGCTCCAAGGCTGGCTAAGAGACTAGACAGGGATTGTGGGCTTGGATTAGTTCTATTGGAGGCTTCTCCCTGGAAAACAAAGTCTGTGGGACACATATTTCAACCAATAAAGTAAATAAGCATCATGGAAAGGAAGTTACTTTATTAACTTACAATTAACTATGTCATATAGGAGTGATTTTTTTTGTATAAGCAACAGAACAATCAATCAAGTAATAATGTCTTCAGCCAACAAGAGTTAATGTACTTTATCTTTCTTGGGCACACACACACACACACACACACACACACACACACACACACGGGAGAGAGAGAGAGAGAGAGAGAGAGAGAGAGAGAGAGAGAGAGAGAGAGAGAGAGAGAGAGAGAGTAGGTGGTGGGAGGGAGAGGGAGAGGGAGAGGAAGAGAGACATGAGGGAGGGAGATTTAGAGGTCATTGGTTGTTCATATTACTTAAGTGGCTTAATGTTAATGCAGCATCTCAGCAATTCTCACACGCATTTCTTATTTCTCACTATTTTCCAAAGGGACCACTGAGGTTCTAGCCATTATGTACATAGGAAAAGAAAAATAAAAGGCAGAGAAAAGAAAGGAGAATTTCATGGGGCCTTTGGCATACTTGTGTCTTAATTTGGTACCTGGTCCTGGAGGCCAGAAGTCTAGGGTTCAGAGGCTGGATCTGGATGGGGCCAATGCCTAGTGATGCATTGTTGTATGTCAGAAAGTCAGAAAGGTAAGCAAATGTAGAGGAGATGAATCACAAGGACAACCCTGCTCTAGAACAAGCTTCCCTTGTGGTCACTTACCCTGTGCCAAGAAAGGAGGAACTCACCAGGTGAGGCTTCATCCCTAAGGAGAGGTGTTATTCTAACCCTGGGGGCAGGGTTCTATGACTTCATAACCTCTTGGAAATTCCAGAAGAAGTAGTCAAGCCACAGCAATATGTCCGCCTAGCTCTGCCTCCAAGAGTACAGTGCTGAAAAGAGAAATCAAGAGGATGAGTCTAAGAAGAGGAGAGCAAAAGACACTAGGCAGAGGCTAGTGAGCTAGCTTAGTCAGTAAGTACTGGGTGCACAGGCATGGCGACCTGAGTTTGATCAGCACCCATGTAAGAGAAAAAGGCTCAAACAAGTCTAGTGCTATGAGAAACCCCTGTAATCCCAGTGTGAGGAGGCAGAGACCAAAGAGATCCTAGGTTTGCTGGCCAACTGGTGTAGGGGAATCAGCAAGGATTAGTGCGGGGCCCTTCCTCAAAAGATAATTGAGTAACGCACCCACTCACCCACCCACAAGCACACCCTACCACACATACACACACAACTCAAAATCAAATGAAACAAGTTGTTGATATGCGTCCAGCACTTGCAATGGTTAACAATTATGTCCACAAGAAAATGTTTCAGAAGCCTCTCCAAAGCTCTTGACTCCCCATGCAAAAGCTCGGACCATGTGGGGTACAGCTACTTACCCTCTACAGTCTCCCTAATCAGCTTCAAGCTCCAAACACCAGGACAGAGATTCGGCATCTCTGTTCTTTCTTCAGTATCCTTCAGAGAGTTAGATCTCAGTGACTCACACACAGCCAGCTTTATCCATGTGTTCTTTCTATCTATATGTCATATGATCCAGATTGTAAGGATATAAATCCTTGGGTTGAGTTGGGAAGCATAGTCACACAATTTTCCTTCATCTAAAACCCAGGTTTGAAACCACAGTACAATAATTTTCAAAAGATTAGTACTACTTAAAACAAATGGCTAAAGTCAAGGGGAGGGGAAAATATAACCAGGCATAAGTTACACACGCACATATTCAATGTGCCCATGAACTTGGGCACTAAATATCCATTTAATGACTTGTTTGCCCTGGTTGACATACCAACTCCCCCGAACTAAGAAACCAAAACAGCCACGGTAACTTGTTTCTACCACGATGGCAAAACAAAGTAATTCTAGAAGATTCTACACCGAGCTGTTCCTGTCCTGAGGACTAGACATGGTCCTTTGTGCCACTGGTAACCAGGTTGTCAGAATGGGTCCCACTCCCATGATGCTCCAAGCTCTGCTTTGTGGAGTCTCACCAGTAATCTAAACACTGACTTTTGGGTTTGGTAAAAGACTCATAAAAATGTTCTCAAGGTATACTGATTGAAAACAAAACAAAACAAAAAATTTCAACTTTAAGGAAGATCAGTTTTGCCTTTCCCAACCTGCCTTAACAGACATAAAGAGGGTGGGACATGGCCTGGAACTCTCTGGGAGCAGGCGTTGTCTCTGGCAGGAGACATAGGCATCAGATAGTATCACTGGAGATATTAACATGGCGGCAGAGAACTTGATGGGCTTGCTCACTGCTCACCGGGCGCTCAACAGTAAAATGGAAACAAATCAAAGAATTTCTGACAAATCAGGTCATAATCCTCCCTCCCTTCTTGCTTGCCAATGAGACAGAGAAAGAAAGAGGTGGGGAAGGAGGGAGAGAGGAAAGAAGGGAGTGAAAGAGGGAGAGAGAGAGCATCTAATTGACTGGGAAGCATTAGCCATTCTGTAATGGCAAGTCCATGCATCCCACATACACTAGCTGGGCCATTGCTTTGTGTCCCACCATGTCCTGAATTCCAGTCTCTGAAGTTCAGTTACAAATATAAACCTGTGATTGCAGTGTAGAGCCACAGACCCAGTGACAGGAGCAAGTACAGGATGCCCCAGGACCAGTGCCAAGTTGCATCACAGCCAGAGAGATACGAACTGGAGATATCAACACAGCATCTGCTTCCCCTCCAGAAAGTATTTCTGTTGACAGCAAATTGAATCACAAATCAAAGTTAGTATCGTGGGAAAAGCTCAGCTAGCCTGGACTTCTTTGATTTTTCTTCCAGTCTGATGTTTCCATTTTTCATTACATGTCAGGCGACCCTCATCTTCTGTCCTCCAGGTCTTAAGGTTTCTAAAAGGCTGAATCCTTTTAGATTCACATATGAGAGCACAAAACCCCCTTCTCCAAATATGGGGGTTCGCAGAGGTAGCTTCTGGGAAATTATGACTTAATTGAGCTACCCAAGCTACAAAGAAAGGGGATAGGAAAGAGTAACGATAGATGGAGGGGCCTGAATATTAATTAGCATCCTTGATTCAAGGCCCCGAGGGTCCCAAACATACTCTTCTCTCCATACCAAGTTCTTTTGAGGATGGGAGTTGGTAGACAATAGCAGTGAGTCTGCTGGTTGCTGAATTTATATGGAACCATATGGCACTCAGCTAAAAGGTCAGGGTTCCACTCTCATTGCTGTTGGCATTTGTCTTTCTCTCTGTTGTTGGTGTCTGCATCTTTATACACAGAGTGTTTGTTTCTGTTTCTCATCCTATGAGAACCATAATGAATGCTATCGTAACTCAACACTTTACCCCAATTCATTCCTTGAGTATTAACCACATGTCTGTATCATTCAGATACATTCTGGGTCCCAGAGCTAAGCTATGGTTCTCTTTTCACCTTGAAACTTTTGAGATGAGAGTAGTCAAGGTTAACCTAACATGGATGTAAAACCTCCCAGAATGAAGATGGACAGACTTTTACTGGAATCATGCTGACCACAAATGAAGAAATCCTAGAAGAAATTCCTGGCAGCCCAACAGTGGACAAACTCTTCCTCCAGAAGCCACAGATCCAAGGACAGCCCACTAGCCTTAGCTATTCAAAGCTGCATGTCCAGGAGCTTTGTTAGCTCTGGAAATGGTGGAAAACATTGATACATTTGTGGATAATGCTGGGGCTTCTCATCATTGAAGAAATTACTCCTCAAATTATAGATGAAGCATGGGTGCCTGTAGAAGAGAGCTTACTTTCTGGATACTACAGGACACATAGCTTAATTCTGTTGTTCTGTATGAGGAAGTTATCCCTCATTCTATGTAACTTGAGCTTGGACCAGGATAATTGCATTAGAATTCAGCCTTTTAGAAACCTTAAGACTTTGATAATCCCCCATGGAAGGCTTCACTCTCCCTGGGGAGTGGACAACAGTGGGATGGGGATGGAGGCTCAGTGGGGGACATGGGAGCATGAGAGGGAGAAGGAACTGAGATTGATATGTAAAATAAGATTACTTCTATATAAAAAGAAAGATTATGGAAAAATAAAATAAAATTCCCTTACTGTGAAAGTAATTGATGCAAACAAACAAACCTTGAGACCTTTGGAGACTTTGGCAGGACTTTTGGAGACTTTTACCTCTGCACTCTAGTGCTTCCCATGAGTATTATTTTTTATAAACTTCATGCCTCTATAGAAAGAATTCTGCATATACTTTTCACCAGAGATGTCTTGGACTTTATCCTGAGTGAGCCAGTCCTTGTAGAAAGAAGGGAAGTTGACAGAAGCAGAAGAAATGTTCTCACTGAGGTGGATGAGGCCAAGGAGGAGGAACACCGAGCAAGCAGTTGTCAGAACAGTTGGCTTCTTCTGAGGATTACCTAGGAAGTTCCAGCAGAGCTGGGGTGGTGGGATAGAAGCCCAGAATATCGATCATTTCTGGACATTACAAAGCCAGCCAGATTGCCTGGGAAGCAAGGCAGGCAGCGTGGTGTTCAGAATAAATGGTTAACTCTTCTGGGCTGGAAGGAATGATTATTCAAAAGTTGGTCCCCACATACAAATGCAAATGACATCCGAGACACATGAATGCTAATTTCTCCAACAAGTCTGCAGACAAATGCTCATCATTAGAAGCGTTTCCGTGCATTTATATTAGGCCCTCCTCTAAAAGACTTTTCATACAAATATGTCATCAAGATATTCAAAACCATGCAATCTTATCCAAAGTTTCATCTATCAACACTGTGGGCCTCATCGCTCGCAGCTGTGTGTCAGAATGCGTGGGGGAGATTACTCAGCTGATATGAGGGGCCTGGGAGGGGCTGAAGTCTCAGGGGTCCACAGAGAGCCTCCTGAAAAGGTGGATCAGGGTTTTTCAGGTTGGTTGAGCCTTTTAGCCACAGGTGAGAGATGATAGTGGGGGAGGAGTGAGCTCTTGTGAATCACAGGCAGAAACCTTGGGATGGACACTTTCTGTAGAGCCCTTCTCCAACTGCCAGCCTTTGAGCCTGGGCACTACCCTGCTATAGAGATGACAGATAATGTTAAAAGCTGAGTGATAGGGAGGGAGTTGGAGATCTTGTCTGTACCATCCTCAGCAAGGCAAAACCTCAGGGTTGCAGGCTGTTTCTGGGGAGGTTGAGGAGGGGACGGGGTTAAGGTGAAATTGGCAGCTTTTGCACAAGTCTGGTAACAGCTTTCAGTGAATTCTCTGTGTGTCTGTACTTTTCTCAGCCCTCCACCCTCCTTCGCCTTTCTCCCACTCCTCTCCTTTTCCTTCCCTTTTATTTCTGGGGAAGAGTATGTGGTGGCCTAGAGGGAAACTTGAGAGCAGCCCTGGGGCTGGAAGTGATGGTCTTCAGCTGCTTCCTGGGGGATAGCTTTGAGCTTGGACCATTTTATGTAGTGTGTGAATGAGTGGTAGTTTGGGGTAGCAATGTACATCTATTTCTCTTAATTAAGTTGTAAAAGTATTTCAGCAAACAATTTACTAAAGTGAGTATTCATCTACCTACCCATCCATTCACCATTCATGCACCCACCCACTTACCCAATCATCTATCCCTCCCTCCACCCAATCATCCATCTCCCCTGTCATCCATCCATCCATCCATCCATCCATCCATTCATCCATCCATCCATCCACCTTTGGTATATAATATCTTATGTTCACAGGAATAGGGCATGACCATTATCTTAGTTTTGAACATGGAGAAATGGAGACATAGAGTTTTAAAAGTTGAACCAAGGTGGCTTGATTAATGAAGGACAAAGTTGAGAATGGCTCTCCTAGTCTCTGATTCAGTCCATTCAACCCATTAACACCATTTATTGACAGACTGCCTTGTACCAGGTAGCAACCCTGGTACAACAGGAAATTAATGTCTCAGGTTTGTCCCAGCCATAAAAAGAGCTAAATGCCTTAGCTGGCCGTGAATTGCTTGTCCTGAAGAGGCATAGCCCAGATGCAAAGGCCTTTGTAAGCTGCTGCAATATCCACCAGCTAAAGTATCCAGCGTGAACTGACATTGTAAGGGGACAATGGGGGTCCTGTACCTCATCTTCAGCTCCCAAAGGAACACCAGTGAAAGTGTACCTTTTGGCTTCAGCTAAGCAGGCTATAAATCACATTTTACAGCACCTGCCTTGCAAGGAAACTCGGGTAAGGTGAAATCAGCATGAGGCCTGCTCCTCAGCAGAGGGGCTCAGTGTAGCTGCAAGGGGATCTTCTGATCCTCAGAGCTAAGACTGTATCTGTGACTGGTGCCTCATGCCTAACAAGGAAACGGACATGGAGCAATGAGACCACAAGTTTATCTGAACAGTGGTACATGAGTGAGAATGATGGCAGAGTGACACATCAAGGTGGCCACCACTGCTGCGGCACTAATAAGGCATACATGAAATTGATGAGTGGGGGACAATGGGCATGGGAAGACACTGCACAGTTAGGATGAAGCCTAACTGTGAAAAGTTTCAGAAGTCAGCTAGAATTGAAACCTAGGGAAGGCATGGGAACATTTGGGCAGTGTAAACATATTCAGATGGGTACTTCAGGAAACATGACTGGTAGTAGTACTCAACTTAGAGGAAGAAGCCCTAGTTAATTGATTATTGTCATAACTTAGGCAATAACTTATCCTAAGCATCTCAAGGACAAAAATGTAGTTGGGCAGAAGAGCTGGTGCCATATTGTTTTGATTACTTTGGTTGTGTAGTGAAATTTGAAAGCAGATAGAAAGCAGTATTCTTTTTTTGTTGAAAAATGCTATGGTCAGGTCCTTCCTTCTTCTTTTATTTTTGTGCCACCATGCCAATCTAAATTTTGAGACTCTTTATTTGTTTGTTTGGTTGGTTTTTGTTCTGGCTGTGAAGAATGGCCCTGAAATCTGAGGTAGGGCTGTATTGATTCTGCAGATTATTTTTGTTAGAATAGTCACTTTATAAGACCAGTCTTTCCATCTTCTAGTGTGTCTTTATTCTGTGTCTTAAAGTTTTCACCGTTAGAGACAAAGGGAGTGCCGAACACATTCAACTGATTGGCTGAAGGAGAGTTCAGCTTAGCCCCCAGGTCAGCAGCCTAGAAAACTGTATAGGTAGTTGGGTATTTAAAAGCAGGATAAACCATCAATATAATAATGTTCCTGGCATGTACTGTATAAGTCACTTTCCTTTTGGGAACAAAATAGTTGGCAGAAATACTGAAAAGAGGAGAGCTTGGTTTGGCTCACATTTTGAAAGGACACAATCTGTCATGGCAGGGAAGGCAATGTAGTGGGAGCAGAAGACCACTGGTTGCATTGTGGACTGTGATGATCAAGAAGTGGGTCCAGGCAGGAACCAGGCTGGGCTACAACTCCAAGAGTCAGTCCCAGCTACCAATGTCCTTCAGCTTGGTCCCGATTTTTAGGGAATCTTCAGCTGTCCAAAGCAGCAACACCAGCTCAGGATGGCGTGTTCAAACACATGACCTTATATAAGGAGGGCATTTTGCATTCAGACCATAAGGCAAGTAAGTACTCAAATATTGAGAGGCTCAGAGGAGTCTGGGAAGATGACTCCAGGCTGCCTTTACTGCAGACAACTGAACTAAGTAAGTCTCCTGATCAGAGGGGGTCAGCCAGCCTCTGGAAAGGTTCTCAACTATATTGCCACCTCAGACACCATGCTCTTGGAAAGGTTTGTGAGGTTTCCATGGAGATGATGGTTGCCATTTTGGTCCATATGTGGCTTGACATTTTCATCAGTATCTTCTTAGGACTTTGTGCCCTAATTTTTGGTAGCCCCGGGTGTGGCTCTTGGGGAAAGAAGTGAGAGCCTTGACTTCCCATGGTGACTATAGATGCTGGGATTGTGGGTCCTAAATGGTCTCTGTTCACCAAGAGTAACAAGCTGAGTTAAGTGTTTGGTGCCACCCAGGAGAAAAAGAAATAGGAGTTTAATTCTATCAGACCAAAAGGCCACTTTCTCCATTAGGTTTTCAAGCATGTGACCCTAGAAAGGCCTGCCATTTAGAAAAGCATGTTGAAAAATAAATACATATAATTTATTTATTTGTCTGGTTTGCTATTTCCCAATCATTCTTCCCCATGGAAAGATACAGTTATGGTCTTTGGGGTATAGTATATCATATAAAGTGTTTGGCCAAATACCCTCAAATTTATATAGAAAGTATCAAGTTTACCTGAGTACATAAACAATGATAGCCCTGAAACTGCATGTCTGCCCACTTGGGTAGAGTCACACCATCTTTGCCAAGATCTGGAGGCTGCAAGCTACAGGATGCATAACCGCAGGAGGCTGCTTCTTTGGGGAGCAGAGGAGAGTGGATGTTAAATGTGCAAATGTGAAAGTCTTCAATTACCAGGGATCACCCAGTTTCTTATTCTAGATTTAGAGCTTATGGAGACCTCAAGCTCTCAGTCCAGGCTCCTAGGCCTCATCAACTGACTGTTCAGCTACATTGTGTATTCTGGGACCTGGGGTTGAATTTAGTACAGGATTTATTTCTCACAATCCTGATGTGAGAACGAATCTGGGTCTTTATGTACAAGAATCTTCTGACATGTGGTGCGTGTGAGGGATGAGTGAGCCTAACTATGGGGATAGTGGCATATTAGCCTTTATACATGAAAATATGTGGGATTGTTTGGGTGAAGACAACAAAAGAGAAAAGAGCTTGATATCAAAGAGAAGGAGAGTAGGAAAAGGAGGGTTGGGGCAAGGATAACAATGGATTTACACTAAGGTGGTCATTGAGATAAATTCATTTTACTTTTTGTTTCTTTTCCTCTCTGTGTTTGTGTTCACATGAGTGTGTTTGTGGAGCCCAGAGGTTAGTGTTGGGTATCATCCCTCAGGACAAGGTGTCTCATTGGCTTGGAGCTCTCTAATTAGGCTAGACTGATTAGCCAATGAACCTTTAGAATCCTCCTGCCTGTGCCTATTCAGAGATGGGGTTACAGGCACACTCTATCAATTCTGACATTCTACAGAGGTTCTAAAGAATTGAACTTATTCTTACACAGTAAGCATGTTACTAACTGAGACATTTCACCTACCCCAGAACTGGTCCATCACTCACTCTGCTCCAGAGCTTTGCATCCAGCACCATTCTAGGTTCTGAAGTACTACAGTGATTGGATCAGCTCTGTGCATGGACCTCTTTCTTTTAAGGACATCATCAATAAATGATGACATAATCTCATCCAGTCTGCTCAAAGCTGCTTTTCTTCTCACCCACACTTGATTTCTCCTACCCCAGGGGCAATTCCTACCTCTGTTTATGCTCATCAGAAGAAGGGCACCGCTGGAACACAAGTCCTGGATAGGAAGGCTTCTACTTCCCCTGAGGATATTACATTCCATTTTAAAGCTAACTTTATAATGTCTTATGTTAGTGGCTTCCAACTGAAGGTGTTCTGGCATTTCTGGGGATACTTTTGTTTATTACAATTGGAGGCTATCACTAGAACTCATAAGAGTTCAGGAATATTTGTGATCATCTAACAAGCTCAGGACAGAATAGCTACCCAAGTGTCATCAACACTAAGCAACTCTGGCTCATATGTTCATTTCTTTCTCTTCCACAATAAGAAGACAATGACTTCTTTATTCTTCTTCCTGGAATATTGACATCCTAGAGATACTTAATACATATCTGTAGGATAAGAGTGTTCACATCAATGTCCAATACATGGGAGACAAAACAAAGTTTTCAGAAAATGAATATGTGATCAGCTCTGGACTTAGGAACTGTGTTGTCTTGTTGGGTCACCTTACTTTTCTGAGCCTTATCTACAACTGCTACCCTCCCCAACAAAGAATGTGCCCAATGTCAACAGTGTCCCAACTGAGTGATCCTGACTAAGACAAGAGTTGGAGACTGAACTGGGGTACCCATAAGTGCGTGCGTGTGTGTGTGTGTGTGTGTGTGTGTGTGTGTGTGTGTGTGAGAGAGAGAGAGAGAGAGGGTGAGAGAGAGAGACAGAGAGAGAGAGAGAGAGAGAGAGAGAGAGAGAGAGAGAGAGGGTGAGAGAGAGAGAGACAGAGAGAGAGAGAAGAGAGAGACAGACAGAGAGAGAGAGAAAGAGAGAGAGAGAGAGAGAGAGAGAGAGAGAGAGAGAGAGAGAGAGAGATCATTCAGGAAGCAATGTCCCTTCAAGATAATACCTTATCATCATTCTGTCTCTTTCCAGAGGGGAAAACTATACTCCCTCTACTTCAAACAGTAGCTTTGGAACTAATTCAGCCTACTCCAAGGAAGGAGGGCTGCTGGCAACCACTTTCAGCAGAATTGCTTACAGAACCAAGTGGTAGAGAGCCAGTATCTTTGGAAACTTCCTGTTCACCTTGGCAACACGTGTCCCCACAAAACTCTTGACTACCCAATGCCTTCCTGTCGAAGATTGTTTGCTGACAACATGTTCCCAAGGACATTCTAGATCAGCCTGAAATTCACCCTGTCAATTCTGATTTGGATACCACTACCCAATGAATTCCCTCCTAACAGGACAGCCAACAACTTGTACCTTAATGTGTTGACTGCCACCCCTGTCCTGAGATAAGGGGTGTTGGCTAGAAAACCAGAAATGAAATATCTGGGAAATCAGACATTGTGTGAAAACAACAGGTTTTTAGGATGTTTGATTTCCTATTCAACTGTGCACAGCTGCCATGCAGAAAATAGGAAGGGTGCCAAGCTCAGAACTGATGGAGAGGGTCGGAGAGAGTGCAAACAAAAGAATGGCAGTGTTGTTTGCATGCTTACTATGTTAACTGGACTTTAAAAACTCAGCCGCTCTGGTCACTGACTGTCCCAGAGACACCATCGGCTGGCAGCTCCATTTGTCTGTTGGACTGCTGGCTCTCTTTGCTGTTGTCTTCTTCGTCTTAATTAAAGAGATTTAAGAGAATTTCCTGCCTCGAAGTGCAAGTCTGTACTCTGCTCTGACAACCATCGCTTTCTTTTCCATTTTCTTCATTTGGGATCCAAATAAATGCCCATAAGTTGACTTCAGGTTTTTTTTTTTTCTGCTTTTTCTTTTAATTGAAGTAAAATACACATAATATAGAACTGACATTTTAAGGTATACAGCTCAGTGCTATTTGGAACATTTGTAGTGTGACGATATAATCCTGATCCACTTTCAAGACACTTTCATGAAAACCCAAAGTCACTAGGCAATCTGTTTGCATTCCATCATCCTCCAGGCAATTACTAATGTGCATTCCCCACACACACATGGATTTACCTATTCTGAGCATTTCCTAGAAATGAGATCTTACGAGGTGTGACTTTTTGTGTCTCCTTTCTTTAACTTAAATTAGTGATTTCAGAGCCAGCCATGTTGTAGTAGGTGCTGGCTAGTCTTTTATTGAGCAAATATTGTCTCATTGGATAGGTGCACCACATCTTGTTCATCTCTTTATGGGCTGGTGGATATTTGGATTCGCTTTACCTTTTGAATGCCATGAATAATGCTGTTCCAGCTGTTTTCCTACAAGTGTTTGTTTGAAGTCCTGTTTTCATTTCTTAGGAGTATATATCTAGAAATAGAATTGCTGGCTCATGTGGTAATGCTATGTTTAACTTTTTGAGCAATTGTGAATATTTTAAGGATACTATTTTGCAACCGGCCTTAGTGTCCAATCAGCAAACATATTCTCCACCTAATAGTTAAACAAGGGGTCACTTCTGGAGACACTGCTGGTTTTCTGTACGAGGAATGAGGAAGATAAAGAGGGCGAGAGGCCCCGTTCCTTCTTCATAGGAACAGTTAGTTAGACTGTTAGACACGAGAAAGCATTAAGTTTGCAAGTCCGTTAAAACATTTCATGGAGCAGATATTACTTCCTGTGTGTGTGTGTGTGTGTGTGTGTGTGTGTGTGTGTGTGTGTGTGTGTTCCAGGCATGCACCTGTGTGTGTGCCTGACTCTCCTGAGACAGTCTTTCTTTCACTGAACCCAAGGCTCTCTATGGGCTGGGCTGCTGACCAGTGAACTCTCAGAATCTGCCTGTTGTCTTCATTCAATGCTGGTACTGCCAGCATTCACAGCCATGCCCAGATTGTTTTTAAATGAAAAAAAATATATTTTTTTTTTTGTTAATGCAACATGTTCTCATTATGGTTTTCCCTCCCTTTATTCCTCCCAATTCCTCCTTACCTCCCCTCCCATCCAGATTGGCACCCTTTTTGTCTCTCCTTAGAAAATGAAAAGGTATCTAAGGAATAATAAAGAAATTAAATACAACAAGATAAAACAAAAAACAAACAAATACGAATGGGACAAAACATACAGAGGAAAAGAGCCAAAGAAAAAGTACAAGAAACACATATCGGTACATAGACACACATAAAAATCCCATAAAAACACAACAACGGAAGCTATAAAATATATGCAAAGTACTTATGAGGTTTAAGAAAAAACAATCAAACAAAGAGTGGCCTGGGTCAACATTATGAGACAAAGAACCTCCAAAAATGCCATTGAGTTCTCTCCCCCCACCCACCCATCTATGGCTTGCTGTAGGGCCTCCCTTAAGAGTAGTTTGTTTCCCTTGGAGAAAACCACTTTTTCATGTGTCCACTTTTCCTTATGGCTCTAAGACACTGTCTGCTTCAGACTCATACAGGCCCTGTTCCTGCTGCTAAAGTCTCTGAGTTTATGTGTATTGGTTGTATTGTGTTTAGAAGGCTTTATTTCCTTGGTGTCATCCATTCCTTCAGACTTTTCCAATCTCTCCACCTCATTTTCTGCAGAGTTCTCTGAGCCCTGAGGCGAGGGAGTTGACAGAGACAGTCCATTCAGAATTGACTGTTTCAAGATCTTTCACTCTCTGCAGAGTTTCTGCCTGTATTTGTTTTTATCTGTTATAGGAGCAAACTTCTCAGGCACTAGTCAATGCGTATAGCGGAATGTTGTTAGTACTCATTTTATTGCCGCATTCCTTTAGCAGAACAGCAGTATTTGGTTTTTGAGTAGGTGTCCGGCCTATCTAGTCTCAGGTTATTGAACACCCAAGCAGCATCAGGTGTAGGCTCCATTTTGTGGAGTGGGCCTTAAATCAAATCAGACATTGGTTGGTTACTCACACAAGCTTTGTGCTACTATTATACCAGCATACATTGCAGGCAGACCTCCACTGTAGATTGAAAGTCTGTGCCTGGGTTAGTGTATACCATTCTCCTTTGGTACCTGCCAGAATGCCTTCCAATACCATGGGCACTATCAGTAGGGGTGAAGGCTCCTATATAGGCAGGAGCTGTACTTCTCCATGTTCAGTGAGTTGTGTAGGAATTGTCTTCAGCAATAGGGCCTTACTGTCAGTTTGTGGAGAGCAATAATACCCTTACTAATTGCCTAGGTTGTTTGGGGGTTCCCATTGACCAACAACTCCATTAGATGTAACCCCTTCACTCAATAAATATGGTATTTATGCTGTACTAGGCTTCCATATGATCCCTCATATAGCCCCAAGTTCTTGCTTTGCCCTCCTGTATTCCCTCCCTTCCCCCACTCCCCATCTCTCCCTGTTTGATCCATTCCCATTTCTCCAGTCCCCGTCCACCCATAAATATTTGCTCTATTTCTTCTTCCTGGAGTGCTCTTTCCCTCCTCCCCTAGTCCCTTACTCTATACCTAACCTCTGTGAGTCTATGGATTGTAGCTTTCTTACCAATGACTTAATATCCTGCTTTTCTTGAAAAAAGAAAAAAGAAACATAGGTTTTAGGAAATATCACTGGTGGTCCTCAGGTTTGTACAGCAAGGTTTGTCACTTACTTATTTGCTTGTTTATTTATATGTATGCATTTTTAAGGAACAAGCAGGAACTCAGAGAGATTAAGCCACCTCTCCAACAGCACAAAGTTAAGAAAAACAGACTTTATTAGGTCCAAAGACCCATGTGGTTTCAACATGTGTATTTGAAGACACATGACCAATTTCAAAGGTTATTTGTTACCCAAGAAAGAAAGAAAAAAAAAACTTTCAGAAAGGAATGACCCAAGTTCAAGGAGACCATACCCCTTTCCTTTTGTGGGGTTATTTTCAAACCCCAAGAGTTCTGTAGGCAGGATGAGATTTCCTTCAGCTTAGGGAACATGGAAATCAGAGTCCTATTTTTGTCTCAAAGATCCCATAGAAACCTGATTTATGGGTAAGAACTCTTTTCTAACAGTGACGTCCTTAGCCTGGTCTCTTCTCCTTGTTCAAAGTTCCCCTAGAGCAGAAGCAGCTAGCTTTGTCTTCTTTTTAAAAGAGATATTCTATTTTCAGAGAAGCACAGGAGGGGAAGTTCCCTGTCTCTTTTCACAATGATCCTTGCCCAGGTTCTTACAACACATGACAATTGTCCGAGGATTTTGTGTCCAGTGGCAGGTATGCCTCTCCACTTGTGAGGAGCTCAGTGTTCTGAGAGGTTAGGCAAATGGCATGGGACTTCACAAGCAATAGCTGGAAGGGTCAAGATGCAAAGGGAGAACTTTCTAGTGTGTTGAAAAGATGTGTTCTGCCAAGCCAATCATTGATCCATGACTGCTTATTATTGACTGTTCCTGTACCTTGTCCGTGGCCATTTCCTTCATGGACTCATTTCATCTTCACAGGTTTTGGCTTTTGGAAAAGGAGCTTGAGATGCGGTCAGGCCATGAAACTTGTCCAAAGCAAACGGCTCTCTGTAGACACTGTTGGGAACTCCCACTTCTGGAGTCCCATTGATAACAAAGTATATTTCCTTGGTTCAGTATAGCAGTGGGTTCATCTATTCTCAGACCAGGGCCAGGAGAAATGGCTGCCAAGAAATATGCATGATTGCATCATACATTCCTGACTCTAGTCAAAAATTTGTCATGGCATGAGATTACCCCAATAGGATGGAAGGCTGGGAGCAATATGGCTTTCTGAGTTGCTTGCGGTCAGTGATTTTTTTCTAAGATGAACTAGATTTTTTTTTTGATGGGTTGGTAGTTTGTTTCAACAAGAGCTAAGGTGTAATATTTTGTTTTAGAACATGTGGGAAGCAGGTTTTACTCCCAAACTCTAGTGTTGGTTATTATGCACAAGTATGTATAAATAAGTATAGGTTCCTCGTTCATGTGGGTTTACTGGAGTATTTGTGTACATGTGTTCATAACACTGTGGGGAAGGGGTGGGCTGGCTTGGGGAAATGACAGGGAACTGTGATGGATTCTAAGAGGTCTTATTCTATGAGATGCACCTTTGTGCTCTTTTGAAGGTATGGAGAACTTCTGTAAATTCATAGGAACCTTGTGTGCAGCCAAACTTGTAGACTCCCTGGCTCTATTTGCAAATTCTAATTGAAAGGTGGTTCTGTTGTTGATGATATATGGACCATATTTGGAGACTCTCCAGTTTAGAAAGCATCCAGAAACTGATTGACACATGTCAAACTTAATCATCTGTTTCTAAGAAGGCACTTCAACATATCAGTAAGGAGGTCATTGCCTGATCCTGAAATATTCACCTGAAAATTTGAAGCTGTTCCCTGTTTGCTGAGCAGTGCTTAACACCTTCTTAAACCATCTACCCATTTTGTGATAAGCCCTCCCCTTTCAGTGAGGAGACAAATGCATGGTCCAATCACATGTCCTTTTTTTGTGGAAGCCAGCTAAACCTCAAGGGATAGGAAGGCAAGTTTTACAGAGTACACCTATGAAGCCCCCTTTCCCCAAGTCCACAGCAGTCAAGGTCAACTAGTCTTTTCAAGGTTCAAATTCCATCTTGCCAAATGCCAAATTCCGGTTTCATACCACACTGGAATGCAGCCTACCTCCCCTAAAAAGGTGTGTGTAGGAGGGGGTGGAATGGGAGATGTACTTGACAGTATTACAAGGAGACAAGCTGGAAGCAAGCATTTGACACTCCAGCCCTGGAATGCTGTAAAAATTTAATTAGGTGGATCCATTAGTCATGCCCACATGGAGGTTTCATACAGGGCTTACAAAAATGCAGGCTGCTGAAGGGGCCTTTCAGACCTTCCTGTAAATGCTATTTCTCTCATTATTGGGAAATGTGCTCTCCCTGGAACTTTGGAGCCAGACTTCGTATTTACAAAACAGTGTTAGGACTAGATTAACTTCTTTCTCTGAAAGGGGCTGGTGGGTCCAAATGGGCGCACTCTTTTAATAAGGGAGTTTGCCTAACCTGACTGCTTCTGATTCAGCAGGCAAAGAGGTGAAGCTGGGGGCTAGCCTTTGATCACTTTCTGACTCCAGTTTTCAGGTTTCAGGTGGCAGAAATGAGGTCATATGGGGGACTGCCTTGAGATGAGCTGAGTCTGTCCTTTATTGTAGCTAAGGGGCCAAGTGGCAACAAGTCTGGTTCTGTTTCCAGGCTGAAAAGAAACAAGCAGTTTCTCAGTCTCAAAATGAGGGTGCAGAGTCACTTGGACTCAGAAAGTGGACTTTTAAATGATTTAGAACCTTCAATATACATAGCTTGACTTGTAGGCAGACACTTTATGCTTAGGAACACTCTTGTTTTATGTCTGCTTTATCTAATATGAGAAGGTAGAGGAGAGCAATTGTTAATATAACTAATCACATGGCAGTATTTGAAATGCACATTCCAGGAGCTCCAGCCTCATGGGGTGCTGAGCACACAGCTGACTGCAAATGACTTCAATACAATATTGTTATTTAGGGCTCAAACTCCCCTGCAGGTAGGCTAGAGATGTGTCTTCATTTTCACCTATCCATTTACTTTTTTATGTTATTATTTCAAAAAATGCATGCAATTTTTTCACATTCTGGATGGAAATGCAGATTTTAATAAGCCAATATCCCTGAACTAGAAGAGGCCAGTGTTTCATAGGGAAGAGGGATTTCTAAACAAATGAATACGTAGAGTTTGATACTAGCTATAGTGTTTGTGAGTAAATAGGCAACATGAAGTGACTTAGGCATACTACTACTACTACTACTACTACTACTACTACACACACACACACACACACACACACACACACAAAATTTTTAAAAGTAACTTCTGGTTTTTATGATGGCTTGGTGGTTAAACACAATTGCCTCTCAAACCTGATCATCTGAGTTCCATACATTTATCCCCCTCCCCCCAGAAAAAGGTAGAATAGGGAACCAAACCTCTTACAGTTGTCCTTTGTCTTCAGCATGTGTTCGCGTTCACATAAACACCATGTATATATAACAATAATAGACACAATAAAATAAAAAACAATAATAGACACAATAAAATAAAAATTTTAAGCTAAAGATGTAATCTAACAATACATTAATTTTTAATTTCTTTCTACAGGAAAGAATAGAAAGACACACATACATACATACATACATACATACATACATATATATATATACATACATATATAGAGAGAGGGAGAGGGAGCATGTGTTCCAGTAGACTTTGATTGTGATAAATTAACAACAGCAACAACAAAAATCAATATTTTACCAACCATCTTTTCTGATACTTAGAAATTTAGGAAAGACTCTGACCCACATACTTGCACATACAATATTAACATACCTGTAAATATAATATTATTAACATACCTGTGGATACCTTAATGTACCTTACATACAATATTAACATATCTGTACATATATTATTAGCATACATGTTGATATAATATTAATGTACTTGTACTTACAGTATTATTAACATACCTGTGCATATAACATTAACATATCCAACTGAAACAGGTTTTCACTGAAATATTTGTCAACTAAACCCAGAAAAATCTGCTTTTCCCAGAATGTTTTCAAAGTATCAAGTTCCCACTGTTAGCTGTAGAATGGCCCCCATGTAGACATTAGACAAATTTAAAGACTGGAGATAGTACATCAAAAATGACAGAGCTGAGGTTTTCTAACTCTATTGAACTTTGGTGCCTTGTAGGGAAGCTGCCACGGTGTGTAATATTCTGGGTCCCTGTTCTATCTAAGTGACTCTTTATTTGAGGTAAAAAATCATTTCACATAAGTAATGGCCACTTGTTCATAAGTTTTCTGTATTTTGGTCAATCTTTGATGGAGACCACCTCCATCCCTCAATCCCCTTTTCCAAAATCTTTGTGCTTGAGATTTCAGACATCAAGTAATGGTTTTGTCTAGAATGTTGGGTGTTGCAAACACTTAGATGCACTTGAACAGGGAAAGCCCTAACTCTGGGAAGGAAGAGCCATCTGAAGAAGTTACTGGGTAAACTGTAATGTACAACTGGGTAGAGGCTGTGGGAAAAGCTCAGAGTCTGGGAGAAGTGTGGTCTTTGTGTTTTGGTTGTCCATGTATCTGCAGACACCTGGTTTTGGTCCCTCTTAGATTTTTGCATCCATGATGTGTGTGGGGGCCTGTCACCATCTTGGTTGTAGAGTCACCAAGGAAAGAAAAGAGGATATTATAGCCCAGAATGCTCAAACATTTCTCAAGAAATCTTTAATTTTGATTTTAAACTGTGAGACATCTTTCTAATGTCTGAATGTTCCCCAAATTCAGCCACATGGTTGAATACAAGTGTGTGTGTGTGTACTTATGTATAAGTGCAGGTGCCTGCATCTGCATATGTACATTTGTGCATGTGTATGCTTGCATGTGCATGTGTGGCTACACACACATGTATGTATGTGCATGCGTGTGTGTGTGTGTGTGTGTGTGTGTGTGTGTGTGTGAGTGTGAGTGTGTGTTGTGCACATGTATATGGCTGGCAGAAAACGATCTTGGGTGTTATTCTATAGTCACTCTCTGCTTCATTTTGAGACAGGGTCTCTCACTGGCCTGGAACTCACCAAGTAGGCTAGTCTGGCAGGCCAGGGAGCTCCAGGGATTTTCCTGTCTCTGCCTCTCCAACGCTGAGATTGCAAGTGCACAGTATCATACCTGGATTTGTTTTTATAAGTTCTGGGGATCAAACTCATGTCTTCAATCTTGTATGGCAAGCACTTTACTGACTAAAATTTCTCACCAGCCCCAAGACAAGGATTCTTAACCACACTGCTCAGAAGTGAAGAAGGGCTTTAAAACTCAGGTTCAGAACTCTACTGACCTCCACAAAGACCATCTTGACATTTCCCAGAGGCATTTGCCCCAATCCTGGACACAATGATATGCTAGCTTCTACTCCGATACCCACCTCAGTGATGCAGCACTTCCCATGATACCCTTGTGTACTGGGACAGCTATTCTTGAGTTGTGCACAGGGCTAGGACTGACCTTGCTGGTCTGGCTCCCAGGCTGACTCAGCTCACACTGAATGCATATCATGTGGCACATGGACTCTGTGACAAGCACCCCTTACTGATCCACAACAATGAACCTTGGCTCTAGTGTGTATTGGATTCTTGGAAAAGATGAATTTGTCTTGGGAGGTTTCTCACTCAGGATGACTTAAGACCAATGTTTGCAGAATCCATATTTCTATATCAGGGGGGCCAGAAAAAACATGAAGGCCACTCTGAGGTAAGTAAATCTGGGGCCACTGGAACAGACCCCGGGGACATGGGGACATGATTACAATTAAACTATCCAGCTGTGTCAGTGGCCAGTATCATCACTGGGTTTCCCAAAATGTGAGCCAGTCAGTCATTTGGGGGATGTTCTTAGGCTAAGTAGAGTTGAATCAAATCTCCTGACTCCTGCTAGCACTTCTACTTAGGATGCCTCAGGCTATCTCTACATACCTTAAAGCCTGTTATGAAATTCTCTCTCTCTCTCTCTCTCTCTCTCTCTCTGTCTGTATATATATATATATATATATATATATATATATATATATATATAAATGCATTTGTTTTAATTTAATAGAGGAAAATGATTAAATATGAATGTTCTTCAATTGTAAAGATGGTGACAGGGTGACAAAAATTAAACATCATTCACTTCCTGGTGATGGATAGTGCTGGAGCTTAGCTATCCAACACAAGAGTACAAGCCACAGTGTTATGTGATCTGTATAGATTTTGTTTGTATGCAAAACTTAAACCTATTTTACAGCCCTGAGCAAAAGACAATAATTCCCTCATTTATGCTTTTCCTACTGATCACACCACAAAGGGATAAATTTTAGAAATATTAGGGTAAATCATATTTATTCAAATTAATGTCTTTTATTTTTTATGCTTTTTATTATATATAGTATTGCTGCTGACCATTTTAAATTGCATACAGAGATTCCACCAGAACTCCATTGCTGCAGTGGGTAAAAGACTTTGCCCTGTCTAATCACAACCTGCATCCTCTAAGATAGAGCCTCTAAGATAGAGGGAAGCTCCTGAAGGACCAGGATGCTCTAAGGGAGATGAAACAGTCCATCCTTGAAGAGAAGCCTGCTAAGCTCAGGAAGTAAACAACTCAAGGCTTCAGGAAGTCCCCAAAACTGATCAGATTCACTAGGATCTTCCGTCTTCAAGAATATGTAAACAGTAAGGACTGCTGAGAGACACTCTCAGACAAGTCAAAGTGCCTAGAAAAGATACTCTCCAATCTGTTAAGGTCCTGTAGTATGGTACACTTCAGCTTTCCAGCTTTCAGGAGCTGTCACTCATGCTGGGGTGGGCTTTTGGTGATATAGCCATCTTTGACTCATTTCTGTTCCTGTAAGTAATCCCTGATGTATAACCCTGCAACTAACTCCAATAAAATCATCGAGTCATACAGTTGGACTTTGGTGTGGGGGTGGGGGTGGGGGTGGGGGTAGGGGTGGGGGTGAGGGTGGGGGTGGGGGCAATTGTCATTACTTTGGTCTATCACTTGTTCCCTGTCTGGAGTAACCTGAACTTTGTTTTTATCTCCCTTGGAATAGTGTCACACATCATCTGACTGTATCTTAGATTGTGATTAACTCTGGGGAAGAAGCCTGAATTAAAATTCCCTGCCCCACGGCACAGTCTCTCTATTTGAAGGAACACTTCAATTTTTCTTATAACCTCTCTTTTCTTGGCCAGATTTTTCTCTTTCCTCACCACCTAGGTTCTCCCCATCACTGGACACCTTGCAAGGGCCCCAGGGATCCCCATAATACAGATTGTTACAAGTGTCAGATAGCATAGATGGTTGCATTTTTCTACCCTGAATATAATTGTCTCTACTAAGTGACCAATATCTGTTGGCCTCTCTGGAAACAAAGGATGATTCTCAGAAGTGGGTGACTAGATAACCTCTGGGGGTGGGACCAGGACACTGAGCTTCACTAAGTCCTGTGGACTCATACAGAAACAAGTATGGTAGGTACTGATGCTACTCAAAGCCTTTAAAATCCCCTGACTTACAGCCACCCTGGGGGACTATGGGGATAGGGGCTCTACTGTTCTCCTCCTTCTACTAGTCCTCTTTTTCCTTTACTTCTTTCTCTTCCTTTCTCCTCAACTACAATGACATTTGTTCTTGCTATTGTACTACAATTTGGGCCCATGACCCAAGCCTTCTCAAGGGTGGAGTTTGCTACCTCTTCCTCCATTTGTCAAGTGCCTACTAGTCCAGAACCCTGGTGTGAATGTTGAACAACAGAACCAGAATCAGACCTAGGCTCCCACTTACCTCTTGGGTCACACTGTCTCTCATATGTCTCCAAAGTCAATCCCCTTTGCCTTCCAAATGATATCCCTGAGCAGCCAACCTTTCCAGGGTCTTTGCCTCTACTTAAATGTTCTCGCTAATAGAAAGTGTTCTCAAGGCTAGTCCTCTGAGCCCTTGGACCAACAACTGCCTCAGTTAGATTAACAAGACCATCTTTTCTCCATAGCATAATCCCCACTTAGGGTTGTTTGACCCTTGAGTTATTTGGCAAGGCTGGACACTTTCTGCTTGTGACACCTTGGGAATGTTACTGGATTCTAGCGGGCAGAAGCCAAGAATAGGATGAATAAAGCAAGACTTCAGAAAGAGTCATTTGGTTCTAAACATTGCTAATATCTGAAATTAATAAACAACTCCGTTTTTCTGCTTTGGTCTACACAAGTCTGTCTGTCTGTCTGACTGTCTGTATATATGTGTGTATTCCTCTGTCTTTCTCTTCCTCTCTCTCTCTCTGTATGTGTATATCTGTCTGTTCTCTCTCTCTCTCTCTCTCTCTCTCTCTCTCTCTCTCTCTCTCTGTATGTGTATATCTGTCTGTTCTCTCTCTCTCTCTCTCTCTCTCTCTCTCTCTCTCTCTCTCTCTGTGTGTGTGTGTGTGTGTGTGTGTGTGTGTGTGTGTGTGTGTGTGTGTGTGTGTCTGTATCTGTGTGTATTCATACTAGGGACTGAACCCTAGTATGTGCTTTACTTATACTAAGCAAGTGTCATAGCTGACTACTATCCAATTCCAAATTTCTTTTGCTTATCAACTTTAGCTCCAAGTCACTGCACTCCCTCAGTGAGGAGATGAGTCAGTATATTTGTTGAACACATAAGTGACATTTCCTTCCTGGAGGAAACACAAGATCACATCAAGGTCACTTGCAGGTGTCTGACCTTCTGTCTCGGGAAGTAGTCTCACTGAGGGATGATACAGTGAAAGGTCTATGGCAGACTACTTGCTGAATAGATATACTAGCCTCTTCATTAGCACACACATTGGCAATTAATACATGTGTTTTCCAAAGTGGTTATAAGCCACTAAAACATTTGTGCCTCTAAGTTGGCTGACTGTTGACCTTTTGTGATTTTATTGCCCTATTAATTTGCTGCATATTATGATTTCTATTAGCTGTGTGAACTTGCGCCATTTAGTCACTTTGGGCTTAGTTTCTTCAAGATGTCTATACAGATGCTTTTGCTCCCTCAGCCCCAGGAAGGAGGAGTCAGGTGATGCTCAAAAAGTACTGGGAACATTGCATGGCCTGCCTTTGCAATTATAAGTGCCTTATTTAATACCCACAACTATTCCATGAAGCCAGTAAGTAGTGTAACTTCATAGGATGCACAATTCACAGAAGGCCCAGTTAGGACAATTTGATGGCTTTGTGTGTGTGTGTGTGGACATGGAGTTGAGCACTGGCTTCCTTTCTCAATCACTCTTCACCTTATTCCCTTTTAAAGATTTATTGATTTGTATTTTACATTTATATGTATATGTGCTTGTGAGAGAGAGAGAGAGAGAGAGAGAGAGAGAGAGAGAGAGTGTGTGTGTGTGTGTGTGTGTGTGTGTGTGTGTGTGTGTGTGTCTATGCATATGGGTGATTAGGGAGGCCAGAAGAGGATGCCAGATCCCCTCATGCTGGGCTTACAGGCAGTTGTGACCTACCTTTTATGGGTGCTGGGAACTGATCTCCAGTCTAAGGAAAGATAAGCAAGTGTTGTTAACCACTGAGCCATCTTTCCAGTCATCTGCATTATGTTTGGTGGCAGATCTCACTGATCCAGTAGATCCGGATTGGCTAGACTGACTAGCTGGCAAGCCTCCTGTCTCTGCCTTCCCAGACACATGCTACTACTACAACCAGGTTTTACATGGTGCTGGGGTTGATTGAGGTCCTTATGCTTGCATAACAAACATTTTATCAACTGAACCATCTCCCCATCCCATGGATGGCTTTCTTTCTTTTACTTTACTTTTATTATAAAATCCCATGGATGGCTTTCTTTCTTTTACTTTACTTTTATTATAAATAAAGATATGTTATTGGAGTCCTTGATTGATATTGAAGAATCTGAAATATTGCATTTTTTTACATGGTTGTTTTTTTTTTCCTAGAAGTTACTAAAATATTAGAAGGAAGTTGCCCTAACCAGTTAGTGTGAAGCACCACATATTAAAAAAAAAATACAAAGTCAGTAAATGCTGTTAGAGATTCCAAAGGGGTGGGCTGCTTAGATGGATGGTATTTGAATTCTTGGTGGAAGTGAGCAAACCTTCATATGGACTCTGTACTAGGGTTGGGCCCCAAAGGTTTCCATATAGGATCTTGTCCATGTTGCCTTTCCTGCGCTTTCTATACAGAACTGACATTGGCCTGGAGCCAGAGGATGGCTACTTTGCTGTAGTAGGGGAGAAGGGTGTATGAACAGCTCTAGACCCAATGAGTCATTCTGGCCTGGCGCAGTATCCCCAAGCCCTTGAGGGGAAACAAATAGACTTTGTTGGAAGGAACCATTTGTGTGCATGAATGGCCCCTAGTTAACACTTCCAAGGAAGCCTGTAACTTTGCCCCTGGCTTAACCAGCTTGGCCTGGAGAAACCACAGTGACTGAGAAATGGGGGTGGCTACATTGGACTGAGGCCTTTGTGATCAGCATGGAACAAAGATGCTGGGTCTCTGTAGAAAGAAATCCTGGGGGATGCATTTGACATGCTCAAACCTATCAGAGGGATTTCCTGTGGTCTGGGGGAATGTCCACCTGAGGCACTAGCTTCTGACTCCAGCTTCATCTGTCTCCCCAAGAATCAGACTCAACTTTCAAGTCTTCTTTCTTCTTCCCCTTTAGTTGGGCAGTGGCTCTGTGTTACTGCCAGAGCTCACATCAGTGATGTCTATCCACCTCTATCCAGGAGCTTCCTGATGAGACTCAGCTTGATGATGTCACACTGTAGGAAATATTTTTTTGGCAGCTGTCATGAGAATTTCTTATAAATAGAAACTTACTCTTCAGAGAGAAAGAATGCTCAAAAAGGTCCCTTAGGTAGAGGTGATGGTAACTGATTTTTCCCAGCATAAGTGTGTGCAGATTGTTGTACAGAGGGAGATTTGTGTATTACTCATGAGAGAGAAGGAATAAGAATATGGGATTACATGTAGAATGGATGCCTGTGGGATGGCTAGAATCTGGTTATAAACCCCTTATGTGGCCAAGAAACTTTGAGTAAAGTCATTAGACTCCAGTTAATGTAGACAAGTTTTATTTATACAATTTATATAGACAATTCTTCTAAGAAATGATTTTTTATCTTTATGTGTATGAGTGTCTTGCCTGTGTATATGTCTCTGCCCCACTTGAATGACAGGTTCCTTTGGAGGCTGAAAGAGGGCATCAGATCCCCTGGATAGTTATGATTGTTAAGGATCAAACCTGGATCTACTGGAAGATTATTCAGTACTCTCTTAAAAACTAAGCCATCCCTCTAGCCCAAGAAATGAGGTTTTTAGTACTTTTGATAGAGGTGGAGTGAAGTCCCATGCAGGTACTTTGTGAATTTAGAAGCCAACAGAAATATAAGCAAATAAATGTCTGGGATTCACGGCAATTTTCAAGTAGCTCTGAATTCTTGCAAGTTTATGAAATTAGGGTTTGGAGTAATTTTCCATAAATGTCCTGGGAGTGAGAGCCGTGTGTGTGTGTGTGTGTGTGTGTGTGTGTGTGTGTGTGTGTGTGTGTGTGTGTAACATCTGACAGACATTGTAAATAGCCCTCCACTAGTTTGTACTATGGATAACATCTCCTTTACCTCTTCCTGAAACAAAAACCAGGGCCCTGGGCTTCCTCTGCTGAGGCTCCTTGTGCACCTAGGATGAAGCATGCCCTTGTTTATGAGTTCCTTGGAGCAGGACAATGAACTGAGCTATATAGCAGGCACGTGGTGAGTCTTGCACTCATTAACCCAGATGGAGGTCACAGCTCCATGCTGGCAGCTGCTTGGAAACAACAACTTGTCAAAACTTCAGGCTAGAGCATAGGGTTCCAGCTCATTGGAACCCAATTCCAAGATGAGGCCCAGCAGAAGAGGAAGATGTGCTTGACTAGCCCCAGATAGGCCCAGCAGATGTTTTGCGGGCCTCCTCACTGCTGAGCTCAAGTGCAGCCTGGGCTCATCACCCAAACAGGGCCCCTGGGAGCACACTGATGAGGCTCTCACAGTGCCAGAAGCACCCCCAGCGCATGGCTCTACCCACTCCCTCTGGGCTGGGCTGGCCTCCTGCCAGTTCCTTTGGAAGGGAGGGGTGGGGACAGGCAGGCAGTCTCACATGAACAACTCTTGCAAAAGATCTAGCAATGCTTCTGTACGACATTGCTTTGTCACGAGCTGTACAGACTCCAGTGAGGTTGGGTTGGAAACAAGATGGAAGTTGGGTGTTTAGGGACAACCAAGGTGCTGCTTCTGTGCTACTCTTCCTCAGGGGATGGAGGGAGAGCTGAGCTGTGTTATACAAACAGGTCTTAGAGCTGCTCTGCCTGCTGAGAATTCTCCCAGCCTCCCTCAGACCAAACAATTGCCTGCCTCAGAACCCAAACACATTCCAGAAAGAAGTGAAGAGTTACTTGCCTGGTTACTTTATCTCTCTCTCTCTCTCTCTCTCTCTCTCTCTCTCTCTCTCTCTCTCTCTCTCTCTGTGTGTGTATCTAACTTGGCGTGATCTACTGCCCACATTCTCCATGGGTGTGTGCCTGTATAAATTTCCTGTGCATGTAAATGATGAGAGTGTATGTAGAGTGTACGATGTTTGAATGTCTATGTCTAGTGTGTTGGGAAGTCTATACAGTTCAGTGCTCCATATGTAACCATGGACAGTGAATATGTTCTCTGGTTCTTTATATGCCTTTATTCTTACCACTATGAGTATATGTCATAGGAATATATGTGTGCTTGTATACACATGGTAAACATGCATATTGCATACACATAAGCTTTTCTCTGTGTGCAAGTATATGTTTGGCAACATGGTTGATGATGTACTGCTTCTATGTGTAGATATTCAGGCCTATACTTGTGTAATTGGATTATGAATATATGTTTTAATAAACGTATCTGTTATCTTCGTGGTATGAAGTTCATGCACCCAATCAGTGCACAGGCCCCAGAAGATGTAATTTTTGTGTATCCAGATTGTGTATCATCTTGTTGAGTGAGTGGGAGAGGGGCTCAGAGTGAATAGTGAGTATGCCTGTGCTGACCATTTGAGGCATCCTCAGACCCTGTACCTGCAGGTCTTTCCCTATCACCATGGTTCCACTTCATCTGAGCCCATGAAACTGTTTATAGATCCCAAATGAATCAGTTTAACTCCTCCTCTAGACTTTCACACACATCGTTCCTTCTATTGGAATGCCTCTCCCTCATCTTTTTGACACCCACTCATTGTCCAATTTTATTTATTGAGTGTTTGCAGTATGCAGAGTTCCATTGTAATATATTTCACTTGTCTCCAATATCTCCTTGAACTGGCTCTTCTATGACTTCAATTTAAATTAAAATATATCTCCTTCAAAGAAGCTTTTAATGCTGAGGGCTCTTATTTTCCTGTCTAAGCTGTTGACCACAAGGACAAGGGTGATATAACACAGGCCTCTGCTTTAAGAATTATACCCTAGGCCAGTGGTCCCCAAACTTCCTAATGCAGTGACCCTTTAACACAGTTCATCATTTTGTGGAGACCCCAAACCATAAAATTATTTCATTGCTACTCCTTAATTGTAACTTTACTACTGTTATGAATCCTACTGTAAGTATCTGATATGCAACGCTCAAAGGAGTCATGGCCCACAGGTTGAGAACCACTGCCCTAACCCGTATTTGGAATATATGCTCAGCCTCTACTTTCATTTAAGAGTTGGGGTCACTGTGTCTCACCAAGAGGAGCATGAAATAGCAATGTAGCTAGCAACCTTGTCTGCCTCTAGAGTCCAGGAATGATATAATTTTAACATCCCTGGACTACAACTTAATCTTCTGATTGGTGGATTGAATAAATAGAAACATTTATCGAATTTTTGTAGTATGCAGAGTTCAATTCTAATATATTTTTGTTTGAGTCCATTTCATGAGATATGTATTTGGTGGTATGTCCATGAGGGTGCACATAGACTTATGTGTGTAGTATTTGCTATCTATGAACATTGAAATCTGAAGATGCAAGATTACTTCTGAAAGGTGGTATCCTGAAGACTGTAAACCTTCAGGTTGAGGTAACAACCACCCTCAGAAAAAAAGCTATTGCAGCAGACAGAATAATGGCTCTAGAAATGTCTACCTCTAAAGGCCAGTACTTAAGTCACCTGGACCATAAGAATTAAGGTTACAGAAGAAATTAAGGTGGCTAATTACCTGACTTTAAGAAGGTTGGATTATCCTGGATTACCTGGGTGGGTCTGGTGTAATCAGAAGAGCACTTAAAAGTGCAAGGCAGGGCAGTAGAGGAAAGTCACAGTGCTGAGGTATAAGACCAACTAGCCCCACCCTCACTGACTGTGAAGACAGTGGATGGAGCCAGGATCAAAAGCATGCAAGAAATTTGTAGAAACTAAAAGGGCAAGATAGTGATGATTTTCTTGAGAGCCTCTGATGGGAACACAGGTCTGCCAACTCCTTGAGTTTAGTCCAATGAGACACATGTGGGAGCTGGGATCATCGACAAGAGAAAGCGAGTTTGTGTTGTTTTAAGCTGCTAAATTTGAGATCGGCTACTTACAAAAGCAACCAGAAATTGGGACAGGGCCAAAGTCTCAGGTCAGGAGAAACTGGTCTTACCTTCAGTTAGAATCCAGACAATAACTTGAAGGGATCAAAGTACATAAAGGATAAAGGCTGTTAAATGAGATGCATCATGAGTAAATCACCACCGAACATTCACAAGAAGTTCATGGTCATGGACCAAGCATGCTGAGTAGCTTGTTGACCTTGACTTACATGCATTTGATCAAGCCATACACAATTACTTGGGAGAACTACTGGGTTATTATTCCTGCTGCTAGTTTTGGGAGAAAACCCAAACCAAGTCTACCGGCACCAATGGAACAGTTTTGATGATGAAGAGATATTTTCTTTAACATGAACTCATTCTTCTAGGTTATCTGTAGATAAGGCCCTTGTAGAAGTGACTACCAAGCTGGTCCTGAAAGGTCACCATGACTCCAGACAGATCAACGCTCATTGGACAGTATGTCGAAAAACCCCAGTTGGCAATGGCCAGTTAGCGTCAGCACCATCAATAGCAATAAAATGAATAATTACGTATTTCCCACTTAGCTCATTGTTGGGGGTTGAGTGAAAGAGCCACAAATAGTACTACTAACAAAGCTCATGAAGGAGACTAGGCCGAAGCTGAGGGACAGCTAGGGGTGAGTTCCATTACTGCAATTAGCACACTGTGTAAACAGCACTTAAGGGCTCTATCTGGGAGTTTGTGGTAATCCATCTGAAATAGACAACTATTTTATGCAGGGAGGAATGGAAGGGACCACGTCCAAGTCAATTTAACAGTCTAGTCTGCAAGCAACCATCTCCCTCCTTGTTCCTGCCTTCTCTGTCTCCCCTGCTTGGCTCACAGCCCTGTTACTTCTAAGCATCTCTGTTCATACAAGGGTCAGACACAGGCTCTAAAACACCAGGTGTGCTCAGCTTGGCAGCAGTGGGCAGGCACAGCTTACACAACGGGAAGCTCTTGCTCAGTTTGTTCTATCTTCCTTCTTGTCTCAGTATCATTTGTGCTCTCTGTGAACTTTTGTCTTGAGATGTAAGGGGTAGGAAACCACGTTTTCTATATAGAGATGGTCCCCAAGCAGGGAGCCCAGATGCCCCACAAGGCTCCTCCTCAGATGTTCCTGTTGTTGTGTTTTCATATTCTCATATGTATGTGGTTATGCATTTATATGTGGTCTCTATATAACCCTTCCCTGCCCCATTCCTGCTCCCATTGCAGTTAGCATTCTATTATCCTAATGCACTCTGAGTAAACTCATCCTGCTCTGAGCTGATTTAAAAATGAAATTGCTTTATCCTCTCTAGCTATCTGTTACTCTAGTTAAATGAAGATTTTTAAAAGTCCAAAATGCCAGAATGTTGACCCTTTATTAGTGACTCAAAGGATTTTTCTCTAATAGCAAGTTGACACCTGTAACAATTAAATGTGACCTCAAACATTGCCTCATATCCCTGTAGGGATATGTGCCTCTGATTTCATATACAGAATGAATGTCTGTTTTATAGTGTCTTGCATCTTGGAGATGCTACCTTGCTGAGATGATAACATCCTATAGGGACAATTCAGATTTTTTTTTCTGGGACCAAGTTCAGCTCTCAGTCCCCTGTGCTGCTCTGTACATACCTCATGTATTGTTCCAGAATATTCCATTCAGCTGAAGCCGTGGCTGCCCATTCTGTCTTCTATCTGGTGGGCATAACACAATAGGATCTCCTTTCCCAGAGTACAGAGGGCTTCACAGTTCAGTTGGGTAAAGAACAACACAGCCTCTGTTCAGAGACAAACCACAGCTTGAAGAAAGCAGAGGGCCATATCTGACTCATCCAATGACTCATACCTGGGATTACTGTGCCTCAACTAGGCTTCCTGCATCCTGTCACAGCTTGCAAGAAGCTGTGAGGAGACTTCAAAAGAGAAAACTCTCTCTTGCATGCTGTGTTGGGGATGGATCCACCCGTCTGGATCCAGGGCGAGCTCCTTGCAAGCAGCCATCAAGATAACTTTATCAGTAGCACAGAATCTGATTGCTAAGATTCCAGTTGGCAGCAAGGAAAAGATGATGGGAAGGTACCCTTTATGGTCTGGCCAGCTCAGAGTACTCTTTCATCTCATAAGTCTTGGGGAGGAGCAACGAGTTTCCACGTGCAAAAGACAGCACCATTGTCACTGTTTGTGCAGACCAGAGCCAGTTGAGGAAGTGTATCTTCAGGAACACATAGACATTAGTGACAAATATCCTGGTAAATGCATTGATTCTGGTTGCTACAGCAATTATCTATCTCTTTACATTGAAATCCAAGTTACCACAGGGACTGCATCAGACCTCTGGGAAACCTTGTACTGACAGAATACCTGTGACCCAGCTCCCAGGTTTTTTTTTTTTTTTTTTTTTTGAGAGAAACCAGTGTAAGCTTCTTGCTTCAGGTGTCTGACATTCCTCGCCGCACAGTTGATCCTCAGCTCTGACTCACTGAGTGACTGGGGCCACAGAGAAGCCAGTAGATTTCCACTATTCCCATCAGGGGTCTTTGTACCCCCCAGAGCAGACAGTCACCCAAATTCCATCCATTAAGAAAAAAAAAAAAAAGAATGGGCTAATTAAGCCTGCTAGCCTAATTTTGTGCTTTCTAATTTTGCCCTTTAAATGCATCATAATTATCAGATGCAAAATACATTTTCAAACACAGAGCCACTGACGGGAGGAGTATTTTTAAATGTGCAAGGCTAAGATGGGAGCTAGCCGAAGAAGCAGGCAGTATTTTTAACTTGTGTCATTGGGTGGGAAAGGCCTGGTCTCTCTGACACCCTCTACTTTATTTGAAAGGAGAGCTGTGTATACTTGCAGTGATTGGAATGGGTGTCACTGCTGCTGTCCCTGGGCATGTTTGTGGGTAGCATGTCCTTCAGGGTGTGCTGAGTTCAGGAAGGAGGTAAGGTCTCAGTCCTGAGACTCTGGCTTCACAGGATGGGAGGAATAAGTACATTCCATGGGTGCTTTGTGTCTGCCTGCTGCCAGCTTTCACTTGTATTTTAAAGCTTTTAACCACTTTTTTCTTATGACTTTATACAGAGCTTTTGTTATTGAGACTTCTTTCTCTCCAAACTGTCCAGACTGGGATTGTGTAATTCTATGTACAGCAAATGTTGGGAAAAATACAAAAATAAGTACCCAACATACTATGTTCAGAATATTTCTGCATATTTTCACAGGCCATCCCTGTAAGTCATTTATTCCATATGAATGCAACACAATGCATTTCTGTGGAAAAGCAGGGTATTGCAACACACCTGTGAGCACAGCCCTTAGGAAGTAGAAGTAGGAGGACAAGGTGTTCAAGGCTATCTTTGGCTAACCTGGGCTACAGAGACCTTATCTCATGCCACAAATAAAATGATCATGAAAAGCAGGCTGGCACTGAACTTGGGGGTCTTTTCCTCTACAAGTATGTGCACCTTTATATTGTGAGGCCTTTTTTTTTATTATGTGGGAAGTCTGCTACTTCCTCTTCCATGTAGCCTAACTGCTCCTGGTTGTACCCATCAGACCCTCAGAGAATTGGGATTTGAAGGGACGCTATCTTCATGCAAAACTTGGCCTATAAGAACAGTAGCTTTAATGCATGACTCCATGCTGGCAAAGCTCTGGAAGCCACTATGTTGCCTGAAAACCCTGTTTTGATCAAGTGTGATGACACTGATACATGGGTGTCCTCTGCAGCATCATTTGTAATTGCCAAAAGGTAAAAAACAAACCAAATCTCCATTGGTTGGTTAGTGCATTAATGACACATTTGTTAAATGGAATATTATTTACTTATAAAAAGTAATGAGCAACTGATGCATGTTAAGGCATGAATAAACCTTGAAACCACAATACCAAGTAAAGTAAGCCAGCTACATTTTGCACAACGTATTTATTTGAGAAACAATGGTGTGTGTGTGTGTGTGTGTGTGTGTGTGTGTGTGTGTGTGTGTGTGTGTGTGTGTGTGTTTGGTGCTGCTTAATTAAAATAAAAAGAGATTTGAAGCCACTGGAAAAAAAATTGTTGTGTTGCTTAATTCCAAGAGGATTTCAAGCCACTTACAAAGTGTGCATGAATAGAAAAGAAACAATAAAATAAGAACAAAACAGTCATAGAATGAAGCAGGAGACACTGAGCATCGCAATGGCATGGAACATAATGGTTTCTGGTGTCAGTTTGACCCTCAAGTAGGTTCATTAGGTAGAGTGGCTGTGCCTGTCTCTTTCATTTTTGAAGGGCGACTTCATTCACATGTACATTCCCACAACAGATACAGTTAAACCCAAAATAATAAATCATTTTATGTCTAATGTATATATGTGACTTTGTGCATCTATGTAAAATCTAGGAAGCACTCATGACAATTTTTGTCTTTCTGACTGGCTTAATTTGCTTAACACGATCTCCAATTGCAGCCACTTTCTGGCAAACAATATAATTCGATTCTGATGGAGGGAAAGAATTCCATTGTCTACGTATACCACCTTTATTTATCTTTTCCCCTGTTGGTGGACACTGAGGATGGTTTCGTGGCTTAACCACAGTGTAAAGTACTGCAGTAAACACTGGTTCACATACTTCTCTGTGATAGGCTGAGTTGAAATCCTTCAGGTAAATGCCCAGAGCTGGGTCAAATATTTTTAGCTTTTCTTTTCTCCTCTCTCTCTCTCTCTCTCTCTCTCTCTCTCTCTCTCTCTCTCTCTCTCTCTCTCTCTCTCTCTGTTTCTCTCTCTCTCGTAATACCTCTGGGTTGACTTCCTTGGTGGCTAGACTAGTTTACATCCCCATCAGCAGTGTTGGGGGTGTGTCTGTTTTGTCCACATTCTTGATAGCATTTGTTGCTGTTTTCTGTTGCCTGACATTCTAACTGCTTGATATACCCATATGTAAGATGACAATATCAATAAGCCCTGTCTTGATTCATTTTGGATGTATGGGGGGATTAAATGGCAACTGAGTATGTGAAAAGGGTCCAGAGATATATAAGAACAATTCATATTATTAAATAAAATAGAGTCATTTGAAAATTTTCTATTTCCTTTTGCTACTGTAACAAATTACTGTAGTTAGTAGCTTAAAATAACACAATTTTATCTTTCTGGGGGGCCAGAGGTTTAATTATCAAGTCCTGGGGATAAGGTAAAAGTGAGGCAGGGTTACATTGGCTCTAGAGGCCCTGGAGGGTTCTTAGAGGCCTCAGGACTTTCCTTGGCTTGGTGCCTCATGTTACTCCAAACTCTGCTTCTCCCATAGCTCCTTTCCTTCTGACTCCGATTGTCCTGCCTACCTTTTTCAAAGACTTGTGATGATACTGGAGTCACCAGGATAGCTCATGCTCAGCTCCCCATGAGTATATTGGGTTAGCTACACCTGAAAAGTCTCTTTGGCCATATCAAAAGAGAGCCTAGGTTCTGGTGATATGATGTGGATATCACTGGGGGACACTAAGAATGTACCATAGGAATATACTGAGTTACCAAGCAGGCATCAGAGCTCCTGATTAAGCATGGAATAGGGACCAGCTGAGTTAGGATAGCCATGACTACAACCCAGCACAAAATCACAGACCTTCTTAAGACATTCTGAGGTTTTAATTTTGGTATCTTGACTCTAGCTCTTCTTCAGCATAAACTTTGTAGATAATAAGGTCATGTTACAGTGACAAAAGGCAAGAGGATAACTGAGCTAAGGACTTAGTGACTAGTCATTCTAGCACCTTTCACATGGCCAGGCTTGAGAGGCATTATTTCTCAAGCTGGTAGCTTCACGCTCTGGGTTGTGGCACTTTCTGTCCCTGGAGATTGAAACGCCCTTGATACTTCACCTGTCATCTCCTCAGTAAGACTTAATTTGACCAATTTCTTTAATATTGCAATCCAGGAGATAACCTCCTTTAGAGGCTCACTGGTTCTTTGGCTGTACTTTGATTAAATTGTCAAATTAGCTATCTGCCTTTCCTGCTCTCTTTGGGTATTTAAACAAATTGATTTAAAAATTTACAGCAAGGTCCTTGGGAGATAGCTCAATGGGTTAAAGTACCTCCTATGCATGCAAGAGTTAAACTTCCCAGCATCCACACAGTATACCTGCATATTGAAGGGTAAATTTGTGAGACTCCTAGAGACAACTCCAGTTGTCTGTCAGCTGAGCAGAAATATCAAGCTTCTGGGTCCAAGACCCTGTCTCAATGCAACAAAGTGAAGAGACAATGTCCTTCTCTGACTTCAACAAAGGCTCTTATGGGTACATGTACTCACACATTCATGTGCACACATTAGACCCACACACACCATAAAACACATAACTAACAGACATGACACACAGTACAAATATTCCATATGACACGAGCATACACATACACACAACTCACAACAAGCAGATGCACAGGAGGACATAAATTTAAATAATAAAGGAAGGAGCTCCTGAGTAAATTGATAGTACAAGAGGGAGGACACAGTTGTCAACAGCTGTAATTCTATCTAGGGAGTGATCACTCACTCAGAAGGAGCTGAGAGCTGCGTGGAGGGTTTTAGCACTAGAAAGGTTCAAGAGGTGAGGGTTGAGTTTAAGTTGCATTCCCCAAATAAGGGCTTTTAATTTGTATTTATGCCAGGACAACCCATAATCTAACAGGATAGAAAAGCAAAGACCAGGAGCAACAGCCAACACAGTCCAGAGCCATGTTCTATATGGGTGAGCCATCTTGGAGGCTCAAGCCAATGTTTTATAGGGAAACAAATTATTGGAATCTCCAGAACTGTGTAAGATGGGCATCATGCTATCACAGTAGCAGTAAGGGTAACACCACTCTTTACCCCAGAACTGTAGAGGGGTTTAATAAGTCTTTTGGGTAGCAAAGAACTCATCACAGTCTTTGACTCCTCAGGAAGATATGGCATCTGGAAGTCTTGCTAAGGACTAAGTTTACTTTAACACAATGAGAGACATCAGACAGCCACCCTGTTTCTCACTGATCCTCTTCAAGTGTACTGGATGATAGGCTAACTACAGCATCCTAGAAGAAACAGAGAGAAGCAGAGAACATTGCCATCAGGGCAGCAATTTCTTATCTAACATAGTTTGTTTAATGTGGCCACTAAGTGGATGCCTTGGAGCTCTTGACGGATCAGGACCTGAGTACAGGTCAAGAACTTCTGTGTTCTATAAATCCATTTTTGTTTACTTGGAATTCTACCCTTACTGTGGAATGTCATGCTAAACCCCTTTCATTTTGGCAATTCTTCCCAATCTAGGCCTGACAGCAAGAATGGTCATTGAAGAGTCAGACAAGATTCTTACTTCTGTTGCTTTGAACTATCTACTTCAATGACACAAACTCTCTATTCACATGTGTCCAGCTAGGCCACACCCTTGCTTCAATATCTATCTAATTCCCAGAGACACCAGCCTTTATCACAGCAGTGGTAGGTTGAGAAGAGTGTTTCAGACCCCTGTCACCTCTTCCAAGAGTTACCAAGAGGAAAGATTTGAATGTCCTTGCCAGGGGCTTTTGAGGGGGAAGAGGAAGAAGGGAAAGATGGGAGAGATAGAGATAGAGATAGGGAGAGATGGAGATACAGAGCAGATAGGAGGAATGAGAATTCCGAGAGAAAATCTCAGCACCCTTAGAGATAAGCTAGGAAGAGACCCCTTAGGGTCTTTTGTCTTTTCAGCCTCTCAATCTTGGCTTGCCTGACATAGATGAGTGCTTATCTCACTTTTCTTCTCAAGATGGTTGTAGAACTGGGAGAAAGCAGAAGAGTAGATCCTTCTTGCTCTCTAGCCTCTGACTTTTTCTCTTTTCTAAACTTCTTGGAAGTTGGACACTCTCCCCTATTTCTAAGGATGATCCCTATGGTCCCTGTGCAATCCACTCCAGATTCCAGGGCATTTTTCCACCACCAAAATGGGCTTCAAACCCTCCAATCCTCTTGGAGGTACAAAGCATAGCTAACTATCTTTGGCCCTCTCAGAGGTAAAGCACCCAACTAGACAGAAAGGTGACCATCTGCGTTGCTTCCTTATGGCCCAAGAGGGAAACCCAGGTCAGGACAGTAATAGATGCAAGGCTTGGGTGAACACCAACAACAGTTTTCATGTCACACATCAGAGACCAGACAAGGAGGGAGGGGTTAGGATGACCTAGCAGCCACTCAAATGGCATATTATGAAAGCTGGGCATTGACAGGCAGACTGTTCCAGGGTCCAGAAGGTTCTTCCCCTGCACCAGGTAGTGCCAAAGCAGCTGCAAACAGGCTTTCACTTTCTTAGACCCTACTGTTTGTAATCTATCTCTTTAAAAAAAGTTAAATCGCTGAAGAGTCTTTCTCTTCTTTTCCTTTTTAAAAAAAAAATGACCTCATAGTTAAAGAATAAGGTAGAAATGTTAAACTCACTTTCTTATAAAATTACATATTTACAAAACATATGTTCAATGTAAAAGCTTCTTAAGAGTGCTGGCAAGATGGCTCAGTGAGCTAAGGCTCTTGCCACACAGGCCTGATGACCTGAGTTTGATCCTGAGAACCTACATGCAGGTGGAAGGAGATCCATTCCATAAAGTTGTCCTTTGGCATGTACATCACTTTTTGTGTCCACAACACATATGCCACACACATACTAATAATAATAAATTAAAAGTTTAAATAACAAACCCAAACCTTTCCTTAATAAGACATGATTATAGTAATTGCTTTAATTTGTGGATTATTTTTCCATGTAGAGAATAATCAAACATTGGCCCCAAGATCATAGATACTGCATTCTTGTGGAGCATGGCAAAACATGCCCTTAAGTAGAAACCAATTTGGTGCCAAAACTCAAGTTGGTTCCTTCTTCAGAATACACTGAAATAAAATGACACATTTGATCCTAAACAGCAAGTACTCACTCATGGTTCATCCAACTAACACATACTTAAAGCATCTACTGAGTATGCCTGATGCTGAATGAGAGGTGGACTGCAGATGTCACAGGGCTATATGTAGCTCATAGCCAACTTCCTCCCACTCAAGACACAGCCTTCAAGTAGCAGTGCACAGCCTATCAGTAAATCCTTCAGTAGAAAGAATGTTCAGAAGTCCATTGTGTAGATAGGTGTGGATATGCTCCTGTTTACAATAGTATCTGAGAATAATATCAAACAACATTTCCTCTGGGTCTGCATTCTATGAACTGAATTTCAAGATGAAAGTTTCCATTTGGTATTTTGATAAGAATTTACATCTTGTCCTTGAGTAATATGGCAGGCCAGTGTTGACCCATGCCTTATTTAGAAGTGATGGAGCAATGGGCATGGTGGCACACACCTTTAATCCCAGCACTCAGGAGGCAGAGGCAGGCAGACCTATGGAGTGCATTTCAGGACAGCCAGGGCTATACAGAGAAATCCCATATCAAATATAAGCAAACAAATAAGCAAACAAACAAAAGTGATGGAGCAAGGGACTCATCACACCTTCAGGGACTTACCATTCATGATAAATCTTTCACAAGATGGTGCTGGAACTGGTAGGTCAAAGGGCACTCTGAAAACATAGTTAATGGTCAATTAAGTGACAATTAAGCCAGGTCAATTAAGCCAGGAAAGTTCAGAGTTGACAAGATTTTGAGCATTATCTTTTAAGCGGTCGCTCAGTGAAACTCCCTACTCTCCTCCATAATAGGAGCCTTGGGTTTTTTTGCCTTGCTTCAGCTTCCAAGCCCCTGTAATCTTAAATGGCATTTCTCCTTTCAGAGACTTGTTTGCATCCATACACTGAAAGAAGCCATGTGACTTTCCTAGCTCTCTTGTGCCCTAAAATCCAAAAATCTCGTGACTCAACATTTAAGAAACAAAGACTTCCAAATGTCTTTCTTTGAGGTATCATTTGTACACAGTGGCACACTCCAGTGTACTGTTGACTCAGTCTTCACAAATGTGTATAATGTCATGCAACCTCACCCGAACCAAGACACAGAAAATTTCCACCACCACAAAATGCCCTTCCAGTCAACTCTCCACCCAGAACCAACCGCTGATTTGATTTCTGTCATTGCAGGTTACTTTTGCGTGTTTCAAAATGTCATGTCCCCAGAATTGTGCAGTGTGCACTTCTGTGTCTGGCTTCCTTTGCTAGACTGCTGCTTTTGAGATGGCTCTGGGATTGTATCATGTGTGTAGTTTGTCCCATTATTTTGCTGAGTAATATTCCATTGCATGAATACATTGTGCTTGGATTTTCCACTTTGAATTGGTAGACATTTGGTCTCTGCCCCATGTTTGATGTCAAGGAGGGAAAGGGCTATTGATATTCTTATACAAGGCCTTTTGTTGACTTACACTGTTCTCACTGCTCTTAGTGAAACACCCAGAAGAAGAGTGGCTAAGTCATTAGATAGTTGCACACTCAAGTTTCTTAGAAATATCAGAGTCTTTCTGAACATTTTTCATGTTTTAACTCTCACCAGGTAGGTCTGAAAGTGCCAATGGCCCAAACCCATCCACCATTTGATGCTATGTTACTCCATAGCAACTCAGATGTCTATATCATAGGCAACAATTATTTCTATCTATATTGTTATTTCTTCTGCTTCCTTTCATAGTACATCAAATATATAGTACCATCAAAACCATTTTAAAGAATAAAAGATGGTATAAACCCTGATTAGACATCAACTATTTTGTTTTTCAACATAGGAAAGATTTGTTTTGGCTCCCACTTTTAGATGACTTAGTCCATGATAACTTGGCCCCACTGCTGTAGGCTTATGTGGAGGTGGAGCAGGGGAGATATGCATGTTGAGAAATGCTATTTACTTCAAGACAGACAGAGATCAGAGAACATGGGCAAGTTCTAGGGACAAGCCCCTGGTTTCTAACATCTACCAATATTGTCACCATGCCATGAATTCACCAGCAGATTGATAATATGATGAAAGTTAGCATCCTTATAATGTAGGCCTTGAAAGAGCTTCCAGTGTGAGAAGGAGGAACCCTGGGAATTCATGGAGGATGAGCCTTACTAATAGTCAACTCCAGCATTGTCTCCCTACTTAGGTCAGATTACCTGAAGAGTATAGTCTTTGAGGCATAGAGAAGAGTCCAAATGTAGCTGAAGGAGTGTTTGCTGAATATAATTTTTGCTAGAATGATCCTAGTAGAAAAAGAGGTGTAGTCTGGGCCTTGGAAGAGTAGTTACACCCTCCTCCCAGCTTCATTATGTCTGGGAGTATGGGAGTTTGGGCACCTCCTGTTCCTTCCTTTAATTAGTTGTCTACTGTACATAATATGAAACACTTACTTATACTACAAAAACTGCCACAGTGAGTTCAAAGTCATGCCCCTGTTTAATATTTAATCACAAAGGAAGGCAAAACAATTATAATACATAGTAAACATTGTGGGGACAGAGCCATGTACAGGGAACTTACACAGAAGAGCTTGAGGCAGTATAGGGTTGTCAGGGAGTGTTTCTCCTAAGAGATTAGGTGCAAGCTTAACATGGAAGAATGGGCATCGTTAGCCAGCAAAGCAAGTGGCATATTACAGAACAGCAGAAGAAAGATGGCCTTGTGTTTTCAGGGCATGAATAGAAATCCTGATTGTGGCTGTAACCTAAATGACAAGGAACCTCCAGGTGTTTTCAAACCCTCCACTGGAGAGCCACTAACTTGGGCTAGCATATGACCCACCCACTTTACCCATGGTTATTATCTGAAGAGCTATGCAGAACTACAGTGTAGCTCAGTGTGGCTTCTATGGCTGAAGATTGTTGTACTAGTTCAGAGTGAGTGTGATCTATGTCCAAAATCTGCTTTCTATGGCTAGGCATCACTGGGGAGCTCCTTCTTCATGGACCTTTGTCTGTAGAGGAGAAAGGAGATTACAGGAATCCACTCTCATAAAATTATTTGTGTTTCCATAGAATTAGAGGCAGGGCTGTGGTGATGCAAGCCTTTAATCCCAGCACTTGGGAGGCAGAGGCAGACAGATTTCTGCGAGTTTGAGGCCAGCCTGGTCTATAAAGCTCCACAGAGAAACCCTGTTCAAAAAAGCAAAACAAAACAATCCATAGGATTAGAAATGGCAAATGAGGAAAGGTGTTGGGGAAATGGCTTATTTGGTAAAGTGTTTGCTATGCAAATATAAGGACCTGAGCTCAGATCCTGGGACCCACACTAAAATCCAGGTGTGGTGGTGTTCACTTGTGCTGGGGAGCACTGTGTGACCTAAGCTGTAATAGTTGAGGACCTGAGGTTTGTTGGCTAACCAGTCTAGCCAAATCGCTAAGTTCTTGTGAGAGACTTTATCTTAAAAATCAAGGTGGAGGGTGAGAGAAGACACTCAGTGCTCCTCTTTTCCTTCCACACACATGCACACACATGTACACACACATGTACACACACATGTACACACACATGTACACACACATGTACACACACACACACACACACATACACACACACACACACAGTTAATAAGGATCTTCTAAATAGCAGTGTAAGCCACCTGTGTTGGAAGTGACCACCAATCCAGCTCTCTTCAGAGTTAAGAGGGAGAAATTCAATGTCTGAAATGTTGTCTTAGGAGGATTTGACTCATATGCCATCAGTCTAATTTAGAGGCTGGCCAAAAAACAAACAAACAAACAAACAAAAACAAAAAAACAAAAAAAAACCCAAAACTAGTCTTTCATAGATAGGGCAGAGAAAAATGGGTCCTGAACCCCACTTTAATACATGATTGTTAGTGACAAGGCAGAACCAGAACATGAGTCAGTTCAAAGGGCCTGGTTACCTTGGAGATGTTTGATGCAGCCCCCCATACTCGGCTTATCTGACTTGATTCTCCACAGACTGTTCCATTAGAAGCTGGAGCAGCAGGTGTGTCACAGAAGGCAGGTTTCATGGATGCAATGCATGGCTTGCCTTCTCTGAGCATGAAAGTCATCAGTGGTGTGTTCACTGCATTGAACTATGTATTTGGCATTGACTTGTGAGTGATGTCCACCCAGATGGACAAAGCCGGAGGGCAGAGAATACAGCTTCTCTCATGTGATGAGGAAGCAGGATTCAGCAACAGGCAGGAAGCTCAGGGCTGGAGGACAGGAGCAGTGTACTCTTTTGATTCTACTCTAACTGCAGAATTCTACTTGACCATGGAATGGTCTCAGGACCACCTGATATACAAATAGCCATGTTGTCAGAATGACCCCTCCTCTCCATACGTAATCATTTTCAAATCTTGCTGATTGAAACACATGAATACAAAAAGGATTCACCTAGTAATTGGCCATGGCTCACACCTCAAATCTCCTTGACTATTTGAATCTTTCCCTAAGTAGACTTTACATCCTCTGATGACACCCATAAGTCATACAGCCAGAAAGACCATTCCACTAGAACTTGAAACTAAGCCTCCCAGTGCATTATAACCGCACCCTTACATTTCTACAGCTGAGGCCACAAGATCTTCCTGTCCTCATTGGCCTGTACTTCCACCCTCAGAATCAAATCTTCACTTTCTACCTTCCACTGTTCCAGCTCCCTTTGTGTCTTTTCTTTATACCACTTTACTTTCCCCCTTCCTGGCCACTTCCTGTGAGTTTGTACCCCCACTTCCTTTCCCTGATTCACAATGTGTCTATGTGGCCCATAATGTATTTGTATGTTTGTTTGTTTGTTCAGTTTTGTGATAAGGTCTTGCTATGAGGCTCTGGAATCCCAGTGCTCTCTAAGTGGCTCAAGATGTTCTCAAACTTGAGGCAATCCTCCTGCCTCAGTTTCCCAAGTTCTAGGATTATGGGTGTGTGGCACTGTTGCCTGCTTCTGCTTGAACTCTTAGGAGACAATCACTGAATCCAACTCTTCTTTGTGTTCCCACAAAACATCTTCTTACCCATTGTGCAGTAAATGACCTTGAGCAAGGCCTGAGCACATGGAGATACAGCCATGATATTTCCTCAGCCTGAATCCTGACATGGTTTAAAGATCTTATAGAGAGCAATTCAAGTCCTCTCTCCATTACCTCCAGCTATGTGGCTACTTTCTTAGTGTCCCCATATGTAGGATGGTGCTGACGATTAGAGATGAGGAGAGTGAGAGTAGAGAATAAAACTTTGCTGTGCCAGGATTCCCTTTCAAGAGTACTATTAAGGTTTCACTCTTGTTTCTACATTTGATTTTCTTGATGGCATCTTTACCTGATACTATGAGAAATGCCAAACAATCATGTAGGAATACTTTCTTCCCTGCCATAGGGTATTAGGCATGCAGAGTCCCCAATCCCTACCTGTGTCTGTCTCCATTAACAGGGTGACTGACTGCAGGTATTTTTAGGGTATGTAGAAAAACCAGAGGAAGAAAGTCAAAGCAGAAGACTCCTGGGTGTTAATAAAGTATAATATTTGTTATGCGTGAGGCTTTTTTTTCTCCTCTCCATGTGTTAAATCTAAGCTAAAGAATGTCTAGCCCTTATCTCTGGCCTCAAGAAGCTCTCATTATGAGGCTGTGACCTCATTATCTGTCTCCTAGATTCAAAGAAAACTTCAGTCCTCAATTGAGCAAAATCTAAGAAGCAATTATGTTGAAGAATCCAGGGAAGGCCTCGTTCTGTTCGCACTTATTACCACATCCAAAATAAACACAATGGAGCTTATTAACATCCGAAGGTGTCAATGTGAATGAGGGTCCTTGAAAACTCAGAAGTTACCATGGGCAGTTTCTTTCAAGGCTGACTGCACTTATCAGAGGAGGTCAAAAGATTTACCCGGTATTAAATCCCTTTCAAGGCCTTCTGCTGTTCTGCTGTTCTCTGACCTACCGCAGACCAAAATACTCATTCTGTCAAATTCAAGTTTGGCCATTGTGCAAACAAGTCACATGATGCAGTGGAGATCTCCTGGACCAATTCTGGCAAATTCCTGGCAGGCATCACCGATTGTCTCTTATTTCTGTTCAGAGCTGTTCTCAAGCCTTGGTTGTGTCTCCATGCTTTCAAGTTTCCACAAGGTCTTGACTGATGTCAGGTGAGCTGCTCTGCTTTAGGGACTGATACACAGAGCTGAGTATCACCCTTTGTCCTTTGTAAAAAGGAAGGATAATTATGGGATTCTCACTTCCAGAGAACACTCTGATCACACCACAGTCTTGTAGGAACAACTTTTTACAACAGTGTCACCTTGAAGCAGTTAACAGCCACAGGAAACTGAGGTTCAGAAATGTTGTCAAACTTGACTACTGTCACACAAAGCATAAATGGTAGGGACAGAATCAATAGCATGTTAGAGCTTAATCCAAAGTCTTTGCATCACAATATTTGCCTCTGTGTGTGTGTGTGTGTGTGTGTGTGTGTGTGTGTGTGTGTGTGTATGTGTGTTCCCCTGTTCTTGTGTATGTTGTCTCAGGAGGCAGAGGTTGATGTCAGTTGTCTTCATCAATCATTCTGAATCTTAAATCTTTATTACATTTAAAATAGTGTAGTGTGTGCATGTATATGTGTGTGCATGTGTGTACATGTCCCTGTATGTGCTGTGCACACATATATGTTAGTAGAGGCAGAGGTCAATGTCAGGTGTTCTTCATTCTCCATAGTTAATTCTTCATGCTCCATATTTAAGTTTTTATTACATTTTGAAAGGTGTATAAAGGTGTATGTGTCTGTGTGTGTTCAGAAAACAGCCTGCAGGGTTCTATTATATGGGTTCTTTAGATTAAATTCAGTGTGCTAGGCTTGGAGCAAGCACCTTTACCATTTTAATCTGAGACAAGGTTCCCCCTCTCCCCTGAATCTGGAGCTTGCCACTTAGACTAGATTGGCTGGGCAGTGATCCCCAGGGGCCACCTCCCCAGCACTGCAGTTTCAGGTATACATTTTGGTACCAGGCTTTTTGTATGGGTCCTGGGGAAACTCAGGTCTTTATTCTTGGGTGACAAACCTTTTACATATGGAACCATTTCTCTAGCGCCTTGGCTTTTTAACAGATACCTTCATGACGTTTGTTCTTGGTCACCTGCTCTGCAGGTGTGTTCTACAGTGAAGAAAGCAAAAGTGGCTTGGTTGGGAGAACTTCCTGCATCTCTGTAGGGTGGGGGACATAGCGCCAGAGCAGAAATGAAGTCATATCTTCTAACTCCTCACGGAGGAAGCGCTTGTAAGAGAGACATGCAGCGGGCTGCCTGCAGAGATTTCCTTTCAGCATTGTAAAAGCTAATGTTCTCTATCTTAAAAATATTAAATCAATTCAATTACAGCACAGAAAGCAGAATTTCCTCCCAGGTGTATCCAGAGAGCATTGATTGGATCGCTCAAAGAGAAGAAATCTGCTAATGTAACCATGTTTTGATCTGACAGAACTTACCCTCTCCAAATACCCACATTTGCCGCAGAGACCACCCCTGTTGTTGTTTGGGGAGACATGAGGAGTCTCCCTTGAGTCTTACAGTTTACTCCTGCCAAATCTGCCTCCTCTAACCCAGAAGAGACTGTTCCCAGCAGGGATCAGCATGACAGCTTCCTTGCCAAGATTTGCTAAGACATTTTAATAGTTCTCAAATCTGGGATGGCTACGTACTCAATTGCACTAAGTTCTACACAAGGAGATAATGAAGTAGTCTTGTAGGTAGCTTTCACTGCCTTTCAGGACCCAGGATAACTAATATGATTTTATGGCTTGGAAAGCTTAACTAACACTGTGTTTTTGCCTATGGGGGGGTGGGTTGTTCCTTCACAGCCTGGGAAATGATGTTTCCTTATCTATGTGACGACCAGAACTTTCTGGCCCTGGCAGACAGCATTTTGCCCCCAGAATCTACGAACAGTTAAGCTTTATAAGAACAGCTCAAGTTAAGAACTGCTGCGTGTGAAGTGGGCATGTAGCAACATTTCTTCCTTCCATTAGATGGTGGGGGGACTGTACATCATCATAGCCTAGATTTAGTCCACCTTCTCTCACATGACTTGCCAAGGACACATTCATTATGGCTTGTTTCTTCCAGCTATGTCCCACTCCTGGAAGTTCCCAGAACTTCTCAGTATAATGCACCAGGAATCAAAATTTTAACATCTGAGCCTGTGATAGAATTCCCCACTGAGCTACAGCTCCCACTCAAAACATTAGAGAGGTGACCAACTGACTATTGAAGCCCCCTTCAGGGCTAAGATTAAATGTGTCTGTGTGGAAGTATGAAATAACCCTGTAGTGTCTCAATTAAGTAAGATTGGAGTAACAAGCATGATACTACCATTAAAGAGAAACAATCTCATAGAGTCAGGGTATTAACATCAGGAAGAGGATCACATTTTTCTCTGCCACCTACACCCTGTGTAACTTTGACCTACTTACTCTCTTGCTTACTCTCTTCATACCTACCCTGTTACTTAAAAAATATGTAGTAATACTCCTTGTCTATGGGATAGAAATATATATTGTGCCGAGATAAATATAAAGCACAAAGTATAGTTTTAAGACATGAGATCTCTTTAGTTGCTAATTCAAAATAAGAACATTCCAGAAACATATAGCATGTACCCATATAACAGGTAGGTGCCTTCAGGATCTATGGTTCTTAAATAAATTCTATATTGTATTTAAAGGTGAGGTGTTACAGTGCATGTGTGGAGGTCTGAGGACAATTTTTGGTAGTTGTTTTCTCCTACTACGTGGGCCCTTGAGATCAAACTCAGGTTAGTAGGTTTGGCACCAGCTACCTTAAATGCTGAGCCATCTCATAGGACTGGAAGTTGTGGTTATTGTTCTATTCATTCATTGGGCGAATCACTGGCTGTTTGAATAACAGCATACCTGCATAAAATGAAGACAGCACGTCCTGTATGGGAAGATGTGGTGTTGGAAGCTTATAAATTATTTAGAAGTGAGACATTTGACAGGAACAAAATGATCCTGAGATCCTGAGCGGCTCCAGGATGTACAGTTGTCAGAATGTCACCTTTAAGTTGTGGCTATTGATTTACAGTTCACATTCTTAAGCACACAGGATTCTGTGCTATCGGGGGTGGGGGGAATCAAATTTTTGCATCTCAGAGAAGGAGAAGGCTAAGTAGGGATCATCTGTCAGAAGTTCATGGTGTGAGAGAAAGAGAGAGAGAGAGAGACAGAGAGAGAGAGAGAGAGAGAGAGAGAGAGAGAGAGAGAGAGAGAGAGAGAGAGAGAGAGAGAGCTAAGGGCTTGCTATTGAGTACTGATTAAGACAGTTTGGAATTGTTTTAAATTGTATTTCTTTTTGAGAAAAGTTTATTACATTTTAACTTATTTATTTGCTTGCTTGTTCTGCCTCTCCTCTCTCCTTGCCCCTGCTTTCTGTGTATGTGTGTGAAGGTCAGTGGGCAATTCAGAGGAATTGATTCTCTCTTTCTTCTATATAACTCCAGGGATCAGCCTCAGGACACCAGACGCAGTAGCAAGCATGTTTACCTACTAATCCATCTTGCAGTTTTATCATAAAAATGGATGGTTTTCAATAAGGAAGCCTTGGGATACATTTACTGCCCTGTAGTTTTTTTCTTTTCTGTGCCTGTATGTGCATATGTGTGTATGCATGTGGAGGCCAAAGGACAATCTCAGCTGTCATTTCTTAATGCTATCCACCATGTTTTTTTGAGGCAGGATCTGTCATGTAGCTTAGGCTGACTGTCCAGCAAGTTCCAGGGATCCACCTGTCTCCTATTCCCCAGCACTAGACTTTAACTGTGTACAACTGTGCCCACCCTTTCTTTAGTGCAGGTTCCAGTGGGTTTAGCTTGGATCCTTATGCTTGGAGCCAAGTACTTATTGACTGGCTCATTGTTCCATTTTTCTTATATCAGTCAAGGAAAACAAAAAAAGAAAAGAAAAAGAATTAGAAAATATTTTGATTTTAGTAATGATTGTTACATGCTCACTCATATGTGTCTGTTTCTATGGAGAAATGATTTCTTGCACATTATCATGCTTTTGGCTTCATTATATACCTAGTCATTTATTGACTGAATGTTGGGTTTTATGGATGCTAAAACTCAAGGGTTTAAATTTTCTATTTTTTTTTTTCTAAAGAGAGTCTTAACAAAGACAGTGCTTTCCCATCAGGCTCTTAGCTCACTATCAGTTGATCAGTGCATTTCTCCTGCTTCTTTTAAGGTTTATTAGGGTTCCAGGGCAACCACTACCTCTGGCAGACACTTTTCGATAAGCGATCTTGTGAATCTGTTATGTGCATTTTATTTTTTATATCTATAGAAGTGTAAAGTGAATAGTAATTTAAAAATAACTTACTTAGTCATAAGAAGAAACCCATGGAAAACAATTATATTTTTATTTTACACTCATGTAAAAGTTGATGATGCCTACCTTATAAGGTAGTTCAATTCTCATATCCCGATTGAAATACACATAGGAAATCCTGTTTCCCTGAGATATGGAGTTTAAAGGGGAAGTATTTAAGCAATCTTTAATGTAATTATTTAGAATTTCCTTTTATAGCATACCACAGTTCAACAAAGGGTTGTTTCTTTGGGAATCATTTCAGTGTAGAACTTGAAACCATATCAATAACCTTTCACACTCTGTCCCATTAAAATCCATTGACCTATCTTGAATGGGTATTTAATTCATATACAGTTTTGTGACATTAAAAGCCACCACCGGGACCCTGAACTTGCATATCTATCTGCTCAGACATTCTCCACTACAGAAAGTGCAACGAGGCGGAGAGTTGATGGGACTCTGAGCAGTCTCGTGTGGGATGTTCAAGAACAAGCATTTCATAGGTCTCCAGTGTTTTAGTGACAGATGTACATGCCTATAGAGGAACGGATAAATCTTTCTATCTCTTTTATGTGTCTCTACAAAGAAATACTTTGGAGTTCACAGAGGGCCTTTCCCAGGTACTCTGTATGTCTCTTTACATCACACATTTCCATGTGGAACCTGAGGCTTCAGGGGCTGACCCAGGTCAGAGATTCAGATGAGCTCTGAGGTGTGTAGTTGAAGAAGCTAGCCCTGGAGTTTCACTACATAGAGGCAGATCATCCCTTGATTCCTGTCTATGTTTATAGGTCTGCTTTCTTTTTGAATAGCTGGGTGAAGTGAAGGGCAAGGTTGTCAAGTGTTTCTGATGCCTGTTGAACTAACTGGGCTGTAGGGTTTTTGTTTGTTTGTTTGTTTTGCTTTTTATTCAACCAATACATTTGTATCTTGACTATATAAAGAACAGTTTCTTCATCAGAAAATGGCATTGATTCTTCAGTCCAGTGAGATTGTCATGAGCTTGTGCTGATATGTGAGAGCTAATCATTAAACTGTCTGGATTTTTGAAGGCTGCTTAGTAAAACATAGCGAACCAGTCACTTTTCTGTTCCTGTGATAAATCACAATAGAAAGCAATTTATGGATGAAAAAGTTTGTTTTGGCTTATGATTCAGTGTCAACATGACAGGGAAGGTGTGGCTGAAAGCTGCTGGCCAATCATGGCAGGGGAGGTGTGGCTGAAAGCTGATGACATAGTGGCATTCAAAGGAAATTGGGAGCTCACATCTTCAAATGCAAGCAGGAAGCAAAAAGAGTGAACTGGAAATGGGGTGAAGCTATAAATTCTCAAAGTTCTCCCCCAGTTATGTACTTTCTCCAGCAAGGCTGGTAATAGAAGAAGGGACAGGGATAGTTAGATAGGAAGAATTTGTGGATATCCTTGATGGACCAAGTTCAGAATCTGTGCTAACATCAGCAGATAGCAGGGAGCCATTGACGGCCTCTGAGTAAAGGGAATCACAAAGTTGGTGCTGTTCTTTCTGATACAAAGCTGACATTATAGTGCTCTATTTTCTTGTCTGTTTCTATGATGAAACGCTCTGCGCAAAGCCACCATATGGGAAGAGAAGAGTTCACTTGGCTTACCTTTCCAGGTTACAGTCCATCATTGTGGGGAAGGCAAGGCTTGAGTGAAAGCATGTCACTGACAGTCAGGAGCCTGGAGAAGAAATGCATGGTTCTAGGCTCACTTGCCTTGTAGGTACTGAGCCAACTTTCTCTATAGAGAAATGGTGCCATGCATATTCAGAGTGGGTCTTTACACCTCGATTAATTCAATAAAGAAACTCTCTTAGAGTCATGCCCATGGGCCAACCTAGTCAACATAGTCTAGATGGTTCTTCATTGAGAATCTCTTCCCAGGGTGATTCTAGGGTGTGTCAAGTGAACACATAAAACTAAACAGCATAAATGATTGAAGAGGAAGGAGCCTGAAGTATCAGGTCAGGTGACTGGTACAAAATAGAGATGTCATTAGACAGAATGGCAGAAGTATATCCAATCTAGAGCTAGGAGTGCTCAGACAAATAAAGGCTAAAAGTGTTTTGTTTTTCATACTGGGTATGTGGGGGATGGGCGTGTACACATGCACCAACCAGTGCTAGCTAGCTGTTTCTGCCCCTCTCTCTCTCTCTCTCCCTCTCTCTCTCTCTCTCTCTCTCTCTCTCTCTCTCACACACACACACACACACACACACACACACACACACACACACAGAGAGAGAGAGAGAGAGAGAGAGAGAGAGAGAGAGAGAGAGAGAGCATAGAAATGCATACACATACACACGCTCTAGAATCTTGCCAGCCCCTCCTTCTTCCTTGCAGGTTATTTATTGGACTGGGTTATTTGGGTGCTCTGAATATAGAAAATACTTAATGTTTTAATGAATGCATGCAAACTTTTTAAAACAAATATTTCCTTTCTTGGGGCTTGCTACTTTAGAAAAGGAATCAAGGCTGGTTTCTTATTTTTTTTTTTCTTTTCCAGAAATATTTAAAGAATGCTCTGTTTGCCTTTGAGAGCATTCTAGGGAGGTGACTTTGGGCCATAAAGATCTGAATGTTTGGGTCAGTTCTGTCTCAGAGCTTTCTGGTTTGTTTACATGGAGAATAGATGAGAGCTTGTAAAGACCACTTAATTCTCAAGACCCATCAGAAAACAACCACATACAAACACTAAGGAAAGAAATTGATTCTTTAAAAAAATGCTTCCTGGGCTATCAAGATGGCTCAAGGGGTATCAGCACTAAGGCTAAGTCTGATGACCTAACTTCCATCCCTAATACCCACATGATGCAGGAGAAACCCAGCTCCTTCAAGTTGTCCTCTGATCTACACACACACACACACACACCACAAGCAAATGCATATACACACAAACATACGTGCCCCCTCACTCCTCAAGCATGCATACACAATGCATGCTAAATAAAGATTTAATAAAATATGATAATTCCTTTTTTGTAACTTTATGGCATTGGGATAGTCCAAAAGCTTTAGTAGTCTGTGAGGGGTTGAAGGTCCTATAGGCAGAAATCACCTAGTTCCTACCAATGTTAAACTGATTTTAGAGATAATTTGGTATAGGAAAGAGTGTGGTTCTTCTATTTAATTTTAAGTAGTTTTTTTTTTCTCTTATCATTATGAAAGTCATGAGGTAAATTAAAAGACCTCCAAATGGACAGTATTCTACAGGAGTCAGATGGCCATTTGTAGTGTCAGAATACCTGGGTTAAACATTCAACACCATTTTGTTCTGTGGCATGGCTTTGTTGCCTTAAAGTGATGTGTGGACATGCTAGCTTTCTCTTTGCTGTAACCAGATACCAGGTAAGAAACAACAGAATGGAAGGGGAATTTATTGTGGGTTGGTTTGAGGAGATTCATCACAGCAGGATGTGGCTACTGGTGTGGATGCTATTGCCTCCTCCCATCTCTGAAGGCTAAGAAGCAGACACAGGACAGGAAACAGGCAAAGCTACAAATTGTCCTGCCCCTAGTGCCCCATGTCTTTCAGCTAGGCCATCTTCCATTGACTCCACAACTTCTCCAAATGCTTCATAGCTAGAACTAACTAACTGCCACACATGGAGCCCATAGTACCCATTTTACACCCAAAGGGATGGCCCTGGAATAAAGGCACAAGGCCATTATGCCAATCTCCTGATCCATACAAGGGTTTTTAAAAACAGTGCCCATCTGTAATCATTTAACAAGCACAATCATCATCCTTTTTACTAAATGGTATGTTAATTAGATATAATGTCAACATCAACTGCCACTTAATAAAGACTCAACAATCTAGCTCTTTAAGTTTATAATTGAAAATCCAGATGTAGTCACAATATACATGACATCAGTACCAAACATGCTGGCCTCTGTGTCATGCTGTTAATGTAAAATGGAAGTGGCTCTGCACATTCTGTCCCATAGCTATATTTACCTGCAGACACCTAAAGCTCATCTGCTTGTTAACAAAGAGGCTGATGAAATTCAGTGGAGGAATGATGAACTTTTCAAAATGGTGCTGGACTCTAGAGAACCTGACACCCTTTTCTGGCTTCTGAGGGTACATGCACACACACACACACACACACACACACACACACACACACACACACACTAAACTTTATGCTTCATGTTCAAATTAACTTAAATTGGATCATGGTTATGAATGTTAATGAAAAAGTATAAAACTTCAGAAAAAGTAACAAGCCATTTTTCAGAATACAGATTGACTCAAAGAGAATAAAGATGCGGTACCATCCATAAAAACATGTATTGAGTCTCATAAATATTAAGTTAAGACCTTGTGCCCCATAAGAGAGCCATGAAGAATATTTTCAGAAAGGCAAGCTACAGAGAGGAAGTAAAGATTTAGAACCATTTGATTGGCAAAGGACTAGACTATAGAACATATAGAGAACTCTCATAACAGCCCCCACCCCATCAGAAAATGGGCAAAAATGTTGATAGATGTCTACATAAACAAGAGTTTATCACTCTTGCAGAGGACCCGAGTTTGCTTCCCAATGCCCACATAGTAGCCTATAACCCCTAGTAACTCCAGGGCTATGACTCCCCTTTCTGGCTTCTTTGGGTGCCGCCACTTACATATACTCATACCAATATATACACAAATTTATACATGTAATTAAACATAAAAATAAAGTTAAAAAAATACAAAAATGGTCAAAAGATGAGATGCAGAAGAGGATATATAGATGGCATATTAACACAGGAAAACATCTTGTTACCATCAATTGGGTCAATAAAAATACCAATGTACCCTTATCAAAATGCTTAAAATGATAACAGTGACAGTGCCAACAGCTATCAAGGAAGAGAATAAACTAGATCACTTGGGGGTAGTGATATAAAGTGCTATAGTACCTACTGAATAAATGTGTGATTGTCATAAGAAAGAACCAGTCATTATATTTTAGACTATCAATCCTTTCACACTAATTCATACATGAAAATATCCAGGACAACTTCCCTTACTCTGAAATAGCTTCAGCCTGGGGGGTGGGGGTGGGGGTGGAGGGTGGGGTGGGGGGTGGGGGGTGAGTTGGGGGGGCCGGGGGTGGGGAGGTTAAATTGTTGCACATCCACTCCATAGAACACTACTCAGCAGCAGAAAGGAAGGAGCTATTGATACATGTAACAACTTGTGTCAATACAAATAATGGGGAAAATGGGAACCGAAAAGGTTACATTCTCCAGTACGCCAGTTACTTTTCTCTTGCTCTGATAAAATATCATGATCAAAAGCAACTTACAGAGGAAACATTTTTGTTATTTTTTTTTTTTCCCTTCGTCCATGATAAGGAAAACACATCAGCAGGGAGCCAGAGCAGGAACTGGGTTGCTGATATTTCCTCACACAGGAAGCTACTGAACAAGTAGGGTGAGCCTATAAACTCTCAAAGCCCACCCCAGGGATGTACTTCCTACAGCCAGGCTCCACCTCGCAGTGGCTCCATAAATGCCACAAACAGCATCACCATCTTGAGAACAAATGTTCAAATACAGGAGCCTATGAGGGACACACTCATTTAAAACACCACACCTCATGATTGCCTTATGCAGCATTCTTTAGAGAAGGGAATTAGAGAAACAGACAGAGATTTATGGTTTGGGGGCACTGGGGAATTAACAAAGAGCTGCTGGTGGCAATGTTGTGACAGAACTCTTCCATATGTTGACTGTGATGCTGGACACAAGAGCCAGCCCGGTGACAAAACTACATAGAAGTGATGCGTCAAACCTGACACCTGTGCTCCATGGGCTCTAACACTGTCAATACACTTGCAGAGATAATAGGCTTCAATTTGCGAGTGTTATCATTAGGGACATTTGGGTAAAAGCGTTTAAGACATCTCCTTAGGTCATTTTTTACAGCTGCCCTAAGTCTGAAGTTTTCTCAAAATAAGTGTTTATTTACCAAATTGATAATTATAAGCTGGTGAAAAACTAAAACAAAAACATCAAGTTGACTCATTTCAAAGTTTATCTCCCCCCCCTTTTTTTTTTTGTTACTGATTGGCTAGCTCATACCCTCTGTATTATGATGGAGTCCAAGTTTTTTGGGGGCAACGTGGTCTGAATTTAGAAGTAGGAATAAAGGTGAAGGAGGACACCGGGTTCAAGATCAGGGGTTACTAATTTATTAAGGTCCTCTTTGCATGCCCATGAGAATGGGAATGAAGTATGGAGACTGGGTCAGACAGGACCTACAGGGCATCACTCCAGATGAGGTCTGGCTGTAGCAGGGAGAGTCAGGACTTGAGCAACACCCATGGACCTGGAAATACAAATCCATTACCTTTCACTCGGGAGGCGGTAATGACTGTCAAGGAAGAAGAAGACCGCAATTTAAGCAAGCAGCTGTTACCCCTCCACAACAGCAGGGTAACCGGGCTCCAGTCGGCCTTTCACGAACTGACCCATGCAAAGAAAGAGTGGAAAACAGATTCTCTCATTGAACACAGTGTGAGAGACACTGTGCATCTGGAGTCTTGCACAGGTAATGCACTGAGTCAAAACAAAACAAAACAAAACAAAACAAAACAAAACAAAACAAAACCACACTTCTCTCAGGCAGAATAGGACAGTGGGCTATATGCCTGTAGCCTCTCGTGGTCCCTTCCTTAGCCTGCCATTCCAGGACTTCCTCCTTCCAGGAAAACTGTTTGACCTCCAGTCTGGCAGCCTGGCTTGTGGTTTGAAGAGAGGAGCCCCTGGATCCCATTCTTAACAGTTACCTAGTTTTTGATCTTCCAGCACATTTCCCTGGGCTCTGCCTGATGACTTTGTACTCAGAGTCCATGGATTTGCTCCTTGCTTCAGAAAGGACTCCATCGCCACACTGGAGGGCTGCATAGACAGACTCCACTCGCTGGTGGCTGTCAGCTGTGATTTTCCATCAGCTGCATCTCATTATCCCCGTCAGGGCTCCCTCATGCCAGTGTAAGGGAAACAATGTGTAATCACTCCCCACTGATTGCGAAGCACTCCAGGCTCCTGTGTAGGTCTCAGCCCAAGACCACTACCACGGCTCCTCCTGCTAATGGTCCCCAGCTGACTCTATAACCCCACACTGCCTTCAGAGCAGGAACTCTGAAGTTTGGGACACTTGGCTAGCCTCTCAAGGTAGAGTGGGAGAAAAGACTAGTGTAAGGGGTAGTGGGAGTTGTTGCTTTGTCACAATCACTACACAGCTACAGGCTTTAGATGGGGGTCTCTAGGGATCTGGATGAGCTGCAGAACTCACCCTCACCCCTACCCCTGTGTGTGTCTGGGGGATGGGACCCAAGGTTTTCAAAATAAAAGTAATAAAGTTTAGCATGTAGGCATCAAAGGCACCAGGATGCAACACATATCCTGAGTTACTGCCTATAGGGCATTGCATATATTAATATCTCCAAGCTTCAGTTTGCTCATCTGTGAAATGGGAATGACATCATCACAAAGCATTTAGAGATGCTTCCATGGCTAAATTCAATATTAAGCACATGGTCTCTAAGACTTTCAGCTCGTCAGATGTTGCTGTAATTTATGTGATCTGAAGTCGAGCAGGATGCTCCGTACTCAGTATAGGTAGGCCTGTGGTATGCTTTTTCCAGATCAAGGCCTGGGAGGAACAGCAATTGATAGATGCAGATGAGATCTGCTGCCCAATAGTCCCTGCTGGTACTTTAAGGGGATGGCTGACTAGTCTTTGCAAGGATTGCCTGTAATGAACATCTTTGTGTGTGAGAAAGTTTTTCTGCATGCTGAAGACCTCAGTGAGAGAATAAAGTAGGGAAGTATTAAGACTAATGTGCACACTGTGTTCTAGTGTGAGAGCTGTGCATATGGCCAGGACATTCTGTCCTCAGTGTACAAGCTGTGTGGAGGGAATGTGTCAGTGTCTTTGATTACCAAAGATCTATGTGATGGTGGGGGAGAATTTTCTTGTAGGTTCCCAAGTGTTAAATGCTTTAACATTATTATTAGTATTATCATTACTATTACTATTATTGTGTGTGCGCACACACACACACACACACACACACACACACACACACACACATACACACACCAGCACCAGCTAGTAGGTATCATGGCATGTGTGGAGGTGAGATGACAACACTCCAGAGTCAGTTCTTGCCTTATGCCATGTTGAGGCAGGGTCTTTCAGGAGGTCAGTAGAAGACAGCTCTGCTACAGTGGTTGGGAGCTGCTACTCATGGATACTGGGAACCAATTCTCTGCAAGTGTGCTGTTAACTACCAAACCCTCTCTTCAACACCTTGCAAAGTTTGAAACAACATTCAGCTTCAGGAAAATTCAGGGCTAATTTCCCTGGAGGAAGTAGAAATAACACTTCATATATTTTTCTATGTCTACCCAGCATCTCCATGTTTTCACTTTGCATTGGGTGTAGGTGGTAGTCAAGGAAACAGAAAGTCTTTTCTCTAATGGCTCTTCACAGGCATCTCCTATGGGACCTGGTCATTTTTGAGGTCCTTGGTTTCCCCACACTATGACACTTCTACAAATGACTTGAAATCTAATAAGAGAGAATTCCCAAACATGTTGATCAAACAAGAAGTAAAAGTACTTTTCCACTTAGCAGTTCTCTTCCTGGAAGCTGTTTTATCCCAAACTTTTCTCTACAAATGTGCTTTTCATTTGGTGAAATTGTGAACAAATGGTTTTATTTCCTTAACTACAATTGAAATGGGAATTTCTCATAATCTACCCAATATAAAAATGTGCTAACACTGTGCTCTATTTCAAGCATGTAGAGAAGTGCAAATAATAATCTAATTTAGCACAGGCATTACTCCTTTTTTTTTCTTTCTTTTGGTTTTTTGTTTGTTTGTTTGTTTGTGAGCTTGTTTTGTTGTTGTTGTTTGTTTTGTCTTGATTTTGGTGTTTCAAGATAGGGTCTCTCTCTATTGTTTTGGAACCTGTCCTGGAAGTAGCTCTGTGGACCAGGCTGGCCTCAAACTCACAGAGATTGTCCTGCCCCTGCCTTCTGAGTGCTGGGATTAAAGGTATGCGCCACCTTTAATCTAAATTTAGTCTTAATCTAATTTAGTCTAAATTCTTTTTATTTGACTATATTGATACTCAATTTCTGTCTAAATAATGCATTGTTACAAGATAGTTGTAATTCACTGAACTTCCCCTTTTCTACTGTTTTCCCATAAGTAACTAGGCTGAATGTGCTTGTCAGTCAACTACATGTATTTGTGCTTACATTCAGTAAATAAATAGTCACAAATAGCATGTATTAATATTCTATTTTAAAATATAACAAACAAACGTCTGCAACTTTCTTTCCTCATGTGTGTAATGTGACTAGATATTGTTGATGATGATGATAATGATGATGATTTTGGTGCTGCAGACTGAATGTAGGGTCTTGTGCAAGTTAGGCAAGTACTATATCACTGGCCTATATCCCAAGCTCCTAGGATAATTCATTTTGAATCTTCTGTCTCTGATTGCCTGCTGAGGAGCATTTCATTTCATGAAGACACAGCTTGTCCATCCATTGTCCTGCTGATGGGCATTTCTTATTGCTTCTCATTCTTGGCTCTTATCTATATTTCAGTTTATAATAGTGAGCATTCTAGAACATGCACAATGTGAACATGCATGCAAAGCTCTCTCCAGTCATATTTCTAGGGATAATTCATGGGTCTCCTTCAGGATCCTGATCAGTTTCCTTCACTTTTTGTAGAACTGTTCCCCAAATGGACTGCAAACATTTATACTTCTGATAGTAAAGTACTAGAAATGCCTTCATTCGGTATTCTTGTCAGCACTTAACATTGCTAGACTTTTTAGTTCAAACACTATCTTTTGAATGTTGGTTTAATTTGATATACATTTTATGCTAATATTATAGGACATCTTGTTACTAATTGACTAACCTTCTGGATTTTCTCTTCTGTGATTTTCCTATTCATGTATTTTGTTTACTTTATTCTCTTTGCCATTTCTCTATTGGTTGTAAGATATTGTGGGAACCAACCCTTTGAAAGCTGTGATGTTCCTCATCTCTCTGTGCCTTTTTTAGTTTGAGTTTAAAGAGTTTAGTATAGAGTTTTACAAAACATATTTCTTTTTGTTAGAAAAAGAACTCATTTCCAAGTTGCATAAACATTTACATATTTTACTTCATAGAGCAATTGACTAAATTTATTGACAGTTTCATATATGTATATAATGCATTCTGCTTGCTCTGAATACTCCACCCTTTCACATCTCCCTCCCATTCATGTCAACTCCCTCTTCCCTACAAAATCTTCTCCCACATTTATGTCGTTCTGTTTTGCTTTGTGATCCACTATGTTTAATCAGAGCCACCTGTGTAAACACAGGTTTGTAACCAGACACTGGAGCTTCATGAGCTCAGCAAGGGTACACAATTAAAGGTGATGAGCTCCACCACAGAATATCAGCAGGGAAGTAAATGCATACCATGAGTCCCTCCCTGATCTATAGGTGAATGTTGACAGGGATAGTCTTGTCCTGGCCAGAGAAGGTAACTGGACTTTAACACAGGTAACTGCTGTGAGTTCATGATTGCAATGGCCATGCTATGCCTACAAGTTGGTGTTTCACAGCAATTCTTGACATCTTCCAGTTCTTATATTCTCCCTACTTCCTCTTCCATGGTGTTCTCTGGGCTTCCGTGGTATAAATGACTTAGTCAGGGTTGAACACTCAGCTATCACTTGTTCTCAATACCTGGAGCATTGAAAGTCTCTGCATTGCTGTTCACTGCAAACAGAAGTCTCTCTGATTAAGATTGAAAGTGACAGTATATGTATATATGTGTATATATATGTATATATGTATATATATATATGTATATATACATAAATATGTATATTTACTAGGTGGTTTGATTCTGTGTCAATTTAACTAAACAATTGTATATGTTTTAATAATTTTGGGCATCTTCATCAAATACACAATCTGTTTTTGACAATTTCAGACAATTTCATGTATGTCTAGAATGAATTTTTATTGGATTCTTGAGTCATTTATTCTCTTATATTCTTTCCTCTCCATTAAACCCTCCAATTCAAATACACTCTCTCCCACTTTCATCTCTCTCTCTCTCTCTCTCTCTCTCTCTCTCTCTCTCTCTCTCTCTCTCTTGTGTGTGTGTGTGTGTGTGTGTGTGTGTGTGTGTGTGTGTGATCTACTAAGTTTGATGAGACTCATTTACATGAGCCTGAATGGAAGACTAGTTATTGGACTTTAGGCAACACATTAGTATATACCACTGAGGAAAATGACACTCCTCACACTAGCAGCCCATGAATTGGCTATAGCTCCTGAAGGAAGAGTGAGGCCTCATGACCACCCCAGTCCACGATGCTTCATTGACAGGCTCAGTATTCTTCAGGTACCCACAGCTGTTGTGGTTACCTGGCTGTAATGTCCATGTCCTGGACAGAAGACAGCATTGCATAGCACCAGTCCTTATTCTCTGACTCTGACATTCTTTCTACCTTGTTTTCTGAGATGTTCCTTAGGCCTTGGAGGAGGTGATATAAATGTCCTGTTTAGAGATATGCAATCAATAGTCACTCAGAATTTTGGCAGTTAACTGCTGGCCAAGAGACCTACACTTCTCCCTGGGTATAAACATAAGAGAGCATTTTTGCAGAAGATCTTTCAAACAAACTACTGTCTGTAGTAGATCCCCCTCTAGGATCTGTGACCTACCCATTCAGGAGTTTTAGAGCCAATTTACAGTTCCAAATATGAATTCCGTCCTGTGGAGTAGTTCTATAAATGTTGATCAGAAAGTGATTGGTTGCTCCCATAAAAGTCACATCACTATTGTACTTGGTGAGAGTATCTTCTATGGTGGGTCAGTATTGTGGCATGCAGAGTCCACAGCTAAGTAAGACTGTTGATGACTTTTTTCTCTCAACTTCTTACATGGTGCCTTCCAACACAATGAACCCTAGCCATGATGGAGGAAGTTTCTGGTTTACTTACAACTTGATTTCTCTGTGTCCTACAACTAAAGTGTATGGTGTCTTCATGTTAATGATTCTAAACTGAGTAGTAACTTTCTTGAAAGGGCATGTATTTAGATAGTGGTTGAGAAATCTTCTTATCACAGTCATTTAAAAAGTAAACTCTTTTAAATGTTGTTAAATTTTTAGCTTTGCTCATCATATTTAGATCTTAAGATCTGGGATTGATGGTTTTTGTTTGGTCAATCTTTATTGTCAACTTGAGATTTGGAGTCTCCTAGGAGATACAACTCTGGGTGTATCTGTGGTGTCTGAGAGGGCTTCTTCAGCGGTTGTTACTATGGACAAGGGACGGGTTTTTGCTTTTACTTTCCTCTTCTCTCAAGTTTAATAATCACAAGTATGACTTGAAAAGTTTCAAGTAATCTAAACCCATTAGTGTGCTATAACCACTGAGAAAACCTGGGATGATTTAAACTGAGGTATTGCCTTTGTAAATCTTTCTCCAGTTCATTCATGATCATTGGAATGCTAGTGTACAATTTCTAGTAATTGCATCTAAGTTTCCTTGAGAAACTCCTTCACCACTATCACTGAGCACTAATGATTCAGATGCAGCCAGTCTCCCTCCCTCTATCTGAGTGTGCTTTGTCCCCTTCAGTTTGTACTCCAACTACACCATGCCTTGCCTCTAAGACAGTGATGACTTTTATTTATTTATTTGTTTGTTTGTTTGTTTGTTTATTTATTTTGAGAAAGGGTTTCTCTGTATTGCTTTGGAGCCTGACCTGGAACTAGCACTGTAGACCAGGCTGGCCTTGAACTCACAGAGATTCACCTGCCCCTGCCTCCTGAGTACTAGGATTAAAGGTATGTGTCACCAATGCCTGGCCAACACACATCCATTGCTATGACTTCTTTGAATTAAAGGGGGAAAGGAAAAAGCACCTGACAATTAGCATCATTCCCACCATAAGGTAGATACTTACAGACTACAGTTTTATCTACTTTATTATCTTTATTTATTAAAGAAATAAAAATTTCAACATTCTCTGAAATTGTAAAAATATGGGCCCTAACTATTGGGCCTTCTGAAGACATTGGCATATCATTTTCTTCCTTCCTTTCTTCCTTCCTTCCTCCCTTCCTTCCTTCCTTCCTTTCTCCCTCTGCAATTCTTCTCCCCTCTTCCCTCTCTCTCCACTCCTCCTGCTCATCTTTTCTGTCCTGCTTTCTGTCTCACCCCTTTCTGTCCATTTTTACTCATTCTTTCTTTCACTCTCTTTCTACCTTTTTTTTCTTCCTTTTTTATCCCACCCAACTCTACATTCGCTATTTATTTATCTATCTTTTCTCATCTGAAGTTTGTATATTAGCAAATAAATGTGAGTTTTCAATCTTATATGTATTTTGCTTGTAATAATGCCTGTTCTAAATAACAAAACATTTTCTTTAAACAAACAAACAAACAAAAACTTGTAGTCTAATTGTGAGGCTTAGTTTTCCATGGAATCTTAAGACTATCTATAATCCTAGGTGAGATTGGTGACTACTCCAATTGTCATCAGAGAGGGGTTTTTACCCAGTAAATGCTGAAATAGATGTGGAGACATATAGCCGGGTACTGGGCCAAGCTCAGGGAATCTTGTTGAAGAGAGATTGTATGAGTCAGAAAGGTCAAGGACATCAAAAGTGAACCCACATTAACAACCAACCTGGGCTCAGAGGAACATAGAGACTTTGGACTGACAGTTACGGAGCCTGTATGGAAAAAACCTTGTATGTACATCTACATATGTGTGACAGTTATGTAGCTTGATCTACTTGTGGGGCTTGTAGCAGTGGGAGCAGGTGCTGTGTCTAATGCTTTAGCTGGCTTTTAATACCTATTTCTCATACTGGATTGCCTTGTCTGGCCTTAATATAAAGGAAAAAGGAATGTGCTTAGTTCTACCTTGATTTGATATGCCAGGTTTTGTTGACACCTATGGGAGGACTGCCCTTTTCTGAACGGAAATGGAGGAGGAGTGTTTTGGGGGGTGGGGATGATGAGAGGGGATGATTGGAGAGAGAAATAAAATAAAAAAGAGTATCTTCACCAATGTCTTCTCTTCTCAATAAACTTTGGATTGTGCGCGTGTTTTCCTTTTCTATTCCCAGCATCACCCATATCTATAGATAATGGGAACTAAAAGGATCCTCTCTAGGAGACAGGGAGTTTACATCCCTGTCACATTTGGGATCCCAGTGTGCCCCAAACTTGTGTACCATATAGGTGATACTGGGTAGATGAGCCCAAATGTTTATTTCATGACTAGGGGATGGGACTAGTTAGTTATTTGGATGAATATGAACACACAGACGCATGCATGCGCGCGCACACACACACACACACACACACACACACACACACACACACACACACACCACTTTCTATGACCTTCTCTTACTCTCTGGTACCTGCAATCATACTATTCCTCATTGATTAATTACAACTGTCCCCTTTCCACATAGATCTTTTGAAAGGCCACCATTGGATGCCTTAAACAAGAACTAGTCTCGCAGCCTATCATTTAGTGTCTTTTCCATCCCCTCAAGATCTTATCACAATTGTTGTGGCTGTGACTTCTGTAGTTTGAGGTTGCATGGCAAAGCTAGCAGGAATGTCTTTTTTCTCTGTTATAATTTGAGGGATGGATTTGTTCTTAGCATCATTTTCACAACCTCAGTATATTTTGTTTTTAAATTTTATTTCTCCTTTGCTTATTATGTCATTTTTTTTCTGTGTTGGCAGTACTCTTTGGCTTCTCCTCTGGCATGTTGAGCACATTAGAATGGTGAGCATTGCTAATAATGACTTGAGCAGTGGTACTCTGACATTGTACCAGAGAGTCGAGACATTGACTAAGTAACTAATGTGGGAGTCATGTATACCACACAGATAAGTTCTACAGTTGACAGTTCATGTCTGTCAGGTGGATGGGTCACATAGGATATCATGAAATTTCATTATGCTTCTCAGAACAGTGCATGATTTAAAATTCATGATGTTTCTGGAATGTTCCATTTGATATTTACAGACCATGACTGACCCTGAGCAACTGAAACTGTACGATGTAGAACCAAAGATAAGGTGGATTACTCCATCACTAGCATATTTTGAGCAAATTGAAAAAAATATTGACTTTAGGGAGCTGCATAATTTCTCTATGTTCTCAAGGGTCATAAGAAAGGGACTCAGGGTTTGTAGAGAGACCTTCTCTGTGACTTTCTGAAGCATCTCCACCAGCCTTCCCACCCAGTGATAGGCACATGACTCTCCAAGGTTCCTTTCCTTTGGTGGAAGAGGAAGGAAGACATCTGCTTTGTGCTTTTGTTAACCTTTAAAACTACAGTGGACAGAGCAATGACCAGGGGAGCACATGATGTGATAAGAAAGTGATGCACACAAAATGCTTCTAAATCAGTGTCTCCATACCAAAAGTTTGTGAGAAAGATAGCAATATATTTACATATTATATAATAGTCACAATGCATAATATGTAACACACATGTTAGATATACTATATAATGCATGAGACCATTGTGTTCTTAAGTTTCTTAGATAATATTATAAGAATATCTTTTTTACATATTAAAGTAATTATAATAACAATATGATATTTTTAATTTTTAAAGAATTTTATATATACTGTATTTACATTGTACTCTAGTGTCTCTTCCTCTAACTTCTGTTTTCTTTCACTCTGAAATTGTTAACCACTTTAAGATTATTATTATTATCCACATGTACATAAATATATTATCTAATAGACTGACAAAAAAAAGGAAAAAGAAATCAGTGTCTCATATCCAAGGTGTTTCCAGCTTTTTCCTTCAGATACAACACACTGAACCAAATGGAAGGCACAAATGTTGAGGCAATGAAAGTGGCAAAGAGGCCAACATCAGGAATCTTTATGGGTGGTTGTTGTTAAAGGGCCAGCTAGTAAATATTTTAGGCTCTGTGGACTACCTAGTCTGTTGCAAAGGCTACTTGTATACTACAACACAAAAGCTTGTGGAGATTTGGCCCTAGTTTGTAGCCTTGCAGCCTGGTCAGTCAACCTGCATTCCTGAGGAAGCTAGCTTCTTTGATCTTTAGGAGGGAGGAGATTCTTCATGAGACCCTGGGGTCCATGCTTTTCTGGGAGGTTTGAGTATACATTCAATGTCTATACATTCCATGTCTGACCTAGATGAGGAAACTTAGTTCCTCATCTACTTTTTGATCTTTCAGTACCTGGATAGCTTCAACTAGTAGTCTCCTTCCTCTCTCCTTAATCTGAGTCCCCGGGGCTCATCACCTTTCTGTCCTGACCTTTGTATAGATAGAAGAGAGCAGAAAGGGCTCTGTTCCAGCTGGAGCCTCACTGGCCAGTAGCTTCTCTGAGTAGCTGTGGGTTTGTCAGCAAGGCAAAGACTAGAACTCTAAGGGTCATACTGAGTCACCAGGTTGATAAAGATGCCTAGACTTGTTCTGTTCCATCCCTTTCTCCAGGCACTGCCATCTGAGGTTGTGGTTTGGAGACTGACAGTGTGAGATAAAGGGGCATCTCTCTACCCAGCCCAAGCTGTGTCATAGGTAGGGCCTGCTGGGCTCCACCTACAGCCCTCAGACCTTTTTCTCATACTCATACCTGTATGTGTGCATGTGTGTGTATATATGGTACCTGGTAGCTATTGTGTAGTACAATGAACACCATGGCACTCAGAGCTCAATGTTCGCCCCACACACTTCCTCTGTCTAGAAGAATCTGGCCCAACCTTGCCCATTCAGCTGGTCTCTGCTTCCCTATCATGTACTCCCACCTTTGAGAACTTTTTCCTGGACCCCTGGGTGGCTTCCTCCTCTGCTCTTTGCTACCATGGTTGTATTTGTGGTAGTAAGACAAGGACCACAGGGCCTGGGCCTGATCTGAATTTTTAATACTAGGCAAGTAACACAATAGAGCACAGGCTTTATCTGATAATACCGACTACTCTAAGGTCAGAGAATTTTTTTTTATATCCTAACAAACTCTTTGTTCATACTAGGAAAACCCAAGTATATTGAACAAATTCTTTAAAAGTTGATTTTATTTTATGCTTGAAAGAATGAAAAGCCAACAACCATTTCCTATCAGGCAACAGATGTAGACCCTAGTGTAGTGAGATAACCATCACGTCCCCACCTGTGATCATTCCTAAACCCTAGACCCATGTGATGGTTGGTTTTGTGTGTTGGCTTGGCTTCATTTCCATTGCTTTGACAAATGTTCCTGATCAAAAACCAGAGGATCTGCATGTGGGACATCAGAGTGAGTGTGGTGGCTATTGGTTGTCGACTTGAAGACATCTGGAATTAACTAAAACCCTCAAATAGCTGAGCACACCTGTGAGGGATTTTTGCTTAAATTATTTGAAGAAAGAAGATTCACTTCTTTTTTATTATTGTTAATTAAATTTATTCATTTATTTTATATCCAGACTAAAGTTTCCCCTCCCTCCTTTCCTCCCATTCCCCCTTCCTCCCCTAAGTCCCCCCAATTCATTCCTTCTCTGTTTCAGTTCAGCCAGGAGCAGGCTTCCTTTGGGTGTCAACAAAGCATGGCATATCAGGTTGAAATAGGACTAAGCTCCTCTCCTTATATTAAGATTTGGTAGGGTATCCAGTATGAGGAATAGATTCCAAAATACCTGCCAATGTGTCAGTGTCAAAACCTGCTCCCACTGCTAGGAATCCCACAAGTAGACCAATCTATGCAATGATCACACACACATGTCCTAGGTCCTAGGTCAACACCATGCAGGATTCTTAGCTGTTGGTTCAGTGTTTGTGAGCTCCTATGAGCCCAGGTTAGTTGTCTCTGTGGTTCCCTTATGCAGAAGGTCCTCTTCTAACCTGGATCTTCAGGGTGAGCAGACACATTCCCAATGAATATGTTTTGAAGTGGGAAGACCCACCTCTAATCAGGACCACATTTTCTGCTGGAAGTCTCTATAAAAGACATATAAGAAGGAAGCCTCTTTCTCTTTGCCTCCTTACTCTTGCTCTGGGTGGCAAGTCCATACTTTCACTGGCATTGGAGTCTACTTCTTCAGGATTCTAGCATATACTGAAGACCAGCTGAGACATCCTGCCTTGAGGACTGAACAACTACTACTCTTAACATATACCATACATATGTTATACACTATGTACTATATACTGTATATACATGCGTGCACATGCGCATGCACGCACACACACACACACACACACACACATATATGTATTCATTCTATAAGTTGTATTACTTTAGAGAACCCTCACTATAGAATATAGTAAGGAAAACTTTTGCCTCAATGTGAATGTGAATAGCACCATCCAATGGCTGGGTCCTGGACAGAAGGAATTTGAAAGAGGAGGTAGATATCATCTTTCTCATGCACACACCATTTCTTCTTGAGTGTCATCATTATCATCATTGCTGCTTTCATCCAGGAATATCAGACTCAAGATTTTTCAGTTTTTCACCATGGACTCAACAACACTAACTAGCATGAGATCTAGACTTCAGAGATACTCATTTTTTCAGATTGTGAAGCTACCAGGTTCTCTGCCTCTCTAGATTAGAAACAACCATTGCTAGAGTATTAAGCTCCTATCCTGCAAGGTGTTCTAGACAGCCTTTTTTAAAAACATTGGTACATATGCTACTGGTTCTATTTCTTTAGAGAACCTTCCCAGAGGCGAGGACAGCACAAAGTTTTTGGCAGGGTGATTGATATATTTAGGAGTGATTGTGGTCATTTTTATGCACATTTACTTTCATTGCATTTCTGTATCCAGTGTGCATAACATCTCCAGATGGAGAACATGGTCCATCATCTATCATGGTCCTCCTTTTCTTATATTGCTCAGTTTTTATATCCAAGTCATCAGATTTGAAAATAAGTCATGACTTAGACCAGTGGTGCTTAACCTCCTTAATGCTACAGCCCTTTAATACAGTTCCTCATGTGTGGTGACCTCCAATCATAAGATTATTTTCATTGCTACTTCAAAACTGCAACTTTTGCAAGTGTTATGAAACATAATGTAAAATGTAAATGTCTGTGTTTTCCAATCATCTTAAGCAACCCCTGTGAAAGGGTCTTTTGCCCTCAAAGGGGATTTGATACATAGGTTAATAACTGGTGCCTTAGACAGCCTGATATAAGTTCATGTATCAGGGTCACCATGAGGGAGTGAGGACTAGTAGGTGACTTAAGATACTGTGTCTCTCCCCAGACCTGGGGACACATACATGCAAGTGGTTCACATCACCCATCTTCCCCAGAAGATTGCTCTATATTCCTATTGCTGAAGAATCAGTCTTATTTAAAGGCTGTGACTGGTACTTCTGTGCAAATGCTCCCAGCTCATTTCTTATTTAATATGTACTTCCAGCATAAATTTCACACCTTACACTTCCCTCAGTACTGAAAACAGAGAACTAAGAATGTTTCCTTTGAAAGTTTATGCCTTTGACCTACTCTAAGCATCCTGGAATACTACTTTACTATCTCCAGAGTTAGGTAGTGCTGCATATTCAAACTCCTCCCAGAAGTTGTCCCACCTATTCCTTAACTTACCTGTTATCATGGCAACAGTATTATCTGACTGGTCCAACTACTATTTTATTGTGCATTATCATCAGCAACCAAGTAACCACCATGACTTGTTGATTTTTCATCTTAAATTTTTGCGTTTTCTTATGTCTCATTACTACAAGTAAAGTCTTTAGAAGTTCACACTAGAAATCTACAAAGGATTTTTAATTTCTCTTCTGTTTTCAATCTCTTCCATTATCAGTATTATTATTACTATTATTTGCTATTACTGTTATCATTGTTAAGATAGAGGATAATGAACCCATGGTCATGCTAGATAAGCACTCTACCACTGAACTATATTCCCATCTTCTGTATTTTGAGATAGATATTCAGTAAGTTAACCTCGCTAAGTAGACCAGGCAAGTCTTATCCTGGAGATTCTCATGTTTCTGCCACCTGAGATGACAGGTAGACACCACCATGCTTATCTTCTCCTTGTTTTACTTTATTCACTTTGCTATTCCTTCTGTAACAATATTTCTAAAACTACCACAAACATCAGACTCTGACCAGTGGCATGAACCTTGACTGGATTTTACAATGCAGCATGCTTTCAAGTCTTAGAAATACTGATGGTCATGAAACAGTCCTGGGTGACACTCTTATGTCCTCTCTGTTAATCTCTCTTCTTCATTGGCTACCCCATTTGTTTGAACTCCTGAATTTAGGCTGGGATGCAAAGATAAAAATGGTTGGTGATGTACTTATTCAACTTTCTCCTCCTGCTTCCAGATACCTTACAGGTTTATTTCTGACCATGTTTCTTCATCACAGCACTCACTGTCTTTCACAACAAGAACATTGCCATCATTCTGCCATTCCAATCCTCACTCATCCTCGAAGGTACACTAAATCTCTGTGTAATTCCTCCTCTAAGTTCCAAGCCAGTTTCTGGTCTTCTAGGTATCTACTTTCTGGTACTTGTTCCAAGAGCATCTCACTGCCTGCCATTTTTGTGGTGCATCTATTTTTTCCAACTATCTAGATAGCCAGTGGCAAAGACTGTACATTCTTTACATCACAATGGCTGGTATATAGTGATTACCACCAAACAGTAAAACAACAATGGCTATTTTATATTTTATAGAAGAAAATTGGAACTTTTGAGGGGAGTCATCAAGGGTGGCTGACATCTTGCCACATACATACTGGTCCCTCCATGATGTACCAGAGACTTTTGAATTTCCATTACCAAAGTACTTCCCAGAAATAACTCCTGGGAGCAAAGATTTATTTTGGATCATGGTATCAATGGGTTTCAGTTCAATGTAATGGGGGAACAATGGCAGATTTCATGGCAGTGGGACTGTGTGTAAGAGGCTCTTTATATCATGGTGGACCAAGAACCAATAGAACATCAGGACCAGGAGGCAAATTCTTACCTTTGAAAGCCAATCAGTGAAATGCTTGTTCCAGTGATGTCTCACCTCTAAAAGATTCCATAGCCTCCTAACACAGCAACACCAGCATGGAAACTATTATTCAAACACACAAGTCTATGGAGGACATTTCAGATCTGAGCCATCATACAGAGAATGTTGTCATTTGCTTTGTTAATGGTGGCTTATTATATGTCTCATCTGAAAACTCCCTTTATCGCAGATCTCCCTGCTCATCTAGGTAATCTATCTTTTTTGCTTTGATATTATTTTAAAGCAGACCACACTCCTTTTTTGTAGTAGTACAGGTGACACTTGAACTTATTTTGATCTTTCCACTTTCCACATTTGCTCTTCTCCCTGAAAAGGATTTTGGACCCTTGTATGCTATCCCACTTTACACTGAGGTCTGACCACATGACTTCTGTTAGCCAATGTAAAATCAGAGTGGAATAGTAGTTCTATATTACACATATTATTGCAAGTGTTCAGTAAACAATAGTGGCCCTCCCTCAATAAAGGTTGTTTCTTTCCATGGAGCACTTGGCAATGCCAACAGATGTTTTAGTTTTCATATCTAGGGTAAATTTTGTGGCATCTAGTTTGGGAGGATGGAGATGCTCGGCAATACTCAGTAAGATATGGAATAGCATCCTAGAGCAAAGAGGTATCCAGTACTAAATGTTAATAGAACTGAGATTCAGAAAACTTGATACAAATCAATGTCATGTAAGCAAGTTCCATTCTTGAATGAAAAAATGAGCTTTGGAGTAAATGTTCTTGGAGAGATTCACATGTTGTATTGTGTCATCTCACTGTGTTCATTCACTGTCCTCTCAGCATCTGGGATGATAATGCTAGCCTCCCCCCCCAAAAAAAACCCCAAAACTATGAAATTAAAGAAATACTAGATTCTGGGCCATTGAGATGGCTCAGCAGTTAAAAAAAAAAAAAAGTCACATGGGCCTGACAACCCAGGTCCAATCCCCTGAAACCATAAGAAGGTGAAAGGGAAGAACTGCCTCCCCAAAATTATTCCCTGTCCTGTCCTCCACAATGCTAGGTGGTACCTGCATATGTGAACTCTCTCTCTCTCTCTCTCTCTCTCTCTCTCTCTCTCTCTCTCTCTCTCTCTCTCTCTCTCATACACACACCACCTCTACAAGTGAATGAATACATAATACATTTTTTTTAATTTAAATAAAAAAACCCCTTAGTGTCTGTGTGCCATCTGTACTGATGCCACATCAAACTTCCACATTCATAGTTTTTACTCCCCTCTGAATGTTAGGATGTTTTATAGCATCTTTAAACTTTCTCCAATCCAATACTATGTTGGTAAGTGATTATCTGTGCTGCCTAGCTGATTCCAGAGGGTTGAATCCAAAGATTCGGGAGTTTTGCCGATGTTCTCCAGTAAGATAGGCAGCCAGAGTGTATTCGTGAAACAACGTGCACATGGAGGTGTGCAATAGCAATAGAAAGACAAGAAAATGTGTTGAGAACACTTAGGCTGATGTCACCCTGACCTGATAACTCTAGCAAGAATGACCTTTTACCATGGGAGTCTAAGAACTTCAAACCTTTGATTAAATCACTGCCTTTGTTTTTCTGCTTCTGAGCCCACCACATCAAAGTCCTATATTTTTCCCAACTTTTAATGACCTCAGATATTCTCTGGTTCTCTCTACTTTAGTGTTGTCACTCTCTCCTAGGACTTCAGATGACCTCATGTCCTTTCAGTTTTCAGTCTTTGCACATGCTATTCCCTTGGCCTTGTATACTTATCCTCTTCTGTTTTATTTCAATGACTCTCTAATCTTCTGCGTCTATGCAAGTATGTTTCCCAGGCCCCTTTGAGGTCATCCAAGTCATCATATCCTGGATTTTCCTAGTGTCTTTTTTCGCTGCCAGTGGCAATGATTACACCTATATAGTGTACATTGTTCACATTTGTTGACATATTGAAATTCTATATGTTTGTTGTTTTTGGTTATTGGCCATTACTTTGAGTTCTTAATGCCAAGCCTTGGGCATGCTAGGACAGTCTTCCTGACTTCTCTTTATTTCTCCATGACTGCAGTGATCCTTCAGAATCCTTACCTGTGGACAGAGCCCACATGCATTAGCTTGGTCCATAGAACCCAATCTCATATTTCCTCCAGGAAATGAATTATCAAATAATTAAAAAGTCTGCCATGCTTTTCTATTGTCTTTATTACAGTTGAAGCTCAAAAGAGTAGGCAGGGGGCAGAGGACCTGGCACATAAGATTTGCAATGTAATGATTGTGTTAAAGCATCAAATGCTTGTATCATTTGATCTTGACAATTCCAAGAAATAAGAGTAATTTCTCATTACCACTTAACCACTGAGGCTTCTGAAAACAAGAAAGATGTTTATGCTGAAGGGAGAAGTGAGGGAGGGAACTCCCAGGGTCTCAAGCTTGGATTTGTTTTATTCAAACTCTTTCATCACAGGAAACAGTGGGAGCTCCTCAGATGTATCACGGGAAGAACTGCAGAAGCACTTTCATAAAATGTTTTGTGTCCCAGCAGACTTGCCCGCCCTACAGATGGTCCTTTCTAATGAAATGTTTAAGTTGTCCCAGAGTTGAGCCTCTGGAACCAGCCACTTCAATCTGAGATAAAGACTGATTCTGGTTTCCATTGATATAGATGGCCCTGGTGATCTCTGATTTTCTACATTCACATCCCTGTGTCATTTAGTCAAATGTGGGATGAATCATCTGCCTCGTTTCCTGCTGACAAATGTAGCATGGTAGAAGGGCTTGCAAGTCTTACAAGAGGTTCTAAAGATGCCATGGCTTCCCTGTTTCTCATGCTGAAGGAATCCAGCTGTCACCCTTTTCATAGTCTTATGAGGGAGTCCTGATGTCACTAACTTGAAGGAATGTCCCCAAACATACAGTTAACTATGAGCTGAGGGCCTCCGCCCAACACTTCCCAACAAAGGGATGGCTGATAAAGCAATGTGGTGGAAAACAGAGAAGCCTCCTCCATTGGATTTGGAGAAGGGTTTGAAGTTCTACCTGGGAAACAGATTACAGCTATGTAAGAGATTCAGTAACTTAGGTCTGGAATGTCTCCAGAGAGCCCATGTGTTAGATGCATGGTCTATAGCCTCTGGTGCTACTGACAAGGTTAAATCTTTAGCAGATAGAGCCTAATAGCAAGTTCTTAGAAGGGTGAGTTTGAAGGAGTCATGGAATTTCTCACCTCCTCCTCTTCCTAATAACATCCTGGCCATGAAGTTTAAAATCCTCCTCTGCTATACACTCCAGATATGACTATCACCAGAGGCTCAAGAGAAAGGGCCAATCAGTGACTGGCTGAAACCTAGCAAGTAAACCTTTCCTCTTTATAAGTTAATGGGGTATTTGTCCCAGTGGTGGAAAGATGAGTAAGGGATTGCTACCCAGCTAAGCCATCCTTGGGATACCTACCCCTGTAGAAACTGTGGGTGGCACACAGGATATTTGTGCTCACAGATAAACACTAGGGGACCCAGGAATGTTAAACATATAGGATTGTCTCTTGAAGGGGAGAGATGTACATTCTGTTTTCCACCCAGAAGGCTGGGGTAGACAGAAGAAACATTATGGAAGATGTCATTTGTACTTCTGGTGACCTTTGCTCTATTTACCTCTCTAGATCCTCTCCCAGACCCTTCTCATGAGGTTGTTTTTCTTGTCAATCTATAGAACCTATCTTTATGGAAGATGTCATATGTACTTCATAAAGAGTTTAGATGAAGTCATGTCTTAAGTTTTGTTGTGCTCATGGGTTAATTATCATCAGGAAAATTTTTCACCAACTTTGCTGGGATTAAATACACCCAAAATAAACTTATTCAGGGTCAGAATTCCGAAGTTTGTACCAATTCCAGCTACTGAGTCATGCTGAAAGGAACTGACTTCTTATGGATTGTTACTCTAATGGCCACAGTGTTTGCAGGGACACCCCTCCCTTAAAAAAACTATGAGAAAATAGAAGTTTATTGTTTTAAACTACTAGATTTGAGGAGCTATTTGTTATAAAACTGTAGATACTAGGGTTTTGTTTATTTTTATTTGAAGAAATAGATTCTTCTCTTGACATTAACACATGAATATACATTCATGAAATTTAGTAGGAGCTTATGATTACCTCTTTATGGGTTTATGCAAGCATTTTCAGAGTCCCCTAATACTGATTGTATACACATTATGCATCAGAATGTAAACTGTGATTAATAAATGTAGAGACTTTGCTTAGTCATCTCTTTACCTCAGGATCTAGTCCCACTGTATTCAGATTTTATTAATTTAATTTTGGTGTGTATGTTTATGTGTGTGTACATGTATGTATGTATACAGATGTGTGTGCACATGCATATGGAGGCCACAGAACAACCTCAGATGTCAGTCCTAAGGTGTTCTTCACCACTTCTTCTTGAGACAAGATCTGTCACTTGTCAGTAGCTTGGCAGATAGGCTAAGCTAGCTGGCAGGTGACTCAAGAAAACCTACTGCCTCCTGGGATCACAAGTACATGCCACTACTCCTAGAATTGTTTATGGGGACTCTGATGATTAGATTTAGATGGGTCCTCAAGTTTGCAAGACAAGCCTTTTACTAACTGAGCTATTTCTGGAGTGTGTGTGTATTAGTCAGTGTTCTCTGGAGTAACAGAATCTTTCTGAATAGAGAAATTCATTAGAGTGATTTATAGGCTGTGGTCCTGCTAATCCAACAATGGCTGGATATGAACGGAAAGTCTAAGAACCCAATAGTTGCTTGGTCCATAAGGCTGGATTTCTCAGTTGGTCTTCAGTATATTTTGGAATCCTGAAGAAGTGGGCTCTAATGCCAGTAAAGGGATGAACTTGCTAACAAGGTGACAGCAAGCAGGCAAAGAGCAAAAGCTTCTTTCTTTCTTATTCTATAAGGGCTTCCAGCAGAAGGCATGGCTCAGATAAGATCTGGATTAAAGTTCTGGATTAAAAGGGTCTCTTCTTGCCCCAAAAAGGAGGTTAGAACTAGATCTTGCCACTTCAAATTAAGCATCAGTCATCAGTCCTTCACAAGTGTGCCCTCCATTTTGGGTTTTAGTTAGTTCATTACAGATGTAGTCAAGATGACAACCAAAAATAGCCATCATACGATGCTATCCTGATTTTAAATGCTCCAGGAAAATCAATGAAACTGGAATCAGATTGTTCACCCACAGTCTCTGACTATCAACTTGGAATCCCAGAACTTTCACAGTGGGTAAATGCTCCACTTCAATCTAAAAGGGTAGCAATACCCATGCCCTGAAACATACTAGCTCACAATAATGAAGCTGCCTTTTAAGAAGGTTTTAGCCCCGAATGACCTTGTTACTTTTCCCTGCATCTCCTTATCTTGTCTCTTGGTCCCAGAATCTAGTTCTGCAGTGATAACCCCTGAGAAGCCAGGGACAAGTTATTTTGGTGTCCCTAAGAATGATCATGGGATAACTGTTGTTCTTTTCTGAGTTAATAAAAACCATTTGCTGCAAAACCACAGGCCCTGCAGATAAAGCAATTGGCAAGACATGGCAGGGCTTAAATACCAGAAAACAGCCCATATCCAAACAGGTGTGAGATAGAGCAAGATAAATAATCCTCTCAGTATGCAGCTCAGCCCAGCAACATTGTCGAAGAAACTTTTCTCCTAGTCTGAAAAAATTAGACCCCAAACCAGCCCTCTAGTGTCTTTTTCAGATGCCACAGCTGAAAAAACAGATCTTGTCTGACAGTCCCAAGTAAGAGTTGTTTTAATTTTTTTTTAATGGCCAGATAAACAAATTCTTGGGAGGGGAATGATTACAGTTTTGTGAATGTGGCCTTGGGCATGAATCTTGTGAAAGACCTTTTAGAACCATTCAGAACTTTCAACCTTTAAGAACTATGTCTGCTTCTTTGAATTAGCAGTGGTCACTTCATGTTCTGTTGGGATGCTTTCCAAAATGGGGATTTTTTTAATGGTGGTGGTGGTGCAGTTTTCCTAACCACCTGTGTCTTTGACTTAAGAGTACAGATGCCTAAGGGAAAGCTTTGGTTTCCATTGAGACTCACAAAGTCACAGGGAACATGGCTTACAGTTGCCAGTGAGAGATCATATAAACTATCTTTTTCAATTTTTATTTCTTTTCTGACCAGGAACAAAGATAGGTTATGCTAGAGTGTGTAAAAGTACATGAGTTAAACATTTCTCACTGGGTTGTCTTGGTATCTGGCACTATTTGTTCTGTGTCAACCTGTGTCTAGGAAGCAAAAAGTCAAGAACAGCATTCACAAGGCCCAAAGCCTCTTGAAATAGCTGATACTTAACATACTTCAGTGGCGAGGAGTGTGGTACAGTGGAGTGGGTGGTCTTTGTGCCCACAGCTCAAATTCTGGTTTCACTGTTGCTGAGAATGGTGATCATCATTTCTAAGACTGCTTCTTGCCTTTAACATAACCTTGTATGCACAGTGCCAATGAAGATTAAAGGTGAATACATACCAGGCACTCACAATCACAGGAAGATGATATCTGGTAAAATATACACATGTAACATTATCGCTATGTAGCTCAGGCTGGCTCTGAATTTCTAATCCTCCTGCCTCAGCGTCCAGCGAGCTAGAATTATAGGTATGCAATATCCTGCATAACTAATCAATCCTACCATGCAGCAGCATATAACATCTGTCAAAGAGCAAGGGCTCATTTAGCTGTGGCTTCTATTGGAACCATTGTCCTTGCTCTCATTGGAGTTTGCTTCTCAACGGACTTCCTTAGATTTCCCTGCCTTCTTTTTACAATAGCTTTTATATATTTAGTTATTTTTGAGACAGGGTCTCACCATGTAGCCCTAGCCGACCTAGAACTCACAGAATCTGCCTACCTCTATCTTCTGAGTTCTTGGATGGATTCAAAGTGTATACCACCACACTAAGCTGCTTGTTACAGCCTTTAGTCTATGGTCTGAAGAATGGAACCACCCAAGGAGCGAAAGCCAAAGCAAGGATATCGTTTGTTAACTCAGCCCTGCTTTCCTTCTAACCAAGTGATCCTTTCCAGCTTTTTGTCCCTCACCTAGGGAAAGGCACAATGCTAAGAGTCTTAGGGCTACTCTGCAGTGAGCACCTGTGCCGGTCTACACACTATGCTTCCTCTATGAGTTTATCCAGTCACAGAGACTTCTCCTTCAGCTGAAGTTTGCCCTCTCCTCACCTCTAACAGCCCTCAATACCCACTTGATAGCCAGGACCCACCTGACCTTGCTTTAGTCCTGTGGACAAACATTTGGGCATGTACCAAACTCAGTGTTTCAGGAGGTACAGCCCCATTTTGGCTGCATCTAGAAAGACTCTAGGCTTCCTCTTGGAAACTGCAATTCTTCTAAGAAATGATGGGGTATTGGTGAGCCTTTATATTGTGAATAAGTAACAAAGAAAGGTCCCTCCCTCCTCTTTTTCTCCCTCCCCCAACACGTATTATAAATAGGCACTCTTCTTATCTGATCCTCCCCTAAGTGTTTTTCATTTGAAAACCGAAGTTAATTTTAGATAATTGTCGTAGATAATCTCAAACTTGTGTGTAACACGGGCTCTAGTTCTAAGTTCTAAGAATCTAAGAACAGCATGATTTGTCTAGAGGACCTTGTTCAGGCCTCACTGCCTCTCTCTGGCTTGCCACCCTTATCAGCACTCAGCTTTTATCAGAGGCCTGAAATCCCCTGGCCAGAAACAGAGCTGAGGCCTCCTCTGCAAAGGGTTCTTCTATGATACCTCAGCTTCCCAATGGGGTTCGAAGGCTGGGGACAAGCCCCAGAAGCTCAGGGCAAGGCAGAGTTAAATCCAAAGAGCACAACATGGCCTTCAGAGGCAAGGCAACAAGGATGAAATGGCCTCTACCACCTGGGTCTCCCTGGGTCCCTCCTGGTGATTCTGCAAAGATAACTGCAGTCATAAATGTTGTGTAAGGGCTGCCTTGAGACCTTTCTAAATAGCAGACTGTTTTCAGAGCCTGTGATGCCTTTGTCCTGGCCTGAGTTAAGAGGTAAAGAACCCACTTGAATGGAAAAAAAATAATCTTGAAGGGTTTTTTTTTCTTTTCTTTTTGCTAACAAGGTATGCAGAGGATTCAAATTCCAGTAAGAGAAGGTTAAAGTGAGTGAGTTCACTGAATACAGTCATCTCCTCCACCCCTTAGTTTTTCCATAAAGTGCCATAAAAAGCCACTGTACTAACAAACATTTTGGGAAGGGAACAGGCTTCAGGCCAAGAAGCCACAAGTTTAAGTGGGGGTTGGGAGGGGACCTAAGACCGAAGAACAGTTTCCTAAGCAGAGTCATTCTTCAAGTATAATTTGGGTTTAGCAGTAGTGATCTGCTGTTGAGCAGATATCTAGTCATCCTGGGTTCCCCAGGACAGTGACAGACAGCAGCATAAAGACATGTCATTAATGGTGCTACATCTACCTAACTATGCATGACTCAGAAATCTTTATGAAGAATGGGGAGATGGCTCAGTGGATAAATGAGCTGAGTTCCAGCCCTGGGATACATGCACAAAGCCAGACCCTGTGGTGCATGCCTGTAACCTTGGTGTAGGGGCATGGGGAAAGAAACATGAGAATCCTGGGGGTTCATTGGCCATGCAGTCTAGTTAGAGAGGCAAGCCCTGGGTTCTGTGAGAAAGCTTGTCTCAAAATCCAAGGAAAGATATCCATTATCAACCTCATAGGCAGGTGCATCTATATACATATTGATCACATACTGAGCACCCACTAGACATACATACCTGCACACATCACACCACACAGGTGAACATACATACATACATACATGCACACCATATAGACATATCCACACTACCTTAAAAAAGAAAAAAATATCACAATGGTAAGACTTCTCATGAACTGAGGCTCTACTCAAAAATCATACAAAGATAATTGCCTTGAATAGTGAAAACCAAATCTAATCTTTTTTCTCTCAAAGGTCCAGCAAAGAAATGCCACGGAAATATGCAAACAGAAAATGATAGGGCCACAGCCATGGCTGAGGGGAAGCTGAGGGAGAGACTACATATAAAGTACCTTAAGGCCCTTATAACAAACTCAGTTTGAATAGGCTCCAGAGTAGAAAGCCAGAACAGAGCAGAGGCCCTGGAGACAGAAATATGCATGAATGAAGTCTTGAGATATGACTAAGAAGTCTCAAGAGCTATTGAAAATGATTCATGCATTTACTAGACAACATATAGAATCTGACCATTACCATATAGGGAGCCATAGCTTCCATATTTGTTCATTATGCCTAGATTCCTCCTGGGTGAGTGATAAACCTGGGGAAGAGATATTTGATTTAGAAAAGCTAATGTCACAGCCATAAGGAAAAACAAAAGGTGGGCTTGATGTGAAAATTGATGATTTCTTTTTAATGAAAGACATTAAAGAGGAAGGTGATCAAAAAATATTAAAATAGAGTATCTGCAGCTTTCAGAACACAGAACTAATTGAAGATAAGTGATGGGAAACCTGCAAGTTAACAAGAAAGGGATTATCAAACCCAAAAAACATAGGAGAAAGGCCTATGGAGTGTATTTCATGGAGGTGGAGAGTCAAAAGTGTGATGTAATACAAAGAGTCATTTCAACTCATCAAGTCTTCAGATACATGCCAACTATAGTCAGTGAGAAACAGTTTTAGCGCCATCAGACTGGTCAATAAGAAAGAGTCGAATGTAGCAAATGTAAACCTGAGCTCCTAGAGCACATACATTATGGTCCCTTCCATGATTCATATCGAGTATGACTGCCATCATGATGGCATTAACAGATGAGTCCTCTGAGAGATGACTTGGTCATGGTGGCTCTACCTCGATGAAGAGATCAATGCTATTATTAAGGGAATGGGATGGTTACTATAGTGTGTGTGTGTGTGTGTGTGTGTGTGTGTGTGTGTGTGTGAGTGTGTCTGTCTGTCTGTCTGTCTTCCATTTACTCTCCACAGCTCTTATATATCTCTTTCTAAGCACAGCCAATTTTCTGTCATGTTCTGACATGGCAAGAGAACCTTGATCAGCCTTGGCCATGTTCAGCCTTCAGAACTGTGAACTACATACATTTGCACTGTTTATAATTTAAGAAGTCTATGGACACTGTTAAAGCGGGAAAAGAGAGAGTGAGAAAACATGATTCAGCACATAGGCCCAACTCTGGTCAGAGTAGGCTGATCAGAAGTGAGTACTCCAGTCTGGGTTATCTGATGGAAACTTCACTCAGGTTCATGAGAGAGAAAGTGACAGGGTATGATGGGTCTGTGCCTGTGGTTACAGAGCCAGCAAGGCAACAGGCTAGAATGTCCTTGCAGAAATGAGAGGTTCATGAAGTTTGAAGCCATTTGAATCAATCACCTGGAGTTACCAGGCACAGTAAGTTGAGATCTTAAAACAGTGATGCTGGATGCACACAATAAGGAAAGCAACCAGGCTGACTCAGTGACATGAAACTCTGAACACAGTACTGTTCTAAACCAGATGCTAGATGTCTTCAACTGGTAGCCGTGAAATTAAAGGGGCCAACCCAGAAGATTCTAAATTGTACCCAGAGGGTTGAATCTAAAGCTATTCAAAAAGAATTTACAAGCTGTCTGCTGGTCAGTTATTTTTGTCTCTAGTAACTTTTTACATGGTGGCTAATGCCTCACGGAATACAGCATTGACTGTTAGTGTCTTCTCTGTTGTCTGTTTACCTGTCCTGATGTCATGGGATTGGGAGTTGACCCAGTGTTTCTCCATGTAGGTGATAACTGACCCCTTCTTTATTTATGCAGCTTTGGAATTTATTACCATTCTCTTGACCTCATAAATAGTCCATGCTTCAATGCCAAAGACAGAGTTCCTCAGAGAGATCTCTTACTGTGATGGACTTCATGAAGTGCACAGAGTGTGGTGGTTAGTGTGGTTACCACCTTACCAGGGTCTAGAGTCCTCTAGGACATTTGCCTCTGGGCATGTCATGGAGGGATGCCTAATTAAATTAGCTTCTTGCCACCAAGTGTGAAGGCCAGTCTTCTGTGGGTGGGACCATTCCATGGGCTGGTATCACAGACTGAATAAAAAGCAGAAAACAAACTGAGTATGCTGTGACATCATTCTTTCCTTCCCTACAACAGATGCAATGATACATGCATTCTCCCAGTTCTAGACCTTTCTCACCATGGTAGGTATACTCTTGACCAGTGCCCAATGAGCCCTTCCTCCCTTCAGTTTACTTCTTGCCAGGTACCTTATCACAAGAACAGTTATTGTATCCAATACAGAGAGTAATACAGTAATACTCCACTCAGGACACAAAAGATTCATGCATGCAACAAGACATACTTTCCTTTTCCTCTTACTCTGAAAATATGGGTTAAGGGCATCTATTACACTAATGCTTTTTAGGCAATTGTCAAGGCCTGAGATCTGTAAGAATAAAATGGGGTAAAGAACAAGTGGTCTACCATTTTTCCTCTGGGAGATCCAGGACCTGAGGCTCTATTCCTGAAGCAGGAAGTAAGGGACTGGAGTCTTCTTGTAAGACACAGCCAAGTGTTCACATTATATTGGTGATTAGGGATCCCAGACTGGAACTAGGAATTGTATTCCTAAGAATAGTATAGAATTCAACTGTTTCTGCAGGAGATCCAGGATCTGGAAATCACCCAAGGAACAGTAATTCATCTGAACTAACCTGATGAACTGTTTTTACATGTTTGGAGAAAGATAGTCAAACATTGACCAGCTTCCTAGAACTGAATCAGCTGGGCAAAGGTAGACTTTTATGAGGCCTCTGCAGTACACTCACAGAGCTGGTCAGAGTGTGCAGCTCTGCTCCATCTCAAAGAGGGAGGGAAATGAGGGAAACGTGGCTCTAGCACCTGTGAGGAGTCTGTCCAGACAAGAAACATGTTTTCGTGCCTAGTAATTACATATTCAAAGATGAAATGTTGACGAGTGTATTCTCCTTGATGGATTGGCTATCTGCTGTGCCTGTGATTGGCAGGATTTCTATATGGCTTATCTCATATTCTCTTCCCATATGCTTCCACCAAAAAGACTGACACTGTTGGGAGGTTTAGAAAGTTTGCCAGGTCAGTTGGCTTTTACAAAGCAGATCTAGATTTGAACTCAAATAGCTGCTTCAAAAGCTGAGACTTTCTTCTACCAAGATTTCACTGACTGGAATCTTGCTTTTGAGAGATTCCAGAGTTGAGAAGGTCCCATAACATTAGGAATGAGGAGTCAGTTGTCTCCACACCACTCATTTTCTAGCAAGAATAACAGAAAATGAGTTGTATGTTGAACAGGAGTTGGGCAGAAATAAGGGCAATGATAATAATGATGAAGGTGAACATGAATTTTTTGCGTGAGCCACAGCCTGAAGGACTTGTATTGCGACCAACCCTTTTCTGTTTGGAGGAAACTAAGTTCTACCATTAATTCAAAGAAGTGGTATTCTTGGAGTAGACCATACTTGGCTTTCAAATCAGTGTGCTTGAAGCCCCAGTCCAGATTGCATTCCTAAAACAAAGTGATGGGCAGTGGAGAAAACAGTGACTGGTATGTTCATGGCATCACAGAGGCAGTAGCCATGGTGATGTTTCTTTGTTCTTGGTGAAGTTGAAGGTGGTGGCAATGATATTGGTGGTGATACGATGGTGAACATGATCATGGTAAAATGTGAAGATGAAAGTAGTTTTAGTAGTAAAGCAGGTGTTGGTGATAATGGTAATAGTGGTGGTGTTAGTGTTGGTAGTGGTGCCTATAATCGTGGTCATAGTCATGGTGGTAATGGTGGTGGCATCAGGGGATGATGGTAGCATTATTGGTGATGGTAATGATGCTGGTAATGGTGATGACAATACTGATGTTAGTTGTGGTGACAATGATGATGTTGGTGTTGATGGTGATGCTGGTAATGGTGATAGTGGTTGTGGTGTTAGTGATAGTGAGGTGCTGCTGGTGATGATGGATGTTATTTCACCATCTCAGTCAAGACCACTTTTGGAAGTTTTGAAAAAGAAGTGAGTCTGTTGTTTACTCTGTGCCTGTAAAGGCTGGCTAATTTTTTTTTCCTGCAGAGTCCAGAAGGAAGGAGTTGGCCTTTCATCCCTCCACTTCTATTCTTTTACTCTGCTGACAAGCTCTGTGGGCATTCAGAGCCAGCAGGAGAGAGACAGATCTCGTGACCACTTCTCTGAAGGTGGCCTTTGGCCACTCTGTACTGAAACACATGACCTCCTTGCCTCACCCTTGCCACATTAGCCTGGTGACTGGGCCCTGCCAGAGCCCAGCCCAGTCCAAAGGGATTTGGGATTCATGTCCCAAACAAGGCACTGATTAGCTGGTAATCACAGAGTGATTAGCAGGTCAGGTCACCTGCAGTTCAGTGTTCATTGTTCCCTGCAAAGTCCAGGGATGTTTGCCACAAGGCCCCCTGGACAGTCTCCATGTCTAAGGATCCCCATGCCTGTGGTTCTGCTGGGAGAGACTATGATTGGGTCAAATCCTTAGCTTTCCTGAACTTACCCTCTGACTATTCACACACAAAGCGCAGAGAACAAGAATGCCCCATTCAATGTCCATGGTGACAGGAGGACAGGCTCTACAGACACAGAGCAAAGCAGGCCACTCATCAGCACAAACACCCACTGCAAGCTGTCTACAGCTTGAGCTGCAAAACCCAGAAAAACTGGGTCTGGACTGGGACTTAACTACAGTCTCAAACTGTGACCTTGGGCAAGATATGTGATCTCTGAGCCTTGGTGTTCTCGTTTATAGAAGATGTCGATATCGATGCTTACTGTTGTTGGACATTTATGTTTTAGAGAATGATTTTTATAGCAGTTTATATTGTTTCTGGAATAGAGGATGTGAATACCAGCATGCATGGTACTAGTCCTTGAAGGGCAGTTATGTGAAAAACATGCTTATCTTAAAAAGGTCTTACCTAGAATGTGAGCTGGAATTGTAAGCTGAAATAAAACCATTCTCTCCTAAGTTGATTTTTGCTGTGGTAACATGGAAACATGGAAAGTTGTGAGCTTTAGTCACTTTCATGTTAGTATGACAGAATTCCTGACAGTAACTTTAGAGAGGAAGGACTTCTTTTTGCTCTTTCAGTCCATTAGAGAATGGGAGCTGCAACTGAATGACTCAGTCAAGTTACAATGGTGGGGGCATGATGCTGCCACTGCTCACGTGGAAGCTGCACAAAAAGCAGAATAAGCAACACTGAAACAACTGATAGGTATTGCATGACCCATCCCTAGAGATCTGCATCCTCCAGTCAGGCTCTACCTTCCAAAGGCTTCACAGCCATCTAGACAGTGGCTGAAGCTAAAGACTGAGCATCCAAAGATGGAGTCTGTGGGGTTCATTTCAGCTGCAGACAATAGCCAGTGTCCCAGGCTTTATAATCCACTCCCCTCATCACAAGGCAGTCCCACCAAAGGTGCTAATCTAATTACATTTGGTGTGAGAGTCTGCTTTCCCATAAATTCCTCTGTGGTTCCTGGGCTTTAGGTGCATTCTGATGATAATGCATAAATTCAAATACAGAAGATGCTTCCAGATCATTCTGAAAATGCAGACTATATTTTCCCCCCTTTCCAAAACAATTATTTCTCAAAAATCCAATAGTGAATGTGTAAATAAAGCACTGAAAAAAGCAATACATTTTATTGACTTGAAAAGTCCTTCCTTTCCTTTAAATCTTGTCACAAGGCCAGATTTTCCAGAATATTCTTTGCCTAGTGTGCCTGAAGCCCCGATTTTCTCCTGCAAGTACAATAGGCCTTTGGCGGATCACAACAAAATTACTTTATGCAAGCTCGTTTTAGAGAGTTTAGTTCTTTGAGAAGCAGGTGGGTCCCAGCTCAGATATAGCAGCTGGCTGGAGTTCAGAGCCCAGAGGCACACACACTGGCCAGGTGCAAGATGGACAGCTTTTAACTTGAAGGAGGCAGGAGAGTTATGAAGCCTAGTTCTGGCTCTTCTCCATATGGACAGAGTGTTTTAGCTAATGAAGAGCAGAGAAGCTTTCTGGATTAGAAAAGAGATTAAGAAAATCCATCAAAGGGTAGGCCACAGGGAGGACCCCAAAGTGTGTGAAGGTGCACCAGTATCTGATACTTTTCTGTCTGGGGTCCTCTCAAGAAAGACTTGTGTGTTTGAGGCCTGGACTGTTCCTGAGAGGTTGGTTGAAGTCCAAATGTGCACACAGAAATAGAGTTAGAACCTGAGCTGTATTCTGACCTTGCCATTTAATAGGAATGCTGTCAGATGCTACAGCCATGGCTCCATTTTCTCCTATGCAAATGGGATGATCTTTTTAGAATCAGAATTTTCAGACCTAACAATTCTTGTCTCTGGTCAGACACAAAGATGATTGGTAACACCAATTAATAGTAAATATGTATTTGTTACCAGGGCTTACACCTCTCTCTACCTTACTGTGCACTTCTTTCTCATCTGCTTATAAGAGTGCTCCTACTCTCTGGAGGCCCCTGGCCCCTCCTTCTGCCATCTCTACATTTCTCTATGGACAAGTCAATGCCTACAGGAAAACAAACATGAACTTCAACTGGCAGTTAGAGGGAAGGTGTGATGGCTAATTGTGATGGTCAACCTGATTCCATTAAGAAACACTTCAAGCTTTAGTGAAATGCACTTTAGAAAGTATTAACAGGGAGACTCATTCAGAATTTATGCTGCATCTCATGGGTTAAAATCACAGAGTTAATAAAAGAGAGAGACAGAGACATAGAGACAGAGAAAGAAAGAGAAGGAGAAAGAGAGAATGCTGAGTACTAGTCTTTCCTTCTGCTGGTTCCTAACTACCCAGAGGTGAGCATGTTCCCCACAACCATGCCTCCTTTACCAGAGGACCTCCTCTCAAACTATGAGCTAAGGTGCTTTTTGCCAGGTATTAGGTTGAAGCAATAGAAATAACTACCACAATGGGGTTGCTGCAAAGACTTCTTATCTTTGATAGATAAGAGCTAAGCCACAGGCAGGGCCAAGTTAGGGAACCAATGCACATGCACAATCCATCTCTTCTCACCCTCCTCAGTCCTGGCCACATATACATGCCAAAATATTCACTTGGAATTTTCTTTGGTTATTCTCAGTAAGCCACTTTCTCTGTCTCTGTTTCTCTCTGCCTGTCTCTCTTCGGGCAGTTTTCTTACATAAGCTTTTCAATCAGGGGTACAAGTATACTTCCAATGGCCATGCCTTTGCCTTAGAACACAAAGCTTACTTTAAAAGGACTCTAGACATTGGATGTGGTGACATACTTCTGTTATTCCAGCACTCAGGAAGCAGAAGCAAGAGGATCATTGTAACTTTCAAGCCAATGTAATCTACATAGTGCTTTCTAGGACAATCAGGCTTAAGAGCAAGAATCCATTTTAGAAAACTGAAACTAAATCAAATGGGAACACTCAACCTGGATAATATCACTTCAGGTTCCTAACACTGAAACTCATGGTGCCATTCACTCTTTTATATACCCTTTCTTCCTCCAGAGTTCCAACAATCTATTCAGGAAATAACCCGTGAATAGAAAGATTTCATATGAAGACATCCTGCTCTATTGGTGATCTTACCATGAAACTCAGATACAAACTTCCAAAAGAAGATGAGTCCTGCAAAGAAAGGACTTCTCAGGGTTCCATGGTATAAGAAAATAACATCTCATCGGTGGAAATGGTGAAATCTAAACAGAAGCTGGACAGTGACAGAGACTGTTGCTATCACCTATAAATGTCACCTCCTGGAAACCCATTGAAAGACACAGAAGGGACAGTGAATGAATGCAAGGGGACAGATGGAATATTCTAGAAGTCCAACCAATCTAAATATGACTTGCACATAACCTTTGAGACAACCCACCCTGACAGATCCCCTTCTTCCATGGAGCTCACACACAGCTTAATTTTAACATCTGGCATTCATAAACTCATATTAACTATTTATGGACCTGAATCATTCTTGAGTTAATTTTCAAGTCCTTTCAGGCATCAAGGAAACATGGAAGAGAGGATTACATCCTGCACCTTCAGATAGTTATGAAGAGTAGAAGAGGAATCCATGGAACATCCTTGGAATACTCACAGACCATGGTGAGTAAATAAACGTTGGAACATTGTTAATCCTCTATTCTTCAAGTTTTCCCCCATGTGTCAAATGCACACCAACTGGCTCACCATCAAAAGGAAAATACAGGATTTTGTGTACAGGTTTGATGAATCATTTCCACACAGAATTTCATGTACATTACTGGACTTCCTGAACTTCACATTAACTGAATCCACTTAGAATACCAAGTCTGGCTTATTCTTCCAAGTATGCTATTATTTAAATATGTGGAATATACACAACCAGTTTTTCTTTATCTTATCATTAAAATGGAAATGGCAAAATGCCTTGTTTGACAACCTATGGCACTTTTTTTGGAAGTGGTAGAAACATTAGGAAGTGGGATCTGGTGGTAGGAAGTTAGGTCATTGGGAGATATTTGGGGACTCTGAGCCCTCCATCTCCCTCTTTTCTTTCTGTTCAATGTGATATGAACACCTTTACTGTGTCCTGTACTATCCCTCTTCACAATGTTGTATCTCATCTCAGGCTCAAATCAAGGAGGCCACTTGATCATAGGCAGAAACCTTGTGAACGTGAGACAAAATAGATCCTTCCTCTTCAGGAGCTATTTGTCTCTGGTGTTTTGTCATAGTGATGGAAATCTGATGAATGTAAGAACATAATGACTAATAGAGAAATCCTCCTCCTCATTCCTGGAACAGAGTCATGACATCACTATATCTGTGTGGACAACATGGATGTTGCTATTCATATTTTAATAGTAGGACATTGAGGCACATGAAGGCTGTGGCTCAGGCTTTTCTATGATGACACAGGGAGATCAAATAAAGATGCATCTTTATATTCAGCAGTCTCTAGACTAACAGGATGGACAGGGCTCATCTTGATGTAGTTATGCTGCTCCTGATTAGAGATGAAGGGTGAAAATTACCTGGAGGAAGAGAAAGAATGACTAGGCATGAAATATCACTGGGTAGAGTCTGCAGCATAAATCCAGTCCCAGAGGCTTTGTTGTCTTGGGTCTTATGAGGATCAGATCTAGATAGGTGGGGAGTCCAGAAATGTGTAGAAGCAGGCTGGCTACACAGGGAAGGTCATCCTTGGCATTTCAACATCGGGTTTATCAACCATCAACCCCTGCTGAGTCTAAATGTGCAGAAGGAAATGCCAAGCTGTTTGTTATTACTTCATTCACACCCATGATCACTAAAATGTTCTGTTTCCTGCCTTGAATCTGAACTGCAAATCTCTCCTCATATTCCTTTGTGTCAGTTCTTTGGTATGAATGGTGACCCTCGGTTCATATCACCTTCCACAGGAACTTCGTAAATAGGAGCCCTTTGGAGAACTGTTGTTAATCAGTTCTGTCTTTATAGGGATTCATGGGAAAGTGCTCTCTGCCCTTCAACTCCATGGGGTGACAAAAAGTAATGTCTGAGGTGAATCACAGTCAAGGGTTGCCAACTGCCACTCACTAGGAACACACAGATAACTTGTGCAGGATACTTTTTAATGGTGAATGTTTCTGGGTAGTATAGGCCTATCTGCTACTAAAATCCCCACTGTCCTGACTGATAATTATCTTCTTGGACATGTGACCTCATATTCCCAATCTATTAAGCACAGAAAATCTGCAAGTTAGTGGTATTAATGATTCGATTGAAATGGATACAGGGGAACTGAAACAAGATAAAGCCTAAAACAGGCTTTGGGGCTGTAATTCCCAAAGGAGGAAGTGCTAAGAGGATGGATGAATTGAGATGCTCAAAAGAGGAAAAGTGACCACAGGAAAATAAAGGAATGAGTGTCCACAGCATTGTCCTTGTTTCCTTGCTAGATGCATGTCTTACTTCATGCTACAGCCTCTGGTGGTGGAGTTAAGAGGGTGTGTGTGTGTGTGTGTGTGTGTGTGTGTGTGTGTGTGTGTGTGTGTGTGTGTGTGTGTGTGTGTGTGTGTGTGTGTGTGTGTGTGTGTGTGTGTGTGATGTGATTAACAACTGAGATGACCTATGACCAAAATCAAGGTTAAAGTTTCCTGGTCTCCCTCTTCCTTCCTCTCTCTCTCTTTCTCTCTCTCTCTCTGTGTGTATCCTTTCTTCTCCTTCTTTTCTTTTTCTTTCTCTCCATCTCTTTCTCCCCCCTTTCTCCTTCTTATTCCTTTTCCTCCTCTTCCCTTCTCTTTCCTCCCTTCCCTTCATACCTCCATTTTTTCATTTCTTTACCTCCTTTCTTCTCCCTTTCTGCTTCTCTTTTTACTTTCTTCTTTGCATCCTCTGTTCTTCCTTCTTTCCCTCCTCTCCTGTTCCTTTTCCTTCTTCTCCATCCTCTTTCTCTTCCTGCCACAGTTGGCACTAGTAGAGGTATCAGTCTTTGGAGAAATGTGGAGATATTACAAGAAGGAAAGGAACTGTGCCTGAACACACCATCAGTCCTGCCCCAGAGCATCTTTGCTGGGACCCTACACAGTCATTAGCATTCTTTGCCTATGTCTCTTCACCAGGCCTTCTGGTGGATGCTCCTTCATTCTAAGGACAATCTTATTCAAATTTCTATAAACTTAAACTCTTACAGCAAAGTGGGTTGTGTTTAAAATGTGTAGCCCACAGGAGATAGCTTATATGCTTTCTTCATGACACAGATGAAGGGTGATGTATAAGACAGCAGAGGTTCTTGTCCTATCTTTAGTTCAGGGTCAGTTGCCCCACTCTAGAGTATTCTCCATGGGGAAGAAAGAAGATATGTTACATCTGCTGTTAATAGGAATTTTACCCCCACAGTTCCTGGCCCCCAAAGTCTTTGTGCTGACCCTTACTATGAAGAATCGAAATTGCACTCTCAGGCAAATTGAAACCTTGGGCAGGCCCCCAGCAGCTCCAAGGTGGGACTGCTGACCAAGTGTCTCCATGTCCATCCTTTGCCCCTCTTATGCCCCCTACTCTGGCCCCCTGGAGGCCCATGTTTAAAAATGCTTCAGAGCAGGAAACTGCGCTGATGGGTTAATCAATCAACCAACAAGTATTTATTGAGAGCACCTAATTTTTACCTAGCAAATGCTGACTAGAGCAGATGATAGAGTGACAGGTAATGGAGCACCTTTCAAAGTCAGATAGAAGACTCACAAGAGACCCAGAAGAGATCTGCCTTTGTTCAAGAGATAGCTGTGGGGACCCTTTGTGAGCCATGTGCTGTGTCAGGACATGGGGACGCCGATTGATTTGTCATGTGGAGCTTCTAGTTTCTCTCCGCTGTGACTTCATTTAATGCTTAAAACAAAAGCACCAAATAGAAATTAGGCTGCTGATGGTGGTAGTAAAACTTTTAGAACTGCTTTAGGGTTTGGAGGCCTGGAGGATATAATGGGAGGGGGGCTGGGGGATCTGTACACAGAGAGATAGAGGGGCACACAAGGTTGAAGAGTGACCCACCTAGTTAATCTCCTCCCAGAACCACATGAGACCTTATGTGGAGATATGGCCTTTGCAGAGACAAGCTTGTCCCGGTTCAGGGTGTGCCCTCAGTGGAATGAGTGGTGTACTTGGGACAACACAGATGCATTTGAAGGACACAGGAAGATGAATGTATAGATTGGAATGATGTTGCCGCAAGCTAAGACCCCATCAGGATCTCTAACCACCTCCAAAACTGCCAGACAGGTGAGGGGCAGATTTCTCCCTAGGTTTGGCTGAGGCCTATTGGAAGCTTAGCTTCAGACTTTCAGTTTCTGGGAACTATGATGGAATAAATTTCACATTTAATATTTTAAAGTGTGTGTGTGAGAGAGGGGAGAGAGAGAAAGAGAGAGAAATAGAGACACACAGAGAGAGAGAGAGAGAGAGAGAGAGAGAGAGAGAGACACAGAGAGAGAGAGAGAGAGAGAGAGAGAGAGAGAGAGAGAGAGAGAGAGAGAGAGAGAGAGAACTTTGCAGGTCCATATGTTGTCTCTGATACATGTGTGCATATTTGGAAGACAGAGGGCCACCTGACATGCCATCCTCAGGAACACCATCTACCTTTTTTGAGACAGTGTCACTCATTGGTCTAGGTTGTACATATGTTAGCTCGGTTTTCCAGTTAGCACAAGTGATCCTCCTGTATCTGCCAAGCCCTTGTTTTAACATGGGTTCTGGGAATCGAGCTGAGGTCTTAGTGCTTGCAAGGCACTCACTTTAACGACTGAGTGACCCTCTCCCTCAGACTGCTTCAATTTAAAGCCTCCTACTTCTACTTACAGCAGTCACAAACAATGCATATGTAGGCAGCAATAGCTGGTAGAGCCAAGGGCATTTGGAGGCTGGGTGACATGCAGTTCTTAACCTAGAGGAATGAGGACTCCATTGAGAAAAACAATCTTTCATTTTGTATAACTATTCAGGGGGATGTTTCAAGACCATAGTGTCAGAGACAGAGTATATCTTTCCAACTTGGATTATGGTGGCTGGGCACCCCTGTAAGCAAGAAAAAACACTGAGCCTTATAGACTTGCCTCTGTTTTGTGGAACAGGGTGAACAGGCAAGAGAAAAAGTTCAATAGTTATAGAAAAGATAGTATTCAGCTCAACAGATAGTTTCTGACTCTGAAGTACTGCTTGTTCCCCAAAAGCCAGTCAGACATGAAGCAAATAAACAAAACAAATAAGAGCATTAACCTGAGAGGAGTCAGGCAAGGCAAGAAGTGGACCAAATAAATGGAAACAGGAGAGATAAGAGGTATATAATTGTCTCTGGCTAAGTGTGGTTACAGTGCTTTTCAGGAAGGAAGGCTTTTGACAGAGAGCTGAAAAAATTGATAGGTGTTGGAATGTGGACACAGAAGAGACAGAAAACACCTGGAGCACCTTGTGATGTGTTATTTCCTGCAACAGAGCCTCAAGTCTGACTCTCCTGCGGCCTTCAGCAGCACACAATGCCATGTGGAAACTTTTGGGTGAGTGAATGAATGAACTAGAAGTCAAGGCAGGAGAGCCCTTTGGTGGTGAAGCCAGACCGATAATGAAGGGCCAGGGAAAGGCTAAGGGAGACAAGCAGAGCAAAAAACTGTGAGCATTGCTGATGGACCAGGGAGAGATGAGGAGTCAGGCATATCTTAGGACTGAGAAAGAATGACCTCTGAGGGCCTAAGACAAGTGTTGAGGAAGATCCAAGAGGATTGCAGAAGCATCTTGAACAAGTGCCAGTTGGTAATTTTTGAAAGGAAGACCAAAGATAGAGGAAATCTGAAGATGCTGGAGATAGTAGGATTGTTAGGGTCTCAGGAGCCAGAGATGAATGGAAGAGCAGTGCCAATCACTATGGGAGATTTTACAATACACATTCTTATACCTGGCATTGGTGTTGACATGAAGTGTTAGCTTTATATAGAAGAAATTGGCTTCCCTGTGATAATGGTGAGGATAACTAGGTGCATAAATGTCATCAGGAGGTGAATTGATAGGAAGGAGATGCCCTCCATTGTTATTGGCTATTTCTTCTGTACTGCATTCCCTTCTAAGGGCCCCGGATCCATCACCTGACAGAACCAGACAGTAACCTATTATGTTCTGGCATGAGCTTCATCTTGAGTTGAAGAAACCAAATATGTAGCAAAGTACCACCAAATTATTTCAGAGGACTGGAAAGATGGCTCAGTTGGTAAAGTATTTGCTGTATAAGAACAAAAACCAGAGTTTAGATCTTTAGTACCAGGTGTGTCTGCAACCCCAGTGCTGAGGAAATAGGATGGAAACAGGAGATCTGGGGGACTTCTTGGCCGGCCAGCCTAGACAAACCATGAGCTTCTGTTGCCTGCCCCACCCCAAGGTGGAAATCAGAGAAACAGTTGATGTGATGTTGATATCAAAAATCCATATGACACACACTTACTTACAAGTACACACTCATTCACCCATACTTATATCACACACAAACAAACATGCAGAGGGTCATAAGTAAAACCAGGATTTAAAGTTGAGTTTGTCCAGACAAATAATTATTTTCTCAGCCTTGGTTTGTTCACCTGTATAATTTTCCTTCCCATGCTTGCTTTGCAGTTGAAGACCAAGAAAGCTTAATAAATGGACGTTCTTGCTTTGCTGGTACTTACAATCTTTGGGATGAGGCCAGTGGTCCTAGCTAGACCCTCACCCTTCTTCCAACATTCTCCATTGTTGTTTCACATTGAAGACTTCCTGGAACTCATAGTCAAGTGTTCTAAAGTATCAGCAAGTCAAATACATCTTCAGCCTTGGGTCCAGGATGTCTGCTGCCTGCTCCCAGAAAAAAAGACATGTTTGGTGTACAAACTAAATACAGAACATGACCAAAAGGCAAAAGATGTTTCCAAAAGAGAAACTGCAAACTGAGACAATAGTTTTGCAGATCAATAGGAAACCTTTAAAGGCCCACTGATGAGCTCAACTACAGGGATGTTAGTCTTCTGCAAGAGGAAGAGAAAACGAATCAATAAGAGGCGAAAACTGATATGAAATGGCTGTGATTCACTCGTAGGCACTGCTTCCCAAGCTAATTCTCTGGTCGGACTTCCTACTTTTCTTTCTATGATGGGATATTGGCACCCTGAAATCTGAATATGCCCCTGGGAATCCTTCAAGAAGATGGAAGTAAAGCCACAGGGCCTGTCTAGCTGCTGGGATAATGGTTAGTGCCATAAAGGGTAATGTTCCTCAAGCAGCAAGCTGAGTGCTAAGGAAATGTGTTCTCTTTTATTTTTGGTGTATGTGTGTGGAACTGCAGTGTGTGTGTGTGTGTGTGTGTGTGTGTGTGTGTATGTGTGTGTGTCTGTGTCTATATATATATATATATAGAGAGATATAGATATAGATAGATAGATAGATAGATAGATAGATAGATAGAGACATGAACACATGTGCAGGCAGGCTCACCTGTCATTGAACATGTGGAAGGCGTAGGTTGACTTCAAATATTTTCCTAAATAGTTTGAGTACTTACTATTTTTGTTATTGCATTTATTCATTTATCAATAGAATAATTTCAATAGAAACAGATGATAGGTAGGAAGGTAGGTAGGTAGGTAGATAGATAGATAGATAGATAGATAGATAGATAAATAGATAGATAATATATATGTGGCATGGTACACATGTGGAGGTCAGAGGACAACTTATAGGAGTTAGTCTTCTCCTTCCACTGACTGGGTCACTTGGGTTGAACTCAAATCACTGTTTTGTGGCAAGCATTCTTACCCACTGAGACATCTTGTTACATTGTTGTTGCTGTCACCATCATCATTATTGAGACCTGTCTAACTGAACCTCAAACTCACTGTTTGATTTAGTCTGGCTGGCCAGCAAGTTTCTAAAGTTGCCTGTCCCCATGCTTCCAGTCTTGGTGTTACAGTGATAGCCACCAACATGGCTTTTATAGGCTTTCTGGGGAGCTGAACAGAGGTCACCTTGTTTGTTCAGCAAGTACTTTACTCACTGAGCCGTCTGCCTGACCTCTGTTTCCTCACACCTACCCTATCACCCTTCACCCTCCAATCCTGTGAGCCTTCATTTCAATAGTGTAGTGCATATTACTTAAATTTTCTGGGGCATTTTTACAGATTCATCAACAACTGCCTGACTCTGGAAGAATCACTTACCATCCTTGAATCTCAATGTCTTTATAAACATTCCAGCATTGTGATAAAATAGTGTAAATGGTCATTGTTATCTTCCTCATCACCACCACTGCCTCCATCATGATCACCTCTTTAAATCTAACGCCATGGTGGTGGAATGCCCACATAGCTTTACAGAGCAAGGTACAATGCCAGAAAAACTATAACTTAGCTGATTAGTCTTGAGCATGTTGTGAATCCTTGATTGACATATAGTTACTTGTGGACCCAAGAGAATATCTCTTCCAGGTTGGTAGAAACCAGAGGTGCCCTTTCCACAGGGTGTTGTCCATATCTCTACTATCCCCCACCCCACTGACTCCAATCCAAGGGGCACCCACAGCAGCAAATGCAAGCATGCATCTAGTGAGGCCAAACTGATAACTCAGAGTCTAGCACTAGAAAATGGGCACTTGATATTAGGGAAGTAAGATGGAAATTCATATCATCTGTCTCAGCCGCAGGATGAAGAACATCCAGGATAGCTTAGTCCTATTTGGACTATTTAAGAGAGAATTTCCTACTATTGTCATTCTGGCCTTGTTTCTTCTGTCCTAATGCTGCTATGCCAAGAGTTAAAATGACTCTCATCCTAGGTCTTCCCCTCCTCCCAGCATGCAGTGCTGGGTGCTGGCCTCTCCTGTCTACCCACTAGGCTCTCTTCTAACACCTTGTTGCTCAAGTGCTGAGATCTATGTGTGATATAGGAGAGCAAGATCAAAGGATCCAGGTGACCACCCTCCTGCCATAGGTGGTGGCTCATTCATGCAATATTAACTAAGTTCCCACTGTGTGCCAGCATGCTACTGGGCAGCATGGATCAGCAAATCAACAAGATACAGTCCTTATCCTTGATGCCATGCTGCACAAACCTGCAATTTCTTTCATGATGGACGGGCTCCATCTTTCCCCTCAACACCTTACAGTCTTCCGCTTACCCCACTCTCTCCTCTTGCTTTCTCATTCTACCACATCTTTTTCCTCATGTCTCTCTTGGATTCCACCCCTGAATCTTGTCTCTGCTGTTCAGTGACCTCGTGTTCCCAGAGGAGGGTGGAGACGATTCCTTTTTGCATGTCTGTTTATCTGGATTCCAGATACTTGGATATATAAGAGTCCTATTGTCCAACTCATCACTCTGGGGAAGGATTTACCATAAGGCCAATGGTCTAAAAATGTTGGCCTGCAGTGTCTTCTGGGTGAGGCATATGTAGACTGAAAAGAAGAAAACAAATTTTAAAAAGTACTAGATTTTCCTTCTCACTCTCTGACGAAGGCTCTCACTGGAGCACCGACTCTACCATCTTCGTGTTCCTCTCACACACATTGCCCTGTATCACCGCACTGAGTTCTCACATAGTTCCTTCTGGGATTCCTCCATAGAAAATGTATCTTCAGTGAGAGCTTCCTTCAGGAATGGAAAGGAAAATCCTGTTTGTTCCTTTCTTTCTCTTTAACCTCTTCTCCTTGGAAAGAGACAGGGATTGAGATTATTGAAAGCCTCAATGAGTTGGATATTATAAAATGATCCAGTGGAATGCCTCATGTAAGTGATTAACTCATTTTGCCAGCAAGGAACTTGAGGCACAGAAGCAATGTGTTGTAGATCACAGTATTTACATGACAGGCATCCAAGGGTCTGTGCTCTCTGTCCTTGGAAACACACATATGAATGACACATGGGAATGAGCACAGACAGCTGGGCCTGGGTGTCATTCATCCTTTGATTATCTGGCATTCCTGATTAACCCTAAAGAACTTTGTGCTAGCTCAGAATTGTCTTCTAATGATGTCTTGTGCAAAGTTATACCATTAAAAGATACCTTACTGAAATGAATCTGGAGTGGTAAGAGGAGACCATGCCTGAGTTCAAACCCTAGATCTTTCTCTCTGGGCTATCTCAACTCTGAGGCTCATTGGAGATTATTCTGGGAGTTATGACAGCTTGTTCACCTTCTTGCTGCCTTCCTGGGGACTCATGGGGAGAGCTGTATGGATTACACCAAGTTGATCTTCACTCAAGTTCTATATAAATGCACTCCATTATTTCAGTATTTGGGATACCCTTGGCCCTACCACTTGTTAGTGATAAGACCTGGGGATACATCTCTTGTTATCTCCAAACTTCATCTGTCCTGTTGATAACTGAGGTAACACTATGTTGCGGCATAATTGTGAGTCTCTCACTTAAGTAGAGGCCTACCTTACCATGTTCTGTCTTGCCTAATCTATGCTACCTTTCTGTTGTTTTTGAGGCAGCCTGGGGTACCAGGATTCACTTAAGAATTAAAGAGCCAGAGAGAAGGAAATGGAGAAGAAACAGAGCTCGGGGCTAGATCTGGCTGAAGAAGTGCATTATAGGGACAGTTCCCAAGAAGGGGTGGTCTAGTTTGAGTAATGAACAGGAGTGCACCACACCCATTTCCCAGGTGGTCCTCCAAGCTGCTGGGTGAGTGTCCTCTTTGCAGACAATAGTAGGGAATAAACGATGATTCATGTCTGCACTGGGCTCTCTGAGTCACTCTAGGGCCCAGTGGTGACTGGAAGAAAACACCCCTGATCAATACCACACTTCCAGATTTCATTAAGGCTTTTAATAGCTCCATGCTCATTCGGAAGGCAGCATCAGGCTTGTATCCATTTATTGGAGGCAAAGAGAAATGCAATAGGCCACCCTTTGAGTTTGGACTCAAGAACATTCCAGGTCCTCTGAAGGATCTATCTTCTTCCAGAAGTGCAAGCAGTTCTGTTGTTGTCCAGACATGAGATGTTTTGCCTCTTCTCCCTGGAGACTCTTTTAATGTGTACTGCTTTAGAGATACTAGGAACCTGGTCCTCAAATCTTTCTCAAATAATCATCAAGCCAGAATAACCCTGTGAAACATAGATGAGATGCAGTCCTTGTCAAGCCCCATCACCCATTCCCCATTCTTGCTGGTTAGGTTTTATTTTTATTTTTGTCAACTGACAGAAGCTAGCATCATCTGGGAAGAGGTTATTTTACTCTGGAATGGTCATCTCTACCAGATTACCTGAAAGTTAGCCTATGAGGCATGTTCTTGATTACTGATGGACATAAAAAGGCCCAGCAACTATGGGTTGTGCCACCCTGAACTGGTGGTCTTGATTTATACAAGGCTAAGCAAGCCATGGGGAACATGCCAGTAAACAACACCCCTCCATGGCTTCTGCTTCCAGATGTCTACCTTGAGTTCCTACCCTGAATTTCCTTCACAAGAGTCTGTAAAGATGTAAGATGAAATAAATCCTTCCCTCTATGTTTTCTTTGTTTATAATTTTTACCACAGTAACAGAAAGCAAAATGGGGTACCATTGCACCTTGGTTTGCTCTAGATGGCCAGCATCATTTGTTCCTTGCCTACAGTACAAGGCCATCTTTTGCTTGATTTTTCTTGTGAGTTAACCTTCCAAGATCCTGTTTGCATTTACCGAACAAGATGCTTGTGACATTCTCATAGCCTGAACAACTCTTATCAAACTGTTGAGTGGCTGATGGCTCTTTTCCCTTGTTCATGGCAGGACCTGACTAAGGACAGTGCTCTTTTGATGTTCTCAAAGTTGACCTCAGTTCTTTCTACATCTTGATGGTGACTAAATTAGTTCATTGCTTTCAATAATTTTCCCCCACATCATTGAGAGAACCACGATGTTCTGTTCATGCTCTCTACCCAGTACAAACACCATGCCTGGCAAATAATTGGTGTTTTATAAACAAAGTGTGTTGAATGAATTAGTGAATTTGTGCTGGGGTATGAATCTTCTAGAAGGCTGACAGGTCTTTATTTTGCTCATGCTGAGAGTGTGTATACTGATGTATGTAAATATAGAAACATAAAAAATATTCTAGAGCTTGGATCATGTTTTAAAAATTTCCAGAAGAACCTGTATCTTCTATTGAACCTTCTGCAAAACTGATTTACCTATTAGGACTTCAGTGGTTGTGGAGAGACTGAATGTTGTTGGTCTCCTTTGTTGGTTCTACATACAACTAAGTTCAGGCTCAACTAAGAACTTGAACTTAGCTGTATGTAGGACTTTGCACAAATTGTTACACTTTCTCCCTTTGCTTTTTTCTCAGTTCCTGGGCCCCATCTCTAATGGACATGTAATATGTGTGCATGTACTTAAACAGGATCCTGTGTCCTCATTTTATCTGCCCCACTGACAACATCAGGGTCATCTAGTATGACATTCTGCCCAGAGATCCTTCTCTGACCTGTACTTCATCTCTGCAGTTGGGTGCCATCATTATGATTGTGCTATTTGTGCCCTTTCACCTAAACCAAGTGTACCAAGGGGAAACATGTAGCCTCCTCTTGGATAATTGGAAAAATATTAGCATATTAATTATCTTTAATGTTTAGATTTTATGCTTTATAGGATGCATACAACATTAGCATATCATATATAGCTTTTAGAAGAGAAATTATAAATGTAGATAATGATAAGAATTGTAGGCTCAAAATTTATAATGATACATTTTTGGAGGTCATGATAACCTAAGAGACTCATTACCCTTCATTGCATGTAGCTTTTTCAAAGACCTGATTAGAAGGAAAACACAAAGGAAGAAACTCCATATACAACTGAATCACCCAAAGGAGATAGGATAGTGTTGGGGAACAGGGCCCTGGTTCCTGTGGAGAACTTTTCATCTCTCTAGTTGTAATTCCTTGTTCTTTGTGTAGAAGTACTTAGCCAGATAACAATGTTTCCAAAACTGGTGGGCAGTAATTGCTTGTTTCTTCTTCAACTTCAAGTCCCAAGAAGAAACCTTCTTGTTAGCCATAATCCAACAAAGGGTTTTTGTTTTTATGATCCTTTCCCTGATTTGTGTCAAGTAATACTGATTTTTTTTTCTTCCTCATAATGTCTTAAAATTGTGTATAAAGAGTTAAATAGACTACATTGCCTGTGGAGCTTTAGTAATACATATGGAAAAGTTAGATTGTCATGCTAATGAGGTCATTAAAACATGAAAACCTATAGGATGAGGTGGTCAAGTGGTTAAGACAATAGACTGCTAAATCCTGAAGACCTAGCTGAGTGTGGTCTTGGATGCCTGTCATTTTATCACTCAGGAACTAGAGGCAGGAGGGTTAGTAGTTCAATGGCAGCCTCAGCTACACATCCAATTAAAGGCCAATCTGACCTAGAGAAGCTGTCTCAAAGCATAAAATAAGTAAAATAAAATAAGAAGGCCTTGCTGATGTTTGTTTGCTTTTTTTGTTTGTTTTAATGACTATATGGTTTTGAATCTGATGGTAGTGGAAGAAACGGTTAATTTTGCTGGTTTTGTTGAAGATGGGTGATGATGAGTTTAAAGCTATTTCAAAAGGCATGTAGCTGATCAGTATTAGGTATTTGTGCAATGAATGAATGGATGAGTGTAAGTGGATGAGTGTAAGTGTGTCAAGGAGTCTGAGTATGTAGTGAGATATTCACCTTGTCCTCACCTGTGGCTTAGACCACACCCATTGGGGGGTGGAGACAGGGCCGGTCATTACCTGGGGGAAAAGGCTGAGGAGGGGGTCGGAAGCTCTCTTGCTGGTGGGATGCCGAAAGGAGAGGATCCTGTGGAACCTGCTGGTGTTCATTTGCCTATGTTGTGAGTTGTTTCTCCCTGAATAAACATCTATTCGGCCTATTTGTTTCTCCTGATCCTTATTAAACATCAATATGAGTATCCCTGGAAACCCCACTCTTAGCTGGAATGAACTGACTGTGAAGGAGCTCACTCTCATCCACCAGGGTCCCATTTCACACCCTGCTGACATTTACCCAGGAGACCTCGGGGAGTTAACAAGCCCAACTAGTCTTTTAACTGTGTGATTAGTGTGAGACAGAGTGGAATGTGGGTGAGACCTGGACTAATTTGGTGGCTCGGCTGGAGTCTGCTGAAAATTCATTGCATAATGTGTATAGTGGCTAAGCACAATATCTGTATCCCTCGTAAATGCATCCCCCACACTAAGAAGGGTACAAACTGGAGCAGGGAGCACCAGAAACAGAGCCTGGTTTCGTGATACTCTATAAAACAACTTGTTTCTCACCCTGAAAACAGAGACATTTTGAAAGTTTCTTGAACCTATTCTTGAGAGAGTGTTTTTGGAAGCTTTGCATAAAGCACACATATGACTCCAAGGGCAATGTCTCCCATCTTTTTCCATCACATACACACAATTGCTCCACTCTGACTGCAGAACAAAGGTCTTGCTTTCCTAGGAAGCCAACCCACACAACAGACCTTTCCAAAATAAAGTGACGTTTGCTTTTCTTATTGATACTGATTCTCATATTTAGTAATCTAACCCCAGACTTCTTCAATGAGAGATGGCTACTGAGATGGTAAAGTGGGAAGCTCTCACAGGCTTTCCAAGGCCCCTTATCCCCTCTGATACTAAAAGTGAACTCTAAGAACACTTGAGATTCAGAAGAAATAGGGTGGGAATAAGGTTTAGTGGATAGAGTGCTTGCTTTGTAGGCATGAGGACCTGAGTGTGAATCTCAGAATCCAAGAAAAAAGCTAAGCTGGAAAGTTCAGTGCTAGGCAGTAGAGACAAGTGGATCCTTGTAGTTACTGACCAACAGCCAGCCTTGCCTTCTCAGCAAGCTCCAGGCTAGCAAGAAATCCTATGTCAGAAACAACATCTGCGTGTGTACTCTCTCCTTCACATGCATGTGTACCCATGTACGACATCACACCCACATATATACACATACCACCCACAAGTACATACATACACCTGCACATACATATGCCCATGTTCATATGTACACACAGGAAGAGAATTCTCATGATAAAAGTAATGACACTTATGTATATAGACAGAGGAGTTATTAGTAACTCTGTATAGACAACCTAATGTACACACACACACACACACACACACACACACACACACTGTAATCTCAGGAATAGAGGACTCACTTCTGATAAACACACTTAATCTGAGCATTAGTCATTGCTGAATTTTTATGATGTGTCCAAAACTCTTCTGCAACATCAAGGATGATGACCCCAGTCTTTGTGTTTTGCTTTCATTTCAGTGGAAAGAGAATGAAAGAGAAAATGGCATTGAGTCAAGTATGCTGCCACGCTTCTGTGCAATGAAAAGGAAGGGCTCTGGGCATCTGCGTATGTCCCATGCTTGTACAAACACGAATATGCATCTGAAGGGGAAGTGAAGGTCACTTTAGACTTTGTATCAGACACTGTGCTGGTCTGTGATGTCCTGCTTTGAGTCTAAGCTCTTGCTCTCCAACCTTTGCCCAGACCATCTTTCATGCTTGACTGACTTGTGCTGTGCACAAGACCATGCTTTGTTCTTCTTTAATTAGCAGATCAAGGTCCAGGCACTTCAACTTGTCCTAATGATCCTTTGGAAGAAAACAAGTCTGGCATTTCTGATTTCTCTGTGTTCTCAGGGACAGGGAGGACTGGCTAAGAATGTTCTAGATGGTGGGACAGGCCCTAAAAGAAGAGGTGACACTAGTGAGGTTACAGATCTAGGAAAAGGGAACAGCTATATGGCTTTCTAGCAGTTTCTTTCCTGGTTTTACTTAAAGACAGAGGAGGTTTCTTCAGGGTGGCAGCATGATAGATGAACCTTATAAGGAAGGGTACTTGTGTACACAAAGGGCAAAATGTTGAGAAAGCATTACAGACTAAGGTGACAACAGAAAGAACATATTTACATATGACGATTTACAATTGGTTTAAGTTGGTTTGGGCAGGAGGGATGAATGCTAAGATGATTGTAACGTATTTTAGCACCAGCTTTTCCTTGCTACCTGCTGAAGGCTGATTCTCTCAGAATGTAGCCAGTTCCATGAAAAGGAAAGTCAGAGAGAATTTTCTGCCACAGTCAACAATGTCTGCTTAACTCTACATAAAATAAAGAGCCATTGCTTTCAAACCACTGCATCTAAGACACTTGTAAACCTCCATATGCAGAAAGTAACCCTCAAACAAGCCACAGTTAACTCTCCACACACAAATAAACAAACTTACCCTGAAAGTAAGATAGAAATACAGAAGACCGTCCCTGAAAAAAAACTCTTGGCAAAGAATGGCCAAATTGGAGGACACACATTTGACATGGTGTGGTACTGATAGATAGACAGGTCAAAGGAACAGAATTGATACTTCAGGAATGAAATGGTGCATCCATGATAAATCAGTTTTCAACAAAGTTAGTCAGATTAATAAATGGAAAACAGAATTTCAAAAACTGATAAGAAGAGAAATAGATATTTACATAAATAATGGTGACTAACAAGGTCTCTGAGTAGATAAATGCACTTGTCACCAAGGTGGATAATCTGAGTTTAATCCCAGGAAATCCCTATGATAGAAGGTGAGATCAGATTCTTACAAGTTGCCTTCTGACCTCCACATGCATTCCATAGCACAAACACATGGACACACACCCACAAATTTTAAAATACAGTTTAATTGTTACTTCTATATTATTAAAGTATCTCCTAATAAGGAAAATTATTTTATATGATAGCTCTGCAGACAATTCTGCAGAGAATTACAGACCAAGTTCCCTCATGAGCATTGATGCAAAGTACTCAACAAAATGTTGGCAACCCAAATCCAAGAATACATTTAAAAAAATCCACCATGACCAAGTAGGCTTCATTCCAGAGATGCAAGGATGGTTCAATATATGAAATTCTGTCAATATATCCACCATATAAACAAACTGATAGAACCCCCCCCCACATGATCATCTCATTAGATGCTAAAAAAAGTCTTTGACAAAATCCAACATCCCCCTCATGATAAAGGTTCTGGAGAGAATAGGGATGAAAGGAAAATACCTAAACATAATAAAGGCAATATACAGCAAGCCAACATCAAACTAAATGGAGAAAAAACTCAAAGCAATCCCCCTAAAATCATAGACAAGATAAGACTATCCACTCTCTCCCTATCTTTTCAATATAGTACTCAAAGTTCTAGCTAGAGCAAAATTTGAAGTCAAAATGGGCATTGCCAGATTATATTATAAAACTAAAAAATAATGATACTTCAAAACTTTGTCTCTGGAACCCACAGGATCCATATCCACTTGCTTGGGGACAAGGAGGGGATACATGGAGTGCTCTAAATAGATTAACATCTTGCCTCTTGTATCAAGCCTTTGAGCCATTTCCTTCAGGGGTAGATGAACATCCATCCTGAGAAGGGACTGGTTTTCATGGTTGAATTTGTGAGTTCTAGAGTGTACCGGGAGAAGCCTATTAGAACCTGTCCAGCTCACTCTTCCTAGACATATCCCATGGTCTAGGCATCATTTCTGTTATTCTACTGCTAGCTAGATTAATTATATTCTTAGACACCAGGAGAATTCACTTAAAGACCAGTAGGAGTTCATGATGACATAAATTTATGTGCCTCTGTTGAAATGGGAATAAATATCTGAGCATTAAATTTCTACTTCTTAGATAAATACACTTATTTTGGTAGCCAGAAGGCTGCAAAGAGCTCAGGCTAGGGCTAACTCTTCCAAGATTTAAATGTAGGTCTACTTGGAATTTAAAGAAATTAATACATCTCTAAGGACTTCTTTTCTTTTGTCTATGTTTGATAGGGTAGATGAGCCCAGTGTTACATGAGCTATAAGCAACTTTATTGTTTTAAGTACTTATACTTGTACTGTCTAGTAACTCTGTAGAAATATACACTTAGCAATAGAAGTCACCTAACTTTTTTCTTTCAAAATGGCTGCACCCTTAAGACATCAAATGATGCTAAGTATAGACTCAGCACTAACTAAAGCTTTTGAGAGTATAGTGTCTTTATTTAAGCATTTTAACAAGAAATGATAATTCAGGGGACTTGTTTACCTGAATTTTCTGAGGTGGCCATCTTTGTCTAACTTCTTTAGCTCCCAGGCAACAAGGTTTTCTGAGTTTGTATATTATTTTCTCCTGACTCTCTTGGTCCTAGATGCTGCAGCTTAGAGTTACAACCCCTTCTGTTGCATGTTAATAAAACCAAGGAAATTGCCTCCCAACAGCTAGAAATACATTGTTGTAAAATGAGACACTTAAGAAATAAGGATTTGAGTTTTCAACATTTATGTTTGCTTTCACTCCTAATAAATATTTAAGTTAAATTGAATTTAACTTAACTTGATGACTATTTAACTTTAATAGTCGTCTGTTTATAGCAGTACTTTCAGCAAAATTTTAGTTAAGAATCTTTGGCTCATAACCAAAAGTCATTATAAGAAAACCACCTTTCTCCTCCTGCAAAAGACTGGTGTGTTCAAATTCTCTCTTGGAATTGTTGTATGAAGAGGCTTCATTTGCTTTTCTTCTGTGGAAAAACAAAAGGCAAAAGACACATTCACATTTGACACTTACTTCATGTGACTGGTTTCACAGGATAGAGTTGAAATATCTTTGATAGAATATTATTCATTCAAATGCCTGTGCTTTAAGCCCTGGACCCTATGACTACCCTGCCTCACATGGCAAAGAAGTATTAAACTTTTGGGTATAATTAAAGCTGTTAATCAGCTGGATTTAACATAGAGAGATTATCCTCAATTATCCAGTGAGTTCAACAGAATCACAGAGGTCATGGACAGTGGGAGGGGGAAGCAGAAGGTGACATCAGAATTCTATGATCCAAGAAGGACTTATGCTACCACCACTGTTGGGTTTGAAGATGTAGGGGGTACTCTGCCAGGTGCCAGGTGCCAGGTGCCAGGTGCCAGGTGCCAGGGATCCAAGTGGCCTCTACAATTTGAAAAATGATTTTTTTCTTCTAGAGCCTTCCAATGCTTCAATGCTTCCATGCTTCCAATGGGTAGCTTTTTTTTTTTTTTTTTTTTTTTTTTTTTGAAACAGGGTGTCTCTGTGAAACAGTCCTAGCTATCCTGGAATAGATTTGTAGACCAGGCTGGCCTCAAACTCACAGATCATACAGATTGTCCTGCCTCTACTCCAACATGCTGGAATTAAAGGCATGGGCCACCACCACCACCCAGACTACTGTAGCTTTAACCTTAGCCCAGTGAGACCATGACAAACTTCTGGTCTTCAGGAGTCTAATATAAAGCTATTGTGTGGTCTTAAAACTTAAGGTTTGCGCCAATTTGTGACAGTAGCAGGAGACAACATTCTTTCTCTAGAAGGATGGCTTTTGTTTTGTTTTGTTTTGTTTTTTGTCTCTTTTGCTTTTTTGTTATATATGACATTTCAACCACACTAAATTGTGTAGAGAGCCATTGATTCCATCTTTAAATTTTCATGGCAGCATTGTTTAATATGTATCTAACAGATTCCAAATACTCCCATGGAGATGAGAAGTGCCCATAAATTAGGACAGATCTAATCATTCACTCTTAAGCTCATTGCAAAAACCAGGGAGAGAAAACCCCAAGCACCTAAATGATGTGTTCCATGTTGGAAGAGCACAAGGGTTCAGCTCTTGCCTTTCTCATGTGGCAGAGCTGTTGAACTCCTCTAAAAGCCACAAATAGGAACTGACATGAATTTGTGAGGGAACTGTGGCTCCTTAGAGCAATGCAGTCTTTTAAAATTGCTTTTTCTCCTGCTTCTTGCTTTCTTGCTTCCATGTGTGAAGGGAACTTGTGTTCCTTGACAAGTTCCAGCTAGCGGAGACGCTCAGAGAGAGCCAAATGACTCAGCCCCTGGACCACTACCAATGTTTTCAGGATTGAATCCTGCTCTTATTTTCTAAGGAACAATGTTTAACTGGGCTCTGTGGCATTGTGTCAACTGACATCACCCTTTAATTGCAGATATGTCACGTCAGACTACCCCGACACGTTAGACTACCCCGACACGAAGGGAAGGCTCCCAAGGTGCATTAAACAGTGTGATGGAGGCTGCTGGAGCTTTTTCCATAGCCTTGGCAATGGAGTGAAAGGCCCATGTCATGGTAGTGTGCACACTGTGAGTCCTTTCCTTTGACCTCAGAAATGCCACAAAAGGGTAAGTCACATTTTTTTAACAAGCTGTACAGCAAGCCAGTCTGAAGATCTCTCTAGAGGTGCCTGATTCTGCTTTCATCCAGTATAAGTAACTGTCATGAATCAGAGCTCAAAGTACACCAAACCTAGTTCACACCAAAAGGGTTTTATTATCTTTCCCTGTGATCACAAATGTAAAGGTAATATGTACAATGAACTGTGAGCTGACAAATAAGTGTTCTCATGGTGTTTTCTTGGGATTTTGAAAATTAATATCTCCATATAATATGATGACATCATCAGCACAGTGGCTTCTGAGTTAGCCAGATCCTGTAGAACAGATCCTGCCCAAACTTGTTTTTAGTACAGCACATCCAGCTATGGCTACAAAGAGGTTTGACATTTGCACAGGTCCCTTATTGAACTTTCCATTAAGATCTGATCTCATGAAACAGCTTTGGTTGGACCCAAAGAAGACCTTCAACTATGTGGAGAAGAGTGTATATCTTTATTAACTTAAATAAATGAATGTCTAACAAGATTCGTGGTTGACTTGCAGAGACCTTGAAAGAAATGAGAGGACAGAATCAGAATCATGGACAATTGGCCACATGATTAGAAGTTTCAGATTTCACTGAGAAGAATCTCCATCAAATTTCTCATTTGATGGAAAACTAGAAGAGCCTCAGATAGTTAATTGTCAGCTTAAATAGATAATCAAGTGTATAAAAACAAGGATTGGGAACTGGGAGGTATTATTGACTATTGCCTAGCTTGTAGGAAGTCGTGGGATGGTTTTTAACACCAAGTAAGCTGGGCACAATGATACAGGTCTGGAATCCCAGAACTCAGGAGGTAGAGGCAGGGAGATCAGGAGTTCAAAGTCATTTTCGGCTATGCAGTGAATCTGAGTCTAATTTAGGTCATGATATGAGATACTGTTGAAGCATGGGGATGGGGATAGCAAACCAAGACACCAAGAAAGTAGTTTATAAGGAAGACATAGAATCAGAGTCTGCTCTGAGTCAGGCAGCAACATGGTAGATAAGGAACCATCAACCTCAAGAGGCTCTTCAAGCCATGCAAAATGTATCCTGGACCAATTCCATGCATGGTTTGCTGTTTCATTTTTCAGTCATGTTCAGGTGCTCTTATGCTGGATCCAAGATTTATGGGTACAGTCTCTATTCTGGGGATCAGTCTAATGAGCTCTGGCTACTTTCAGGACCTGCTTCAGCTGTGTAGTGTTCTAAAATGAAAAAGGAAGGAGCTAGCCCTATAGCAAGCATGAGGAGGAAGGGGCAGGAAGTTTGACTGAATGACAGCTGGGAAAGAAATGGAAGAGGAGCATAGGTCATGGGTCATACTTGTGACCGTGGCTGTATGAACAGCTGAGGTTAGCTTTATCAGTGTCATCTGTTTGCTGGCCTTTGCCTCCTGCCTCACCCCTGGATTAGACACTCTCTTCATAGGTAAAGTATTTCTGGAATATATTGGACATCATGCTATGGGGCACTTGTTTGTGACTCCAATTCATAGGTCATTCTCCCTTTGGACCCCAAGTAAAGTACTAAGAATTCTCCAACACCATATCATTGGCAACATCTTTCAGAGGCCTAGCTACTATCTCGGGAACTCACCCAATGCTCTCCTGCATGACATTCTGGGTAACATAGTATGTGTGTTACTTAAAAATTGAGGTTGGCTTTGAAAAGAACCTTGGTGTTCTTTAGGAATGTCCAATACTGGTGCTATTTCAGGTGACTTCAGATTTGCAGGCCAAATGAGCTACCAAAACTTAAAAAAAAATGATCCCAGTGTAGTTTCAATAAGCTGACAGAAGAAAAATAAGGATATCTGCCATCTGATTTGTCTATGCTCAGTAGTATATAACATTTACAACTCCTCCCAGCTTAGGTATGTCCTAGAAGAGTTTTCAAAGTGAAATTGTAATGGACACTAATAGGTCAAGGACACAGTTACAATGTGTGCCTCTATTAGTTTGGATGAAAATGTCCACAAATGTCAGTTTTCCACAGACACACCCAGGAGCATCTGCTCCTAGGAGAGTTTAAAAACAGTTCTGGAGGATAACCCCTAAATTCTGAGTTTCTTCCATCCTTTTTCTCTTCCCCTTCCCCTGCCTCTTTTCTCTTTCCCACCTCTTGCATTACATTTATGCTTTTGTTCATTCCTTTCTTCCGTATTTTCCATCAAAGAGTATTGTGCCCACAAAGATAAGTGCAATTAAAACAAAAGTAATTAGGTTTACTTCCACAATGGAAAAGAAATTCACCAGACTGTCTCTTGGGGATGAAGACACATAGAAAACGCCCTCACAGGATTTCTTCGATGCAGACTGGGATCCCAGGGGCCTGAGAGGAACGTAACACTTTGTAGGGAGCAGAGACAGGAATGTGTTTATTGTCCCAGAGGAAAGGGGGTGGGAGATAAGGAGGATAGAGGGAAAGAGGAATGGAATGAACAAGATGGAGCAGAGCTTAAAAATCAATGTAGTCATTCCCAGTCCACACCCAAAATAAAATTATACCAAAATGATTATTAGGTTCCATGTGGTGGAGCCTTTGCGTCAACCAGGAAAAGCCCCATTCTGTATCCAGGCTGATGGCAGATAGAAAACATGGAACCCAGAATGCAGGAGAGAAACATGAGGAGAAGGAGCTCAAAGCACAAAGATTTTTATTTATTTTTTTTTTTTCCTTTGAGGAATCCAGAAAGGTGTATTCAAGTTGCCTACCAGAAGCCATAACATTGTAATTTAAGTCAAGCTGGAAGGTTTTTTAAGAACACAGATGTTGTAGAACTTACCAGAAAAACCAGGAGGATTTTCAGATTTTTAAGGGGGCCTTGGATATGATTCGGCAAGGGTAGCAATCATATGATAAAGAGCATGGTCTTTCTCCTTAACAAGGCCTTTGGCATTAGGGATTTTTTAGGAAAGAGGGGCAATATCATGGAGATGGTGCAGGCGTTCTCCAGCAGAGGCACAGCCATCAGGAATGGAAAGGAAGTGTGACTGTGACAACAGATGGAGAAAACAAGGTGCTTCGAGAAGAACCTCAGGGTCTGTAGTGCTGGGTGATGATGAATATTTGTCTGCTTAGGTAAGCAATGATGGTGCTTTCAGCTTGATAAGATGAAAGTGATTCCTGGATGAACTGAATACACTGATGAAAGAAAAGAAGAAAGAAAGAAAGAAAGAAAGAAAGAGAGAGAGAGAGAAAGAGAGAAAGGAAGGAAGGAAGGAAGAAAATGAGTGGAGAGAGTAAAGAAGCAAGGGAGGGAAAGAGATAGGGAAGGGAACGAAAGTGAGAAGAGGGAAAGAAAGTGGGAGGAGATGAGGGAGGAGGGGAAAAATGAAGGAGACAGTAAGAAAGGAGGGAAGACATGTGGTAAGGGGGTAAATAAGGGCATTGAAAAGAGGAAAGAAATAAGAGAAAGGGAGGAAGGAAGGAAGGGAGGAAGGAAAGGAAGGGAGGATGGAAAGGAAGGGAGGAAGGAAGGAAAGGAGGAAAGGAAGGAGGTTTGTTTGAGGCTGTTGCTTGTAACTGAACTGACTGTAGTGTTCAGTGCTGCCCTGGACAATGCATGGCAGATCAAGGGGTTGGATGTCTGACATCTACTCAGCTGAAGAGGAGACAGAATAATGCCAGGGAAAGAAATAACTGAGACCCTAAAGTCAGTCAGACCTTCCCAGACATGCCAGGAAGGAAGACAGTCAGACAACAGGGCCAAAGCCTGACAGAGTATCTCAGAGAGAGCTGGAGTTTCTAACAACAGTCTCTCTCCACTTGTGGTCAACCAGAAATCTATTTTTCAAAATTCCCATCTATGTCTCTTTTTTTACATGGTGTAAAAGATCACCAAATGTTACCACAAAGCGAACGGAATTTTTTTTAAAGCTTTCTGTCTAAGTTTCACAGCACATATGGAGTTAACTATTGCGGGGAGCAGTAGTTTACAAGAAGTGGATGATCACCCCCAAAGTAGCAGAAACTGGAGTTCAAGGGAAGGTCCTTGTGACCTCTTATTGGGAGAGATGCCATAGATACTGGTGATGTCGTAAACAGACAAGACAAACCACAACATTAAAACTCTCAGCAGATTTGAACGGGAAAGCCAGATCAAGTGTCCCATGAGAATGTCCCAGCCTTGCTAGGTGGATCTGAGACTGGGCTCTTACCCTTATTGGGCCAGCTGAGCTAGCATACTACACTCATTGCTGTGTTTATCTGGAGCAGCAGAAGGAAGGCAGCTGGTCTGAATTAAGTCACGCCTGCTGAGGCCCTTGTGTATAAAGTGGGAGTCGGGGGTGGGGACAGCATGGGCGGCAAGCCCAGGACTTGTGGAGATGGGGCATATGGCCACAGTGCGTCATTATGGAGCAGGGTCACAATGTGTTGGCAAGCCACCGAACTTAAACAATAGTGTGACACACATTAGAACTAAAACTTAGGCCTGGGGAACCTTGGTGGATCTTGAAAAATATGAAAAAATGAAATTTTTGAGTATATTCATGACTTTGAAGCATGGAATGCTATCATCCTGACTGATCAAAACATCTAGCATGGCCCTCTGTATGCATCTGTAGACCAAGTTGGATCCCTGGGAAACTACCTGGGAGGATTCATGGAAAGGATTATAAGTCTTAGAAATTTGTTAACTTCAATGGTGGTTGTGTCTGAGCCACAGTTATTTCTGCAGTTAATCATTTTAGAAAAGAGGGACTGACACTTCCCTTTCTGTCCAGTGACACTGTGATGCTGTGCCAGTGATTCAGCTTTTATCCTTGTTAATGTGGGCAAATGTCTATTTAAGGGTCTGAAGCAAGAGAGAGCTAGGTGAGTGCGGCTTTAACCTTGGACAGGAAGTTATAGACAGTAGAACATGCACTATCCTGGGGAAGGCCTACTCTAATCCCACATATAGATAATCTTCAGGAAGAACACATGGTAATCCAGACTCAGAGGATCATCCAGGTGACAGATGACGGCATTCTGACTCCTTACTAGAAGAAATGTATGCAAGAAAGTTAAAGATGGTAAAAGACAATTATCGATCATATGGGACAGGGTCATTGGCAGAGATGGGAAGCTGACTTTGAACTTAGATGCAAAGAACATAGCTTAATACCATGGTGACCATAGCTGTGGAACCTGGGACTCAAACACTCACTGAAACCATTCCCTAGAGAGAGGCTGTTCTACCCACAAGGAAAAGTGTATATTGAGGGTGCTCTGTTATGTCCTCACAAGGAAGAAACTGGATCTGTTGATCCCAACAGGGTCAGTGTGTGTGTGTGTGTGTGTGTGTGTGTGTGTGTGTGTGTGTGTGTGTGTGTGTGTGTGTCCCCATGTCCTTATGGGGATACCAGAGGTCAATTTTGGGTGTCTGACCTCTGGAGCTGCCTACTTGTCCACCTTGATTTTTGAAATAACATTTCTCACCAGCTTGGAGAGGAGACTTTGAGGGACAGAAAGCCATCACTCAAACTTGACTGAAGCATCCATTCTTATCAGGTTAACACCAACCTAAAAAGGGGAGATCCTTGAGAAAGCATAAGAGAATGTGACTGAGGCCATAGTCAGGACAGATGCTGTAGAATTCACTATATGCTGTACAATGGAGGGGGTTGAGGCTGTGCAACATCCTCCTGCTCAGGCACTAGTTTGGGGTTTCAGATAGACTTGTAGTTAGTGTAACAACGATATTTGTATAAATAACACTATGGTACCAGCAGTATCTCCTCTACTCTCTTTATAACACAGGGGCAAGGGAGAGGGAGAAAGAGAGAGAGGGGGGGGGAGAGAAGCCTGCAGGTCACAATCTTCTTGATCTGCCTTTCCCTGGCATCCCCTCCTGGACTTCAGCACTGACTTTTGAGCCAATGAGTCATTTGAATAGGAATGTTAATGTGTTTGACATGTGTCAACATCACCCAGGGGAGAGAGAGAGAGAGAGAGAGAGAGAGAGAGAGAGAGAGAGAGAGAGAGAGAGAGAGAGAGAGAGAGAGAGAGAGAGACAGAGAGACAGAGAGAGAGAGAGACAGAGAGAGAGACAGAGATGTTGAATTGCTTGATTGGCACACACAACACAAAGGAACCTGACAATGCATGTGTTTGTCTTGGTCTTACATTTACAAGCCATATTTTAATCCAGCAGCGCATGCAATCCTTACATCAGCCTAGTGAAGTAGCCATTCACCACCTACATGCCTGCTGCCCTCCCCTTTAGTTAAAAATATGTGTTTAGTGTACATAGATTTTTTTCCTTCTTGAATGAGAAAACATTTATGGAAACTCTAGTTCAGGGTGAATGTCACTAATCTGAAATGTTTGGGACCAGAAGTACTTTGGATTATTTCCAGATTTTTGCAATGCTTGCTTATGAAAAAGAAAATGTCTTGAGGAAGAGGAACTAGGAAAGAATAAAGAAGAGACTCACCAATGTTTCATAAACAACTTGGAGACATATATAGGATTGTGTTCCCCCTTGAGACATCATGTCAGTGATCAAAAGCTTCAGATTAAAAGAAAATGTTTCAGACTTGTTATTTTTAGGTTATTAATGTTAATTTTGTATATGCAGCAGATATCATCAGGATGATAAAGCACCCACAACATACAGAGCTGCTGTGAAGATTGCGGGACAATGCGCCTGAGATATGAGCATCAGCGTAAGGACACACTAGCCCTCTGTCTCTTGAACCCATTTTATGAAAAAATGGTCTTCTGAAAATTTCATTTTCTGGTGAGAAACTCTCTCCCTATAAAAATCTGAAGGGTGCCTGAGGAACGGGACCCAAGATTTTCCTGTGGCCTCAAACACATGTGTACAGACATATACATGAATATACACATACACAAAGAGGAGAAAGAAGAGGGGAGGGGAAGGGACCAAAGAGGGAGGGGAGAGGAGAAGAAAGGGGAGAGGAGAGGAGAAACTGGTCACTGGGTAGATTCGGCTAATGGGATATTCTTTGTCTGGTGTGACTATTCTAGAGCATTCTACATAATGACACAAATGCTTTGTAGGGGTTTCAGGGTGCTTTGCCTAGCTCACTAAACCTTCCGGTTTGTTACTGTTAGTTCAACCAACATTCTGAAAGATGCTCTGGCTAGTAAATATGGCTCCAGAATCATGCTTCTGATGTGAGTTTTCTAATGGCATTGTTGGCATACATGTCTAATGATATAACAAATAAATAAATTTGGAAATTTTCACTCTAGACATTTGAAGTCACTGAGGAAATGTTTCCAGGATGATTTGAACACTGGTGTAGAAGGGCCTTGGTCAATCCCCTGAAGAATGGCAAGCTATCTGCTTCCTATTCAAGTTGCCCAATGGGTAACATTTTTATTCCCAATTCTAGGGCCTCATACATGCCAGGCTGGCTTGGGCATTTTTTTTCTTTCACAAGACTAGTCTGTTTCATTCCCAGTTAACACGGGAGATTGGCAAGGTGCTTGGGCGAGGTGTTGCCTTGTTCATTGGAGTTATTATGTTTGCAAGAGAATTTTGTCCCAGCCTTGAGGACTTGGCTTAGGAGACCGAGAGTCCTGTGTATTCTGAAACTCCAAATTGGGCTGTACAGGAATCATGGCTCCTGTGCTGACATGATAGGTGGCTGTCAGGCTCTGTGTGTCCATACTGAGTGCTTTGGACACTCATGATGGCTGAAGTCTGCCAGAATGATGCAGTCAGGTTTCATTGAAGCATTCTAGGGAAGTCTTGGCTTTCTCAGGAATTCACAGCAAGACACAGGAAAACTTGGCCAAAGAAATTAGCAATGGGCGTACCTCATAAAACATTTAAACTCAGGCTCATTTCAATTAAGTCTCCCATCAGCCTCAGGTGTTGTGTCCAAAGCTTATCTGAGCCTGAACTCCTGAAATCGGGAGAGTCTGCTGAGACTTGCAAGAACATGCTTCCCCCAGTGAAGCTTGGCAGTGGGAACCCCTCCCCACCCCCAATCTACAAAGAGCCACCCAAAAATTGGAAAGCAGGTTTCAAACACTTACAAAGTGTGGAAAAGGTGGATTTGACTTTAACCAGTTGTGTCCTCATCTCAGGCAAAAACTCAGATTCACCATGGTGTTGTAGGTGGACAGGCCCCATACCATGGAACTATACCACCTCCATTAGTCTAATCAGCAATGGAGAACGCAGCTTAAAATGCTCTTCCTTTCTCCTCCTTAGCTGAAAGCTGTGGCTTGGTCTGATTTGAGGGTCAGTTCAGGCCAAATGAAGTTGGCTTCTTCTCACTTCCTGTAGTCATTAAAAGCCTTTATCTAATATATTTAATAACAGTGATAATGATGGGAGTAATTGACAGTAATGTAACCCTTACTCGATGTTGGGCCATGCTAAGCATTTTATTCGTGATTATATCCTTTCATCCTCTAATCTGCATTATGGGTGGCTACTGAGATTACCTAGTTCAGTGCACAGTAAAGAGAAGCAGTATCTTGGTATCTATCTGGCATGCACATCACTGGACTGAGTTCAGAACTTGGGTATGAATTGAACTTGAATGTCTTTATTTTCATAGACCATACATTTATTTATTTACACATTCATCATCTACATAGTCATTCATTCATTCTTTCGGTCATTCATACTTGGTGTTGTACCTAAGGCCTCACATATGATATTTAAACCCTTTATCAACCTAGCTTATGCACCCAACTGCCTTTTAATGTTTTTTTTTTCTTTTGAGATAGAGTCCCACTAGGTAGCCTAGTCTGGCCTTGAACTCATTTTGTCATCCAGGCAGCTTGAGATCCTCCCCATGAGCTTATGATCCTCCTGCTTAAGTCTCCTGGGAAGTTGGAACTTCAGACCCTTGCCTAATATTCCTCTGGATGAGTCTCCACTGAGATTCTTTTCATAAGAATGAACAGTTACCATCTAAACAATGACCTGCTTCTATTAATAAGGCAGCAAGCATGGAAATGTCTGGCTGCTGAGCCACATAGAATGGTTGAGAATTAATTATTACAAAGAAATCCTGTAATATGGGAGGGAGGAAGAGCAGAAAAGAAACTGGGGAAGGAAATTGATCATGGAATAAACTCTCTCTGGAGCATATCAATATAACGATTATGAATTTGTAAAACTTAAGTATCCAAGGCCCAGAAGAAAGAAATATGGCAAAATGGGGAGAGAGATTAGTTTGAGGGAAGGTTTGAGAATGGAGTCAGACCTTTCTCTGATTATCATTTCCATTGCATCACTTGTACAGATTTTAAAAAGAAAGCCAAGGATTTCTTGAGTCTGTACTGAGAACTGGGAACTCCAGGGGTTTGCATAGTTCACTGTGGCCTTCCAAGACCAGGCCCCACACATCAAGTTCACTGCCCATTATCTGCAGGGTGGGCAAGCACCACATGGCAAATGCCTGTAAATTTCTGCACACTTTCCACAAAGCCATAGTATTAGACTCTTAGACATCCCTACTCCTGAAAGGGAAAGTCCAAAGTTGTAAAAGGAAGACAGGTGTGTATTTGGTATTATGATCTTAAACAAAACAAAACAAAACAAAACAAAACAAAACAACAACAACAACAAAACCAAAACCAAACAAGCAAACAAAAAACATGGATTTAAAACAATCATCTTGGAAAATCAGTTTATTTTTGTAAGTAATGTAATTGAAAATTGGTAGTATTTAGGTAGCAGGGCTAAAACGAATTAAAATTGAGATCCAAATAATTGCATGTATTTGGCCAGGGCTGTAATTACGTCTGAAGTGTCCTTCAAAGGCCCTGAGTTGAAGGTTTGCTTGTCACCTGGGGGAGTGCTTGGGAGTGCTAGGACCACTCACAGGTAGGGTCAAGTGGAAGGAAGTGAGTCAATGTAAATCTTGCCCTTGATGTGGATACTGGGGCCTTGACTTCTTTCTGTTCTTTGCTTTCCAGCTGCCAAGGAGTGGCAGGCTTTGTCCCTACACATGTCTAGTTTCATACTCTGCCTCACTGCCAGCTACAAGTCCCTGGAACCAACCAACCATGCACTGTGAGCCAACACAAACTCATCTGTCCTCTGTTTGAAACTGATTTTGTCACAGCAGTAGAAATATGACTAGCACCAGTCTTCCTAGTACTCCATACTGCTTCTAACCCTCCACCAACTGGAGTGTCCTGTGGATCAAATGTGATCGACAGAACCCCTATTCACAGAAAAAACATGGGCATTATGAGTGAATTGACTAGGTTTATGTAGTCAAAGCCAGTCTTTGGTCTTAGTGGTCATGTTAGTATTCCTGTGGCCTGGGCTTGGTCTCATCATGTTGCTGAAAATTCAGGAGAGCCTGGATTTCTATGCGATTATGGTATTTCTTTTTATGTTCTAGTAGTATTTATTTTTATGACAAAAACATAGTAATAGATAAAAACTTTAATAAAATAAATGGTTGCATACATGTGTATATATGTACATGAATTTAACACATATCTAACTATACATAGCAAGTGAATGGTTAACATTGGATGTTAAATGATTGACATGATTAAACCAAGGCAAAAAAAAAAAATAAAATAAGAAGGAAAAAGGAACTAACACATACAACACATTACAGGTTCCTATGTACATATATACACAATACACATCCATTTATACATGTATAAAAACATATTAGTAAATAGGTAGTTCAGAAAACATTGAAAATTATTCAGAATGTAAAACACATACAGAATGAAAAATCACATACAATCCTGACAGGTGCATAAAACACTATGACCAGTCATGTCTATTTCCTTTTGAGCTTTTTGCTCTGTATTGAATCAGAATTATATCCTATCTTTTCATAATGTATCCTGCATTTTTTTACTTAGCATGCCACAATCATTTTCCCATGTCATTAACTTTGTTTGGAAAACATGATTTTGTATTTAAAGGTTGACTAAGTACCATGATAGGAATACACAATTGATTTTGCCATTTCCTCTGTTAGTAAATGTTTAAAGTACCCTCCCTATTTTTTTCACCAGCATAGATGCACGCATGCGTGCGCGCGCGCACACACACACACACACACACACACACACACACACACACACACCATAAAGGGATAGACAGAGTGAGTTTCTCACATATACAACTTTGAGTGCACATATAAATATTTTCTCAGAATATACATTTAAGTGCTTTTGTATGGGGTTACCACCCCCCTCCCTTGAATATATGTGTGTGTCCATGTAGAGGCTAGAGCAGGATACAGGATCTCTTTCTCTATTGCTGTCCTCATTACCATGAGACAAGGTCTCATTGCATCAGGATCTCTCCTTTGGCAAGGCTACCTGGCCAGTGAGCTTTGAGATATGTCTGTCTCTGCTTCAAAGAGCTGGAGTGTAATGCTCAGCATTTTTTTTTCTTTTTTTCTTGCAGGGTATTTAAACACAGGTCTTTTGCTTAGAAAGCAAGCACTCTTGCCTACTGAGACATCTCTCCAGCCCCATGTTTGCATACTTTTACAGAATTTTCCTAGGTTCTTGATAGACAGTGCCAAATTTTACCCCAGAAATAAAATGCTCAGCTATCTACCATACTAGATAACAGTAACTTCTTTATTGGGAAGTCCAAATATCTCTGTTCTGGGCTTTCATATAATTGATCCAATCAGTACAGCTCTCCCAGCTCTAAGTATGTATAAGTATTGCTACTTTCCAGTGTGACATTCACAGACTGCACTTCTAGAAAATGTGTAGAGTAAAATATCTCTTCTCACATAGATGTCTTCCCAAAGTCTGAAGGGGAAACTTTCATCCCTTCCCCCCAGCTTTGCTTGAGTGAGTTTTAATCTATCCCTGGCCTCTTAGGGACCCCCTCCAGGATGCTGTAATCACAGCACTAACCTGTATTCACATTTCCCATTATCGAGCAGAAATCCCCCAGTGTGTCAATGCAGCCCTGGCCATTTCATAATGGCCCCAGCTCCCAACTTTTAATGGCCCCATCCTCCTTTCTCCCAAGAGCCAGCTCTTTTTGCTAGTGTTTTAAGAATCCTGGTCCAGACGAAATTTCTCCCATGATGTCCATCTGGCCAAATTGAAGGTGATGTATACAATGAGACAGGGAGACGAGTTTGTCTGCATCGATAGGACAGAGGAACCTCCCTGGGCTATCCATCTTCTGTCTCCTCCAGTGACATCCAACTGCCCCCACCTTGTCTACCATTTGGGGATGAGAGATGACATCCTTAATTGCCAAGGCCATCACACAGAGATGGGGTGGGGGTGGGGTCCTCGCATGTTAAACTGAGTCTTCCCTTTTGACCCTGACTACAACTTCTTGGGGATGCTGCTTTTCTGCTGATGGGTAAAACCCATCCCAATTACAAATGCTCATCTCTACACTGGGGAGCATTAGCAGGGACAGCAAAGACTCCTATGGATGTCCACCCACTCCAGGGATGAGTCTTGTCTCAGGTAAGAGGTCCTTGGCCACTCTTGACCTCAACTGCAGCTTCCTCAAAATGGATAAAAGACCATGCTGATGTAGGGAATGATGGTCAGAAGTGATTACAAAGCATGCTGTGAGCACAGAAATAATGATTGTTTTATAAAAGGAAAATGTTATCAGCACTGGACAATGTCAGCAGCTCCATTTATTATTATTTTTTTTTCAGTTCCCATGAAGCCACCTGGGGATTAAGTTTTCCATTTTGCTCTTCCTTGATCAAGGTGAGAGATTATTCATGCACTTTTATAGCCAGCTACTAAGTACATGGGTTTTATGCTAGACACCTATTTCTGGGAAGAGAGATAATAGGTGGGGGTTGGTGGTAGTGTTGGGGGCATATTTAGTTGCAAAATCATAAGGTTAGCACTGCACTTCTATTTAATTGTTAACCAGTGATTAAATTATTAAAACAAAGAAGACTTCTTTTCCAAACCTAAGGATTATCTAGCTAGTAGACAGGGGCATTTAGAACGATTACAACACAAAGCAATAGCAATATCCTCTGTGTGGGTGCAAAGCCTGAGATCAAAGCGAGTCCAGTGTGCCTGCCTTCATAAGGTTTGTGCGGGACAGACATTCATTGGCTCAGCAAATATGGTGCTGCTCCCCTCTGCATTGGAGGAATAATGGTTCTGGGACTACTTGCTATTAAGAGCTCAAAGCTGGACAAGGCTAGATAAAAGTCCTCTCTTTACAGAGCTTTCACCCTCATAGAGTAAGAGAAGATCAACAGCTGGTAAACAAGAAAACAAACACAATGATCTTAGGGCATGATAGATGCTTGGAGGAAATTACTAGGGGAGGTGATTACAGGTTAGCCAGCCCAAACCAGCTGACAGCAATGTCTACTTCTCTGTCTCCCATCCCATTCTCTGTTTGGAGATGGAAGAAATATTTTGAAGGGGAAAAGATGATATACCACAAGATCAGAGGTATGGTTATCTTAGGGACACCATTGCTTCAGGGTACATTATAGTGGGAGTTTGATAAATATACATTGAATCCATGGATGGATGAATGGGTGGATGGATAAAGAAAGTAGATGGATATATATGAAGAGGCTTCATATTGGGTGGATAGTTGAGGGTGATGGGAATTTTGATGAAGACAGATGCAAGCTAGTTGAATTTCACCAAGAAAGTAGCCATGGGGACAAACAACATAAAGCAGATTGCAATTTGTCTGTGAAGTAGGGAAGCTGATTCCCAATATTCATCACTGTCTCTGACATATAAAGCCTGCCATCCTTCAACATGAATTCATGCATAGAAGTCTGGAAGGTGACCTGCAAGTCTAAGAGTCTGAAAGGGTTGCCAGTGGAAGACCATTGACAAGAAAGGTTGACTCAGCCTCTCAAGGCCATAGTTCAGGAGGAGAACTGTAGGAAATGTGGAAGATGAATGTAACTCTCTGGAGTTCTGAAACACTTAGATCATGTTTCCGAAGTAGTTGGTGTTTCTTCTTTTGTTTGAATGCTTGGGATCCTCACCAAGTACCAAGCTTGACCATTGGTTCATAGGACATTGTTTAAACATTTGACACAGAACATTTCTTTTAAAGGGTGCTGTTTTCTTTTTAGACCAATTACAAATCTTGAGACTGAGGGCTTTTTGAATACTCAAAGATTTGAGAGGTAAACCTGTGAATTCCCTGGTAGAGGAGTGATTCAGACTGGACATATCAGTCAATGCTGTGCCGGTCAAATAGGTGCAAAGAATTAGAAAAGGAAAGAAAAAAGGAAAAAAAAAAAGCACTCAGAAATGCTGTTAGAACTCAGTGTTCTATGAGCCTGTGACATGCCATGCCTATTCTGTCATCTGTCAAAGAATGCTTTATCCTATTACACATCTTTGACATGTACTTGGATTTGTGATACAGGGAGCTTGGGAGCCCTTGGATTTCTCATCTCCAAAGGGTTGAAAATCCCTCTCTTTTACTATTGTTGTCAGAGTCCCAGGGGGTAGGGAGTAAGATACACAGGAAATACTAAGTTCCTACTCAGCAATTCATAAGTCTTGGTTCCATTTGATTATGAAGTCTTTCAATTTAGGAGAACCAAAAGCTTAATATTTATTAATAACATAAGCTACACTGGGCCAAGTCAAAAATCAGGACTTCAATGTTCCCACACCCTGATTATGGAAGCAATGAAAACTGTGTCGATTTTATTCCTTTGGTAAGCTGTACACCCACCTAAACAGGATCAGGCCTGAGCATATGGTCTCAATTTCTCACCTCTAGGGAAAGAGCAATATTCTTTTGAGTAGCTAATTTTTTTTTACCAGTTCCAATAAAATATAATCTCCCATCCATGGAAAGTGGATTGGAGCATACAGACTCTGCTTCCTCTCCTCATGGTGCATGTGGAGACCAGGTCCTGTATCAGGACTCTATCCCTGCCAGTTTCTGCCTATCCATCCACATCCCAAACATCTACTGCCTGCTGGTCATCTGTGAGCCCTTCCTCCAGGAGACTTGTTTTTATTGTTCTAGATGAAGTGCCATTATCACATTATGTCACCAGGTTGCAAACATGAACAAACATCTCTTTTGTAGCATGGCCAGTGGTGTAAGGCTGATTTAGTGGATCTTTGGGTCACAGTGCTTCTCCTACTTGGCTGAGAGAGACTTTGTTTACATCTGCTCCAAAACCTCCAGCATAGAAGCAGAACATGCTCCCAGACAGTAGAAACAGAGAGGACAAAGGACATTTGCCACAACTGATCCGGTCCCCAAAGAATACAGGGAACAGGAAAGACATGGCATTGTGCAGGCTAGCTACTTACTCACTGGGGAAAGCTTAGGAATGAGCAGAGGCTGCCACAAGATGGATGAAAGCTGCTTCACACACACACTTCCACATTCACTCAGGGCCTCCAAGACAGTTCCCGGGGAAAACAGCCTGCAACAGTATCAAGCTCCACAAACAAGATAATCTGCTTTGCTGCAACCCCATTTTTAAAATTTATTATTATTATTATTATTATTATTATTATTATTATTATTTTATTTTGCATACGTTTAGAAGAAAAACCTGTAGAAGATAAATTTCATGGCAGAAGATCATAAGGAGGGCTTTGGCAGGGCTGTATAAGCTAGGGATTTAGGAGAGGAGACAGTACTATCTTTCTGGGACCCAGTGAGTCCCTGGGGATAGTAGACCTGTAAGGCTCTGCCCTGCTGTGGAGTTCTGTCCTTCAAGGGACTGCAGCTTGTGTCCTTCGAGTTGTGAGAACACCGCCTTCCATGTCCTGCTCCATGTCACATGGGAAACGGGCATGCTCAGGCCACTGTTGAACAGTAAAGGTTAACTGAGACCTTTGTTCTGAACCTACTAGGCAACCACAGACAGAGTCCTGAATGCTTCATTCTTGCCAAACTGAAAGCTGGGACTAGGGGCAAGTAGAAGGCTGCCAGGTATAAACAAGCTGGCCCAGCTCATCTTCTTCGCTGGCCAAGCCTGCTTCTGGCTGAGGGCCAGCCACGTCTCAGGCAGCTTCTAAACAAAACGTAGAATAGATTTTATTTCTCATTCGCACAGTTTGTGTGTATACATGCATACACACACATTTCCAACGCCTTCATTTTAAAAACATTTATGACTGAAGACTTTAAAGCCATTTACGAACATAGGAGAGTAAAAATACTGACTACAGAGTAGAGATGAGGTAGGATATATATATATATATATATATATATATATGCATGTATATATATATATATATATAATTTAGAACTGGGTATGCCACTCTACTACTGTGTGACCTTAGGACAGAGGCATGTATCTCTCTGCTTCAGTGTGCTCCCAATAAGTTAGCATAATTTTGCATCTCAAATTAAGCACCATGAAGCTCAAAGCTGTAGCAAATGGATTGGAAGAAGATTCCTTGAAGAATGGAGAAAAAAGAAGCTTTATAGTCAAAATGAACATCTTTGCTTGGGCATGTGTCTTTGGACAACTCACTCAGTGAGACTAGGGCTCCCAACATAGCATCAAGTTTGCATGAAGTCTTAAGTTCCATGTTATACAACTGCACTTACAGTCATGTGTGAACTGGTTCCTGGGTGTTACACACACAAGCCATGTGGCCTTGGTCAACTCACAACCAAACCAGCTGCACGATAGTTTGTGGGGAATGTGTTCTATAAGATGGAAACTAGGCTTTCTCCCATAGAAACACAAGTTCCTTATCTCTTCAGACTCCCGAGGAAGATCATTTAACATGGATTTTTAACAGGATCCCCAACTGGAGATGGCTAGACTGGGTGAATGGTGACAACCTTACTCACACTGAGCACTGATGTCTGTGTCTGGGACTGCATGGAATGGGTCATCCAGAAGCACAGACTCTAATGACTTCATCCCCAGGTAGAGGACATAGGAAAGCCCCTAGCACATGGCCTGTGTCAGAACTGTGGCACAGGAAAGTGAAAGTTCAGGTTCCAGATGTAACATCAGATTGGAGTCCAACTTTAGCCTTCTCATCTGGTGCAGCTGTTGTACTGCTGTGCCTCAGTTTACTCCCTTTATAACACACTTTAAGTAGAATGATGCATATCAATTAATTAGCATGGTATCTGGCGCATTGTATGTCCTCAAACAATGATCACAAGCAACACAATTATAATTAACCAAAATAGCCAATGCTGTTTGTATACATCATATCCCTTGGGTCTCTTTCTGCTCTGGGAAATTTTCATTTTATAAACTAAGGCCCTGCTTGGACATAAGGAAATTACTCTTCCATGCCAAATTCCACCCCCACCATAACCCCCCACTTCTTGCCCAGGGTGTGTGTGTGTGTGTGTGTGTGTGTGTGTGTGTGTGTGTGTGTTTCTGTCTCTCTGGTTGTAGTGTGAAAATTCAAGGTTTGAAAGTTAAGTGGGTTCTTTCACGAGAGTTCATACAGTAAATAAACTTATTAAAAGGCAAAACACACACTTGCACAAGGAAGCAGACAAAATGAAAAAAAAAAAAAACCCAGAACCAAAAACACCCCAGAATCAGAGTCCTCCAGGTCCTGCAAAGGTGACAGAAGGTGAGGACTGCAAAAGGAAAATAGTGGTTGCCAGACTGACAGGTGAGACCTCCTGTCTCAACCTCCCCTTCAGAACAGCAGCAGGAAGGCTGGACTGGGACTACACAGGCGTCTCTGCATGATTCTGCACCCTACACCCACAGCCCTGCTGACCTAGAGGGGAGGAGCCACGACGTCCCCACATGCTATTTGTCCATTTGCTTAGCAACAGACACAGGCAGACCAAGAAGAGCAGTGAAGCTAGCTCCAGGAACTCTCCTGGCAAAAGTTGAGTGGGTCTGCCTGGAAAAGCAGCCAGGGAACTCTTGAAACGCTTGCTAGGCCTGTTATCCCCTCCCTTCCTACCCCTTCCCCTCCACTCCCTTTTCTTTCCTTCCTCTCCCTTTCTCTCCCCTCCTTCACTCTTCTTCCTTCCCTCTGCCTCCAGTCTTAACATCCATACCTGACACCAAGGAGGTTTCTAACAAAAGGCTCTTTACCACTTAAGGAAAAAAAAACCCATCACAGGTAAAAGAGCAGATTTGGAACCACTTGTCAGGCCTTGAAGGATTATGTGCACCCTAGGAACAACAGCTTCTTGCTTAAAATGTGGTGACTTTCGGTTTGGCCAGAGTTTTGTAAATATTTCTGCCAAGACTCGTGCAGAAGATCCTCCAGTAATGAGTCCGGCCTCTGTCCTGGGTGTAAAAAATGCCCAGAGTCAGTAAATGAGAATTGAAACTCGAAATGGTGGAGTAGTATCATTTTGGCTGGTTCTGGATCCAGCTAAAGCAAGCCATCAAGCCAATCTAACACCAAACACCCACCCCCATAACTTGATGCAAGGAGCCTCCATTTACATCTGTCAGGACAGTTTGTCCCTAAGAAATGGTACAAGTGCCATGAAGGGCCTGTAGACTGGTGTCACGAGAGTCTACCAGCTTGCATGGGCAAGTCTGACAACTCCTGTGAATGTTTGGCTTTTAGAGATCTGAAATGGCTACATGTTGGCTACTGCTCTAGTGCCAGTAACTGGGCTTGCAAAATATGTATCTGGCTTATGAAGACAGTTTGTTTAATTGTCCCCAAATCAATCATTTATTCACATTTAATGATTCAGGAACTTAAGGAAAGAGTCTAAAATTTATTTCTAACACACACACACACACACACACACACACACACACACACACACACACGGGGCGGGGGGGCAGCTAGGGAGAGAAGATAGCTTTACTATGCTGTAGCTGTAGTTTTATCCCATAGTCTATTAGACAGTAGTGTATACATTTATGTGTGTGTGTGTGTGTGTGTGTGTGTGTGTGTATGTGTGTGTGCACGTGCGTGTGCGCCATGTTCATATCTGAGCTGGGAAGGGAACAGAGTACTAGGGAATTAACAACATGTATGCACATCCCTGATTATTGACTCTGTTCTTTCCCTTTGGAGACATTACAGGGAATTTGGGAAAGCCTTGCTTTTGTGAAATACATGCTTGGGAGATTTTGGAGTGGTTGTAAACACTGGACCATGTGAGAGTGCACTTCGTATCATGCCAGGTGTTCTTGAAAGAGAGAGGCCTTAAATCCTGTTTTTACTGGGGGGGGGGGTCACACTCATATATTCTGTCTGTTTCACTTTCAACCCTGGATCTTCCTTCCTGGCAAAAGTATACCTCACTTTTATTCTCTGGAGTGTGCTCATTTTACTCCCTCAGCTAACAGATTTTAATGAGGTTCTAGAATAAATTAGAAGAAAATCTGATGGTTTCCTTGGCACTCGTGGTGTCAACCACAATGTAAACAGGCACATGCGTTTAAAGATGCTCCAAGATATTAAAAAAAAAAAAAAACAACCTGTGGCATGCTATATTTTCTGTTAATGAGATAGAAGCAAGTGGTGCTCCTGCAGGCCACGTGACTGGGTAGTAGGAGATGCACTCTCCTGACTTCCGTAGTAGGACTCTTTCCCTCTTGCATGTTCATATGTCCAGAGACGTGACCCAAAGCAGTTATCCTTCCATGTAGGACACAGTTATTAGTTTAATGACCATTACGATGATGTCACAGGGATATGGGTCAATTGATAAAACTCACAGTAATGTGTGCCTATAATCCTAGCAGCGGGACAGGAGAATGACTAGGACTGGCTGACCATGAATCTAATCAAATAAAGTGAGTTCCAGATCCAGACATGGTGAGAGACTATGTCTCAAAAAGTAGGATGGAGAGTGAGTGAACGAGATAGCTGATGTTGAGCTCTGGTCTCCATATGCTCATGCCTGTGTGCGCACACTCACTCACACACCCACCCACCCACCCACACACACACACACACACACACACACACACACATACACACAGAGTAGCATCGCAGGGGAAGGTTATTGGCATTTATTAAAGTGTATTTTTTCTGCATGCCCACATTTCCAGACTCAATTGACTCCTCAGGACAACACTGACAGATGGTAAGCAGCATTATTTAGCAGATGGAGAAACTGAGGCAGAGACATGGATGCTTTTTGCCTGAATCCTAACAACAAATACACTGACTGAAGTGTGAACATAGTTCTTAATTCTTTGAATATCAAAATTAAGTTATGGACATCATTGTGGTGCCACAGTCACTCATTCCCATGACAGTAGACAAAAGAAAGAAAGGAAGGAAGGAAGGAAGGGAGGGAGGGAGGGAGGGAGGGAGGGAGGGAGGAAGAAACGAAGGAGGGAAGGAAGGAAGGAAGATTGTGTGCAACAGGCAGAAATGGGAGGTTATGCTCACCAGAAAGTGACTTTGGGTCATGAATTACTCCTACCTCAGTTTTCTGTGGGCTTTATGGTGATGATTCTGCCGTTCTTTGAGATCACAGATCAATCTCAAGTTCATTTGTGGTGGATTGTAAACACCTCAGGCCAGTCTATGGGGTGTGAGAACAAGTATTAGCAAATGGTTTCATTGATTAAGCCACATTGTTCCAGGTAAAGCTTACAAAACTGTCAGGTACCCATCATGATGATAAACAGTTCCCTTTGGCCTCAGGGCTTGGGTTAGTGGATCCAAGACACAACACATATCCATAAAAACAATGTGCTTTATATGACCTGTTCAGTATGGATTGATGGTATTATAGGCCACAATCAAAATAACAGACGTGTGCGCACGCGCGAGCACACACACACACACACACACACACACACACACACACACACACACACGCACATACACACACGCCAAAACACACATTTAAATGGTTTGTATCCACTCAGTCCCAAGCCTCAGATACCACAAACGTGATTTTATTAAGAATGAATGGAGCAGATAGTATTGACACCTTTGGGAGGAGTGAGTCTTGGATTGAGGGTATGCTCAAACACTACTAAAAAGTGATTTTGTGAGATGAGGAGAAGGTAGAGAGGCAGAAGGGAAGGTCAGAAGCAGATGGAGGAGGAGGTTATCATGATGCTGTCTGCCATAAGCCAAGCACACCAAGGACCATTGGCAACCACTAGCTGAAAGAAAGGTGGGGTTCCTTCTTTGCGAGCCTGTGAACTCTGCCCACATCTGAGCAGTAGACTGCTCTCTGGGACTATGGGAGCTTGGATATCTTATTTTAGAAAGCTTGGCTCATGTGATCTGTTATAGAAGAATGTATAAGATGAAACAGTGTCACATTATTTTTGTGTATTTTCAGAAATACAGCAGAAGAATTATAAGCTGAAACTATCTACCTGGAAATAGAAGATGTCATTACAAATGAGATTTGTGTATTTACTCATGTATCTACAAATAGGTCACCTGGTTCCATCAGTTAATACTTCAATACCCGTGTAAGAAGGTAAGCTTAATATTTTTCCTTATTTGAGGAGTTAGGTGAATATTTAACTAGGCAGTTTCTCTGGGCTATGTTCTATAGACATCTGAAAGGGAAAGCTATTTGCTAGAAGCTTAGAACCTTTACATCATGAGAAATTTTAGTATCCATCACGATATAGGGGACCATTCTACCTGGACAGGCACATTAATAAACTACAACTCTTAACTGTCCTTGAACCCATATGACAGTTAGGGTTCTAGAAAAAGCAAGTGACCCAAGTGAAGAGAGTTTTTGTTTGGTTGTTTGTTGGGATGAACCATCTTCACATCTGTAACACATTGCTAAAGACTGAATATCATCAGCTCACACAAGAGTATGTAGCCATGAGAGAGCAAAGACATATCAGGAGCTCTCCTCACTGCAGTTTTCCAGCCAGAATCTCCTCCACATGCCCAGATAAGAATGCTTGTGAGACTCCCTTCATATCTAGAACTGGAGTCACTGATACATAGGAATGGAAGAAGCCCTCCTTGGGACCTTTTACTGTCCAAAATCATGAAGCTATTTGTAAGGGGTTACCACGCTCATTGATAATCAGGCAAAGATGAGAACACATTAAGGCTGAGGAAATCTGAATGGTAAAATTCCACTGTAGATGGAGGACCAAAATGAAAGAATTCTGGGAACCATAACCTACCCCACTTGGAGAGAGGCAGGAGGATACCCCTCTACAACCCTCAACTGTGGACTCAGATCAGAATGTGGCTCTTCTGTGTAAGTAGGATGGAACTTCCAAAGAGCTCTGTTCTGGGAACCCAGGAAGAGAGGTCACATACCTTGGAGGGGTGCTGGAAGTTTATATTGTAAGGGGCTTTATTATCTACATAGGGTTAAAGTATTATTTGCAGGTTAACTGCAAAAACTTTTAAAAGTATGCCTCAGCCTCGGGGCAGTAGCTAAAAATAACTAAGGAAATAGGACTATATATTGTGAGTCAATCACGGAAATAATCTTTGCCTCAAATGGAGTTGGAATAATTTGGCATTTCTGTACAAAATAAATGAAGATTACTACATGCTTTACACCACATGCATTGACAAACTGAAACTGGATCATGGGCCACTGTGTATAAACACACAAAACTCCTCAAGGATACTAGACAGCTTTGGCTTGAGCAAAGATTTTTCTTTTCAATCCAGCACAACAGGCATAGTACATTTTAGAAAAAAAAATTGACAAATTGGGCCTCATGAAAATTACAAATTCCTTCCCTTCTGAGGGCACTGTTAAGATGAATAAGCCAGCCACAAGCTATGAGAAAATATTTGCAAAATTCATATCTGATGAAGGATTAGTATAGATAATCTATAAAGAATGCTCAAAACTCAATAATAAGAAAACAACATAATACAAATGGGCAAAGGATTTGAATAGATACTTCATCAAGGAAGATACAGAGATGATGGATGTGGACATGAAAAGATACAGAATATCATTAGTCATAGGTAAACTCTAGTTAAAAACCACACTGAGAAGCCACTGCCTATGCATTAGAACATCAAAAATAACTTTCAGAAACTCAACCGGCAACTCAAAAGGCAAAGAACTGGAGTGTTTGCAGCCCTCATCCTTGCCTGGTATGTACAAGCAGTGTAGCCATTGTGGAAAGCAGTCTGGCATTTGGTAAAATAAAACCTCTTGTTACATATGACATAGTAATTTTATCCCTCAGTCTTTACCTAAGAGGACTAAATATTGTGCTTACACACACACACACACACACACACACACACACACACACACACACGAGATCACAAATCTACACAGGCAATACCATAGGCATGCATGCATACATGCACACACATACATGAATACATGCATATATTCTTACACATGCACACACTTACACACACACACACACACACACACACACACACAAACATGTACACACACCAAAAATCCCAAAATACAAATGTTTAGAGTATATTTCTTTATTATTGCTAGAGAATAAAAAACACCTATATGCCATTCGACTAATGGGTGGATATACAAATTATGGTATGCACGTTCAGTGAAATACAACTCAGGAATAAGAAGGGGCACATGTCAGGTACCTGAACATTGTAAATGGGTCTCAGATACATCACAGGCAGTGGAGGAAGCCAGATTCAAGCAAATGTTGCTTCAGGATTCTGGTTACTTGGCTGTACAGAAATTAATTCTGAAAGCTGAAAGAAACTATAGGAAAAAAAGCTGTGAGTAGTTACCAGAGCCTGAGGTGAAAAGAAATCACAGAGCATGCAGAGAGTTTTTTAGGGTGACAGGAAATACTCCTTATCTACAGTCACTGTCCATTCTTCACAACTCCCCACATTGGTGGAGGTTCATGTTGCTGAACACAAAATGGTCCATTTCACTGGTCATCAATTTTAACACAGTAAGCCTGAAGTAAAAAAGAGGTAAATTTTATGATGAGAATAGTCACATTGTGGGACATACAAGGAAATTTTTTGTGGATTGGGTTCTAGAAACATCATGCAGGACTTCATAAGGTCTGATGAAAGTCAATTCTTTTTCTTAAATATGTTTTTTTCTCATTCAATTTACTTCACATTATTTTTAGTGTTGCACGCGTGCGTGTGCATGTGTGTGTGTGTGTGTGTGTGTGTGTGTGTGTGTGTGTGTGTGTATACAAAAAGACCAGAAAAGGGTGTCAGAGCCCCTGAAGTTGGAGTTAGTGTCAGTAATGAGCTGCCAGATGTGGATGCTGGGAACCAAACTCAGGTCCCTGGAAACCAGCAAGTGCCTTAACTGCTGAGTAGTATCTCCAGTCCTCATTCCATTTTCTAAGACCTTTCTTGTTTCCTCATGTGGAGTGGGAAGTTGGCCTACTACTGAAATCTTAGCATTTTATGGAAGTTGACCATTTCCTCAGTAAATGGATAACAGAAAATCTTAGCTTCATGAAGACAACCCAAGGCTATATTCTTTAGAGTACCAGACCACCACACAGGAAGCTTCTAAGATCTTGAACAGTCCATGACAACTCCTATTGCATTTCTGATTTGGAAACTCAAAGATTCACATCTGTATTTTAGAACACTGAAAAGGACTGCAGGAGAAAAATGTGTTTTGAGGTCCTCCTGGTTTATTTAGTTCCCTTTTAATAAACCTATCTAGGGAACAGTATTTTTTCCTTGCATTATAGAAGGGACAAGAGTAGCATACAATTTATAAAGATTGGATCTAGGAAGGAATAGACAAAAGGCTTTGGGAAATGCAACAATCTCTCCCTTTTTTACTTTATTTCTACCCATGTCTTCCTGTGGTCTCTGTGAGTCTCCTTCATAGGTCCTCTTCCATGTTTCCTAATTTCACCATGCAAGGAGATGAATATGACCATCTCAGTCTTTATGTGTTCTCAGGAGAGACAGTGCCTGCAACCAAGAGATACCCATTTTATCCTCCAAGGTTATACATGGGATTGTAGGAACCCCTAAGCTTGCTCAGGACAGTGAGTTTTGATTGGCCAGTCTTGGAAGACATGCTTACTTACCTTCCAGAAACAGTGTTGATCAGAGCCCTGAAGTGATGCTTTTGTTGGTTTGAGCATTCTTAATCCACAAGTTCAAAATCCCCAATCCTCTGATATTTATAACTTTCTGTGAAGCTGGAGTCATGCCAAGTATGGACAACCTCATAGAGTGAAATTGAATTATGTACAAATTTAAAGTATTTTAAGTATTTAAAATTACTTAAAATACAAATTTTAAGTATTTAAAAATATTGTCTGGGCCAGGGATGATAGAAGAGAGGAGGGAGGAATGAGAACACGAGGGAAAAGGATGGTCAAGTTGGGGGCGGGATGAAGAGGGAGAGCAATAAAAAGATAGAAGGAGCCATTATAAGGTTAGGGAGAAACCTGGTGCTAGGGAAATTTCCAGGAATCCAAAAGGATGACCTTAGTTAATACTCATAGCAATAGTGAAGAGGGTGCCTGAACTGGCCTTCCCCTGTAATCATATTGGTAACTATCATAATTTTCATCATAGTACTTTCATCTAGTAATTGATGGATACAGATGCAGAGATTCACAGCCAAGTACTGAGCCAAGCTCTTGGAGGCCAGTTGAAGAGAGGGAAGGAGGATTATATGAACAGGGTGGGAATCAAGATCATGAAGGGGAAAACCCACAGGCTTGTGGAAGCTAATGGACTCTGGTCCAACTTGCATGGCACTGAACTAGGCCCTCTGAATGTGAGTGACAGTTGGGTGACAGTCTGTTTGTGGGACTCTTGGCAGTGGGACAAGGATCTATCCCTGATGAATGAGATGACTTTTGGAGCCCATTCTCTATGGTGGGATGCCTTGCTCAGCCTTGATGCAAAGGAGGAAGGGCTTGGTTCTGGCTCAACATGATATACCAGGCCTTGTTGACTCCCTATGGAAGCCCTTACCCTTTCTGAGGAGTGGATGCAGGGGTGGCGTGAGAGGGGTTGGGGTGCAGGAGGAGATGAGGGAGGCAGGACTGTGGTTGGTATGTAAAATGAATAAAAATATCAAAATAAAAAAATGTCTAAAATCACCCTCACACTATGGTACTCCGTTTTTATGAAATAAAAGTGAGTGCCATCTTCAGACTTGGATCGCATCTCCAACATACCTCATTATGTATTGATAAATATTCCAATCTGGAAAAATAATCCCCAATCAAATAAATGTCTGGTACCAAATGTTTTGTCTATATAACCTGTATTTCTGAGATTGCTCCAGGAGAGTAAGAATTTCCTGGAGGGCTTGTGGCTCATGTCCCCTCAGAGGTCCTTAAAAAGACTGCTGAATCATAGCCTCCACAGTAGTACTCAAACTTGGCTGCATGCACGAGTCACCTGGGGAGTGTTAGAGCTACTGATGCCTGGAGCCCATGCCCCAAGTTTCTGATGGAACTGGTCTGGAAACAGCTTGGTCATCAGACGTTCTAAAAGCTCCCTAGTTGAACCTAATGCTCAGCTGAAGTAGAGATCCATAGGATGATATGCTCACTAAGCATCATGGGCGATTTCAGGACCAGCCACGCTTGGGAGCACTGCTATAACCTACATCCTCTGCAAGAACAAGAGATAGCTTTGATAGGTTATTTAAGATGTGAGACAGAAGCCAGAGCTAGCCCAACGGTCTCCTGGACCCTAGTCACCATGGTATAGCTTGCCCAATTTCTAGATAATCATATTTTGTTTGTTGGGTTGAAGAAAGAAATAACTAGACAGGATGAAGGATAGCTGAATCAGTAAGTGCTTACCTTGGAAGCTGAAGGACTTCTGTTTGATCCATAGAGTCCATGCTAAATGCTAAGTATAGTGGCACACTTTTATAATCTCAGCAAGGAGAGGTAAAGACAGAAGGATCCCAGGTCTTCTGTGATAGCTAATCTAGAATAATTGTTGAGCTCCAAGCCAATGAGACAACCTTTCTCAAGGAAAGTGGGTAGAACAAACTGGAGATAACATCTGAGGTTGTTCTCTAGCATCTATACACACATGTTCATTTGTGTAAATGTACCGGTGTATGCATGTGTTTGTATACATACACATGTACATCCATACATCCACACATATACACATAGACAGAGGAATGGAGGGAGGGAGGGAGGGAAGAAAGGAAGGAGGGAAGGAGAGAGAGTGAAATGGCTAGGGGCTTGCCAGCCTTAATTCTATCATTCCTCTTGCAGCATTCCCTGCGTATTTCTTTGCCATTTCTTAAGCACCTTGTACACTTTAATAAGGTCTTAGGTACCCAAGTATGAATAATAAAGACACACTGGGATTCTACAACATTTAAGATGCCTTTGGAATGCTTAAAAGTCTGGGGAAAGAATTCAAACAAAACAAACAGAATAGTATTGCATCCTGGTCCTTTCTGTCCCACTTACTTTACTCACTTCTAGATAAAGTTCACATTTAATGGCAGTCAATCCATTGAAATCCTGATTTAGAAACACTTAGCCACCCTGGTCAACAATAAATGCTATGTTATTTTTAGTATCTCCTCAGATTTTTCCTTAAAAAATAAACAAACAAATAAGCAAAGCAAAAAATCTCTACACAATGGGGCAATCTTGAAGAGGGAAAATTACAGCTTGCTGACCACGTTTTTATGGATGGATTTCTAACCATTAACCATTGGCTGGAAAAACGCATGAATTCCAGTCACTTCTGGGCAAAGCAAATTGGACTGGTCTTGGAAGCCAGTGTTCCATCCCAAATCCAGGAAGCCAGCATCGTCTTTCTCCCTTCAGGCCTGCTCTCCTCTATTTCTCTGGAAGGTTCAGGTTCATACTCTTGTTAAATTGAACTGCAGCATGTTCAGGGCTCAAATTCTTCCTGCTGGTGCTCTTACAATGAGGGCATGGAAAATGGGTGGCAGCAGGAAGCAGGGCTTCCCAAATTAGTTTCTCTTTACCCAACAACTTCCAGGCACCTGGTTTTACCTTAAATTTTCTAAGGTAAATTTTTCTCCATTACCATCATCCAGACATCAACACCAACAATTTTCCAAGATGCTGGATGATGTACCATGAAGAATAGCATAGGATAGAAGCTGCATAGCCTAAGGAAAGGACAGGGGAGGGAAACCTAGTGCCAGGTGGTGTCTTCCAAACAGTCCTCTGCCTAGTGTGCTGTCACTCTACAGGGGAGGAAATTGAACCTTTGAGGGATTTAGTCCTAGGGTTTAGAACAAATGCTGGAGGCAGAAGACTCATAACCAAAATTCCACACTTTATTTACATTTATAAGGGAACCTATGGGCTTCAGTTTCATGTTTGTGTGATTTGTGTGGAAGCTAGAAAACAAGAAAAGAAACTGAGCTCAAATCAGACCCCCATACCTCTGCTATTCATAATGGTTTGGAATAAACAGCTAGGAAAGAAATGTTCCATCTACGAGCTTTGCCTTTCCTTTGGAAGAAGTGTCTTGTAGGAACAGATCTTTTGGCTGGGTCTGATGTGGTATACAGCTGTGAACAAGTCTGGTGGCTCCAGGATATTGCTAAGTGCACAAGGCTCTGTCACAATGAAAGGGTGAGGAAAATGTCAAAGCTTTTTATTAGTTACTTTTCTGTTGCTGTTTTAATAAAACACCGTGGTCAAAGAAGAAAGAGATTATCTTGGCACATGCTTCAAGGAGAAAATATCCACAAGGGCAGGGGAGGCGTGACAACATGTGACAGGCGCAGGAAGCTGGAAAGTTGGGGGGTCACATCTTTAACCACAAACACAAAGCAGAGAGTGAACTGGCAGTAGGGTGAGGCTGTAAACTCTCAAAGCACAACCCTAGCTCCCATAACTACCCTTAGAGTGTCACTCGTTGGGAACCCAGAGTTCAAATACAAGAGCCTACTGGGACGTTTCTCACTCAGAGCCTCTCTGCAGTGTTTGGAGTGTTATATTCAGCAGTCAAATTGTCCCAGTGTCCAAATGGATATTCTGTTTCCAGCCAGAAATTTAAATTTACCCTTGAGGTTCAGTGAGGTTTCCATTGGTGGGCATCTCTAACACGAACCTTCTCTCCTAGTGTCTTTGTTAGCTGCTGCTCAAATTCAGCCAGAGTTACAGGTAAAACTTGGGAACTGTGTTTTATTATAGGAAAGTTTTAAGGCTAAATAGGGACATATTCCATGGAAATACTAGAAACTTTCTCACTGACACTATTCTTTCTTCCTGGAGAAAAAACAAAACAAAAAATACTTGTTCTATCTGTTCTCTCTCTCTCTCTCTCTCTCTCTCTCTCTCTCTCTCTCTCTCTCTCTCTCTCTCTCTCTCTCTCTCTCTCTCTCTCTCTCTGTATAAGCTAGAGATCAATGCCACATGCTCTCCTCAACCCCTCTGGACATTGTTTTTTGAGGCAGGCTCTTTCTGTGAACCTGGAGCTCACCACTTCTGCTAAACTATCTGGCCAACAGGCTCCAAGGATCCTTCTTTCTCTGCTTCACTGGGGCTGAGATAGTAAGTTTGAGCTAACCCACCTGGCTTTTTATGTGGGTGCGGGTGCTGAGAACCTGAACTCAGGTCCTCATGCATATACATCATGTGCTTAACTGTCTGAACAGTCTCTCCAGACTTTCAATGTAATTCCTTTATAAGGAAATCATTGCACCTTTAAGAGAACCAGAGCATGAAGAATATATTCTCTAATTACCACTAAAGCATGCTTTCCAGTTTTCATTTTATAAACTCAAGTGTACATTTACATATAGACATATACATGTGAGAATGAGTCCATATGTTTAATAGTCACACACATACACACACACACACACACACACACACACACACACACACACACACACCGAATGAAATCACTCTCTGCTGTTTTTCTTCATACCTGAAATGAGAAAAATCAAGATTTGCAAAATAATACTAATCATAATAAATTGAATTTTAGTACTTGGCAAATTCCTTTGCCTGGTCTCATTTCTTCCTGGCTGGTTCTCTCTCTTATTCCTTTCCCTCTACTCTGTTCTCCATCTCTTCTCCCACCCTTCCCTGCCTCTCTCTGCCTACATGCACTTGAAGAACCAGTTTCTCTTCTTTCCTTCCCTCTAACCCCATAAACTTAAAACAAAACACATGGCCTGGGACAGGGTGCTGTCTTTAGTATTCCATTTCCCTTTTCTGATGCTTTCTTGTTAGTTTTGGATTCTGCCCTCCAAGCCCCAAGAGTGCACTTTCTAGGTATGGAGCAAAAGGAGGCTCCCCCACCCCCACTCAGCAGAATCTTGCTGAATGTGTAGGATGCACCAACTCAGTGGTGCAAGATTTGATTGGAAGCAGCTGACAGCCCCAGCCATCTGGTAAGTGCACTCACCAAACAGCCTGTCCCTTGTGGTTGCTTAAGAAAGGCATTTATAGTCTTTGGTCACAACTGCTTCTCCTTTGTTCTGAATGCTGAACTGGCTTGGCTTTCCCTCTAGTAGGCTTGGGACAGGAGAACTAAAAGGAGGATTGCAGATTCATGGGAGGGACCCCAGTGTTGTCTCCTGCTGTGACTTCATGTGTGAGCCTGAGCCTTCTAGATCTTTCCTCTTGTAAGCCATGGGGATTGCTGGTCAATTTGTTATATATCATAGACTGTTCTCTTGGTGAATTTTGGAATTTCCTGGCAGTAGAATGACACCCCTGGTAGTCAGGAGATTGTAATTATGCTGAAGGTAGGTTCCTGCTCTCACCCTGGAAGCAAGCATTAACACAGCCACTTAGTAAATCACTCTGGATGTTTCCATAGGGGTGTGCAGCCTTTTGTCTTCTGAGCCTCTTCAACTCAGTTATGAGTGGGAAGTATGGTCCAAGGACAAGGACTTTGAAAAAATGATCCACTCTAGAAGCTATGGATTCACTGAGTCTCTGACATGGCTATTGGAGGAACATGTTTTTGGATGACTCTAAGGCCATTCAGTATCACAGGCACTCTCAGGTAATAGATATTCCTACTGGTCAGATGGGCTTCAGTGGTAGACTATAAACACCCCCGAGGAGAAAATAATGTCCCCAAATGCTAATCATAATGCATTTACTCTGTTGGAGACCTCCTTAACCTGAGCATGGCACAGGGAGCTTGGCATGCAGTCAATGAGTAAATAGAACAAAGTCTCCACATTCCTCTTCCCCTAACCCTGCATGAATTCCTCTTTTTCACCTCTTAGTGTGATGTGTTTGTGGAAATCAATGAACTAATGTCAATGCATCATTATTAACTAAAGTCTATAATATATTCAAATTCCCTTAGTTCTTTTTTTTAACCTAATGTCCTTTTTCTTTTTTAGGGCCTCATCCAGGACATAGCATTGGTCATTGTGTCTCTCAAGGCTCCAATTGGCTGTGAAAGGTTCTTAGACTCTTCTTGGTTCTGATGACATCAACAGTTTTGAAAAGTAGGATGTCTTCCCTGGTATCATCTCTTGAGTAGCTTTAGAAGATGGAAGAGAGAAGAAGATGGGATTACAGACCCAGAAACTCAGGCTCTTATGACCTCTGCTTATTAGATTTTCAGATAAGTTTGGACCTGGAACCATGGACCTCCTTTAACAAGTTTTTGTTGTTGTTGTCAGTTTTTGTTTGTTTGTTTTGTTTTTCTATGAATTTATGTTTACCTCTGCTCTGGGAAACACCTTATTTATTTATTTACCTATTTATTTATTATTTTTTCTTATTTTACATATTGCTCCCAGTTCCCTCTCCCTCCCCCCTCCCATGTCCCCTGACTCCCATCCCATCCCACCCCTCCCCACTCCACAGGGAGGGTGATGCCTTCCAGGAGGGATCATCAAAATCTGTCAAGTCTTTTGGAGTAGGGACTAGGCCCTCTCTCCTGCCTCTAGGCTAAGGGAGTATCCCTCTATGGAGAATGTGCACCCAAAACCCTTTTTGCACCAGGGATACATCCTGGTTCCACTGTCAGAGGTCTCTTAGACTGCCCAGGCCTTCTAACTGAGACCACCAGCGTTCAGGGGGTCTGAGTTGATCCAATGCTTGTTTCCTAGCTATCAGTCTGGGGGTTCATTAGCTCCCCCTTGTTCAGGTCAGTTGCCTCTGTGGGTTTCTGTAGCCTGGTCTTGACCCCATTTTCTTGTCATTCCCCCCTCTCTTCAACTAGAATCCAGGAGTTGGGCTCAGTGTTTAGCAGTGGGTGTCTGCTTCTGTTTCTATCAGCTACTAGATGAGGGCTCTATGATGGCCTATAAGTTAGTTGCAACAGTGGAAAGGTTACCTTAAATGTCCTTCCCTTATTATGAGAATGATAATTAACTTATACGACATCTGGGAAACACTCTTAGAAGCCAACTTTAAGCTTATTTTATTTTGACTTCCCTAATAACAGACCTTTCTAGACCACACACCTTTTTCTTCTCTTGTTCCTTGAATTGTTGATCAACTCTGGGAGAAGCTACCATTCTACCATCCTAGAAGCATCTAATTGGCACAACTGCAGACATTGACTATGGACATGAGTAAATGCATTTTGGCATTGCAAGAATCAACAACCCCACCTCAGCCCCAAGGTTTCCTTGTGAATTGGCATTGTTCCTGTCCAGTGTGTGGAGTCATCAAGTGACTTATTTCATGTCTAACAAACACGCTTTGGGAGGAGGGACAAGAATTCTTTATCTTTGTTAGATCAATGTGACTATAGCAAAGGAAAGTTTTCTTGAGCAGTTGGTTGAAAGGAACACACACAAATATATGCATATTTATATATTGTATATCTTTATAATATAAATATACAATAATTGTATATCTTATGTATATTATGGGCCCATCTCCTTTTTGTGGGGTCTCAAGTCACCCTGAGTTTTAAGCAACTAATTTTCAATGGACTGAGCCAACATTAGAACTGGCCAAAGACTTTTATTTCCTTCGACTAAGGGAAGGAAAATGAAGATACAGTCAGGAGTGCTTAATCAGCAGGCGAAGTCAAGCCTTTTATTCTGTGTATACTGCAGTCAACAGAAAGTTATTGCTTAATTAACCCCTCTGAATGAATACCTGATAATTAATAAACCCATGAAGTATACCCTAAGGCTTTAAGTTGAAGAAGGCTCCTCTCTTCAAGTGGCAAAGAAAAAGAAAGAAAGAAAGAAAAAAAAAAACATGCTGAACTAATGGGAAAAAGTACCAGTAGAAAGCAAACAATTAGGATTAGTGAATTCCATTTCATTCAAAGTTTCAAGCTAAAGAAGCTATTTATCTAGCAAATTAATAATGGAAGTGACTTGCTGCTATATAGTAACAAGTCTTTATACTTTATTAGTAGAAATCCAAAATGAATAATTTAATGATTGGCATGTATATACATAATTTTTATGTAATATTTTATACCTTTTAAAAAAAAGGGACTCCACTAAGTTTTAAATTTATGAAATTTTCCCCTAAATTGGTTCTTACTTCAGTTTGGAATGATACATTTAGTGTTATAGCTCTGTAGAAAAATCAATAGTTTTTAGTGTTTTCTTTCATGTTAAGGAGCTTCATCATCTGGCTAATTATGTCTCTATAAGAAAAGAAAAGGATTGATGAGGCAGTTCATGTTTCACAGGTGTTATTAAGTTTACTGTAGATTATAAACGGGGACAACTGGGAGCCTGGTAGATAGGACACAAGGGAGGTAGATGTTAGGACAGAACAGGGAAATAGTTATTGAATTCCACAAACTAATCTTTCTAAAGTGAGAGATGATAGGCGATATATCTTCAAAATGTCTCTGGTGTGGAGATTGTGACAAAGATCATTTGTGGACCCAGTTCTCAGGGGTCATCTAGGCTTCCGTCCTAGGGCCAAGACAGCTGAGGAAGCTCTGAGAACATCATACCTGTGATTTTCTCTTGTCTGATCTTTTCATCATTCATAGGTGCTTACTTAGTCCAGGCTATAAGCCCTTGCTTTATCCTCAGTCCACTGGGAAGCAACTAGAAAGGCCCTAATGTTCAGGCATCACTCTGCATGTATCCCTAAGGAAGGTTGTAGTCCAGAGAGGAAGGAACAGTGGCACCTTGCTGAGTCATGACAAGTCTGAAAAACAAAACAAAACAAAGCACCCACAACTTTATAGACAAGTAGACTGGTGCCAAGTCCCATCAATCATGACCTTGACTTGTTCTGTGTCTCAGTTTCTGTAACAAGCCAAATAGGAACTTCAGGCTTATAGCCTGTGTGAGTGGTTGTGTTGTACAAAAACTTTATACACATGATGACATCCAATGTCTTTTTCCATTTTCTACAAATAATTGATTCTTAGAAAGGGCTGAAATCTTTAAAATGATGAGAATGATTGATAATAATACATAGCAATTATTCATTGATATTAAAAGAAGGGTAAATATCATGTCAGTCATCCCACACAGAGTTCTATAAAATTCCTTCAACAACTTTGAGAGAGAAATGGTTTTTATAGTATTTTCAGTATAAGAAAAATGTCTCCATTTTACTGATACAATCATTTTGTTAATACTGTTATTGCAAAAAGTACATTTATTATATGTGAGTCCATACTAGGCACTGGCCATTCTTATCTCGTTTATTCATTATTTATGCATTCAAGAAGTATTTACCCAATCTTAGTCAGCATGGTTATTCAGTCAGTACATACTAGTAAATAGGGGAATACTAATAATTCCAGGCAGGAGATAACATAGAGCTACCTCATCCCAGGAGGTATGAAACGCAAGGATCCCTGCTACAAACAGTGGATCACCAAGACTATATACTCGAGTGCAGGTAGTGCCTCTCAGGAGAATCAAGACACTAAAGATGAAATAGCTGATGTCGCCTGTGATCTTAGTTTTTGTCAGCTTTAGTAAGCTAGAGTCATTGTAGAACAGGGAAAATCAGTTGAGAAAATGTATACATTGGATTGGCAAGTCTAGGAGGGAATATTTTTGATTAGTGATTGATAGCCCATTGTGGGTGGCCCCAATCTGACCAGAAGGTCCTGGGAGATACAAAAGAGCAGGTTGAGCAAGCCACCAGGAAAAACCAACAAGGAACACTCCTCTATGACCTCTGCATCAGGTCCTTCCTCTAGGTTTCTGCCTTGAGTTCTGACCATGACTTCCTTTCATAATCAACTTTGATATGGAACTGTACGCTGAAATCGAACCGCTACATTTCAATCTGCTTTTGGTTTCCATGTTTTGTCACAGTAATAGAAACCTTAACTAAGATACCTGTCTTCTTGTCTTCTTTCAAGGCTGAGAGATAATCCAGGGGACCATTGGTCTTTGCCTTTCTGTAGCTCAATAAAGCTTCCCAGTTGGGGAACTGAAGTTCTCAGGTGATCAGCCATATTCCTACTCTTTGCTACTGGCCATGGAATGTCCTTGACAAGTCACTCAAAGGTTCATCTGAGTGGAGAGAGCCACATCCTACCTAGGAATCTTAATAAATAAAATGGAACCTTAGTGGCAATATGTTTTGGAAGTCAAAAAGTCTTTTATCCATTTAAGAAGTCATCCGTTTAGTTAATTGTGAGAAGATTCTATGGCATGGAAAGACGTTTGGATTCATTCATGTACTTGTTAATTACTGTTCTAATGTTTTTCTCTTGTGATTTTGCCAAATGATGATTGATGACAAATGCATAGAGAAAAAGTGTCCATATTGCAATGGAAAATATTAAGTTAGGTCACCCACTATGAGAAACAAAAAAGTTAAAATTTCCTTCATATATGGATCTTAGCCTAAATGTATATGTGTATGTAAGCAAACAAATGTGTAAGGCATTGTAGAATAACAAAGGAGAAAAAGAATGTGCAATGAAGAAGACAAAATGCAGGCAAAGGACACACCAGTCTGAAAGGTATGAAGCTCGTTGTTTTTCTAGTTTTAACTCCATTTGTGTGTGTGTATGTGTGTGTGTGTGTGTGTGTGCGCGCGTGTGTGTTAGATACCTGCATAAAATGTAGTTTGGAGTGAAAGTATAAACCCCTAAGAGAAGGGGAAACCTTCTTATAACCCTAAGAAAAAAAATATAAAACCCTAGGGCTTCAGAGTGGCCATTCTAACCTTATAGGAGTTCATGAGCTCTATAGTATTTGGAGCTAAGCAAGTATTCGCTTGAGTGGCTATGTTCATCTAGCTGTGTGATGCTTTTATTTGTGAGTCCAATAATTCAGTTAAGTGATTTTTTAAAGATGGAAAAAGGAGCTAGGGCCTGGCTGCATGTGCCAGTTCAGGTGGATTTCAATGATTACCTGTTTACATTAGCAGTAACTAGTCAGTCCCCTGCCAGGATCCCTGCTAGATTAGTAGCAACAATCATCTCAGCAATTCTCATTATGTTATTGAATCCGGTTGATCTTTGAGCATCCGTGCGTAATAAAGGACATGAATTTTATGCTGCTGGCTATCATGGAAGTCTCTACAGAGTCTGCAGCAATACATTTAATTTCTCATATCCTTATACATCTTCTGAGCCCCAATGAAGTACTGGCTTTTTCTTACCTCACTAACTAATATCAGAAGGTTTAGGATCATTCTTTAAATTAAAAAAAAATGCCCTCTTTATTTTGTAAGTGTACTTTGTTTCATCCTAGAAAACTGTACTTTCAACATCCAACAGAACTAGTTAAGGGGAGTTTTAAGAAAATTAAGATGCTACCAAGTCTAGACATCCTTAAAAAGAAAGTGCATGTGGTACATGCATTTTGTCCAGTCTCTTTGGCCACCTTCTTAATGGACAATTTGGATGGCTGCACAGTCAATCTCCTTAATTGTATCTGTGTTGGCCATTAAAACAAATTGAATGCGCTATGGCCAATTTGATCATGTCATAAAGAAATGGCCTATTGGGCCCATGGAGAAGCACAATTTCAGCCATTATTCGATTATATCTGATCAATGGAGACAGCCTGTATGGGAAACTTAGGAACCAAAGTAGATCATCTAGGAGCCCCCAGCTGACTTTGCTGACCACATTATTAGGATCAGCTGTCAGCAGTAACTAAATTGGCCAGGTGGTTGACAGAGCGTCACCTTCCTCTGTCCTGGGGAGAGAAAAGTCTGTGCCACATGACTTTGCCCAAAATAGCCAGTCAGCAAACCAACAGGTCAACTCTGCTACTTGGAGTCCTGAGTAATTTGAGAAGGAGAAAAAAAAAACATTCAAAATCTCCATTGGCTTTGACCTCTACTGTTGGTATAAAAATAGATCTCATGCCGCATCCATAGTGATTAATGCTGGGTAAAGGTAATTTAAGCGGGGCTTAATTTTCTTATTTTTCTAGATCTTATCCCCATGTACTGTACCTTTCCTTGTTTCTCCTCTTCTCTGACAGGTCTCAGGATCTCCCTAGGTGGCTTTGACTCTCATTAGATTCACCTTGTTCTGAAGTCACCTGTCTGATGTCACTTTGTCCTAAAGTCACCTATCTTGTCCTTCAGCTTGTACAGTCAGATAAGGACCATTTGTAAGGGTCTTACTGGATTATAACTTACTTAAGCCAAGAAGAAGTGAGCATGGGTAACATTTACCAAACAACTGATATATGGTATGTGATAGCCGTGACTTTTGGGTGTTTGATCTCATTTCATCAGCATGTGACCTTCACTATGTGAATGGGCAGCTAACATGGACAGGGAAGGATATGTGTTAGTATCAAGTTATGACAGAGAGGGGGCAGGGGACCCAAAGTAAAAGAAAATGGAAAATTGGGATGGAAAATTTGCAGGTGCTGAAGGAAGTAGAGTTCAACTATCTGCTTCAAAGGAAGAGGCATGATAGAAATGATACATGAAGCATGGCCTCCTACGGTGGTCTTAGTTCAGTGGGTTGAGGCAGTCCACAGAGCAGGTGAAGCTGGAGAGGAGAGCTTCCAGAAGATGCTTAAGACCTTTAATAATTGGGCAATTTAAATGGAAGATGATTTTTAAGTATTTTGAGGTTGATTCCAGGGAAGCATCAGAGAGGGAGTAGTTTACAGAGGCTGGTAAGAATGAGGGTTGCTATAGGTGATAACACTACCAGATGACAGTAGAGGTAAGTAAAGATAGTAGGATACCAAAACATTCCTAAAGAGACTAAGAATAAGAATGTGATGCTTCTGAGCAGAGATATACAACTCCAAATGAAGTGTTTGAATTCAGTGGGGCAGGTAAGATGGGATTGTAGTTAGAATTAGATTGGGGAGCTGGAAAGGGGAGAAGATAGATACCTATAGAATAATGTGAGTAGGAGACTATGTTGATACAGAGTATGACAGAAAAGTAGAAGCTGAATCAGGGGTGAATCAGTGCATGTGGGGTGTCTTAGTTTCAAGGATATCACAATGTCAGCTTTTTCTTCAACTACCTCCTCCACCATTACTTTCATCATTAAAGTCCCTGCCAGCAGCATCCTCCCTACCACTAATGTAACCATTATATCATTATAACATTATCATGACTATCTCAGCCACCATCAAACCTACTCCCACTGTCACTGTCATTACTACCAACTACCACCATAATCTGAACACCACACTAACCTCACTACCGTCACCATCACCATCAGCATTATCCCATGATCATTACCATGATCATCACTATTGTTTCTGTACTCATCTTCATCATTATCATCATCACTGTCACCAGCATCTCACCACTACCATCTCTATCGCCACTACTACCACTATCATCATCATTACCGTGACCTTCACCATTACCATCATTATCATTGTCATCACTAATAATTACCACTGCTGCTACCACCATCTCTTCTACCATCACCACTAAACCACTACCATCTTTGTCACTATTGGCATAACTATCACTATTATTACCATCAGCTCAATTATTACCACTTTTAACAAGAGAATTGACAAGGACATCCAAACTGTCATGCACAGTCCAGGAGCCAGGAATATTATTTAACATATCTTTTATATATTTAATTCACATAGCCACTTTATCCTTTCTTTAAATAAATGTGGAACCTTAGAAAGTCCCATAAATTTCCTGAAGCAAATACAGTGGAATGTAGAACCATGTTGTTAACCATTGATTTTTAACTACTGCAGAGAACAGGAAGGCAAAACAACTGGGAGCTGGGAGAGGCAAGACTTGAGTAAAACCCAAGATGTCCATTCTTAGCTATTTCTCTCGTGAGTCTAATTGCTCTTTGTGCCTATCCTTTCCTGCATTTGGCAGACTTACTGAAGTATCAGTGTAACTAGGAAGTTAGTCACCAGTGTGAGAAAGTTGAAGACCATCAATTCAGGACATGGTCTGTTCTGCCTTTATGAAAACTATCCCTTCCTATTCCCAGATAGAAGCCAGCTCCATCAGCATGTTGCAGCCTGCATCTGGAATCATGAGCAGGACTACTAAGATATGAGCTTTGTTTTGTCTTGCTTTTCAGGCTTTTGGGGCTTAATTGATAAATTCCATATATCTACTATTTACAATGTGATATTTTAATATATGTTCACACACTGAGATGATTACTACATTCAAACTGATTAACAAAACTATCACCTAGCATGTTGTGTGTGAGAGAGAGAGAGAGAAAGAGAGAGAGAGAGAGAGAGAGAGAGAGAGAAACAGAGAGAGTGTGAGAGAGAGAGAGGGCCAGAAAGTTGGAAGTGGATGGTGAGATAAAAGGTAGATCTGGGAGGATTTAAGGAAATGAATCCATGATAAAAATGCATTGTATACATATATAAAATTCTCTTTTTTCTGCTATACCAGTGGTTCCTTTTATTTATTTATTTACTTATTATTTTTTATTTAAGTTAGAAACAGTCTTATTTTATGTATCAATCCCATTCCCTCTCCCTTCCATTCTCCCATGTCCTCCACTGACCCCCATCCCATCCCTCTTCTGCTCTATAGAAAGAGTGAGACCTTCTATGGGGAGTCATCAAAGTCTGTCACATCATTTGGGGCAGGGCCTAGGTCTTCCCCTGTGTGCTGAGAGAATATCCCTCTATGGGGAATGGGCTCCCAATGTCCATTTGAATACTAGGTATAAATGCTGTTCCATTACCAAGGATCCCATAGACTGCTCAGGCCTTCTGTTACCCATGTGCAGGGGGCCTGGTTCCATCCTATGCTGGTTTCCAAGCTGTCAGTCTGGGGAAATTTTCAAGGTACTTAAAAAAATGTATTTTAAAAAGGAATTTATTTTAAACATCACATAGAGACCCAGATCTTCTAGAAAAACAGAAATGGTTTTAAAAATCTGAATTTATAATTATACAACTTCCAAAGTGACTATTCAGTTTCTATACAGAGTTGTTGCAAATTTACTGTCAACAGAGGTTCCACCAAGGAATTTAAAGCCACATCATATTCACCAAATAATCAATGCGCTTGTAATTTTAGGCAAAGCAGTTTCCTCATAGAGTGAGAGGAATCTATGGAGTCTACCACTTTCAGGAATTACATGAATAGGATCAAAGAGTTAAAATGTTGGCTATCTTCACTTCTTTGGCTACTGTGGCTACTGAAGTTGATACCTTTTTGGTATCGTAGCACCTGTTAGAATGTGCAATGTGAAGAATACCTCAGGTACCAAGTGATGCATGGAGTTACAGAGGATGCTCTCGATGTCCTCCTTCCCTCATGCACATTCCCCTTAGGAATTCTTAGAGTTGGAATTCATGCATAGAATGTGTTCATTTTTCAATCATTTAGTGTTATTTACTCAGCATACGTGTCCAAGCCTTGTGAACACTTGGTTTTCAGGAAAGTTGCAGCAAATTGTCATAATCTTGGAGCCATAACAAAACAGGACTTTACTCTGTCACTGTTTGGGGGCCTGGATGTAGGCTTATAAAGCCAAGGAAGAGGCATGCTCCCTGTGAAGGCATTGCAAGAGAACTTATTCTCTCCTTTGTACTGTCTTTTATTGCTTTGTCCACACTCCTCGGCTCTCCTACATTGGCTGAAACAATGCTTGCCTGTCTGCCTCAGTTGGAACGGGGACTTGAACACATGGACTTGACACCATCTTGCTGTGTGTGTCTTGTGTCTCCATGATGCCTCTTCCTTTTCTTTTATATAAGCCCACCAGTCACATTGGATTAAGGGCGTACTGTACAAATACGGTTGCTCTTATTTCAGTTTGCATCTTAATTACTCCTGCAAAACCCTGTTCCCAAATAAGGCCATGTTCACAGGCAATGGGGAGTGAAGACTTTGGTGTAAATTTTGGAGGGGAGACAATAAAACCCTCATAAACCCTAGGGAAGTTATTTCTCCATAATAAGGCTCAGTGGTTTTCTCTGTAAAATGGGTACTAACTATTGTCTCTCCTTGTTGTTTGTCAAGGATTAAGTGAGATAATGAATAGTTTTGTTGTTGTTGTTTTCATTAAGGGGACTCTCCTATAACAATTCTCTGTCTTCTACTCAAGTCCCTTCTCAGACTTTCACAGTGGTACATATCACAGTAAAGAAAGGCCCAACAGGTAAGATTTGGGGCCATAAAGGCTAAATGAAAGTCATAATAGTTCACTTGTGTGTGTAGAACTGGAGCCTTCCCCTAAGATGAGGGTGGAAGGGGATCTTTTCTTGGTAGCTGTTATCTCCTGTTTAACACACTGCCCTTCTCTGTGTAGGATGCAGGGGATTGACTTGTTTAACTGACTTGAATAATAAAAATTAGGGGTGATCCCAGGACACCAGGCCAAGATGTGTGTTTTTGGCTGGTTATCTGTGTCATGAGTAGTTTTTTTGTTTCATGGTCAGAACAAATAAATACATAAAATGTTCCTAAAACCTATAGGGAATCAAGTTTCCAAACTGTGTTCTTGTGGCTGCCTTCTGAATCATAGTGTAGTAATTAAAAGAAGAAAATGCAAAGTTGTACTTGGCATTGAAACTCAAATTGTACCTTTGCAAAGGTCAAATACTAGTTGTGATTAACCAGACAAATCACAGTGTGCCCTGGTTAGAACAATATTGAATTTTAAGACTATTTATAGGATGATACCCCCACCCTCTTCCTTGCATAAGTTCATAGTTGGAATCTGGCTCAATGTGGGGTTCAATTTATTTGCTTATATTCCCTCCCTCCTTCTCTCTCTCTTTTTTTAATCTGCAAGATGATTTCCATACACTGTGGTTTGGCAGGCTGCAGCCAAGCCATACTGTGGCATTATCAGGGTGCCGACAGCTGCTCCAGCATCAACAAGCAATGATGCATTGAGCTGGCCCTGTCCATATGGTTTGGAAAATAAAATGAAATAAAAGAAAAACATTTGTTATCATTTTTGGAGTTTTCGAAGACAACTAGCTTCGGAGCAACTTTATGCTTTGCGTGGCTCTTTTTTTTAAAAAAAATAAATAATTATAAGCAGGAACATTTTGTTTTGCTAGGAATCGTGGTTTACTGTGTGGATGGGGAGAGAGCCTGTATCTCCAGCAGCTGGGACTCTTCTCCCCCTCAGCTCTCGTGACAGGTCCAATGCTGGCAAAAGCCTGGTTGCTGGACCACTGAGGCCAATGGAATCTTTGTCTGCTTATCATCTCAAACATAGTGCCACACTGCATGAAAATCTTAGCTTCCCAACCTTCTCCATTCCCAGCCCCTTCCAACTGACTCTTGAGTCTGCAAGGAGGAATGGCAGATAGTGCAGCACCTACAAAGTTGAGCTGGGTGCTTTCTCCTTGAGAGCTAAGTCCTGGAAGCTGATTGGCATACTGCCTATTCATTTTCTGTAGTACTAAGAGCAATACCGACAAATAAGATTGTAACCTAGGATGTTACTCACAGAGCTTTCTCCTATTTACAAAGCACATGGATCTGTGTGGTCCCATTTGGGAGACTTCATTGATCACCTCTATTCTCATCCCACTTCCTAAATGTGCAACCTTCAGTCTACTATCCTTGCTCCTTTGGATTTCTCACATAGAAGCTTGACATGGGAGCTCAACCCCAACCTTACATCTGTGACTCCTTTTGTCAACTGGTAATATGAACAGAAATTAGACAGTCAGACATCTCTGTGCCCCATCCCATGTCATATAAAAGGCCTTTTTACTTTGGAGATAGAACAGATTTACGACCATCATTTTTTTTCCCTTTAAGCGAGTCAGAAGTTCTGATATCTGGACAGTACCAACTTCTTTATGAAAAATTGAAAATGGATGCAAAATCACATGCAATAATAAATGTGGAGTTTGAAGTGGATGGCATGGTACATGCAGTCCATAGGGATAAAGATCTGTCTATTTCCCCATCCACTTAATTCCCCTGATCTGACAGAGGGCTGATGCATATCAGGGGTTCAGAAGATCAACCAAAATATATGCAATCAGAGAATCAGGAATGGGCAACTGTGAACATTATCAAATAATGTCGTGGTAAATTGGCCTTTTGGGGAAAAGAAGCCATGTCCTGATATGTGCTGATTTCCCTTCTTTGTGGTATAAATACATTCATCATGGCTGACTTCCAAGTGCTTGAAATAAGACCCTGAATGCTGAATGGTGTGAGGATTTTCATAGACAGCTCCCTGGAGCACCAGCTTAACTTCAACTAGAGTGGTAAATAACCTTGAGCAGGAACCAGTACTTAGCTTCCCATTTATTTCCAGGAAGCTTCCTCCACTGGGAAAAGTTAGAAGAAGTGCTTGGGTGACACAATTCTCTTTTTCTAGTCAATATAGAAATATTCTCTGATATTTTATCTGAAGAGAAGGGTGTGAATGGCTAGGTGAATGCAGTTGAAGAACTGTTGGGCAGATTCTTGACCACTGATTGTGCTCTAGCCTTTAGGCCATCTCCATGGTGACCACTGAGACTTTCAATTTCCCCTCCCCTCTTCCTGCAGGGATTGACCCTGACAGTTTTAAGTGGGCCATGCCAGTTGGTACCTCTGTAACAACTATAATTTCCTAGGCTTTGCAAAGCTCCCTAGGTTCTGTTTTCTTCCCAAGATTCATTTCCTACCACTTAGGTATCCTATTTCCCATGCTCTCTTGCAGAATTGGGAGAAGCAGGATCAGCACATCTTTGTACAGTCGGTGAATACATTTGGAATGCTCATTTCTGAGAGCTGTTTAAGGTGCCTAGCAATTTTACACTGCACAGAAAGACTTGCAGGAAATTTAGCAATGGCAAATGGAACCACTGTCCGGGTTGCCTTCTGATAAATAAATAGCAGCAAAGCCTATAAGCACATAGCAGAACCTCGGATCCACGGTGGCCCCGGCGATTAACACTGGAAATGTCTTTGTGCAGACAATACAGGGTGAAGCATCCTGAGGCTCATACCCAAAGCTGACATGGAAGGGTTATTTTAATGTAGCACAAATCAGAGTGAACAATGTGCTAAGAGCTCAGATGCTTCAGGGAGGGTGTCGTTGGCTTCTACTCCCAGGGAAATGCCTTCTAAGCACTTTACTAAGTCTTCAAAAGCAACTCCTTGGCCTGCACCTCTGGCCCATCTGAAGACTTCAGGGTCCTTCAGGAACCCCAGAAAGCTTGGACATTGGCACAAGGTCAGGACCATACTTTGGAGTGATTTTCTGTGTGCACAGAAGGCAAAAGACAAATCCCATACATCACTATGTGAATGAGGGGCTCTTCTATCTCAGCCATGATGTCTGTTTAGTCAAACAGCAAACTAATGACATTTGAAAAAAAGAGAGAGGTGAGGAAGAGAGGAGATATTCACATATTTGGCAATTTGGGACCTTCATAAAGCTGTTATCTGCCCATTGTGTCCCCTTGTGTTAATATGATTTATCCTTTGGACTTCATTTGAAGTAGTATTTTCTTAGAGAAACTCCCATAATCTTAACACAGAGTCAGGCTGCCTCACTCTCATCATGTAGTGGATGAAACCCTCATTCCTTTGTATCTCACTTTAGAGGACTGTCATAAGCATGCCTTCATGTATGTGGTGATTATTACATGTGTGTCTGACCTGTAGATCCAAACTTTGCAACTAGTCAGCTTCTAAAAGGAGATCATTCTAAGCACCGAATGCAGACTCCAAGGGACACGAAGAGAAGGTACATGGTGAATGGATGGATAGCTGAGATATCAGAGGCTTAGAATCTGTGCTTTGTGTTCACAATGGAGTCCTATCTGTAAGCATGAACTTGTGGCCCAGTTTGTGAGCCTCACAGGAGATATTTCTCAGGTCCCAAGAGATACAGTCTTTCTGTAGAGGGTCAGGGGCAGAGTGTGGACAGCATGCCATCTCCTGATACTGGAGTCCCTTACACAGCCCTCACCATGTAGTGGAACAGAATCTCTACAAGGGGGAAGGGAGAACAGAGAGTCATGTCCAAGGACAATGGACAGTCGGGAAGAGTGAGCATGACAGGAAGGATTTCCTCCTAGTGTCACCTCCTTTCTTTTTGCATTAAGGATAAGCGTTGTAGGAACATGCAGCACAAATGGGGACATGATGAGGCATCACTTTTTCCAGGGCTATGACTAGATCCCCAGGCCTGCAGGAGAAACTGTCCATCTGTGTTAGCCCTTGAAGTTTCCCTCATGTCTCTTGCTGCAGGAGAGGTCTGCCAATCAACCAGGGGATTTTACTGTGACTACAGTCATTCATCATCCGAACACTTTAGTAGTACAATGCTTGCAACATAGACATAAGTAACTGTTTGTTGGGTGAGCATCTATCACAGATCCCCAGGAGTGAGGTATTTGTGTAGAAAAGAGACAGTGCAAGATGATCAACTTTGGACAGGAGGTGAAGATGTAGTGTTGTTCTGAAATAATTGTACAGAACATAAGGCCTCAAACTACTTACATTAGCTCACATTCAAGAGCTTGTCAATATCAAGTCCCATACCCTAACCCTCATCAGTGACTGCAATTACTCTGGGATAGACATATGATCCTATATTTAATCAACCCCAAATTCATATTATGCTTAATGAAGTTGGCAAATAGCTAAACTGTCCTTAAGTGTATGGGTTCAAATACTGTTCATGCAGTCAAGGCACACATTTTTACCAACTGCATGATCAATATGGCTTCCATTTCATTTTCCATAAAATAAATCTGGTAATGATGCCTCCAAAATATTCTCGAGAAGACAAAGGGAATAAATTGCAGCCTTGGTCTGTTTTCTGGCACAGAAATGGTCACTCCTTAAATGATCATTATTTGCAGTACTGAGATGGTCACCTTAATAGCAACAGTCAAGTTCATCCCAGTTTCCACATCTTCTGGTTCTAGAGGATCAGGATTAGACAGGAGCCACATAGATGACATATTCTGAATGTCCTGATATTAAAATTTAGTTTCTATCTACACATGTGGAGAACCTTGTGAGGCAGATCTTTTTAGAGGTATAGACAGAGTCATTGATATAGAATCTCCCATGAGGAGATTGGTAATTGTATAAGAAGATGATGATCTAAGCAGGCAAAAGCTTGTTCTGCCCCATGTGTGGTACTTTTCTCCTTTGAATACAACAAGGCTCCTACCACATACCATGCTACTACTCTACCATACCATCCTTTGTAGCATCATGCAGATGGTCTTTCCAGGCTCCAGAGTAGCTATATAATCTCTATTCTTTATGAATCACCTGAACTATGAGAACTCACTTGTAGCATCTTAAAGTGGATGAAGGCAATAGACCAGAAGGAGAAAGATGACATTTTCCAGGATCATCTGAAGTCTGCATCCCACAGACAGAATTTGAAGACTGTTTTCATTTACAAAAAGTCAAGTTGCTTCCTAGTGGAATGCCTATGACAATGGGAACACAGAATGTGCTTTTCTAAGTCCCTCTTTCCACCTGAGACCATGAGGACACTGAGCTGGGAAATAAATCACAGTGTTCTTTAGAGATGGCCTCAGGCCTCAGACTCAGATGAGCTACCCCTTACAAAGCATTTTTGCTTGCTTCTGTGTTGTATGTATCACACACACACACACACACACACACACACACACACACACACACTATGTTTGTGTGTGAGTGCAGGTGTCTACATGCCAGGATGCACATGTGGTTGCTAGAAGGCAATCTTGGGCATTGATCCTTACCTTCAACATTGGTTGAAGCAGGGTCTCCTGTTAATGGCTGTTACACCAGGCTAGCTGGCCAGTGAACTTCTATGTATTCCACTGTCTCTGCTTTCCATCTCCCCATAAAGTCTTTGAGATCCCAGGACCTCACTATTGTGCCTGGCTTTATGTGAATTCTGGGGACCCTCACTCAATTCCTTCCAGTTGCATGGCAACAGTTTTACCCACTTAACCATCTCTCTAGTGATGGCAGGGGGGAAATGGATAAGGTGTCATTCCAGCTGTGGAAGAGTTTTGTAGAATGAATAAGACAGCTGTGCCATCTCAGTTAATTTTAAGTTTCATAAATACCCCAGTTGATCTTCGACATTAGATACAGAAAGGCTCACAGGATTGTGGAAAATAGTTATTGTCCAGGCTCAGGAGTCCACCTTCAAGCTTAGGTTGCACCACTGGCTAGCTCTGTGGATAGAGGCATGTTCATTGTATGGCCATCTGGCCCTCAGCATGTGCCTCTGCAGAGCAAGGATGACAAGAGCTGTGGCCTCAAGTGTGTGCTGTGGAGTCAATGGGGACAGGCAGCAGAAGGTGCTTCATGGTTGCTCCTCTTATTACTTCAGTATTTCTTTTCCTAGCTGAGTGACAGGTCTTTACTCATCCCTCTCGTTCATATCCATTAACGAACCTTATCTCAGGCTCCTAAGATGGAGTAGGTCAAAAAGTAAGCCCACCACCATTCATGTCAACTACTAGTTTACAATGCCCCCTTTTTTGTCAATACAGTTTTTGTAGGTGACAGTGTAATTTGGAACTCAAAATGAGGTCATCCTGGATTAGGGTAGAATCCATAATCAATGTGGTGGTTTTTACAAGAAGAGGGATGGCCACGGGTACAGAGGAGGGTAGAAGCCACATGACTATGGCAGTGTGGGAGGGACTAGATTCACCTTGCCACAAGGCCCACTGGAAGCTGGAAGAGCTGTGACCAGGTCTTTTCCTTGGAGTCTTCAGAGATGCTGATGCTTTTATTTCATGCCTTGATTTAAGGTGCCAAGTTTGTGGTCATTTGTTATGACAGCCATCTATAAAATCAACACCAGAGTGAAGCCCAGACTTGGCACCTGACACCTCTCCAAACAGCCCCTTGTGGGTTCTGAACAGGTGGCAGGTATTGGTGTTTCCAGCCTTGTGTGCCAAGGCCAGATACAGCATAAGCAATGCAGAGACCATTCAGCTTTGAAAACTTGCAGGTCCACATGGCTGGATTATTGTTTAGAAGAAGTGGGGAAAGAGCCTAACCTAGCCATACTAGAGGCAAGCAACCAAATAGCAGTGCTCTTTATAACTCTCCCTGAAGGTATGCCCAGCATTTCCTGGGTAGTTCTGTGGCATTTCCTGGCCATGTTTTACAAGTTTGTTTTGGCACCAAACATGTCCTTTCCTCTCTACAGTGACTCTGAAGCCTTGGGGCTCTCTGCTTTAGCAAGGCCCAGCCCATGGCCTACATTTTTTCCCTTCACAGCTGCCACAATCATCACCTTATCGTAGAAGCCCTGTGATTTTCACAGCTATACTGTCCTGTCTAAAGCTGCCAGCGTTGGCCACTGTAAGAAAACTAGGGAAGAACAGGAATGGCAAATAATCTAAAATCTAACATTGACTGCATGTTTCTAACAGGTCCAGAACTCTCTGTCTGTGGTCTTATTTCTACTCCATGAAAGTTAAAGTTAACTGGGTGGATGGTATTGTTGTAATTAGAATTTCCTTATTTTCTCAGGATGCTGAGGCATTAGAGATTAACAAGTAATCTCTTGTTAGGGAGAGAAGGAGATTAAAAACCATCTCCCAACCTAAGTGTTCAAGTGCACAATCCTAGCCCTGCTGAGGATTTTAGGGCCACAGTTGCTTGCCTAAGTGGAGTCTGGGCTTGAATGCCTCTGTTACTTACCTTGCATGCTGCAACACAAAATACCTGACAAATGCAACTTAAGGAAAGTCAGGTTTAATTTGGCTCATAGTTTGAAGATACAGCTGATCCTGGAAGCAGGATCATGAGGAATCTTGTCACATTGCATCCACAATCAAGAAGCCTGTAAATTGAGGGCTTTCTAAACTGGGATTCCATTATGCATCAATTATTTGGGAGAAAAACCTTATGTTCATGGAAGGGTAGAGATCTTGGGAAAGCTTCTGGGAGATAGTCTGCTCATTGTCCTTCTTCTTAAGAAGCAGTATGTCCACTTACAGAGGTATGTCCACTCTGTAGTCCGTGGGAGTTCATTATTTTCAAAGCCTGATCTGTATAAACATCAAATCACTCATGAGCCATGGCAGGCCTTCCTAGTGATGAAATCTGCAGCGACTTCATCATTCCCATAATCACCCAGATGAGTTCTGAAGTGTGGGTTTATAGCTGCTGGAGAATAGGAAACAGAGTCAAGCCCTGCCATGTCTCCAATTGCATGTGACAGTTCCTGCTCAGTTTCAGTGACAAGAAATGCATGGAGCTAAAAATATTCTAAGCAGATGCAGATCTGAGAGATGTAACTGCAACACACGCAGGCCAGCCATTTGCTCAATTCAAGGCTCTTTCGATGTCCCTATAATCCAGGAGAACACAATGCCCTCTGCCTACAATTTATGCAATCTTATGTTTGACTTCCATGGAGATGGTTTGGTGAAGAACATGCCATGTCAACCAAGCACTAAGACTCCTGGCAGAGCAAACAAGAAGACACAAATTATGTGCCCAGATAGCAAGCTTTCATTTTTATTATATAGTTACTTGTATGTTTGTCTCTCTCCTTTGATTCCCTGTATCACTGTCAAGAGCATGATTCTGTTTAGTATTTGGAAGACCCAGAACAAGTGAGCTTCCATTTGATCCAAGCAAAAATGCAGGAGACCGGCAATGTAAAAATCTCTGTTTGCATTGAAATAGAGGATGTGGAGCTCTGAGGATTAGAACACATAAAAGGTTCATCCTTACTCTCTTTGCTTATGCACAGAGAAGGAAATTAATTCCAATCCTTTGCAAAGTAACAGCAAAGAGTGCTGTTGTTTTTTACTAGATGCATCTGATACTCTGAAGACAACACCCACGTATAGCCACTTGCATTTAATGGTGTCAGTCGTCAAAGCTTCAGTAAGCTGGGCTTATATCAAGCCAATAGAACCCCAGGTGCACTGAAATGTGGGGTTCTACTTTGGAGGGGCCAACATGAGGCTTTCTATTGCTTCATCTTTGAAGCTTCTAGAAATTTGAGTGAGATTTCACTTGGAAAAGCAAAGCTACCCTGATTGTAGGTTTCTTTACCATTTGTATAGTCAGATTGTTGAGAAAAAAATAACCAAGAAAAAATGACCAAGAACTCAAAACTTTTCTCAAATGGCTGTAGTATTTGTGATGAGAGTTGGCATTGGAATTGGGATAGCAAGCCTAACCTTAAATAGCTCTCTGGGGGAAGCCAGGACTTGGTAGTCAGGCATGACAGAGTTTGACTATAGGTTAGTTATTTATGAGCCTGACTACATTTCTATAACTCTCCAATTCTTCGTCTTTAAAATGGGTATGAATTAATGCCTAGACAGGCAGGAAAAGTTGGAGTTCATTGTGACACATTCCACACAGGTGCATATTATTCAATGACTGGTGAATACCTGGAGGCTTCCATTGCTGTTGCCAATGGCAACACTAGGTGAGAAAGTTGTCATCCTATCTTTTTTATCCTGATCCAAGTCATGGACCTCTTGTCTGTGAGTGTGAAAGACTGTTCCAGGAAGACCTGTGACATCGTGGGCTGCATTCAGTGCAAGACATCCCTCAGCCACACTGCATTCCCTGAACTGGGTTCTGCCTATGAGTCATACACATTCTCCATGCAGACGCCACAGGGAATCACTTTTCCCGTCTTAAAGAACCAGACATGCTCCAGTGTGGTGATGGAAAGAAATGATGAATGTAAATGATCTAACCAGACATGGCTCCACCACACTTTAACCCCTGGATTCCTTTATTCTACAGTGACTGCCACAGTCTTGTAGCAACCACTGAGAGAGGACATTAAAGAGGGCTCTGTGTCCCATTTGGCTGGGGTACAGACTAGAGCATGGAACATCAGTCTTTATTTGGGGCTCTAGATGTCCTGTCATGAGTATGGCCTGTCCTAGTGGCCTGTAGCCCATTGTCCTTTACCTGTCCAAGCCACAGGGGGTTTCTCTATGGCATGAAATAGTGATCCCAGTCCTCAAGTATCCCTCTGGCTCTGGTGCCTACAATTCCAGGCTGTGATCTGCACAGGACAGTGTGCCTCCCACCCTTTCTTCAAAAGCCTTGACATTGTACTTGATTTTTACCATACTGTGACTAGTGAGGAAAGCCCTGGCTATCTTCTTTGCCTACATGCTCTCAGTTCTTCCCTATGAAGCTGCTGTGATGTCACTCCCACATGTGATGTAAATAGACTGAGATTCAAAGCATGTGGGTCAGAGGTCACAGAGTGACATAGGTTTCTACTGCTGTGATAAAGTATCACAGCCAAAAGCAACTTGGAGAGGAATGGGTTTAGTTCATTTTACAGTTTATAACTCATGATTCAGGAAAGGGCTAGAACTCCAGGTATAAACCAAAGGCAGGAACTGAAGCAAAGGCCATGAAGAAATGATGCTCGCTGTTTTGTTCATCATGGTTCACTTAGTCTTTTTGTATATAACCCAGGAGTACTTGCCTGGGACTAACACCACTCCCAATGACATGGACACTTTCATATCAATCATAAGGCAAGAAACCCCCCCACACACACTTGCTCACAATTCAAACTTATGGAGGCATGTTCTCAATTAACACTCCCTCTTCTCAAATATACTGAGGTTTGCATCAAGTTGACAAGAGCCAACCATCACACACACATAGCTAATGTACCACAGTTTCCAGCTTCTGAACCCAGCACACAGTACAAGTTCCCTGTTTGTCTCTGTCATTACTGTACTGTGTGTGCACAAGTTTACACAGCAAGCATCAACATGACAGGGTATGTAACTAACTTTATCAATAGAAATTTAGAAAATCTTTCCCAGCCCATTCATTAATGATTTAAAAGCATGTATTAAACATTAAATAATTAAAGTAAGAGCTCAAACAATCTTGATAAGAGAATAATATTATTTGTTGCCATTCATTTTTAATATTTGCTTACTATTCTTTAATAAAGCAATAAATTTTTGTGCTGCTGGGCTTGAACCAAGGGCTTTGTACTTGCTCGGCGACTGATCTAACTTTGAGCCATATCTTCCGGCCTTACACTAACATTTTAAAATATCTATTTACCTAATTATTTATGTTTTTATGTGTATGTGCCTGTGTAAATTTACAGGACTTACCTGTGTGCAGGTGCCCACAGAAGTCCGACTATGTTAGACCCCAGAACTGAAGTTGCAGAAGGTGGTGAGACACCCGGTGCAGGTGCTGTGAATTGAACCCAGGTCTTGTATAAGAGCAGTAAGAGCTCTTGACTGCCGAATCATCTTTTCTGATCTTTCCCATTAATGTTATAAATGGAGGGATAACATTCCAGGTAAGGAGTAAATAGAGTCTATCTATCTTAAGTACCCAGCATGAAGTTCAGGTTTCCAACATCCCTGCCTATGAAAACAAGAGTGAGAACATTTATATTTTCAAAGGGTCTCACTTCTGCACCTTCTTAGCCTCAGCCTAACTCTCTTCTTCACTTGTTATCTAAACTTGCATCATTACTGATCATGTCAGTCTGCCTGAATAGTATATAATATGTGTATATGTATATGTATTGTGATTGTTATGTTGTTGCAATATTTATGAGATTCTTCTAATTAAAAATAGACTAGCCTGTTGTGCCAGCACAACATTCTTAATAACTACTATGTGACAATTCAGTGTATGGACATACCACATCTGGTTTTTTGCTAAGATGATTGAATAGTTCATCATTTTTATGTCTTTTCAAGCACATGCAATCACTTTTCATGGTTATATGGTCTTTAGAGTTTCTGGATTATGGGTTGCGTGAATGTCCCATAATTTAGATTTCTAATATCCTCTCACTAGTTTGTGTCTCTCTAGCAACATTCTTTTGGCGTCCTTGCCAGCACTTTTTTTTTCTTCTTCTGAATATCAATGACTTCCTCAAACTTCCTTCACTTCTTCAGACAAAATCTGAAATGTGTCTGTGAAGTAAATCACACACCAGTTAACACTTTATCCTGATTTTCTCTGAGCATCTCTCTCTTAAAACAAGAGAGACTTACAGGCTCGTTCCTAACAGAGGTGATGAGTACAGAAGACCCATTAAAGAAGGGGGGCTTCAAGTCAGGACAGTACGGGGTGCAATGAATCATTATGGGATGGCCACAACCAAAGCTGGATTCTGTGCCTAAGAAATCCTGGGTTTATGACCCCCTCCCCACAAATCCTATTTTATAAAGAGACAAATTCAACAATTTGTTCCTTCCCACAGACATAATGCCCAACTTTACCCAAGTCATCAGATGGTGAATGTTTTATTTAGCCTGAGATATTAAATATTCATGGAGACTCTTCATGGTTTGCATGTTCATTCTTTAATTCATTCACAACACAAATATTTGTTAAAAATCTACTGTGAGCCAGAGCCTGAGCACTGCATGGTGTCAAAGAAGCATAGAAATGCTACCCAGAAAGAATAAGTTAAACCATTGTTTTTCCATTCATCCATTCACTAATTACCCAGTGATTCCCTCTGCACAAACATTGCTCATGGTCTATATGCTGGAGGTAAGGTGGACATTGGCTTCACTGCTCCTAAAAGCTTGTATCCAAGAAGCAGTGGAAGACAGGCTAAATCCTCTGGTCAAAGATTGCTATAGTCCAATATGAAGAGCTGTGAGTTTCCAATATTGCAAGAAAGTGGAAAAGCAGTAATAAGGATTGAGGTAACAGGCAATGGACTTAACTCCATTCAAAGAAACCCTTATTGTGTGCAATCAGCTTATGTCCCTCAGTCCTGAAATCCCCCCTCCACAGTCTCAGAGGCTTCTGGATGCACATATACAGTCAGGGTAAGCCATGTAAACCATGCTACAATCAGGGTTGCAATTGGAGTCACCATTTACATGAGAGTAGTTAGATTTTTACGCTCATTCAATCACTGGCCCACAATTAACATTTCATTAATGTGAAATCTGAGGCTTGTTGAGTCCTTGCCAGAAAATGAATGGGTGAACTTGAACATGAAGACAACAGGTTTGGTGGTGAATGCTTTCATTTCAGTGTCTAGGCTGTGCTTTTGAATGTGTGTGGACTTTCAAATTAGGGCCAGTATTGTGGGACAAGGTGTCTGTCCAGCTGAAATATTTAGAGAATTTGCTTTAGCAAGTGGTGTTGATAATGAGTGTCCTGTTGCTTACTCTGCAATGCCAGAAACTACCAATGTCCCATAATCATTCATTCTTCATGTGAGGATGAATAGATGAAAGTTGAGAAAAATCCTTCCCTGCAGAACCACTCTATAGGTAACATGCAGGAGAAGTGAAATCCAAATTCAGAAAGTTTAACATCAGAGCACCTGTGGCCTGAAATTATTAGATTAATGTTGTACACCTAATAGTCAGAAGGTCCACTCAAAAGGGTCATACATAAACCCACATGACGTCTTTACACATTGTAGAGTGGTAAGTTACTTACCTTATACTTGATGACACTCAATAATGCAGTTAAATGCAGATTTAGATAAGGCACAAAGACTTATTTTATCTCCCCCCCCCCTTCCAAGAATGACTCTCACTTTAGTAGATTAATGCTGTCTCCAGTTTGTGCTATGTCAGCCTTCCCTGCTGTCTGCATCACTCTGGTGGGGCTCTTTGCCCTTTAATCTTCTTAGATGAGCTCGGCATAGAGCTCTGATTCACACATGGCTGGTAGACTTCACTCTCCACTCTTTGCAGCAGTATATTCTGAGTGGCACAGATTTTGTGACATGAGGCAAATAGCTTGTGGCAGTTTGTGCCAAGGATCACCTGAAACCTTAATCTTATAAATATTCTCCCTCTCTCTCTCTCTCTCTCTCTCTCTCTCTCTCTCTCTCTCTCTCTCTCTCTCTCTCTGTCTGTCTGTCTCGTTTGTATGTGTGTGTGAACATGCGTGGGTGTGAAAGATCCTAGAGCATCATTCCTTGGGTAACTTTCATCTTGGTTTATTTTAAGACAGAATATCTTACTGACCTAGAAGAACTAAGATAGCAAAGTAGGCGAGTCTGGCTAGTAAGTGAGCCTTGAGTATTTGCCTGTCTCTGCCTCCCTAGCACTGAGATTACATGGATTCTGAGGATCCAACTCAGATCTTAGTACTTGTAAGAATAAAAATCTCTTAAGCCGAAGATACATGCTCCCTTTCAAATCAATCGCTCTGATTTTTCCTATTGACTGTATAGAATGCCTGACAATGTGAGTGAACCTACCTTCTCACATGATGTCTTTCTTCTGCAGTGAATTCTATTATCTCTTAAATATTTACCTTTCTTCATATGGATCTTGGAAATAACACAAGATCATTGAAACTAAATATCTGCTTATACATGCTGTGAGCATTAACATTCAAAAACACAGTTTTTACTATTATTACTGAATCCCTGAGTCCAATAAGTGCTGAAGATATGAAGGTGGGAGAGAGAGAGACCAGGGGAAATTAGAGGGAGGTAGTGGTGAATGTGATCAATATACATTGTTTGAATATAAGTATAAATGTTTGAAACTCCCACAAATTAAAGAATAGTATTGAAAAATTAATGAAGAAACATATTGCTTTTGTTTCTTGTCATGCATCTCTTTCTTCTTGATGATCATTTCAAAATGAATTCCTTAAAATGAGAAATCAGTTCTTTCTAAGATTTCTTGAGTGTCCCATGATTCAAGTTCCAATAAGAAACTTTGCCACTCAGGATAGGCAAGTCTCCATGCAAAGGACAGGCAGCCTTTCTATTTCCTCATGTTTGCAGCACACATCTCTGAGAAATGGTTTCTGGAAGCTGTGATGCTGGGAGACAAAATGCAAACCAAACAGATAATCCATTTCCAAGGTCTGCTTGCAGAGAAAGAGATCTATTTATGAAACACATAGTGCTCAGATTCAGGGGAAAATCATGTAATCATTGCAAAGGGAAAGCATGGAAAGTGCTTGATTTTGCATAAAAATCCCCTTGCTCTATGATTTGTGTGGCGGAGAGTTTTAGGCTGGGGAAGCGTTGATCTTCAGCATTCCTCCAAAGGAAAGAAGACGCTAAGATGCAGAGAGAATCGCTAGTCACAAGGAAACATTCACATTTAGTAACCTGGCCTGGAGTATGTGGGGGTATCATGAAAATCAAAGGAGGATGGAAACATCCTTGGTTGGCAATCTTAGAGAAGGTTTGACCCACAGCTGAGCATTACCATCCAGAGTGGACAAATCATTTCCTGCAATTAATATTTGAAGAACCAACTCAGTCCTTTTGAACTCATGTAGGGCATATGGAATATCATCAATGATTTAATTTACCAGCTACCTAGGCTTCTGAGAAGCTGTCTTTCCTCACTCTGACTGGGAATGTTGCAAAGCTCACAGCTTCTATTGGTGATATACCTCTGGGCATATCTACACCTTAAGAGGCATCATTTGGGTAGGGCATCAGTATCATCTCCCAGGGCATCTGCTTGGAGGGAAGGTAACAAACCTTTATGGTCTAAGGTCTTGAATTCTCACCAGTGCATCTTAGAGAAGTAGTTAATTAGCTGAAACACATACTGTGGTATGGGGAGATGAGCACTTCCCAAGCTGTGTTTTCCAGTGTCAGATCAACAGTGGCTGAAGTAGATTAAAGAAAAACTATAGCTTCTTTCACTTACTAAACAGTCCTCAGGTGCATCCATTTTTCTGAAAACTGCATCCTTTTTATAATAATCAACCTGGCAAAAATGAATAAATTCTGAAGAAATACTTGTGTCCCTCAATGTAATAGACTGTTGAAACAATTGACCTTGGAAACTGGGATGTCTCTCCCACTGTCAGGAATCTCATGATAGCAGAAGAAAAATACTAAAGTCTGACATTAGCCTGAGGGGGACCTCGTCTCCAGAAAGAGATTTCACACAGTTCTAATAACTTGTCAGACCACCTTATAGGATGAGACTGAAACCCAGATAATGATGGCTTGGTTGTAGACAAGAACACACCTTCACTGGAACTCTGTAGATGTTCATTTTCCTGACCCTCTATCTAAACTTTGATCTCGCAGGACAGAGAAGATGAACTGGAGGGGGTCAATGGATCTCTGTCCCTCTTCCCAGAGTAGCCACACTGAATAAATACCTGTTTCATATTTATTTGTCTGTTTTAATTGACCCCATTAGAATTTGTCTCACAGTCATATGGCTGTATGGGATTTCCTTGTTGGCAGTGTAGAGAGGTAGATCATTCTCTGTATCCCTCGGGGTGAGGCTTATTTTGCTGCAGTAACAGAAAAACACTACACTTAAGTAGCTTCAAAGGACTGAGAGGTTTCACTTTCAGGCTCACACTTCATATTCCTGTAGTATGGTAAGAAGGGAGCCCTGGTCTTCACCTAGTTGATGGATGCTCAGTGCTTTGTTTTGGCTAAGTGATTTGAATATAAAACGTCTCCCAAAGTTCTGAAAATTTTATTCCCAAATGATGGAATTTTGGGGAGCTATTCTAGAAACTCTCTGATGCAGGGGCCTAGCTTGGCTGAATGAAACATCTAGAATGGGTCTGTGGTGTCTTATCCCTAGTGACTCCCTGCCTGACACTCTCTTTGTTTCCTGTCCACCATGAGTTAAGAACCCCTTCTGTCATTAGCTCCTGATACCATGATGTTCTTCCCAAGATCATGGGTTTAAGTGACAATTTGCCAAACTTTCTCAAACTGTGAGCCAAAGCAAACCTTTCTAGTCACAGTGGCACACATATAACTCACTCAGAAAGCACATGCTTTCACATTCATCTCCCATCTTGAAGAAGTGCAGTCCCATGATGTCCTGGAAGGAAAGTGAAGAGAGAAGTTTCATGGGATGTATAGAGCCTGCACCATTTCTCAGGAATTAAAAGTCACAGTAGGCACTGTTAGCCACCTCAGTACTTTCTCTGTCCTGGGGTGACATTAGCTAAAGCCTTTACTAGCATGGGCTGCCTCCTTTGCAAGTCCTACCTTTTAATGAATGAACATCCAGACACAAGTTTGATACTCAATCTAGAGATTGAGAATCTGCTCAAGAGTCCAGAGTAACTTCCTTTCTGTTACCAGAGAATTCATCCTAAAATCATTATTTTCAATCAGTATACATTGCTGATCCTGTTGTCAACTCAAGACCCTCTATGTCTTCCATAATTTTCCTATGATACTGTTTCTTCCTTATTCCTTGATGTTGTTATCCATTTCTGAGTCACATGGAGGGAGTTTCAAATTGTTTCTAAAGAGCATCTGTTTAGTTTTTTGTCAACTCCATCCTATAATAGTTTCAGATCAAGTTTTCTCTTATCCCTTACTTAACATGCATAGAGTAATGGGACAGATACAAACCTATCAATCCTAGCTGTAAATTCTCATCAATGCCCAAGCCTTGGATGCAATGTCCTCACCATTTTGAAGGGCATATTTTTATACTCTTATTTTTTAAAAGCTCTATTGAGATATGACCAATGTATGATCAACCAGAGGAAACAGGAGGTACAGGCAATGCAATGAGAGAAGGGAATTACTGAGATGAGTATAGTAACACGTATGTACGAAGATGTCATAATGAAGTCCATTGCTTTGTATGCTAACCTAAAAATGCAATTCATTTAAAGTTTTAATTCTCTCTCTCTCTCTCTCTCTCTCTCTCTCTCTCTGTGTGTGTGTGTGTGTGTGTGTGTGTGTGTGTCTCTGTGTGTATGTGTTTGTGTATGTGTTTTTATGTGAGCATGAGTGTGTATGTATGTGTGTGTGTACATATATGTAAATGGCTCATCCTTGGAGTACAGAAAAGAGCATCAGATGCCCTGGAGCTAGAGTTATAAGTGATTGTGAGCTGCTTAACCAACATGAGTGCTGGGAACTGAACTCAGTCTTCTGAAAGAATGGCGTGGGAGAGTTCATAACTGCTTAGTCATCTCTCCAGTCTCATAAAAAGTAATTTAAAAAGTAAAGTTTACTTTCTCAGCCTAGACATATGGGGGAGAGCTTAGGTCCTGCCCCAAATGATATGACAGACTTTGAAGACTCCCCATGGAAGGCCTCACCCTCCCTGAGGAGCAGAAAGGGGATTGACTGGGGTTTTATGGGGTTGCTAGGGGAGGATGGGAAGGTGATGGAACTGGGATTGACATGAAAAACAACCTTGTTTCAAATTTAAATTAAAAAAGAAAAAATGTAAAGTTAAAATATCAATTTTTAAAAGAATACAGTCTTCATAAGTTTTTATAATTGTCTTTACATAAGAAATATATCCATCACTACCCAAACTCTCCTCATGTCCCTTGGTGAAATTTTGCTCTTACCTAGATGACATTTTCCAAACATTCATGCTATCTATTTGGTATCAGCCCTTAGTACCATGTAAGAGGGATGGTGTGTACATGTCCACATGTCCATTGATGATCTGAAGGCATCTGGATGCTTGCTAGGCTCAGGTAGCATCACCCAAGGTTGGTGCTTACTTAGAGGTTCATGTCTGATGCTATGCAACACTCAGATAATGAAATTATAACTAGGTTTCTTGTCCAAAGGTAACAGAGTTGAAGGAACCCCAGTGGCTTGTAGGTATCCTGAGAAAGAGTTCTGGCCAGTGAAGACAATAGTGCCTAAGTGATCCAATTCAATCATATTTGGGGAAACTGAAATGCAGAAATGGGGTGATGCGTATTGTCACTGAAGTACTTTCATTTAACCCAAAACACACACTCTGGTCATTCATGAATATTTCCTTCCTTCCTTCCTTCCTTCCTTCCTTCCTTCCTTCCTTCCTTTCTTTCTTTTTTATTCCTTCCTTTCTTTCTCTTATTTTACATATTAATCCCAGTTCTCTCTCAGTCCCTCCCTCCCATCCTCTCTTCCACCCTCCCATGCCCCCTGACTATCCTCCTATCCCATTCCCCACCCCCACTCCACATGTAGGGTGATGCTTTCCTGTAGGGGTCATCTAAATCTGTCAAGTCATTTGGAGTAGGGACTAAGACCTCCCTCCTGCCTCTAGGTTAAGGGAGTATCCCTCCATGGAGAACGTGCTCCCAAAGTCCTTTTGTGTACAAGGAATACATCCTGGTTCCTTTCACAAATATTTTCTAAATGCCCACTAAGCATTGGGTATTTTAGTAAGCATTGGGCATTTAGTGTTTGGAAGATCTGGAAAGAATTAGGAGAAATGTTTATTTGTGTATCTGGAGAGTAAGAAAACACAAAAATGCCCAGGAATGGGAGAAAGGATGGGAAAGATCAAGAACAGGTTGAATCTGATAATTGGGGGTGGGAGGGAGCATAGATGTGACTCATAGGAAACACTCATTACACATTTCATTTTTTATTTGCTTCTGTTTGGGCAGAAATTGCATTATCCATGACTTTTTTTTTCACTTTGTTTTTTCCTGCCCATGCAGCCTTTAGAGCCTATGTTTTACCAATGTGCTGGGAAAGCCAACTTCATCAATTAATTAAGAACTGCTGTCTGGAGCTCTAGGAGGTATCATGGATACAGATCCATCATCCTGGGATGAAGAGGCATTGCTGTGCCTTTTAATCACAAGGTAACAGAGGGGCTCACTGTCTCAGCCCGACACCGGGACCCATCTCACAGAAGGACCAACCGTTTGGTAAAAGGCAAAAGGAAAATGATTTGGAGAAATCCAGTTGCTATCGACCTACACTACACAAGCCCTGCATTATTCAGTGTTGAACACTAATGCATGATGCATGCTATTACCATCAAACTCTTGTTGCAAATAATTCATGCTTAGAACTTTAGAAGATATATTATTAAAATTATCCCAGCATAATCAGACTGGGCAATTTCTTGGATTTTGATGGAAATGATCAGTTCAAGTCTTTGAGACTTTCTTTAAGTATTTATTTGTGTGTGTGTGTGTGTGTTGGGAGAAATGCATATTTTTGTTTATGTGGCTGTGTGCATGCCCATGTTTGTGCAGAGGCAAATAGTCAATGTCAGATGTGTTGTGTGAAAATAGTATATTCACCCCAGATGGAGTGTCCATAACATACCAAAGTACAGATACCACTAAGGTTCAACTTGGTGAACTAATGAATTTGTTGTTGTTGTTATTGTTGTTGTTGTTACTTATAGGAATAAAAGTGAGGTTGCTTATAAGAACAGAAGTGACTCATAGACATAACATAATCAAAGCCCACCCCAGCATAGAATATATCTCACAAAAGCATACTTTACAGTCTGCAGGTTGGAGAGTATTTCTTCCAAGAGACTATGGGCTAAACCTCTTCCAGGCAGCTGAGCTGGTGTATGCTTCTTCTAAGCACCTGGACTGGTCTCAGAGTTATCTCTGCAAGTTGGCTTGTTTAAGAGTGACTCTCAACAGCTTAGTTTGTTAACTTTTGGATGGAGGAGCCTATTGAATCTGGTCAGTTTTAGGGACTTCCTGAAGTTGTTTTGAGCTATTTGCCTTCCCACTTCAGTAGTTTGTTTCCTGGTAGGATGGGATGTTTCACTATCAAGGAAATTGTTACAAGACAGATGTCTTCTTCAAATACTCTTCACTTTGAGGTAGGGTCTCTCACCATAGCAAAAGTTCATTAGTTTGTCTAGATGGGCTAGCCACAGAGATCTAGAGATACTCATGCACCCTAGTCCTGGGATTATAGACACTGCCATGCCTAGCTTTTGACATGGATTTGAATTCAGGTTTTCAAGTGTGACAAACACTTTGCTAACTGGCCAATTTCCCCAATCCTACCTTTCAATAGTTATGTCTCAATAGGGAAAGACTTATAGTAAGCAAAAATTTGACATTAAATTTGAAAAAGAACAGTTTTAAATCCAGTGGTTTCTTAGGAGTTCAACATAACTTGAACTCAATACTGTATCAAAGAAAAAAGTATTCCAACTCTTTTTCAACAAGGTTTTGGATCCAATGCTATGGTTTCAACACAATTCAAACTCAGCACTCTATTAAAGAAGAAAAGTATTACTTAGTTAATGGATTTTTAAATTTGCTTGGTAGCTTCAATAAAATGCCAGTTTTATACAAAATTACAGTAAAATTTGAAAATAACAATTCATATCAATGAGATATGGGCCTTTGATTCACCCCAAATTCTGTTTCATATTCTACAGTGAACAATACAACCTATACTACAAGGAACTAATCAGTCTTAACCACTGGTATTCTGAATCTCAGAAATCATTGTTTAAGATGAGACTTTTCCCTCATTTGTAAAACTTGTCAACTTTTGATTGCTCTGGATTTCTAGAAAATGTGTACTTTTCCAGAATGGTGTGTCTTTGTGTCATGTGCTGGACACAAGCAGATATTCTCTTCTCGTGTGAGCATGACTTGTTACCTGATCTTGGATCAGTTCTCATAGAAACAGACATGTGCATCTGACCTCTTTGTAATGGGTCATGTGTTTTGCAATGGGTCATGTAGTGTCATGTGTTGGTGAACTAAACCACATCTGAAAAGAGTTGTCATGAAGAGTTAGGCTTAGGATTATGTGGCACTTGTAATGAAGACAGTGTGTTTGGACCCAACTCTGTATATAGACCAAGATTATTTCATCTTATTTTGCTTTGCTTTCATGCCTTCACTAAAACCAGGAGAAATCTTTTCCCATGCCTGATTACAGCCAAAAGAAGCACCCATAAGGAAAGCCTGTACCTTCCATCAAGTGGAGGTGTATATATTCTGGTGAAATCAGAGTGCTGCCCTGGACTCAAAACCATTCATCGAGGCTGGAGGGATGAGCTGTAAAGTCCTTGCTGCATGGAAACCTGAGTTCTAGCCCCAGCACCAATGACAAACCTTGGCTTGATTGAACTCCTTTGGAATCCCATTGCTGAGGAGGCTCAGACAAGTGTTCTAGTCAACCCAATTTAACTGGTGATCCCAGGGACTAAAGAGAATGTGTCTCAGAAAGAAAGGTGGATAGTGCTTGAGGAGCAACAGAGGTCATTCTTTGCCTTCCATGCATGCACAAGTATGCAAACACACACACACACACACACACACACACACACACACACACACACACACACACGCGCGTGCACACACCACTCTTCTCTCCATCTAGGGCAATGGCCATGAAAGGGCTGCAACAGACAACCTAGCAAAAGACAAAAGACCCACCTAGGTCAAGGTTTGGAAGTCTCACTTGAACCCCTATGTAAATGAAGTTCCTTCTATCTTCTGCTTCTTTGCCTTAACCTCTGCAGCATAGATTTTTCATCTGTTCCTACTCTCCTGAAAGGAGGCCTGGAAGATTTTGTGGCAAGCTATTTGTGCCACCGCTTACAACAGGGAAGTGAAGTGGACCACTTCTCTTCCAAGCTTCTAAGAAAAATTTGGGCAAGGCAGAATGGTTGTGAGGAAGAATTAGAAGATACATCTGGAAGAAATGCTGCCACCATACACAGACACACATACACGCACATGCACAGGAACCCATGCAGGAAATGTCACTAGTTGGAGCAGCTAAGACATCAAGGTGTTTAGTAAGTGAAGAACTCAGTCTTCTGAATGGCATTGGAATTGGCATTACCTCCATCTTCTTTCCAAACCACCTCTGGAAGAGCTCCTCTCCAAATCAGATTGCATGGCTTTCATCACCTCAGTTGGCATAAATGTAACCAATGTTTTATTCAGCAACAAAAAGCTCAGTGTGATAAATTCTGGACTAAACCATTGTTGGAGCTTGTAGCTTAGAAAATATTAAAATGTTTATTCCGAGGAGAGTTAGTCATTCTTGGTTTATTGTATGATTTGATCTCTCCAACATCTGAAGCCCAGAGTAAAGAGGGTTCAGATGAGGGACACTTTTGTGACAGAGGAAACATTTGAAATATCCACAGAGCAAAACATGGGGACTCAAACTTAAGCTATGTAATCCTAATCTATGGCTTTTGATCTGGAGCCATCTTATTCGTTATTCCATCCTGCTCCTCTCTATTTTTTGTGTGGTAACAAACAAGGAGGCCCTGGGTTAAAGCAACAGACATGTCAGACTTTGTCATTCATGCTTCTTCATGCCAGATGGAAGAGTGCTATGGTTGGAAGCTGAACTACCCAGCTAATGACTTTATATGTCTTGTCAGTACCTTTATCTAAAACAATATAATACAAGGTAGAGCTGAAGTGAGGGTCCAAGACTTTTAACCCACTCTTTTGTACTTAAAAATCAAAAATTTAGATCACGAAGCTGAAATCTTGGAGTTAAAATGCCTTGACCAAGACATTTCCCACTTTCTCACACTGACAAGAGGAAATTATATATCTCTTAGCTCAATAAATCAGCACATTATACATTTTCTCTCTCTTCCTCTTTCTCCCTCCCTCCCTCCTTCTCTCTCTCTCTCTCTCTCTCTCTCTCTCTCTCTCTCTCTCTCTCTCTCTCTCTCTCTCTGTCTGTCTGTCTGTCTGTCTGTCTGTCTGTCTGTCTGTCTGTCTCCCTCTACCTTTTCCTCCTTTCTTCCTTCACTGAAAAGTACTTTGAAAACACTCCAAATCACCTCTTGAAGAAGAGGCAGAATCCTATTTACAGATAACCCTCTGGTGAGGCTGGCTTGAGTTTGAAATCAGGAACAAAAAAAGAAAAATGACAACTTTTTAGATGTTTTGTGGGGAACTGGGACCAATTATATAAATTATCAGAGTTATTTTTGTTGCATCATCATGTGCTCCAAAAGACTCACCAAGCCTAGAACACCCTGTTCGCAGAACCCTAGTATTAACTTGATGAATGGGGTGGAGTCTGCAGAAATGAAACTGCTTAATTCCTTGTAGCTATTGTGAAGTTTACGTTCATTAGAGCTTTTAGCTCAGCCTTAAGATATCTTCAACTGAAGATACAAGTGATCATGCTAAATCAGTCTTATTAAGTGATCAGGACCATCCTAAATTCAACACCACATATACTCTTTAACATTTCTTGATTAACCACTAAGAAAATATCTCAATTAGATAGTAACTTCTCCAAGGCTGAGTCAATGTATCCAGCAGCAATGGCATGGAAGGCTTGCTTTCCATTCAATAGTAGCCCTGCTACCATTTTCGTTTCCTTACATAGTATTGGAGAAGAAAACCTTCTCTGGGGACATCGTAGTGACCTAGGACAACATACTTTCTACCCTCAAAATGCTTATATTCTATAAAATTGACTGTGTTTTAAGTCTAGCCCTTCTAAGCAGAATCCATTACGTTTTTGTTGAATGAATGAATCAAAGAGCAATAAAAGGAGGCTGGAAGTAACATCATTACTTATCTCTTGACAAATACGTCTTCTAGAATTGGATCACAGCCGCACTGAGACTAGCCCATACAGATTTTCAGAATCCAGATAAATAATTCAATCCGTCTCTGCCCAGACAATTTATCAATGGGAAAAGAGGCTTTAAAACATTTGCTTTGGGGAGATAGGCTAGCCCTTTACATTGAGGTGCTGGCAGACAGAGGAAGCTCCTTGGTTTAGCACCATTAAAGAGGATGCAGTCTGCCCTTTGCTGGATTCTGCAGGTCTGATCAGAATCAGCTCAGAAGAGCAACTGCCTGGCTCCTTGAAGAACACCAGTTTAATGCTATGTGGTAGCCATACTGGCAGGAGGGGAGATTTTCTGAAGAGACATTATGTTCCCACCCTTACCTTTAGCTATCAGATTGTTGAAACACTGGACCTACAAGAATGGGACTTCCACCAGGAGTCTTGTTCTGGGAACTCAGTACCAGAGAAAGAACTTGTCTCATGGAGTGAGATTTCACACAGTTGCCATACCTTGAAAACCTCCATGAAGAAGAGACTGAAACCTTAACCACACCTCGACCAGGACTGCTTAGCCTTGCTGCTATTTATACAAATCATCTTAGAACACTGAAGATGGACTTGGAATATGATATCACTGCACTTTTTTTTTAAATGTGGCCATATTACATAACTCTATTCTCTCTGCTTCTTACTGAGAATTGACATAGTTAGGAATGGTTCCCCAAATTAGAAGGTTAGTGCCATCAGTGCCCAGTATATGACTTTAACAACACCAGTAGCAACTGGGTATGCACTAGCTGTGGGCTAGTGGTGCTCGTAGTTCTTGACAACAGGCTGTGAGTTTGTTTGAGGCAGGGCTGTGACCAGTCTTATGGAAGACACTGTCAGGCCCAGATCATGGATAGCACCACTGTTCATGTTAGTTCCATATAGGTGGCAACTACTGTGGGAAGGCATTTCTTTTAAAGGTCAATGGAGAAGGTTAAGATGTGACAGTTCCTATATTTCCACAAATCAACTTCTTGTGTTGAATGAGATGAAATCCAGCAGGCTTTTTGAAGCCAATAGGCAAAGGCCAAGAGAAATTCAGGAACATGGACCTGGAAAACACTGGCTCATTGACTCTGGGATTTCAACCTTGGCATGATGACATCTGGGGGCAGGTGACTCTTCATTGTGGAAAGCTGTGTTCTTTTTAGTGGCATGTTTTACAGTGTCCTTTGTCTTTGACCCACCAGGAGTCAGTAGCATTTAGCAACAGTTGAATGTATGTCTCACAGTTACAACAACCAACCAAAATGTTGCCCAGACATTGCAAAATTTCCCTTGGGACTGGAGGAGAGAGTGTCATCACTTTGAAAAGGGCTAAATTAGACTAACATGGGAGGACATTAGATGCTCACTTGTTTGAAGCTGTGGAATCATGTCTTGTGTTACTTGTGGATGAAAGCATTCCTCCTCAATGTACAGCAGACACATGGCTAGCACGTGTATAGGATCTTACTGCTGCCACGACAGGGAAGTGATGATGGTGCTTTCCACACAACACTGCCTGTTCTCCCTGCAGAGGCAGCTCACAGTCTCTACAAAGGACCTAAGGGCACCCTAGACAGCCTCCTCCAACAAGGTCTATCTTTCTGCTGTCCGTGTATTCTATAGTCTATGCACATGGGTGTTTGTGTAAGCTTACGTATGTGCATGTACATGTGTATGCATGTAGAAGTGAAAGGTCAATCTTAGATGTCATCCTCAGGAACACTATACGCCTCTTATAAGACAAAGTCTCTTATGGGCATGGAGCTCATAAGTTGTTAGTATGGCTAATCAGTGAGACCCAGTAATTCTCTTGTTTCTGCCTGCCTAGTCCTTAGAATACATGCAGGCACCATCACCCCTGGCATTTTTTACATAGGTTCTGAAGATTTTTTGAGCTTACAAATGAGGTATTTTATCTATTCAGCTCTTTGCTTTCTATTCTTATCTGGGATAAATCTTACGACAGTGTCTCTTGCTCATTATGACTAGCCTGAATATCTGAGCATAGATTCTAGTAACTGGTAGCTAAGAATATTGACTCTCTAGTCAAATTTCCTAGGTCCCAGTTCTGATTTCAAAGGTGAGACAAGTGATCTGGGGAGAATGATTCCATCCTCTCTGAGACTATAATGTAGCATGTTATCTCTATCTGCCCCCAACTCCACCAAAAGGGCCCAATGCCTTAATCCTTGAACGCTCTCATTTTTTAAAATGAGACAGAAAAGGGGGTGGATTGTGATTCTATCATTGAGTTCCTCATGGGCATAAATTGAAAAAGAGAAAATGCATTGAAATGGGGAAGCACTGAAGTTCAAGATGTTTGGGGGCATTCTTCTTTCAGGCAGGATTTTTCCATTTCTGGTGAAGACACGGGAATCAGTAGAAATGGCATTTATATTTTGTGCTACCAATACCAAACCAGAGATTTATGTCTTGAGGTTATTTTATTTACAAAATATTTTGGCTTTGTCATATAGCCACGATACAGAAAAATTAGTGAATGTCTCTGAAGGCATCTTTTAGCTTCCAGTGTGAACATCTTTGGGTAGCAGCTGGTCATTTATTACAAATATAAAGACATCCTGGAATTGAGATGCTCTGAGTCAAGTGCTCATTTATTTCTGCTGTGTAGTATGAGGATACACTTCTTTCTATGTAACTCCCATTTCTCCTGGTGCCCTGCAAGACCATGTTCTCTTGAACTCTTCTTTCAGAAAATAAATCACAGCCCAAGAGAGTTGAGCACCTCAAAATCACATTTAGGATGCTAGATGTATTTGGGTCTTCAAGAAACAATTTGTTGTGCTTGTGAGCTTCATATCCCACTCTCAACTTGGTATCTCCATCTTCATTATAACAAATCCCAGTTTGTACTCTTTCAAAACAGCTACAGCCCACAATGAGCGATTCTGGCAGAGATAATACAAACCATTGGTCATGTCTCTAGGCAGCGAGTTATCTTAAGCAAGCCAGCCTGCTTTTCTCATCTTTCTCTTGCCCTGGCTACAAGAGTCAGAGTGGAAGGACTAATAGCTAAAGTTTGTAATAATTACAACCTGGACTCTGCCATCATGTCGGTATGGCCTGCGTGTTAAAAATGGGATTTCTTAATTTGAATTATTGATCAGTATGTTCACTCAGGCGGCCATTCTCCTCTTCAAATAGGCAGTAGATCTCAGCTGACAAGGATTTGTGCTTTGAAAAATATCAGCAAACTCTGGAGCTTCAAATAGAGTCCTGAGCATTCTCTCTCAAGTCGAGAGCTGCCTTTCTAAAACATCCATCATGGAAGATAAATAAAACCCAGCATTTAAGACATCCGGATGGAAGTAGATGTTCTCTAAGACTGTAAACAGCTTTACAGGAGTGTTCTAGGACAAGACTTCAGAACTTTAATGTGTACAGGAATCACCTAGTGATCTGGTTAAAAGGTAGATGTGTCTGCAGAGGGTCTGGGGAGGCTTGAGAGTCTGTTTCAAGGCACTCCTTGGTGATGTCAATACTAGTAGTCATGGTCGTTCCTGTGAGGTGTTTAGTAGCAAACAAACTTGACTCTGGCATTAAGAATTCTACCCAAATCCAGCACATTCTCTCTTGCCTGGATAATAAGTACGAACCATGGTCTCCTATTCTAGAATGTTCTAATGCAGTCATAAGTCCATGAGAATGTTCTGTTGAGGAAGCTGGCACATGCTCAGCCAACTCTTGTTTCAAGAAATGAATCGAAGAATGACCTCTATGTTCCTCTATGGATGGAACTCAGGTCCTCTGGAAGAACAATATATTCTATTAAATGCTGTGCCATTTCTCCATCCCAGAAATCAATACTTTTGAGTAGGTTTTGTAACAATGGAAGGCCAATAAATCGTGATATTATATTTGATATTATATTTGAGTATGTTATTATATTTGAGCAGGTGACTAAAATTGTACAGTTAAACACAAGAGTTAAAAAGATTTTAGAGAAAAGTGGAAGCCATGAAACCAAATCATAACATTATTTTGGTGTGTGTGTATGTGTGTGCGCACATGTGCATGCATATAATTGACACATCAAAACTAAAAGAAAAATACTAAAGCAAAAGAAAAGACATATATTAATAATAGAATTATGTCTTGGATATGCTTCAAGACTGTTATCCTAAATTAAAGTAATAAGGTCACTGGTAGTCTTAAAGTGATAAAAAGGGACAAGGGATAAAGCGAAAGAGATACATATGAGGCAGTTGCTATGTCTAAAACAGCAAGTGTTGAGTGAAATAAATAAACTGGGGGAGGGGGTAAAACTATGACTTGAGAACTTGGAACACCCCAGAAAAATCTGATAGAAGTTACTTTATATTCAGATGCGCAGTTGCATGGTTCTCCAGTTGCCAGAAAAAGTGTGAATCTCATTACAGTTCAGCTCATTTATCTGTAAAGAGAAAAACCATGGTTCCAGACTTCATGTCATTAGTGATTCCATGCTAGAAGACCATATAGAAAGTACCGCAATGAAAAGAAAATAGGATGCCTGAAATTTGGAACCAGCCACATGATCACTCAAGTAGAAACATAGCAGACAGATTATATTCTATGGTGCAAGAATTTGAGAACTCTACTTCAACAGCTGACTGGACAGTGTCCTTTCACTGGGAAATTCAGAGAGGAGCATGTTGGTTATTTCATATATATTTTTTCTCCTTTTCATATGTATATGCGTGTGGGATGCATGCATTTGTATATGTGCACATTTGTGGATATATGTACATGTGGAGGCCTGAAGTTGATGTTGGGAATCTTCCTCAATCACTCTTCCAGATTATTCTTTTGCTATAGAGTCTTTCAATCAAACTCAGAGCTATTAGATATGGATAGTCTCTGTAGCCAGTTTGCCTAGAGAACATGTCTCTGCCTTTGAGACTAGAATTACAGGTTGGCTACTATACCCACAGGCATTTACATGGGTTCTGGGGAATGGAAGTCTAGTCCACCTACTTGTATTGAGCCATGATCCTGACCCTAGTGTGTGTGTGTGTGTGTGTGTGTGTGTGTGTGTGTGTGTGTATGTGTATATATATATATATATATATATATATATATATATACACATATATATATATATATATATGACTTCTCTTTCCACGTATAACAAAGTTATCGTGACCCAGATGAAGAATAAAACACACAAAAATGTCTGTTCTACTGAACAGAGGTGTCTTGTGCTGGCCACATGGGAGTTGTTTCAGCCTACCTTTCATATAACTGGCTTAGTAGAGTGGCCCTGTTAGTTATTAATCACAGGGTTTCTACATCAGGGTGCTTAGGTTGCTTATTAGACATAGCTATCTGCAGAACACAAAACTATGCTTCAACTCTAGCCTTGATGTCCTTGTTTTGATTTATCCTCATCAAAACCATTAGTTCCACTGCACAATTGCAGGCTGGGCATTCTATGTTCTAACTACAGCCATATATACTCAACAAATAATGTGTTAAGACAATGACAAGCAGGTATTGTCTGCTACATGATAAAGCTTATGCTGTATATATATGTATATATATATATATATATATATATACACACACACATACACACACATACGTATATGTGTGTGTATGTAGAGAGCGAGAGAGAGAGGTATAAAGTAGCCATGCACTTACAACTAATGATGCTTAAATTATTATTAATCATTAATAATACATTAACAAATAATGACGATAATGGTGTGAAATCAAATGTTGAGAGGAATGGGGGTATATGGAAAAGTATTTCCAAGAAGAAGGGTCCAGAATGTTCCTAGGAGGTAGTGATGCTAATGTGGGGCTAGTAAAACACATATGATAAATGGTGATTGCCCCTCCAAAGAACTAAGGCAGTGTTGATTTTTGTTTTAGAAAGAGGAATAGTATAGGTGAAACTTTGAGTTAGCTATTAGCTCACCAATCCACGCATCTGAACGATGACTGGATTAAGTGACTTAAGGGAAGATGGGGGAAGGCATCAGAGGCTCCTGAACATGGAGGTGACATAACACCATGCATAGCCTGCAATGTCTTGGAGAGGAGCTTGTGTCACTGTCTTGGGCAGCTACTGTCTCTGCAGTAGGATAGTATGGACTCCTCAAGGAAGCTGTTGCACCAACCTTCTGGCTGGGATCTGGCTGGTGACCCCTCCCAACAATCCCTTTCAACAGACATTTCTTACCAAATTAGGATGCTGTTGCCAAAAGGCCTATTCCGTAGTTGTGACAGACACTCCATGACCGACCTTTCCAGGAATATACTTCTCCAGTCAGACATATGCATTTACCAAGCAAGGTCTTGGTTTGCTCATAATTGACTTTTCTAAGTTCTCAGAAAGCTTTTGTTTTCTTCTGAAATTTAAAAGCTCTTAAAATTTGTCAAGGCAAGAACAGACACAAGAAAGTTCACCTGATTTGGTACTGTGAAGAAATTAATGTTAACATTCCTGCTACTTGCTAGCTGTACAACCTTTGGCATAACTTTTAATTTCAATATTGCTTCTCTCCTTCCTTTCCTTTCTTCTTTACCCTTTTTATTCTTTTCTCATTCCCTTCCTTTCTTCTTGCTTCCTTTCTTAGTTCCTTCTTTTCCTATTTCCTTCTCTTTCTCCTTCTCACCCTGCTACAGCCTCAGTATCTGTCTCTTGTTCTTTCTATGAAGCCTGGCTTGGTCTTAAGTTCACCATCTTTCCAAATGTTGGGATTGCAAGCATGAGCCATCATACTCAACCTACTTTTTATTGATTAAAACTAAAAGGCTCTGTTTGATTCTACATAAGAGAGAACAAGAGTAGTAAGGACCTTTGCTGGGTGGTCCTGAGAATTTGAATAAACAGTGTATAGAGAATGTTTGGCCAGCATTCAACACTTGCCTGTCCCATTGTGAACAGTGCCTGCTGCCTCATTGTGATGGGGGCTGTGAGTCAACTTAAGAATGAAGTTGTACACTATCACTTTAGAAAGAGAGAGCTGGCCATACCCTTCATTCTCTGCCTAACACCCTAATGATGGCCAAGGCTGACACACATCTGCCATGTGGACCCCTGAGAAATATTTCTCTCTCAGACATTTCTTTTTTCTCAAAGAAGGGAAACTTTTATGCATGTTGTTCTGGTCCACGTATGTCTTTGGTGACCCACTCATTCCATAAGCATGATTCATCAATGACTTCAAGTAACCCAGAATATTCTTTGTGTGTAGCATACAGCTGTGAAAGATACTTGTGTCAGGACAGCATCCAGGGAAGGCACAGATGGAAAACACAGGCTCACACATTGCCAGGGACTGAGGGCAAAGCTCTTATGGGTTTGCCAAAACCTTGGCAGACTCCAGAGGAATGGATTTTTACTGCGCTTTGGGTAAGGCTCTGATGTAGATCCCATTAAAAACCTTAATGTGAGTTCTCAGGTGTGATTGGCTAGATTTCCTCATGTTATTAGGAACTGGTACTGCTATTGGTGGCTATTACTAGTTTATACTAACTGAACACCAATCCCTAGTTTTCTGAACAATATTATAGGATTCATGAGCTTTTTCCCCAGCACATTAATTTCAATAGCAAGCATTATTTCTTAAGTACACACTCTAGGCCAGGCCCTGATAATTCCTGGGTGTTATTGCAGGCAAGACTACCAACTGAGTTCCTCCAGTTTCTACTGTGGTTGGAGAGGCAGACATGAAAGCACTAATCACACCAATTCCTACATAATTAGACTTTCGGTAAGTACCATGCTGAACATGAGAAGGGGCTTTAAGCACAAATAACAGAGAACTCCAATTTAGTTCACAGGCTTGGAGTCAAGGAGAGAGTTCAAGGAGCCAGAGGGAAACCCAGTCCAAATGGAAGAGTAGGAGTCAGGCAGATGAAGGGGGAGCAGACTATAATTGAGAGAGAGAGTGGTCATTGAGACCTCAGTAGTGGGGGATTGCAGAGACAGTGCTAGTAAGTTTGAAGCTTGAAAGGAAAGTTGCCTGGTGTGAGAAGCAAGACTGGGGAAGTGGGGCATGCTCAAGGAAAGAGAGCCTGCTGAAGATGAGGTCTAGTAACTAACAAGAAAATGTCTGACCTCATGGCAAACATATGTTTGTTTATTTTATGGACTACATTTAGGTGACTAAAACTAATGTGCCTGTGTTTACAGACATACTTTACCTGTCCCAGGTGACTCATCTATACATTTACCCATCTATTTAACTATTCATCCATTCCCCCATCATGCAAATATCACACCCACATACCCTTTTATCCACCCACCTACATAGTTCTCCACCATACAACAATATATCCATCCATCCATCCATCCATCCATCCATCCATTCCATTTTTATATCTATCCACCCAGTCACCTATTTATCCACCCATCCATCTGCCCAGGCACCCATTCATCCATCTATCTGTCCACATATCTACCCTTCCACTTAACTATTCTTCCATCCATATGTACCCTCATCTGCTATTCAGCCTTCCCACCCACATGTTGTCATCTATCCATCTGCTCATCCATCTACCAGACACACATCCCTCCATCCAGCTCTATAAATATTCATCTATCTATCTATCTATCCATCCATCCATCCACTTATCTATCCTTCCACATATCCATTCTCTGTTGTTCTATCAATGCATTCCTTCTGCATGCACATATTTAATATTTATTCCATTCTCCAGAACAGTGTTTTACTGAATGAATCATGAAGCATTGTGGTGACTAGGACATCACCCCTGCCTTCAAGAGGCTTCCAAACAAGTAAGCAGGACAAATAGGAAAAGATAACACAATGAGCTCTGTGCTGGGATGGGTGTGTGTACCTATTGTGTATTAACAGAGCTTAAAGAAATAGAGTACAGCCAGAAACAGATAGTGCTGAGTCAGACAGCAAAGAAGGCATGGGAGCAAAATATGGCCTGAAGTACCAGGAGAAAATGATAAAGAGATGGAAGTAATTGGTTTCCAGTGTGGGTGGGTCAGGGGCTGGGTGAGATAAAATGAAGGGATAACATTGAAGAAGTAAGTGGTAGTTTTGTGATATATAACTCAAGATTTGACTTGGGTATTTTGACTTTATCACTCTCTCTTTTTCTTTGTACCTTTTCATGGTAATGGGTGACTATTTTGTTGGCTTTTAAACAGGGGAAGTGTCTAGGTAAGATCTCATCTAGTTTGATAAGTTTGCATTGTGGCAGAGGTCATTAGATAAAGATAATGGAAGAAATGGAATTATATTAACAGAGTGTTCACTGTGTTACACAGGTAGGCAGGTTCTTTTGAATCTCATGATGTTCCCTGGGAAGAGTTAGTACTTGAGGAAGCCTGTGCCTGAAAGCTGAGGGTCAGTGAGGAGGCCAAGCAACTGGGAAGGTGAGGAGCCTGAGCGTAGGCCTACGTCTGCCCGCCTGTGCCACCATTTTCTTAGAGTATGCCTCTGTTCTGTGTCTCCCCAAACCAGTCATTTCCAATTGTGTGGACTAGTGATTTCCAGGACTGACTCCAGGAAACCCCAAATTATCCAATTATCACAGGGTAGAAAGCAGCACTGCCAAGACTTCTTTCAAAGCAACTTAGTCTTCAGGAGTTTGCAAGGGGAGAGGAGAGAGAAGTAGCTTACATACAAAGCCTGTACAAAAGATTGGCTATGGTACTTCAAGCACAGTGGCAGATACTTTAGCTCCTTTTATTAGATTGGCTTTACTTTATTAGATAGGCATAGGTCCCCATTTAATACAGAGGGCTGTCTTAGGATTGCTGAGAAGAGATGCCATGACCATGGCAATTCTCATAAGGAAAACATTTAACTGAGATGGCTTGCTCAAAGTTCAGAGATTCAGTCCACTATCATCATGATGGAGGGCATAACAAGGAACATGGCAACATGCAGGCATGGTGCTGGCTATATCTTGCAACAGGAACAACTGACATTAAGTGAAACTTAAGAAAAAGAGACCTAAAAGCCAGCCCCCACAGTGACACACTTCCTCCAACGAAGCCACACCTCCTAATAGTGCCACTCTTTATGAGTGTATGGAAGCCAATTACACTCCAACTAGCACAGGGTCCATGAAAACCTAAATCAAGTACTTTACCCATGATGCTCACTAATTGGTAGAGTCAAGGTTTGAACCCATATAATAACTCTTTCATATTGTCTGCAAAGTCATGATAAGCCATCCATAATCCATCGGGTGATGGATTTGGGGTTCGATTTGAAGTGGTAATTTCTCTATGTACACACTGGGTGGTGGATTTGGGATTTAAATAAAGGCAGAAACTCATCAACGGTGCATACTAGCACTGGAGAGTAAAGTTAGAAGTTGAACCCAGGTAGTCAACACCAAGCAGTCATTCTGAGTTGTGTGACCACAGTCCACAGACAGTCACCTACAACAATGCCAACCCCTCTTCTCAAAGCAGAATGCTGGGGATGAACATGAGGGCTTTTACAAGATGGCATGACCCATGGGGTGGAGAGATAGTTCAACCATTAAGAACTAAGCTTACAAACAAAAAGATGGCATAAACCATAGAGTGCCTCAAAGGGATTGAGAAATTACAACATCCCCGTATAATCTGTATACTCTACATCATTCCTGTATACCATGTGTATTCTAGAACAGCCAGGACCAAGAACCTCAGAAACACAGCTGCCCATGCTGTGGACCCTAAATGGCTGAAGCTCCCTTGATCATCTTTATAATGGGAACTCTCCTCTCCTTTCTGTTAAAATGATTTCCTTTTCAACTTTACTGTAGAAGAAAAAAGTCCTGAACATGCTCTGGTGGCTCTCACTTCAATTTGTCGTGTATTTTCCGAGCTTGAAGATCTCCAGTGTTATGCTAAGTGACAGATATGCCTGTCTTCTCTCCTTCCCCCTTTCTTTCTCCCATTTTCTCTCTTTGTGTGCAATTTATGTAAAACATCTGGTTTTAAAAGTGTTGCAATTTTAAAACATATTAGAATGCTCATGGGCTTCGAATATCAACAGCTGTCTATTGCGGTGAACCACATGTCTGGAAGACAGACCCTCAAACCGAGTTCTTAAATAAACACGAAGCATCCACAGCACATGCCTCCAAGCAGCAGCCATTTGTAAACTGAATATTTACACTGGATGAAGTGGGAATGATTGCTTTCTTGGTCTGATTGTCGAAGCAGGGAGGGAATGTTTTCAACCCTGGATTTCTCTGGAGGAACCAGGGGCCTGACTCAGATTGGTGCTTTTGTCCACTGTGACTTCATGCCCCCTGCTCGCTCTCTCTCTCTCTCTCTCTCTCTCTCTCTCTCTCTCTCTCTCTCTCTCTCTCTCTCTCTTTCTCTCTCTCTCTCTCTCCTTCCCTCCCTCCCTCCTCTTCTCCCTCCCTCCTTCCATGTCTCCCTTTTTCCTATCTTTCTTTCTCTCCTTCTCTTCTTTCCATCTCTTTCATTACTTTTTTCTTTTATTTGCTTTCCCCTCTTCCTCTTTTCTTGTGTATTTTGTGTGGGGAGACACATATGAGTGGGCTTGAGTATGGGGGCCCAAGGCAGAAGTTGGGAATCTTCCTTGAGGGTTCTTCTACCTCGTTCTTTGTGGCAGGGTTTCTCAATCAATCCCAAAGCTAGCTGATATGCTAGTCTCACTTGCTCCAGAGACTCTAATCCCCTCCTTTCAAGGCTGAAATTGCAGAGCTTCTACCATGCCTGACATTTATGTGGGTTCTGGGTATCTGAACTCCTGTCTTTAAGTTTGTACAGCACATAATTTTAAGAGTTGAACCATCCACCTCCCAAGCTCCTTTCTGCTATATTATTTCTACTTTATAAGGACTCCAGAAATTAAGTGGTACCTGGAAATTCTTTTGCTCCCCTGACTGATTCCTGGTGTGAATTCTCTTTGTACACATGGCTTATACATATATGCGTGTATGTGTATCTGAGAGTTTGTGTGTGTATCTATGTATGTAAACTTCCTATAGTTTTTCTTATGCATGCACTGTTCCATGCATTCAGTGAAGTTATGTTTCTAATAATTCATGTCATAAACATTGTTAGCATTCCCAGGTAAGCTGGGAATGCTAGGTACATCACCAAAACAGAATCACAGCCTGTACCTTGTAGTATGCTAATATCCTTCATTACATAGGCTATGGAACTCCTTCTGAGGGATGGTTAGTTAGTCTCTTTGGGAATCAAAGAGACTATGTATTTGCTAAACAGAATTAAGATTTGTCATTCCACAGACCCTTAAGGACTCAAAGGTGGAAAAATTATAAAAGAGTCTTGGAGAAAGTTCCTCAACTTTTGACACTGAGAGTTTGAGGGTACAAAAAGCCTCAGATGACTGTCTTAGGAGCAGAATTATCTGATGAATTTTCTGGTGAAAATAATTTTCATGGAATTTCTGTCAACATAAATACAGACACTCAGCATTCTTCTACTTTATGCTGGTCTATCAATGAAATGAGACAGAACAGGGCCAGCACCACAAGGAAATACAAAAGTAGGAGGGGGTTAACTGTAAAAAAAAGGGAGTTCACAGGAGTGGTAAGGAGATGGGGAGAGAGATAGAAGGGAATTGAGAGGGGGGAGGAAGAGAGAGAATAACAGGGGATGACTAGAATTATAGTATACAAGTATGAAATTATCAAAAATGTAAAAACACTAAAATTAAAACAACAAATAGGAATGAGAAAAAAAATGGCTTGTAAACCCCTCAGAAATTTCTAGAGCTGAATGTAAAAGAAAGCAAGTACCAGGACTTGAAGTAAGCCCAGAGAAGGAGTTTTCTGCCGCAGGGACACTTGACTAAAACCAAGCCACCCTGAAGGGCTGCTTTTGTATTAAAAGAACAATGGAGAGAAAACAAGGGCAGATGCTAGAGGATTATTTTTGTGTTCATATTTCCAAATCTTATCATGTATTAGTGGCTGCATCAGTTGTAAAATCAGTGGCTCCAGATTCCTTTGTGTTGCCTCTTCGATTTCATTCTGTCATCTTCCCGTCCCTGACCCTCCCCTGGCCCTATTCATCTCTCCTTCCTAAGCTGTTTGGGGTTCCAGTGTTTATGAGCTTTATAAACCTGATAAGAATTGTGAAAGAAGGCTGGTAACAAAAAGGGCTCCACAAAAGCTGCCTGTGGGTCCTTTCCATTGGCATTGTCTCTGCGGTACAGTTAGATGGTGATAACAGATTGTGATAATATTATCAAAAAAGGGAAGAAAAAAAATATGGCCTCATTACTCAGTTTGCTGCAAACTCACTTTTCTTTCATTATTTTTATTTTTTTTAATAGCAGGGGCTAAAGCTTCCAATTTCCTCAGGCCTAACCTGGCCTTTTTAATTTTTTTTTTCCTAGGTGGTTGTGAGTTCCAAGCTCAATTCTGAATTTGCATTTACATAATATAATTTTTACCATCAATTAATTGATCACATTTAAATTCCTAAAAGGATCCCATGAGTAATAACTACCCCCCGGGTGCTATAAAAACTTAATTTCCCAACACAAAGGCCACTTTGACTTTCAAACAGCTGAGTTGAATTTCCCATTTAAGTCAAAGTGGAAATAAGAACTAAAAGTTTACTTTTTAAATTTTTATTTGTTTTTTTTTTCTTTCTTTCTTTCTTCGAATGACCAGCCCAAGGGCTAAGGAATGCGCCTTGTTTGATAGAGTGCTTGGCTGGCATGCACAGAGTCCTGCTTACACTCTCAGCAGCTTAAAAAACCAGACATGGTGATGTGCACTTACCCCAACATTCAGGAGTCGGATGGAGGTGGTAGATCATGAGTTCAATGTCATCCTCCACTATATAGCAGGTTAAAGGCTAGCTTTGACTACAGGTTACCCTACTCAAGAAAGAGGGAAAAAAAATAATCAAGATGAAGCTGATTCCAGAGTCACATGGGGATAAAGAATAGAAGTTAAACCTCAAGGTGTGTGGCCAGGAAAACAAAAAGGAGCATCTCATGGAGAGACCTACCTCTGGAAGATTCTGTGTCTTGACTGGGTCCATTGTGAATATTGCTGTATCAGGACATTTTTCTTCTTGCATATTTAATGGCCATTCTCCCATAGATGCACTGAAACCAATCAGATGACCGAGACAACCCAGCATGTAGATACTTAGATCTTATCATACAGTGAACCCAATGGTGTTCAATAAGTAATTTGTACAGCATGATGAACTGGAGAGGATGCAGTTTGGAATGTGAAGCTCTGGCTTAGTTACTCTTGTGTACCATTAACTGGCTGAGGATCTCATCCAGATCACTTAACTGATCCCCAGAAGCTGATGCCTGTCTTAGATATTGCCATAAAGAGTTTCAGCTGTGGAAGTGAGAGTGTTTCTGAATCCTGGGGCATAAGGAGAGGTGAGCATTCTGGAAGCAGGTATATGCATTGGGGAGATGCTTTATGGTGCTCACCTGTTAAGATTTTTCCCCATGTGAGGGTAACAAGAAAACACGTGCTCCTATGTTCTTGCATCTTCTTCAAGTTAGTTTAACTGGCATGTGATTGATTGTTTTAACCCTGGTTTTAAATAAGCGGTCACAAATGGCTCAGTTACTTACTCACAGACAGGACAAACCAGCACTTGTTATAACCAAAGAAACAAATTAGTAAATGCACAAGTCTAGACTCTGCCACGGTGGGCCTAGGCTTTTATATATCTTGTATGATGTTAGTGTTGTCAATTTGACAGAATCCAGGATTTCCTGGGAGACAGGCCTCTGAACATGCTTGTGTAGATATTTTGAATGATGGGGAAGACCATCCTAGCTGTGTGTGGGACTGTTCTCTGAGCTGGGATCCTGAACTGAAAAGACAAAGGAAGCTGAACAGTGGCATGCATACCTTGTCCTCTGCCTTCGAACTGTGGATTGGATAAGGTATGCGTCTTCATGCTCCCGAAGTCTTGACTTCCCCCCACATTGGGCAGTACCTCTGAACTGTGAAGTGGAATAAACTTCAAATTGCTTAGGTCAGGGTATTTTTATCCCAGCAAGAGAAAAGAGGCTAAGGCACTCTACATCACATTGTATGTTTGTATTATGACACCAAAACCATGAACTGTACAGGGTCAGAGACTGCCATGGGTTTATCCAACACGGGCCGTTCTCTTCTCCCTATACACAAACACCTAGCACTGGGTGGCTATCCTTGGTGCTCACTAAATGTTTAGTAAATGAATGGGTGAATGACAGGAGGATCATAAAACCAAATGAAGTGGAATTTAATCCCCCAGCCTTCAAATCAAAATCAGGCTGCAAACGGAGGTCATTTTCAGAGAGATAGCTCAGCATCACATGCAGTTAATCAGAACACAGCAATTTGTTTCCCATAAGCACAAGACAGACTATGTTTTTTTTTTCTCACTTGCCCCTTAAATAGCATCCTCTTCAACTAATTTCAAAACCAAATGGGATGTTTGAAACACCCAATCAAATGCTGATGTGGGTTGGCTGTGGCTAATTCACAAAGGCTGACTCTTCACAGCCATGACCAAATCAGGCATGGCCAAAGATTTAGTGGAATTGAAGGGGCGTCCTTGTGGTTTTAAAATTGCCCCCAAATTTCCAGCAAATTGCTCTAGCCAGGGTGCCTGGGACCGGACAGCCTCAAAGGCAGTTCTTCTCTGCATGGACCCAACTTAAAACTGTCACTTGGGAAGCAGGGGACCCAGCTTAAAGCCTCATCTGTTTACCATTTTCATAACCAAATCAATTTAATCTGAACAGAATCCAAAGTAAAACTGTGTCTAACTTTAGCTTCCCTATAATTCTTTGGTCTTGGGGCAAATGCATTCTCCTCATGCAGCTGGAGGCTTATTGGGTCGGCACAGGCCAAGATTGCCCCATTTTGGAGGCTGTGAGAAGGCACCGGGCAGACTATGAAGACAAAACAAGTCATGCCTATATGGGGGAATCTGGGCTCTGCTGCCCATTACGAGCTGTGTGACCCCGGACAAGTGACTCGGTGACTTAGTGCATTGATATTACATGTATTCACTTGAGAACATATTTATAGTGGGTGCCTCAAAGGGTTACTATACAGATTAAATCCAAAATTGTATGGATTTAATGAGAAGAAAAGCCTGTGACATTCTGTAGCATGTAGTGAACCCTGGAAGCAATTGTTCATACATACTAAGATGACACTGCCTACTATATTATTAAGACAACAAATTGCTTTTAAATATAAAATTGAAACTCAAACGCACTTGGATGTCTGCTACAAAGCTATTTCCAAAATGATGAAGGCTGTGATTTCCCAGGAGTGTATGATGGTGTTTAGGACTGAACACAACACCATGGGGAAAGCAAGCAAGCAGAGAGAAAGCCCTCATCCAGGCATCGTCTTGGAGTTAAACATTTTCATTTGCTGGCTTGAAGGAAAGCAAATGAAAACTAGCAAGCTGCTTGTTATATTAATATGAGCAGTTATATTATGGAATAAAGTGGATAGTACATGAATTTTCTGGTGACAAGAGCCTTTAAACAAGCCTTCATGACAGAGTTTCTACCACAGGCTCATCTGTGCCCATCCTCTCAATTTAACAACAGATGTGGAATCCAGAGGTGGCAAGGCAAAGCTTCTTTGGGTTCTCAACCAAACTGAAGGGTTAATTAATGCTCCTCAGACAGCACGTGAACACCATATTCATGGTTTGGTAAAACAACTAAAATGAATTACTATCAACCTGGAGACAAACAAAAGCAGGTCTCACCTAGGAAGGACTAGATTAACAGACTTAAAATACTGTGTTAAATTCCTCTACAAATGTCTAAGTGTAGGCTCTCCCTCCATCCCTGTGTTCATCTGGTTGAAAACTGGTCAGCAGCCATTGGCCTCCTGAGTCTCACTTGAATAGATACCCAGGTGACTTGAGAATGGACCATTGAGACTTGCCAAATAGGAAACAGTCTGCATGGCAGCATAGCTCAGACAACTCCCTAATTAATTCCAACCTTTTGAGAGCCTCAGGCCAGCTAAGTGTCCAGCATTGAACTTCTCTGACTCCCAGCTGATGGTGGAGACAGAATGTAGAACTTGAACTACCCTGTCTACACCAAGTCCTGAGGAGAGAGATAGGGAAGTAGAGTGGTTAAGGCTATGATCTGGGGAAGTAAGAGAACTGTGGGGGAGGGGCACTTTTTCTGTACTTCTCAACAGATGATAAATGTTATACTATCAGAAAAGTCCAGAGGTCCAGGCACACTTTCTGTGTATTATAAATAGATTGTAGTATGAAATGCCTGTGTTATGGGTTTGGTCTGTCAAAAGATATTGTTTGGATGGTCACTGTTGCCATACTTGGGCCCCCAAGCAGTAAAGCCCAAGAGCCAAGGACAGAGTCTGAGACCATGAGCTAAAATAACGTTTTCTTTTTTTTTAAGGTACTGTTGTTTTATCACAGTAATGAAAACTTGCCTTACCCCTAAAGATATTGAGGAAATAATCTACAATCCATTGGAGTGGCCAGTACATGGCCATCCTGGCTTTAGGGTTGGCACAGACAAGAAAATGAACTAAACATATATAAACAACCACATTGGGAAATTGCACTTTTGTTTTACATTGAATGTTGCTTGTTTTTTGTTTGTTTGTTTGTTTGTTTGTTTGTTTTTGTTTTAAACTCTCAGGCAGCCACATTGTACTTCTTCAATTCCAGAGAAAAGGGTCTCCTGTACTCAGCACTTGGCATGGTAATATGTGATTAGCTCAGCCTGCCTTCTCATTGATTATGAAATCAAACCAGTCTGCCCAGGACCACATCTCCATGGTGGTACACCTTGGGAGACAGGAGGACCAGTGGATACAAGCCCTCCTGCTATGAGGTAGTGTCTCCTGGGACTGACATCTCCACCCAAGTTCAGAAGAAATTTAATGATGGGCTTTAGGTGGGGCCCAGGTGAGGGGTGGTATTACAAGCCCAAGGCCTAGAGCTACAATTTCCAGGTGCTTGGGTAGGTGCTCAAAATGCCAAGAACTATCTAAGAGACATGGTGGTTTTGAAAACTTACCCACCTGACCAGGTTGTTTTGACTCAAAAGGCTGAGTTGGAGACAGCGGACATTGCTCTTTGCCTGTCTGACGAGTAACCAACCCATTTGTCTTTTCTAATGGCCCCTGAGCTTTTAATACACAACAACATGGAAGAACTGACACTTTTGCTTAGCATTTGGCAAAACTTTAATTGGCTCCCTTAACCCTCTTAACAACCCTGAGGAATGGGCATGTTATTTCCTCTATTATATAGCAATGGAAACTGAGTCCCAGAGAAATCTCAAGGGACACTGCTGTTGTCTGAATCCCCAGATCAGGTTGCTAATGAGCATGCTGCTTTGTCTCCATTCAATTCATAAGCCCAGGCAGGGCTGAGTCTTGAGCAATGTAAGGCAATCAGAGAGCTGGGGAGAAGGCTCAATTGTTTTGCAAGTACTAGGACATGAAGATCTGAGGGCTAGCCTCAAACCAATGTATAAAGGCCTGGAATAGCAGCACACACTTGTAACCCCAGAATCCCAGTGTTGTAGAGATGGCTACAGGAAGATCCATGGGCTAGCCTGGCCTAAGTCGGTGAGCACTAGGCCAGTGATAAAGCCTGTTTCAAGAGAAAGGCAGATGTCATCTGAGGAACAAAGCCCAAATTTGTTTTTTGGCCCACATGAACCTACAACACACACACACACACACACACACACACACACACACACACACACACACACACAGAGAGAGAGAGAGAGAGAGAGAGAGAGAGAGAGAGAGAGAGAGAGAGAGAGAGAGAGAGAGAGAGAAAGTGGAGGGAGGATGGGGTATAGCATTTTCTTTCCATTGTTAATGGTCTAGGATCATATCACCTGACTTGGGAAAATCATAAAGATGGAAGGGAAGAACTAGCTGACATCTGGTGGTCCCCATTCTTACATTTTAAGATTAGTCCATACCAAAACTGTTAATAGAAGAATAGAAACATGGAACAAAGTGTGTATCTTAACTGGTGCCATGGGCCACTTAACAGCTGGCCCTGGAATCTGCCTTCCTTCTCAATGCCTCTGTCCGGCAGAATCATGAATTTCCCACTGCTTAAGTAGGTTTATCTTCACTGGTTGTTTCTAACTCGATGCAGACTGATGTGCCAAGATCAGAAATAGGATAATGATATAGGATATATGCCTATATATGTACATGCTGTGCTAGTTTCTATGAGTAATGAACATATGTGTACTTGTGTGTTCTTACCTGTGAAAGCTGGAGGATAACCTCTACTATTGTTGCTCAGGAGTGGTGCCCCCTCTCTCCTCTTTTCTCCTTGTTTCTTTCTTTTTGAGACAAAGTCTCTTTCTGAGATTCAGGGTTCACTGATTAGGCTATGCTGGCTTCCCAGTGAGTCTTAGAATTCTGCTAACCCTTGCCTCCTCCACATTGAGATTACAAGTGTTCATTGCTGTCATCGGTTTTGGGGCCTGGAGTTTGGACCTAAGTTTTGCATGGCAAATACCTCTTTCTTAGGTCAGGTTCAAAAGCAGAGCAAGGAACAGGATTGGAATATATAATTGGTCTTTTTCATTTTCCCAGTGAAAGGGACTACCAATACATGGCATTCTTTTTGTCAAGAACCCTTGGCCCAGCCCTCCACCTGTTTACATAGATGTACATATCTACTTCTTGACCCTATTTCCAACTGTTTCACAAGCTCCTGGAGATTACACATTCTGTCTCATTTCTCTTTTAAATCAGTATCCCATGGAAGCCTACTCCCTATCTCCCTTCTTGGCCAGGCATGTAGCAGATGCCTGGCACAGAGCAGAAGCTTCAGTAGATGTCTGTGGGATGCATGAATGGAGAAATGAATGGATTTCATGAACCCACACACTGCTAATTTGGAATCTGTGATACTTTGGAGACAGAATATTTATTGAGGAGAAGTTTGGAAAAAATACTCTAATTTTGGCTTTTACCACTTATGCAGTTCATTACTAAGGAATGTGAGTCTCTAATCCTCTCCCCCCATAACTTTCCACATTTTATAATATGTAGAATAATTAAGACACAAGAAACTGCATTTCTTTTAAAGGAACAGCTAACTTCTGTTGTAATTGGACTCCTTGCCTAATTTGGGAAAAAATTTCTACATCCTATAGCTTCTATCCATATCCTTACTCCAAGATTTTGTTATTGAGAAAATCACTTTTAGCTAGCTATACACACACACACACACATACACACATACACACACACACACACACACACACGCATGCACGCATGCACGTGCACACACACACACACACTTGCCTTAGCTTATCCCTCATTAAACAAAGCCATTAGTGTTTCTCACAAGGACTTCCCCGACAGCAGCCTCAGCATCAACACCATGGTATTAATATCAGACAGAAGCAACTTGAAACAAAATAAAAGAGGTTTATGCTGACTCTTGGTTCGGGCACACCATCCAACATGTTGGAGAAGTCATTCACAGCAGCTGACACACCTTGGTATCCTATGGCATGAGTTTGAGGCAGCTGCTCATTAACTTGGCACTGACCAGGATGCATGTGGAAGTGGGGCTGAGCTATGATCTGTAGTCTGCCTTCCAGCAACCCACTTCAGCCATCCAGTTCCCACCTCCTTAAAAGTGCTACAATCTTCTGTAACATCACCACAGACTAAGTGTTTGAGCACAGGAGCCTGCGAGGTACATTTCATATTATAATATTTCATATTATAGCAGTCATCTTTTGGAAGACTTTCCCAAGCCCCATCCCGTACCTAGACAACCAGACTTTGTGAAGCAAGGACCAGGACATGGACTTCTTTCTTGGCTTTTCAAGACACTGTTTCTTTGTGTAGCCCTTGCTGTCCTAGAATTCACTCTGTAAAGCAGGCTGGCCTTGAACTTACAGAGATCCACCTGCCACTACCTCACCCTGGGTTCTGGGATTAAAGATGTGTACCACCACTGCCCAGCTCAGGACCCCGACTTTTATAAACCTTCTCAGAGAAGCTGGAGCTGTTCATTTTTTTTTTAGACCTTCTGACCCAATAGTCTCAGGTCAGGCAGGCCTTGTTCACATCTTCATCTGCCACTTAGCAGCACATGAGTCATCTTCCAGCCCTCACTCCCTCTGTTTGTAAAATGTGGATGAATGGTATTGCTAGGGACTTTATGATTCCGTATATGTCAAGCTCTCAACACTGCTGGGAACAGATCACTTTTTCTTCCATTCCTGTTACTAAGAATGGGAGGAAGAGCAATGAGGAGAATGGGAGAAATCTCCTAGGATTTTCACTGTGATTGATTTGAGAAGCAATAGTAAGACAACAAAGAGTGAGTCGGGGAAGCTCACAGGACCCATTTGTCCAAAAGATGGGAACTTGGACCCTTTATAAGACTGAAGGCTGGAGACTTGAGGTGAATGAGTTGAGAATGTCTCTGTCCACAGCATGGGGTGGGAATGGTATTTGCTGAAACCAGCATCCCACAGAGTAGTGTGATGGGTGGAACAAACAGGTCATGCTCTTGCAGGAAGTACATGTATTCTGTAAAACAAACATTCAAGCCTTGAAGACTTCTATGGTAAGTAGGAAGGGACATGAGATGGTCTTTAGGCTTCCGCCAGCTTTCCTTGACTAACTCACTTGGGAAAATGTTTCTTTTTCTTTCTGGTTGACTATATAATTCTCTCCCTTAGACTCTCAGTCCCTTGGTTCACAGAATGTCCTCCAATCTTCTGACCCATTGAGTTGATTCCAAGCTATCATGGAAATGTTGAAATTAAGGGCATAAGGACTGGATACACACAACAATAGTAGCTGATGCCTGTTGAGGGCTGCTTCCTTTATTCTAGTCAGGATCTACACATTTATTTTATGCATATGGATGTTTTGCCTGCATGTTTTTCTATTTACCATATGCATACTTGGTGCCAGTGATGGCTCAAAGAAGGCATCATATTCCCAGGACATAGAGTTACAGAGGGTTGTGAACCACCACGTGAATGCTGGAAATCCAACAGAAGTCCTCTGCAAGAATAGCAAGTACTCTTAATCACTGAGCCATCTCTCCCTCCCCCTCATCTGTGCATTTAAAAATTGCTGCATGTTTCTTGCAACTTCAGAAGGAAAACATTGTTTTCTTTTACATGTATTGTAAGAAACTAAATGATTAAACAGAGTACCAAACCTTCAATGCTCATATGTAACCTTTCTAGGCTAGATGGGGGAGAAGAGGAGTCTAGAGGCACTGGGGGCACCTTTTATACCCTAGGCACTCACAGCTAGCAAGGACCACAGGCAGAGCTGGAGGTTCTGCCTCCTAGTTCCCCTTATAAGAGCCCCACAAACATATGTACTTTCATTTACAGCAAACCACAATGCAAAAAGAGTTTTGTGACAGATGGCTAAAACTTTTTAAAAAGTAGAAATGTGCTCTTAAAGCTACTGGTACCATTGGCTGAAAAGTCCTGGAATTTAAAATTTGTCTTAGCTGATTCACACAATCACCACAGTCATGTTTATATAGAAAAGTATGGCACACGCTTTGATCGCCACAACTAATAAATCCACACAGGCTCCCTCCCTCTTTGACATAAATCCTCTTCCTCCAGGGCTATTTAGTATGCAAGGCACATCGGAACATTAGCAGTGCAAAAGGGTAAATAATCTGGTAATTGATCTGGGATTTGTGGATTTTTACCTCAAATTTCTGTTTATGGTTGAAGGTCGTAAGCTATACAAACCTCTATTGATCAGCATCTTTTGTTTAAGCAGAACCTACTGTATTTGTTTGTGCTGCTCTTCCAAAGTCAAACAAAAGGGCACACATAGAGCTAAGCCTCAGCTCGGCACTGTGGACATGTGGCCCATTCACTCAGGGGACAGATGTTTTCAATCTGCACAGTTTGTCTTTCATATCCATACGCACTGAAACAGCCTTCACTTAGCCTGGGAGACATGCCAGCAAGAGAAGACACATGCTTAACCCTTCACAGACCCAGTGTCTACTCCCTATGGGCACGGAGCTGCAATGCTAACTGGAGTTGTGTCCCAGTGCCTTAACAGCTGCTTCTGTTCATAGGCAATGGGGGTGTCTTTCCCTCCACTGCCATCGTCATATGCCTCAGTTCCCTTGACGATTCCTCCATTCTACATCCATGGAACAGAGAGCAAAACACTAAAGGAGAACAGTGTGCCCTGTCTCTGGGTGTTTTGAACATACATAAGGTGCAGCAGAGGGTTTATTAGGGGAAAGCAAGCTAGAACTGAGTCCTACATGCAGTGTCTCCTCCCAGAGCAGGAGAAACGGTGGGCTCCTTCCACAGGCTTATCAAACCCTGAATAGATAAGGGTATTGATTATCCTGAAGTCTCTCCCCAAACTGCCTAGACTTAGCTTGACTGGCACATTCTCCTGAATGCTATGTCTTGGGGAAGAATATATCTGAACCATCACCTAACACTTTCTATCTCTAGGTTAACTAGAGTTTGAAGTATCTGCACAGCCACTCTCTAGCTGCTGAGTGTTCTCAGATGAGTTGTTCAGCTCCCTGGAGTCCCCAACTTTCACTGTAAATACATGATACTATTGATCTCAAGATACAGCTTAAAAATGCATGCAGTCCCATATTAGAAGCCCCTCAATGTGGATGGCCCACTCCTGTATTAGCACAAGAATCCTCTGCATTGTTCACTATTAAAATGATCATCACTGGGTTTCTAAATTTAGAAGAGATTCAAAACAATGTGAATTTTACAATTTAAATGTTAGTTCTTCAACAGAAATCTTTGTGACATACAGAAAACCCTTCTTTCCTCTCCCATACCCTTTCTTTACTCTCCCCTTTTTTCTTTTTCTTTCTTCCTTCCTACCTTTCTTTCTTTGTTTCTTCCTCCCTTCCTCCTTTCTGTATGTCTTTCTTTTTCTTTCTCTTTCTTTCCTTCTCTTTTGTTCTCTCTGTCTGTCTGTCTCTCTCTTTCTGTGTGTGTATGTGTGTAAATGTGTGTGTGTGTGTGTGTGTGTGTGTGTGTGTGTGTGTGTGTGTGTGTGTGTAAACGGGAGCATGTGTGTGTGCAAACCAAAAGAAAACCTTGGCCGCTAAAGCATCATCCATCTTTTTTATTCTCTGTACTGGGAATTGAACTCAGAGCCTCACACATTCTAGGTATACACTTTACTCCTAAAGATACATATGTTCGTAGGCATCCATAGTTTATGTTTTGTTTTGTTTTTTGAGACAGAGCCTAACACTGGCCTGGGCTGACTAAGCATGCTAGACCTGGCTAGCCAATGAGACTCAAGGATCTGCCTGTCTCTGTCTCCCAGCTCTGTGCTACTATGCCTCCCCACTTTTTACTTGGGTTCTTGAGATTGAACTCAAGCATTTACTGACTGAGTGCCTAGAACCTCACTATTTTTTATTAATTTTCAAATGTATATACAGTCCTAATGTTTGGGAGCAGGAGCTGGGATTCCTTCCATCTCTTCCAGATTCTGACTTTCACAGTAAAGAAGGTGTGCCTTGCACTATATGCACAGCAATCCAACTAGACATAAGAGTTTATCAGCAGAAGCAAGCTAGCTTAGATCCCAGGACTAGTAATGGTCACCATGACCTGTGTTAAACACAGCAACTGGCAACTTACAGCCCAGCAGCTCCATTGCCTATGATCTTATCCAGAGATTTCCATCATTCCGTGCTCTGAGTGTCCCTAGCAGGTCACACTTCAGAGCTGAGACCAGAAGCTTTCTGACTCAGAATCATTCTTCTCCAACATGTGTGTTTGCCAGTCTGAGAGGCGATGAGTGTTTTATCCTGGAGACACTAAGATACCATTTTCTTTCCTGTCCATGAGGCCTTGAAAACATCCTAGAGGGGCGAGAAGAGATGCTGAGCACCAGAAGTTTTCTGTGGAGCAAAGAGAGTGAAAAAACAAGACCCACTGATCTGTTCTTAAAGCTTTGAAGTCCAGCCCCTACCCCAACATGTCTCTTTTTTTCTGAACTTGCTCTCTTCCCTCAGTACTCCTCCTGATTATATGTGTGTATCTCTATATATGTACATACACACACACACATACACACACACACACACACACACACACACATATATATATATATATATATGTATATATATATATATATATATATATAAATTAAAGCACAATCCATCTGGACTTTGATATAATATTTTATCTTTCTCCATATAAACCTATATAATACAATGCTTATACATATTATATATACCATATATACCACCTTTGCATTTTGTTGATCTGTCTTCACCAAACACCAAACAAACCTGTTTGCCTCCATATTGTGGTTTCTCTCTTCAAATGTGTATTTGAGAGCATGCAAAATGATAGCATATAACTACATGGAAGAATTTAAGTGAACATAAATGTCCACACAACAGAGTTAAGGATTCTGGGCCTGTTTCTGAGCATCTTCCTCATGGAGGCTCTTGTTTCCTCTGAAGGTAGCAGGAGTCTATGCAAAGCATTCTTAATTTTCCTTTAACCCTTCCCATTTGGGTATCCTGCAACTATGCACTATGTGTATGTGTGTGGCCAGTGTTTCAGCTTTGTTAAAACTGGTCTGTATTTTAGATTAGGACACTCAATTTTTCCTTGTATTCCCATGTTCAAGTGTGTGTGTGTGTGTGTGTGTGTGTGTGTGTGTGTGTGTGTGCGTGCGTGTTTGTCAGCAGCTCATACATATTCCTTGCAGGTAGAGTTTTCCTCTATGTTTTCATCCCTCCTTTGATAGAGAGCAGGGCTATTCACTGTGCTCTGCTTTTATGTATTTATTTTTCTTTGGCAGTATGATGTATGGATGACTTATTATTTCTGTAGCTAATGCACATGATAGAAACTGGGAGAGATCACGGTTTCAGAAGGATTGCAGTCCATCATGGAAGAGTCTATGGTAGTGAGAGCCTGTGGCAGATGCTCCCCAGATCACAGCAACCAGGGAGCAGACAGGGAGGTGGAATCTAGGGACTGAGTAGAAGCTTCAGAGCCCCACCCTCAGCTAAATGCTTATGACAGTTAGGCTTTACCTGTTAAAGCCTAAACAGTGCCAGTATTTGAGGAAAAGTAATCCAAAGCTGAGTCTGAGGGAGGCATTTTAGACCCAAACCATCATAACAACCACATGACATTTTTGTCCACATGGCTTTGAAGACAGAAGGACCTCAGCTACTTTATATCTCTGATCCCCACACTTCAGTTATCATGCTCAGAGAAAAACCTGGGTATCGCCTCTGTCAAGCAGACTTCATAGCGGGTAATTATTAAAAACATAACAGTCATTACAATAAATTACAGCTTTTACACCTGCTTTGGAGATCTGAGATGAAAAGGCACTTCATGGAGGCAAATATTGTGACAGGTGAGCGATGTAATTAATGTTTGAATCTTACACAACGTCACAGGCAGTCTTTTTTTTTTTTTTTTTTTCTTCTGAGTGCTGGGTTGCAGGTGCTCCCAGCACATTCCCCAGGAAGCAGTGCAGGACCAGCCCCCTTTCATTCAGCCCCTCACCTCCCTGGGCTCTCAGAGCTCCTGCCCTCCACTGTAGAGTGACGTCATCAGCATGCCACTCATAGGCACTGTGGGTTAATCGCAGACATGGTGAAAGGCAGGGTTTGAATCCTGATGCCTAGGAGCTCTCAGCTCAGAGCAGCTACTTAATCCTTCCAGTCTCATTTCCTTCTTTATAAAATTGGATAATTATAGCATCTGACTCTGGGAGGAGATATTGTGGATTAAGTAAGATATTAGCACAATGCTTAACACACTGTCCATTTTTCTCTACACAGAAGCTATTATCAATACTGTCAGTAGCCAGCAGTCAGACCACTGTGAATTCGGTCTGCCCTGGGTCTCATGAACCATCTTCTCTAGACTGGACAGAGTAACAGTGAATGTCTCTGTAAATAAAAATCATGCTGTTTATGAAAATCAAACCAGGTAAAATTTATTTTCCCTAAGCTCACAGGGAAGGCTTAGATGCTTTGGCTTGGGCTGCAGACTTAGTTGGGACACTAAGCATGCTGCACAAAGCATGAAGGCCTGATTTGGCCCCTAGAAAAACCACATTTAAAAAAAAAAGGTGCATTGGATCACAATTGTGCTTATAATTCCAGTGCTACAGAGTCTGAGACAGGCAGATTCCTGGGGTTCACTAATCACCCAGCCTAACCAAATTCATGATCTCCTAGCCAGTAAGACTTGCAAAACAAGGCAATGGGTGACTAAGGAAGATGAAGATGCTGAAAGTTGACCTCTAACCTCTACACACACACACACACACACACACACACACACACACACACACACACACACAGGAGAGAGAGAGAGAGAGAGAGAGAGAGAGAGAGAGAGAGAGAGAGAGCAGAATACCAGAATGACCTACCTTAAATATAGGATATGTACTGTATAGGAATCTATATGGGCCATGCTTTTAAAAGCAGACATGTATCTTGCAGAGCAGCTCCAATCATGCAAATGGCTCATGTGTCACATTGACTAAGGAACATTGCCATGATGTATGAAGAAGAGAGACTGAGAATAAAACAAGCTAAAACCTAAAGACCACCCCCCCAACAAAACAAAATAAAAACACTCAAAGCAGGCTCTTAAGGGCCATTTATTGATGTAAGATGCTTCTTCAAAGGACTAATACACATGACAGTCTGCAGGGGAGCAGCATGGAGGTATTTATATGTTTGGAATGAATGGTCTCTCTTGCCTTATTTCAGATACATCCCAAGTAAGGACCTTTAAGCACCCAGATTGCTTAGTTTGGATGCTATGCTACTTAGAGCAAATCTCAGACAACCTCTGAGTCAGCAGTTCAAATCCCACCTCTGTCTAATGACAGGTGGGAGAAGATAAGAACACATGGAAACTTGACCATGAGAATGAGGTCAACCAGGAACATCCCTGCTCCCACAGAGAGAACACACACAGTGTGTTAGAACACAACCAATACTGACAGACTCTTATGTGAGGGCACACCCCGCTTGCAAAGCCCTTCAGCTTTCCCCATAATACCTTGTTGTTACAGCAACATTAAAAGGAGGCCAGACTAACTCTGCTGACAAACTTGGAAACTAAGGCCTGAAAAGATCTGGAGTATCTCCTGGGGTCCCAGAGGAACCTCGGATGACCTGGCCTATACCAGGCAATACATCATTTCAGAAGATGAGCAAATGCACACACGGATATAATTGCATGAAAACCTAGAAAGAGGGGTGTGGTGGGGGTGATGCTGAGCAGCAATGAGGCCAGAGTCACCTGTTGTTATGGCAAGGGACAGGTAAATTCTTTATTTCGTTCTCATTTCTCATGTGTGGTACATACCAGCATGTTTTTGCATATGTGTGTAGTATAGGCACATGCACTTGTATTTGCCTGCATGTGGATGACCAAGCTCGGAAATCATCTTCTATCACTCTTTCACCTTATTTTTTGAGGCAGAGTCTCTCAGACAAAAACCAAAGCTCATCAGTATGACTAGGGTTGCTAGCCAGATTGCTCTGGGGAGCTTCCCATCTCACATTCCAGGACTGGGATTATATGAGGGCTGCCATACACACCCAGCTTTCCGATAGGTTTCTGGGAATCTGTGATTGTGTGGCAAGCATTTTTCACCATTCAGCTGTCTTTCAAGTTCCAACAAGTGTCTTATCAATCTTCATTGGTCACAACTCTCCACCCGAGCCAGTTCCAACTTATCAATATTCACTAACTGTGCTATACAGGTCTATCTTAGGGTCCCAAGATCTCGTTCCAGAAGCAGAAAAACAGTCTGGGACCTTGGCATTTGGGATTGTGAATATACTTTTAGATTGCCAGGAGACAATGAAGTTGAGAGAGTTGGTCTCATCTGCTCTGATGGGTGACCAGTTGTCCCTGGGTCCCTACCAAATAACAAACTCACAGGTGTCAAGGACATTTGTCCTTCCTGGTTTTGATCTTTTGACACAGGGATTCAGTATGTAAGTCAAACCCATCCTCACACTTATGATCCTTTTGTCTCAGCCTCCTAGATACAAGGTTCACAGTCATGAGTTACCATGCCTTACTGGTAGGCTCTTTCTGTGTTTCTCTTTGTATCAGCAATGAAGAACATCTTGCACAACAGTGGGTGCACACATCTTGTTTCTTCCAAAGCTCTCAATTTGAATTGACTTTCAGTCATTTTCACCCGGATAATTTTAGCCAAGCCAACCTGATCCCCCAGGTGAAAAACCAGTTTATCAAAGACATCATTTATCCAATTCTTCTGTCACAATAACAGAACTCTTGAATATCTCTAGGGAAAATGAATGACTGGTTCCAAAGGATGTTAGCAGCAATAATAATAATTACTGTTTATAAGGCATCTATTCTGTTCCTTGCCTGCCTGCCCCTTTTATATTTCTTGAGTAATCCTTTGAGGTAGATAATAGCTCAATAGTTCTTCTCGTGTGTTCTCTCATTAAATCCTATCAACTTGTGGTGTGTGCGTGATTATCCTAATTATTTAGCAAATGAAACGGAAGCTCAAATGATCTATTGTGACTTGCTCAAAGTGACACAGGCAGTGACAGAGCTGGGATTCTGATTCAGGGCTGGGAATCTCAGACATGGTTCTTCTGGGCTGTCTTTCCAGAATCAGTCAATCATCAGACCCTTGCTATAGAAGTGACTCTCCCACAGTTGCCTTGGGATTCTGACTCAGAACTGGGTAGCAGGCACCGTCTTGGGATCTATATTGAAGAAGCTAAAAATATTGAGAGAACCAAGAGAGGATCCAAATAACCTGTAAGCAGGGGCTCTGCTTTGGCTACTTTGGAGTCCAGCTCTGCCTCCTAAAACCACAGGTGTCCTTTCCTAGACCTGTGCTTTTCTATAGCCTCAGTTTCAATACCCATGTAAAGAGAAGCTGCATGGGTAAATATTAAAATATAAAATCCCATTCCAAAGGCAGTTGAATGCTAAGTACTGTAATATATGTTGAACTTGTACCTTTATCTGTAGTTGGTCTTCAACAAATACTGGCTCTTGTAGAAAGATCCCCTTTCTTGGTAGCATTACAACAATATTGCCAGGCTGGGGTGTAGTTTAGTAGGTAGTATGCTTTCCTGGTTTATGCACTATGGTCTGGGTTAGATCACCTGTATGCCATAAACTGAAGATGGTCCTGTATGCTTCTCAATTCAGCTGAGAAATTGAGGTAGAAGGATCAGAGAGTTCAAGGTAAGGCTTTGCTACATAACAACTTTGAGGCTAGGCTAGGATACTTAAGAACCTGTCTCAAAAAAATCCTCATTGCTGTTAGCAAAATGAGCAAACTGTAGGCTGCCTGGCTACTGAGTGTGACCTTTCTGAAGTATGACCCAGTGTCTGTCCTCTTTGCTGCATTCTGGGCATGGTTCCCTGAGATCAGCTGCTCTTGGCAGAGGGAAGTTCCATAAGATGCCCAACCTACTGGTTGTGTCTGGCATCTTCCATTCTGTATGTTTTCATCTGGCCAGGGAGACACCAATATTCCTGGGGATGTGGTACAGTGATGATTTCCTCCTAGCAGAGAAATACAGAGGGACCAGAGTCTAAAAGCTAGCCGAATTAACTTACTTTAAAATGTTTATGTGTGTGTGTGTGTGTGTGTGTGTGTGTGTGTGTGTGTGTGTGTGTGTGTGTGAGCAAAGGTCAGAAGACAACTTGCAGGAATGGGTTCTTTTCTTCTACCGTGTGGGTCATCAGGCTCAGCATCAGTCCTCCTTACCCTCTGAGCAATCTTACAGACCACACAGACTTGAAAAGTCGATGTGTTTCCGGAGAAAGGCTTGATGTGGACAGTGTTGACTGTTACCCTGAACAATTCTGGAAGGAACAGCGGCTACTGAGGCCCCAAGTCTGTCTTTTGGGGTCCAAGCAAAGGGAGGTTCACCAGCTTGGGAATAAGCCGAGAGTTTAGTACCAAAGGCCAAGTTCTTGTTGTAGGCAAGTACTTTCCCCCTTATTTTGCCAGCCATTCTCCTGGTCCCACTCCTCTCCTGGATTCTTTCTCTCACGTTTTCACCTTCTCTCTTCCCTCCTGTAGGCAGCAGGGTTAGTTCTTTGGAGGGCAGACTTCACTGCCCACAGTGGGCCCAGGGATATCTTTAGTTGTCACAGTCGAAGAAGGGAGTTTTTTTTTTTTTTACTTCTACCATGTGAAGACACTGGGTGCTGCTGAACATTCACAAACACACAAAAGTTGGTTCATAGTCCTAAGAGTCGTCCAGGCCCAAATATTTAACAGTATCCAGTGCGAAAGACCACAGTGTAAGGTGGTTAAAAGGACTGCCTTCATTTGATATGGACGCTGGGAAAACTTGAACTCTCCTAGCCTTAGCTTCCTAATCTTTTAGTCTCAGTTTACTCTCGCTCTATGGTTTTCGACCTGTGGATCAAATTACAGCTATGAAGTCACAATGAAAAATAAATCTATGATTGGGGTCACCACAAGATAAGGAACTGTATTAAAGGGTCCCAGCATTAGGAAGTTTGAGACCCACTACCCTAGATGGCCATAGGGGCCCTGCTCAGCACAGTGTTGCCAACACCTGGGATGTTGTTTCTTTTATTCTTGTAGCTTCTTGTAGCCTCCATAGAGGGTCTGAACATGAACACTGGAGCAGGTTAGTCTTTGTTGCCTGTGTTCTGCATCTTTTGCCATCCTAAGCCCAAACAACCAAACCCAGCCCATGCCCTCTGGGCCATCCACAGCTAGCCCTAGGCTGGCACCACTCTCAGGATGAACAGGCAATCGGCACACCTTGCCTCCATTGCCCAAGGACTGGCAGGGGATCAAAGCACTCTGGCTAGAGCAACATTTGGCAGCAAGATGTAGATCAGCAGAATGGTCCTGGCTTGAGCACAACAGAAGTGCATCCTCCCAGGGGTGTGGCATCTGCAGCTTCTGTCTATGCCCAGCCCACCTTCTCTGGTCTACTCTCCCAACCTGGAAAACTCCTTTCCCACCCTCTTGTCTCCATCTGTGTGTTCTTAGAGCCCAGTAATATAACTCCATGAACCCAAGGCATTGTATCTGCCCTGCTGTGCCCTAACCTTGATCCCCAGTGGTAATAGCTGCCATTTAGAGGTCAGGTATTGAGCCTTGAGCTTCATAAATCTGGTCTCTTCTTATCTCTGCAACACTTTCCTAAGGTGGAGTCCAATTCCTGTCACCCTATTGTCTGGCTGTTCAATACCAAAGACCTTGGCATCAGAAGACTTTTTTTTTTTTTAGTTCAGTTAGGACTTAGAGCACCCTTGTAAAGTAGGCACAAATCTCATTTTTGATGTTACTGTTGGAGAAACTGAGGCACAAAGAGATTATTTAATGAAATGAGACCCAAATACCTACTTCCAGTTTCAAAATACTTAATCATTTTATCAGCTACCATCTAAAATAAGCCAAAGGAGAGAGACAGATACAAGAGAGAGTCAGAAAGAGACAAGGGACAGAAATTTCTTCAAGGTAATCAAGACTGGACATGATATAGAGAATAATACGTCTCAGGTGTGTTTGACTAGTGCCCTATTGACTTTGTCAAAGTGTCATGGTGTGTGTGAAAAATATCTTATGAACTAGGAGACAATCTAGATGAGATCCTCAAAAGATACAGTGAGGAAGGACCAGCCACATGGACATTCATGTGGGATTTCCACTCTGCATAAGACTGAAGCTTAATAACATGTACCTGAGCATGAGCATGGACCGGGACCACCTCACCACCTCCCATCCTTCTTGCTCAGACACTAGACAAAACACAAGGCAGACTTTTTGGCATGGGTGCAGAGGTAGCTGGGAGCTGATGCCCTTCTGGGATTTACTAGATGTCTTCACCTCTCTGCTAAACCAAGGTTCCATCCAGGTAGAATCTCGGGCCTTCCAGAGAAGTACATTCCTCAGCAAGGCTCACAGGGCTTAATTCTATTGCAAAACAGGCTACAATTCCACACTTAGTCATTGCTCTCCCAAGCTTTTTGGCTCTTGGGAAGAATTTCAGCATCTCTGGAAGCTGGGATGGACAGTCCTGTGTTGGTTGTGAAGTAGCAGCAGCAGCAGCAGCAGCAGCAGCAGCAGCAACAGCAGCAGCATCAGGCATGCTGTGGACTTGGGAACAGGTGCATGCTTGTTGTGACTAGGAAAAAGAAAGCTCCTCTCATGCCCTCTTGGGTAGCGACAGCCAGAGCTGGGACCAGAGTTATGCTGTGCTTTTGTGGGTGCCAGCATCCTAAGGATTATAATTACTCATATGCTTTGGACATCAGGAGCTGAGCAGGCATGTGGTTTTCTTCTCGGTCATTCCTCTTTCACTTCCCCACCTGTGCCAGTGAACCTGGAGAACATCAGCTCCTCTTCTCTTCTCCTGATGGATTGGCAAGTGTCTGCTATTCACATGGTTAAGCAGCCTCAGACGTGCCCATGTGGGCTCCACCTTGCCACACACCCGTGTTGGTTTCCAGAACAGTGATTGTGTAAGGAGCAGCACACGTGAGTAGGCGCCAGAGAGACAGCCAACAACCTCCCTCCCTGGGAAGAGGGGTGGGGAGGCCACAGGCAACTTTAGCACTGGAGCAAGGTAATATGAACACAAAGTCTGGGTTGCCACAGCCACCTGATGGCAGATAGAGCCCCATGAAAAAAGACTTCTATGGTAGATATCTTCTAGGTCAAAAATGAAATGTCTTTTCCCCCTGTGGACCAAAGTGAATGTGTACCCAGGAGAGCAATGCACCATGCATGCTACCATACCTTGAAAGTCAGCCTCATTCCTGTCTGAGTCCAGAGAAAAAGATGAGGTGATTTCCATGGGAATGCAGAAAATTGTATCTCTTACTGGAGCCTTCCTGAAGCTCTCAATTAGCACCAGTGAGCTTCTGGTGGCTCCCTAAGGCATCCAACATTCTAGCCATTGCTCTTCCTCCCTCCAGCCAATCCTCAGCACATCCCCTGTCAACTAAGTTTGGGTCCATTTCAACTACATCTTACTCTTCTACTGTCCCAACTCAGTTGGCAAAGCTTGTTGGCAAAGCAGCAGGGAAGCACATAGTCTTATTAGCTCACTATAGATCAGAAGCAAGTCCTGGGAGCTGGAAAGTTGGGTCAATTGGTAGTGCATGTACTACGTCAGCATGAGGATCGGAGCTGAAGGCCCAACCTGTGTGGAATGGCATGCAACAGCAATCATAGCTTTGGAAAAGTAGGGGCAGGGAGATCGATCCCTAGGACTTACTGGCTGAATCAGCAAGCTTCAGATCCAGTGAGATAACATATGTCAAAATATCCAGTAGAACATGATAAAGGAAGACATCTATTTAACCTCCACACATAGGCACATTTGTGTGGGAACACATACACACACACACACACACACACACACACACACACACACACACACACACACACAGAAAGCTTTATACCATCTTCAAGACATGCTTTTATCTTGCTCATTTAAAAATATTCTAATTGCTGTGCCCAGACAGAAAGTGGTGTCCATATGTCCTCCTGCTTTGTTGGTCTATACATGTATGTCATTAATATTTTCCTTTGAGTCCTCCACATTCCTGTTACCCCTTCATCTTCCCTCCACCACACAGCAGCAGGTAAAGCCCTACATCTCATTTCTATCTTATCTGACTCTGAAACATTTTCATACACACCCAATGTCACTTGGCCTGTGTCCACATAAGCACAGTAGCAACGGGCACAGACTGGAAGCCAGACAGCCTGACTCTAAGCTCCAGCCCTGTACCAAGCAGGCAGGTCACCTGCGGCAAGTTGCTCAACTTTCTCCTCCTCAGTCAAATAAAGAAAAAAGTAATAAATCAGTCTTAACTGCATGGCACTTAATTGACAGAAACAATGCCTGGAAAAAAATGCTTAATAAACACAGGCTATTATTATGGTTCATGAACACTAAATAGGATAATTTTTATGTGTTTGTAAGACCTGTCTATATTATACCTTTACACCTACACAAGTGTCTTCTGCCTGTGTCTCTCTCACACTTTCTCTGTGTAATTTTTTTCAGACGTTCACATTATCTATTTAAAATTATACTGCATTTATTTTAGTTGCTGTAGAGTAATGTATTATTGTTTCAATTTACATTCTCCATGATTTCTCATTGTTAAGTATATTAGGGGAAAAAATTTCAATTTCCAAAAATTAAATTGTCAAAGCTACTTTTAACACCAGAAAGAAAACAAAGAAGCTGAACTGTATCATGATAATACTAAGACCTATAAATTTATGAAATGATGCCTATTCAATAGAACTTTCGATGATGTTGGAACTATTCCAGGCCTGTACTCTTCAATATGAGAGCCACTAGTCCGATGTGCCTTCTGAGCACTTGAAATGTGACTAATGGGATGAGGAACTGAATTAATACTTTAATTGAAATGTAAATAGATACATATAGTCCTGAGCACCCAATGGACAAGCCAGGTTTACAGGTGAAAAGACAGAGTGACAGACACAAAGAAAACAAAATGGAGTATGTAATGAGACAGAAACAGTAATAATGGCTGTATGACCAAGAAGGTGTGGTAAGTCAGCCAGGGAGGCAGTGGTGGACATATTTTTTTAAAAATGTTTCACTTTCCTCTTCTTTGAATGCATTTTTATCATTTGCCCTTCAAATGAGTTGAGTTTCACACATATCATTTCAAAATATTTCATGATTTTTTTTGAACATACACACATACATGCTATTTTATTAAGTTGGTAGGGTTTTGAAATGAACACATTGTTTAAAGTTTTACATTTTAAAGTTTCAAGGATTTTGCCTTTTATGTCCTTTTTAATGACTGTTTAATTTTATTAAATTTGTTCTTTGACATTGTTACATACATGGATATAGTGCCTTCTTATTGATATTCCCCCCCATTTTCCCTTCCCACTCCTTTTCTTCCAGGAGTACCTCTCCATATCTATGTGTTTCTGTTTTGGTTTGAAACCCAATAGTTTTAACCAGGGCTTCTTGTATGGCAGTGGATCTGCAGATCTCCACTAGATCCTGGTGTGCTCACCCGTGTTGACACAAATGATGGCAGAGATCCTGCTTTCCCAGGTTCTATCAGTGACCACTAGTACTATAGGATGCGGGCAAAGCCTCTTGGATTCCCTCCCTCCTCTATCCATGGCTGACTGTTGACAGGCCTATTCTTGTGCAAGATTTTGCCTTTTCTAATTTAAGAAATGCTTCATTTTAGATGAAACTTTTAGATCCTACAGACTCATTATTTAATACCCTGAAGGACAGAGTTCTAAGTTAAGGCCCCACCCACTTTAGCCACCTAGGACACAAAGCATTATTGAACCATCAATTCTTTCTTCTTAACTTAAAATGATCCTTTAGTTTTTTAACTTTTCAAATAAAATTTAGAAAGAAATGTTGACATCAACACAGCCTCCTTAAATACTTGTATTCAAGTTTTATTAAATTTATAGAATAATTTAGAGGGGTTTCTATCTTAAACATTTAGGTTTTCTGACCAAGTACATAAAACAAAATTTTACTCATTTAGGTCTTGTTGTATATCCTTCTACAAAGTTGTATCTAAACTTGTTGAGATATCTTCACACTTCCTTTAACATTCCTAAACTTAATTTTATTTTAATTAATTCAAACAACTAATTAAGGCATCCTATTAATAATAGGGCACACCTGAATTCTGTTGCTTCTTATATTTTACATGCTAGCAATTCTCTGCAACATTGCAATCGTTGTCACAATTTATCTGCATTATATATACTACTTCTTTTTCATGACATATAGTTTTTGCTAGCACATTTATAGAAACATTAACCACAAAGTGTAACAGAAGAATATCCTTAATATCATGGGCTGCTAATGTCATTTCCCTATCAGGGAAGATGTCTGCTCTCCGCTTTAAGTAAGTTCTCAGTTTTCTGCTTAGGAAAACTTTTCTATCCTTCTATCGGTGAGAATGGTTACTTTGGACTGGAGAGCTAGCTAATAGCACTTGATGCTCCTCTGAGGACCCCAGTTTGGCTCCAGCCTCAACATTGCTAAGCTTACAAGCATCTATGTAATTTGAGCTCCAGGGCATCTATGGTGTCCTTGAGCACCTGTGTTAATGTAACATGCAGACACACACACACACACATACACACACACAATTAAGACATAATAGAAATAAAACTTATAAAAGAAAGATTGGCTAGCTGAGGTTTTGTCTTGTTTCATATTTTTTTTTAAATTGTGATTTGAGAATTAACTTTTTACTCAGTTATTATAATTTATTTGTTTAATTTTGCCAATTCCAGCACTTATAGTTTTTGTGTTTACCTGTACATATAGGTTTATATATTTTATAAGACTGAGTTTTAAACACAGTGAAAATATATTGTCAATATTAGACTCATTTTTTCTTTTTAAATTTTTGTTAGATAATTTGTATTTTTTTTCCTCCAGTTTAATTAATGCTATTAATAGATAGTTTCAGGTTCTTTTCCAGTCCTTTGGAAGACCCTAACCTCATGTACTTCTCTTTTTCACCCTTTTGTGGATATTTAACTGGTATATTGTTACTTCCTGAATCGTTAACTTTCATCATACATTCTGTTCCCCATGAGAGCCTTAGCATGAAAGTGGTCACATGGCCAATTGTTCATGATTTTTTTTCATGCAGTCATATTTTAAAAGAAAGAACATGAGCTCTGCATGTATGATTCTCTTCAAGCTGTCAGATGGTAGAAATAGAATCATAATTAGCACTGAACACTTTGTTCCTGGTGGTCCTAGTTAGTGCTGGAATGGGAGGAATTGGTATCCTTTCCTTACTGGTGGTCCAAGAATGTTCAGTTCATATCTCCTACATGAATCTGGAATACTCATCTGTAATCTTAGCAAGGAACCTCTCCTCGATGTGGACCACTATTCTTACAGCAATATCCCAGTGTACTTCATCCTAATGGCAAGTCATGGATGCTTTACCTGTATAAGATGCAAATACTTAATGGACAGACTACTCTTTTCACTGTTTTTATTAAACACAGTGAGCACCCAGTAATATGTATGGACTACCATAAGCAAGGACCATGCCCCCTGCTGAAGGAACACTGGGATAGTAAGAGTTATTTGTAATACCTAGAACTTGGAAACAACCTAGATGCTCCTCGATTGAATAATAGATAAAGAAAATGTGGTACATTTACACAATGGAGTAATGCTCAGCAGAAAACAAACAAACAAACAAACAAAACAACAACAACAAAAAGCCAATAGAATCTTGAAATTTGCATGCAAATGGATGGAACTAGAAGAAACTATCCTGAGTGAGGTAACCCAGTCACAAAAAGACAAACATGGTATGTACTCACTCATATGTGGATTTTAGGCATAGAACAAAGGGTCACCAGCCTACAATCCACACCATCAGAGAAGCTAGGAAACAAGGAGGACCCTAAGAGAGATGTATGTGATCCCCCACAGAAGGGGAAAGAGAAAATATCTCCTGAGCATATCGGGAGCTCAAGGTGGTGGTGGCAGTGAGTGGAGAGGGAGTTAAGAGAAAGAGAAGGAGAGAAGAGGAGGGGAGATGAGAACATGCGGAAGCAGGAAGATTAAGTCGGGGGAGAAATAGAGGAGAGCAAGAAAAGAGATACAATAATAGAGGGAGTCATTATAGGTTTGAAGAGAAATCTGGCACTAGGAAAATGTCCAGAGACCTACAAGGACGACCCCAACTGATAATCTAAATAATAGTGGAGAGGCTACCTTAAATGCTCTTCCCTGATAATGAGATTGATAACTACCTTATATGTCATCCTAGAACCTTCATGCAGTAGCTGATGGAAACAGAAGCAGATACCCACAGCTAAACACTGAGCTGAAATCCTGAAATCCAGTTGCAGAGAGAGAATTGATAAGCAAAGGGGTCAAGACCAAGCTGCAGAAACCCATAGAGACAGCTGACATGAACAAGGGAGAGTAAATGAACCCCACACTGATAGCTGGGAAACCAGCATAGGACAGAACCAGGCCCCCTAAATGGGGGTGTCAGGGAAGTCTATGGGACAGTGAAACCAGAATGTATTCCTGGTGAACAAAAGGACTTCGGGAGCACATTCCCAATGGAGGGATACTCCTTTAGCCTAGAGACACGAGGGAGGGCCTAGACCTAAAATGACTTGACAGATATTGATAATTCCTCCTGGAAGGCTTCGTTCTCCCTGTGAAGGAGATGGGGAATGGGAGGGGGAGTCTGTGGGGGAGTTCATGGGTGGGAGAGAGAGGGAACTGGGATCGCTATATAAAATAAGAAAAAAATTAAAAAAAAAAAAAAAAAAGAGTTGAATTTCTCCCAGATGAAGAGTGTACTTTGCTTTCCAAAACAGACTATAGTAGACACAAAGAAAGACATTCCTGAGGATGGCATCTGTTCTCTTTGAATTTGGGTGTAGGTTAATAAAGTACTGGACAATTTGACCCCCTCATAGATAGCTACATGTAGGGGGCTCTTTGGACATACTGCTTCCTTAGCCTGTGGTGCTTCCCATCTCTCACTCCAATGGCATACATGCATGGCCATATATACAGATAACATACTTGTAGCTGGAAGCTTTTATGTATCTCACCTGGTCCTGTAGCTGCTTATAAAATAATCAGTCAGAGGCTTAAAATTAATTATATCATTTTGCCAATAGCTCAGGCTTATTATTGGCAAGTTCTTACATTTAAGTTAATCCATTTCTATTACTCTGTTTATTGCCCTGTGGCCTTGGCTTACTGGTGATGATCAGACATTTATCTCCTTTGGAACCTAGATGGCATCTCCAAGACTCTGCCTTCTTTCTCCCTATATTTCTGCTTGGATTTCCTGCCTAGCTATATTCTTCCCTACCATAGGCCAAAGCAACTTTATTCATCAAGCAATAATAACAACACATATTTGCAGCACACAGAAGGGCGTTCCACATCACATACTGCTCATACAGGCATCTGTGCTGGCACAGCTGCAAGCATCAAAAAAAAATATATATATATACATATATATATATATATTATAACCTTCTGGTTGAGATGTCTGCCACTTCTTTGTAAATCTTCTCCACTTTTGTCATATCCCATTAAGCTATACCTCTTCCTTCAGGCTGAATATAGCTTGCACCTAGTTTGTCATTATGCATTGACTCATAGTTATCTTGTAGAGATATGTCCTTACCTCTATATTATAAGCTCCTTAGGTCAGAGGCCATTTTAATTTTGTTGTTAATTTGCAATAAGTACTTAAAAGCTGCTCAGGCAGTAGACATTAATGAAAAGCCCTTTGTGACCTTTGTGATAGAAGAACAGATTTTTGTTCTTTCTAACAGTGCCTGAGATCACAATAATAAAGCCATACTCAGCCTCAATTTCAGGCAGAGGACCATGACCATATAAGGATATTACCTAACTATTTCTCTTGCGTCAGGCAATAAGACACACAAAGCCAACTTCATAAAGTTAGTCAGTCATATCTCATACCAGGCATCAATTGGTGTTACCAAACCTGAACAACCACCTCGTATCCCAGACTTAACCAAATGTTCTCCAATTAGTTCCGACCCAGATTCTTTCCTTCTTGAGTGACAGTGACATGTGTATTGGTCTGAAGATAACAGCTGCTTATACAATGGGATAGGAGGGAATGTTGCCATCCTCCCTGCTCTGTTTTCAGCACAGAATCAGGTACTCAAAAGGATTGCAGGCTCCAGTGCCTGGTTCTGTGCACTGGAGTACAAGTACATGGGCTCCAAACCCAGATCTTACTTGTAGAGGTTGGACCAAAATTTAAGACTACCTCATGGAGCCACCACCTGCTCGTCTGCAAAATGGGGACAAGTACCTCCCTCTGAGAAGGGTTCTGTAATAAAGATAACACAATGTAATGAACCTGCAGTGCTAAGCAGATTCTTGTAATGAGTAGGTATCTCTAATTGTTAGCATTACAGCATCAATACTTGCACCTGTGGTATCGCTCTACAACAGAGGGCTGGAAGTTGTGTGATTGTGATAGTAATGTTTATCAAGTATTCCCTCTCAGCTAACTTCTTTGGGCTTGGTCAGATCTTCCTGTTGGCCAAATACAATTGGATGTGATCAAGCACCTGTTCAAGCTGAAGCTTTAAGAGGTCCTGTGTTTCTCTCAATCATTCTGGAACTCCTATCCACTGGAATGGGAAGAACAGCCCCTAGCCAGGTATTTCTTCTGCTTTCTGGGTCCTAACCATGTCCGGGCATGGAGCCTTAGCAAGACCAGAAGGCCAATGGTCATGTTTGACACCACCATAAGCCACTCTGGTTTGGAGGGTAGTTTATGATGTCATCTCTGCAAACCATTTTGTGTGTGTGTGTGTGTGTGTGTGTGTGTGTGTGTGTGTGTGTGTGTGTGTGTCAGTGACACGTGCTGGAACCAGCATACCTTGTCTTATAGACATCATTTGACATTCAATGGCTAACAGTTGCATGACTTAGCACATCTTCCTTTGCATGTGCATGTGTGGTACCTGTACAGTGTACCTGTGCATAGGCATGTTCACATGTGTGTGAGGGAACATGCACATAAAGGTGCATGTACACTTACGTATCTGTTTGTGTGTGTATCTGAGGTTTATTTCCAGTCTCTTCCCCCATTGCTTTCCACTTGTATTTATTGAGGCAGGGCCTCTGGCTGAGCCCAGAGCTCTCCCCTGCTGGCTAGTCCAGCCAGCCAGCTTAACCAGGGACCCCCACTTCTGCCTCTTGGATGCTGGGATTACTGGTGCTGTCATGACTGCTCCGTGGCTTCTGGAGATCCAAGCTCAGGTCCTCCTGCTTGTGAAGTACTTTATCTGCTGACTCACCTCCCCAGACTCCCATTTAGTTGAGGCAGGCTCTTATTTTTATAGTTCAGTCTGCCCTTGAACTAGCTAATTCCTCAGGCCAGAGTTAAACTAGTGGCAACTATCCTGCTTCAGCCTCCTGAGCGCTGAGCTTCTATGTGGTCAATCCCATGACTATGGGATATGTTTTCTCAGGAATCTGAAATTCCTGGGCTTGACAGTCTAGCAGGGCCATCCTGTCCTGTGGGCTACAGGTGGCCTAGGGTAACTAATGAATACTGTCTGTCTGGAAATAGGGAACCTTCTTAAAACATGATGTCGTTTAGCAATTTTCTCTTTCCTTCTTTCTTTTTTTCTTTATTTCTTTCTTTCATAACTCAAGCCTGCAGCTGTTGAACATGAATTCCATAGATGACAATGTGCCTCAGAGATGCCAGAGGGCTGGACATCCCTGGTACAGAGAACAGCTAAACAATGTTTTCCTAGAGAAAAATGTGTGAGAAACCTACCTCATCAACCAAGCCCGGGTTAGAAGCATTATAACTTAAACACCCTAAGATACATATATATATATTGTTTATAATTTTACTTTGTATTCTAATATATATATATATTCCTTAGAAACCTTTTATGCTTATAATTTCCCTAGTACTTACATATCCCATTAAAAAGAAAGATGACATTAAAATAATTTTAAAGGTTTTTGGCTTAAGCCCACTGACATAGGAAATTCCCCTGCTTAGAATCAAGCCCTCATTATCTGGGCTAGGCTTGCATTAAAGAAGGACTCCTGCAGAGACCTGATCTCTGATTGGGTTCCAGCTGAGAGTGGCCATGCTGAAATTAACGTGGCGCCACTGGCCTTCCAATAACCGGGCTCTCTGTGGCTCTTTGCCTTGTGAGTCTCTTAAGGGCCCTTTAGAAGGAAATCTGAAAATTCCTCCTGTGCTTACTCTACTTGGAAACTGTACGTGCTTGCATTCTAGGGTGTTAGTGAGTTTTCAAGATTTTGAGGGTTTTGGTTTTGGTTTTTGTTTTGTTTTGTTTTGTTTTGGTCTTTTATACATAAGCATACTACTATTCTAGGTCAGTGATAAACAGCTTGTCTACATAAAAGCCCAAGCCCAAGCCCAAGGTTGCTTTATTCTTTTGTCTGTCTTTATGTTCTGTTTATTTCCTGAATTTAATCAGATTTCAATCTCTGAAGAAATAGGCACTAAGGTCTCCCAGTGCCTGTTAAGTTGATTTTAAATGAATTATTAACTTTGGGCTGAGGAGATGGTTCAGTGGGTAAAGAGTTTGTCACACACGCATAAGGACCTGAGTTTAAAACCCCAGGATCCAAGTAAAACTGAATGTGATACCAAATAAACCTCAGACCCCAGCATTCCCACGGGTGATGGGAGGTGGAGACAGGGGAATACCCAGAAAGCCAGGAGTCAGCTAGCCTGGCACTCACTACGGAGAAAGAGACCCCCATCTTAAACAAGCAAGAATGTGTAACATGAATAATAAAACCCAGAGACAGATAATTGGGGTTAAAGCTGAAAATCAGAAAAGCAAAGCAGCCAGCCACTAGCTCTTGCCTCTACCTCAGACTTGGGGGGCTATGGGAAATGATCCCGGCTCCATGAATCCTCAGCATGGCTCGAAACTGAATGCCTGAGACTGAATACTAAATGCTCTCTGCCTCTCTAGTTCTGGGATTAAAAGTATGAGCTTTGTTTCTCTTTTAGACTGATTCATTCTCATGTAGTCCTGAGTGACCTTGAACTCACAAAGGTCCATTTGCCTGTGTCTCCTGAGTCCTGGGATTAAAAGTGTGTGCCATCACTACCTGGCCTCTATGGCTGTGGCTAGTTTTGCATCCTGTTTCCCAGATAAGATTTATTATAGCATAAAAAATATATCACCACAAGAATGCAAGGATCATGCATATACCTGAGGCATATGGCACCTGTGCATGTTAGCATGCATAAGCCCACACTCTTGCATACACATATGTGATACACATATATATCAAATAAAAACAAACATTATTGCTAATTAACAGGCTGTGGCAGAATAATGTGGAAATTAATTTCTAATGTTTGCCTTGTGCCTCTGTGCCTCACTTGTCTCTGTTCCTGAAGGAGCAGGAGAAATGGGGCACTGAGATGTGACTTCACTGGCCACTAGTCAGTAAGCTGCCAAACAGTAGAGATTTTTGGTCACTGCCAAGCAGGTTCTAAACTTGAACCAAGGACTTGGGATGAAAGTCTCTATAACCATTACCAAATTATCCCCTGAGCCATCTGCCTCACCAGCTATTCCCAATAAGACTCCACTTTCTGTTATTGAATCAGTCAACATGTTTATAAATCCCCAAAGGGGGGAAATTAACTGGAACTTTACACTTGGACCAACACACTCAGAAGTGAGTTCTTCAGAAATAGAAGCAAGATTTTCACACATTTATCCATTTGGAAGGGGAAAATAGCCTTAATTTCCTTTTTGGGGAAGGAGTGGCAGAAGAAAACAGGCAAACAAGTTCTATAAGATTAAATATTTCAAATTCTAATTGTCTTTCTTTTTTGAAGATTCATTTTCTTATCTCCTTCTCTCTCCTCCCTTTCCCCCTCCAGTGTGTGTGTGTGTGTGTGTGTGTGTGTGTGTGTGTGTGTGTGTGTGTGTGTGTGTGTGGGGGCACCACGGAGGATAGTGTCAGATTCCCTGGTGTTGGAGTTATAGGTAGTTTGTAAGACATCTTGTGGGTGCTGAGAACAAAACACTAGCAAGAGCAGTGAGCACTCCTAACCAAAGAGGTATCTCTCAGCCTCCAAAGTTCTGGTTTTCTTATGGCTTGGGGTGGCTGACTTACCACTCTGGTGTCTGGAACTGTGGGAGATGGCAAGATAAATCATCCAGAAAGTTTAGTTTCCTAGCCAGGTTTCCTAGTAGCTTAAGTGTGGTCATGTATAGGTTTCTGAGCATTGCAAGCTTCCTCCACTCAGGAGTCCCCCTCAAAGAGAAGAGGCTTCCTGTGGCAAGAAATTTTTTGTCTCATAATCTATCCTACCAACACCTGCATAGTTCAAACCTTAGTGGACCCCCACCATATTTTCTTGAGCTTTGCTGAGTGTGCATATGTGTAACCTAGTCACAGAATAACTAGGTATCACATGAATTTAAGTGCAGCACAATTTCTGTACCTGGAAGGGAAGTGGGTGGTGAGTGAGGGGAACACACTCAGATCAGATGCCATCAGATGTGTGATGGACTGTCAGGGAACTTCTTTGACCTTCCCTGAACTCCCAGTGCCAATTTCCATAGGCTTTCTTCACACATGGAAAGTTCAGACATGTGCACCCTGTGCTGCAAGCACCCACAGCCCTATGCAGAAGGGGGGTGGGGTGGGCTGGAGAGGATCAGGCTTTGGAAAGTATAAGCATAAGCTCACAAAGTCACCACTTTGATGTCTTGAGTATGAGAACAAACCTCCTATGTATTTTCAACTCCTGAATTAGACAGGCCTATATCTGTCACAAGCTTTGTGGAAAAGAGACATTCTGCAGTCAGAGATGCAGAGAGTTAGATCCTGATTTTCCTATCTGACCATATGACCTTGGAATGAGGCTTTGAGACCCTCTGCTTCTTCCTCTATATTGTGCCAGTCAAACTACCTGTGACATGAGGTAGTCATGTAGGTCAAAGGAGGTACAAAATGTATTTCCTGTTGACACTGCCAGTTAATAGGCACTAAGAAAAGGATGGCTGCCATATCTCAGTCCCATAGTCTCTGTCACTTTTACCATAATTGAAGGACCTCACTATACCAGTCTGCCTTTGCATTGTAGGAAATGCTACAGTGACCGAACAGTGCTTTGCCACAGACATCTGGTGTCTGGTCTCTATCCAGTGACTTTCTCTTATAATCTCAGGGCAGGCCCAAGGGCCAGGATCTTAATATGCCCTTTTTGGCTCTTCTTTTTTATTTGCATGGATATTTTTACCTGCATGTATGTCTATACATCATGTGTGAGCAGTGTCCTTAGAGCCCAAAGAGAATGTTGCATCTCTTGGAACAGGGGATACAGGTGGTTGGGAGCTGCCATTTGGATAATGGGAATCAAACCCACATTGAGCCAACCCTCCAGCCCTCAGGTTCTCACCCTTACTGTGTAGGAGATAATGGATAACTATCCTTCAGTTTCTTTGTTTTTGCTGTTCAACACAGCTTTATGGAGGTCCCGGTTAGACAGAATTCCAGTTACTTACATCATCTACCTATACAATTGATGTATATACCAGAACATAGCTTCCCACCAGACTTACCGTATTTCCCTAATAAATCTACTCATAACACTACTGAGCAAATTTCTTCCACTAAAGTCTTTGTTTCCCAGTCTACTCTTAGGCTGACCCAACTAAGAAACTAGTGTTAAGTAGAGACCCCATGCAGAGCTTTCCACCTAGAGATACCAGTGAACATCCACTGGACCTCAAATCAGTACTGGATTTTAACTCAGCTCCTGGGCCTATGCTGTGAGCCCATATTTGAAAGCCCCATGTTTTCTCTGCCCAATGTGTATGATAAATATGGATTAAGTTTTCTGGCCACAGAGAGCTTTCATTATTCCTTTGCTCTGCTGCTCTGGTCAGTATGTTACTATCTCTTGAAACATACACCCTTATTATACCCATAGGTCTGGTTCCTCTGTACAAAGTATTCTTCCTATACATTAAGTCAGACCATCTTAGGCATATCCTCCTAAATCAGTAAAAATCCATCCCGTTATTTTACAGAATGTGATAGGAGACAATTGGTTTTATTAACCGAAATAAAAGCTAACCAGCTGAAGCTCTTTATTCATAGAACACACAGGGGCAAAATAATTTTCCAAATATTTTCTCCTTTGAATTAAGCTATGAAGAAGAAACAAAACAATGACCCAGAAAAAGTGAATAAAATTAATCAGGTTTGTAATTTAAGATGCTTGAGTTTAATGGTGCATGAATTAGTAATATTTTATGTACCGAGATGGACATTTTTATTAATGTCATTGCTTAAGAAATATATGTTACAATTACCTCATGGTTTTTATTTTAAAATAATTATGGATTTTTGCATGGATAATTGTGACCGGGGTAATTGGATCACAATCGGCCAGTTAGTTTCTTTCCCTGGAGGCCAGGTGGAATGACTAAGGTTGCAGCTATGGCTAAAGGAATATGTGTAGATGATGCTTTGAGAGAGGACTTCAATTTTCCTTATGTGATGGAATCAGGTGTGGGGCACCAGAGATCTGTAGAGAGAAGGCACTGCTGTGCACTGCTTCTGGTATGATGTGACCTTGACATGACAGGGACCCTTGGCTACCCCTGCTCCCATCTCAGCCAACAGGCAGGAAGACTGATTTTGATGTAGAATTCTAGTATTTGTGAGATAAAGTAAACTGTGTGCATGTTAGGTAGTTGTGGACCAGTTTGTTATCACAGCCCATCCTTGTAACCTTTCTGTGATCTAGAAAGGGCAGATTCATGTTTTCATGGCAAAAATAAGAAACTAGGAATAACAAAGGATAACTGTTGTTGTTTAGTAAACACCATGCCCACTATTTCTGAGATCAAGTTTTTTTTCTTCTACAGTAGCTTCCAGAACATTTAGACCAGTGGAGTCTAGCTGGGCAGAATCTTTAGAAAATGCAGATTCCAAACTCAGGATGGTGGTTAATGTGTGACTTCAGCACTCAGGATGCTGAGAGACAGGAGGATTTGAAGTTCAGCCCTACAGAGCAAGTTCAAAGTCATCTGGCTACAAGGCAAGAGCCTGACTCAAAACAAACCACAGCAATCACCCACCCAGTGACCTACCCACACCAGAGCCCCTGAGTTTCAGGTAAACCATCTACATGAAAAACTCAGACCTGGGATTAGTTTAGGAATTGGTATTCTTAAACATCACATCAGACATCACATTTCTGATGCCAGAAGTCATCAGACCACATTGGCAGAATATTTAGTTGTTTCAACACATTATCTTCCAGAACTAAGTTCAGTGAAGACAGTCCTTTGGAATGAAGGAAGCTTCCTAAATGCAAACATGAGGAACTTTGGGTAATTATCATTAGAAACAATGAGGATAGTTAGTTGTTGGAGTCCTTTAGAAGGCATCGGCCATGGTGCTGAATGATCTATTCAGTTTAGCTCAGTGGTTTCTTTTAAAGCCCTCATGGCCCCTGCAATCATTCAACCAATGAAGCAAGAACTATTTTCCTTCCTGCTTTCCTGTGACCTGCTCTTCTCAGAGAGGTGAATGGACATTGAGAGTCATTGAGAGTCACCTCATACAATGTCTAACAAAGAGGAGCTGGGCTCATGGCTCAGAGGTAATGCTATTGTGTACCAGGTTACTGTGTCTTAGGTTCGGTTCCCAGCACTGCTACACTTCATGTTCTATTATCTTTGCCTTCAGAGTCATGATGGAAGGGATTGCATGGCTGAGAGGAATCAAGGAACCTGACTCAGAGCCTCAAATTTATTTCTTTTGTTCTTAAGGTTTGTTTTTATTATTTAAGTGGTGGTGGTGGTGGTGGTGGTGGTGGTGGTGGTGGTGGTGGTGGTGGTGGTGTGTGTGTGTGTGTGTGTATGTGTGTGTGTGTGTAGCACCTGAAGGGGATGAGAAGATGTTGGATTTCCTGGAGCTGGACTTACAGGGTGTGGGTGCTGGGAAATGAACTTGGCTCCTCTGTAAGAGACATACATGCCTGTTCTTAACTACTGGTCCATCCCTCCATACCTCATCTCATGTTTTTCAAAGATCTTGTGTTTGTTTGTGGCATGTGTATGTATGAACCGCATACATGGCTTGTGTGTGTCGGTCTTCACCTTCCACCCCCCTAGTTCACACCAGACTACCTGAGAGCTTTCTGGAATTTTTCTGTCTCTGGCCCCCAACTCCCCACAGGACCCCTGAGATTAAGAGGTGAATTGAATTTGAGGTACTATTGAATTTGCGTCTTGACTGCATTCTGGAGATCCTAACTCAGGTCTCCATCCTTATGTGCCAAGTTCTTTACTGTACACTGAGCCATCTTCTCAGTCCCAAACTCATTTCTTTTATATATCTCTGTATCTCTGTCTCCATCTCTATATCTATCACCTATATGCATTGGTGTGAGGGTGTCAGGTCCCCTGGAACTGGACTTACAGACACTTGTGAGCTGCCCTATGGAAGCCGGGAATTGAACCTGGGTCATCTTGAAGAACAGCTAGTGCTCTTAACTACTGAGAAATCTCTTCAGCCCTGCCCCCAAACTCATTTCTAAAATAAGACTGGAGTTCATCTCACAAAAACAAAACCCCTTAGACTCCATCCCCAAAATCTAACAGTTAGGATCCAGTTTCCACACAGAATGCCCAGGGACACACAATCCCATCTCTATTGCTGTCTTTCCTTTATTGTTCTTCCTAGAATACATAGCTGATGGGTTCTGAAAAGGATGTTCTTCACCTCTGTTAGGCCCCAACCTCCAGTCTCCTCTCTGCCCAGCTGGCTCTAGTCACACCAATTTCAGCTCAGTTAAAATTACAAATGACCCAGTGTTACATAACTTACCCTCAGAGGTTACAGACAATCATCGTGGATGTTTACTTACCCAGAAGTTCTTGTTTGGAGTGACATCTCAACTAGAAACATTATTAACTTTCAGAAAACTAACTCTAAACCCTGGTTATTTACATGCTGGCTATGTGTGCTTGGGTCCATTTGTCTCTTTGTAGTGCCTGCCTTGTGCTGTCACTAAGACCTTTTGTTCAGCTAGTTGGACTCTTCAAAAGTAAAATGGCCGTATCAATAATACATAACTGGCCCTTCCCCCACCACAAGGTTGTTTTCCTGATTATAAGTGGTTACATTTTGATTTTCCAAGCTTGCTGCAAATGGGCCTGAATCAGACCCGATTTCCCATCATAATTACTTCTGCGTGAGATCTTTCCAGAACTCTTTGCTGCTGCTGTTTTAATGGAAAGCTTGTCTATTTGTATGTTAATCGTTTCCTTCAGGTTATTGGGCTTGTTGATGGAAAAGCACAAATCAGATGCCTCCCTATCTTCAAGGTTTATATTAATCTGGATCTTTTATAAGCATGTGTATGGCAAAATGAAGCCATTGCAGTCTCTCCTGCTTAAAAAGTCTAAGGATGGATTCCAGATATCAAGCATCCTCCCAGAAAGCAGCATAGACCCACTCACCTGCTCAATGAAACCACAGTGTCCAGGTCACTCCACAGATGGGGTTGTGGGGTTGTGGGTTTGGAAGTGAGCATGCCACCCTGGATAAACCATTCACTCTGCTCCTGAGCTACCCATGAGTCAGTTGAACTGGTGAAGGAACTATGACCAGCATATGGTATCAAAGTGGATAAAGTCAGAAGAAGTGACCAAAATCTCAGTGCTTGGCTGAAGAAATGGTGCCTTTGGTGAAGTGCTCGATGAGTAAGCATGATGATCTGAGCATAGATCATCAGCTTCCATGCAAAAATTCCAGACCAGCAGAGCATGCTACAGTTCCAGCTCCCAGATCAGGGAGCCACGGGACTTGCTGGCCAGCTACCATAGCTCAATCCATGAGCACTCCAGGTTCAGTGAGAGACCCTGCCTTCACAGTTAAGATGAAGAGCAATTTTGGAAGATACCTGGTGTCCATCTCTAGTCTATTTGTACTCCTGCAGGAGCATGTACGTACAATACACTAAACAATGATGACTACACACACACACTCACACACCACTTTTTACACCAGGCTCTGTGATTATTGAAGGTAGCAAGGTAGCACACAACACTACCTCTGTAATCTTTACTTTCTTCATTGCTAAAATAATGAGAGCAAGAGTCTCAATATCTGATCATAAAAACTTAGTAAGTGCAGTCAATCCAGCTTTTTGTATCTGTTGTTACCCATGTAGGCCAGGAATATTTGTCCTTTTTTCTTTGTCCCTTCACCCTGGTGCCCAGAACATTTTCATGAATGTAGTGGATGCGTAACAAATGTCATGAAATAAATGATAAGGGGATCCCTTTATCACTTGTTTACTGAACATCTGTAGTATACCCGAATTTGGGCCAAACACAGAAATGTTTAGAAATAGAAGTCTGTTCATCTTGTTTCAGAGTTCTTACCTTGAAGATGGAAGTGGAGGTAAGTAGAGACAATAGGCACAGTCATGTGACATCAAGATTCACCAAAGGCAGATGCTAAAATGTAGATCTATCAGCCTGGCCCACACTTACACATTCACATATCTTAGAGAAAGTCCTGGGTCTTTTCTAGGAAGTGTCTCAGATAACTACATTTTTGTTTGAAAACCAGCAGAAGTGTGTGCAGACAGCTGGCTTTAGTTTATTTAATTGATGTGACAGCTACCTTCAGAGGCATGGGAGGCACAGAAGGTCCCTTCAGAAACTGGGCATTTTAAGTGAGGCCTGACTGAAAAGTGATTGCACAGCCACCTAAAGGTGAGAGGATGTTCTAAGACAGAGAAGAGTCTAGATGCTTAGCAAAACCAACAATTCCAGAAAACAGAAAGGAATCAGGGAGACAGTTGCTAATATAAAGTAGGTTTTGTTTTAAAGACTTACTTTGAATTCTGTGTATGTGAGAGGGGAGGTATGTATATGTGCACATAAGTACAGGTGCCCTTATGGTCGAGAACTAGGCATTGGATGCCCTGGACCCATTAACAGGTAGTTGTGAACTGTCTACATGCTTTCTGGAAACTGAACTCTGGTCCTCAGCAAGAGAAATATATTCTTTTAAACCCTGAGCCATCTCTCCAGCCTAATATTTGTATTTTCAAGACATATTCATTCTGTCTGGATCATTTCCCACCCAGCTCCCGTTGTGTCTTCTAAACAACATCCAGGAAATTGGATCAAACTTTCAAGTGTTTTAGTGTGGGCAGGTCCAGAAAAATAAAAATATTTGGATAGATATGATGAAAGCCAAGTGTTCAGGATTTGTCATTATATCCTTGGTTCTAGCTCTTCATGTTCTAGAACAGTGGCTCTCAACCTTCCTAATGCTTTAATACAGTTCCTCATGTTGTGGTGACCCCCTCCAACCATAAAATTATGTTACTTGCTACTTCATAACTGTGATTTTACTGTTATGATTTTTAATGTAAATATCTGTGTTTTCTGATAGTCTCAGGTGACTCCTGTGAAATGTTCATTCAACCCCTAAAGGGGTTGTGACCCACAAGTTGAAAAACACTGTTCTAGAACTTTCTAATTGGTCAAAAGTATATTTAAAAGCTTCATGTGCAGTGGGTGACCATAATTTTTTTAAATGTATTAAAGCCACCATTTCTTTACTATTTAGTTCAGGAAGCTAAGCCTAGATGATTCCCAATAACATTTTTGCTTGGAGCCTCGTGGACTAAAATAACACATATAAGGAGGTTCACTCCAAAGCTGAGCAAAGGGTCAGCTTTGTTGGCTCAATGCTCTGGTGACTCAGCTGATGGCTTCATCATAGAATGGCCAACAGGAATCAGGTCTAGCTACTGCTTCTCCCAGGACTCAGCCAGGAGCTCCTGGATGCTAACCCCCAGCCTGGTGGCAATGGCATCCCCCCTCCTATTAGAAGTCCCCAGGGAAAACACAATACTGAGACCTGCAGCCCCTTCATTGATGATGGCCTGACTCAGCCTTGGGTGGGACACACCATAGCATTCAAGGGAAATGTGGGCCTGTTGTGACAGAACCCCTACACTCAGTTCTGAGTCACTGTTGCAGGCCCTCAGTTACCTTTTCCTTTAGTCCCCTCCCAATTTAATCATGCCCACTTCTGGGAAGGCTTTCGTCCAAATGCCCAAACATAATAATGTGGTATCAGCTCAGAAAGCGTTGAACTGACCCTAGCCTGTCAAACACCTAATCACATTTAAGGGACCACTGATTACAGAGACTTGCGAAAATCTGGGACTGGGAACTGGAATACACTGGAGGGGGACAGACTGTTACTGTTTTCCCAGCACTCTCCTATATGGAAAACTGGTAGTTCTTGGTCTTGTGAAATACCTCAATCCTGAGTGATCAGGAACCTTTGCTTACCCTAAAGATATAAGGGTGTATGAGAAGATAACAGGCTAAGATAATAGATAAGATAATAGCTCAGTTGGTAAGTCAATTGCCTGGTAAGCATAAGGACATGAGTTCAATCCCCAGAAACCACATTTTTAAAAAGGCAAAGCTGAGTGTGATAGTGTGCACGAGTAATCACAATAAGAGGGAAACAAAGGCAGGTGGATTCCTGGGGTCCCTGGAAAGTCAGATTACCCTACTTGGTGAGTTCCAGGCCAGAGAGATCCTATCTCAAAGAAACAAAATGGTGGATAGCATCTGAGGAATGGCACCCAAGTTATCCTCTAGCCTCAATGCATACACATACACACATGCATATAAAACCACACACATGTATTCTTGCACACAGAGAGAAGGAGGGAGAGAAGGAGAAGACGAGACCAAGTGGGGTAAGGGGAGAGGGAGCAGGAAGACAGCTGTTCCGGTCCTAGAAAAATCAACCACTGAAGTCCTACTGGTGTCTTCAATTCCCATGGCTGAGTGTTCACTGTGTGTTTCACACCACTGCATACTGTATGTAGTAAAGACAACAATCCTGAGAGACAGCTAGGGTTCTGACCTTCATTTTTTTTCAAAGAGCAAACTGAGTCATAGAATGGTGAGCAACCTTGTGAGGTCACAGGGGTAGGAACATCAGGGTCAGAATCTTAGAGGACTGGCTCTGAGAGAACTGACTCTATTGGGTTAACTGCTCAGATCTGTACATGTATACATGTAGGTGTGCATGTACATGCATGCACCCAAACATGTATGCATGTACACATGAATAAACAAGCATGCACAGGCACAAACATCCACAAATACACAGTCCACATGGAGATAAAAGACATAACACAGTGAAGTCTAAACACCCTTCTGTAGGTACATACCACAATAATACTTGCATAACTATTTTGCCACATCACAGACATTTAGTGTTGCCTTGACATAATTTTCCCATTCATCTGAAAGGCAAAATCTGCATTCATAATAATTAAACAACTACTTCATAATCAGGTAACCCGTGCATCAAGAGGACCTGATGAATGATCCCTCAGGCAAACATGGATATGTGTGTGTGTGTGTGTGTGTGTGTGTGTGTGTGTGTGTGTGTGTGTATGTATGCATGCATACATACATACATACATACATATATATATATATATGCATACATACATACAAACACATGAAAAGCACTATATTATTTGACTCCGGTTTGGAATTGATTATAAACCAACAAAGGGGAAAGTAAATCTAGCATTAGACAAAATTCTCGATGTGAGTTATTAAGTTAGAATCATTTGGTGGATAACATATAATAATACTGTCGACTAGTTTGATAGAATCATCACTTTGTAGTCACCCATGTAGGCCTTCCAACCTATGTAGGACTCACTTCCCTCACAATTTTTGCAGTAGGAAGCAGAAGGCAGTGTCAAGCCACCTGCTTCTGACTTTGGCTTCACTTTCTCAATCAGGAATCTGGCCTGTACATGGTCCCAACTTCTCCCTCTCAGGAAAAGAAAACAGCCAAAAGGGAGGAAACAATAAAGAATCAGAGGTGAGGCACAAAGGTTAGAGTTAAGGAGGACAGTTAAGATTGACTTTTCCCTTCCTTCTGTCTATGTGTCTGTGTGGTGTGCTTTTCACGGTAACATGTAGAGGCCAATGGTTGATATCAGGGCTATCTCTGGATACAGTGCACTTTACTTGCTAAGTAAGTTTCTTGGTGACCCTGTAGTTCACTTGGCCAATCTGCCTAGTAAGTTTGCCCCGGAGATTCTCTCTGTCCCCTCCCCACCCCAAGCCCTGGGATCATTCATGCCACCTTCTTGGTCACTTTTATGTGGGTCCTGGTTGTCTGAAATCTGATCCTCACATTTGAATTGTAAATGCTTCATCTACCGAGCCACCTGCCCAGGCTCAAGGGTGTACTTTATTATTGAACACACAAGGCAAGCACTCTCATGAATGAGTCCTCCAATTACAAGATGCTAGCCACCATGAAATGTCTTCTAAAAATGACTAGAAACACACCTACAGCAAAATGTGAATTATAACTGGGTGTGGTGCCATAGCCTCCCAACACTTGGGAGGCTAAGGCTACCTATCTGAAGATAGTTTGAGACACATAGAAGGATGAGCTATGTAGTGAGATCCTCTCTCTAAAAAAACTATAAAACAGCACATATATGTATATACACATATATCCATTTACACTCCCATATTACTGGAGGGTGCATGATCTTACCTATGACCAGAGTCATAGAATGTCTTTAAGAGAACTAGGGATTCAAGTTCCATCAAGGAAACTTATGTTTTTTCCACCACAACTCAATGCTGGTTTTCAGTTGAGCTCTTGTTGATAATTTACTGAGAAGAAACCACATGATTTAAGCCAACGGGAGAAATTTCAACCCTGAAAAACACTCACAATGCCAATGCCTTCAACTAGATAGAGCGGGCTCTCTTGGTGTGTGTGTGTGTGTGTGTGTGTGTGTGTGTGTAGATTATCCTCACCCTTGCATGCATGTGTGGAGGACACAGATTAATGATGGATATTCTATTACTCTCCACCTTAGTGGTTTTAGACAGGGTTTCTCATTAACCCAGACATTTGCTATTTCAGTTATATTAGCTGGCCAGCAAAGCCCTAAGAATCCTCGTGTCTCTGACCTGCTACATCCCTGGGCTTACAAACAAAACTTTGGTTTGTAGATGCTGGGGATCTGAATTCAGCTCCTCATGTTTGCACAGCCTGTGCTCTTGCCTGTAGAGCCCTCCAACCCTCTTTCTGTCAGCTTTGGATCCTCAGATGGTGACTATGGATTCGTAAGCATCCTCAGGCCTGGTGGCTTTGAAGTGAGGCTCTTCAATTTAGATCCCAGCAGGCACATGAGGTGGGAAAGGGTGGGGACTTTCCTAAACTGGCACACAGCCAAGTTCAACCTCCAGGAGAACCACGCTTTCAAACTCTCCACTTTAAGATGTACTGGCATGTGCTACACTGACTCAGACATTCCCCAAATCACCTTTTAAGATAAGTCTAGAGATTAACCCCTAGATAGGTGAACAAAATGAGTCTCCGCACAGAGAGGGGGCTGCCTCACTAAAGTGCAGAGCAGGAGCCAGCCTGAATCCAGTAAGTGAGAATTAAAGTGAGACCTGCTGTGTCACAAGATGGATTGTACTGCATGAAAGATGAGTTGGAGTCCCACTATTCAGCTGGTGTCTTAGACTGTGACTGCGTTTGAACATAAAGTTGCTTCTGGTATAGTTAGGTAAGATGCAATCATACTGATGAGGAGTGAGCCCTTCATCCAAAAAATGATTGGTGTCCTTTTAGAAGATTGGAGCAGAGTCACACAGGGAGAATGGTGTTGCAGATATCAAGGAGGATGGAGAAATACTGTAAGTTAAAAGGACATTTGGCCAACAGCACACACACACTGGCAAAAGATATAAAAAGGGTTCTGCCCAGAATCTCAGAGAGGTAAAATCTTACTAAATTCTGGATCTCACACAGCATCCAGAACCATGCAAACCAATTTCTTCCAGGTGGTTGTGCTTAGCCACTCTGTGGGTATTATTGCAGCAACTTTAGGAAGGCAATTTGCATAAATGGGATTGCCAGGTAAAGCAAAAGATGCCAAGATAAATTTGAATTTCAGATAAAAATTAAAGAAAGGTTTAGAAGTAATTAGCATGTCTCATGAAGTGTTTAGCACATACTTGTAACTCAAGGTTATTTTAAATTTTTGTTTGTGAATTATTAACAACTTCACATGGTATCAAGCACAGCTTTAAAAAATATTAGCTGTTGTCAAGATGTCCCAGTAGCTTGACAGTAACAGGCAATGCTACATTGTGTGTGAATAAATCCATACATTCTACAGACATTCTGAATATTTTTTTAGACAACCAAGAAGAGTTGGGTAATAATATTCATTTTAACATGGACTAAAATCAGAGCAACATCAACATTTTAAAAATAAAGATGAAATCCAATAACCTTGCAATGGCAGGACCACGGAGACCCTCTCTGATTCCCTGGGATGCTGAGGTTCCCTTCTCATCATATCTAGGCTGCTACTTGTGCGTGCCTAAATGTGGTGTGAAAGCTGCATGTCTGGGCATGCCCAGCTACCTTGGAAAGCCACCGTGTCCCTGCACCCTGTTCCCTCCTTAAATGCCAGTATGTGATTTTCCCTATGCTCCCATCCACCCCTCCTGCTGGGGCCACAAACTGATAGTGACAAACTCTGTTGATTTTATTAGCCAAGCAGATGTTGTTGATATCTGGGAGATCCACGCATCACTGTTTCAGTGTGGGAACTGAACTGTTTCCTTTTCCTCTCCCTCCTTCTCCACAGCTTCCGCCCCAAGTGGTGGGCTTCCTGCCATTCTTTTAGGGAATTGCGCTTTTCCCGAAAGTGGGGTGGGGCCTCAGGGTAACATGATCTTAGCATGCAGACAAAGATATTCTGGCCTGAAGATTTTATGATGCTGCCTGTGGGAAGAACAAATTCTGAGTGTGACAAGTTCAGGAAGTGGTTGAAAAGGAGGATAGAAAAAGAAAATGTTTCTGTGTATGTATGTGTGTGTGTGTGTGTGTGTGTGCGTGTGTGTGTGTGCATGTGTGCATGTGTGTGTGTGTGTGTGTGTGTGATGCACATGTAGGGGGCCTTATAAGTAACTCTTACATTATATATGCAAAACCCTGATAGGTAAGTAGTAAACTCTAGTGTTTATGGATAATTCATCAACTCCACCAATATTTATTGACAACTTACTGCCCACCAGCAACTGGCAATCTGGAGCTGAATGTGAAGACAAACCAGTGTTACCCTAATGGAGATAGACAGTAAAATAGACAAATAAAAGTCAATTATTGGGGAGGATGTAACAGTGGCCTAGTGAGCAACTGGGCTAAAGTGATCTGCTTTAAGAACATGTCTCTGTGGGGAGAGCATTGGGAGGGGTCCCAAGGAAAGAAATGTGGCTATCTAAGGGAAGTTCCTGGCGAACCCCAGAACTTTCTGAGAAGGGTGTGGTTCTATCCTTCTGTGTTCCCGAAACCTCATTCCAGAAGTCTTTGAAGGAGTTGGATATTGTAGGAGAATAGAGCTCTGAATAGCTATTGAACGAAATGGTAGAATGTCCCTCTTCTGTCACTATACCCTTCTGGTTATTAAATGGATGTCCTACTTCCTAACCTAGAACGCTTCTCACTGTCAAACATGTTTCTATCTATGATGATAGGACCACTCTACTTGCTGAGAGAAACTCTCTCTACTGTTTCTGGACTGTTTCTATTTCTTTGAATGAATTACTCTCTTCTGCATGTTGTTACTTACTAAATAGTTACTAAATAAATCCTTTCTCCTGCATCTCAAAGGAATCTAGATATTTGAATAAATTAATTCCTTCGTTCTGCATTTGGAGTGGTTCTAGATGTGTGCCACTCTTGGAAGGATTGGGGAAACAGGCCTTTGTGTCATTTTCTGCACACTGTGGCTTGAATGAATAGCAACAGGGGAAGATGGCTCTGAGCTTTAGAGATTATGACAAAAACTCAGGTGATGAGAGTCGGGACTATAGTATATGGAGGAAGATAGCAGGGACAAACAAATGTACTAGATTTGGGTTATCTAAGCTAAACCTTGAGTACTCTAACCATCAGTGGAAATCATGGTGTCTTCCGGGAAGATTGTAGGTATAGGTAACAATACGTAAAATCACTCAGTGTAGCGCCTGGGTTTCTGTACAGGAGTTTCTCTTTCTTCTTTACTGTTTTCCAATACAAGGGGGAACCACATCAACCTAGCAGGCAAGTGTTTGTTGAAACCTTATGCTGCCAAGCTTTGCAAGGAGAAACATGACAAAACACATTCCGACGCTTGATCCCCTCATGTATCATGAAGGATTCCATTACCAGTAAGAAGCATGCCATTCACTGAGCTTTGGATGTGAAATTCATAACCCATGTCCAATTAATCATGGAGATGATGGGGAATAATAGTGGTAGCAGGTTTCAGGTTCAGGAGTCCTGTTCAGGTCTCTACCTCTCAACTGCCACATACATTGTGAAGGATCCATTCATGGCTATGGTGTTATCAATTTTAAGAGTGTCCAAACTGTCCCTCAGCCATATGACAATGTTGTCTTTTGATAGCTGTGAATTTTAGAAACAGTTTGACAGACAATGGCAATCACACTCACCTGCCACCTACTCTGTTCACCTCTGTTACCCACAGGGCAGTTGGTTAGGTCCTTTTCTTGCCCAGTCCTTGATTGTCATCTTTGGAGAATAGAGTCGTGCTTATTTTTGATTTGTTTGGGACTGTTGTCATGCAATAGCTGTTCAACAGAACAAAGCAAAAACCAAACTCAAAACCTGACATGCACTGCCAAATTATAGACTCACATGTAGCCCTTCAGCTCACAGGATTTCCTGATTATATGCAAAAGGACATGAACACAAAAGACTTAACAGAGGTTCACACCTTATCTGTCCTGTTTGCCTCCCACTCCTCCATTCATCCCTCCATGTCCCCACATCTCTGTATGTCTTTATGGTAGAATTCCTTCCACTTTCCTGCTCTACACTGTGGTTCCCAGCCTGGGGCTAATAGGAGGGATCATATCAGTGGTTTGGAAGTCTCCACTCTTTAGAGCTACTACTGCTTCTCAGACCAGGTGGTCATCAGGATCAGATGCAGTTCATGGGCCCAACTTGGCTTTATGAGTCAGAGCTCAGTAAAAGCCGTCAAGGGAGACTTAATCTACTTAAATGCTCTCCACTTTGGGGTCCCAGATGGTGATGAGGCCAAAGCAAAGGTGTCAGACTATGTGTGGTCTTTAAATAGGCTTTTTATGATTGTCACAGGAGCTGAGCTTGGGGCCTGGACCCATTCCAGTTGGTAATTGATAATTCCAACTGGTAATTACGTGCTCTGGGTGGTTTCGGTTGGCATTCTGAACATCCTGTCCTCAAGTGGGGAGAGGTGTTCCTGGTTTCATGCCAGAGGTGGCTCCATTTCAAGCCCCATAAAGTTTCTAAATACCTTTGGAATGCTGCAGGAAGAAAGATGCTGCCCTTGTTAAACATGAAGACTTTACAAAAGAAAACCCATCGCTCTCTGATAATGGCAAGTTTTTCTGGCCCTTATGTTTCTTGTTCAAGGAAAATGTCAATTAATAAGGTATACACACATACTGGCCTTTCCAGGAACTAATTCACATGATTGGGGATAAACAAGGAATCTGCTTATAAACCACTGTAGTCTTCTGACTATAATGTCCTTCCAGATCATTCCCAATAATTCTTTCCTTTACATCTTGTACGTTTTGGTAAGTAGTTAATACACAGTCATGGATGGTAGCCTGCTTGCTCCCCTCTATCCAGCCCCATAGATCTATCTAAAAGGGCCTGAGCTTGTGAACAATTCTGCTTGAATGAATACTGGCCAAGACTTACAAAACAAGAGGAACACAATTGTAGCCTTCCTCTACCTATTCACTGAAAGGACTTCTAAACCCAAATTCAGCTAAACGGGTAATGTGGCAATCATGGAGGTGAGCACAGTTGAGAACTTTGTGTGACAGCCTCAAGTGAAACAGCTCTCACAACTGTCCACATTTCCTGAGAACACACCAGGCTCGTTAGAAGCTAGTGTTTGAGCCATCACTTATGTACGTGGCTCTCTGTTGCTCTTTAACAAATATGCATCTATGCCTGCAGAAGATGGGTCAAAACAATATATTTTTTTTAGGGGTATTTTACTTCACAGCTGGCAACTGAACTGAGTTCAGCTGGATGGATCTGAAATCAATTTTGCTACAATGGTTTGGCTATGAAATGTCCTCACATAGGTTCTTGCGTTTGAACATTAGGTTAACAACTGATGGTGCTGTTTTGCGTGGTTCTTGAACCTGTGGAAGGTATTGTTCCTAAATAAAGGAAGTGATTTCCTCAGATTTACAGTGACTTCCTTCCTTCTCCTGCTTTTATCCCACTTGAGAAGGGAGGAGAGGAATCTTAACTGCACACTTTCACCTCGAGAAGCTGCTTGATCTGAGATAAATCCTCCCTCTCTAGGGCTACTTGTGTTGGACATTCTGTCACAGTGAGGGAAGACAGGAGCAGTGCTCTTGCTTAGATTCTCTCAAATGGCAATAGTCAAAGAGAAGCTAGGACTAGGGGTTTCTGAAGACAGGATCCGCATGTGTGCTCTCCTTCTGAGTACTGGTACGGTCATTGTTTCCTTGGAACTTCTCCACCTGATCTACCCAACACAGTAGCTGGATTTCTAACACAGCAGCTCAGAGATCCAGGGTGAAGGTTTGAAGACAGGAGAGGCAGGAACATCAAGCATGTTGAGAGCAACACTGAGTAACTCTCTCTGTGTTATGTAGCTAAGGGTAAGTGTAGGAAAGGACAGTCTGAGTGAATATAGGGACATGTGGTCCAATGGCCCACCCTTGAGGAAGAGCAAACAGCTTCTACCACAGGATGATTGAGCTGCCATTCAGCAGAGATCTGTCACCTCAGCTCATTTTTACTAAGATCTGAGGTCACCCCTTATCGTTTTGCTCCACAGTTTGGATTTTCCCAGCATCAGCATTGATCATTGTGCTGGCTTTTCATCTTTTTTGAAAGCTTATGTGGACTTCCTTGCAACCTCTATCTGATGGGAATTCATTGCAACATCGAGGCCAATATCATACAGTAACTGCAACACACTAGAAAATGGCATACATATCCCTTTATTTAAAAAAGGAAATAATGAAATGTGTATATCCATAAAGAAAATGTCTGAATCAATACACACTAATAAATGGTGGTTTCTTATTGGCTCTAAAAATCTTTGGCTATTGGGGAAGGATAACAGATATTCATTTCATTTTATACTTCTCTGCATAAAAGAAAAAAATTGTAATCAGTTTGTATCTCTTTCATACATACATACATACATGCATACATACATACATACATACATACAGTGATTGTTCTGTACCCATCATTAAATGTCATTAAGTGGAAGTGTTCAACAGCCCTCAAACACTGGTCAAAGTTTACAGAATGTTTATTAGAAGTTTGGATTCTCATTTTCAAAATGAAAGGGGTATGTCTGGGCTCTACTTAGCCCCCTTCCTTTCTTGTGCTGAATCTTGAGAACCTTTTTCTACAGAACCCCCAATCTGGCTCTTCTTGCAGCTAGCTACATGCTAGCTGAAAGCCACCCATGTAGGATCCATTCTTGGTGTACTAAAGTGTCTCTTGTGTATCCATCAGATAAATTCCCAGAATGCCTTTCTCCCTGAATGGGCAGAAAACAACCTCATTGCACATATGCTTGATCATTCAAAAGGATCATTTCTAGATTTTATGTGTTTTTTATTATAGACTCTTACCTGCAATGGCAGAGCTATGTAAAGTAACAGTTTCAGGGCTGATCAATGTTGAGGGCTCTGTCAGAATGTGCAAGATCTGACTCAGCTCACTAAACCCACACTTCCAAGGCAGGGGAACAAACTCTATGTTCAGAAAGCATTTGTCGAATAATTTTCTGCTGTATTTTTCAAGTCAGGTACGCACACTGAACTGGGAGCTCATTGTCTCAGCTAGATTGGCTGGTCAGTGATGCCCTGAGTCTACATGTCTCTGCCTGAACAGCAGAGGTCACTGACATGTGCCGCCTCATCCAAGTTTTTGCATGGACCTGAACTCAGGTTCTCATGCTTTTGCAGCAATCACTTTACCCATTGAGTCATCTCCAGAGCCCCCTAATTTGTGATTTATTAATTAATATTTTCACCATCAGCACTGGTAACTAAATGTTAACCTGGGAGAAAATGCAGAGACAACATGATGCATAAAGTCCAGCATGGTAGTTAATAATCATTGACCTCATATGTTAAAGGCAAAGGGTTTGAGACAAAAATACGTTTATGCCTCTTTAAATGGGAAGATCAAGTTTGCATACGCATGCATGCACATGCATACATATGAGGGAATAGAATGAAAAATAAAGGGTTTATATAAGTAAAGCTGGCACTGGATAAGTTCTCCTTTGAATTAACACCAGATACACTTCCTGAATTCTCATCTGGAGTTGAGAAATTACCACCAAGTGCCATGGAAGATAGACTATGTAGGATGCTCTAACATCTGGACCTTGCACAGCGAATATCATCAGAGTTTATGGAAGGAAAGACATACACAAAATAATTTCAATGTTAGGTTCATCTCTGTGCAGTGCATTAGGTGCTGGGAAGCAAAACAAGCAGTTTGTTGGGGCTCTCAGGGAGAGGAAAGACACCCTACAGAGAGTTATCTGAGAACAAAGCAGAGGGAAAATAGCACATTCAGATGGGAACGTCCTTTAGAAGGTCCCACATAAGAGCAGTTCTGTGAGGCAGCAATCAAAGGTGTTTGCTCCAGATGTACAAATGTGAGAGGACCCCTAAGTCCTGCTGTGCTCCCCTTTACTCCTCCTTATGCTGGGAGGAGGCTTCACTGTCACCTCTGTGACTCTTGGAGGCCCCTGAAAGGTTATAGTAATTCTCCTTTGCTTCAATTGCCCCTATTTTCTTTTACATGCATAAACACATGTGTAAAAGCCACAGGACAACCTCAGCTATCCTTCAAGCACCACCCACCTGACATGATCTCTCACTGGCCTGGAACTTGCCATGTAGACTATGCTGGCTAGCTTCCAGGCTTCATGAATCCACCTTTCTCTGCCTCCCCAGTTCTAGAGTTACAAACACGTGTCACCACACCCAACATTTTCTTTCTTTCTTTTTTCAATTTAGATTCTGGGGATCCAATTCAGAGCTTCATGTCATCTCCCTAGTCCTCAACTCTACTTTCAGATTAAGTGTATTTTGGCGGTGAACGGGGGTGGGCTATGTATAAACTTCATCTTTAAAGTGTTTCCAGGCAAAACCACTGTTGTCATCTGGAGAACCCCATTGCAGAACCTCTGGCCTTCCTCTTCTCAGATAAAGACTTTAAATTCCTGTTGAAAATGTTGAGTAAAGATAGAATTGACAGAAGTACCCTGGTGGTAAGCAAATCTTTGCCACTGGCCTGCAGTACACCCTGAAGTGTGGTCAAACTACTCCCCCCAACTATCTTTCTCCTATCAGCTATCTTATGGCCAAGCTGGGAGGACCCTGCCCAGTGCTATGCAGACTTTTACAGTACTTAGAACACACACATGGCCACAGAGATAGTCAGAGGCTTTGTAATGTACATCTAGATACCAGGGACTTGGCATCAGTTAAAAGGACTTGTACCTGCATTAATTATTCTAGCACGGGAGTGTCTCAAGGAGGATCAAGTAGCTTGTTATGAAGCCTCCTTGCCTGCAACCAGATACCAGATTAGGAGGTTCTGGGTTCTAATTGTGCCGTCAACGCCAATCAGACACAAGTTTTTCTATTTTTTTGTTGTTGCTGCCGTCAGCATCCTAAACTGAGCCTCTTCATCTTTGAAGTGGGGATGAGGTTGCTCGATTGTCTCAGCACTAGATGCCCAGTTGCTGCCTATTAAATGCTAATTAGAACATGATAAGTACAATTAGAGGGTCCAAGATGACTGTTAACACCTTTCCAGCAGGGAAGCAAAACCAGTTTCCCAACTAAAGGGAGAATAACCTGGAAGCAATCAGTCCTGAAAAGCCTGTTTGCCAAGGTCAAGTCCCAGGTGTTTTAGAGACTACCTTCGTACTTTTTGAGTTTGCTGTGTGTCTTATTTCTCCACTCTCCCTGAAGGCACAGAATGTGACACCTTGTACATATGTCTGGTCTATCCTGAGCCCAGAATAACAAATAAGGGACTTGATGAGTGACATGAACAGGGCTGCTTGGTTTTGCTTTGTTGGATTGTGAGAAATCCTAAAAAAGTGAGTGTTATCTCAGCCTTGCCAGGATTTCAGTTTTGCGTTCTCTGAGACTCTGGTGCTCCCATCCCTCATAGGAATGAGAAGGCTGCTGTCATTCTAGCCATTCCCAGGTAGAAGGAGATGGACAGACAGGCTAGGCCTGTAACATTTTCTTCTAGGAAAAAAAAAAAATGAACCCGTTTCTTAGAGAACACTCCCTTTCCTAGAAGCTCTCCCTTTCAACTTCATTGACAGTTGAGTACTATAATTACCACAGTTGCAAAGGGATCTGGGCTAGCAAGTGTGTACCCAGGGCCTGGTGTGGACAAAACGAAAATGTGAATAAGGAGAAATGAGTCAGTTTGTGTCCAGAGGTGTTCCAAGTCCAACCAGCAGCTGCATTTGGAACTGTGCCTGATTCAATTGCAAATCTTCTTTGCCACTTAGCAGTGCCACTCTGCTTGCCCATTTAGGCTTTCTGAACCTCTATGTTCACATAGTCTTAGAGGCAATGCTCCTTCATGCCTCCAAGGATATTTATGAGGGTTCAGCAACATCACACATGTAGTCCTTAGCAGTGTCAGGCACAGGGTGTCTGTGCAGAACCTACCCTTGGTTTAACATTAGCAGTGACAACATGGTTCCTCTGAGTCCACGTGCACCTGAGCCCTGAAACAGGGTGCTCCACTCTTCCTAGAGTCCTGGTGGAAACCTAGAAAAAGTACCTGATGTCCCTGTGGTCAGGTGATCCCAGGGCCCCTCTGGTCTTTGTGTACCAGGGACTTTGTTCATCTCTGTGTTCAGATCTGAAAAACCTCCAGACAGGGTGATCACATCATGGCTGACCTTTAGCTTCAAGAGCATAAACCCTTCTAGTGTCTTGTTTTTCTAGGTCAGAGTCCTTGCTGCTGGCTCCCAACTCACATGGGCTGGCTCAGTGCCAACTGCTGTCCCAGAATGAGGAAGGGCAGGAACTAATGACCCCCAATTGATATGTAACTTGCCCTAATATTGACCCTGGCCTCATGGTTAGTGATTCTCATTGCAGAGTAAATGATTGGTCTGTGTTGGCTTTCACCCTATTTGACTCTTCCTGGGTTGGAACCATGACATACAGGAGCAGTCCTCTGCATGGTATACCAGGGAAAACCACACATCTGAAGCTTGGTGGACATGGTGGCCAATTTTAGAATGTGTCTGCTAAATCTCTAAGGAAGTCTGGCTGCTCTTCATTAAATATAACTATGACCACACCTTATTGGAAATGTGTTCGTGCCACATAGCTTCAAGGAAATACTGATAATAATAAGTGAGATCGATATTCATTGGACACACAAGAATGTTCCATTCATTTCTTTCTCAATTACTAACTCCTACACATCTGCTAAGCTCTATATACGCAGCCCTGTGGTTACAACAGAGTCTCTGCCTTTTGTGGGATGACAGGTTATTATTAGGTCTAGGTAACTAGAGATATGAGAGTGTTAGTTATTATTAGGACACGTAATGTTCATATTTACTACATAGTAGAAGTCATATTTTGACACCCATCATCATTTTTGTTCTTTTCAGCATCTGAAGATCAGAGTTAAAGGAACATATCCAAGGTCACACAGTTGGTGCAAGTCATGGGTAGAAGTGGAATTCCCTCCTGGCTGGTCCAGAGTTCACTTTCTTTACACCAGAGATGGGCTATATCCAGCCAAATTACAATTCTACCTCTTAACACCTTGTAGATGCAGTCAAGGTCCTGCATGGTGGACACTGTTGATCTGCAAACGGAGTTTTAAATCACCCATTTCACAGGATAGTCATGAAAGGTGATGAGCTGAGTATGCAAAGTGACTGGAACGGTCAGCATATGACCAGATCACTTTCCATGCCATATAAGAGCCTGTGAGTTTGCACGCTGTGTTACTAGAACATTGAATGAAGCCCCATCAGAGCTGTAGAAGAGACAGCAATGCTGATGCTGGATGGGCAGATAGGACCTTACAGAAGGTAGAAGGAAGGAAGAAGGTAGAAGAGACCATTTTCATGAGGGCCCCAAGAGTCTGGCAGACATGGCCAGCTCAGAGTGACCCACTAGCCACCTAGGACAATGGGAAGACAACTGTGCACATGTGGAGGAAGCAGGAGCGAGGGCGTCTGCAGAGGAGGGTGAGTACTTCCCTAAGAGTGGTAGGAAGCTGCTAGAGAACAGGAAGCCAGCAAGCAACTCCCACCTCAGGTAAGAATGGAACGTTCTAGAACTACAGCAGGTTCATGCTAAGACAAGTGTTTCTTGTTGACAGATGAAATACCATTTCCTCCTTTCTGTCTCCCTTCTGGGTCCTTTCCTTTCTCCCCTTCCCCTCCTCTTCCTTCTCCCTTCCCTCCCTCCCTCTCCTCTCTGCCTCCTCCCCCCCCCCTCTCTCCTGCTCTTCTCCCTCCTCTCTCTCCTCTTCTCCTTTTCTGTTCTTTCCCCTTTCCCTTCATCTTCTCTCAAAGAGAAGTCTCCAGGGAGAGTCAAACTTTCTACATTTAACCTTATTCCTCAGAGATCCCACACTTTGTGATAGCCCAAAGGGACTACGAAATGTTCTAAACTTTCAAGGAACTTCCCATCTATAGGCAAACACAATATCACCCACAGGATTATATGTTACAGCTGATGTACTCAGGTCATAGAGCTAACATTGCTTTACAGGTCCACGGGCTCTGCAGCCTGCAAGAACAATCTCCAAGGGAGTATAGAGCCAGCCCTGACCAGCTGAGGTTTACATAAAAAATGTTCCCCAGGATCAGAGAGCTATCCCACCAGGAGTGACATCTCAGGAAGAAGCTGCAGTTGAGCTGAGGGACCTGTCAGGATCTCTTCACAGATTCTTCTGTTCTCAAGAAAGCACCAGGATGGAAAAATGAGCTTGATGGCCCTTGGCCTGGCCCAAAGGCCTCCTGCCAGCCCCAGGGAAGAGAGCCTGCCTCCACTGTTTCCCAGATCCATGTGGGATATCACAAAGGAGCTTTTGAGGATAAACAAATGCAGAATTGAGAAAATAAGGAAGGAGCTGGCATGCAAAGAATGTGAATATTTAGAAAATGCTGGGGAGGAGAGACAGAGTGGTCTGTTTTGCTGGAGGCTGGGTGGCTGGTAGCCTGGGATAGGGAGAAAGGGAAGGAAAAAAACCATCTTGGTGGTGGCAGGGATCAAGCTCCTTCAGAATTGACTGTTTCCTAGTGCCTACACAAGCTAACAAGCTAAGAACATGGAGAGAATAGTGAGGAGAGCAACACCTCCTTAGATCAGACGCTGGCTACAATGAAACTGTGAAAGTTACACCATAGTGGACAATATAGGTTTACATCTTAAGAATGTATCATGTTAGTGACTGACTTCTAACCCTGGATCCAACACATTTACCTAGATGAACTCTGAAAGTTACTGAAAAGCCCACTTTAGTTTCCAACCAGATAGGTTTGAGTTTTTGTCATAGAGAGAGAGCATTTGATAACATCTGGAAACAGTGTTGGCCGTCACAAGTGGGCTTGGGGAAAGGGATGCTATCACATCAATGTGTCAAGCCAGGAATCCTGCTGATACATCACTCAGGATGGTCCCCCTGACTGTGGCTGCTCAAGCCCCTCCCCTCCCCAAGCCCTGCCTTGTAACAGCAGGAAACTTTAAGCCCTAAGAGGACATCAGAATAAAGTAGCACTGAGAAGTTGGAGGTGATGCTTGCTATGCTTGCCCTGTTGTATGATGCATGTTGGGGAAGTACCAACATTAACCACACTGATGGGTATAAACAGCATATCAATTGCATTGTTCTACTCTCTGGTTCATAATACCTTCATGCCTAATTGGGAAACCATGTTATAGCCAGATCCCGTGTACATTTTTTAGTGTGCATTTTTCACAGAGGCCTTGGGAGGTGGAAAAGACATCATTCACCCTGTCTTGGGTGTGAATGGACTCCCAGTGTCCTTGAAAACTCTTATGCTTTGGCCCACTCCTCACTAACTCTGCTTCCTGGGACAGAGGCCAAGTAGTGTTGTGACTATTTCTACCTCCATTAAAACAATTGTTATCATGTGTCTGGCACTTCATATACATTATTTTAATTTAATATTTTCTATAACCCAGCAATTAGATCTTATGACCGCCCAGATGGCCAAGGCTCAGAAAATATGAAGCAACTTCGCCCAAATTAAAGGGCTCTAGAGAAAAGCAGTAGCCAGATTTAATCTCATCTTCACTTCCCTCTGATAGAACATTCAAGGCTCCCATCATAGCCTTCTGGGTTTGAATAGAAATTCACAATGAGGTAATTGCCACAGTCTGGCCCCTTAAAATGCTAGGGTTTCTCTCTCCAGGTATCTGGCATTACGAATAGCCCTTATGTACCCAGTTGAACATACAGGTTTCATACATTGAGAATAGATATGAGTTAAACCTTGAGAGCACGTGTAGTGTTAGTCCTAGCATCAGCTGGGCTGAGGCAGGAGGTCACAACACGTACAAAACCAATCTCCAGGAAACAAACAAAAAAAAGAACACCAGGAAAAATAAAAAGAGTTAAATATCTGAGCATTTGTCACCATTTATTCAAAAGATATTAAAAACTCATTTTCTAGAACACTGATAGGTTCCCTCTCCACGTTAGCAACAGATCTATGCTTTTACAATCCATAACTCAAATGTAATCTTGGGAGAAATGTAAAAATGATCAACATGTTACTGGTGATGTGTGCTTATTTAATGATGCTGCTCCCATTGAGCAGGGGAATTAGGCCGATGGCAGATGAAGCTTTGAGTGTGATACCTGCAGAACTGAAAGACTTTGAAAGACATTTTTCTTCTGGGGACAACATGTGGCCCTGTGTACCTCTGTTCTTGGAGTTCCTTAAAAACACATTGGCCTTTCCCCCTTCCTTTCAGACTTGTGTTTCCAATGCCTCTTTATTTGTTCATTTTGAAGATTTCTCTCTCAATAGAATAGTAAAATAGTTCTCAAATTTAAGCCTGTGTTGCTACCTATGTTAGTTAATGTTTCATTTGTGGGTATGATGGAAGTATAAGCAGAGAACAGAGGAAGGGGCTCACATTACTCACAGCCAAATATTCTCTCTCTCTCTCTCTCTCTCTCTCTCTCTCTCTCTCTCTCTCTCTCTCTCTCTCTCTCTCTCACACACACACACACACACACACACACACATACACACACACACACACACACACGCTCAGTACATATAGTGGAGTACACACATATGGGTGCACACATGTACATAGGCACACACCCATATGTGCATTCATGTGTGGGGATGTACCTGGTGGGGGCAGGTTCACTGTTTTGTACACTCTAGGGGATTGACTACACTATTCATATATTCTAGTTTGAATGAGTGAGCTTAAAAAGCGTACAGTAAACCACAGTGATACAATGAAGATTATATAGCAGATAGATATAGACAGCAGAATATCATCATGGTAGTTAGAATGAGAGTGGTGGCTATAGTCTTGTATTTGAACGTTTGGTTGAGTAGATTAATTAAGAAAGGTTAAGAGGTGTGACCTTGTAGGAGTAGATGTATCAGAGTGGGTGGGTTTTGAGGTTTCAAAAGCCCATGCCAGGCTCAGTCTCTCTTTGTGCTTATGGATCGGGGTGTAAGCTCTCAGCTACTGCTCCAGAACCATGTTTGCCTGCTTGTTGCCATGCTTTCTATCATGATGAATCTGTACTAACCCTCTGAAACTGTAAGCAAGCCCCCAATTAAATTCTTTCTTTTATAACTTACCTTTGTCATGGTGTCTTTCACAGCAATAGAACAGTAACCAAGATGAACATCCAATCAAATGTTCAAAACTCCCAGCATAAATTATCTGGGGCAAGCCCCTCTGAGGTAAATGGAGTTTCCAGTAGAGTTTGAAGCAGAACTGAGTGTCTCCTGGAGTGGGGCTTCCAGGTCAAAGAACACAAAACAACAGAGAGAGGTGGCATTGTCAAATTGAGTGCTTACAGCATCCTGCAGCCATGGAGTGGGGACACTGAGGCAGTCAACTAGAGTTTGCAATTAAGGTTTCTTACCATGGCTGAACTTGTAGATTGTCCCTTCCATCACAGGCACCTTTACATCATGGAATCAAGAGCTGAACCTTTTCACCTTTGGAACGTTTCTGAGGTGCCAAACTTACCAGCAAAGTGCTGCAAGTAAGATACTGCATACTCCACTCTAAATGGACATCTGTATCATTACCACAACCCACGGGCTCAGTGGAATTTGTATAAGAGGATAAAAAAGAATACATGAGTCAGAGGAAAGAGAGGAGTGTTGTTTTTTGGACATGACATGGCTATCATGAACTTAGCATTCTGGTTACCTGCACAAGATCAAGCCATCCAAAATTCCAGCATGGGTGGAGAAGAGATTCCACCTCTAAATTCTAGAGCTGTTGTCAATTGATAGTTCCAGAGGTGAGGCCAGTGAAAGATTGTTCATGCTCTAGTGGAAGGCCCCACACTAATACACATGTGTGAACTCATAAGTACATTCAGTGAGTGAGCTAAACAATAAAAGTAAAAAATGATAAGTGGACATGGATTGGGGGCACGTAGAGTGGAGATCTATCTGGGGAGAGATGGTAGTAATATGGGTAGATATGATCATATTTCAGGTAAGGGATTTTCAAATAATAACTTAAAAATCAATACTTCTTCATTTTATGGAATTCAAGGTGTCAAGGGAAAATGATGTAAAAATTTAAAAAGTAACACATGCCATCAACAACATAAATCTACAAATGTTTAACATGTATCCATTTATTTTAGCCTTCTCTTAATGTATCTTTTAAAATGAATCTGAATTTAAATTGTTTGTAGGTTAGATGTCTGGTGTTAAATATTTAAATATAATTTGACACACAGCATTGAGCTAGTGACAACGTAGGGCAACTCAAAGCCCTCCTCGATTGCTGGGGATAAAATTGTGCAAACTGGAGGTCTCTGATGACACTGAATGGGTGCATATCTTCTGGTCCAGCCATTTACTTCTAGGCACACCTTCCATGTTTTCACTTTATTAGAGAAAGACATAGATATGACAATCATGACCACACTATGCCCAGTGGGTACCCTTGGTGACACTGGAATGATCAGCAAGAGTAAAATGAGTAATTTTCCCTACCAAATGGGTAGCTTTTACAGACAAAATATTCAGTGAAGGAAGCTAGAGACAAGAGACTATACTGGCTACCACTCTGCTGTAGGATAATCCTTCTGTATGTTTGAATTTGTATTATCTTTTATTCCCATTAGTTAATAAAGAAACTTCTTTGGCCTATTGCAAAGCAGAATAATGTTAGGTGGGACTGCCAAACTGAACATACAGGGAAGAAGAAGGGTGGAGTCAGAGAGATGACAGCCAGCTGCTAGAGGAACAAGATGTATTAGAGCACAGAAAAAAGCCAGAAGACACATGGCAACACACAGAATATTAATTAGTAAAAAGCCTGAACTCTAGGCCAAACAGTTTGTAATTAATATAAGTTTCTGTGTGATTATCTAGGACCACGTGGTTAGGAAATGAAAGCTCCACCTCCATTTAAACCACTCTTTATAAACTTCAAAACCAGAAAATATTGAACCAAAGTGTCATAAGTGGTTTCCCTGGTGAGGAAGCAATGGAGAATTCTATCTACTCCATTGTGCCTGGAATATTTCATTTGAATTTTTTTCCATCTAGGTACCCATTATTTGGTGTGATTAGTGTTTGTTACACTTCCATAAGACCTCTCCTAAAAATATCTGCCATCACATTTTGTTTGCTTAAATTCCTATTGTGAATTCAAACTAATAGCTGCAGATGCCCCACCTGGTAGATGTGCCACTGTTGACCCATTGTTGTAGGTGTTTTTCTCCTAGTTTTGTCCATTCTTTTCAGTAGTCTTTGGCAGCTACCTTTGTATAGACCTGAAAAGGTAAGATGGTCTATATTGATTTTGTTAGAATCAAGGCTGATAAGTGAACTGAGAGGGGTTTGGAAGCCCCAGTTGTATTCCAGGTGGCATAGAAAGGGCAGTTTCCATCACCATTCTTCCTGCTGGTTTGAATATTTGTCTGAAATAAGTCCCCACTATTGGAGCTCTAACACATGTGGGTTTCTAGAGTCTTCAGTAAGTGTGAATATTTTATCCTACTACCACCCTCCCAAGAGGGTGATCCCTCTCAAGAAAAAAAAAAATTGTTTTTGTTCCACTGAGAACCATTCTAAGTAAGAACATATGTTCCTCAGTTTGAATTCTGGTTCCTTAAGGATGGCTTTTCCAGTATGTTTGAAGCTAGTGTTCAAGACCCAATTTCCCAACTAGAGGAAAAACCAAACACATCCTGCTAGGCACAGGGGGAGCTGACCCCATGCAGAACATAGGCAATTTCATGTGCACAATGGATATTTTGTTCTATGTGGAAGGGCAAGCTGGAGGCCTGATGGGTCTTTAGCTATAATAGCCAAACATGTTTCTATGAGTTTGAGAACTGTTTGGGAAGATTTGCTCAGCTTTTTCAGGAAGAATTGTCAGTTCCCAACTAAGAGATTGGATGCTGAATCAGGGAAGGAATTGACAGGAATCTGTTGTGAGAATCCAAATGTATTCCTACCATGAATGCTGGGTGTGTGCTGGGAGCTCAGAGCTGTCCTTGTATTGATACTGGAACATCTCCAGAGTCACAGTCACTGAAAAGAGAAGGCCTCACTCTAGAAATAGAAAGAATTGATTCAGGATGTTCATTCTCACATTCAGTTCACCCTAAGAGGAGTTTCAGAATCCATTGGCAGGTGTTGAGGTATGGACAAATGTTCTAACTATTCCTCATAACAGGAGGAAATGGAGTCAAATTCTTTAGCATACTTGAGGGAGATTAGTATTTGGTGTTGCTGTTTGAAACAGCCTCAAGTAATTCAAGATAGCTTTCTGCTCATGGAGCAGAGGACAGTATTGAACTTCTTACCCTTCTGTTTCTACTTCCTGAATGTCATGACTACAGATAGGTATGTGACTCTGGGAAGGAAACTCAGAGCTTGCTGCAAGGCTAGGCTAGGTAAACACTCTAACAACTGAACTATATCCCATTCCAAAAAGAGAAATTCATTTCTAAACATCTTTCAACTTTGCTTATAATGATGAGGGACATTTTTATTGTGTGATTGCAATCTAATCCATGTCACTCTAACATGGTACAAGTCTTTTCTACATATGCAGCGACTGCAATAGACTCCTTGCTGGGACACTCACTGAAAAAGAAGGCAATGAAGAATGTTTATTTACAAAACAACAACAGAAATGAATCATTTTGTTTTACCATGAAGATTGTAGCCTCAACCCAAAGCAAATGAATAATGACCTGTCCCTTCTTTTGTTGGTTTTGAGAAAAGGTAGAATTCTTGGAGTGGTTTAATGGAGAGGGAACAGAGGAAGAGTTGAGAGCACAGAATTGTATTGTGGGGATCCTTCTTCTAGAGAGGGTTTCTAGGAACTTATAAGACTGCTCACCTCATTTCCCCACATGGGAGCAAATTATACACTTATCAAAATCCTTCACTGATTTTTCACATCAGTTAAATTTTATCTAGTTAAAATCAAAAGCAATTATTCCAAGAATGCACATGCAATTATAAACTTTTTTTTAAGTTTTTTCACATTCAATTTGTTTACTTATGTATGTGTGTACATATATGTGTGTACATGTGTGTATGAGTGTCCCCCACACTATATACAGCCTGCCTGTGAAGGTCAAAAGACAGCTTGGGGAAGCTGGTTCTCTCCTTCCATCATGTGGGTCTTGGGGAATGAAGTCAGAGTGTGGGACTCAGCAGCAAGCACCTTTACCCATGGATCCCTGACACTGGCCCCAAAATGCTTTTATTCCAACTGTAGTAGCTAAAATTACATAAAAATTATATTGAATTGTCAACGAGGGGATGGAAAACAGCAACATTCTCCCCCTCTCCCACATACATGAACAGGATTTCTGTGGCTACGAAAACAAATAAAGGTTCATGGGTCAAGATTGAGTAAGCTGTGGGTCAGGTGCTTGCTGCAGGAGCATGAAGACCCAACATCCACAAAACAAAACAGCTGTGGTAGCACTTGCTCATAATCCTAGGAAGGTGGAAAGAGAAGGATGCCTGGAACTTATTGGCCAGGCATCTTAGCGAACGGTAATCCCAAATTCCAATGAGAGAGCCTGTACCATAAAAATATGTATATCGTCTCAAAAAACAATGTATATATGACTCCTGAGGAACAGCATCCAAGGTTGGCCTCTGACCTTCAAAAGCATGTACCTGTATTCACACATGCATTCTACATGTAGACAATATTGAATCAATAATTTAATTAATCAGTTAATGAATTAAGTTGGGCCTGGCTTGGTAGTGAACACCTGCAATAGTGGTGAATGCCTTTAATCCCAGCACTCTGCAAAAGGCAGAGGCAGGCAGGTCCTCTGTGAGTTTAAGGCCAGCCTGATCTGCAGAGTGAGTTGTAGGCTTACCAGAGCTACACAGGAAAAAACAAAAACAAACAAACAAAAAAACTCGTCTCTGTCTTAAAAAACTAAAACAAAACAAAAAGGTTTGAGGCCAGCTGGGATTATGATATCATGCTGTTTCAAAAACAAATGAATAGCTAGGTGGAGAGGAAGAAGGGGAAAAAGAGATGGAGGGAGGGAGGGAGAGAGAGATGGAGGGAGTGAGACAGGTATTGGTAACAGGAGATGGTTCATTGGAGAGTTGAAAGGGATCAAGGAGATTGGATATGATCAATATATATTGTACACATTTATAAAATTTTCCAAGAATAAATTTACAACATTATTTTTAAAACATATAAATAAACAGGGTAGATTCCTGAATTCTAAATGGAAAGGAATGCTCATGAGAAAGGAGAGACACGAAAAGCATAAATGGAGAGTGGTAGGTAGATGTCTCTGTGCTTGTAGTGATATAATCACTAACCATCTCTCTGATGGGGGATGTCATTCTGTGTGCTGTGACTATGTGATTTTCTTATTGGTTGATGAATAAAGCTATTTCGGCCAATGGGCAGGCAGAATTAGCTAGGTGGGCAATCCAAACAAAGATGCAGAGAGAAGGAAGGCAGGGTCAAGGAGAGGACATGTAGCCACTGAGGAGGCGGGATGCCAGGGCATCACCTAGATAAGCCTCAGATTGGTGATTCCAGTGTCTGCAGGGACCCAGTGGGCTGAGAGAAACCAGAGAAAAGTCTTTTTCTATATCTCTCCCTGCAATGAGAGGCAGGAATGAGCTCTCATTTGACCCTCTCCTGACTTGTACTGATTTTTATAAATCAAATAAGTGAATAAAATAAAAGTGAAAAGAAAGGAAATATAGTCTGTTTCTTTGTTTTTATTAGGGTTATTTTGCTGTTTTTTATTTGCTTGCTTACACCTGAACAGAAACAGCTTGTAATGAGAGTCTTACTATGGAGCTGGCTCATTTTAAAGTGTGGCCTGAAGTTGGGAGCCAGGCTTCCTGATAGAGGAGAATCCCTCTTAGCTTTTTCATGGTTCCATACATAGAGACCTAGTTCCATTGTGATTGACAAGGTATCTTTTTTTTTTTTTTTTTTTTTTGGCTCTCATTGTACATCAGCCTTGCTCAGGGGGCAATGAGCATGCCTAGAGTGCCACAGCTAAATACACATTGTAGGAAGTCACTAAACCAACTCCCCAGCTAACACATTTGACCCTAAATCATAAGAAAAGCAGAGGCTCAGTGTGATCCCATGTCTTAAAGATGTCACCAGTTGAGTCCCACTCTTTGATCTCTTAGGAATATTGGTAACTATTTTGTTGTAAGAGGGCAGGTTCAAAACTCATGCCTTCTGGTTTCAAACTATTTCATAGTTGTTTGACTTCCTTGGTGTGTTCATGCTGAGTTTTCTCATCTATAAGATAGTGATCACAAAGCTGGCTGGCTGGCTGCCCTTTAGGGACTGTTGTAGAATTAATGAACAGCATGCAGTACAGTAGAGGAGGTGCCTGGCTTACAGAAAACAGACTAATAATTGCTAGCAACAATGGTTAACATTAAATCTGTTCTGCAACCTCTAGTGTACTGGAAGCCTCAGTTTCCCCAGTTATAAAATGGAGAACATAATTCCCTTTCTAAAGGGATTCATGATGTATAGATGATACCATGGATGCAATATCCTCACTGAGCTTAGTGGCTCAGCTTCTGTGGCAGTAGACATGATGTTTGTGAACTGACTGTTAGCACCCATGAGAAAGTGACCATCCTGGTTAAGAGTGACCTGGGGGATTTATTCATGAGTAAGACAAACAGGAGAAAAGAAAAGTTAGACATTCTTGTAGCCAAGAACTTGTGGACCTTAGCACAGAGGATGAAGAGGAAATGAGAATCAGAGAACTTTCTTGAAACTCAGGATCAGACAGATTGGGAGCTGGTATTTCACAACTCAGACTGAAAATCAGAGGAAGAGTCAGTAATATTGGAGCAAGAGTTCTCCATGCTGAGGAACAACCATGAGAGGCAAGAAATGCCCAATGTCCTCATCAGAACTGTGAACATAAGTGCTCTGCTCAGACTTCTCTACAGAAAAATGTCTTGGGGGAAGGAGCACCACCATGCTTGCTCAAGGGGAAATTCATCAGTTGAACAGAGAAAACACCATCATGACCAGTTCCTCCCTGCTTGAACCATCTGCAGCACCTGCAGTGGGTGAGAACTGTGCTGTTGGAGATATGTAAACCTTCCTATTTCATCAGTCTGTGTATTTATTTTCCACTCCCACTTGCAATTCTTGTACTATTTGACCTAGTATATAAAACTGCATTTGAAGTTGTATTTCTGAAACTTTACCCTTTGCAGAAGAACTCTTCTCTCTTCTAGGAAAGGCTATGTAGGATAATCATTAAAAAGTCCCCATAACCATGTCAACACTGGGTGATCACAGTGGCCCACCTATGAGTCCTGCCTCAAAAAATGGAGATCAGTTTCCAGAGCAAGCTGGGTGGCAAGACCAACATCAGAAGTTGGGGCATGATTTCCTGACTTAACAAGGTTAAAGAGTGACAAACATAAACCTTGAGTGATATGCATATATACTGACATGCTTGTGTGCCTGCACACATTTGAAATATGCACACACACACACACACACACACACACACACACACACACACACACACACACACACACCCCACAGGGAAATACTACAGAGCCAAGGATTGGCCTTATAGAGCTGGAATCTGGAATCCTGGACTTTTATTTTCTCATCTATAAAATAAAGAAAATGAGGTGTGTTGTGCATAGCATTTTAGTGAGGACCAAATGGGATCACACCTTGAATTCACTCCACACAGTGTATGGCACTGTGAGTCCTCAGCACACAGGAAATCATGTTTCCTTCTTTGTGGTTTTATCATTATGAGAAGACCCTCACTACCTCCTGTATGTGGAGAGGTGACTTTCAAAGTGTCAGGTCTGCAGTTAATTGGACAATGCCTGCTGTCTGGCTACGAGTCTTAATGACAAGTCATTACAATTTTAGCTTCTCCATCTGTAAAATGGAGATAATAACACACCTTGCAGGAGTGTTGAGGGGATTAAATGAAGTCATGTCTATGGAATGCCTGGCCTGGAGTCAGCACTCTCTTTAACATAGCAGTATTTAGACCTTCCTCTCTAAAAATCTCAGCACTTTGCTCCAAAGCAAGAATATCCCAATTCCCAATTCAGAGGTGTTTTCATTTGAGTTTGTTTTCATTTTTATTTTTAGTACTAGTGAATTTAAAAATGATTACTTCGATATTGCACAAAATATACTGCGTGATCAAGGTGAATTCTTGAGTAAATGTTTTGCTGTCTCAATTTGCATTGAGTGTCTACACATGGTTACCGTGTTGGCAGTTTACAAAAAAAAAAAAAAAAAAAAAAAGTCTTATTTACCTCATTTTATCTTTCAACCCAAACTTATTTTGGAGGCGGCTAAAAAAAAAAAAAAAAAAAAAAAAAATAAGACAAGGCTGAGAAGATGGTTCAGTGTATAAAGTGATTGCTGCACAAGTGTGAGGATTTGAGTTCAAATCCCCAGCGCCCATGCAAAAGCAAGATGCAGTGGTGTGAACCTGTCATCCTAATCTTGAAGAGGGTTGACAGGACAGGACGATTCCTGGGGCTCACTGCTCAGAATTAACTCCAGGAATTTTTTGTTTGTTTTGTTCTGTTTTGTTTGTTTGTTTGTTTGTTTGTTTTGGAGAGACCTGGAGAGAGAGAGACCTGCAGAGAGAGAGAGAGAGAGAGAGAGAGGGAGAGAGAGAGAGAGAGACTTGAAATCTCACTACTTACCTTGCTCTTATTTTTGTACAGTAGGTGTTCAACACAGATCTGTCCCGTAAATGGAATAACCCATGAGATCTAGTATGTCTCTTCATTTTTCAAACCTTTACTGGCTCAGGCTCTTTGGAGAGGAACATTTCCTGTTAAAATCTGACACAAGAGGCTAAGATAAAGGATAGTGTATTGTATCTTTGTCCACAGGCAAGGGAATGACAGTCTTGGGTCAAGGAGCCTAAAGACAGCTCTGTTGTGTGACATTTACAAGGGCATTCTCCTTCTCTGGATTTGTTTCTGAACTTGAACACTGAAGGATCTCCTTTTGTACTCTTCTTTATTTTTCTGTTTCTTGCTAGTAGCCAGGCATGGTAAGAAGTCAGAGCTGGGCTTCCTTGGGAAACCATGAAGACCAGTGTAGGAAATATTTTGCAATCACCCACCATGTAAATGATGTCAAGCTTCCAACCTTCCCCATGTCTCAGTGGTCCTCATCTTCAGGACAGCAATAACCAGAGCTTCTTGGGGTATCTCAAGGATGCAATGAGGTATGTGTCATCTCAAAGGTAGCAAGGACACTGGTGCATGGGAAGGTACTAGGCAATCGGTGCCCTCATTTCCAGCATCTGGATGACCTCCCTGGCTAGATATCTCAGTATTGAAGGTGACAGTCACAGTTCCCTTCCTCAGTCCTTTCTTGAGCCAATTAAGAGCAACCTCCAGGAGGACACTGCTGATGAAGTCAATAATATGAATTCAGTGTTTTGGAAACATGCACTTAGGTCACTCAAAGCACACTGGCCCCTTTCCACATGCTGTATGGATGCGGCATCTGATACCAGCCTGAAGACTGCTCCTTCCTCTCTCAAAGCTGACTTTATTGATTCCCTCATCCTAACAGGGGCAGAAGAGAAAGAAGCAACAAGGAAATGTTAGCAAAGAGGGAAATGGAGGCCACTGGGTCTTTTCTACACTCAGAAATGTGGGAGAGGCTGAAGGATTGGGAAGTGCCTGGATTAACCTGCAGCCCTGGCTTTTTCTTCTGTTTTCCAATCAATTCCCAGATGGTAGCCATTTTTAATTCTCCATTTATCTTACTTGACCAGGGTCATGTCTGTTTGCAGGGCAAAGATGAAAGAAGTGGTAGATAAGTGGCTGATATTGCTGGTAATAAATGAATATGAGCTTTAAGTCCATGTAATTAAAAATGTATGACCTCACATTTTGTTCCCTTTTAAAGTCCATGGTCTTCCCTTGGAATCCTGTTTGAACCACTGTTCACTTTCTTTTCAGTTATTGTTGTACTAAGAAAGTAATGAAGACCCAATAAAAAGTAACTCTCACTGGGCAAAATTAAACCCACACCAAGGAGTGAGTCAACACATTCCCTTGGCTTCTACAGAGCCACCAGGAGGGGAAAGGTGGCCCAGACAACTTTGGATTGCCTTCTGCAGGTGTTAAGCTCAGAGCCCAAACCAGGGATATCTCTACTCAAACAAGTAGACAAGAATCAGAAAATAAAACCAGGCCAACCTCACACAAGATACTTAGTCAGACCTGGGATCTGGCTGCCATAAGCAACCTAATGCTTCAGAGCCTGAGAAAGTCCATGTTAAATGGAGCCTTCAATCCATCTGTCAATCACCACCCAGCACCAACAAAGGGCTGTACAGAACTGCCCAATGACATGTGAGTGGAGAGACTGCCTCTTCCCAGAACTGACTGCATCCCAGAGGAAGCTTGTGTTTGTGGATGTAAGGAAATAAGCAAATGCAACAGAAATTACTACACAGAGGCCACTGTCTTAGCTTTTTCACTTAGGCCTTACAGAAACACAGGGAGCAGTATTACTTTTCCCATTTCACAGATGTGGAAATCGAGGCTTTGTGAGTGAATGGCTTCAAATCTTGCTCAGGGGCTAGGAGTCTCTGCTCAGCCTGTGGCTCATCTACTTTTCCCCCAATCACTCAGATGGGCGCAGACTGGAGATGAAACTTATTTAGTCTCTGAGCAACAAGAATAGCACTTCTGCAGGTAACTCTGAGTTTAACTATGCACAACTTTCCAAAAGAAGACCATCTTGGGCAGTGGCTGTACTGGACAAGAGACTCCCATAAGTTACTTCCTTATGCCATAAAGCAGCTTTGCACACGGCAGCGAAGCAGTTACCAACTATTTTGCTCAAGCAGGACTATTTACAAGTAGTAACCGGCTATCTGCTTCCTGTCATCTCCATCATATATCTTAAGGCAGAGAGATTGGAAGCCCATTACAGTCTGATATCTAATCAATACACACCGTATTCCTACAGCAGGAAGTAAAAGAATAGGCCCTGGGGAGTCAGAGTTCAAATTACTCTACTGTCAATTCCAGATAGCAGCTAATGATAGGCTAAGCCGGGGTAGGGTGGGGGTGTGAGGCAGGAGAGGGTGTGGGGAGGAGGAAGAAGTGACCATACTTTAATGGGATAGTTAATTCCAAGATCAGACATATATTCACTTTTGCCTCTTTGCAAAAGTACATGAAGTCTCTCAGCAGGTAGGAAGACGGGCAGATCCAGATCTGTGCCATGGGCTGGGCATTCCTTCCGACTCTAAAAAGCTTTCCTTCATACGGTGCCAAAATATATTTTAGATATACACCTGTGCCTCATATAATTTATATATGTTTGAGTATGAAATTATGTACTTGGATATACTCCCTTATCATACATAAAAAGTCTACAGGCACTTAGAGGTGCTGAGTAAACATTCAGGGGTTTGCTCATTCAACAAATAGCTGCTGGATGCCTATGTGCCAGTCAGGGTGTACGCCAGTTAACCACACGAAGCTTTCAGCAGTCACAGAACTTACTTTCTAGTTACGAAGGAACATCTTCATCAGTGTAGGAGTCTTCCAGTGTGGACAAAGGGGATGCAAAGACATCAGCCATGAAGGTGGGACCCATTGGCCCAGGGCAGATGCCCCAGCTCTCTGGCTGGTAGCTTTGTGTCTCTCAGAAATTAATGCAAACTTCCTGAGGCTCAAAGTCTTCATCTGTAAAATAAAAACAATGTCAACAATACTACAATGCCACTGCTTGGGCCCTCATAGGGGTAAATGAGTGGAAGAGCATTAGTGGATGTGTTCATTTCAGCATCAGCTCATAGTCATTCCTCAAAGAGCTGCAGAGCCAAGGAGATGGTAAAGTGATTGCTGCACAAGCCTAAGAACAAGGAATGTTTTCAAAGATAAAATTAAAGGATATTTCATATTATCAGAGAGTTTCCATTGGGACATACACACACACACACACACACACACACACACAGAGAGAGAGAGAGAGAGAGAGAGAGAGAGAGAGGTTGGAGAGAGAGAGAGTAGAGAGAGAGAGAGAGAGAGAGAGAGAGAGAGAGAGAGAGAGAGAGAGAATCAGAGACAGAGACAGAGAAAGTAAATAAGAGTGTCAGTGGATGGGATATGTGAGGGTAATGGCGGTGCATACCATGAAAATGCATTGTAGACATGTACGAAAGCCATTGTTAACATACAATTGTTACATATAATGAATGCCACTTTATAAAGAAGATATACCAATGCTAAGTGTATGTAAACCTAAGACATTACAATTTCACGATCCAAAGTACCATAGAACTGAAGTGAAGAAACAGCCACAATTCTATCTAGAGACTTCTAGATTCCTAACTCAAGAAGAACTAACAGAAAACCTGAAGAATGCATATTCAACACGATAAACCAAGGTTACACATATAAACTAGTCCTGCCAGTGATAGCGTAACACACACTGTTTTTTCAATGCCTATTATGTGTTAAACAACATAAATTACATTCTGTGACATATAAGACAACTGAAATCACATAAAACATATTCACCCATGACAGTGCCCCCTACCAGCAGGAAGCAGCTTGGAAAGAAAGATGCCCAAATTCCCAAATATTGTTTATAAATGTTTGTTTTCATTCTTTAAAAAAAAAGGCATGTATAATTATGTCCAGCATAAAATAAATAAATGTTTAAAACAATTTTCAACAGCAATTTAGAATTACAAACTAAAAAAACATATTCACTAAGCACACAGAATTTAATGAGTGATCAATAATAGATGAGTAAGCAGAAAAATCCTTGGACATTCAAAAGTTGAACTATAATCATTGATAATTCATTACTCAAATAAAAAGATCATGGGTTTAGATAACACTTTGAAGTAAGCCTTGTATCAGAATCTGTGAGATTCAGCTTAAGCAATACTCAGAGGGGAAATATACACAAATTTTATTACCAAAAAAAAAGGTTGTTTTTTTTTGTTTCTTTGTTTTTTATGTAATGAAATTGGAGAGGGGTTCATGAACTCTCACCTCTACCTGAGAACCTGTGGTTGGTTAGTTAGTTAGTTAGTGGTTTCTGGGAGAGGGAGCCTCAATTTCCTTTAACTCAATGGGTTATAGAAGGAATAATGTAATACAGTTATGGAAGGAGGGGAGAAAGGGAATAAATCTGCAAAGATTTGGGTAGAATGCATCCAGTAGCTGATGGAAGCAGAAGCAGATACCCACAGCTAAACAGGAGCTGAACTCCTGGAATCCAGTTGCAGAGAAGGAGGAGTGATGAGCAAAGGGGTCAAGACCAGGCTGGAGAAACCCACAGAAGCAGCTGTCTTGAACAAGAGAGAGCCCAGGCACCCCATTCTGATAGGTGAGAAACCAGCATAGGACTGACCCAGACCCCCTGAATATGGGTGTTAATTAGGGGTACTGGGCAGTCTATGGGGCCTCTAGTAATGGATTAGTAGTTATCCCTAGTATAAGAATGGACTTTGGGAGCCCATCCCAAATAGGGGGATACTTTCTCAGCCTAGACATATGGGGGAAGGCCTGGGCCCTGCCCCAAATGATAAGACAGACTTGAAGATTCCACATAGAAGACCTCACCTTCCCTGGGGAGCAGAAAGGGGATGGGCTGGGGTTTGGTGGGGGTGATAGAGGAGGATGGGCGGGTGAGGGAACTGGGATTGACATAGAAAACAACCTTGTTTCAAATTTAAACAAAAAAAGGAAAGTTAAAAAAAAAGAGCATCATCATCACACACACACACAGAGAGAGAGAGAGAGAGAGAGAGAGAGAGAGTTGGGAAGGGGCAGTAGAGGTGACTATGAGCAAAATGCAATGTATGAAATTCTCATAAAAGGTTAATACAAATATTAAATTTAAAAATGAACTTAAAGTTTATTATTCAGATAGTGACCTATCTGAATAAATTAGAAGAATAAATTAATCAAAAGGGGCTGAAGTGAGGAAGAAATACAATATGACTAATGGTCAACAAAGAACAAGACAGAAAACTGAACATCAGTGGACCAAGAAACAGGTTCTGTACCAAGTTATAAGCAGCTGTCCAGTCTTTAGCCAGACTGAACACACACACACACATAGAGGCACATGCACTACACATGTCATACTAAACATATACACACAGAATCATGTTCAGCAAATCCATATGGTGGAAATGGCCCTAGTACTCCTGATGGTTTTCATGCAGAATGAAAGTCCAAGTGTCTTTGTGGCACTGAGACAGAGACTAGCCACCTCCTTGAATGGCACACTTTGAATTATCTTGTGGATATTCTGAATTTCTCTCTGTGAGGCCCTTTGGGACACCAGCCTTCAAGCCAAACACTTGTTGAAAAACAGTTCAGAAAGAAAAAGAAAGAGAGAGAAAGCAGAATGGGAAGGCAGCCTCCATTACAGCTAAACTGTTGGCTTAACTTCCTAAAATACCGTTGAATTTTCTTGCTCATACAGCTGTGTTTATAGAAGGCAATATCATGTATGTAAATAAATTCAGATGCCGCATGAGTTATTTTAAAACAATCAGTCTAACACTAATCAGCTTACTCAGAGACATAATCTTACCCTAAAAAAGTGACAAATCAGTACACAGTGTGCACAGTAAAATACCCAGAGAGTAAGTCCAATACAAATGCTAAAATGCTGCTCCTGCTCGAATTTGACTTTGGTCATTCCAGATGCAGAAGAGCAGACTACAGCGAATGCCTCGCCCAATCCATCTCTGCTTCTGGAGGCATTATTTCTACTGCTCAAGCTTGGTGTGGTGGAGCACACCTGTAATCCCAGAAACAGACAAAAAATAAATAAATAAATAAAACCAAACCAAAAGAAAAAAACAAAACAAAAATAGATCAGTGAAGGTAGTGCACGCTGGTAAACTCAGACCCAGGGAGGCATAGACAAGCAGATCCCCAGGGCATCTTGGCTAACCAGCCCAGCTGAAGTGGTGGCCCTCAAGCTGATCATAAACCTGCTTTAGAAAACAAGGTGGATAGCACCTGAGGGACAACTCCTCACCCTTGGCTCCACAGACATAGTCACTCATTTGTACATATTTGCACACACGTGTGCATGCATAGCTACATATACTGGAACACACATATGTGCAAGTCAAGGATCTAATTTTTATTAGAAGTCATACCTTATCTCTCTGCTATGTTCATGCTGTTTTGTCTATAATCTGTGCTTGTTCCTTGCCTTTCAGTTATTACTAGTACTAGTTTGTGCTCTCAGTCCAATTTCTGAAACTATTAGTATTTCTATTTCTACCTGATATCACAACTACCATCATCATCACTCTATAAGTCTTGTCCTACTCCAGCTTCTCCTCTTCTCCTCCTCCTTCTAATCACTCATTCCCAGGTTTCTGCTCTTTTTGCATTCCTCTCCTTCCCCTCCTCCTCCAACTTCTCATCTTCCTCCTCCCACTCTCTTCTTTTGGGGGCTCTCACCACCAGAGGCACCCCATTAAAATTCACTCTTCACCTGCTATAATAGCTATGTGAACTGAAGTGCCTGGTGTAGGGGTCAGGGAAGCCAAATCTATGCTAAAGATTAGGCCTTCAGAACCTCTGGAGAGTTGCAATGTTACAGAACCAGTATTCTATGGCCTAGGGCTATCTGCAGTCCACTTAATAGCCATGCATTGCCCATCTTTGTGCCTGACACAATTCCCTTTTGACTGTCAGGGAGAACCATTGAAATGCACTAACAGATCTCTTACTTCTTCAAAACTCCAAATTAAGAATAGCATCAGTCAGCATCTGAGGTCTATAGCAGCAGAATTTCCCATGTTTTGCTGTAGGCCACCCACATATCCTCACCAATGTATTTGGAAAATGTCTTGGGTTATGAATTTCTTTTTTTATTCTTTAGAAGTTCATTCAATGACTTCCATTTTGAAGTATGCTATTTGCTGAGACCCAAATCTGTGTTCAAGGAGCCAACATCATTCACTTGGCTACTTACTATGATTCCTGCTTCTCATACTAGTAACATGTCAATCACCACCACCACCTATGGCCAGTCACCTTTTGCCACTTTCTATTTCCACCACCATTGCCATATGACTTTTGCTTTCATTATGACTGTCACTGCCATGATCACATATGGTTGTCATGTCCTCTCTCTTCCTCCTTTTACTGACTACTATACCATGCCACCATTCTGTCAATGGCTCCCATGTTGCAAAATGATGGCAAGTTCCAAGTCTTCATCTCCTTGGGCCTATGGCAACATTCTACTCAAGATAGTCATTTTTTCTTGTTACTTGACCTCCTTGGAGATATTTCTCTGATTTCTCTGCTGAATTCTTCTGTAAATCCCACAGTTACTGACTGCCACTACTCTATCCTTACCACAACCTCTGCACTAAAAGTTTTGTGCAGTGGGTATTTTCTAACTTTCTCATGTGGCACATGTGTCTATCGCAGTACACGGATGTAGAGGCAATCCAAAGGCTCCATCTTTGGAGTCATATATTTCTCTCTCATTCCTAGAACTCTGCTCTTACTAAGCTGTCATGCAATTTCCAGCCATTTCAGCTTGGGCAGTGAGTCTTTAATTTTCCTCTTTTTGTATGTCCTTCTATTTGGAGATGGAAAGTCCTCCCACTGGGAAAGGACATTGACTGGTCACAGAGTTTCTGGAAAACAGGAAGCTCACACAAAGCAGCCAGCCAGGCAGTCAGCTCATCTGCTGACCTTGGCCTTGGCCATGCAGCCTCCCATATCCACTTAATGAGCAATTCCACACCTCAATACTCTATGCAATGACATTTCCAGGTGCCGTTTTGCTGTCGCCTGGATGACCTTATTCCAGGCCCATAATAACACAAAGATCAGTGATGGTGGGTAATAGCACACCTTGTCTTCACAGGGAATCTTTATTACCTGCACCCCATTTTCCTTTAACCCCACTCATTTCTCCCCAACCTGATTGTTTGGTGTGTTCTACCACCAAAGACAGAACAAAGAGAAGGACAAAATAATTAGATGCATCCATTCATGAAGTCAGTTAAAAATTATTGCTTCAACAAATATTTAGAAAGAAAATAATTCATGATTCATGTTAGAGCAAAGACACTGGTCAGTACAGAGGCTATTTAATTTCTGAGATTATCATTGCTGCCATGGAGAACACATTCCAGTAGGGAGAGCATTTATAACAGACAAAGAAGAGTATCATAGGTGGTGGTGAATGCTAAAGAGACAACAGACAAGATCAAATAAAGATAAGAGGAAGGGGAGGGACAATATATTCTTTCAGAAAAAGACATTTATAATGATTCTCCCTTTAAGATAAAGATGGGCACTATCATGTATGTCCAACTCCAGAGGGCTGGAAGAAAACAGGTCTCTGGAACTCAATAGCCAGCCAGTTTAACCAGTCAGTGAACCCCAGGTTCAGTGAGAGAAATTTTTGTAAAACAAGATAGGGAGTAATAGCTACTCAACATGGACCTCTCTGAGTGTGTAAATGTGCATACACATTGGACTTCTATACATGCATGTGCATACACATCTACACACTCAGAGAGGGGTGATAAGCCATGCAGTATGCATATGAATCAACCAAAGCACTCATTCAGTATAGGGGACAGATAACATTGCAAAGCCTTTACATACCCATCCACTCACATATACACCAGGAGAAAGAGGGAGAGGAGGAGAAAGAGTGTGGAGAAGGAGGGGAAGAAAAGGGAAAAAGAGACAGCAGAAGAATGTAATGAAAGACAATAAAGCTCAGTGTCTCAGTGAAGTCAGAGGAGGATCTCAAAAGAGGACTCTGGAGGTCAAGAAATAAGGAAGAAACGACCACTTGAACAGAAGATTTTCAATAGGCCCAATGAAATGGTGATTGGGTGTTGTCCATGGCTTTGAAAATTAAATGCTAGATAAGAAAGCCCAAAGAGTTAGACAGAACAAGAAATAGAGAAGGGATATAGGCAGAGACGTGGGACAACAGCAGTCAAAATAGGAGTCATTGGGGATTTGCTTTTGAGATGGTAGGTAACAGATTTGTGTAGGCAGGTGACATGGTCCCTTGGAGATGAAGACATGATGATGTAAGGAAAGAGAAATATAAATGGCCTTATGAAGACAAGCCTGATGAGTTTGATGTTTCTACTCCAATCCTGGTCTCAAAAATTGTTCCCTGCCCTTTTCATGGTGAAACTGAAGAGACTATATGAAGGTATTATAAACCTCTAGTGTAGATGAGATGATCATCCCTTTGGAATCTTGTGCTGAAGCTGACTGTTAGATAAGCTTGCTGGGTAATCTCTCAGACTCTTCATTATTTGTCTACAATTAAGTATAGATTTTGATGAAGAAAAATATCCATTGTCTCATTAAAAATACAATCCGTGCTTTTATACATTTTGAACAGTCAACAAATGGATGAATGAATGCAGTACACATGGGAGCTTAAGGTGGACATATCATTCTATCTAATAGGATGCTGAGCTACATTTAGGATTGTTCTTCAGTTCTGGCTTGGTTTGAGACCACACCCTAGTGGTGACCTATACCTAGAAAGACCGAGTACCAAAATTGTGTTAAGTGATCTAATATGATTAGGTGAGCTAAGTCTTTCTTTTGAAATCTAAGCTTGATTTTTATTTTAATTGACACATAATAATTACACCTATCTGGGAGGTGTACTCCATGTTCACAATGTGTGTGTGTGTGTGTGTGTGTGTGTGTGTGTGTGTGTGTGTGTGTAAAACAATGAAATAAGGGAAATTGGCATACCCATCACCCCAAGTTATTTGAGATGAAAAGTCTGCCAACATAAGCACTCAAGGGCATGACTTAAGAAACACAGAATTGTTTTGAGGTAAACAAAGAAACCAACTTGCATCCCTCTAGGATTAGAGCTAGTGACCTGACTAGACCTCCTTGCCCTAGATTCCATTAATTTTCTTCTACTTTTCCACCTATTTTTTGTTTTGTTTTGTTTTGTTTTCTTAAGCATATAAAGCAACTTATCATCATTGTGTCCAAAAACCTAACAGAAGCAAGTTAGAGGAGAAGGGTTTATTTTGGCTCATAGTTTGAGGGTACACAGTTCATCCTGGTGGGGAAGCCTGTGATGGCAGAAGAATATGCTAGGACCCTTCATATCCCCACAAGAAGCAGAGAACTAGGGTAGAGCAGGGAGTAGGCCTTACCCATAAGATAATTCACCCCAAGTAGTCTATGTCTTCCAGCTAGACAGTGCCTTTTAAAGACTCCATAAACTCCCAGACAATGTCACCAGCAGAGGATGGAAGTGTTCAGCTATATGAATCTATGGAAGATATGTTTCATTCAAACCACAAGAGGAAATATTTTTATATGTTTCATTTTTTATTCATTTTACATGCCAAGCACAGTTCCCTTTCCTCCCTTTTTTCCCCTCCCTTCACTTTTCCCCCAAACCCATTCCCATCTACTCTTCAGAAAGTGTAAGGCCTCCCATAGGGAGTCAACAAAGCCCAGCACATTCAGTTGAAGCAGGGCCAAGCTCTTCCTCCCTGCATTAAGGCATCTCACCTTATGGAATAAATTTCAGAAATCAAGCGTATGCACTAGGGATAGATCCTGGTCCCATTGCCAGGGGTCCCCAAAACAGACCAGACTACAAAACTGTTGTCCACATGCAGAAATCCTGGTTTGGTAGCATGCAGGATCCCTAGCATGCTAGCTCATGGTCTAGAGTCCATGAGCTCCCACAAGTTCAGGTCAACTGTCTCTGTGGGTTTCTCCATCATAATCTTGAACCACCTTGCCCATATAATCTTTCCCACTTCTCTTCAACTGGACTCCCATAACTCAGCCTGGTGCTTGGATGCAGATATCTGCATCTGCTTCCATCAGTTCTATGATAACAGGGTACTCACCAATTTGATTACAGGGGAAGGCCAATTTAGGATCCTTCTCCACTATTGCTGGAGGCAGGGGCTTAGCTGGGGTCATCTTTGTGGATTCCTGGGAATTCCTCTAGCATCTGGTTTCTCCCTAGCCCCATAATAGCTCCATCTATCTAGATATCTCTTTCCTGGCTCTCTCACCCTCTCCCTCCCAGAACTCAACCATCCCAGTTTCCTCATGTTCTCATTCCCCATCCCATCCCTTTTACCTCTATCCCCTGCCCCCAGTTTACCCAGGAGATAGCACCTATCTCCTCTTTCTAGGACAATCCATGTGTCACTCTTAGGGTCCTCCTTGTTACCTAGCTTCTCTGGAACTGTAGATTGTGGTCTATTTATCCTTTGCTTTTCACCTAGTATCCACTTATGAGTGAGTACATACTATCTTTTGGGTTAGAATGATTGTTTTTTCTAGTTCCATCCATTTGCTTGCAAATTTCATGTTATCATTGTTTTTTGTTTTTTGTTTTTGTTTTTGTTTTTACAGCTGAGTAACATTCCATTGTGTAAATGTACCACATTTTCTTTATCCATTCTTTTGTTGAGGGGCATCTAGGTTGTTTCTAAATTTTGGCTGTTACAAATAATGCTGCTATGAACATACTTGAGTAAGTGTCCTTGTGATATGATTGAGTGTTCTTTGGGTATATGTCTAAGAGTGCTATATCTGGGTCTTGAGGGAGATTGATTCCCAATTTTCTGAGAAACTGCCATACTGATTTCCAAAGTGATTGTATAAGTTTGCACTCCCATCAGCAGTGGAGGAGTGTTTAACACACCATCTCTCCTTCATAGTAACAACATCTCCTAAAAAAAGTATAAAATCTAAAACTGTGTTTCCTGAAGAACTGTATAAATTAGACTACTTTGGTTTAATGTAAAAATGAAGTTGAAATCACCTAGTCACAGAGGTTGGGAAAGAATTGGGGAAAACAATTTTCTGACCCACCGACTGAAAATCGTGTAACTCCTCATGCATCTTTATCTTATTCTGAAAGAAAACAAGAAGCTCAAAATTTCCTGAGTTTAGGTTAAAGGGAGAGGGAGTGAGTTCTGAAGGCCCTGTTGCTAAAGGGTGTTTGCCATTAGATGAAAGATCATTCTAAGAAAAGTCACAGATGGATTGGCACCATAGGCAGAGTCAAGCTCCCAGGCAAAGGGACATCTCGCCTCTTGGTGCATGCTTTTTCTTAAAAGTGGGTGAAGCCTGTCAGCTTCCCTCTTTATGACCATATGTCACTGAAAACCAAGTAATGGACAGACAGTGTCATGACTGTCCTCTTTTCCTTCCCCCCTCATTTCTGGATCCCCTCTCTGCCACCTTTTCTTTATTTTAACTGAGGCCAATATCCACTAATATACTGAGCCTGGTGTATCTAAATTCTGAATTCTTTAGATTGCTTCCTAGGGAAAAGAATACTTATCTTTTCATTTGGATATCGATGTACTTTGCTTTCTCCTGTTTTGATAAAACACTCAGACCCCAAAGACACTTGGGCAAGAAAGAATTTATTTCCCACTTCAAGTTCATAGTCCATTACTGAGAGAAGTAAGGCAGAAACCTAAAGACATGACTGTGTTCTATTCCATTCAGCATTATTTCTGACTAGGAAATTTACTCAAGACCAAGGAGGTAAAGCAGAAACAATTGAGAGGGATGCTAGCTGGCTTCCTCCCAGGCTCAGTCATGCTCAGCTAGTACTGCCCAGGGTAGGCTGGGCTCTCCTGCATTAATTAATAATCAAGACAATCCCTAACAGTTCAGTCTGATCCAGTTAATTTCTCAGAGGAGGCTTTCTTCTCAGATAACAGTAGGGTGTGTAAAGTTGACAGTTAAAGCTAACTAGGACAGATACCATGTGACAAAGTACACACATGGGTACCTTTGATATTCAGGCTGAGTTCAAGTCCTGTGTTTGTATTCATAATAGGTCAGAGATTTAACTTTTTTGAGCTATAGGCTTTGGTACATAAAATGGCAAAAGGTTGTACCTGTTTGTAGGAATATGAAAGGCCCTAATGCATAGTTCTAAACACATCAGAAACAGGTCCAGTTCATTGATAACATGCTAAGGTTAACTTTTGAGATAATTCTTCTGCATAGCCCCTTTCCAACCCTTTGGAAGTATTTATTTAATAGTGTTTATTAAAAAACATATTTATTCAATAGGATACCTGTTAAAATTTGACATCCTTCCTTCCTAAATAAATGCTTACTGTCAATTAGGTTTAATTAAACCTAATTTAATTAATTTTTCTTGAAGAAAGGCTTCAATGTAGATCATCAGCCTTAGGCCCCACAAAACCCATACAGAGGCTAGCTCTGTAGAGCATTGATAATTGCCAACAATTGCAATTCCTTTCAATTTTTAGAATTGTATATGGGTTTTCATATCCATAACTTTCTAATCATGGTGACAAAATAAAAGAATAAATTTGTTAAAAGACCTTAAAAGAGAGATGAACCACTCAGGAATTAGCAGGGTTTCCTAATCACCACTACCATGTCCTGTTCTTTCCCTTGTATTCCAGTCTTTTTAGATTTCCTCATTGTGAATCAATGCTTTCTCAGATGGCAGTTTCAAGGACCCTGCAGTACCTCTTGCCATACACTGACTGTGTGTCCCACCATTGCATGTCTCACAATCGGGGCCTGAGTGGTCTTCATCTGTCCCACTTGCCTCCTCAGTATAGCCTCGGCTTCGCTTTTTTTTTTTTGTTTTGCTTTGTTTTTTGTTTTTTTTTTTTTTTGCAGAGCCCAACTCTTGAGATAATACTGGTTTAAGAAGTGCACACTCCTGGGCATATTAGAACACACTTTGTTTAAATTCACTCCCACCCCATTTCTCTGCAAGGAGCCCAGCCAGGCGGAAGGCATGAGCAAAGGGAAAGAGCCCAGCTGCATATTTAAAATTCCATCAGCTGGGTGTCTTTAATGCAATATGGTCATTTTTAATCTTGCTCTGCTTGATAAATACCCGCCTTGCAAGTAATTGTGAGATTGTGTCTGTTTTTATTAGAACTTATTTGTCATTATTTGACAGTTGTTTCTAATCACATTTGTCATGTATTAGGTTTCCACTGTGAATACTGATGGCCCTTGGAATCGATCTTCCTGCATCTCTGTTCATTTCTTGAACACACACAGTATGCCCACCACCTGGGGTACTACTCTTCTGGTCATTCAAATATGAAACTATGAAGAGACAGAGGCTTATCTTCAGATGCAGATAGTGGAACTGGGGGGGATGTTTTGGAATTGTGAAGACAGTATTCTATGCAATGAGTTCTAGCAATTGTACATTTAGAAGGTTTAGACATTTAGGCAGTTTGGACAAAACATGTTGACAAGTTTAAATTCAAAGTTGTCGGCTGCATTAGTTCAGCTTGAATACCTAGCAGTGTGGGAAAGTTAACACAGCCAAGTTGTGCCTTGTCATTCAAAAGATACTGTCCATCCATTCACTCAGCAGCTGGTTAGTTGCTGACAGACAGCACTCACTCACCCTTCAGATGCATATTCATTCAAGAGATGTTGGCCCATCCATTTATTAATGAATAATTATGCCCTTTAGAGGATATTTGGGAAATTTCTACTATATGTGTAACAGGAGCATGGGACATTGTAGCAGATATACGTGTGTGTGTGTGTGTGTATGTGTGTGTGTTTGTGTGTGTGTGTGTGTGTGTGTGTGTGTGTCTGTAGTCATGAATGATCCATCATCAAAAGGCCATTGTAATGGGGACTCTACCCTGTCAATTTGATTGGATTTAGAGTCACAATAGAAGCGCTTCTTGGAGTATCTATGAGTGTATTTCCAGAGAGGTTTAACTACTGAGGGAAGACCCACCCTGATGGTAGACAACACCATCTCATTGGCTGGGATCCCAGGCTGAATAAAAATGAGAGGATGAGTTGAATCCCAACATTCATGTCTCTCTGTTTCCAGAATATGGCTGCAATATGGCCAACTGTCTCCAGCTCCCTACAACTTCTCCATCATGGTGGACTGTATCTTGAAATGTGAGCCAAAGTTAATCCTTCATTTCTAGTGGCTTTCTATTAGTTATTCAGTCACAGCCTCAGGCTAAGTAAGGAATAGTTCACTATCATGATCGATGAACTTTAGCTTCACCGCCTTTGTGAGGAGGAGGAATACATGTGTAGACGAGGTCTTTCTGTTAGCAGTTTCTCTTTCAAAGAGCCAGTGTTGAAGGTCTTTCACACAAAGTTTAACTGAAAATTAGATAGGATACACCTCTAACCAAACCTCATGGCTTAGAGCAGTGATCCTCAACCTTCCTAATGCTGAGATCCTTTAATACAGTTCCTCATACTGTGGTGACCCCCCAACCACAACATTATTTTTATTGCTATTTCATAACTGTAATTTTGCTACTGTTACGGATCGTAATGTAAATATCTGATATGCAGGATATCTGATGTGTGACCCTTGTGAAAGGGTCATTTTACCCCCAAGCGGTTACAACCCACAGGTTGAGAACTGCTAGCCTAGAGGCATTCAGGATGCCCCAAGAATCCAAACTTAAATTTGAAATAGAGTAGAGATTGAGGTAAATGAAGGAAGGAATGGTTGATGGTACCTTCTGGGGCTAAAACTTGGTATCTGTCCCTGAAAACAAGTCAGTCAGAGAGGAATAAACAGTGTCTCCCATGTAGCTGAAGCAGGTTGCCCACACTGAATTCCCACCAATGAAGGACTCAATTACCAAAGGAGCAAGGTGAGCATTTCCAGAGCCTTCCCATAAGGAGCTTGGGCTGGATTTTGACCTGTGGTGGGCCTCATCATCACTACAGGTCCTACTTGGCTGCATACCAACCCCAGAGTCTAATGGGAGAGGGTCACAGGCGCCCAGTTCTGGATTGTCTGAAGCAAGAAGGGAAGAATAATAGGCTTGGGTATGTGTTAGCAAACATCAATTAGAGTCTTCAGACCCTTCAGACACCTTCCCCCTTCCCAAGAGCTTATAATCATAGAAGTGTAATCATGAGCTTAGCAACTCTCAAAAATCACCTCTGTAAACTACAGGCACCCAGCTATATCTGTTAACCCCTAGGGCCTTGGACTGAGGCAGTATTTGCACTAGCTTTAGCTCTTGGAGTGGGGATATATGCTCATGGCATGTATCACAATGTCCATGGATCCTTTTCTTGAGTGGACCATAGTGGAAGGTCTGGCAGAGCAGAAATCTATGAGAAAAGGCAGGACTTCTATTTTCAGTACAGATAACTTTTCAAGATTGAAGAACTTCCCCAAGACCTCTGACCCTCTCTTTTCTGATCTGTAAGTAGGAAGAAAGTCAAGCCTAATGTTGGGGGATTTTTAGGAAGTTCGTGGAATGTTTACAATATACCTAGGGTGACATGGGGCTCATGGGAAATGCCCCCAAAGTATGACAATTACTATCATATAAGCAAACATATCATCACATATTTAAAACAGACAAATTCCCAAATTCATGATATTGACAAATTAGCATTCTTCCTACAGATCTCCAGTTAACAAAACCTTCACAGTTATGTTTCCCCACTGATGAGGCGTCACTAAGAACATGGAGGCTTTAGTTACTTTTCAAGGCAACACTTCATGATCACACAGAATTTGAAAGAACGTGGGATCAGCCAACATTTTGATTTGGAGCCTGGCATTGGTTGATGTTGCTTTGTTCTCTTCTGGTTGTGCTAATGTCCCCTTTGTGTGTGTACACGTGTCTAATACTGTCTACGAAACAATCACCTTAATTGCTTGGCATTAACCTCTGGCAGCTTAAAACCGGAGGCTTTTTATCTATCGCTCAATCCTTGCTGCAGACATAATTCCCTGTAGTGCTTACATCTCTGTCACCATCACACGTGGGCTCTTCTGAGGAAAGGATTTCAGTAAACAAATGCTTCTGCAAACAAAACAGACCTTTTACCCAAGAGTACCTGCGATGGTGGAAAAGCCCTGAGATGGTCTTAGGTTTGGTCTGGCCTAGTGTGAGGTGATGAATTTCATTCAGGTGTCACTGTTTTCAAGCCCCTGAGAAGGATTGATGGTTTACAGTAGGCTGATCCATCATCTAAGGCAGGTGGCACCCTATCGGAATTTCAGAAATCTGTTCCCGGCCACGTTCACTGTTGGGTGACTCCGTAACGATCCTATTTGCGGTGCGTTACTGAAAATCAATGTGGCGCGTTCAAGGTCAATGTACTGTTGGAAAACTCTTTAAGCGCTGATGGATGGATTGTGCTTGCTCAGAATAAATGTGAAAAGAAGGTGACAGTTCAGCGTCCAACAGCTGTAAGACTCTTAAAGATGGACTTCCTTGTTCAGGGGCTCTGGGTGACACCACACATTTCCTTCTGTTCTCTATGTAGGGGGCACACCTACCCTTGTTAATGTATCCTTCCTCGTACTTTTAAGATATCCACAAACAGATGTGTCTTAGATCTCATCGGCCTGGTGCTTTAACTGCCTACACAAGTACTGTTTGAATCACGTTGCTCAGTGCTGGAATCAAGGCCAGACAGGACGTTGACGAACAGAAGACATCTGTCTTTTGAAATAATCTCATAAAAAGCTAAAGGGAAAATAATCATTCAAGCATCTGGCTGTCTCAGTGGTTAAAAGCACTTTCTCCTGCCCTTTTAGAGGATCAGAGATCCAATCTCAGCACCATCCAGTGGCTCAAAACCACTCTAGCTTCAGGGGATCCGATGCCCTCTTCTGACCTCCGTGGATACTGCACTCATATGTGCACACACAGGCATACAATTAATAAATCTTGTTGTTGTTGTTGTTTTTAACCAATTCATTTAATAGTTTGTCTTCAAAATGGGTTGTGCAAGTGAATCTAGGGTCATAAAATCTAAAGATTAAAAGCTAATTAAAATTAGCCCACACAAGGTTAAATCCACTCAAGAAGTTTAAGGTCAAGTGAGAAAGATAAATGTATAGTCAATTTTGGGATGTGTGGGAAGTGCCTGTGCCTACTGTGGGGAGAAGAGTGGGTATAAGTGACACAACACAGCTTGAGGACTGAGGAATGAATCATGCCATCTCGTAGGCCCTTTTCCAAACTGAAATGCTTACAATGAACACTTGGGAAAGTAAAAAAGACAGAAAGCTAAGGCATGTGCAGTTAATTCTGCTCCCCGGTATATTTAAATATTAAAACAAAAGAGGTCTCTAAAGTGATGAAGCAACTTTTGCCAGTTAGAGACACTCAGGACATAAAAACAGATCACGTTTTATCACCATAACACCCTTGCCTGGTGACCTATTTATCAACCAAGCAGAGATAATACTTCATCAGGCCTCACAGTGTTCCCTGTCTCCCAGCGGCAAAATGGAAACCTCCCCCAGGGAAAATCAGAAAATAATGTGCTGTCACCTTGGATAGAGAGTGAATTTTAGTGATTTACTCCTTTCTCCCTCCATGTCTTCCTCTTTTCTCTTGTTTTCCCCTTCCTTCCTTTCTTCCTTCCTTGCCACCCTCTCTCCTTCTTCCTTTTCCTGTTTTCCTTCTTCCCACTACCTATCCCCAACTCTGTCCTAGCCAATATATAATATATCTCTATTTTTGCTGTTTAGGCTATGATAGCCAAACAAAGGCTTCTTCTTTATTGAGAAATTAATAGATTTTTTAAAAAAATAGTTATGAAAAATAATTTTTATGAGGAAAGCAAAGCCCCACAAGATTCTGGTTATCTCTCTGTCTGTCCTCTGTCCTCTTTCCCTCCCTGTTTCCTACTGCCTTTTATTCCTCCCTTCCTATTGTAGCTTTTGCTTCCTAAAGGAAAATGTAATCACTACCTACATAAAGTAGATAAAGTTTAAAAAAAAAAAAGGTAAGTTAATAAGTAATGCAAATGACCTCAGGACTGCTCAGGCTTGTTTGATATAAACAAAATTGTGATCAGGGCAGATGAAATGGTAGCTATTTCCTGGTTCTCAGTAATCAGGTTGGATCAACTTAAGGACTTGTTTATGTGCTTTTGTTCCCTCTCTGTGGTCTACAGCACGTAGCAGGATACCTAGCACAGAGCCATTGTTTGATATGGAGCCATAGATGATGAGGAGATGCATGAAATACCAGACAGATGTAGGTGCATCTCTTAGCCACCATCCATGTTTTACTCTTGTGTGGCAACTACCATTAGCATCATTAGCATAGAAGACCTTTACTTGTTTTCAATGTTCCTTTTATTCAACCCTCTAACCTACACCCAATACTTATTCCGCCTATTGGACATCATTACTCCAAAATCTCCTAGAAATCCCATCTCTTTCTTGGCTTGATCATACAAGAGTTAACACTTTTGCTGTTTCTAAAATTGATAATACCTGTCTTCCTTTATTTGATAGCCTGATTATATGTGCATCCCAAGTCCAATTTATCCCAGAATACACTCATAAGCATTTAGCACTTACAGTGTATGACAGGAAGTATACCAGACACTTGGATGGTACAGAATTCAAAAAACAGATTCTTTCTCTATGGTCATTTACTCAGTGGAGTCTGTAGGACTTGAGAAGGAGGTGATGAAACATCTTTAAATATACCACTCTATGAGATGTAGCAAAGCTACTAAGAAAACACAAACAGTGGAATATGGGGATAGAGGGAGAGCAATTAGAAATGATTTTCAATTGATTATTGGGCATCCAAAGAATTACTAAAGGTAAGAAGAACAATAGGGTATTTCAGGTAAGAAATCACTTTTTTTTTCAATCAAGAAGATGGAAAATAGTGCAGTGTGCTTGAAAACCAAGGTAGGCAGAGATTGGCAGGGCATAGACAGAGTATGGGCCTGAAAAGATAGACCCAAAATCATCCATATAAATCTTCATTTTCATCCACAAGAACTTATGATTAAGCTACAGACAGTAGGGAGACACTGATCATTTTATTTTTCTACCATAGAACACTCATAATGAAAAATTAGCATGTCATGTGACAATTCACAGTCACAAAAATGGAAGCTGAGAATTCAATTCAGTGGTGAAATACTTGCTTGCCACATTTGAGTTCCTAGATTGTCTGACACTGACAAACTTAACTTGCCAACAGTCACTTCTATATTCAGAGGAGAAAAGACACATTCAGGTGGTATGGCTATTGCCAGACCATATGTTTCCAATAACACAGATTAGTACTGTAAGTTTGGGCTTTCACATGAACAGAATAATGTAGCATATAGTTTTACTCAACATCATGTTGCTTATATACATGATTTTGTACTGTATAGTTAAAGTTATTTCACTAATGCTGTGCAGTTTTCAGTCATAGGCACAGACCACAGTTTGCCATTGTAGATGGATTTTTGGAGCCATGGCAATTTGTGTGGGAAGGAAGACTCCAATACGTGTGTTCTGGTAAAGATAAATATTTATTTTTCCTGGCTACATATATAGCAGTGCTCAGCTTTGGTAGATAAGAACAAGTGTTGGGGTTAGGAAATCGATTAGCTGATAGAGAGCTTGTCTAAAAAACATAAAAATCTGAGTTTAATCCCCAGAACCCACTTTAAAAGCAAGGCATGGTGGCACATGTTGTAATCCCATCGCTGGGGAGACAGTCAGGCGAATCTCTGGGGTTCACTAGCCAGTCAATCTGGCTTGCATGGTGAGTTCCAGGCCAGTGAGAGAACATACATCACATATAATACGAACGTATATACATAGCAGATTTCCAGATCATGACTTTTCCAATATATCATGGAACCGCTCATCAGACACTGTGATTGTTCTACATAGTGAACACAACAAATGTGTCTACTCCGTTTACTCAATGAAATATCATTTCAATATGCCATTAGTTTTATGAACATGGAGACCATGTATGTCTTTCTTTTTATTGTTTCATCTCTGGTGACTAGCTCAGTATGGGTTACATGGATATACATGTATACACACACACACACACACACACACACACACACACACACATTTCCTTGAATAAGGACACAAGCAGGTGTCTCTTTTAAATGATTTATCTAAAACACAGAAATTTTCCTTTTGATAGATGCAGACTTTAATATTTTTTTAGACAGAAGTTGAACATCTCAAATCCCTAACTATTACATCAATTATAGATGAAAATAGGGAGTTGCATGTGAGATAATAAATTAATTTCTATGTTGCCCTAACATAATTCAATACTACAATGTAAAAGAAGTAGCTCATATAATGAAAAGGACATTGCTTTTAAACCCAATGTTTTCTAATCATCAAGCAATCATCTCTGTCCATTTCCTTTAATGATGCTTTCATATTGTCTTACTAAGAGCTAATGTCTGCTTTTGTGAATGAGTGGTAGGACCTGAGTGCATCAATGAGACTCATCCCAAGTTCACATTCCCAGTCATTAATTAAAGATTTGGCTCTCTTGCCTATGATAAATTTCTGTCTGGCCATTGCTAATAATGGGGTCAGAGAAATGTGTATATGTGGGGCAAAATGAGAGAAAAAGCACAATCTACATGCATAAGCCATCGTTTAAAAAGCATCAAAGACACAAGAGTGGTTGTAATGAGCCCAAGTCCCCTTGTTTCCCCTGTCACCCTGCTTGCCCCTGGGAGAATCTTCAGCCATATTATATTATATCATAAGTGAGAATGACTCAAACTCTTGATTTAGAATGATAATCTATCAAACTCTATCTTCCTTAATATTTAAATCTGGTCAGTTATGCTAAAAAAATGGATCACTCCAAATCTATTGCTTAAACCCACTCTCCTCATTGGTCATATTTTACAGGTTCTGTGTGTTAAGAATTCAAAAATTCTAATATTCAGTATGGTGATATTTAGAGCCAAGGCTTTGAGGGGTAATGAAATTTAGAAGAAGTCAATACAGTGAAGTCCTCATGGTGTTGAGATAGAAAAAAATCCTTCCCTTTGTTTGTACTCACACACTGAAGAAAGGCAAGAAAGGCACACACAGGGAAAGATAGGCCCACCCATAGATGCCAATCTACCAGCAGTTGGTTTTGGGCTTCACAGCCTCCAGAACTCTTGTCAATTAATATAGGTAAGTTGACTTAAGCCACTCAGGCACCAGCCTGATTACACAGGCTTTGATACAAGAACTCAAAGAATTTAATACAGATGGCATTAATTAATTAACCATGGATTTATATACTCAGCATTACTACATGCAAACAGAGGCATGAGGAGGCATGGAGTGTACCCACATTTATTGCTGGACCCATTTCACAGATATAGAAACTGAAGGTAACATTTTTAATTCATCAGAGATGAATATCTAGTGATAATGCCTGCATGTTCACCTAAAATTAGAACACGCATCAGGTCAGCAGGTGGGCCTAGTGAGAAAAAGCACGTACCATCAAGCCTGTTGACTGGAATTCAAACCCCAGGACCCACATGGTGGAAACCACTCCTGCACTTTGGTCTTCTGACCTCCATACCCATAGTGTAGCATGTGCATTCACACACAAAGATAATAAATAAACACAAAAAAGAATACAGTTATGTTAGATGTAAACATTTCTACAAATCTTGTCACACCTGCTTACTGTTATTTTTCTTTCACCAAATGAAATAGGTCAGAGGGGCCCATTATGCTTCCCCTGAAGCATCTTCTCTACCTTCTGTTTTATCTCATTTAAACATATTTATTTTCCCATTTGCTATATAGACACTAGAGTTGTGAAAACAGTGAATGCCAATTGTCCAAAATTCAGAAGTTATAAATAAGTTCAAGACTAAAATAAAATCCAGCCATTATTTTACCATCCCAAAATGATTCTTCAGATGATCCTTTGAATTTTCCAGTTTTATAGATATGGGAATATGCATGCATGCACCCTGGGTACATAGAATAATGTACACCCAACTTTTAAAGCCATAAAGCACCTTTTATAAACTTAGTTCTCAATGACTGCTAAATAACTCCATTGTGTATATGTACCCCAATTTATGCAATAATTAACCTTTTTTAAAAGGACAAAATAATTCGGTGATTATTTTGAGTACATTAATTACTCTTTTTTGTTAAAATACTCTATTTTTTAGTTAAAAAAACTATCTCATGTCTTTAGCTTAGAATATGATCCTTTGGCCTAATGAGGCTATCTATATTCTACCCATAATCCATAGAATATTACTGTGAGATGTTTAAGGAAAGCTTGGCCCTCAACCCTTTTTATCAAGTAATGCAGAGAACTGAAGCCAGGGAGGGGTGGTTACTGGCCAAGGTCAAGATCAAAATCTGAGGCTATAACATGGACCTTCTGAAGTCCAGATCTTGGCTATGATCTTTTCAAAATAAGAAATCATTGTCATGACTTTATTCATTCTTAAGCTATGTGTTGTATGCTTAGCAGACATTGGGCATTTTATCTACAGTAGGAGGTTGACCTGCCCCTTCCTTTGTAAAACAGCTACCACACTTTTTTGCACTCTAGAGATTATTCACAGAAGTTTAATTTCATAAACACAGCTTTCTTCCTCAAACCCTCGATTGTATATTGTGATATTGTGCTCTGGACATGCAGGCTGAAATGTCTGAGAGTTACCTGCACAACCAAGGAGGGGTGGGAGTTGGAAAATGAACAGTCTGGCTCTCTGGCACTCAGCACCCAGCAAGGGCCCAGTTGTGAGGCAGGATCTGCTGCCTCTAGCCAGCCTTTCTCAGCCTGTAAATTGTGACTCCTCTGAGGTCAAATGACTTTTTCCCAGGGGTCATCTAAGACTGTCAGAAAACACACATATTTACATTGTAATTCATAACAGTAGCAGAACTACAGCTATGAAGTAGCAATGAAAATAATTTTATGGTTGGAGGTCACCACAGCATGAGAAATTGTATTAAAGGGTCACAGCATAAGAAAGGTTGAGAACCATTGGGCCAGCCATTTCCCAGTGGGATAGAAACTCAGTCTCTTGTTGACCAATCTCTGCTTTGTTCTAAGCATTTCTTTGGATAATGGTAGAAACAAGAAAAAATGCAATAACAAACAATCCTAAGTGATGTGTGTGTGTGTGTGTGTGTGTGTGAGAGAGAGAGAGAGAGAGAGAGAGAGAGAGAGAGAGAGAGAGAGAGAGAGAGAGAGAGAGAGAGAGAGAGTGTTTTGCAAGGGAACATTCATTGAACAGAATAAAGGAAATACACACTTAAACTTAGAAATGTTATCTTTTATCTTTTGGTGTGAGCTCCCAGCCACCCAAAATGAAACCCTTACTTTGGTTTTTGCTTCTGAGAGAAATTCAAACCAAGAAAAACTTATGTCAATATTGTACATGTTCATTTCCTCAAGAGAACACATGGGAAGTCATTAAATAGCACAGCAAGTAAAGCATCCCAGGTAGTCACTGTTACACATCAAGTATGATCTCTGCTTACCTCTTACAGACCTAGGTGGATAGGTTCAATGGTTTGGGGTTCAAAATCATGATTTCTGTGTTGAAATGCTTAGTGGTCACTGAAAAAAAAAGACACATCTTGCCAGCCAAGACACGTTATCTTTTCATATTAATTTGAGGCTACTTATGTTGCAGAAACAATTCAGCATCCTTCACTTTTCTAATCAAAGGGAATCCTCTAACAGCCAAAAGGATATAGCCTTCAAATGAATGTGTTGTAATTTTCTTAATGAATGAAGTCAACATAATTCACTGTGGAGAATCGCCTCTGCGTAGTAGAGCCTGTGACATTTCCAACAATACAACACTATTTGGCAAACATTAAAGACTAAAGATGAAGGGGTTAAGAAATGACCTTTCATTCTATATGGAGTATGTTAATTACTAAAAAGCAATCATTGGTCCTAAAGTACTATCCCACTGCTGTCAGCCGTGGAGAGCGCCCCTGCCTTTTTGGTTATGAATTACCCTTAGAAGAAATATGTGTCTGACATATGAGGAGTGTCACTTAGCATAAGTATGCATTATTATTAATGACTTTGGGCCCTGCATAGCCTTAAATATGACTATGGCTCAAATTTTTTCAAGAATCTAACAGCACTGCAGAACGATATTATAAGGAGAGAATCAGGTGAGTCATATGTGCCGTTCTGTGAATTGTATCTCTGTCACTAATGTGTGACCCAGTTGAGTTCTATTTAACCCAGAATGCTTCACATTGATTTGATCTCAAACCATTGTTTGCCTGCAAATGCCTTGCTTTACCATATATTTATAGTATATACTAGATGCTAGGACTTGGTGGATCTCCCAAACCCACCATTCACTAAACATAGGTGTGAAACACTATACTTGTTGTTGTCTTCTTTTTTATATCAAAATGAAAGACTTGATCAAGTAAGAATGCTTCTGAAAAGAATAAATATGACATAGGAAGTGATGTCAAGAGGCTGGCACAGAACAAGGCAGGCAGCTCAGTCTAATAGCCATATTCTAACCTTTTGTACCCTCAGTGCTTGGCACATGCGTAATGTGTGTAGTCTATTGGATTCCTTTCAGGAAGATAGTGTTGGTATTAAGACTCCAAGGTCAGGGGGCAAGTGGCATGACTGAGGCAAGAACCCAAGTTTCCTGGGGCTCATTTCTGAATCCCTTTCATTAGAGACTGTGGTTTCACTAAGTTGGAAGAAGTCCAAAGTGTATGGCTTAGAAAGAAAGAGTAAAAAGGAAAATGAAATACAAATAATATTATTACAAAACTAAAAGATGAGAAGAAGACAAGAAAAGGAGGAGTGTAAGATGATGATATGTAGATAGCTATATGATAGATAATAAACATACATACATACTCAGGTACATAGATTCAATAATAGAGAGAGAATGAATAGAAAAAAGATACAGAGAAAAACAAAGAAAAGAGAGGAAAGATATTAGAATCTGAAGGAACAGAAGAAAAAGGAAAAGGCTCTGTTTTAGACAGAATTAAATTTCTGAATAGACTATTAAGACACTGCAGTTAGATGTAACAACCAGAGCATCCTTTGGCCAGGGTTATCCACTAAAGAACTGTAGTGAATCAGTCCCGACTTGCAAGGAGGGACCTACCTACTCTCCTAACCTCCTTGTTTTTTAATCTTTACATTCCTATCCTAGAATGACTATGATGAGAAAAACAAGAGGTCATGTGTAAAACACTTCGCTTAACACCTGGCCCATGATCAGACATTTAATATCAGCCAGGATGCTATCATTATAGTAGGGGTGTACGCTATGATAGTCACAGAACTGAACACCTGAGGGTCAGTAATACCAAGTAAAACTGAACAAGGAAAAGAAAGTCTATGGACAAGTTAAATATTGTGGAAACCCTAGAAATAAACACTTAAGAGGAGATTATGTAAGAGTGAGGTAGAGTCTTTGAACATAAGAGTACTGTTGATCTTTTTGTGAATAGAAAATCATGTGTGCTGGAAAAATAAATATGATTTGTTATTAAGCCAATTCCACAAGATTAGGTAAATAATTGGAAGATGGTGTGATTTAGTAGACATACTAGCAATCCTAGATTCTTTTTAAAATTTTTCTCTTTTATTTTCTTTCATATTTTTCTGGAACTTGTGGTTATTTAGCCCTGGAATCACAAGGCTTAACTGCCATATCTAGTTTTGGGGCAACAGTGGTGTAGCTTGGTCTGTTTGTGGAACTCCTGGCAGTGGGACCAGGCTCTATCCCTGGTGCATGAGCTGACTTTTTGGAGCCCATTACCTATGGTGGGATACCTTGCTCAACCTTGAAGCAGGAGGGAGGGGCTTGATCCTGCCTCAACTGAATGTGCCAGGCATTGTTGAACCCCCATGGGAGGTCATTCTTTCTGAAGAATGAATGAGAGGTTGGGAGGAAGGTGGGGGGACAGGAGGAAGGGAGAAAAAGGGAACTGTGATATGTAAAATGAATTAAAAATCATTTAAAATAAAAAAGATCACTCATAAAATATTTTTAAATTTTATTTTAATAACTTGAATATTTATTCAAGGAAAGCCATGAATGTGAAACACAGGCAGTCATTAGTTGTCGACCAGTTAAATACATGCCATCAAAATTAACTTCTCGATTTCTGAAAATGTGACAAGGATGAGAGAATTTCTGTGTTTGAACTTAGAGCATTTCTAAGTGACAAGAAGGGAACCTCACTTGCCTCTTAAATTGTTAGAAGTGTGTGGACTAGCTGTGCTAAAGTTTTATTGAGAAATATTCTTATGCCTCAAGGGAAGTGGGTGCAAGGTGGTGGGAACTGTACACAGAACAGGTTGAAAAAATGGACAACTGAGGAGGGGGGTGAAAGAAATATTTTAAAATATTACATATCTACTATGAACCAAGAACTAGAACATCAAAGTGTTGCAAGGCACAATGTCAATCATAATTCTTTTTGTCAGTGGAAGTGGCCTTCTTTGCAAAGCAGTGATCTCTGTATCACTGGGTAAATCAGAGGAGAGTTTGGGTGTTTCCTCATAGACCCGTGTGTTCAAGCACAGGGTCCCCAGCTGATGCTGCTGCCTTGGAAAGTTGTAGAATATTTAAGAGATGGAACCATATTGGAGGAAGTGTGCCATTGGGAGCTTGGCTAGAGGCAGTGTAGCTCAGCTGATCCGTCCCCTCTCATCCACTCCCGCTTCCTGACTGCATAAGTGATGTGAACACCAATTTACATTCCTTCTGACATGACTTTCCCACCTCAAAGGACTGCATTCTCGTTTTAACCATTAGCCAAATAAAACCATTCTTCCTTAGCCGTTTTTTTTTTTTTGTCAAAATCAATGAGGAAAGTAACTAGTCTACTATTCTATCAAGAACACTAGCAGAAGACACATTTACAAATACAAGAGTTGGATTAAGTCGTTGAAATTACTGTGACAAGAAACTAATTATTATTTGAGAAAAGCATTAAAGAAAGAATAATTATTTGGTCAGAAAACAATCATAAAATATTAACTTAAAGTAAATCATGTCAAAGAACTTAAGCATGGGGATTTTCATGAGGGAACATTAGTACAAAGTCCTTCTTAGGAAATTCTGCAAGAGGTACATCATGATGGGTGTGTTTGGGGGACGGTCTGTGACAAATGGCATTTAGCTGTCTGTGATCTTCAAGATATTTTCAGTTTCAGAGTTCCAGGAATACTTATAAGAATTGCAACAAGGGTCCTAATCATGACTAGAAGTTTAAGGTAAAAAAGCCATAAAAACCAAGAGTACAGTCACCACAACAAAGCTAGAGGACACTAACTTAGAAATAAAACTGAGTGAGAAAAATAAAAGTATCAACCTTTCAGAGATGGCTAAAAGTCACTGTGAGATGAACTATGGTGGGCAGAAATAGAGAAACCAACAGCTTATGCTAGAGAGAGAGGGAGAGAAAGAGAGAGAGAGGGAGAGAGAGAGAGAAAGAGAGAGAGAGGGAGAGAGAGAGAAAGAGAGAGAGAGAATTAATGAGAATTAACCAACAAAATCAGAGTCATCATAAAAATGGGACAAAATGAAGTAAGGATGGGTGTGGATGTGTCATTTATTTTTAAGCATGAGATGTACCTGGCTAGAGACCAGACCAATGTGGACATAGTCAGCTTCCTTCCCGATGGGAAGAGTCACTCAGGAAATCCAGCCAGAAGGTCCCACAGGAAATGTGGATTCAGGCAGGACTGGTTTTTTATGACAGAGAATGTCCCTGAGCACACTGCCCCGAGGACACTGTCCCCTGAGCACACTGTCCCCTGAGCACACTGTCCCCTGAGCACACTGAACTATGCATATGTGGGGTGTGGCTGATTGGTGTTATGAAATTGGCATGTGTCTTCTTGGACTGAAGACTCTTTTGGAGTGTGTTTTGTGTCCTGCTCTTTTCTACAGCATTGTAGAAAATCGTTCTCCTTTCTAAAGTCAGTCACTGTACCCTAATGCTATCCTAGCTACTAAATTGTCTTCTGTAGGGTGTGTCCTTTCCTGGCATCCCCAGTGTCTACCCACTACCCCCTAGTCTGAGTCGAAGATCCACCAGATCTCTCACCCTTCCTGACTCAAGCTTTGTTTCCTCGTGGCAGAATTCCAGCCAGCCTCTGAATAGAAAGTCCTTTCCATTATTCTGTAAGCCACTAAACTAAGTCTGAGTCAGGACAAAAGAGATGTTTCTCTTTCAAATCAGCCATATCCAGCCCTGTAGTATACCCACCCTGGGACCTCTCAACTGTCTCCATCCTGAAAAACCTCATATTTCTTACCAAATCCACAGCTTACAGAGTCACATTATAGCCCTTCAGTACATCTGGGGAGATTACAGCCTATTAAAAAAGCCTTTGGCACCAGCAATTTAATGCTCAAGGCTCTAATCTGGAATTGGTATATTTATCCTAGTCTTTAATTATTAACGTTGCATTATTGATCCAATACCAAAACGCAAACAACAAAAACTATTCTAACTAATTATTGTGGGCTTTCTACCTTTTGGGGTTTCTCTGCTGGTCTTCACATCTAAACCATTTCTTTGTATAAATCAATATGGTTTAATTCATTAACAAGTTTCAGGACCTTGTTTCCATTGCTTGGCAGTTTTCCTTCAGTCAACAGGGAGGGGACCAAGTCCCTTCCCTGGCATTAGCATCATTGTCTACACAAATGTGTTTGCCTTGGAACACCTAGTTTAACAAACCCACTTCCTGGTATTCTGCACCCAGTGGCTGACCAATGCTTCATAAAAAAGTCACCACATACTGTTTATCTCTCCAGAAAGACATTATTTCATTAAAGTATCTTCTATACTAGGGCAGGTCAGTGTTGGCATGGAGACTCAAGGTCACCTTCAGTCTTCTCAGGCTTTTTCTTGGATTAAAAAAAAAAAAAAAAAAAAAAACAATGCTATTTTGGTGGAGATGTAGTCTGAGTATTTATTGTGGGAGAATTTGGTTGATTACAGCAGGATCATACTGCTGGGTGGATCATTTGTCTGATTTCTGTATCATGAGTACGACCCTTGTCCCTATCACAAACAGTTAACTGTCTTTCCGGTTTTGTTCCCTGACCATGAAGATGCTATAAGGCAGAAATATACACTAGAAAAGGGATTACAGAAAGGTGAAATGTTACTTAAGCATTATTAGTTTTGATCAATGCTGAGTACAGTAGGCACTCTACACATTTACTTATAAACCAGGAAATGGACGTAGGTCCTCAAGCATGCTGGTCAGCACTCTGCCACTGAGATACACCCCTCAATAGCCAAGTACCTCAGATAAGCCTCACACTCACGATCTGCCGTCCTTCCTCTTGTGGCACATCCTACTGATTGGCTTGCATCACAGCAACTGATTCCATAAGTATTTGTGAGAAGGATAAATGAATGCCAATGATCTGATTCTCTGCTACCAAGAGACCTGTGATCTTGTGAGGAATAAAATGAAGATACCACAGATCCAGCCCCTTGTTCATGACAGGGACCCCTGAGGAGAGAATACTACATTCTTTGGCATCCACATATTCCCATAAACCTTTTAAGAGTATAATCATGAGTTCTGTTGTATCACCTCTTGGAATAATAAGGACCATATGTTTAAATTCTTAGTGGAAAATAGAAGGACTACATTCATTTTGTTGTTTGAATTATCCATGTGCCCCAGGGAAACCATTATGCTTAACAAACCCAGGGTCATTTGGGAAGGGTTGCTACCAATGGGTAGTCTTTTCTTCACTTTGAGAAGTATACAATGGAAAGAGAGAAACAATCTAAGATGATATAAACCAGATGGCATATCTTTTGATTTCCTATGACTATACTTTAGATATAGTCTCTACTGGTTAAATCCATACTGGTTAAGTGAGCACATGTCTAGTGATGCTCTTTGTACTACTTAAAATAAGACACAATTGACTTTCAAAAAAAATCTGCATCTCTGGTGAATTGTGTGATTTCCTTTTCAGTGTCATTTAAGTTGGACTTGAAAGGTTAATGCAAAATAATTGAAAAGTATCAAAACATTGAGACAGAAGTGAAAATTTAAGGGTGTTGGAAATTGCTCAGTGGTTAAAAATATGTACTGCTCTTGCAGAGGACTTGAGCTCAGTATCTAGCCACATCAGGTGGTTCTCAACCAACTGTAACTCTGGCCCCACAGGATCCAATGCCCTCTTCTGGCCTCTGTAGGTACTTGCCTCACATACATACACACACATACAATCATACACATATACACACACAATTAAAGTAAATCACACAAAGTAAAACAAAAAGGAAACAAAAATGAATTTATATGACTAAGTAAGTATATATGCAAAGTGCACATAAAAAAAACAGGCTTTTTTTTTTTTTTTTTTTTTAGAGATCTGGCCTAGTAAGTCTAGAGGTGACACTGGTATATGCACATCTAATAATGTACGTGTTTGTTAATTTGTCATTTGTGAGTACATGAAATCAAACTCAGGGCCCATGCCAAGCAAGAGCCCTAATGGCCTTCTTACCCAGCCCCCAAATTTTTACAGTCTTCAAAAGAAAAGCTGCCTTCTTTTAAAATTATACAATGAAACATGAGTGATGTTGATGACAGATTGGGTTTAATTGTAAAAAAAAAATAACAATTCAAATTCTTATATTTGATCAAAATAAATACAATTCTATACATTGTACTATGCTTATTTTATTATCATGGTTATATAATGACATTTTAAAGGCTATTTTCCCTTTTGCTAAAACCTAAAGCCTAATTTTACATAGTTATGTAAAGAATGGTTGAGCCTTTTCCCTCAAGACATATGAGAGCCATAAAAAATCCCAGGAGCAGAGATGATGTCATACAGAAGACTAATTAACACACCTACAAGATAATGTATGTTATATGGTCTTTAAATTTTTATTAAGGTCACTGTGAAGTATGGCTTAGAAGTAATGATGATGAAGGCATCGGTCTCCAACACCACCTGTGGGAGTGATAAATAGTAGTGAACTGGCTGTCTGAAAATTATGGGCTGGTTATCCTTTAGCACTTCGTCACAAAAGTACATTATGCCCGGAAGAGCCCTCAGAGGGACTGACATCTCTAAGTACCTTGGGAGCTTGTCACAGGAAGTAGTACAGAGATGGCATCCTGATGGAAAAAAAGGACAGCAATGATATAGACACATCCAGGAATTATGATACAGAAGATGAAAACAGGTGAGAATTAGCCCACAGGGAGATGCTGAGGATGGTGCTACAGATTCTGGTGATGAAGACAGTGTTGCAGATAGCGGTGATCATGTCTCTCTTCTGTCTATTCCTCCTTCTTTCTGTCCTCTTGCATTTAGGGGCAGCCCTGTTGTCACCTGGAACTGATAGACTATGGGCAGATGTGATGATGTGACTCCCAAGATGAAGTTGATGGGATACAGCTCTTAACACAACTCAGGATGTTCTATAAAGTACATCCCCTTACTCTGTGCCTCCAACTTTATCCTTATCTCTCTTCCTCCCTCCTTCCCTCCCTGCCTCCCCCCCCCATTCCTTCCCTCCCTCCTGCTCTCCTGGTTTTTTGACATTTTAATTTTGAGACAGTCTCTTGCATCTTAAGTTGATCTTGAACTTGTGGTACAGTATAGGATGACGAGCTTTTGGTCATCTGCCTCCAAGTTCTGAGTGTTGGAATTGCACATATAGGCCACCACATCTGGTTTATATGTTGCAGGTGCTTATCTGATCATCACTCTTCCTACTGAGTTACATTCCCCAGCTCCTTCTCTCTCTTTATCTCCACTTCTCCCACTCTTCCTCCTCCCTGGTCAACAGAAAGCAAGCAACTTTGTCCACCATATGCTCTGGCCACCACGATGGTCTGCCTCACCACAAGCACACAGCAATGGAGCCAACTTACCACATGATGACACCTCTGATGCTATGAGCACCTCTTTTAAAAGTTCCTTGTGACATCTGTCTGACTAGCAGAAAGCTCACCTGTGTTACCAAAGTAGGGACTGTTCAGATTCTCTTCTAGTTGCATTCCCTTGGAACCCTTTGACATATCCAATTCCACTTAATGCAAACACCATGATATGCAATGCTTTATAAGGTTCTCTTCATGGGGGAAAGCAGTGTTGTGTTCAATCAAATAACTAGTAATATAATAAAAAAATAGGGAGGGTGAAGATTAAATTCCCCCAAAGAGTTGTAAATGTCAGCAATGTGCATGTGCAGACCACTGGTGGAAACAGGACAAAGTATATTGTACCAGAGAACAGATCTTTAGCATTTAAATTCAGTTCTCTTTGACAAACACAGTCACAAGGGTGACTTACTCATGCCACTTATCTCCAGGACATGTTCCCAAGCTTCCACAGGATTTTCTACACTACTCCAATTATATTCACCTCTACTTTGAATGTTGGTCTATGTGTCTATCGTTCCTAATGGCTTTACCACTTGAGTACAGTAGCTATGTGTATATATCCCATTGTGTGTTCTCAATTCAGATGTTTGATTTGAACCATTGGATTTCCAGCCTCCAGGGCAAAAACAGAACTTTCATGTGGAGTTACCTCCTAAAGCCCTGGTACTGGAGTAGATATTGGCATATTCAAGCATAGCAGCTTGGCAGTTTGAAGGGCTCTGACAAATCCACCCATGAATAAGCTACAGATTTGAAACAAGGTGGGACTTTGACATCAGGATCTGTCAACTCTATCCTCCTGTTCCAGGTGGAATACTCCTTATCCAGAGCTCTAATAAAGCCATGGGAGCCAATTTTAGACAACATCAAGAGACATTGCTAATGTACAGAAGGGAAATTGAGGCCTCTGTCAATGCCGTAGCTTAAACACAAAATGTCTAATTGATCTGCAGGAAAGCTTCCATCTTTGAACCACTGTGAACAGCATTCTTGGTTGTCATTTGTCTTCATGCATATTATTCTCCCATAGTCCCCATGTGTCACAGAAGCATGAGGCATCAAGTGTTCTGTCCTCTTTCCCAAATCACGTCTAGAAAAAAAAAATAGCCTTTTATGAGCTGTCAGTGAACATTTAGTTGTCAGGAATTATTTGACTCAGGAGGTTCCTTGAGGCTGCTGAGAAGACACATCGGTAAGATGACTCTTGCACAAGACCTGGGTTCTGTTCCCAGAACCCACACAAAGCCTGGCAACCATTTATGATTCTAATTCCATGTGATTTGATACCCTCTTGTGGCTTCATCAGACACCAGGCACACATGTGGTACACTATATACGTGAAGGGAAAGCACTCATGCACATCAAATGAAACAAATTGACAGAACAGGTTCCTCAGCTGTCCATACAGTACACAGGGTCATCTTTCCACTATCATGTATGTATTTACTCTTGGTTATATTGTAAGTTTTTGCTTTTCTATCTGAACAAAAGCTAAGCTTTGTAATCCTCTTCTGCATCCCCTAACTGCATTGAATCACCTTTGGAAACATCCTTCCTTGGAATGCCTGGTACTCCTACCTGTCCATTGGAACATAGGTCCTCCCCTTGGTCCTCCAGGTTCAAGTCACTTTATGTCAGTCCGAAAGAGGCTATTAGAAGATTCTGTGGTTCCAGAGAAATCATACAGTCTCAAAGGAGTGTGAATCCACTCTCAGAAGCTTAGAAAACCTTCCTTTTTCTACATCAGTGAGGGCACAGAACCTTACTGGAGATAAGGAGTTGGCAATGGCACCAAGGAGGAAACTGGTGCCAAGAAAATACTTAGGGTTTCATATTGGGCCCCTTGCCCAAGCACCCGATGGATCTGAAATTGTGGACATAAAGCAAGAACTTGGCACAGGATGCGAGGAGATGAGTGTGCATGAGGTTTCGGTTGTGCAAGGGAGGGAGGCTGATGGGAAATGTTTCAACTCACAGATCTAGACAGTGTCTGGCTAAGTCTCATGGAGCCAGAAAGTGTCCCAGCCGAGCTCTGCAGCTATTCTCTTGCAGAGAGTAAATAAATGTGCTGCCAATGTTGTATTGAGAGACAAAGATCCATATGAAAAGAAAGCACTTAGGAACATTGTCAGTTGGCCAGATCTAGGTTCTAGGGCTTAGAGCAGCTGATGAGCTGTACACAGCCTGGATAAGTCCTCTGTGAGTCAAGGTCGCTCTTTGATCTATCCTGTCTTGCATAATCAGGGGCAAGCAGAGAATATCAGATATAGAAAGGGGAGAAAAGCAATATTTTCAGTGGCTACAGATTACTGTGCAGGACTGGATCTGGATCATTAATGTGTATTTTAGCAACAACTGCATCCTGGGTTTTAGTTGGCTACATGAGGCACAAACAGAAGTCAATGGTATTACCTACATGCATGCAAGTTGCAGTCTTTCTCGGTGCTCTAATCCCGGTCCTGTCAGAGCCTGCCTTTAGGTTCCATACTGAGTTGGTGTGTTAATTTTAAATTTTATCAAGCACCACATTAAATGTTATTTATTTTGATGACAGAGGCTTTGGTGCAGCCTCTTAGGTTTTGCACGAGAGTTCAGTGCCTCTTCATGCAGCCTGTTCTAACCCTAGAGCTCATTTTGCAAACAGAAAAGTGAGGCTCAGGCAACATTTATGCTTTGCCCCAAGGCCACATTTCTAGTCAACACAAGAGCTTAAAATCAAACTGTCCTGGCTCCTAAGCCCCACTCTTTGCATCCACTGTCTCTGTGGAGTAAGCACTTCTGTCTATTCTGATGGTTGACAATGTCAGGCATGAGAATCCCATTCCAAGGAGGGATGTCCCTAAAGACTGTGTAATTGGAGAAAACTCGGGGAGAGGTAAATGGCTGAAATGTTGTCAGGATAGGAGCTCAAAAGTTATTATACAACCCAGAGCGAATGTCAAGAAAATAAGACTGAGGACTGGGAAGACCAGTCAGGAAGAAGCTTCTTTATAAGCATGAGAACTGAAGTTCGATTTCTAGAACCCAGACTTTTAAAAAGGGCAGGAGTAATAAAGGTTTGTAATTCCAATGTTGGAGAGATGGATGTGGGAGTATCCCTGATACCCCATGGCCAGCCAATCCAACCTGCTTGGTCAGCTCCAGGCCACTGAGAGACCCTGTCTCAAAACAAACAAAACAGACAAACAAAACAAAAAGCAAGGTGGATGGCTCCTGAGGAACAACAGGGGAAATTGACTTCTGATCTCCACCCACAAATACATATATGTTGCAAACTTGCCCACTTACACATGAACATACACAGACAAATTCAGACACACAGACTAACATACACCCAAGTAGCATTGACAAAGACTAGCTGATGAAGAATGTGCTGAGTTAATAAGGTTTGAATTCCATGTGGTCATGGGTAACTTCAGAGGAGTTGTTCACTTGGCTTAGGATGCACTTAAGGAAAGAGTGGGGTAGGGGGAGCGTTAATATTTGGGATGCTACAATAATGTAAGTTGGAATTTCCAGAGAGCTGTTAACAAATGGTGTGTGAGGGTGCATTAAATACCGCAGTTAGCATAGATTTCAATGCCTGTGAACTCTTGTAAATGGCATTATTTATCTTCACTGGGAGCACAACTATTCTTTGCTGTGGAAAGGAGAGTTCACAAAAAGGCCAGGTCTTACCACCTGCAAATTTAATGTCCAGGCCAACATTTCATGATCAAATATCTGCTTTTGCCAATTCAATTATTATTTAAGAAATATTTTCTGTCTCTTTTATTGAATGAGGACAGATTATATTAGTTTCACTTGCTCTTTTAACTCCATGCATAGTAAATGCTTAATAAATATTTTTAATAAATAATTAAGTTTGAATGAATTTTATAATTTATTTCTCAAAGAGGAAAAATCCCCTGGGTTATTTCTGTCAGGCTGGGAAATGGTTCAGACCAATCCTTTCAATAAATAGATATATGCTCTATGTTTCTCCATTTTTGCATTGGTATAATGAAAAGCCTGAGGCATGGTAACTTTAAAAGAAAACAGGTTTATTTAATTAATACAAGGTTTTAGTATTTTGAAGTCCTATCATCATGATACAGTCTTTTGCAAAGGTCCCCATCCATTGTGTTACCTCATTGTACACAGTAGTTGTACTTAGAGGAAAAAAGATCACACCTCAAAACTGTAAGTAGGAGTGGGCAGGTCTCATTTCCTCTTATAACTCCCTCCCACTAAGTTCCACTTGTTCAAGGTACATACCACCTCTGAATGTTGCTATCCTGAGGATACAGCATGTGAACCCTGCAAACTATATCCAAGCCACAGCATGCTTTCTGCAGCTACAGCGCCCTGGCTCTCATCTAGTCACTGAAGGAGCTGTAGCTACTATTCTATGGTCATGGGCATCCATGCCATCTGCTTAGCCTGTCCTGTTGCCTCCTCTGACTCCCTCCACTCAGTTTTAATGTTATCTTCTAAGACACAATGCCTAACCAGCTAGTTTCTTTTTCCTCAATTAAAGCTTTCTTTTAATTTGGCTTCTGCATATAACCCATTGTCCTGATGTATTATTTTTCTTACTATCTTGTATTCCCTGAGAAAAGCCTCTGGTGTCTTTCTAATTTGCCCACTAGAATCTTTTCTCTTTGAAGACACACTCATCCTTGATCTTGGCCTGAGCTGGGATCATCCTCTGACTTTGGAAGCACTTGACAGATATTTGTTGGAAGATTAAATGAAATGACAGATGAATGAAAATCCCATGGCCTCACTATTTTGACCTACAAAGGTAATAAAGATGACCTGCATGAGTGACATGGATAGATCTCTAAGACACATTAAACAAATAAAAGGAAAATATTCACAGCATTCGACCCAACTTACTTTTAAGTCAAATGAAATGCAGGTGTACTTAGAACCAGTCACTAAGGTTCACCTGAAAAAAGACTTTCAAGGTGCTGTGTGAGTGAATATGCAGCTGATTTGTATAGAAGAATACTTTTTGAACTAGCATCGTAGTTAAAAAGTGACTCTTGCCCATTTGGGGAAGGAACCGGAGGGTCACTCAAATAGCCATGGCCCATTGCTGGCTCTAACAGAGAATTTAACAACAGGTGTAACTTCCCAGTTCAGAGAGTCTAACAACCCTCCAGGCACACAGCAGACATTCAGTATCTGTTCTTGGATGAGAAAGTTAAAGAAATTTCCACTGATTCAGGTGATGAAACAGTGTCTGCTTCCACTGGAAAGAGATGGAATCTTTCAAAGACTATCATAGGACTATCATAGGGTCTGCAGAAAACAGGGGAAAGTACACATTTGCAAATGCAAAGAATGGTTTTGCACAAGGGAAAGGTGAAGTCAAGTCTGGGTAGCTGTGGAGCAGAGGTAGCAGACTGGACACGACGATTTACAAGCAAGAACTTTAGTTGGAAAATTGTCAGGATCAACATGTACGTGGGAGTAGAAGACTAGGGCTAGGCAGAGGGAGAAGTCGGATCTGACAGAGGCAGCTGAGGATGCCATCAACCTCCTAAGGATCTGGGATTGCCAGCCAACATAGTCTTAATTAGATCAATCAGGCTTCTTCACCATAATACTAGCCATCATTAGAATTGAGCTGACTTTGGGAAGAAGGTGTGATCTTGGACTTCTCTTCAACCAAAGGCAATTCTCATCGGGCAGGATGGTGTCTTACTACATAGTCCTAAAGGTGTGTTTGATGCTGTGTCATTGTATTTATTAGCCCACTAATGGAGAACAGAAAATATGTACAACTATACACAAAATGTAGTTGTTGATAAATGGAAGCTGTTCCAGAACACTTTTCTAGTTATTGTACCAATTTAATGACTAAATTAATCTTTATAAACCCAAACTTAAATAATAATAATAATATCAACAGCATGCCTTATTCCATTCAATATTACTGATTGTCTGCTAAATACAAGGTCCCACTAGAAGTGCTATTGATACAGAAGATGAAAAATGCATATCTTCTTGGCATGAAATATAAAGAGAAAATACAAACAAGATAAACAGAGCCACCTTGAAAGAACATGAATGGGTAAATGAGTACACAGAAAAACAGAAAGGGATGTAATTGGGTAGATGGATGAGTATATGTATATATGTTGTAGAGAGAAATGATAGATAAAAATTGATAGGTGATAGAGTGATAACAGATGGATGGATGGATGTTGATAGGTTAGGTGATAATAGATGGATAGAAAGATGATAGATAGATAGATAGATAGATAGATAGATAGATAGATGATAGATGGATGACACATAACAGATTCAAGCTTAGAGATAGTAAGCAGACAGATCATTTAGGAGATAGAAGATGAATAGATGGAAGTTAATAGATGATATCTGATAACAGATGATAGATAGATGTATTAATATAGAGGTTATCTATAAGTGTGTATAAAAAGATATAAGACAAAGGGAAGGGAGGGTTGGTGCTGGGCCAGACACCCAAATCACTATTTTATGTCATGGAAAATGTCAGCCAAGAAAGTGGGTGTGAGCAAAGCTGGAAGGAAGACAGTGACCAAGCCATGTTTGTCCTGAGGGAAGATGGTAAGAAGATGGTTCCTCCCTTAGAGAATATAGCAGTAGCTCTCTTGTACAGAAAGCTCAGAAACCTTGCAGTGTTGACACACTTTATCTTCATTAATCCCTCAACAGGTAATATCAGTTTCCTTTGGCAAAAAAAAAAAAGAAACCTAGAGAGATTGAGAATATTTTTTCTCAAGACCCCTCAGGAGGTGGGTGTAGAAGACAGGAATGAAACCCAGTAGGAAACTGCAGTTTGCTCCAGGATGTGAAAGAGTGGAAACTGGACTGTGTTAGATTCCAGAAGCACACCCTCTTGCTGAAACTGGTAACAACTGGATTTGCCTGTTTACTACAGGTAACCATGAAGACATGGCTGTGCTGAGTTTGCCAGTTTAATTCCAAAGCATGAGTAGCTAAGCACTTGACAATCCTGTCCCTAAAGTCTGGTGTGGGGTAGCCTGCTGCTTGCTCTGGCTAAAGTTTAGTGCTTCCCAGAGATCAGTTCTAAGCAAATTTCTCGATGGGCACTGCATTAATCAGCTTTCCTTGTGTCCAAAGTAAAAAACCAAGTAGCAAGAGCAAAACACTATAAAGGGAAAACCCCAGGACTGCCTGAGGAGAGGCAGCAGGTGTAGGCAGTCCTGGTAACAGACATGTTGGCCATTATTGTTCTGAGGGAAGCCCAGTTGGCTCCATGCCATCAGGACCCATTGTATTCCCTCAAATCCCCTGATAGAATTATTGGCCTCTATGAGAGCCATCTCCTAAGCATCCTCTCCAGTTCCCTGGACCACACACTCTCAGGATACAGCCTGCAGAGATCACGAAGAGGGACACAGACTACTCGGTGCCTCACATTTGGTTTTTCTCACAGTGAACACAGTAATTCTCCATCAGAATACCATTGAGTCTACCAGACCCTGCATCAATGGTAAGAGATCAACAAAGTAGGCAAAAGAGATCACTGATGTATGTAGTTAGAACTTCCCAGGTCTTGTCTCTCACAATAATTTTACAAGATGGATATGTATTTCCATTTTTGTCTGTGAAGAAACCAAAACAGAGAACGACAATGGATCAAGGCCATCACCTACTAAATTGCTCTGTAAGTGTTCCTATGAAAGGATACATTGGGCCATGAGCAGAGGGCAGCTAGGGCTGGCTAATTACAAATTTCAGCTGTGCCCACACTGCCATGGCTATACACTCCACATCTGTGGATTCAGTCAATGTTGAATGGAAAACATTCAAGAAAAATCTCACATTGGCAGTAGACTGGCACAGTCTTGAATTTTCTTGCCAAATTTCCTTAGCAATAGAGTAGACCAACGACTCACATAGTATTAATTTTGATGTCATTTATAATTTATATTGTATTTGACTTAGGTGTGTGTTTATCCTCAAAAAAAGGAAGGAAGAGACAGAAAAGGGTGTCAGAGCCCTTGGAGATGACAGGTGGTTGTGAGCTGCCCAAAATGGATGCTAGGAACTGAACTCAGATCCTCTGTAAGAACAGCAAGTGCTCTTAACCACTGAGCAAACTCTGCAGCCCACACCTTAAATATGATAGGTAATGGAGAGATTATTTAAAGACACGGGAAGGTATTACTGGCTTCCTCGAAGTACCACATCACTCTTTAGAAGGGCAGATGTCCTGGAGTTAGTCTCATCTCACACACACCAAGGGACGGCCACACCTGTTGAGCATAGGTAGGTAGTGCATTAAGACCTAAAGTTAGAGAAGTTCAGGTACATGACAAAGACTATGTTTGAGGGCTACATGCTTCGAGAGCCACTTTCAAGCCTGGTTGGATCTTAGTTTGCTTGTGACACAGTACAGCTGGAAATGATTCCAGCAGATCATCCAGGTCCCACTTTGAGCACTTTAGCTGAGAGTTGTCGATTTGTAAGAGGTGTTCTGCAGCATGCCCCATCTAACACACTTGCTCAGAGCTTGAAGTTGGAAAAAGTTCTACATCAATTCTCTCCTCTCTTCCAAGTTTGAAGTTTCAGTTTTACTCTCATGTCTGTGATAATCACTGGGGATGGGGGTTGCTTTCCATTCTGGGCCACTGGACCCTCCCTGAAAAAACTATGAAGACATTCCTGCTGTGTGTGTGTGGGCGGGGGGGGGTGTGGGTGTTGGTGTGTGTGTGTGTGTGTGTGTGTGTGTGTGTGTGTGTGTGTGTAAGAAAATATGTAAAATATGTATGCACTACATGTAGAGGCCATACATCAACATCTGGTGCCACCCTCAATTGCCGTCCACTTTATTCTTTTCTTTTTTGAGACAGGATCCCTCACTGAACATAGAATTCATCCAGGGAGTTATGGGTGAGCTCAAGGAGCCTCTTGTCTCAGGCTTTGGCATTATAAATGTGTTTCACCTTGATGCTGCAGAATCAAACTCAGGTCCTCATGTTGATCAAGCCACCTCCCTAGCTCCAGACATTCATGTTTCTACACATTTCATTCATTCATTAATGGTTTTCTAGTGTAATGTTGAAGTTAACCCAGGGTTGTACATATGTAAGGCAAACACTCTTGTAATCTATACATTAAAAAATGTATTATCTTCTTGGTTTCTTTCTTAATTTTTTCTTTCTTTTGAATCCCTACCTATGTTGCCCCTAAATCTACTCATGAGAGAGAATAAAGTTAAGTTTAGTGGGGGAGAGTACAGAGAAATATAATCAGGGTGGATCAATTTAGTGGAAGAGGCCACCTCTCCAGGTGGAACCCTCCTTGTTTGTTATGAGACTGCCTCTGATGCTGTCTTGATAGGTCTCCCTACTGCGTATGCTTTGAAAGCATCCCAATCTTTACCCATCACTAATCTTCATTTTGCTTCTCTGACTTTGAATTCTTTAAGCCTTTAAAAGTCTCTTACCTGACTCAGCATTCTTTCAAAAACCATAAGGAAGATGTTCTGTTTCCTGCTGGAGAGGTGCCATCCAGTCTAACTACAAGACTACGTGTTAATTAAGCATCTAACCTCCCATTTCCCAAGTGGACCTTCAAAATAGTTTTACATAAAAATGAAGTTTGAGATAGTTTTTCCAGGAGACTTTGGTTGAGATCACCCCCCTCCTCCCTGCTTTGGCCTTTTCAAAGAAATTTAGCCTCTGGAGTTTTCTATCTTGGTATTTATAATATACGCTACACAAATACTAACCAAGTAATAATTAAAACAAAAACTCAGGCATTAATAGTTTAGAGAAGAAACATTGGCTACTAGATAGTCTGGTATTCTTATTTTTTTAGTTATATCTCCTCATCACAGAGTTGAAATGTCTTCGTATTCCTGGATCCCACTCTACTGTCCACAGAGGCGCCCATGTCCAAATTCCATCCGTTTCCTGGTCCCACCAGACAGATGTTTCCTGGTTATAATTGTGACACTCGTCTGTCATCTTTAGGTGCTTCCTTTGGCCAGGAGGAAGGCTGTTTCCAGTACCATGTTCTCACAACGAGTGAGGACCTTCCCCCGTGGCCTTCCTCAACCTTCTTTTCCTTTCTCACCATGGCTGCCAAGAGGGGTGCTAAGCAGCTTCCACCCATTCCAAAGCTCAGAACATGCTTAGCAGGGACCCCAGAACCTGCCAAGTCAATAGTATTCATGAACTGGCTTCATTCACTCCCTTCTTTTTAAGCCTTCTTCCTCCTATGCAGAATATTCTATGTAGTAAATGTAGAATCTTCCCCAAACTTTATTGTATGAGTCACATCAGTACTGTGCACTAGAGGAAAAGGTTCTCAGCTATTGAGGCCACAGTATGTCACAGACTAAACTCACGACTCATGGTCCATAGGATGCTACAGATCTACATTTCCTGTCTACAAAACATTAATGCACTCTGCTTCTCAGGTCATTTAAAATATGTCATCAATCCCACAAAGGTGGGGCTGCTTCTCCCAAACAAAGGGAGAGAGAACAGAAAACAAGAGGCATTTGTAGACCCATATTTTCTTTGATTGTAAATGTCCCCAGATTCTAATACAAAGAGCCCCCAACCCTGGGAGAGTTAGTGATTGGACTTACTTTCATAATTGATGTGGGTTAAGAAAATGGAGTTACTAGAGTGTTCTTATTAAAACTAGCTAAAAATTCTTCTCAGACTAGAAAAGTGGTTCAGAGAATAAAGTAATTGCCACTTAAGCATAAGGACAGGAGTTTAGATTCCCAGAACATCTGTAACATCTGAGTGGATATGGCAGCCCACTGGAACTGAACTCTCAATGTGCATGGAGGAATGGGGTGGCAAGACAGGTGCCCTCTGCAGTAATCTGGCTAAGCATACTGAGACAGTTCTTGGTTTAGAGAGACAATGTCTCCATATATAAGTTGGAGAGTAATCAAGGAGGACACCCCCCCAACATCACTCTGGTAACCACATCTGTAACACATATGTACTCAAGAAAAAATGAACATTCCCTCTATGATTACCACTGGAGATGGATTAATAGGAGGCCTCAGGATAACACAAATCCCCAGCCAAATCCAACAGTTGCCAATGCAGTCTAGGCCTTCGAAAATGGGAATGTGTTCTTAATGTGTCTCTTCCTTTAGCCTTCCATTGATTTGAACTGACAGTATGAAGTCCAGATATCTTCTGCAGCCTGCAGATATTTTGTGATGTGTCCTAGACACTTCCTCTACACTGTCCTTGTCCAAATGGCTTATCTGAATGCCAATACCTCTTTGCTTTTGTAAATAAAGTTTTATCAGAACATTTCTGTTTAATGGACAAGATGTGCCCCCCCATCTTAGAACTCACCCCATCTGCTGCACAGGTAAATGGATCAAACCTAGATATTATTGGTGGGTTTTGCTGGTAACATTTTTAGCATCATCTCACTGGGGCTGTTTATGAGCATTTATATTCTAGGAAAAAGGGCAGAAAACACATTCTCTAAAGGTCCAGGGAGTAAGTACTTTTGGTTTTGTGGGCCAGACAGTGTCTATCAGGACTACTCAACTCTAACCATTGTAGTTTCAAAGAAACCATAGATAATACATAAATAGGTAGGCATGGCTGTGTGCCAATAAAACTTTATTTATAAAAACAGATTTGAAAAAAAAGAGAGATTAAAAAACACATTGACTTCTGTGCATAGTTTTCCCACCTGCCATTATAAAGAACTCTTGATGAGGAATAGATGTCAAAACCCTAACAGGAACATTTTCACAGAATGTTTTATCTAGATTCATAAAGGTATAAACACACACACTATGGAAGGAAAGAAAGAAAGAGCAAATTCTCCATAGATGTTTCTGATGGGTACCACAGAAGATACATACAGTTCATTTACAAATAGTTATTCTAATTACCACCAACAAATGACAATAGATAGTTGATAGAGTGATATATAGCTTATAGATAGATAGATAGATAGATAGATAGATATAGATATAGAGAGATGATGCATAATAGGTGATAGACAGATGACAGAAATATATAGAGATATATAACATAAATGTGTGTTTGCATGTGTGTGTGTATGTGTGTGTGTAGATATAGGGCAGACAGATAGGTGACAGATTGTTTAAAATGTCATATCTGTGTATGTTGTATGTACATTGCTCCCTTCCCCAATTATACTGTATACTGGGCTATCTTGAGAACTGGTGACTATTCAATTCCTGAAATAAGCAAACAGAAAGCTATTAAGTTTCTTAAAGAAATGATGCCAAAGAATTTGTATTGAAGATCATTGAAAATAAATGTCACATTTTTTCTAGAATATTCCTAGACTCAGTGGTATTCTTGAACCTAAACTTTGACATCAAACATCTTTGACATCAAACATAACTAGTTGAATCTCTGTTTTACCACTAAATACATGAGGTATTTAGTCCTGGTAACATTTATAATCTTCTCTGACAGCTGGTTTGCTTTGCCTATAAAATGAGATGAATATTTGATTGACACCATGCTAGTTTAGATAAGTAACATCAACGATAGTTCTCAAGAAAGCGAGTGCACCTTTAGTGTTGATATTAGTGTCTAAGTTACGTACCATTTGAGCTACACTCCTACACTCACATCTCTCAACTTGGCTTCACTGTGTTTGAGAAACTTATATCTTAAATATGAAATATTTACTGATATCTTGTCTGTGTGATGACCTTCCCAGTCATAGGGAGGGCCCTACACTATTTACCTCAAGGAATGCCCGATGGGACATTAAATAGTTCTTGTGAAAAGTTCTAGGTAAAACCTCAGGTCATAAACAGACTTTTAGTTAGACCACATGTTAGCTGTTCTCATTTGCTTGACTGTAGATCCCCCTTCCATATGACAACATCATCTATTTAGAACATGTCACACCACCCCAAGCTAAGGGGTCACCTTTTAAATCTTGGGATATGTAGTACCTACACATTCTCAGTGCAGGTCAGCAGTTCAGAAATTCTTTCCTCCACAGAACATTTTGCAATACTAGCCCTGAGTACAAGGTGTTGTCACTGTCAACTTCCCATGTACCCACATGGTACTTCTAAGTATTTCACCTTTGGAGGAAACATGGCCTCAAATGATTAGTCTTCAAAGTCAGGAATGGTCTAGATAAACCTCAAATCAATATAAATTCTGGTAAGTTATGAGTAGAGATAGATCTTGGGAAGTGGCCACCAACTGATTTTATCACACCAAATAAGACATTAATAACCCTATCTATTTTGTGTCATTTCTAATTCTAGAGACTCAGTCCTTCATCCCAATTCCTTCACTGAGCCTAAATGTTGCACCTTTAACACATCAACATTAACATATAATGGAGAATAAATGCATCTTGATTTGGGGGGAATCTCTGTTTTCTGGTTCTATCACTCATTTGAGCCTGCTACAAAGAAAACTGGAGAAAATGGAAGTGGAGGTAGGTTTCACTTGAAAAGTAAGATACTAGTGTCCATCATGGGTGATATGCTGAATCATCCAGCAGTGTACTGACTGATCAGGACAACCCAGGAGCTGCCACAACAGTGAGCCAGTTCCAGCCAAAATCACATTTTTCAAGGTAATGACAGCTGGACTTTAATGTTTCTCTCTTAGAAAGTAAACTCTAAATCCATTTTTAAGTGATTATACTTTACTGGCTTTTCAAAAAGAAAAGAATGGTATAAGTTGAAATCTCTTAGAAGAGATAGAATGCCTGTGTTTTCACAATATATGACAGTTTTTGCATGGGAAAAGCAAGTGTCTAATGCTTAGGCTCATTCACTTCATTTCTTCAAAACTTGTAGGAGAGTCGATCTTATACCTATATGTATGTGACTAAGTTACATAAAGCATTACTTACAGCAGACTAACTGGTAGAATGTAGATGTAAATCAGTAGTATTTCATATATTTAGTGAATGCTGTTACACTCCCATATTCATCCAGTGCACTTTCAGTGTTAGAGGAAATTGCCATCAAACAGGACCAACAAGGCACCAGGTTCATAGAGATTATAAGCTTGCAGGAAAGGAAAAAACTGTCACAAATACTAAATGCTTTAATATGGATAGTGTCCTGTATTAATTGGGGTGATTAAGAAATATGGTGAGAAAGGAAAAGCAGGTTGAAGAAGGCTGTGGGAAGGTACTCACTTCACATGAAAACATGGTAACTGGAAGCAGGTTTCTTCCTGGCTAAAGGATGTTAAAAGATGATGAGAGAGTGTCACAATCATAGCCAGGAAACATCTGGTGATTGAGAGAAATAGAAGCAATAGGGAAGAGAGAAAAATAGACTTAGAGAATCCTTTCACATAATAGTGTAGGCCAGCCAGTCTGAGATCTGCAGAGCAGGTTACCATACTGGAGACACTGGGGGGAATTAATACCATAGGTCAAGTCATAATCCAGTCTAGGGGGAGAGCTGTTTATTGCTGATGAATGTGAGTCTTTCTTAAGCTCTTCAACTGATTACATGAGACCCATCTCAGAGAAGACAATATGCTTTGCACAAAGTCAACCAATTTCAATTCTATCTCACTTAAAAAAAATACCTCCAAGTGAAATTTAGGAAGGTATTTGCTCAAACACTTTGGTATTAAGACCCAGTCAAATTGACACATACAATCAATTATCAGAGGTTTTTATCCCTGCTAAGAACAGGGTGTTATGCAAGCATATAAGAGAGGGTCATGGCTAATCTGAGGATGCGGTAGTGAACTTCTCAAATGGCCCTAAATGACCTCTGAACCCAGCATTCATACCTCTTTTCCTTGGAGTATGGCTTGATTTTAAGTCTTGCTTCAAACAAACAAGAGAAAGCAAAGGAGATGGTCTCCTACTCCTGTGAAGAGATTTCAAATGAGTCTAGCTTCTATCCAGCCAACAGACTCTTTCTTGCTGCCTTTTTACCTCAGACACATAAGTAAAACAAGCTGCCATGTGGGAGCAACTCTCAAAACAAAGAGCAGAGAGAGTGCCCTTCTGTCCATTGGGCAGGGAACAGGGGTCCATGAGCCAAAAGCCTTTGAGGAACTAGATGTTGCTAGCTTAGAGAAGCTTCCTGTGAAATGTGTCCCTAGTTGAGTCTTCAGATGGCACTGCCCAATCTCAACTAAAACTCATGTAAAAAAGAAACTCCCAAAACAGAGGACCCAGGGAAGCTGCACCCCAATTCCTATTTCAAGGAAGACATGAATCCACAATGTATATGGTTTTAGACTGAGGTCTGTTGGGGCAGTCTCTTATGCAGCTGCAGCCACAATGCGCCCACTGGAACAGTGATAATAATAAGTGTTGTGAGAGCAAATTGTGTCCATATCTTAAGAATAGGAAGCTGGCAGAAGCTGCAAGAACTTTGTAAGTTATTTATCCTTGATATATATATATATATATATCTGAAGATTCTGTCTTCTATAGGGGAGAGACCAAATTATGTGAATTTTTAGAATTATGTAAGTTTCTTTTCAAATTAAAGACATTGGGGAACTTCTTTAGATTTCATACCTAATGTTATTTGTGTCAGGAAATGGATTTCCTTGTTTCTGTGTCCTGAGTGCCTGGACCATAGTAGACATGACAAATACTTTTCATATGAAACCACCTGCCAAAATCAAATGGGTAAGAACAACTCAGGATGCAGCCGGGCTCTGTGAATGTATTAACAGTCACATTTAGACCAGGTAAAGATAGAGGAGGGGTAATTTCCAAGTTGTTTAGGGGCATTACTGTGTTTGGGCTGGTGGAGAGTTCAGTAAGCCCTGAGATCTTAAACATGATGGATAATGCCACAACACGACAGCTCAAATCACAAGCCAGGGGCATCCCAACCCGAATCATCGGTCTAAAGTAACTGAGTCTGCGTTTTGCATTATGACTGATTGTTGTGGATGGGGGTTAGGATGGCATACAAAGAACTCACAGCTGAGCAGGTCACTGGACAATGCACTCGTCTGGTGCCAGGCCTTTCCTGCTGATGTAGAACTCTGTCATCCACAAAGGGAGCTGGTCAGGAATGTGTCATTGCTGCGTGACCTACATGCTTCTGGAATCTCCAGTAGGATCCATTCCCCCAATGGATCTGAATATAAAATAAAATTCCTGGCATTTGAACCCCAAGTTACAGAGCCCTAAAGCATGGGCATGAGGGTTAGAAAAGCAGACACCCAGGCCCTCCTCTAACCTGCCCCAGTGGAAAGCAGGAGGGTCAGAGGAGCAATAATGAGTGTGTGGGATTCAAGGGTCCCACAATGGTCTCAGTTGTATGTGTCCTAGTTAATATTAACTCTCAACTTAAAGCAGTCTACAGTCACCTGGTTAAAAAAATTTCTCAACTGAGTAATTGTGTTTATCAAGTAGGTCTGTATGTTTTGAAGGATTGTCTTAGCCTACTTAGCTTACTGTGAGCAGCACTATCCTTAGGCATGTGGTTCTAGGCCAGGGCTTCTCAACCTTCCTAACGTTGCAACTCTTTATAGAAGTTTCTCATGCTGTGGTAACACCTAACCATAAAATTATTTTTGTTTCTAGGTCATAACTGCTTCTGCTTAATAATTTTGCTACTGTTATTAATTGTTAATAGTTTTGGGGATAGAGGTTTGCCAAGGGGGTCGTGGCCCACAGGCAGAGAATCACTGGTCTAGGCTGCACAATGAAGCTGGCTGAGTATAAGAACAAGAGTAAATGAGCATCAAGCAATGTTCCTCCATGGTTTCTGCTTCAAGTTTTACCTTAAGTTCTTGCCCTGACTTCCCTCAATATCTAACCCTGCCCTGAAAGGGCAAGATAAAATTAACCCTTTCCTCTGTTAAGTTGCTCTTGGTCACAGCATTTGTCACAGCCAACAGAGTGGAACTAGCACAGTAGGTAATTATGAGACAGCCATGGAAGGCCATAGTTAAAATGGATCTAAGAAGGCTTACTTGAGTTTGTCTTTTTGTGTTTTTCAAAGTTGGAACAGCTTGTGTTTGATAACTAGTTGATTATAAAAAGTAGATATATGGGAAGACTTCAGGTTAGCTCAGATATATGTAAGTTCAGATGTATGAATGAGTGGGTTTTATCATGATTTCCATAGGAATTCCCTGGGATGCAGGAACTTAAATGCTGTAGTCAGGAGTATCCATGGTAGACATAGGTAGCTAATTACCCAACAGTAGGATTTTGGAAATAGATAGTAATGATGATGTTAACTGACCTGGACTGAATGAGAATGTCAAAGATTATTAATGCCTGGGCCCAACTACCAAGAGTAATCAGAGTCAAGTTTAGGTGAACACTGGGATATTTAAAAGGTGCACAGCTGAGAGATCTCTGTGAAATAATCACTTTGTAAAAAAATGTTTGAACAAATGGTACTAGCCTCACCCTACAACATCAGTTCAGATACCATGCTGCATATCCCCTTGGCCAGAAAGCAAATTTCCTGTTGACCTGACTATTTGCCTTCTAGGACTGTTAAATAGTAGAATAATGTCCACATAGAATTGCTAAGGGTATGTATCCTTATAATCACATGTACACAGCAGGTCAAGTATGGAACTAGGTAAAGACTTGGAAATGTTAAATTTAATAATAGAAGTTGGGTGCCAGTTGTAGTGGCATGTGGCTTTAATCCCAACACTTGGGAGGTAGGCATATCTCTGTGAGTTTCCAGGATAGCAAGAGCTGCATAGTGATATTTGCCAAAAAAATAAAAAGAGCTGGGAAAAAAGTGAAGAACTATAAAGCACATGGGATGTTGGAAAATGTTTTTTTCTCTGGGAGAAAGGATTCCCTAGATAGCACTGCCCATTGGATAAGATCTGCCTATCACATAAAAGTCAGTCCTGTGACCTTTGTGGATATATAAGTTGGCCAGACAAGTAGGAAAGAGAGAAACCTATCAAATAGCAAGCAATCAGCTCTGATTTTCTTCATAAAATACCTGACATGTATATGGACCTGTGGTTTCACACCATTGATTGTAAAGTCAAGCTGATTGAGCAGCATTATGTGGCTACATCAGGGAGAAAAACTAAACCAAAGTGAAAAATATCCTATGAGTTTGTCAAATGTGATCCAGTGTAATTGACCTCATGTTATGAAATGAAGAAATGAAAAACAGAAGTCAAGGATCTATTTATAATTTTTGAGCATTCCCTCTTGATTATTCAATTATTCTGGAGTCTAATTTGAGAGTTCCCAGAAGTGGGAAGATTTCCTGCTCATCTCTGTCTCCTTGGGACACACAGGAGTCCTCAGAACCTGTTGTATGACTGACCTTGCCAAGCCAATGTATACAAAGATTTGTATACTGAAGGTAAGATGAAAATTGATCAAAATTACTTGAGGAATTTATCCAGAATGACATTTGGCACAATGACAGAAAGGCCATGAGGTCTAAATCTGATTGTATCCCCAATTCCTCCTAAATAAGTTGGCCCTGACAGAAGGTGTGTGCTGGTATTCATTCAGCTATAACCAAGAAATGTGACACCCAAGAGAAGCAACCTGCAGGAAGAGAGTAGCAGGGATGGAGAGATGGCACAGTGGTTAATAGCACTTGTTGCTCTTGCAGACTTGGGGCATGTAATAATACCTCACAATGGTTGGTGACCCAGTTCCAAGGAATCTATTTTCTTCTGGCCTCTGGCACTACATGCACAAGGTACACATACATGCAGGCAGGCAAAAATACTCATATACCTAAAAATTAATGATGCAAAATTTTGAGAAAGAAATAGCTTATTGGTTGTGGTAAAGTAGGAAGAGAAGAGGGAGAACTTTAGACAAAGTTAATTCCATTCTAATTATTCCAAGAATTATAGATGCAAAAATTTGATAGTCTCCTTATTGATATGAAATATTACATCATTCTTTGTTTTTCCAAAACATATAAGCATATATATATATATATATATAAGTGTTTATATATATATATATATATATATAATATGTCACCTTACACTATCACTTATAATAATCAAAGGAAATGTATAATCAAAGGAAATGCATGCTGTTACTTCTTTTTTCTAAATTTCCTTCCTATTTTATATTTGCTATTTATTAATTAAAGACATCATATGTAAAATGCATTTACAGCTCTTCTTTTCCAGGACCCCATCACATCTCTCTCCCAGTTCCATGTTCTTCTTTTCTTCTTTTCTAAATACAGTCAGTCTTATCCATATACACACAGGCATGGAGTCATACACTGGGGCATGAGCAACCCATCAATGACCCCCAAAGAAAAGTGACAAGTGGCTGTTCCTTTTTCAACTACTAATAGCTGTTGAATTAAGGGTGGGGCCTCAGGACACCCTTCTCCCTTCATGCTGCAATTGTTAAATGGCTTGATACTGAGCAGATGAGCACAGCTGCTGGAATCCATATATGCAACAGAGAACAGAATTTCACAGCTCTTTCCCCTTCCTTCTTTCAAGATATACATTTTAAAATTTCTGATCAGATTTCTCAGAAAATACTAATGACAACTTGGCTTAGGTGATGAGAGCTCCAAAGGACTCAGGCAATTATTTCCATGTGGTAATCATTTATAATAGGTTAAGCTAAATCAGGATTTTATTCACACGTGGTCACACTTTGTTAAAATGTCATGAGTTTCTTTTCTATCAAAATCAATAAACTGGCAAGGAAGGTATACCAACCCTGCCACCCTTCAGGTGCCTTTGTACAGATTAGCAAGAGGACTGTTTTGAAGAAAACGTTTATTTGATGAAATTGGAGGCTTCCCAAAATCATACATTAATTTCTAAATTGTAAAAAAAAATCACTTTTTAAAATATCCCTAATAATTATTCATTACTTGAGGCCTGTGAATCATCTCTGGGATGGTTTAATGGTTTATTGATGAGGCTGACTTCAAAGAACACTATTTAGGCACAGAGAGGTGGATAACTGAGAGACACACACAGAAATAACAGATCATAGAATATGGCATCTGATTTATTGATGTTGGCTTTCAGCTCCTTCAAGAGACATAAAAGAAGGTTTGGGGGTTATTGTTACTTATGTTTTGATGTCTTGAATTTAGTTTTCTTTTTAATTACCTTTTTAGAAAAAAGAAAGTCCTGAGGATGGAATGAATGCCGAGGATACTGGAAAGTAAACACAGCATCCACAGAGATGGCTCAGTTGGTAAGTTCAATGCTCAGAAACTTCATAAAACAAAAGAAACAAACATAATGGCATGCAATTGTAATTGTGGAAGTGAAAAGGAAGACACACTAGTCAAATTGGATAAGTTCTAGATCAATGAGAAACCCTGTCTCACAAAAAAAAAAAAAAAGAAAAAAAGGAAAAGAAAGGATAGTATCATGAGGAATGCTAGTGAACACTGACTTCTCTCTCTTTCTCTTTCCATCTATCTCTCTTTGTCTCTGTCTCTCTCTCTCTCACACACACACAGAAAGAGAGAGAGAGAGAGAGAGAGAGAGAGAGAGAGAGAGAGAGACTAGAGATAGAATAGGAAAATATTAAAGCAGGCATGTTGGGAAACCCAGTCTGATCTCTCTCTCTCTCTGTCTCTCTGTCTCTGTCTCTCTGTCTCTGTCTCTCTGTCTCTGTCTCTCTCTCTGTCTCTGTCTCTGTCTCTGTCTCTCTCTCTCTCTCTCTCTCTCTCTCTCTCTCTCTCTGTAAAGGCTATCTGGAGGAACCACAATACCCAATGATAGATTTGAGAGGGGAGCATCAGACCTAAAACATATAGCAAGGGTTCACAGGACCTTGCCTGCTGGATGAGGAAAGTACCAAGCCTCCCTGGGAAGCTGTTTCATCAGTCCACCTGGCACATCCAGGAAACACCTGGAAACAACTACAGTTCTGAAAGGAAAATTTATGACTATTTTCCCATAAGGACATTGAAATCTTTGCCACCTCTCTGATAAGCCAGTGACAATCAGTTCACCAGAGGATCCCGCAGGCTAAAGGATTACTCTGATAGCTAGTGTTAACCTGAAAAGTAGGGCTTGAATAGTTAGCTCACCCATCCATTCACCATGTCCAGACCCATTCATTCATCTATGACCTACCTTAACCTGTGATGATCCTCCCATCATTTTCTGCTACTGTTGCTTTTAATGTTAAAGCTCCCTCCACCCCAGTCGTAATTCCTCAGAATTCATTCTCTCCCAATGTTGCCTAAACAATTTTCCTAAGATCACCAAAGGCCTACATCTTGCCAAACCTGATGACACTTATCTTTAGTTAATGATCAATCTTCATTTGTGTTAGTGGATGTCTCATTTCTTCCACCAGCTCTTCTCACTGTTAAAAGGTAGCTAGACACCCGTGTCCATCTCACTTTACATCTCCAACACCTTCTTTTCCTTGGGCTCCAATACTCCAACACTCCAACAATGCCCTTGATTTCTTCCTGTATTTGTTTCTTAATTAGGAATGTCAATGTTAATGTGCTGTGAAGAATATGTTAAGTACCTCTTCCATGGCCAATCATCTACTTGTCTTGTTTCTTCGTTCTATTTAAATGGAAATTCTATCCACCCTGCTGTCCAGCCCCCAGATCCTGAAAGTCACTCTGACATTTTTCCTTTTGGAATGTAGCCATGACTCCCTGCCTAGGCTTTAGCTGCTATCTTACTTCCTCCAAGTCCTTCTTCACCAGTCCATTCTCACTCTCACTCCACTTCCGCACTCTTTCAAACGTGTGACCCAGATCCCATTACCTCAGACACTGGTCCTGTGGCTTCCTGCAGAAATCAGAAGAAAACTCAGATGACCAAATGACTGACTGTGATTAGCTGACTTGCTTCTGTTAGTAGAGGTGATCCCATGGGCCAATTCATCATAAAATTTAACCAGACATTCGAGTCAAATGATGAATTAAATATAAAAGGCCTGATAATCATTTAAACCATTGAAATCGGGACTGTTTTCTAAATTTTATTTAATTAGATTTATTAATAGTATTATTTAGTAGTAGTAGTAGTAGTAGTACTTGAACCTTGAGGAAAATTTTGTTAAAGTTTAAAGGAAAACTCCAGGACAGACAAATTGTAAATCTTAGCCGCTGCCTTGAGAAGAATGGAGAAGAAAAGGAAAAGGGACTGTGCCGTTTGAGTAAAACTATCATGGACCACAAATAGCTGTATGGCTGAAAGGGCAAAAGGGCAGGAAGAAGTGCTTCAGAGAAGCAGCAAGGAAGCACAGAGAATCAGAAAAAGCAGGATTAGTTCTGGCCGGCACTAAAGACAAACAAACAAAAAACAAAAAACAAAAAAAAAAAAACAAGATTTGTTTTCTTTTTATTGTTTGTTTCTGTTTGTGAGTTTGTATATGTGTGAGTATTGATACTTATAGAGTCCAATTCAGCACTCGTAGAGGGTGCTGGCATTACACGGTTTTGTGTTGCCATACATGGGTGCCAAGAACTAAACTCGAGACCTCTGCAAGAGCAGTAATACTCTTAACCCATTGAGCCATTTCTCCAGTTCCCAATTTCTATGAAAATGAACTACGAATCTGTACTTTAAATGTCTTCCCCACATACTATGGTATTAATAGCCATAGCTGAGAACACATTGCCCTGGAGGTACACACAGATGTTCCTTTTCCATCATTCAACTCTCAGAACACTTGTCACCTTTCCAGAAATGGTTTCCTGGACACTTAATCTAAGGGCTTCCCCAGCTTCTCTGCCTCGTTGTTGATTTATAGCCCATTATTCTATGTTTCCTTATCACATATATTATTGCCTGAGTTTACTTCATTTCATTCCTTGTTGTTGGACTGTGTCCCCTTCTAGAACCGAAGATGATAACAGGGGTGACACTTTGTTTCTTCTGCATTGCTTACCATTCTGTCACTCTGCTAGAATGAACTTGGGAGTTCAAGCCTGGCTATGTTCCCAGGTGAAAAAGGATGCAAGTTAGTAAGTTAACATTTTATTACATCAACTGGAAAAATACAGCATTTGAAGCTTCTAAGGAATGGATGCTAGTCCTATCCCGTGGGGCAAGACAAAGTCAAAGGCACGAGAATTAAGCGAGTGAAGGGGAAGCTACAGAAAGGGTAAAGTCTCCAAATGGGAGGTTCTTTGTCTTTTGTCAGAGTTTGAGGATCTGATATGTTTTCCAATATAAAAATAGTTCAAGTGTCAATGGGAAGCCTGAACAGAAATGATGTCACTGTGCCAGGCCTATGAAAGACAGGACTGGGGAGAAGTAAGGACAGACAAGGAGGTGCCATACCACATAGGAGAGGCTGGAAGAGGAAGCAAGATATATGGTCTGGTTTGCATATTAGGAGATTCATTTGAATAAAGTGTGGAAGCAGGGATGGGGTTCACAAGTGGGCAAGACTCAGGGACCATGGGGACCAGTAACAAATTGAACTAATCCAGGAGAGATACATAATGAAATTTTTAGATGACAAGGCAGACCCACACACCATGCTATTAGACAGATTATTCTCTGTAATTAACTTTTGAAAATTGGATTACAGGCTTGATGATTCTTTAAAGCACCTGTCAAGGGCTCTGAGTTCATGAATGGTCACAATTGAGTTTGGAGCACTTATATTTGTGCTTTCTAAAGCCTTTCATTTACTTCGGCATGCATAAGAATGTGTTACATCTGCCAGGTGTTGGTGGTGCACACCTTTAATCCCAGCACTTGGGAGGCAGAGGCAGGTGGATCCCTGTGAGTTCAAGGCTAGCCTGCTCTACAGAGCTAGAGCAATACAGAGAAACCCTGTCTAGAAAAACAAAACAAAACAAAAAAGTGATAAATTATAGACACACAAATTGTAATGAACCACAGTGACGAGAGTTTATTATTTCATGAACCTAACTCTGGGATGGCAAAATGAGTGAAGAGGTTACCAGCACAAAGTATAGTCCTCACCTCTAACGGTATATGAGATAGTTTATTCTGAAGCCAAATATGAGACACCATGGCCCAAGCACATGGCATCATGTTGCCCTAAATACTGTGTCCCAGTTTGGTAACAGTTTCATGATTTTTTTATAGCCTGATAGAAAGTCATAATCAAGACTCTTTTACAAACACATCAGTGGAGCCATTGGTTATCCACACATGGAGCAGGAATGCATCAGAAGATAGAGAGGATGACAATGAGTAATTATGAACAGTAAAAATGAAGTGAGAGAATGTATGCAGAAATGAAGTCACATTCTTGGGTTTCTGTTGGAGGCCCACCTTCAGGGAGAAATACAAGTGACGCGAATATAACCCAGCTTGGTTTATATTTAGAAACCCAGGTCATTCTTAATGCCACACTATTGAGTACTACATGTACTACATTCCAAAGGTAGACATTCAATGACTGTTTTGTGGGAAGACATTGTAATATACTTGTTTTGTTAAATGAAAAGAATACAGATGAAAGAAAGAGAAAGAAAACACAGGATTTCCTCTCTCCCCCTTGGTTGCTCCTCCTGGTATCTTGCTGGAAGGGTGATCACTCTAGCCTGATATTTTTGAATTGAGGATTTGTGAGGGCCTAAAGCAATTATTATTAGCCCATAAGAACAAGTGTCCCTGAGGGACAGGTTCCCTGAGGTAAAGCCGACAGAACCCTGATAGAAGTGATGCGTTTTAGTGAGGTGGCTCCCAATCAGTTCACTCTCATGTACCTTTAATAATCATTGCCATTGACTAAGGCCATGACAAAGCAGGCCTAGGTTCACACTCAAGTGTTAGGGTGGGCCTGGCAAGGGCTTCTTAGCATCTCCCTGGACGCTCAACTTCCTACACAATGATGACTTTCTAGGATTAATGTGTAGCATGGTGACTGCAATCAGTAACATTGTGTTATGTAGCTTGGAATTTGAGAAGAAGGCAAATTTTAAGTGCTGTCATCCTTACCCCCACAGGCATACACGAAATGCTAAATGTGGCTGCTGACAGTGTGTGTGCATGTGGTATCATTCCACAACATATGTAGACATCCAATCATCACATCACACGCACATCATGAATATATCATTTCAACTTGTCAACCATACCTCCATAAAGCCCCCCTCTGAAAAAAAGATAAACACAACTGGCTCCTCTATGTGCCAGTTTTCACTGTCCAGAAAACAAAAGCCACTCTGGAGGCCAGCCATGTGGTCATGCCACCGCTCCCCCCTCAGTTTTCAGCCGGGGCCACCGTTCTCAATAGCCCCTTTGTTACCCATCTCAGCCCCCATGGGGTTACCAGGGGGCTCTCTGCACTCAATGGACTCCCTCTCTGCCATTGTCTCCCAATATCAGTTCATGGTCTCAAGGATATAAACTGCCTGGCAATTAGTCATAATGTCCAACAGCCCCTGAACCTTACTTTCCACACAGAGTTTATTGGCCTTTGTGATGGGGACAAAGGGAGACTTGTTGGAAACTGGACACAAAAGGCAAACACAATGTATGGATTTGAATAATACGCAGGCGGGGGAAGATCAGCAGCCACACAAATGGCCATGCTATTGACCAGAAACAAGGACAAGGCCCTTCCCCCAGCTCTTGTCAGTTTTTCCAAGCACTGGTCTGACATGTTCTTGAAGGTTTTTGTTTTGTTTGTTGTTTTGTTTTGTTTTGCTTATGGGGGGGCAGAGGAGGTTGGGCACATTTCTGACATAAAAGGAACCCTTTAGCCCAGTGGAGTTTCTCTTCAGGAAGTAAGCAGGTTTGATTATGGAAATGTCCTGTGAGTTCTTTTATAATGCAGAAAACCAACTTCTGAGGTACAGAATTGGCATGTTCAGAGGTGTTCACTGGAGTTTGTTCATGTGTGTCTGTGGCTGAGTGTCCGTGTATGTTTGCAAAAGATGTATATAGTCATGAACATGTGTGTAGATGACCATATGTCTGTATTTATACTGCATATGATTAAGCACACTAATTATAAATGTACCTAGTTTGCATGTGAAAATATGGTGTGAGTGTATGTGTGTGGTGGAAACATGCATGTGTGAGGTTTTGCTTGTGTATTTTATGAGTGTACCCAAATAGGGATTTACATGTGAGATTGGATGGCTAATATGCGTATGGATGCCGTAAGAATTCATGTATAATTGAGTATGGACTATCTGCATATGTCAGTCTGTACATACTAGTTGCTGTGTAGATGGCATTATGCATTCTTGAATTTTTACATGCATGTGTGTTAATGAGTGTGAGCTTGTGATAATGTGTGCTTACACATCAGCTGAAAGATTAGCATTGCTTTGATGGCAATTTGGTTAAGCCCTTTAAAAGGGAACTCTGGCTCAAAGGCCCATCAGCAATAAGCTCTCATCCCCACTATGACAGGTTGCCTGTTGCAGTTGGAGGCTCCCCTTGGGACCACAAAAAGTATCTGTGGAACAAAGGTGGCTCTGGTGACTTGCAGGTATCTCTGATCTGTGATCTGACCAAGTGTACCACTCTCACATGTGACAGCCATCTCATCTCCTGAGGGCAGCTTACCAGCTTTCTCGGCAAGTTTTCAGTAGCTCTAACTTCCAGCTAAGTTTTCAACAAACCTCTGCAGAATATCTCTCCCTTGTCAAAAAGCAGTGATGGAAGGTTCAGAGTCTGATACACCTGTCCACCAGCCCTAATCAACAATCCTCTCCCATTCCCTCCTTTTCTTCTTTCCACTCCATCATTTCACTCTCTTTTTTTCCCTTTCCATCCATTTTCCCTCCTACTTTCCTTTTTCTCCCCTATCTTCTCTGAGTATAGACACATCTAGGTTAGGTATGATGGTCTTCAGACTGCTTTTCTCTTGTACTCCCCTGGTAGGCCAGCCATCCCCCTTCTGTGCCCTGTGTAAATCCTAGTGGCAGCTAATGCATTATGCATCTCTTCTCATAAGCTGTCATGCCTCAACTACATTAAGAAAACATGATGTGGCTTCAACAATACAATGGCCACATCTTAACCACACACATGAAAACTTGGTCTTTCAGAGCAGATGTATCTTCGAGCCTAAACTCTGAAGTTTCAAAGCAGTTTTCTTTAAAGTGTGCTGTCTACATATGCCAAAGTGCTCACTTTTCTTACCTAGTCCTTTCTGAATGAGGGTGATTTGTAACACTTTTAAGTTGCTTAGGATGGTTTCTTAAATTACTCATCTCATCATTCAATGAACTACGGATACTTGGCTATATCCATTCTGTATCATCTGGCTGAATATCAGAAAACAAGCTCTCACTTCTATCGATCTGTCCATCCAGTTATTTAAAAAATATTTTAAGAATCTCCATCTGCACAAACCATTGTTCTATTCTGAATGTGTACAACACAGACACTCTTATATACATACCCTTCTTATGAAAGTGTGTGTGTGCATGAGAGAGAGAGAGAGAGAGAGAGAGAGAGAGAGAGAGAGAGAGAGAGAGAGAGAAATAAACAGAGGCAAGCCACATTCACAGTGCTAAGTCACTCCATCTCTGAGCTTTGATTTGGAACATCATACAGAGTAGAGGTGGTCATGGGAATAGTTTCTGTGTGGCCCTTGGCACAGTCTCTGTCCTGGAGGAGATGTCCACTTGCCAGTTAGCCCTGGTAATAAAAATAAATGAATGAATCAATCAATCAAACAAATCAATAAAAATTTCAAGATACCATGAAATATATTTTAAATTTCAACCAGAAAGAAAACCTTATTTGAATCTGCCTCAGTTTTTATTAACTTTTCATTCATTTTTTTAACTTACTTCGGATATTTCAAAGAAATGATATTACCAAGAAAGAAATGGCTTCCCAGGTCCAATGTCTGCTACTGCCCATCTTGTACAACTTATGAACTAATCATGACCATGATGTCAACATTTTTAAATAGGAAAACAACAGTTTTTTTTTTTAATAGGAAATCAAACAAAGGGCAATTACTTTGTGATGTGTGGAAAAATACATGGACTTTAAGTTTCATTGTTCACAAACAAAATTTAACTGTAACACAGATGTAACTGATGCTCACATGTCCTATGACCATTTGGACCAACAAGGGCAGAGCTGAATACTTGTGACAGGGACACTCGGTCAACAGAGCCAATCATATTCTCTCAAGTCTTTATGGAAAGGTTTGCTAACCCTTGCTCTAGTCTGTAAAATTTACTCCTTCCATATCCCAAGAACTCAATTTTTGTCAATAGAGCCATCTTCATAGTAGTATCATGGTGACCCATTGGATCACTGCGGGACAGATGTTAGATTAACTCAAATTTACCCATTTCCTTTAAGTCTGCTTCCTGATATGTTGCCTCTTTTGTTTAACTCTACCTCTCCTGTACAAGGGCCATGATCTCTTAAATGTCAGGATACCTGGATAGTCATAGTCATGAGTAATTGATAATCTGGGAGGTAAGACTGCATAGTATTTCCTGAAGGCCAAGCTAAAACCCCCCAACCATCTGGTAATAGATGCACATCTGGAATATGAGAGCTTCCTCTGCAGATGGTATGGAAAGCCTTGGGTTGAATATGGAATCCACTGTCCTTCCTGAGAGGGAAGAGAGAACCTGCCTATCATCTCTGGCCACACTAGTCTCCTGTGACCACTTTCCCTGCCCATTCTTTCTACTGGCTCTGCAACTCTTGGTTTAACCTTTCTGGCCATGAATTCAGAAGGGAAGATGGTTAGCACAATGCTCCATGAAATATGTGTCCTTCCAAATAAAATGTAGAGGAATCTCTGGAAAAGATCAAGTGGCTTGTGTCACCTCCCTAAATGAGTCTGTCCCCACTGCCCAACAAACATAACTGTTAATACTTGCCATACAGAAATGGGGTGTGATCCTATGGGAATGAAGATTATCACATTCAACTGCTTCTGATGAGTTGCTTGTGCTCAAGATTCATGCTCTGTTTGACCCTGAATTGTGAATGCCAAATTACTCATGCCAAAGAAAATAAACCAAAGCCCAGAAGCTGATTCCATGACATAAAAGTTTGTGATACTCCAGAAATGGGTCCTTGCCTTTCTTTGTAGCTGGTGTCATTTACTCCATATAAAGCCCTCATGAGAATGCTGATGCCCATCTTATATGTGATGACACTGAAGCTAGACAAGGTGGGCAAGGGGCTGGAGAGACAGTTCTGAAGTTAAACACATTAAACACCCGGATTCTGTTCTCAGCCCTCACATCTGGTGGTGCACAATCTTCCATCACTCCAGCACCAGGGAGTCTGGGCCATTCTGATGGCCTTCATGAGCACCTGCAGGCAAACTACACAGACACACATAGATACACACAAGACACTAATAAATATATATACATATTAATAAAATGCACTAATAGATACACACACATTAATAAAACAAACCAAAAAAGAAAAGGCAGATAAATGCCTACCCCCATTGGACAGTACTGAACTAAATCAGTTTTCATCATTCAATCAATATTCCATGATTCCAGTCAGAGCTTGTTTATCATGATTATAACTGCTTTATATCCCTTGATTTAAAACCCAGAAGAAATTGAACCCACAGGACTTTGGCTTCCTGCTGTCGTCCAAGTGGCAGCAAGGGAAGCCAGTCAGACCCAACATGTTTGCCTAGAACCTCCTGCTTAATCCCCAAATGCCATTTCTTCGCATAATGAAAGTCACCTTCCCTTTAATTAAAACTCCCTTACAAATGTAGACATTTCATGTTTACTAATAATTACTCAGAGAAGAATTTTAGCAATCAGCACTCCATAAATATCCATCCCTCCTCCATGAAGATCATAACAGTTGCACTGTTCTCTCTTCCTCTAATTTATTATTTATATAATGCTGCAGATAGACAGAGCTCTTTGTGGCAATTAACATGGGCCTTCCAGTCTCCTCTTGTGGAATGAGGCAGGAGACGACCATTACTACTTCGATCACAATTACTATTAATTGGAGAGCTTTCCTTTCTCTATAAAATATGTACTACCCCCAAAGTGAAATAAACCGCCCAAGGAGTATCAATTCCACATCCAAGGATGCATTGGAAAGACCCTGGATTTAACAAGTCATTTACCCTGTAATTAGTGGGGTGGGGTCCTCTTAATGGGACAGAGGACCTGTTCCCAGCAGCAGGGGCTCAGACTCCTGGCTCTCCTGACTTTCCCATGATGTAGAGAACCACAGGCTGATGGCAAGTGGCCCAAAAAGTCTCACCGATATTATGTAATACAGTCAGAAGGCTAACAAGTATTCCTTGGTTCATGAAATCCTTGGCCTGCTACAAGAAAGTCAAACTTCCTGTCAATTCATCATTGATTCAGTTTCTTAAGGCACAAATCTGCTATTTGCCAGTCATCTTTCTTCAGACTAGATCCTGAAGTTAACTAGTAAATATGTCAGAGCCCTGATATCTTATGGGATGATGTTGGACCAGTTTACCTTTGGGGCACAGAAGGAAAACGACACTCTTGGAAAGAAAGACAGCCATAGAAACATAAAGAGACAGGATCTACCATCTACCTGAACAGACTTAGATTTGAAGTAGGAATTGATCCAGTGGAAAGGGTCAGAGGAGCAGCCAAGCCAAGGAAATGGCATGTAGGCCAGGGTAGCAAAGCATGATTACAATTGTCAAAGTCTGTTTGCTGGTTGAGGGAGTTTGAGCTATGTGCTGAACATGTGTGGAGGACTGGATTGGTCCTTCAGTCAGGCTGGACCAAGAGGACCATGTTACTCTAATTTCTATTCATGATAAGCACATGTTCTCTCTATGGCCCATGTCATAGGCTCCTCATTGAAAAAATTGTAACACCAGTAACCTTTCAAAAACTCACAACTAAGCTAATTGCCACAGTAGCCGGGCAAGGCAGATGTTTGTGGCCAGAATTAAGTCTCAGTCATCAGAGGAAGAGAGGAAGGAACTGAGGAGCAATGGGGACTGTTCCATCTGTCCATCCTGTTCTCTCTTTCTCTCTCTCTCTCTCTCTCTCTCTCTCTCTCTCTCTCTCTCTCTCTCTCTCTTTCTCTCTTTCTCTCTCTCTCTGTGTGTGTGTGTGTGTGTGTGTGTGTGTGTGTGTGTGTGTGTGTATGTTGCATGGAATGTCTGGGTGTATATGTGTGCGCACATGTGTATGAATGAGTGCATATATACATATGCCAGAAATTGGAACTGAGTGATTTTTTTATTGCTCTCCACCATATTTTTTTAGATAAGATTCATTATCTGAATCTGGAGCTAGGCTGGATGAACGGTGCCATCATTCTGTCCCCAAGTTCACTGAGCTGGGATTGCAGTATGTTGCTGCTGTGTCCAGCTTTTTACCTGGGTGCTTGGGATCTGGGTTGAGGATGAATGCAGACACTATGTTTGTGTGGTACATTTTCAGTTGAGCCTTCTCCCAAGCTTCAGGGACTTCATATTCTAAATTGAGGATCTTAACTGAGGTTCAAGTTTTAACCTAACCTCTTCCTGACTATTTGAATTCAGGAAACATAAACCATTTGCATGAGATTCCATTTTTCACCCATGCAAAATGAAATGCTCATTGTTTCATCATCATTTTGTAATATTTAAAGAGTCTTAGAGGGTGCTAGGGGCCCATCTGCCAATAACATGTTTAGTATAAGACTGTTGTTTTGGATTTTATATCATATGTTTTTTCATAGGAAGGTTTGTTCATTTGGCTGCTTATCTGAAAGAACCATTTCAGGCTCATCAAAAACTATAAGTGCCTTTTCCTCACTCTAGAAATATGACAAAGAGGGTGCAAGCAAAGATAAAACCCACAACATTAATCCAAGTGCTGGGAAGAAAGAAATTGGTAGATCCTGGGTCACAGCCTGGCTATCTGAACCTACATGGTGAGCTCCAGGACAGTGAAAAACACTTCCCAAAAACAGAAAACCTGTCCTCAGTCATCTACATTCATGTGCACACACAGCTACATAAATGTTTGTCTGCACACATGCAAATATAATCATTTGCCTACATGCAACCCCAATGCATTAAGGATGCTGTTTTATTTCATTTGAGCTATTTTGATTCTATTGGGATGGGCCTTCATCATGCATCGCATGGTGTGACTTCTCATGATGCAGCTTTTTTTCTAGCATCACTGATGTGTCGTTTCAGATCCCTGGTAGGATGAAGGTAACCATAGGATATGGTTATCTAGACCACAGAAGAAGCCCAGCATCTCAGCATATTAAAATTAATTCCTCACACATTTATGAGTCGAATGGGAACTGAATGCCTTTCTTCTACTCTGTACCTATACCATAAGAACATAGGACTTTTGAATTCCCTGCTACAGAAGAGAATCACTATTTTAAGGCACCAAGCCTGGCCAAGGGCCATTGTTGCCAAGTTAATACTAGGGGAACCCAGGAAATCATCCTACCCATGTGTATCCAGGAAAGTTAAAAAAAATAAAATAAAATAAAAAGTAGAGCAAACACAGGACAGTTGGTCTTAAATTCTCTAAGTCTGTATCCCCTGATCTTTCTTTCTGTTAAAAAGCCAAACAAGACCATCATCCAAACATGATACTTGTTGTTCACAAGTATACATTAAAAGAAATATCACTGTTTTTGTTTTCTAGGGTTTCTACAACACACTATTACACACTGTGTGTTTGGAAGCAACCAAAAGACCAAAGACTTCCAACTGTGGTGCCAGCAAGGCCAGGTTTTTCAGTCCTTCTCTGACTCTTCCCAGCTCTTTAGTGGGGGTCACAAGCTGTGCTTCTCTGTGGGATCCAGATGCATGTGCCTAACCTCAGTGTGCATGGATGCTATTCCATCCATGTATCACCTTCCTATTATGAGCAGTTTTCCTGCCAGCCTGGTCCCACAGCTGTGCCAGCCCCAAATAACACATGGAGACATTGTCTTAGATATAAAGTTGTTGGCCTGTTACTAGCGTTTTTATTGGCTAGCTCTGTCTTAGACATTTCTATTAATCTAAGTGTTTCCATGTGGTCTTAACTTATAGAAGAGAGGCTCAGGACCTCTGCTCTCTTGGTCTTACATGTTCAATCTTCTCCTACCTCTTCCCGAATCCTCGTTTCCTAGTCCCACCTACCTTGCCTTCCTATTTGCCAATTGTGCTTTATTAACCAATAAGAGAAACATATGTACAGAATGACAATGACATCTCCCATCACCTTCCCTTTGCAAGTGACTCTCCAGAGCCCTGTTTTGATGTGATCCCAGGTTATCAGTGAATAGCAGCCACCCTGATGACTTTATCTTGACTTGATTACTATGAAGAAACTTTGGTCCCTTTAAAGCAAAGTCATGTTTCGAGGGACTGGAAGGACAAGATTTTGATATACCTTCTTAAATATATTTTAACTTATTTGTTGGCCAGTATATGCAAGGTTCTCATGCATAGGTCAGAGGACAACTTGCAAGAGTTGGTTTTTCTCTCTCTATGTGCATCTAGGGATATTGAACTCAGCTGTCTTGTTCAGTGGCAGCTGCCTTTACCTACTGAGCCTTCTTTTCAACCCTCTGTGTACTTTATCAAGTATGGGATGATTCAGCCCTTAACACCCACTTCACTAAGACCAGCGTTGGTGGGGTTTAAGGCATGTTCCTTGTCAGAGAATGTGATTCTGAATTGGGAAGGTCACAGAGGCACTGAGGTGGGGATGCCTCCATGTATGTACTTCATGAATTTAATGATTTTCACCACACAGAACATGGATGACCATAATCTCCTCCAACTCTGCACCAATACTGGCTGGTCATTAGGGGAAAAGCCTGGGAGGAGCCTGGGTACATCTATAGGATGGGGATACACACACACACACACACACACACACACACACACACACACACACACACACAGAGAGAGAGAGAGAGAGAGAGAGAGAGAGAGAGAGAGAGAGAGAGAATCCCTTCTGCCTGCCTTCTGACTGCTTTATCCCAGGATTTTCTACAATAAAAAAAAAAGCATCATTTTGGAATCTGAAAAGTCAATTGTTATTTTCTTTCTTTGTCATTGTATTTTCCATACCTGGCACTCATATCTTGCCCCTGGCCCTCTCCTCCCTTAATTGAGTCCCCCATAATGGGTGTTCATTTCATGCCGTCCTGTGATCTGCCAACTTCTAGGAGTGGAAACTTTCTTTGAGTGTCCTTCGCCATTGCATTTGCGTTCTCGGCCCTCCTTCCCTCGCTTGCGGAGTGGCCTCAGGCACATCGCCAGCCTGAGTCCAGTGTCTTCCTGGGTAAACAATAAGGCTTTTCATGGCTCCAGACCCACAGAAAACATTTGAAAACTTTTTTGGATTACTTAGGAGGTTGTGTACTTTTAATACAGATAAGGACTTTCAAAAATAACAAAGCTTTTAAACTGTCTCAGACTAGATGTCTCAAGGAGATGCAAGTGGGAGGAACAAAGATACATGGTAGGAATCTCTTTGTGGGTGTCATTGAGGGCATTGCCAGCCTCCTGGAACCTGATGATCTGAACACAATAAAACAGTGTGAAATGAGATTAGACACAAAGCAAAACTAAACAAATCCCAGGGCACAGAGTTACTTTCTGGCAATAAAGTAAACGTGGAAAGCATCCAGGTGTCCCTGCCCTATACCAGGGACTTGGGAACATGACAGCAGTGGAGGGAAAGTTTGCTTGCCTCTTTGAACTGTCAGCAATCAGTGGGTCCTCCTGGCTGTCAGCTGCCTTGCGTGCATTCTCACCTTAATAGGATAGAGCAAGCCACTCTTTTAGTCCTTCTTCCAACCTGGGGAATTCCTTTCTCAGGGGACACAGCCCGCAGTCTGGTAACACAAAATACCTCTTGTTGCTTCCCTGGGATTCATCTGAGTTGCCTTTGACAGTATGATTTACATCTATCACTTTGCTGCTACAGTCATACCTACACATGCCACTGGGCCCTGAAGTCTGCCAGGGACTTGCACAGCCTAAATGCACCTACCTTGAAGCTGACCTTATAAATAAAATGTGCTCCCTGAAAGCTCCAGATTAAAAACAACAGGGTACATTTACATATAAATTTGATATTGAAAAGCAAATATTCTCTAGTGAAAGTTGACCTCCCACAATTTGTCCCCGCCACCCCCGTCTGTCTATTTTGTTCCTTCGGGCAAAGTCAGGATCCCTGTCCAACTACATGCAGACTCAACCTGATGTTGTTCTGATTTTGAAATGGACAAAGAGGGAAAGCAAACAGCTATGGGTGTGTGGTGAGGTTCTTGCTACCTGGAGGCATCTTCGACCATGTTAACATTAATTCTCTTAAGATCCTGAAGCTTTCCCCAAAGTGACAGAGGCACCTGCTCAGACATTCTAATGTGCACAGGCAACCTTAGAAACACCCTAGCACACATCTACCTTCAGGCAACAAGCAAGCATGCACCAATTCTAGGTATGCATCTGCATGTGTTTGTTGAAATCTAAGTGTGTGTATACACTTGCAGCAGAAGTGGGTGGTGTTGAGAAACAACTAAGGGCTCGGAAAAAAAGATGCTCAGGCCCCACTGTTGGTGCTCTGTGACCTCGGACAAGTCATGTTAGTCTACTGAATGAGAACAAGAACCATAGCCAGTCTCTGTGTACACTAGTTGCCTTATTCACTGCTGTAACAAAATACATGTCAAAAACAACTGAAGGGAGGAAGGATTTATTCCAGTTCACGGTTTGAAGTTCCAGTCTTTCTTGGCAGGGAAGGCATAGCAGTAGGACTGTGTGGCAGCTGGTGGCATTGTATGCACAGCCAAAAAGCAGAGAGATGGATGCTGGTGCTCAGGCTGCCTCTTTTTTTTTCATTCCATCCAATCTATAGACTGCTGCCATTCACAGCTAGTGTGAGCATTCCCACTTCAATTAAGCTGATCTAGAACTTGTTTACACTCAGACTTCAGGGGCAGGTGTCTTCTAGGTAATTCTAGATCCTGTCAAGATGACAATCAGTCACATGTACATGTTCTGACACAGAGCATCAGGAAGTGTTCTGCACTCCAGAGCATACTTTTGAGTTTTAGTGCCATCATCAGCACCATCGCTATCCATCTGTATCCATTTATACCAACCAGGAGGAAGCAAGTCTTTCAGCCATTGTCCAGTGCACCCTCCCACCAGTAACGGCTTTCTTTATGAGAATGGTGGCGACAGGAACTGTAAGATACCCAGCAGATAGAGTGGCTGTAACAGCAGCAGCAGCCAAGCTTATGTGTGCTCACCCAGGTTACAAATATGAGGACAAAAATACAGCCACAACTCTAAAGGAGAAAGAACTTGAATCTTCCATGGGACAGAGCCTCTTTACAGCCACCTGGGCTTGACAAAAATGATGCTCAATGCCAGGAATGTACAAGGCCACCTTTGGGGCTGAAAATAGACACTGAAGTAGCAAGAGCTGGTTATGCTCTCCAACAAGGAGCACTGTAGGGAGGGAGTCAGAATTGCAGGTTGTCTGTGATGGAGGCAGGTGGATGTGCTTGCAGTTAAGTGCAGAGAGTTACTGGGGCCCAAGATAAAGGGTTTGTTCACTAGTAATGGCTGGAATGGAAGGAATTCCTTTCTAAGGATAGAGTTTATAGCTGGTTTGAGGCACTGAAGCTCCAAGGACAGAGACCTGGGAGGTGTTGCCAGTCCAGGGAACAGCACGTGCAGAGTTCAGGAGGAATTCTTGGGGTGCGGCTGCCATTCAGGGCTGCCATACCAGGGCAGCTCAACGAGAAGCTGCAAAGCTGTCCAGGGACTTTATCCTTCTTGAATTATGGGATAGGTCACACAAGATACTGCTAAGGACAGTGGCATGGTGCCTCTCACCCAGCCTGGCTTCCCTCCCAGATTCCTTTTTCAGAAGCTTCTTTTGATACCCCACTTCTGCAACCTTCCCAGATGTTCATCATGATCATGTGCCTGAGCCCAGTTGCAGATAAAGCCTGTACCCAAGAGAGTGCCATGCCAGGCTGAGGAGTAGGCTTACATGTCAACTGTCAGGGTACTTCCAAATGGCCAAAAACTGCTATGGCCCCTCGTTTGCTCACTGCCCTTCATCGCCATAATTTAAAAAATAAAAATTTAAAGACTGAAAATGGCTCAGTTGTAAAGAGCACTATCTGCTCTTGCAGAAGACCCAGGTACAATTTTTAGCATACATGGCCGCTCACAGTTATATGTAACTCTAGTCCCAGGGGAGCTGAAACCCCTGTGCAGGCAAAACTCCCACCTGCATACAAATAAATTAAAATTAAAAAAAAAAATCTCTAGTCCCTGAGGCCCTTCTAGGTGCCAGAAAGAAAGGAGCCAGTCTCCTAAATGGCAACTGTTGGCATCACTGTGAGAGACAGAGCCTGCTCCCGGGGCAGCCGGGTGTCTCGGGGGCCCTGCTCCCTCCCATCTTGGAGTAGGAGGACAGACTTTCTCCTGTACTTGTTGCCTTGACACTTGTGAATTCAAACTGCCCAGTTACATAACATCGTGTCTGTGACAGCCCATTGTTCCTCAGCCCTCTCAGCTTCGTGCCTTCCTCCACACACCAGGCTCCCTGTTTGCCTGATCTAAGTCCAGGCAGCACTCGGAATTCTTTGTTTCTTGCCCCTCAACCAAAACAGATCATTGCATTGACCAGTTGTTTCCAAAGATTTCCGCTTCCTCCTCCCCACTGTCCCTTCATGCATCTAACTGGCTAGAACTGAGGCTAAGGAAATGGTAGAGACAAAAGTAGAAACCCACACATACCTGACAACCTTGCAGATAGTGCATAGTTAGGAAGTCAATAGAGCTTGGTTGCCTGAATCACTTGTCAGATAGAAAGGGAATCTGGCAGGGCATGAAGATCCTCCTGCTTCCCTATCAAAAGGCACCCATTTCTAGTAAAAAGCATCAGCTGCTTTCTGTGCCATGGTTCTGTTTGCTTAGAATTCAAGAGGGGAGGGCTCATTTGGTGGGCAGTGAACTTGCTCTATAGGCATAGGGAGGTGACTCCAGGATCCCAGCACTCATACAATAGCTGGCTGTGTGATGGCAAGCACCTGTGACCCCAATGATGGGAGAAATAGCTGTGTTCCTAGACCTACCTGTCCTGCTAGTACTCTGGGTATAGCTAGCTCCAGGCTGAGTGAAAAAGACCCTGTCTACAATGACAACAAAACAAAACATAGAGAGCGATAGAGGAAGATTCCCTAAGTCAAATGAAATTATAATTTAAAGTTATAATATAAATTTAACTACTGTGTGGAGAATAGAACCCAGGGCCTTGTGTGCTTGACAAGTGCTCTACCACAGAGCAATACTCCAGATCTCTGTTTTTTAAGTGGCAAAATTGCTGTTTGTTTGATTGGTTAGTTAGCTTAACATGAGTTCCTATCTGAAGAATCAAGATATAATTTAATGAAAGAGCTAACAGGCACAAACATGTTATAATCATGTTGTCCTAAGATGAGTGGGTTTTGTTGTTGTTTTCAATGTTGGCCAGACAGGGTTCTTCCTGAGGTGGACAGCAGTTCATACAGAAACTATAACTACATAAAGTACTCACGTAAGGGACACTTGGGGGTTCAGTTCTTAAATGGGACATCTACATGAACTCCACAAGGCTTAGAGACATGGAGGAAGAGGGGAGACATGATGCCAGAGCAGGAAAATGTGCAGGAAATGCTCTCCCCTGGGCAGGAAGTGGCAATTATACTCATGAACTCACAGCAACTGTGTCTATCTTCTCAAGCCAACTAGATCAGTCAAGAGTCAATATTTCAGCAGGCAGCTCCAATTGGACTTGGTGATTTAAACAAGCAAACAAACAAACAAAAAGAAAATAAAAACCAGGTCACGAAGGTAGGAGGGGTATATTTTCAGGGGTGTTTTTCAAATGGGAAGTTGCAGTTAGGGATAGAAGTAATTGTATGAAATTGTCAAAGTATAAATAAAATACTTAAAAATGATAACCAAGGAACAGGATGCACTCAGAATCAACTAAACGGGGATATTTTTGGAAGTGCCTCTTTGTAGGTTTTCTGCAAGACATGAAACATAGTTGTGAAGGAACCAGTTACTGGAGTCTGCCCCTGTCTACCAAGGACTGCTGGCTCAAGAGTTTTGATGACTTCAACAGCCCTTTATTGAGGCCTAGTGAGAGGGGAACCCTCAGGGAAGGATCCCCAGACAGGGTCAATGGCTTGGATGACCTAGTTGTTGTTGTTTCCAGTGTGTGCTGGAATACCCCAGTTGAGCCCATGCCTTTCTCCACTTCTGAGAAGTTTAAGATACAATGCTGTATCGTGCCTGGCCTTAGAATCAGTGACTATGTTCTCAAACCCAGGAATGTGTGATGGCCTGACCTGAAGCAAAATGTGGCAGGAGTTTCAAACCTCAGGAGGTGTGTTCAGGGTAACAACATCTTATCTCCTTCCTGGAATTCATTCATTAAACTACTCAGGTAAAGATCAGGACCAGATTGCGCTGACTGATTCCATGTGAGGGGCAATGAAGCAACTCCTTTATGAGTATTATATCATTTCATCCTCCCAACAACCCTGTTATTATTCCAGTTTTATGGATGAAGACACCGAGGTACAGAGAGATCGGACTTTGATTCTGGGAAGCACAGAACCATGCCCTATGTTGAAAGCATAAAGGGCCACTTGATAAGTCTTCCATTCTGAAAGACATGAGCACCTTTCATGTTTACTTGTGCAAAAGAAAAGTGAAACAATGTCCTTTGATTTACCAAAAGAAGATGGAGAGAAATACATTTAAAATAGAACTGTACTGGCATGTATTTTTTTTAATGGAGACGAGGACGGTATTTGTCTGTTATTGATGTGCAATGAATGACCCCAAATGTGGTGGTTTGAAATGACACACAGTTACTATGTTATAGCCCCATGAGCAAGAAAGCCAGGAGGGTTTGCTCAGAGAATCGAAGGATCAAAGTCAAGGAGATTATAGATAGGATTTTTATAATGTTATTTTTTTAAATTTATGCTTGTGTGTATCTGTATATGTACATGTGTAGCTGCCCACAAGAATCAGAAAGGAATGTTAGATTCCTTGGAGCTGAAGTTATGGGAACTTGTGAGCCTCCTTAGACCTGAATTCGATGGTCCTTTTGTAGAGGAGTTAGTACTCTTAACCACTGAGTCATCCCAGCCATTTATCCAGACATCTTGTCAACAAGCTGCCCAGCTCCTCAGCCCCTGTGGTCATTTCTTCACTCTCTACAGTCCCTGTCGTCCATCTCTGCAGCCCCTCTACCCTCTTCCGTCCCTCTGGTCATCTCTCCTGCCCCTCTAGCCACTGTGGTCATCTCCCCAGGACCCCCAGTGCCTCCAGTTGCTGTGGTCATCTTCCCAGATATTTTCCACCCCCTGCAGCTCATTACATATCTTCAGGGTTGTGGGGGGAAAGTTTTCTTCAAATTTCATTTTGAAAAAAAGAAAGAAGGCTGGGCAGTGGTGGCGCAAACCTTTAATCCCAACATTAATGAGACAGAGTCAGGCAGATCTCTGTGATTGCAAGGTCAGCCCAGTGTACTGAGCAAGTTCCAAGACAGCCTCCAAAGCTACAGAGAAACCCTGTCTCAAAAAAAAAATTAGTTCATTCAAGTATAGGCTGAATCAGGCTCCCTGCTGTTCTTTAAATACTTACTCATGTAACATGCCCTATAACATAATGAAATGCCAGCATTTTTCTTCTGGATGTCAGTTGGGCTCACTTTCAGCTTCAGGAAGCCCTTTCCTCCTGGCAAATGGCCTTTCCCATCTTTGAAGCCAATGATAGTCCATTAGGTCTCTATGCTCTGAACTACTTGTTAGCAGGTCAAAACTCTCTGCTTTTAAAGGGCCACCTGGTTGATCAACTCTCTCCCCCTGGGTTAATACATGTATACACATGTTAAGAACACCTGACCTGGGACCTCACTAGCACCCACAATGTTCCTTAATGTCGTATCTATGTTTGGTTCCATTAAATAACCAGGGGATAGCAATCCTGGTGACTATCACTGGAATTCTGACTATCCCAGAGATAAAATTAGGAGCTAAGAGATGGTCTTGTGAGCAAGGGTTGGGAAAAAAAAGGTAAGGGATAGCGTGTCACATAACTCCCATAGCCCCTTCACATCCTCCAGTGTCCCACCAGATGACATCACTGACAGCCAGATTTCTTGTCTGTCAGGCCTCAATTTTCCTATATGTGAAAACAGCAAGCAACATTTCCTAGAGCAGTGGTTCTCAGCCTTCTTAATGCTGCAACCCTTTAATACAGTTCTTCATGTCCTGTTGAGCCCCAGCCATAAAATTACATTCATTGCTACTTCATAACTATAAGTTTGCTATGTTTGAATTGTAAAATCTGTGTTTTCATATGGTTTTAGGCAACACTTATTAAAGGGTCATTTGACTCCCAAAGGATTGAGAGCCACTGTCCCAGAGAATTTGAAATAACTAAATTAAGACATTACTTGGAAAAGAGTTTGTATGCTACCTGGCATAGTATATGGATAGGTGTTTAAAAAGCATTGGATATGATTATTATTGATGTTATCTATGAATAATTACATAATGAGAGGTAATGTATGTAGCCTTTATACTAATAAAGAGATAGAAATAAATAAGTGGATGGTTTTAAAAGGAAGTGGTGCTTAGGCTGCGTTTTAAAGATAATCACACAGAAGGAATCTCTAAACTCAAATAATAAGTCCTAATTAACCTGATTTGATCAGAATGTGTCCATGTATCAAATCATCATGCCATGCCCCTCAAACGTGCACAATTAAAATAATAACAGTTAACTTGCAAAATGCTTTGCTGGGTGTTTTCGTTCTATCCCTATCATGGTCTAGCTTGTTGTCCTGTTGCACAGCTCTGAAGGGTCAGTGTGTCCCCACAGGAATTCCTCAGAGCAGCTACATTATAGAAAATCACAAAGGGGCAAGAAGATGGCTCCATAACTAAGGTGTTTGTTGGACAGGCAACAAACTTGATTCCAAGCACCCACACTAAAGAGTGGGACATAGTGATGAGTACATGAGGATCCTAATGCTGGGGAGTCAGAGACAGGGGGTCCCTAAGACTAGCTGGCCATCTCATCTAACATAATCAGGGAGCCCCAGGTAAGAGACACTGCCAAAAAAACCAACCAACCAAATAAACAACAACAACAACAAAGAAGGAAAGGCATTGAGGATCAACACTCAAGTTTCATCACTGCTTTCTTCATGAAGGTGCATATGCATAAGGCCCCTCCACAGACGGACAGACTGACAGGCACACACACACATACACACACACAGCTAAACCTTTCTGTTTGACCTGTGAGGATCCTTTCTCCTGAAGAAATTCCTGAATTCTCTCTAAATGCTCACAATTCTTTGTGACTATTTGTCCCATACATTTTTAGTAAGCAAAGTTCACCTTCAAGGACAGTGAGCACATGACTCTGCAATGCCAGGTCAGGCAGGAGAGTAAGAATCAGGGCTTCCTAGGAAACATTAATGAATACTCTCTGGCCCTACTGGTTTGCCCACACTTCCTCCTTCGGGCTCTGGCTCTAGCCTGAGCTCTTTTCTGCATCTTTCTTTCTCTCACTCCTAATTTCTTTCTTCTTTCCCTCTATGATCCCAAGCTGTCAGGTTTAAGTTTGATTTGCAATGATATGAAGGGAGGACTGTATCTCAGGCTCCCCAGACTGTATGCTCATAGCCCAGTATGCCCAGAAAGCGCCCTGTGGGCCATCAATCTCTGAGTCATGCTGGATCTGAAATTGCTAATACTCATTGAAATGGTGACTAGATAAAGACCAGCAATGAAACCAAAACTTCCTTCTGTCTGAGCATGAAATGAGGCCTATTCTATTGAGTAACCAAGTAATGTGACTGCTCCCTGGCCACTCCCTCGTCAGCCTTTTTTTTTTCTTTGTTGATAGGCCTATTACTTTAGGAGCAAATCCAACTGAAAGGTTATCTTATAAATTCTCAAACCTTCCCGCTGGAGCCAGAGCTTGGAGGGCATGCATTAGAAATTTCACCTTTGCATCAACCTTCCTGTGGCATAGTCTGGGAATCCCAGACAGACCCACTAAATAAATGTCTCTGCTGGTGTTGCTGAGCCAGCTTCAGATACTGCCTTCTATTTCAACACTCCAGCAGGGTTGTTCTTTGTTCTCGCCACCCACTTTTGGGAGAGCAAGACGGAGAAAGGCCACACCGAGAGCTCCCATATTAGGTCCACCTCTAATCCCTAGTCCTGAAGAAAACATCAAAGAAATAAAGACAAAAATAAAAACTTTTTTACCTAGTACCACTAGACTGCAGCACCAACCCTCCACAAATAAGTTATCATATAACACTTAATTAAGCAAGTTCTAGGGAGGTCTAGAACTTAGTTACACAGATGTATTAGAATGGCAGGTCCTCTAATATGCTCAAAATGCAATGCAAGAAGGAACTGATAAAATATTTTTTAAATAACTTCTGATTCTTGGAGCTGGGAGTGTACTCAGTTTATATAGTGTTTGCCTAGCATGCACAAAGCCCTGGATTTCATCCCTAGTGCCACATAAGCACACTAATGTCTGGGGTCTCAGCACCCTGGAAACGGAGGCAAGAATATCAGAAGTCTGAGGTCATTCTTAGCTTTATAGTGAGTTCAAGGCCAGCATGGCATATGTGAGACCCTGTCTCAAAATAAAGGAAGAGGGAAGGAAGGAAGGAAGGAAGGAAAGAAAGAAAGAAAGAAAGGAGGAAAGAAGGGCAGAAGGGAAGAAGGAAGGAAAGAAGGAAGAAGGAGGGAGGGAGGAAGTTAGGCAGATTCCCAGGCCCTGCTTCTGGCTACTGAGTCAGAATCTACATTTTTGTAGCTACTAGGCGAAGTCTTATGCACAGCTGGAGCTCGGGAATTGCTGAGTGAGGGAATGAGACTTTCTCTGTCTAAACAACAGAAATCTGTCTACAAATAAAAGCTTATGTGTGATTTCTCCAGACGGGGAGAGGATCTGGCTCAAGCATGAGAGGGTCGAACATTTGGGCCTCCAAGGGGTATACCTGAGGGCCATTATCCTCTCAGTTTACATCTCAGGAAAACACGGCTCGAAGACAGGTGGCTTCCCTCAGCCAGGCAGCAAACCCATGGGGTCACAGCCATCCCCAGGATCAGGTGACATTTAACAACTTTGCTTTCACTGAATGACAAGAGCAACTTAAGGTGGAAAGGGGTTTCTTGGCTCACATCTGAAGATACAGTCCATTGCTAAGGAGATAGGGATGGGTAGAAAATGTGGTGGCAGAAGCCTGAGGTGACTGATCACATTTCCTCAGTCAGGAAGCAGAGAGAAATGAATGCTGGTGCTCCACTCACCCACTCCCTTTTATTTGCCTGTTTGTTTATTCCATGTGAGAGAGACCCCAGCCATAGGGTGGTGCCACCACTTTCAGGGCTGGCCTTATATTCTCACTTAAACTTCTCTGGAACCACCCTTGCAGACACAGCCAGAGGTGCATCTCCCAGGTGACTGTCAACTCGGTCAAGTTAACGATGAAGGTTTGCTAACACAGGTGTGTTGGTTTCTTGAGCATCACCTATTGGGCCAAATGTGAGAGTACACTTAATTTAAATAAACAAATAGGGGGAACTGTGCCCACCAACTACCCTTACCTGTGTTGGCCTCTCTTTCTCATCGGCCTGTGTGAAGTTCTTTTCAGCCTGGTTCAAAGCTGGGGAGCTCTGGTGTTATGTCTGAGGTCTTCATCTGATTGGAGGAATGTGTGTGAAATGCTGATTGGCATCAGGAAGCACCTGTTCCACTCCAGACTCCTGCCTGTGCTCTGTGTTACTATCCTTGAGACTAGTGTGGCCATGGAGTTTCATCAACCACACAAACCCATCAACATCCTGGTCCAACAGGGACCATTTTGAATGAAACTGTTTACCACTCACAGGATGTATCAGCTGGGTTTGGATTTGGCATGAGCAAGAAAAAAAAATAATGAAAAACTCTGATCTGCCTCTGAGAGGTGCACAGCCAATGGCAATGACCTTGGTGGACAGCATGATTAAAAATGGTCACTGAGCAGGCCATAATTTCACCAGTGGGTCACACTGGCTGAGTAGAGCCCCTTTTCTAGCCACTGTTTCTCTTCTGGACTTCCAACCTATCTACTGTTTTTGTATGTGAAGCTGACCTCAGAGGGGGCAGGCTCATGTCCGTAGGGAAGGAATGAGTAACTTGTACAGTTGGCTTTCCAGGACCAAAGTAGACTCCTGGGTAATTTGAGATCTCTCTCTATTTGTACATTCTTTCTGAGAAATGCCAAATTATTCACATTTCTTTTCTGAAATATCGGTTAGGCATCTTAATTTCTTTCACTTCCGTTCTTTTTTTTTAAGAGTTGTTTTCTTTTATTTTGAGGTTTATATTTTTGTTGTCATTCTCCAGGTTTTCCCAAGAATGGAGAAAATAAAAAGAAATTCCACTTCCCAGACAAAAAATCTAAAGCTTCTACCAACACAGATGGTATGACTTAGTATTTTTGAGCCCTTTCCTTAAATATGTATTTGTTTTCCCTCTCATGTAGCAGAAGCAAGGGGAGGGGGGAAACAGATCATAACACAGACTGAGAAAGCAAGGGAACAATCCTTGCCCACTGGAAATAATACAAAAATAAGCCCAGTTCATGTGGATTAGCACAGAGACACCCTGGTGCTGAGCAGTGGGAAGTTAGAGCACCTAGGGACCCAGGGAACACTCAGGCACACGCATGCTCACTGAGGGCAGAGTGCTGAGTGGAAAAGAAGGGTGTTGTCTTGGTGTCAGTCCTTCCCTTGTCCCTATCACAGAAGGTCTTCTGTAGCCATACTGAGGTCTGCATTCATTGCTCTCAGAAGGGAAATGTCTTCCAAGTTAAACCTGACTGGTCACTGGTGATCTGCCTAACCTCAGTAACTCCCTACCTTGCCCCAGCCTTACACCACCAGTAACATGTTCTGAGGGTTTGCCTGAGGCTGGGCCAAAGTGTCCCTAATTTTGACACCACCAGAACTTTTCTCAATCCACTGGCTTACTGCTGATCCTTTCATGATTCATAACTACTGGTTATTATTCTGTAATTGTGGCGGGAATCATATTTGCTTTATCATCAGATCTGACCTCTTGTTCTTTGGGGTCAACTCAGTTAACCTCAGGCGTTCAGCAAACTGACACAATGCCATGAGGAAAGAGCATTCTGAATTTCAGGTTGGAAGCTTGGTCTCCCCTGATATCTCTCTCTTTTCATCTTAGGCTATTGCTTAAGGGTCTGAAGTAGAGCAAGCCTGAATCTGAAGCCAGCCAGCATCTACTGGTATTAGAATTGAGAATTCAAGAGAGTTCCTATTCTACCGGAATCACCATTTATACAAAATACAAAATAAAACTAGAGTGAAAGGGGGCAGAATTCAGCTGCTGAAGAGCTTGCAATAAAAGGATGAGGTGCCCAGATTCCCAGCATTCAAATAGAAGCCAGGCAAGCTGGTGTCAGGCAGCCTAGTGTGTGTGTGTGTGTGGTGTGTGTGTGTGTGTGTGTGTGTGTGTGTGTGTGTGTGTGTGAGAGAGAGAGAGAGAGAGAGAGAGAGAGAGAGAGAGAGAGAGAGAGAGAGAGAGAGATTGAGAGATCTGAGGGCTGAGAAGGTGGAGACAGGGGCATCTCCAAAGAGTGCCTGCCAAATTTGTAAGCTGTAGATTCAGTAAGAGAGCCTGCCTTAAGAAATAAAATGGAGACTGAGGAACACACACACACACACACACACACACACACACACTAATTAATACCTTCATAGTAAATGTACCCTGAAAGCCAATGTAATATAGTCTTAGTTCCTGTAACAGAACTATCAGGAGATGGTTGCACCCCTACTGGCCAGAATTCTTCATTCAGTCACTGGGGGATTAGCTCCCCTGGTTTCATCTTGACTCTCTTTGATCCTTGCCTCTTGTATTTTACTGGTTCCCTCTTGCCTCCTGCCATGATGTAGCACTCTTGATAGGGAGCCAAAGCAACAGAGTCATTGATCTTGAACTGGACCTTCCAGAACCATGAGCCAATATAAACCTTTTTAAGAAATAAGCTGATCAACTCAGGTATCTCATCATAATGATAGAAAGTAGACTAACACAGATGTTAAACCTCACAGAGATATTGTTAATAAAGAAATAGAATGGCATTTTATATGGAATGCCCTATTTTGCCCTAAGCAGTCCATCACTAAGCTGTGTATGGCTTTTGTTGTTGTTTTGGTTATTTTTTAAATGATAAAATATCTCAAATCCATGGGGTATACAATAGATAAACAAACTAAAAATTTACTGATACTGTTTTATTCTAAGAAAATTCTTTGGTCTATATATGATTTTAGACTTACCAAAGATGAAAATTGTGGATTTAAATGATGGATATGATTTTTTTTGCTTTTATATGAAGAATTGGGTCATAGATGGGAGTCTTGTTCAATGGTGAGAGCACTTGCCTAGGAAGTTCAAGGTCCTGTGTTGTGTTCCCAGCACCCCAGCACCACTGAGGAGGCAGAAAGAAGAAAGTCTTGGCAGAATACTTGATACTGTATGGTACTGATGGGGGAATGTCCTTGTGTATATATGCTTCTTTTATTGGTTGATGAATAAAACATTGGTTGGCCAGTAGCCAGGCAGGAAGTATAGGTGGGGCTACCAAATTAGAAGAATTCTGGGGAGAGGACACAGAGAGGAGCCTCAATGAGTCACTACATAGCCACTGAAGGAGTAACATGCTGGAGCATTCTCCAATAAGATAAGACCACGTGGAAATACTTGGATTAATAGAAATGGGTTAATAATTAAGAGAGAGCCAGCCAATAAGAAGCCTGAGCCATTGACCAAACAGTTTATAATTAATATAAATTTATTTGAGGCTAAAGGACTGCAGGACAAGGTGAAACAGAAAATGCCATCTACAGGATACAGGGCATCATCAACATTTCCCAAGGATGTTCAGTATCTTGATTTTATAATTGTCAATGTTGATAACACCTCTTTGAATAAATACATAGTATAAAAACACAGAAGTATGTTTAGAGACATTACAGAAATTGCTGGAAATTTTGTGCTAATTCAAGCCAAACTTCTTATGAAGATTTTTTTTTAATGAAACCAATTCCAGTAAACCAAACAGCCTATTTTTAAAAAATCAAGCATCTAACACAATCCAAACCAAAGATATACCAATCTGACACACACACTGAGGAATGATGGCAGGAAAATATTAAAAGTCTTTGCTTTCTGTAATTAAACCCTTATGTTTACTTAACAGCAAAAGTGTTGTATATGCCTTCAAAACATTATTCAAAAAGCATATAATCTTGAACCTGAAGTGATTCAGGCAGTGTTTGTTAGAATGGCATGACCAACAGAATGGAGAAGAGACATCACCCTGAGATTAATGAGGCAAGGTCCTTAAAAAAAGACCTATAACCACCTCTTCAGCCTCTTTATGTTCCAAGAGTGACCATGCTCTGAGAAGCTCGGACTTCAGAATGAAGCCAAATGACAGGCACTGTGTCTTCAGGCACTGCTGAGCTCAGCCGCTGCCATTATAGGCTTCCAGTTGTGAAAAGGAGCCATCCTGCTTGTCTGGTCCAGTCAATTAAAAACCACCTTGTGCTCAGTCAAAAAGAAAAAAAAAATGGACCAAAAGTACAAACAAAATTGATCCAGTCAAGTCTAGTCCATCTCAGAAGTGAGCAGAGCCATCATTAACTCGCTTCAAACAACTGGTTTTGGGGATGATCTCCTAAATAGCAGAAGATAACCAAAACACCACAGGGCTCTCGGTCTACCTTGCAACCCATTCTGTATTTCTTCTTTTCTTCAATTCAACTGCCACCTTGTTCTGAGAGCCCACACTCCAAATTCTCAGAAGTCTTGTTTATAGTCTCATAAAACCTTACACTTTTCCTTCATCGTACTATTAATAATTTATGTATTATTTAAATAATTACCATATAGCTCATGAGTCAAGGAGAATAAGTGCTCATGTATTTTATTCTTCACAATACTACCAACACTGTGGACAAAGCCTGGAACATAGTAGGTACTCACAGATATTTGTTAAAGAAAAGAATATGAATGAATTGGTAAGCTTCAGAACTGAAATCTAGTTGTCCGAGACTTTGAGAAAGACACTGTGCCAAAACACTGGTTCCCTAGTGTCTGTATATGACTAGATACTTTATTAGAGGGTGAAAACAGTAATATATCAAGGGCCTAAGGTATGGGGCACATGGAAAAATTGGTAAGAGATGGTTATGTAAAGCCTCAGAGGATCAGGAATTCCTACGGACAATCACACCAATGGAGTGGGAGCCCTAACTTTCTAGTGTACGAAATCCTCCAGTGTGTCCATTATATGAGGCTCCTTTAAATACCCAGCATCCCATGGCAGAGGACTTAGCAGCATGTGTGCAAATGCCTCTCTGTCCTCTAAACACCTCCCTGATGTACCTTTCACTTCCAATGTTCCTAGATAGCTCTTCCTGATTGCCGCCTTTATATAACTTGCTAGTCAGGGTCTCTATTGTTGTGACAAAGCACCATGACCAAAAAGCAAATTGTGAAGGGCAGGGTTTATTTGACTTACACTTCATTATCACTGTTCATCATTGAAGGAAATTGGGACAGGAACCCAAGCAGGGCAGGAAGCTGGAGGCAGGAGCTGATACAGAGCCCATGGAAGGAGGTGCTTACTGGCTTGCTCAGCCTGTTTTCTTATAGAACCCAGGACTGTCAGTCCAAGGATGGTACAACCTACAATGGGCCCAGCCCTGCCCTACCAATCACTAATTAAGAAAATGCCCTACAGCCAGATCTTATGAAGGTATCTTCTCAATTGAGGTTCCCTCCTTACAAATAACTCTAGTTTATGCGTCCATCTGATGTAAGACTGGCCAGCACATGCAGTAAAAACGTTTTTTATATCTACTAGATCATGAGCCGGGCATACCTAGAGCATGGCTTGTGGTGATGGCTCATCATGTGGTAAGGCTGGAAACTCTCTGAACTGGCCCCAGAGATGGGATTGTCCACTTTCCTCACAAATGTCATGTAAGACTGGAACACTTCTGGATGGGTGCCATATGCACGAGTTAGTTGCTGAGGTAGCAGCAGACAGCAGGACTGCAAGGGCTGGACACTGTGGGCATACTCTAAGATGCTGGTGCAATAGCCAAGTCCACAGTGCTGTTATATCAAGGGAAATAAACATCTGCCTCAGTTTCCCCCAGAAACAGCTGGTGTCAAGCAATCAGGGACAAGCAGGGGTGGGAGATTGTTATTGTGGTTCAGTTTGGAAACTCAAAACTGAGAAGCAAGTCTGGGAATGTGAAAACTGACTCAGAAATCTCCAGGCCCTGGGCTGCACAGTGAAGTTAAGGCCATGGATCCCACAAGCCAGAGAACTCTAATCTGCTTTGTGTGTCCCTGACTGTACATCCTCCCTGTGTGGAATAGCTGCCTCCTCAAGTGTGAATCACAAAACCACATAAACTGCAGAGAGGCTGTTCCCCTGCCAGCTTCTTGGAACATAAACAATAATAATGTAAATATGACTTAGTAAAGGATCAGGCAGAGTGCTTAAAGGGAATCTCTATTTTTTATGTAAACAGTCTTGTGTTTACCCGACATGTCTTAGCCCTGCTGCTGAACTGGGAGACCTAAAAGCAGGCTGTTAGGAAGGCTAAGGGTCTAAAGGTTATGACCCATGACCTAGAGATGGCACTTTGGTCGACACCTTTGTTAAGGTGACTAGGCTCTGATGTGAGATGTCAGTGTTCTCCTTTCCAGGATTTTGAACAAAGGCTGTTGGTGGGCAAAATGCGGTGGAGTGTGTGTGTGTGTGTGTGTGTGTGTGTGTGTGTGTGTATCTGTCTGTCTGTCTATCTCTATGTCTGTGTTGGTGTGTGTAAAATAGAGGGAGACAAAGAGAAAAAGAGACATAAAGAGATATAGAGAGAGACAGAGTCAGAAGGACAACTCAGAAACAGAGATATAGAAATGGAGAGATGGGGAGTGACAGATAGAGGCAGACCAAGACATACACAGAGAGACAGAAAGGCAAGCAGAAGAAAGCTGTTGGATAAAGAGGTTAAATCCAGACATGCAGAAACCATAGAAAAATTTCCCAGCATCCTTCTCTCTCTCTTTGTCTCCAAGCTGTGTATTGATCCTAAGTGGTAACCTACGTGGGCAGAAGATGTCAGACAACTCAAAAATTCCTTACTATTCCTAAACCACAAATATTTAGGGTTTGTGTTATCTAGGCTATAATGAGAACCTGCCAGGGAAAAATTCAGACACACAAATCTTTGTGTAAACTACCTTAAGAGTCTTAAGCTGACAAAAGCCAGGGCAAAGTCTGAAGCTTTGTCCTTAGAGTACCCATAATAGATGTTCTAGTGCTCCGTGGATTGTAACAGGATTCCCGCAGAGACCAAGATTTTCCACGTATAGCATCTTGTGTTTGGGCCAGAAACATCTTGTGTTCTGCAGCCTCAAAGGCACTTCTGTGGGGTTAATTTGGAAGCGGTGAAGAAACTGAAGTAGATGTTTTTAAGGCTTTGCAATAAAGATCTAGGAGCCCACCACTTAAGGGTGGGTGGGAATGTCTCCACATTCTCTTTTCTTTCTGGTCACTGGGAACATCTTTGTTCAGAATCTACTTCTTAAGAGCCCTTTAAGAACTTAGACAAACACACTTCAGATTTTAACAGTGTAACCATCCACCAGAAAGGTAGCAAGTGCCAAGTGCCAAGAGGCTGATTGTAGGTTCTTGGCTCACACCATTCCCTGTGGTCCTGTCATCCTTTGACACATTCCAATTTTAAGCATTAAGTTCTGGAGAGGCAAGTTCTCTAAGTTCTCTTGATTGCATTCAAAGACTTCTCACTAGCCCACCTCCTAGATGTTGTACTAACAGACAGATATTCTGTGGTGAACAAAACTCTACAGATACCTTGAATAAGATCAATGGTTAACTATTCATTTTCTAATAAATATTTTATTAGTTTGGACTGCCCATTGGGTATGTGTTACAGTTACCCAGTAGCAGAAAAATCTCACGGTCTAGAGAAAGATAGTATAGAGATAAAGCCATTTACAACATTCATGGATAAGAGGGAAGGCATAGGGTTGCAGTGCAGCTCCTTTGTCCAGGATGACCTTAACTCATAATCTAAGGAACTTGTGAGAGAGAGAGAGAGAGAGAGACAGACAGACAGACAGACAGACAGACAGACAGACAAAAAGGAAGGATGAATGGATGGAAAAAAGAAAATAAATCTATAGCTATCTTGTTGGGATTAATGGTAAACTAATAATACCCATAGTAACATGGTAAATGTGACTAATACTGATGGCATCCCTCCTGTAATGATGGTGGTGTCACTTGACAGGATCTGAATCATCTAGCCTCTGATCTTTGATGGAAGGGTTCTCTTCATTACATTAAGCTATGTGGGAAGATCCATCTTAGTTGTGATGGACCCATTCTGTGGGAAGGGAATGCTGAACTATAGAAAATGGAGGAAGCAAGCTGAATTAATCTATCCACCTGTCTTTCTTGGTCATGACTGGCTGCTTCAAGCACCTGCTACCTTGACTTTTCTGCTATGATGCACTGGAACCCAGAACTATGACCAGAATAAACCCTTTCTCCATTTGGCTGTTTTGTCTGGGTGCTTTATCACAGCAATGAGAGAAGAAGAAAGATACCACCCTTCCACCCACAGAAGTCAACTTACATAGGAGGATGGCTCACATGTAAGCTTGGACTAACTGGCTGATCAAGGCTGTATGTTCCCATGATTGAGTGCCTTAGAGATGTCACATTATGTAGTTCACGAGTAAAACCTTCAACAGGACAGATAAATGCCAGGTGAGTTAAATAAATAAATAAATAAATAAATAAATAAATAAATAAATAAATAAATAAAAAGCCAATTCACTCAGAGAAGCTAGCTTTCATAAGATGTTCACTATGCTCCAAACAGGGAGAGAATTTTTCATAGTATCACTGTTTAGTACTTACAATGACTATAGGTATCATGGGCTGGGAGTTGGTGCCACACACCCTTAATTCCCCAGCACTCAGGAGGCAGGCGCAGGTGGATCTTTGTGAGATCAAGGCCAGCCTGGTCTAAAGAGATAGTTCCAGGACAGGCTCCAAAGTAATACAGGGAAACCCTGTCTTGAAAAACCAAAATAAAATAAAATAACATCTAATTCCTCCAGTAATTTTAGCACATAGAGTAGAATTTGAGAGCACAGGAAGCTCCCTATTGTCATCACACAGTAACAACTGTTTAGTTCTAATCCCTGTGTACATGGGTAGCACTGTGTCACAGGGTTCCTTTCAGTTAACCAGAGCACATACATATCAGAAAAAAATTGATCCTGACTGAGGAAGTCATCTGGCCAGCTCAACTTGAGGGACAGAGGGAGGGAAGGAGGGAAGGAGGGAAGGAGGGAGAGAAGGAGGGGAGGGAAGGAGCGAGGGAGGGAGGGACGGGGAGAGAAAAAAGACAATCCAAAGTAACCATATCCATCTGGTCTATGGCAGGGATGTAACCTCAAGGCAGCTTGAACTCTGGACTGGCTAGCCTTCCACATGAGGCTCTCTCCCAGATGAGGTTATAGCTTTCCTCATAGCCTCAAAGAACCCAAGAAACACACTGATTGCCTCTTGGTGATTTTATAAACAGTGTTTGAAAACCACAGGTCATTATCACTCTTCTGGCCAGCAAGTCAGACTTTCCATAGCCTTATGTGTGATGTCCTTAATCTCCCCAAAGTCAGCACCATCATCATTATCCTCAACAAGGAGGACTGTTTACTTTGGCTAAAGTCTCAGCCTGTCCTCTTGTGTCCAACAAGCTTAAGAGCCACAGTTCCAACTTATCCCATCACCTATTCTCTTGTTTATGCTCCAATAACATATTAATTTTATAGGATATGGATTTCATTTTGACCTTATACAAGTACAGAATGTATGTTGACCATATTTACTCCATTACTCTCTGCTGCCCTCACTCCCATCCCTTTTGCACCCTGATACCCTTCCTCTTCCTAACTGGTACCTCTTCTACTTTCATGTCTTCTTTGTCCCAGTTGTTCACTGAATGTTTTTAGGGTTGCTTGCATACATGGGTGAAGGGTAATCTATAGGAACAAGCTTCCCTTGCCAATGGACATACCACAGAAGAAAAAGTCTTTCTTTCTCCTACTTAATGACTGGATGGAGAACCCTTGGGAATTATATCAGGCCATTAGAGCCCCTCTCCACCTTCAAGCTAACATCATCCACCATCTGTCCAGGCAGCTAGGCATTTGTGTATTTACCCACCCACTCATCTATTCACCTGTTGACCCATTCATTCATTAGCTGAGGCAGGAATCTTCCAATTTACTCCCTTTCAATTATTCATCTGCTTATCAGTTCCAAAATTTATCACTCACTAACTAGTAACCTTACCAGTAATGCATCCTTTCATTTATCCATAGATGTATCCGTCTATTCTTCACCTATTCACTCATCCATAATTTCTGCTCTTAATCACCCAATGTCTTAGTCACACAACCACCTACTCATTCCATTTATAACCACCTATTATGAGCCAGGCACTGCTGTTGATGTTGGAGGAACAAGAGTGAGCAATATGGTTACCCATTCCTCCATCCACCCACCAGCTTCTCGTGGATTAGTGTCTGTCCACTGTGCAGAATTACAGTCCTGTGGTCACTGAGTTTGGTACAGGGTAGAAGCCAAGGAAGATGGGAGGAACAAATAAAGATGAACCCCGATTCAAGTTCATGCAGTGTGTGCAACCAAAATGACAATTGTAAAGATTTGGCTAAGAGACAAAACTCAGGAAGCAGACTAGCTCAAAATTCCAGCCTCAATAAAATGACAAAAATGTGCAGTAGCAATTCAACAACATAGAACCCAAAGAAAATTTGTTCAGGTACAAATTAGTAACAGAAGACATTAACAAATGGGCCTGGGTCATTCCTTCAATCAGAACAAAACTTAGAAAGGTGCCTACGTGTTGCTGTCCTGCAGACATCACCCTTATGCTCACATCTTACCAGCACTTCTATATGCTTCTATTTTAGGCATTCCATAATTACAGCAGGGGCTCCCACTTAGAACAAGTGCTTTCATGAGCAAGTACAATTGTATCGTCCTTAAATTCTAGTATCTTTCATTGCCATTGACACTTAGCAAGGGCCACTTAAGTATCTGTTCAATAATTAATGCATGCTCTTAGTTATGACTAGATAAACCTGAACTTGAAAGGTAGTGCCTTGATCAGATAATATGGCTGGCCTCAAGGCTGATGTGCATGAACATGCTTTTTATATGATTGCTGTATGGCCATGTTTGGGATTCTCCAAGATAACGTGCTGAATGAAGCCAGGGCAAGTTCAGGCATGTCTAGTAGGCACTTGCTTTGATGTTTGAATTTATCTATTTCATATACTAACAGCTTTAAAAGGACAACGGTCTGATTTTGGAATTAGAAGCTGATCAGCTAAACCTCAAAGACAGCAGATCCAAGGATGTTTGTTCAACTTCAGCTTGATGAGATCACCACAAAAACCCTAAATCAAACTGACCAAGCTAGGCAAAACTACATTTATATAAACAGTACTGATTTGTTCATAAAGGCAAGAGGTTTACTCTGAGTTTGGTCAATATAGTCATGACATCTGGGTAACTAAAAATTTAACATTTTCATTTCTTAAAAAGTGAGTGCCTTGCTATCCCTGAGACCTTTTGTAGATCGTGTGAATATGTAGTGTACTAATCTGTACACATGCTTGTGCAAGCCAGAAGAGGACACTGGGTGTTATCCTCTATTATTATCTGCCTTATTCCCTTGAAAAAAAGTCTCTCGTGGAACAGGAAGCTTGCTACTTTGGCTAGCCAGCAATCTCTAGGGGCATGCCTGTCTGGATGCTGTGGCTATAGGCACATGAAGCTGTGTTTAGGTCTTTACATGGGTGCCATGAATCAAAAGTTAGGTCTTTTGGAAGTTTCCTTACACATTGAGACATGTTCCCAGACCAATAGCCTCAAGATAGCCTGGCATGTTAGTAGTGGCATGGAAGACATGAAGAAAGTAGAGATGGAAAGAGGAACATATGACTACAGAATCTAACTTGTTGAATCTGTAATCCTGATCAAGTAACACTGAAAGTCTAACTCTCAGTTTCTCCAATTGAAAACAAAACCAAAACCTATACTACCCCTATTTGGATTCTAGTCAAAACTGAAGGAAACGTCTGTCTTTTACACAGTAGACGATATCCAATAAACAACTTGATTCTCTAAAATCAAGAAAGCATGTTTTCTTCACCATCTCAAAGACCCCACAGACAAGTTCATGTGTCACATGTGTCACCCATAGGTGGCACTGTCTGGGGAGGTCATGCTAATCACTCTGACTCCATCTGAGCTTTCTGATTTCTATCTGTTGCATTGTGAATAAGCAGCTGCTTCCTGATCCTGCCACCATGGACTACGACACTCCCTCCAATATGTCTCCCCCACCAAGTGGACTGTATCTCCCCAAACTATGAACTAAAATAAATCCTTTCTCCTCTGTCAATTAATTAGTTAATAATGAGGAGAAATAACTAGCATAACCATTTACACACAGACACATACAGAGAGAAAGAGAGAGAGAGAGAGAGAGAGAGAGAGAGAGAGAGAGAGAGAGTATTTAGATTTCCTCTAAACTAGAACTAAGTCCATGGTGAGGCACACCCATTGAATGTGTTTGGTTGGTCAGACATTTCCTCTTTGCTCCACAGGAAGCAGAAGTTCCATTCTTAAAAACAAACATTTGTTGGTTGGGTTGTTGATCACTGTAAGTCCCTCAGATATATAAATGGATCTGCTGGAGAGGGGATGGTGATGGATGAGTATCTTCTCAAGAGCGGGAGCCTTGCCTCCTCCCTGTGGCTGTTGGCATTCACCACACTTGCTTAGCTTCAGCACTAAGGGATATATAATAGACACAGGAGGGCCCATAAAAGTAACATCTGAAACCGCAGCAGAGCTGGATATTGATTCATTCATTACTATAAATTTTTTGTCATTACTATGAAACTGTTCCATCTCAGGAAGAATTGATAGATGTGGTTGGTAACTGAAGCCCACGGTACAAAACTTTCCCCCTCTTCTACAATTCCCTGTAACTCTTCTTCTGACGAATCATTATTCCTTATTACATGGCTCTGGCATGCCACCTATTTAGATAAATGCATGGACGAGTGAGCAGTAAATATTCATAGTGGCCCATGTGTCAACGATATATGTCACTAATTAGATAATTTAGTAGCTCAAATAAATAAATAAATAAATAAATAAATAAATAAATAAATAAATAGAAGCACTCCCAGGAAAATGGTGGAATAGCCCACATAACTCCTAAAGGTGTTTATGCAGACTTAGGTTCTAAGCTTTTCAGGCTCCAGATGTCACCTGGCAGGCATGTCAGCAGCTAATCTGGTTAGAAGGTCATAGCAAGGCTTGAAGGACCATTTACACATGGTAGAAAATCTACCTCCACAAGAGGAAGATGTCTACTAAAGCCTCCTCAGGGGCTCCTGGCTGGTAGTCTAAGTAAATCCACTGGGAAGTAATCTTGAGGCATTTGAGAGCCTTGTAACCTCTTTTTCTTTTTTGTTTTGTCACATCTGATGTTTACAATTTTGTCAATATAAACAGAGCCAGGTTCAGAGTCTGAAGATGATGAGTTCAAATGCTGAGTTTGATGGAAGGGTGTAATTACAACTTAATTTTGAGCCTCAGTATTCTTACCTGCAGGTAGGGAACAATACAGTTCTGAGGACAGGGAAGTGATGGTGATAGCCTAATTGACTTGCTTTCCTCTTCTTCTTCTTCTTCTTCTTCTTCTTCTTCTTCTTCTTCTTCTTCTTCTTCTCCTCCTCCTCCTCCTCCTCCTCCTCCTCCTCCTCCTCCTCCTCCTCCTCCTCCTCCTCCTTCTTCTTCTTCTTCTTCTTCTTTACAACCCAGGAACACCTGCCCAATGGGTGGTATACCTACAGTGGGCTAAACCCTGCATCATCATCAATCAAGGAAATTCTCCACACACATGCCCACAGGCCAATCCAATGGCAGTGATTCCTCAACTGAGGTGCCCTCTTTCCTGATGACTTTCTGTAGAGCTGACATAAGCCGGCAGCACAGTTATTCTTTGTTGTAGGCATTGTCCTGTTCACACTACAAATCTTAGTCACATTCCTGATCTTTGTTCATTGTATGACAGTATCATGTACCCAGTTATGTAAGTCACAAACATCACCAAATGTTGCCAAATGCTTCCCAGGCAAACTGTCCCAGGGTGTGAGCTCATGCCCTGTAAGGAGGGTCTTCAATGGAGACACTGAGAAACTATTAATTTCCCATGCCTCATTTTCACCATTCACAAAATGGGTATGATAATGATTACAGAGTAGTTGTAAAGATAAAATTAATTCATTAATTTAAAGCAATTTGGAGCTCACCGTAGGGAAGGCATTTGATAAATATTTAGACAGGGTGACTAATTCCAGTGACAAGATGCTTCTTTTATAAATGTACTTGCTAAGTGTCTTATTCAAATGAGCCAGGTTTGACAATATGTTATAAAATAAATAATAGTGTAGGCAGGATAAAAAGCTGCTAAACCAGAAGATGATGCCTTATGAGGTTGAAGTTGGAAATGTGTGTTTAAAGAGTGAAATTGGGGCATGTAGACAGACTCTGGATCTTAATATTAGCTCCAATACTCATCATATATGATACTCTGAACCAATGATTGAACTTCTTTGACCTCAGATTTACTAAATGTGAAGAAAATGACACTTCTTCAGAGAGGTGTGGTTAAATAAAATCAAGAGAATATGCTCCAGGTGACTCAAAAGAGGGACACTGGCAGCCTGACAAATTAACTTCTCCCCCCTCTCTGCCTCTGTAGTCAATAATTCTATGTTTCTCACCACTTACAGTTAGATAACAAATCATGCCAAAACTTAGTGGCTTAAGCCAACTGTTGCTCATACAATCACTATCCCACTTGTAGGACCATGGGCTCAGCTCAGCTAGGTATTTCTTCTGGTGGTCTCCTATGAGATCATATATGCTATTACATAGGGGCTGACTCTCCCAAACTTATTCATTCACATGTCTAGGTCTTGCATGAAAGCAGCTGTCTTCAAGAAGACCAAGAACAGACACACATGGCCTCAAGGCCTAGACTCAGAAACCACAGCTTGCCCCATATACCATAGTGTGTTTGTCAAAGAAAGTGTCAAGTTTTGCTTTCAGAGTCAGACCATGAAGAAACCAAATACAAGTCATATATCAAAGATACTTGTACACAGGGAGGCGTGCTTCACAGGGGCCACTCCTATCCAAGGACCTGTACTGTCTGCTGGGGAACAGTCCACAGCATCCTCTTCTCTTTTTCCATAAGCATTCATGAACTCCCTTAGACTGTAGGAGTTAATAAAGCACCACAAAAAATTTGTGACCACCACAGCGATTAATGGTACCTCATCTCTAGGTCATCCACAACAGCTCACTTTGCTGTCCAGAGAAGCTGACACTTGTGTAGGATTTCCCACTCTATTCAAAAGTCCCATCCTCCCTCTCATTTGAGAATAGACAGTAATGAGAGTCAGACACTATGATTATTATAGTGATTAACCTCAAGTCTGTTTTCCTTAACACAACAACAAAGGCATTATGTCAAATGTCAGCTCATCACAAGAAGCATGAAGAAGCCTCTGAACATCTAACAAAAAGCCCAACAGCTCAGAAGAGGGCTAACTCACCTGGATAGTGAAATTAAAATTAGGAATTCATTCCTACTCACCCCAGTTTTCACCTTTTTTCAGTAGTCACCCTTTAAAAGTGTGGCATGTTTTATTGTTAGATGTTCCACCCTGAACAACAAATTTCTAGTGATTTTTCTCTAGCCCACAGCAACTTCCTTCTTCTAAGATATTGCCCAGCATTATCATCAACAGTTGAGTCATATCCAAATCTAGACATTAAGCCTCGGTTCCTCAGCAGGAATGGGTCACTTCCTTACTTCTTCCCATCTATCCAACCACTGCAGAGACTCCAGTTCCAAACCCAGCCATGTATCTGGCGTGTGTGTGTGTGTGTGTGTGTGTGTGTGTGTGTGTGTGTGTGTGTGCGTGTGTGTGTGTGTGTCTGTATGTGAATGTACATGTGTGTCTGAGTGTATGTGCACATGTATATACATATGTCTATATGTATTGGTGTATAAACAAGTGTATGTATGTGTGTGATGAATACATGTATTAACATGGTGTGTATATATATATGTACATGTAGTTTCTGTATATCTGTGTATATATTTGTTTTTCTATATCTGCATGCATGTGTGTGCCTGTTTGTGTAGTATGTGTGCACATCTATGTGTGTGTATGATGAATACAGTGAGATCACCACACTTTCCTACATTATCCTGATAGTTTTGTGTCACCTGTGGAATGGAGTCTCAAGTCTTCCATCTGTTCTGCACACTCTTGTTAGTCCCTCCCTTTATGTCCTCACTCTGCCTCACTCTACTTCCCCATACTGCCCTTCTTGCTCACAGACACACCACACTCACTATTCTATCAGAGCCCCTGCATGTGTGGCTGTCTCTACCCAAGACTCTCTCCTGAAACCCTCTGGTGATTCATTCACTTTGTTCATGTCTTAATCCAAATATTACCTCCTTAGAGAGGCATCCCTTGGCTGTCTTCCCTGCAGCCAGATGTCACTCACCCTTCTCCTTCCCTGCGTTGTTTCACTCAACCAAATCCTGACAGCCTGTGTCTGTCTAGTTACTCACTGTCTGTCTCCCACTAGAAAATAGTTTCTATCAAATCAAGGACAATTGTGTCTCTATTCTTTACTGTTCATCATCCAAAACACCATAGACACTAAATAAACATTTTTGGAAAACGACTGACATTACTGATAAATAGTAAATTGCTTGTTCAAAGTAAGAATGTTCCCAGAATTTTGACTCCTTTTATTTCATTCTGGTTACATACACTCATATAACTTAAATATGAGAAGAAGCACAGTAGAAACCAGTGTGTTTGGACTTCCTTTAACTTCCTTTAACTTCTCTTCCCACTACATCTTTTCCCATATTTAAATTTGTTTAAATAGATGGAAGGTTACAGCTATGCAGCATCACATTACATATTAACAGCATAGTCTACTTCATTTTAATCTCTTAGCATTGCCTGTTAGCTATCTGTATTTATACTGGACACATCAGTATTTTGGGGAAACCCTTTGATGCTTTCTACTACATAGACACTCAAACCTTGGGCTTGGCAGATGGCTTAGTGGATTAGAGTGCTTGCTATGCAAGCATGAGTATCTAAGTTCCAGTCCCCACCACACAGACACACAAGAAGTTAGGCATGTCTCTGCTTGTTTGTAACTTCATCATTGGAAGGCAGAAATAGATAGATCCCAAGAGCTAGATTTCCATTCAGCCTAGCAAAAATAGCAAATTGCATGCACTTTTCCTATATATCACACACACACACACACACACACACACACACACACAGAGAGAGAGAGAGAGAGAGAGAGAGAGAGAGAGAGAGAGAGAAACACTCATGAATAGCTTTATTTGTCATTCATTTATAGTAGGCAACAAAACTTAGTAACTTGTGACTTTCCAGAGCAAGATTTCAGAGTATTGTTCTGGCTTGAATAACTCATAGAAGGATTCCAGCAAAGTGTTTTGATGGATTTTATTTTGGCTGCTACACTTTATTAAGTCCATTATCTAGTCCTACTGATTCCCTATGGTACAGGTTATGCCTAGTGGCCAAGGATGAGTACACATTCCTCCTATTAACCAGTTATGGAAGTCACTAATATGTCCCTCAAACCTTTGTTCTCTTCTTCTGTATACTTAGTACGATTCTGTTTTCCCAGCCTCTTTGGGCAATTACTGCAGCCTTGTGACTTTCATCAGTCAATGAAATATGACCTCTAACATGATGTGTTTCCCTTCTTGGTGGAAGATTTGAGAACCAGAGTAAAATTTTGCTTCATGCCAAGGAGATTGAAAAAACTACATGCTTAAAGAAACCCTCCTTCAGAAGAGAATTTGTATGACTCTGATGAGCGGAGTCCCTCTTAGTTACCATTGCTAGAAATTGAGCAAAAACAGAGAGGAAAGGAGAGAGGGAGGCAGATGGAAAGGAGAGAGGGAGGATATGGAAAAGGAGAGAAAGATGGAAGGAGATGAAGAGAGAGAGAGGCATGTAGAAAGTGACAGAGGGAAGGAGGGGAGAACAGAGACAGGAAGACTAAGTTAAGACAACAATCACTAGGAGTTGGGGGACATTTTTTTTGAGACAGTCATCACAAGCCAAGTTGTAAACACAATGTCCATATCTTTGTCTTCTAGCACATAAGTTCCATCCAGTGAAGGAACCTAGACATACATGTCCACATTGGCTTTAGAATAAAGGAAAGGTGGTCACACCCAGGACATGAAACTTTCCGTGTCCCCTACATCTACTATTTGTGGAAAATAGAGCCTCCATCCCATGACTAAACTCAACAGATTTATTCCTGAGCTCTGATTTCTCTGGTCTGTTGCTTTGAGCATCTGGTGTCACTGTCACCTTATTATACCTTGATCTACTCAGCTAAGAAATGAGGAACTTAACACTATGAGTTGATGGACATAAAGAGTTCCTGCTGTGCCTGTGATACACTAGATAATGACATCCTTAAAATCAAACATAACTTTGGGCAGTTTCAAATGGTCCTATATGTAAGTGACAGCTAATAAGAATCATTTACCATTCGTGATGGCTTCACACAGCTTTATCAGGTCTATTTATAGCTGTCATCTGTCTTTCCTTGAGTTCATACCATGCTGATGCTTTGCTTTAGCCTGATGTTCTAACTATTCTAATTGTAGTGTATTATTCAGACATAAGCTCTACCTCTGAATCTGTAGGCCAGCTAACAATTGGGCAGACCTTGGTCAATGCTTCCTTTCCTTTCACTCTGCTCCATAGTACTAATGATAGCCTACAATTGTGAGCTGTACAAAAGAGAGAACTGTCTGAAGAATTTACTCTAAAGATACTAATTGTTTTTATCCTTAAGAGGACATGGAGACATGGCTGTTCTTTCAGAAGACTGAGTTTGGATCCCAGCACTGGCATCAGGATGCTCTCAACCACATATAATTCCAGCTCCAGGGAAAGCCAGCCCCATCTTCTGGCCTCCTCAGGCACTGCACTTATGTGCATACACACATATATGTAATTAAAACTAAAAACTAATATAAATTTATTTTAAAGGCACATTAATAGGAATTTTTTCCCATGCTGCCTGCTATCTCAAGCAGAGACAGTATTTCTCCATCATTGCATCTCCCCATGCTCAGCCTCAAGGGGTTACAGTGGCCAAGGGATTCCAGCTGTCTACAGGAGACATGGGGCTACTTCGTGCTTTCACATGTTTGTCCCTGACATTCTTTGCAATAGAAAAGTCTTCCTTCCCCTTCTTATCCCTCTTTCCCACACCTCAAGCTTGTGCCTTGAGATAACTAAAACTGTCCTTCCTGAGAGAAGGGAGCTTGTCTGTCTGTTCACTGCTATTCTCTCAAAGTGGTACCTGCATTCCATTGATACCAGTTTACCTAACAATTAAGTAAATAAAATGACCTACTTTGGGGACAAATGCTTCAGAAAGGGTGGCCTGATCCATGTTGCTGGATAAGCCTTTCCTATGCTTTCCTGAGATATTATGGTAGGGACTCAAAACTCACAGATATGATGCTGTGTCACTCTGCTGTTCACCAAAGTCACAGACCCTGTCCTTTAGGGAGGACTTGGAGTCATGCTGGAAGATATCCACCAACACACATCTGTCCATTTCCTCTGACTTTCTTGGCTTATAAAAAGACCTCTAACCCCAGGCTAGGATCTCAGGACTCTCCAATCCTAATAGGATCATGAATCTCATTCAGGGAGTTACTTCCCAAAGAAGGGCCTGTGCTTGTCAGTCTCCGGGCAGAGCTCTGTGAATTCTTCCCTCTAAGCAAAATGGCAAACGGGAGATGTGAGTTGTCAAGTCTGTGATTTATTCTGTATCAGAAGTGCATTTGCTTGGCCTGTTTTGCCGAACAGAAGAACCTCAGGTTCACTTAGTAAAACTCAATCTGAATATTTTCATCCTTTATTTCCATACAGATTAGCTTCACATGGGCGCAGGTATAAACACTTCAGATGGGCTCACGGTTCTATGGGGGAAGCAGCAGCAGCACAGAAAGGAGATCATGGCTATATTAAGTTTCTTTGTGGTTCAGCAGGCGGCCTCTCAGACTTTTAAAGGAGACACAAAATAAGAAAAGTTTATTGATTAGTTTACAAATAACTGTTGTATAAGAAAAGATACTGAATAGCAGGCTGTCTTGCCGATGGCTTACTGCTGCAGTCCTTTCATTCCAGGCCTCAGGAGATAGCCTCAAGAGGGAAATAAAAGGAACAGAGTGAATTTGTTGTCTCTATAAATAAGAGGTTGCACCAAGTTAAAAGGTAAATAAGCAGGACCCTTTATTTGTGGCTGGTTTGGAAATACACCATTGCATTCCTGCTTCCTCTCTCTAGGGGGAAAATGGTATATTCTCCTTAGGCTGACTCAATAACCCTCTCTACATGGATGGCACTGTGCAACCCAGGCAACAGGTGCTGATGTGGATTCTCCAGGTGCAAGTGACACATGGAGTGTTTTTAGACAAGAGACAAATGCCTGAGTGCTTGAAACTAGTGGACTTGGATTGAAGAAATCTTGACCTGGAGAGAAGAAGAAGACCATTTGAGGTGAGGAGATTGTCTCTGGAGAAAGCAAACACAAGAACAACATCAAGATTCCTGCTTCCTTCCTAGGAAGACCTTGGCCAGTTACATAATTTTTGTGAGGGGAGCTTCCATGCTTGGGAAGGCTGGTTAGAAGGATTTGATTTAATGGGGAATATCCAAGCCTAAGATCTCATAAGTCCCTGACTCATGTCCCAGAGAGCCACTCTGATGGTCAGCCATGTGAGGGAAATGATGAGAGGAGGACTCAGATGTAAGCCAGGCAGAGAAGGAAAGGCCTCCTGGGAACTGCCAACAGGCTTGTTCTGATGTGCAGAGGCCAGTATATGTGATAACAACTCACAATGGGGAAGAATTTAAAGAAAAAAAATTTAAATTAAGTGCATTAATGTTTGATCTAGAATCAATACAGTAAAGATCGCAAGACTAACAATAACAATACTGAGCTTAGATAGCATCACTGGTGATGATGGGTACCAAATACAGGACCATAGTGGACATGAATGTCAAAGATGCACTGGCATGTTGAAAAGCCCTGCCTCTGCAGTAAACTACTGGTAATCAAAGAACTGTTGTGGAGCCCAAGGAGGCGTCTGAACACAGCTCAATAAACAGAAGCTCAGAATTCTGGCCAGAGGGGTGGCTGCTGCTTCCCAGTGGGATAGGGAGAAAATAGAGGAGTTCAGAATCTTCTAAGTCACCTGCTGCTCTATAATGAAATCAATTCTATCTAGCCCAAATCCAGACATTGGTTCCTTGGTATTGCAGGCAAACATTCAGAGAGTGAAAGAATGTGTCCACACATTCAATAATATGTTCCAGGCAATGTAGCAGAGTGGAACTGATATGTTGGAATATGCAGCATCATAGAAAGACCTGGACTCCCACCACAGCCATTGACTTGCTAGATATTTCCCTCTCCCCTTAATCTTTTCTTATCCATCTGTAAATTAGTGATAAAACATTTCTATTTTAGTGTTGCTCTGAAGACATAGGTTCATTCAACTTTATTGTATGAACACATGTTAATGCCTGTTATGTACTAGAGAACATATCACCAAGACCAGGTCTCTGCTTTCTTGAGATGCACTCAAAGGCTTAATATTTTTCATTTATCATGTGAGATAAATGGAAAGTTTAGGAATAATGACAGATGACACTTGGGAACAGTTACTGGGGAAAGAAAGGGCAAGCTGGGGCTTTGGGCTTAGAGAGAAAGGTAGGACCATTTTCAATGGTCATCAGAAGCATCAAAACTAAGGAAAGAAGTACTGTGGTGGGCTCTGGATAATAGTACAGAAGACAAATGAGCAGACGAGACAGATTTGAATCAAGATGCCCGCAAGGACTGCAAATAGAAAGAAATGGTTAAGAGCTGTGTAGGAACTATGAAGATCAACCAAGATGCTTTTCTTAAAGAGCCAGAGAATAACTACACTGGACAAATTTGATGTCAAAAGACAGTTTACATAATCATATAAGCATTTTAAATCATTTTGTTAATAAGTAAATAAAATCTGTTCTTAATGCCAAAGCCATGAAACAAACACATAAACAAAAACAGGCAGCTAGATACATCTGACCCATAGATCATAGCTTTCCTGTAAGAGGAGGATGAGTCTTTGTATTTATAAAGTGGGCCTGGTGCTTCATCAAATGGCAGACAAGCACTCTGGTCATGAAGGGAAGAACTTCATGCCTAGTACTTCCTGAAGTGTGTGCTCAGATTCCCAGCTTTTGAGTAGGGTCTGGATATTAAACAGATCATTGGGATACCACTGCTTAATTCTGCCCCCATTTTCTTGTCTTTGAAGTCACCAGTTTATTCAGGTGGCTTTGTGGAGACTGCCTACAACTGGGACTCTCTCTTTTCATATTTTTGGGCATGGTACAATGGCTCTGTTGACATTCAAGTAGATGTATAGAGTTCCAGAACTTCCAGATGGAAATGTCAAGATTTTTTGTTCTTTGGACATGATGTGCATATTATATATCAGTTCACTGACATGTATTGGAACAGGGAGGAAAATGATAAAAGGGTGTGGCCATCAGGTCTATGAAGTCTGATTCATCTAGTATGAGGTCAAAGACTGGGGAGTCCCCCAGCAAACCCTGTTGCCTGGTGATGTCTGCAATAAGGAAATCAGAGTTCAGCACACAGAAACATCTAATCCATAGGGATTATTATAGCACACAATCCACACCCATATGCTTTTCTTCTAAAGGACAACTGCACTAAAGTTTCAAGTTGGATAATCTTTGCTGGTCTATGGTCATGCATGAATACAATCTAAGAATAATAAGGCACCAGCTACACAGCCATCTCTCTTCTAATTTCATTTATAGTTTATATTATACATAGCATGCTATTTATATTGAGCTACATGTTTTATCTCTATTACATGATATATGCTTGCATGTTTATGTTTATATAGTATGTTTATTAAGTTATTATACATACACACACTTACACTGTAAGTCAGTGTTTCTGTGGAAATTTCTTAAAGTTTACTTAAAAGAAAAGCTGCTCCCGGACTCCTAATTGTGCTGCTGGCTTGCCTTCAAGACTTCCAGAGTTTGATTTTCGTTTTCAAACCAGAGTAACCTATTACTTTTTGTTAATGTAGCCTTGGTCCCAAGGCTTGCTTTCTGCTCTTTCATTTTACATAACATTTTACTTGTGGCATTTTCTATGGCCTTGGGGACTTTCAAATCTTCTACCATACCTGCCTGGATGGTAGCTTTACTATTTCAAGATAAAAGCAAACTGCAAAGTTGAACTTAAAGATTGTTTTCTATATATTATTTCCCTATGATAAGTAAGGATTTTGTGAGTACTTTTTCTTTCATAAATATCTTTGGTTATCCATAGCATTCAGATCTAGGCTTTGGCATAAAACTAGAAGGCCTGCTGCTGCAAGTCTTTCAAAGGACAGCATTGATTCCTTCTTGGTGACCTAAGGTGGCTATCCATACCACCAGAGCCTTGAAATCCCTGACACTATTACTTTGTAAAAGAAGAATTCTGTCAGCTTAATTGGTAGAAAAGCTTTAAGCTTTATTCCCATGTTCATTAGATAAATACATTCCCTTGATTTAATTGCTTTTTAGTCTGATTCCACAACTTTTCTCCTTAGCTCTCAAGGAGGAGTTACTACCTTCTCTCCTATCTCCAGTGTTTGGTGGCTAATTAATCTCTATCTGTTTTGTTATCGAGTTACCCACAATCTCTCTCTGGCTCTGAAAAGCAATTTACCTGCCTGCTTCAGATTTTAACCACATCAAATTATGATGAAGGTCCTAATGACGAAAGTTATCTTCTTTGGGCATATAGATTCCGGGACATGCCTCCAGGCAAGTCTCTCTGACACCCCCTCCCCAGTCTGAAGGGACAGTTTTGGACTTGTGTTGTAAATGAATACTCTTTATCTGCCCTTATGTAACACAGATGACTCACTGTGCAATGTGAGTCACTCAATCTCTGACCTGAGGCATCTCCATCAGCTTGCAGAGTCTCCCACCTGCCCAGATCCCTGTCTGAATGGAGATAGCATGACTCAGCCTAGGGGAAGAGGAGGTGCTCCTCTGTGTCTGGCTGGTGTCCTCTGCTTCAGGAAACTTCAGCTTGACAGCTGAGAGAAAGGCCACACAACTCACGTCAGCAATGGAGCCCCATGCAGGAAGGAGCTGCCAGAGGCCATTTAGTCCCACTACCAGCTATGAAGCATAGAGAGGAAATGGGCACAATGTCTATGTAGGGCTGGAAAGAACTATTTGTTTTCTTCTTTCCTGACCTCACAGGCAGTCCAAGAGGCTTGGATAAATTCAACTGCCAATATACAATTTATTTTTTCCCAAGCACTGTGTAAGTCATTACTCCTGCTAATACCACAAGAATACAAAATTGTTGCCACTGTCATGTCCATTTGACAGATGTGGAAGCTAAGGTTCACAGGGAATAACCCACTGCTGGGACACACACACACACACACACACACACACACACACACACACACACACACACACACACACACACACACCGGATAGAAATCCAGTTTCTAGATCTTTCTCTCTTAACTGCTAAACCAATCTTCTCCAACTATAAAATGCACATGAGTCCCCCAAAGACCTTGTTAACACACAGGATGTGATCTGGAATGAGACTTGAAGTTCTTCAATTATAGTGAGTTTCCAAGTGAGGGAAAACCGATGTCACATTGACTGACACAACTCTTGTATTATATTGGTCTTAGTTGCAAAGTACTGTAGTCATTGGTCCCTTCATTTGTTTGTTTATTAAATACTTACTCACATATTCAGCCAGCAACAACTAGGTGTGCACCATGACCAAATATACAAAACATAATGGTAGGCACACCTTATCACAGTTATAGAGAAAATCAGTTCACCAAGGGAAAAAACCCCACCTTACCCCTCCACAGATACAATAAGGCCTAAAGCAGAAGGCTATTGCTATGAAGTAGGTGTGCACAAACCAGTTGACTTCATTAGTGAATGACTCAAAGCATCCTGGAACATAGGCAAGGAGTCCCAGGAAAGAGGAGCTGGGTGGTATGCTGAGAAGTGCTGGTCTGTCAGTAAGAGGAACTCAGATTTCTACCCCCAGCATCAATTGGGTAGAAGAGGACAAGAGGGAAATGACAGGCTATTGCCAGTCCTATATCTTCAGGCTTTTGCTTATCTCATTCTTTCCACCAACATCATTGCATTTCCATTAGTTTGTCTTTTTCTAGTTGTAATAAGATACCTGACAGAGGCTACTTCAAGAGGGCAGAATTTCTCTTGGCTCGCAGTTTCAAAGGACGCAGTTCATTGCGGTGGGACAGGCATGGTGCAGCAGCTTGGCTCATTCCAGCTTCAGCTTCCATTTCTCAAGTGGCAGTAGATACCAGAAAACAGGAAACTCAGGCTCTACCAAGAGACAGATTTGACATTCAAGGTTGCCAGTCTTCCAGTTCTGGGATACATGTCCCAGAGGAGCCCACAACAGTGCTTAGGACCAAGGAGATTTTACATCCAAACGATAAGACTGCTAGAATCCCAAGGACTGCTCACAAACCAAATCATCCATGTCCTAGCCCAAGTGTCCTCTTCCATAGTTTCCATCCATGACTGAGAGACAACTCTGGTCTATACTGACACATTTAGCTCTCACTCTGTGCCAGACCTAAGGTATTTACATAAGGAAAAGTCATGTAACACCTCCCCACCGATAACTCTAACATCAGTAAAGCTGCAATCTCTATTTGTTAAGTGAGGCAACCAGGGCACCAAGGAGTTGTGAAACTTCTAATCATCCAGCCCACTGCACATAGCTGCTTTAGAAGCCAAGCAGGTTCTTTTGCACAAAGCAGTAAGGACTCGTAACTGCCACGCCTGTCACCATCACCCTAACTCAACCTCTGGAACACAGAAAGAGAATTCACACTGAGTCTGTGCTCCTGAGAGCAGGGCGGTTGGGAGCAGGGAAATAAGAATGGATAATTAGGCAGGGACACCAGTTGGCTCAAGGAAGGAGCAGTTTCTTAGATTTGCAAATTCATGGTGGTTTCTCTAGAGGTCTTCCAAGAAAGCATCTGATGGGCTCATAAAGTGGGCCTAAATACTATTGGATTTGTCTCCAAAATCACTCTGAAATTATCTGAGCTGTTGCTGAATTTCATATGAACCATCTGTTAACTAATAATGAAGGGTTCCAGGTACATTCCAAGCCAAGGCCAGGGTCCATGTTCTTCACCTGCAAACCTCCCGAGGGGAACCTTTAGTGCACACATCTATACTCATAGGTCATGTGTTCAACCTGCTATGCACCAGAATTTTGATCCCTTTGGGTCTGCAAGGACCTACTTATATTGTTATGCTTACCTAAGTGCCACATCTCATTTCTTAAGTGCAACGTTTCTCAAAGGGGTGATTCCTAGACTGGAGGCATCTGCAGTCCAACTTGGATAGTACAACTGTACAACTTGGATAGTAAGTACAGTAAAAATTCTTTTTTTTTCCTGTGTATGTGTGTGATGTTCATGCATGTGTACTCACATGTATATAGACACATATGTGCATAGGTACACAAGAATATGGGACCAGAAGCTGATGCAGCTGTATTCCTCTACCCAGTTCCACCTTGTATATTGAAGAGTCTCTCATTGACCCCCAGAACATACCAGACTAGTCAGCTTGCTCGGAGGATCCTTGGTCTCTACTTTCTGAGTTCTGGAATTACAGCCAGACTGTCATACATACACTGACCCAAACATTGGTTTTCATGTTTGCAAAAGGCAAGCGTTTTTACCCCTTGAGTCATCCCCCAGTACTAACTACAGTGCAAATTCTTGAGCCCTTGAATCAATAACTCTAGGGTGAGGCTTAGTTATATGGGTTTCAACACGGCTTCTGGGGGGACTCTGGGGTGCACTGGGGCCTGAGAACTACCCTTCCATTAGTGATGAGGAGCTGGTATGAGACGCCTGGGGTTTAAGCCCCAGGTTAGTCACTAGATAACTACTACCTCCTTCCCAGCTACTCAGGCTTTCGAACCTTGGGTTTCCCACCTACAGGGGAGAAAGGTGTAAACAATAATCAGGGGATTGGCATGAGGATTAGCAGAAGGACATTGGGCAGGCCCCTAACATGCAGCTACTCAGGGACAACAGTGGGCTATGGTTACTCCGATTTTAACAACAGTAGTTTCCAACAAGGCAGCTTGGCGAGCTTGGAACATTATTTATACCTTTATGGAATATGAATATGTGCACTGCAGATTTTTTTTGTGCCATCCCTAACCTCTGCCTGATGGATGATAGCAGCATCTCATTTTGCATCTCCTAACTATGACAACTAAAAATTATCTTCAGATATTGATAAACACCTCTCAGACAGCACAGTCCATTCCTTTTGAAAAATCACTACTTTAAAGAACTGGAAAAGAGGGACCTTGGAGGGAATGATGGAAAGCTTAGGGGCTTCTAGGAAAATTTGAGTTACATGAAATTAAGGGTTAGAAGTCATCTGGGAAGTCACTGGAAGGAGGCAGGCTGAGGCGCTAGAGCAGAGGAACGTCTAGAAAATTTCTGAGGCTGAACACATTGGGAAAAAAAATACCCTGAAGTGTTCCATGTTGTGCCTGGAAGTGATGTGGATATAGCTAGAAGCTCAAAGAACAAGTGGTTTCTGTACAAAAGATTTTAGAATTGAAAGAATAAAGGGGACAGGAGCCAGCTTTAAGGTCTTGTCTCTATCTAAGATACTTCATCACTAGGTAACCAACTCTGGGGATCACAATTCAGCTACATGTCAATCTTAAAAGTAAGGAAGTATGTTGGCCAAGAGAATGCCAAAGGTCACAGGTGGACTGAGCACAAGAAAATCTGGAGTAGGGGTTACCTGCACTAACAATGGTTTCTAAGGGTCTTCCGGGTCCAGAGAACTCTATTGGAAATGAATATATGAAATGATATCTTGAGAATACTGCTTCTCTAATTGACACGGAGAATGTACTGACATTGATTAGTGATGTCTTCCATGGGCAAGTCGGAGGAAAGCAGAAGTGCTTGGGCACAATGTCTACCAGTCTGGTTTTAAAGTTCTCTAGGCTGCATGTCATCACAATTTTGATTAAATGATGAATGAATGGACAGAAGAATGGCTCTTATATTTAATTGTCTCAAAGTATCAACTAGGAGATATGCTTAGCTATTGGTTGTGTATATAAATAAATTTTCAAGAGTCCATTTTCAGAGTTGGTTGAGGGTACATTCATCGATTCAGCAATCCATTTATTTTGTTTTCCATTTCTACTGTATTTAGAATGTGAGCCAAGCCCTGCACTAGGGTGATAAATATGTACTCTGTGGAATGCACAGCACTGTGTGAGATGAAAGATAAACAAGAGTTGGGGAGATGCTCAGTCGTTAAAGTGTTTGACACACAAGCATAAGGACCAGATCCCTAGAGTCATGGACTCTTTGAAGCAAGCTGGTTAGTCAGTGTAGCTGAATCAGAGAACTCTGTGCTCAATTGAAAAACCCTGCTTCCATGAGCGAGGTGAAAATCCAACAAAGAAGACTTCCATAGTCATTTTAGGCTGGGGCACAGCAGAGGAATAGAGCAAGCATGAAGGAAGAGATAAGTAGGAAAGGCGCAGGCATGTTTACACTGGTACAAGAACAAGGCCATTCAGGGATGTTGGGCCTCCTAATTAAGACAGAATTGATAACACACAGTCTGCTTCATGACATCAAAGGCCAGGTACATCCTGTTAGTTCATTCATCTTCACATCTCACACTAGACATGCAATCTACATATGATATGTGAAATGAAGGAAGTGACTGAGTGTGGAGGATAAGTGTACTCAGATGCACAGAACACTCTCATTTGACCTTCTAATTGTCCTAAGATGCCACAAAGTATCAGAACTGGGATATAAACATTTTCTCTCTCATACACACACACACCCACACACCCACACCCACACACCCACACACACACACACACACAAATTATGGGACTCTTTTCTCTCATTCAACTTTGTGAGTTCCAAGGATTGAATTCAGGTCATCACGCTTCGTGGCAGTCACCTATTCTGCCACTGAGCCATCACTCTGGCCCTGATTTTTCTCCTTTTGAACTTGGGAAATGATGGAGCTTAAAAATCCAGAGATCAAAACAAAAGCTGTGCATCTGCTGCTGTGCCTAGACTTGTGGCAAACATCTGGCCAGCATCACAGACATGACCTGTTCTGTAGTTCTGCATGGTCAAGGTCATTCCCACCATGCCTGTCACATCCCATTAGCTCAGGTTCAGGGGAAAGGGAAAAGCATTTCTTGTTCTAATCATATTTCCTAGAGTTTTCTCTGGATTTTAGTGACCTCATTTAGGCCAGTTCTGTTCCCAGGGTACAGGAGGTGAACCCTCAAGTTCTCCATCTTTTGGGAATTAGCTCTACATTGCCCTCCCACCTGAGTCTGTTATGACACAAACTTAAGCAATTCGCTTGACAAGGTCTGCAGTATCCAGGAAGGTTTCTGAATTACACACAAATCCTCCCAATTTCAGACACCCTTTGAGACCAGCCCTGTGTGCCTTTGACACATCTCATGCGATGTCGGAAGCTCCTGCCTTCTAACAAGGGTGACGGGGTGATGAAGCAGCTTTGCTGTGGCTGAAGCCCTCATCAGAGAGCAGCCTGAGATGAAGGAGCAAGTGCAGAGTGAGGAAAAGGCAGCAAGGCTCACACCCTCACTCCAGCACCACCAGCTCCACTAGGTGACTCACATCTTGCCACCCAAACACCCCAACGTCTATGACAACTCAGTATAGAAACTGATGTGGTTCACCTGGATGCAGAAGCGTGGAAGACAGGCAACCCAAAACAGCACACCTGAGTCTAGACACGTCTGAGTCTAGACACGCCTACCTTTCTCACAGTGAGAAGCCTGTGAGCCTTAGTTTTTGTTTTGTTTTGTTTGTTTTTTGTTTTTGTTTTTTGTTTTTGTTTTTTGTTTGTTTGTTTTTGTTTTTGTCATTACCACTTTGATAAGAAAAGTAACTCCTAGTAATCCATCCAGGACACCAGGACACCCAGTCATCAAAGCATGACAGTGTGGCCCAAAGGGAGGATTTTGGAGCAGTTCTTAGAATTTAATGGATGCAGTAGAACTGTGGAACGGGTCCTCAGGAAACTTTCTCAGCCTAGGCCCTTGAGTTTCCCAAGTCATTCTGTAACAAGCCAGCTGAAGTGAAGTGAGTTCTAAAGCTCTACTTGTGTCTGAACATCTTCAAGTGTGGACTCCAGGGAGGTAAAAATTTCCCCTCAGGAATCACAGGCTGGGAGAAAGAAAAGGCAAGAGAGTACACTTCTCCCCCAGAAAGAGTTTTCTCATAGTGCTAACAATCTATCAGACCATGCTACAGGATTAAGACTGAAACTCGGGGCAGGGGGGAGACTAAAGCTCAGACAATGATGGCCAATGGTGAGCAGGACCACACATTGACCATGACTACTTAGATGAACATATCTTTGGCTCTATTTAAATTTTGACCTCACTTCAGGACCCAGAGACAGACTTGGGGGTGTGGTAAATTGTATCTCCTCCTCCCTCTTCCCAATATGACCCTTTCTCAAAACAAGCTAGAAAGAATACAGAAGGCACACACATGAAAGTCACACACACACACACACACACACACACACACACTTTAAAATGTAAATCCTAGGGATTTGTAAAGGCTACTATTTCAAAATAGACTGTGTGGCTCTTTCTATCAGATTCTACCATATACCATGTATGTCTGATTTTGAGTCTTTGAAGAAATCAGAAACATTGCAAGCATCTGCCTCAGACAATTTATAACTGTCTATGTGTATGAAAATAACAAGTAACAAATTTAATTTGTTTATTTTAATTTGTTTATTTTATTATTATCATTTGTGTCTGTCTATGGGTCTGTATGCCACATGTGTACAGGAGCCCTCAGAGACCAGAAGAGGGTGTAAAATCCACTAAAGCTGGAGTTATTTTGGTTATGATCCATCTTCTGTGAGTACTGGGAACCGAACTCCAGTCCTCTGCAAAAGCAGCAAGTGTGTTTTACTTCTGAGCCCTCTCTCCAGACCTCCAAATTTAATTAATAATAATAAGATAAAACAATAAAAAGTGTTTCTTTTAAAAGGGACTAATTGATCTGTCTGATTGGCTGTAAGATTGGAAGCTGTAAGGAAAAGCTTAATAAGCCTTGTGTGTCTTCTAAGCCTTAAACAGACATATAAACAAACATCAGTTTGTCAGGAACAAGGGGAAAGGGAAGAAAAGTACTAGATATCCCGGCACTTATTTACCTTTCCAGATACTACCCCACTTCCTGCATCAACCCAGAAGCATTTTATTTCTTGCTGAATTAATTCTAAAGCATATGCCCTGGGCAATAAAGATATGGCTAATCATTTTAGCAATAATCCTAGAAAAATTAGTCATTATTGGAGGTGGCCAAGCATTTGGTAGCAACAGCCTGCAGCAAGATTATTAACTGCAAAGGCAAAGATGACTGTTTTAGAAAATTGCCATGGACTGGTCAATTCAGAATGAAGAAGTGTGGTGCCCGTCTGGAGTCTCTGAGACATCCTTTTATGGTCATAAGAAACATTACTGCATAGGATAGAGAAGCCATTTATGTCCATTTTCTCAGTGTTTAGGGCAAGAAGAGCAAGATCACCTACAGGCATTTGTGAGTGGGGTGAGATGGGGGTGTGAGAGAAAAGTCCTGCCTACTGGGCTAAGGAGAATTTCCCAGATTATAAGGCTCAACCTGTGCCTAAAACTAAATATTCTACTAGGAAAATTATTAGATATGTGAAGTAGCTCCATTCTTGTTTGTTTGCTTCTAAGAGATAGAAGATTTAATGAATGTAGTTTAAATGATAATGTAATAAGTGGGCCATTCAGTGGAAAGTTTTCAGAATGTAGAATTAGCCTTTTGCCTGGATTCACCCAAGAACAGTTGGCAAAAGTCAATGTTTGGTTATTTACCTAACTAATCCCATCTATGCTGGCCCCATGGCAGGCCACACCAGATTCTCAAGAGATACAACACAGACAGTGAAACATCCCCCAGTCTCATATGCCTCCATTTGTAGTTCATGGTGATGTTTTTGAAACGTTTAGCATTTAAGAAAACAGGTCACTGGGGTCATGTCAATGGCTATCTTGTCCCTGGCCTCTTACTTTCCTGATTTCATGCATTAATAAGCATCCTGTGCCACACACTTCCTCCATCATGTTAGTCTTCCCAGCTCATGAAGCCAAATAATGTGGACTAAACCTTCTATAACCATGAGCCCCAATAAATCTTTCCTTCCTGGAACTGTTTGGCAGGTGTGTCATTCATAGCTACCCAAATATAATTAAGACATCCCACCATCTGGAACTTGAGTCCTTTTCCTACCACCAAACCAGTCATAGAGATTTTTAAATGTGGGGAACTAACCAACAAGGGCAAAACCACAAGAGGGATGCATCCTGGGACAGAAGTATAAGAAGCAAGAGTAATGGAGAAGGAGCCACCACTGTAAGATTTTGAAGATGGGAAGCAAAAGAAGGGACTAGAAGGAAGTCAGAGTCCCTCTGACAGTCATACCTACCACATTTTGAATTAATCTTGTGATTAGGATAGAGGTGCTATATATGTCAAGGGGTAAAACTGGGGACTAAAAGGCTCATTGCGGATCCTAAGGGATGCTAAATATAATTAGGAAAACCCTTACAAGTACAGGTTAGTTCAGGGTTTGCAAGTGAAAGAAGACTCACACCAAGCTAATGAATCTCCGGAATCATTAAAGAGTAAACCCTGAAAGAGGACTGGCTTTAGGCTTAGTCATGCTGACAGGGTAGACTGGCTGGGAAGAGGTCTTTGGCAAAGATGGAAATAAATACTGCTTGTAACTTTATCAGTAAACTGATGAGGGGACAATCCTTATCCAGTGGTGTCCAAGAGGTGGGCCCACCACTGTTAAAACTGGGCAGCCTGAGTTGCTCTCTGCCAGGTTCTCCTCAACTCTTTTAAATTGCTTGTGACTCAAGTGGGACAATGCCCACCATCTGATTTTCTTTTTTTGAAGGTTTGGTCACCAGCAAGGCCAAAACAGTACAGAGGCTGAAGTAGGGGATGCATAAGTTTGATGTCTATTTGATTAAATAGGAAGAAAACCCCAGAGCCAAAAAGAAATCTCAGGGTTCTATGGAGGCCAATATACTAACTAGAGCTGAGCCCTGGGGACTCTGGGAGCCTCTACAGAACAAGACCTCAACACTGTACCATGCTAAGGACAAAAGAGACTATCCCTTCCATCCTACCTAAATATGTCTCCTGTAAATGAGCAGAATAGGCACTGTGGTCCACACAAAACTCTTGAGCATAGACATTGGACAGCCATAACTGATCATCCCAGGGAGGAGGTAGGTTCCGGGTCATGTGTCATACCCCCACCTCTTGCTGGGCTTCTGAAACTGGTAATTCGCTTTCAGGCTTCTTTATTCTTCTTCAGATATGAACACCAACACCCTCATAGGATTATTCTGGGGAATCCATACTGTGTTAGCTATTGTCCCCTTTTCCTGTACTTTAGTAAACTAAGAGTAGAAACTGCACTTTCAGAAGTAGGTCAGAACACATTGCCCAACATATAATGGAATACCAGTCAAGTGCAAGGCCTTGGAATGGATGAGATTTTAGTAAACATAGCCTATGCAAGGTACATCACTTACTTCATTGGATTTGAGCTCAAGTCTGTCTAGTGACAATAAGATGGAAACAATTAAGCAATATGGTGATGGTTAATCTTAGTTGTCAACTTAATGAGATCTAGAATCACCTGGAAAAGAGGCTTTTAAGCATGCCTGTGGGAGATAGTCTTGATTACATTAACTGGGTTGGGAAGACTTGTCTACTGTGGGTGGGACCATTCCCTGGGCTGGGATCCTGGATGATATAAAAAGGAGAATGTGAGCTGAGCACAGGCTGTCATTGCTCTCCGCTTCTTAAGTGCAGATAGGCTATAACCAGCTTCAAGCTCCTGCTGCACTTTCCCTACCACAATGAACTGTGAGCCAACACAAATCTCCCTGGAACATTTTATCCTATGACATGTCCTGAAATATTCATATTTTGAATGCACAGTCCCAGCTGGTGGCACCATTTTGAATACTGCTGAACTTTTAGTGGGTAGAGCTTAGATAGCACAAGTAGGTCACTAGGGGCTTGGGGACTAATGTGGCACTTTGAAAGCTTTACAGCTGCCCTGGTTCTGGTCCCCACTTCTCTGCTACCTGGTATTCCGACAGCTTTGCTATCCCTGCTGTGGTGAATATCCAGGGCACTTTCTTTCCTTAACATTCTCTGCCACATATTTTGTTAGATGTATAAGATAGGTAACTAATATGTCTGAATTTATTTAGTTCTCACAACAGATTTATGATATCAGTGCTCTATCATCAAAGGTTGTTTATAGCAGATGAGAAAACTTTAGAAGTGATAAGTTGTGGCCCTTGTTCAAAGCCACCTACCTAGCTATTACGTGATAAGTTAGGATTCAAAACAGTAAAGCATGAACTGGAGCTTTGACTGTCATGCCTGGACTCTAGCTATAATGCTGGGGCTTTCCTTCCTTGTGAATTTGAGATCTCTGCAGCTCAGTTTCCTTATTTGACCAATAGTAAAATGGAGGTAATAGAACTGTTCTGTGCCGGGTCTACGGGCACTGAGCTCAGCACCTCAAAAATCCCTCTTTTTCAACAGGCCATATCTCCTCATAACTGAACTCCACTGTTGAGGAAGCACTGTTTCTGGTGTCCCCTGAGGATAGCAAGTGATGGGAAGGTGGCATCCTGCACAGTGCCTTCACCCTACACCCCATACTCCTCCAAAGACAGGGCTGATTTCACTCTGAATTCAGTTCATTTAAGGTCTCCATCTCAGGAAGAAATGTGGTGGTGAACTCAGCCACATTTGTTCCCCAGCCCAAGAATAAACAGAGAGGCAAGCTCCCCGTGCCTCCCAAAGCAAAGCACACTGCCTGTATTGGGAACAGATGAATTCTCTCCGTTTGCATTAATCGTGTGACTGTTTGGTCCAATTATTCTCACCACTTCAGCAATCATGGTATGCTTGTTCAAGAAGAAAGAAATAACAACAGCTTATCTCTTTGAGAGCAAAGAACAAACAGTGAGAAATCAGAGTCCTCTCCTAAATGCTGTGCTCTGCCATCATTGTGCTAAGGAGATGATTCATGTTCTCATAGCAACTCAAAAGCGAGAGAGAGAGAGAGAGAGAGAGAGAGAGAGAGAGAGAGAGAGAGAGAGAGAGGGGGAGAGAGAGAGAGAGAGAGAACAGCCTTCTGAAAAGGACTCAGTTGCAATAGATAAAAATCTTTTCAAAATCAGTCCAAATGGAGATAAAACTATTTTTATCAGCCTGCCCCCACCCCTGTCTTATCTTCTCCTTCTGAGTGATTTACATAGGTTTAAATAATTCTCTCAAGGAACACATTTCATTAGACTAGGGTAACAGACAAAGCTCTTAACGCTGTTTCATGGCCTGTTGGAAGAACTCCGAGGATTGCTGGTGTTTTCAGGGATACACTGAACCTAGTACTGATAAAGGCATGCAAAGGAATAGGGAGGCAGCGTTGCGCCTGTGAGAATGGAAAGTCCCCTTTCCTGGCCATGACAAGCAACCAAAGGTGTCTATGCTGTGGGGTGGCTCTCTGTCTTCTCTTCACCCGACCTTTCTCACAGTTGGAAGCAGCAGCCAATGAGAAGCTAAGGGAAATTATTATGTTTTTCATATCCTTGCTCTTAACCCCATTTGCAGTCCATTTCCTGTCATGTTTCTGGAACTCCTGGTTTTTGACTTCCTGCATAACCTTTGGTTCAACCCTTGGATAAGCTAACAGATGTCTTGGTATCAAGCCGGGGGTCATCTCCAACTATGTCTGTATTGTCCCCTGAGAGCAGCATAAGTCTTGATCCAGCCTGGTTGCTGCAGCTTAAAGTTGGCTGGCAGAGATTGGCTGTGGTGCTACAAACAGGAAATGGAACCCAGGCCTTCAGTTCAAATAAGCCAACAGTGTCTGACAGGGCCACAGATGGAGAGAGTAGTAACATCCCCACATCCAGCTAATCTGTCCACGGGTTATGGAATAAACAGCTGATGCTTTGTTATCTACCAATAACAGAGAAATACATTTGATCTCCTCAGGAATTAGAACCCCAGGAAGAGGAAGAAGGTATTAGAAGATAGATGGAAATCCGTGTGAACCAAATCTAGAAAAATCTGTGTAAAGAGAATTAGTTCATTAGCCAAAGAAACCATTTAGCAGAGAGCTTTCCTATAGTCATTGCATTAGTGGTTTCTGTGACTCTATGATTAAATCACCTAACAGTAGCAACTTAAGTAGCAATGTAAAGTTGTGACTAACACTTTGAGAAGGTGCAGACCATCATGCCAGAGAAGTGTTCATGAAGGCAGAAGTATGTGGAACCAGGGAACAGAGTTAGACCACACCAGAGATAGGCTGTGACCCTCAAAGTCTCACCCTGAACAGCATTTGTCCTTGGTTTCTCAAAGTTCCACCAACTCCTAATACAGTGCCACCAGCTAAAGAATACTCTTGAAGCACCCAAGACGGTGGAAAACACTTCAGACTCAAACCATAACAGCCACATAAAACATTCAGCTCAACAACGTCCTGAGCATTTACAGATGCACCCCAAACTATGTTTTCTCAGCTAGAAGCATGGTGGACCAGGTCATTTCTTCTAGTTTGAGTTATGATTTAAAAGTAGGTGCAAGGATAAACCCAAAGTCACAATACAGTCACAAAAGTAGTATTAGACACAAATGCAGAGCGAAGATATAATTAATGTGCGGGCATTAATACTATTAATTAGTATTAATAATAATAATAGACGAGACATGGTGTAAAAAGAAAACATACTAGCAGTGGTGATGTCTAAGAAATGTTTGGAAGGATGAGTAACAGTTTGCAAATATACAGTGAGAGTAGAAATAGAACTGTGAGATGTATAAACGGCATGGTAGGCTTGGCTGTTTGTCTAAGATAAACATTGCTAAAACATGCAACTAGGAAAAGAGATGTAAAACAATGCTGGAGAGTTAGAGGTGATTTTCATGTGTGTGCATACATAAATGTATATATAAATGTATGTATATGTACATATGCATATATGTATACACACATGGGAAGGTATTGCCCATGTCATGAGCTTCTGTGGATGTCAAAGGACAGCTGTTGGTCCTCGCCTGCCTTGCCAAAGACAGGATCTCTTATTCACTGCTGAATATGCCATGCTGCTTGACTTACAAGCTTCTGGGGATTCTCTTGTCTTCACCTCCTTTCTCCCTGCAGGGGTGAGTTGGAATTACAAAGACTTGTGATCACTGATGTATCTGTCTCTTATATAGGCTCTAGGGGTCCTAACTCTAGTCACCAGGCTTGTACTGCAAGCACCATACCTAATGAGCCATCTAGCCAGCCCTATTCCTTTGCCTCCTGGATAGGCCACATCACTTCTTAGTGTTGCTAAGAGGATGGTGACACTTGCAAGGACTCCACAGAAAGAGGCTCGTGGTTACCACCTGGGAGAACAGAGACAACATTTCCTTTGCAAGAACAGAGACAGCACCCCTGACCCTTGCAAAGATCATCCCTGCATATAGTTCTGTGTTTGCACCCCAGAACCCCACAGTTCTGTTATCCATCCTTCCTCAAACACCAGATCAGGGTGGCAGGAATTGTGTGTGTGTGGGGGGGGGGGAGCCTTCCGTCCTCTTTCCTCCCCTCCTCCCCTTCTACACAGCCTTGGCAAGAGCCTGCACCTGCATTGGCCCCACTGAGGATAGAGGAAAGACTTCCGCTCACAAATGATTCCCTAGCCACAAGCTTCCTTGGCTGGCTGCCCCAAGGCTTTGGTGTCCAAGGGCTCTGTCTTGGGACAGCATGCAGTGTGGGCTTGCCCTCATGGGCTGAAAATGGTTCTCTGCCTTAAGCCACAGTTTGGTCCTGAGCTGGCTTTCCCCCAAGGACAGAATGCACACTGGCACTGAACAAAGAAGAAAGGCTGGGGAGGACACGTAGGTTGCTTCCACCATTAGAACACGTTCAGAGCCCATTCCAGTGTGGAGCCACTGGAGGAACTTGCATCTTACCCTGCAGTCTGACACGGATTGCCTTTGCCTCAGTTTCCCTGTGTGATTAATGAGGTAACTACAGTACTAAGGATCTTCAGAAGAAAGGATAAAACTGCTCATTCATTTCAAAAGTATTTATGGAGTGCCTATAATGACCTTGAGATATTTCTCTTGGAGTTTACTCAGGTTAAGATTGTAAAAGTAGTAAGAGCTTTCCCACGGGGAAACTAAGAAAGCAATAATGATTTTAAAAGCACTGCACATAAATTGATAAGCACAGAGGCTGGCACATAGCCAGAGCATAGCTAGCTATGGTTAGTTGAACATCTACTACCCCGGGCACTGCCATAGAACTCTCCTCTCCTCCACCTTTACAGGATCAGGAAGCAGTTCCCGTTCTGATTCCTTGTTTATAAATGAGATTCAGAAGATGTAAGCAGGCGTGGCTTCAGGTAACTAGAGAGTAAGAATCTAGAATGTGCACCACAAGCTTAAGGGATCCAACCAGGCTTTTAAATGTCATGTGTGTGTCTATTGGGCTGTACATTATGAACAATTCTGAATGAACTGGGACAAGGAGGGGCGTGTGTGTGTGTGTGTACCCCCAGTATTGGCATTTACATAGTGAGTTAAAAGGGAATCATGCAGAGCAGAGCATTGTGAGCCAGACTCAGGCAGTAGGGTGCACCAGGAGGCAAGTCTGGATCCCAGAGGAAATCAAGGCCAAGAGACTGGTTGGGGTTGCTAGGTTATGGAGTACTGGCAGAGTGGGGAGGCTCGTGATACACAGAGAATGTACCAGTGGGCTCTTTGGTTATGGCTAAAATCCCAAATCAGTGACCGTTGGGTCTTGGCATAGGCAGCCCTGACTATGTAAAGCTGTTATCGCCATGTTTGCGTTTATTAAAGCCTGTAATTATTATCCTGACTCACGGAGCGCGTGTGCGTTGTCTAAGCCCCTGTCTGTGCATCCTTCTAAGTCACATTTGATCAGACTGAACGGGGGCCAAGCTTCTCTGGCTAATATTGACGTTGGCAGTGGGCCAGCTGTCCAGGGTTAGAGGAGCTGAAAAGCCTGTTCTCCCTTTCACTCTGTTTTGTTAGGCTTTTTAAAACTTAACTGTTTTGGATCACCCCACAGTTAAAACTACATCCAAACCCTGCCCCCCTCCCTTGCCTCTCCTTCCCAGATCTACTCCAGTGTCCCATTTTAGGTGATTTTTGTTTTCTAAAATTATTTGCTCCTGAATTAGTCTGGAATTTCAGAGGGGGGAAAAGAAAACTTGTTTTTTCCCTTTCATTTTGCCTCCCCCACCCCCCAGCTAAGTTTAAGATGTCCTCATTGAGTAAAACTCACACAAAGAAAAAAAAATTCATTAAAATAAGATAGAGTAAGGAAAAGATTTTTAAAAAGGAATAATCCTGGCATATAGACTATATGAGCATGAGCTATTTTGTTATGACTTAGGCAATGCCTGTCCCTTTGTCCTTGTATTGCATCTACATTGCTAATTACACATCACTAACAACAGTCACCAGAGTGTGAAATCATGGGTAGTATCTCCCTGGCAACAGGTGTCCTGATGCTTATAAGATATTTTGGTGGCCCTTGTGGAGATTTTCGTCTCTCTTGTCCTAGGGTCTCTTGTTCCTGACAGTACTCTTGGTTGTCCATCACAAACCTCCCACCTCTTTCTAAAGTCCTCATCTACCTCATAATCCATGCAAGAATTACAGGGTCATCCTAGCATATTCTTCTCTTCCCTCTTGTCATTCTCTCCCTCTCCCTCTTCCTCCTTTCCTCTCTCTCAAGTGTGTGTGTGTGTGTGTGTGTGTGTGTGTGTGTGTGTGTGTGTAGGTCAGAAGACAAACTCAGGAGTCAGTCCTTGGCTTCTGTTTGCCTTGTCAGAGGCAGGGTCTCTTGTTCATCCCCCACTGCTAGCTTCTTGGAACCCTCCTGTTTCTGCCTCCTATCCCAACACAGAAGACCTGGGATTACATACAGGTGCACACTATCACATTCAGCTTTATGTGGTTGCTGGGGTCAAACCTAGGTCCTTATGCTTGCCCAACAAATGGCTTATTCACTGACCATCTCTTCAGCCCTTTCAATATCTTGTTTCCATATTTTCTTGGTACCATCCTCAGTTCTCTTCACTACAACACAGTGTCCACAATCCCCTCTGTGTCACCTAATCCATTTCTACCAGAGAACCATTTCTGACCACAGCAGCCTCTTTATGAACCTTGAGTGAGTCCTCCACTCTCTCAAATAGGATGTCCAAACTAAACTCAAAGCTATTTATTCACTTACTCATCTGTTTCTACTTTTTTATTCTTGTATTTATTTATTTGAGCCTTTATTTACTTTCAGAGTCTTTCTGTGTAGCCTAAAAGATGTCCATCAAAAGATGAATGGAAAAAGAAAATGCAACACCTATATGCAATGGAATCATGTGCAGCTCTAAAAAATTAATTCATGTTTTTCTCTTCTATACAGAAGTTAGATTTAAAAGTATGTATGTTTGCATATGTGCAAAAATAAAGGGAAGGAAGTCAGGGAGAAGGAGAGACAGAGAAACAGAGTAAATAATGGGTGGCCATTTCAAATAACTCTCCTGACAGAGGATGCCAGAGTCCCGAGATGAAGACCAAGTCTGTGTCACTCATAGGTCTCACATTCACCACTGCTTAATGCAATTATCAACTCTCCCAATCCCTTCACTTTGGGAAGGGCTCATCATAACATCACTCTCTCCTTGTGAAATCTCTCAGTACTCTGTACACACTCTTCCTTGCAACTTCACTTTGTGTTTATTCAGAAAGCCTGCAGGAGGGAAGGGATATAGTTCTCCTATTGTTTTGAGACTTGCCATAGTCCAAGGCCCCCTACATCCAACCCAGAAGGTGCGTAATAAGCATCAAGTAGAATGGGTATACAAGAAACACACAGGGGAAGAGAATCAGCACAGGGAAACCATTTGAGAGGACTGTCGATGACCAGCCTCCTTTTGGCAAGCATTTCGACATTGAGGGCTATGAGTCCCGAAGAAGGAAGAAGGACTAGAATGTGTTCTGATTTCTTCTTCACCATCCCCAACACGGCCTGGGTCTACTCAGCTTCTCCTCTACTGTTCAGACTCATTCTGTGCCTTCTTTAATGTCTTTCCATGAACTATGACAGAACACTGGGAAATTCCACCAGCATAGCCCCTCCTAGTTGCCCAAGAGATACTTAGCAATTACAAATAATCATTTTCCTTCATTTGTTACAATTTTTGTGTGTTTGTTTGATTGGGATTTTTTTTATTTGTTTACCTATTTGTTTGTTATATGTTGTATGTTTGTTGAATCATCAGTTTTTGGACAGGATCTCATATAGCCTAAGTTAGCCTCCGGCTTACATACAGCTAAAGATGATCTTAAACTTCTGGTGTTCTTGCCTTCCCCTTCAGAATGCTAGGATGACGTGCATGTACCACCATGCTCAGTTTATGAGATGATTAACATTGAACCCAGGAATTTGTGTCTGCTAGATAAACACTCTAACAACCCAGGTATATCCACAGCTCTGTGTTTTTGTCTTTTTGAGATAGCATCTCATCAGACTGAATCTCCAACTTGGAGTGATCCCCTTACCGCTACCTTCTGAATGCTGGGATTGAAGGTATTCACTGTCATGATCAGCTTCCTTACACATTTGATGTGAAAGTATTGAACTGTCACCAGAAGTTCTTTGGGATGATAACCCACAGGCAGTGCAGCAGCTTCCCTCAAAATAATGTAGGCTTTGGGAAGGAACCCAGGATCCATGATCTGAGAAACAAACTGGACTTCTGCAAGAGCAGCAAGTACTCTTAGCTCCTGAGTCATTTCTCCAGCCCCCTAAATGTATCTGTTTGTTTGCATTCTTTCCTTTTTCTTTCCTTTTCTTTTCCTTTTCCTTTTTTTCTTTTTCTTTTCTTTCTTTTTTTTTTTCCTTTTTCTTTTTTTTTTTTTTTGAAGTGAGCAGGCTTCTACATTTAATAAATACATTTAATAACTAGGCAAGAAAATCATTGCCTCATTTTACCAGCGAAGTAGTAAAAACAGAAAGGGTGAATAAACCCTGGGGGGCAATCATTTTGTACCAGCTACAAGCAAGGCTAGATCTTTTTGGGAGGAGAAGAGAAGATACAGTGATTCCCATATCTTCCTGTGGTTAGCCATATTGACCCAAAGCACACCTATCAGAGAATAGTCTTTAAGCAATTTTAGCTCTACACCTTAGCTGTGCCAGAGAAGTTCAGAGGCCATCACCATACCCTGCCTGAGAGCAATGTTCTTCTCCTTTCTCTCCAACCACTCCAGTACTCAAGGTAGGGACTGGCTTACTGGCCAGGGTCACAAAGTAAAACAATCTAAAAGTGAACTTGAGCAATAAGGTCTTGTTGTTGGCCATAGAATTGGGTCATTTTAAAAGGGGAAATATGGCCCCTGTGGGACTGGGAGGGTAAAGAAAAGGAGACATGTCAAAATTGGGGGAAGGCGTATTGAAAGCCATGGGATGACCAGCCACATCATCTAAACTGCTGTTTTATGTACCCAATTAAAAAAAAAAGTTGAATATAAAAAAATTGTAACAAGAGGCAAGAAATCCAGAGAGAGGCCTTTCTTCCCTTCCTACAAGCTACTTGCCTCAACGCTGAAACCCAAAACCCTGCCATCAGCACCATCCTCACCCCACTTCACAATTAGGGATGTGCGCTAAACCCAGCCTCTGAAGCTGGCTACCCCCAAAAGAACTCAGAGCCTAAATGAAAAACAGACCTGTGGTGGAGCAGTTGGCACCAGCCAGGATCTCCATATACAGCAACCATATAGATTTAAGACGAAAATGAGGAACAGTCATTACAGTTAAATCCTCCGCGTGCCTGCCAGCTGTTTATTCAAAAGGAAAGAGAATGATGTGGGAATTCTGGAAAGTGCAAAGACTCCCCCGTGTTGTGCTGTACTTAGATATGTGAACTACTTGTTTCGTGGCGGGCAAAGACTGTCAACACCTCTTTGATCTCTAGCTAAAGCTGGTGTGTTTCTATATGTATGCTGGAATATCTCAGTGTCCATCTGAATCATCTATGTTGCTTTTCACGACCATCTGAAGATCTTCTGTCCCCAGCCCCAATCTTAGTTCTCGGGGCCTTAATTGGAACTTACGAATGCAGCTGTTTATCTTCTATGCTGATGTTTGCATGGGTTGGAAATAATCATGTTGCCAGTTTGGGTCTACCACTCTCTGGTGCCACCTGTGTGCTTGGAGGGTCTCTCTACTGTAAATCCTTTTTTTATTTTCAGGGAACTGGTCCCTTCTCCCTCAACTATACTATCAAGTTGACCTCCTTCCTTCAGAGACTATCTCATGCCCACCTTGTTTCTTTCATGTCTCACTATGTGGACTGTCCAGTTGCTCTCCCCTCGTGAGGCAAAGATCAGCACTTTGATCTAATAGAAAACACATAGTGAGAAGGTTGGACCTCTTCATCTGCCTTTAGTGTACTATGTGATATGGGTCATCAACAACTAAATTCAAGAATGCATAACCAGAACATTGAATAAACCTTTTTTAGGAAGCAGAAGGAGTGCTTTGGGCAGCAAAACAACGCTGGATAATTCTGGGACAGATCTTGAATGAATGGAGGAATGCAGCCATTCTAGAATAGATGTCTTCACCCTTTCTTCCTATTGCTATGATTAATGAAAAATAAAAAAAAGCAGACAGACAGACAGACAAACAAAAAACAAGCCAGCAATTTAGTGGAAGTTTTGTTTTGGTTCACAATTTAAGGCTACAGTCCATGACACAGGAGAAGTTATGACAACGAAGAGTTAGGGTGTCTAGCCACATTGCATCTGCAGCCAGGAGGCAGAAGGAGAAAAATTCCAGTGTCCAGCTTATTTTCTCTTTTATATTCAGTCCAGGAACCCCAACCCATGGGCTGCTTTGTCCAACCGCTAAGATAGACCTTTCACCTCAGTTAACCTAACCCAGATGACCCATGACAGAGGCAGGCACAGAGGCTAAGATTACCTATGACATTATGTTCTCAACTTTCCTGATGCTGTGACTCTTCAGTACAGTGCCTCATGTTATTTCCATTGCTATGGAAATTATCTCACAACTGTAATTTTGCTACTGTTATGAATTGTAATATAAGTATTTTAAAGAGAGAGATTGCCAAGGGGGTCATGACCCACAGGTTGAGAACAGCAGACATATGTTCTCTTTCACAGATGTGTCAGGAGCTTGTCTCTTAGGTGAGTGCAGATCATGTCAAACTGACAACACTAACCACCATTGGAACACCCGGGAAGAGGTCTCATTCCTCTATTCCCAGAGACTATGATTCCGGTGACCTAGGGTAGTGTTATGCTTTGGATCTGTCCTCTACAGGCTCATGTTTTAGGTACGTAGTTCCTAGTTGGTGCCACCATGTTGGGAGGTTCTAAAGAATTTGGAGTTGGGACTTAGTTGGGAGAAGAATGTCACCAGGTTTGCGTCATTTGGGCTATATTATTTCTAGCATTTTCCCATAGTTCCCTGTTTCCTGGATGCTATCCTGCCATGTTCTTCCAGCCACGATGGACTGAATGAACTTAGAGCCAGGAGCCAAGGGAAAGACTGTCCTTCTAAGTTGCTGTCTGTTGACTCATTTGTTTGTTTCCCCTCCTTCCTCTCCTTCCAGTTTCCTCCCCAACATCCCCTCTTCTCCCTCCCATTTATTCCTTCCCCTCTGCTTCTCCTCAGAAAAAATAGGCTTCGAATGGACACCAGCCAGCCAAGCAGGCATATCAAGCTGCAGTGATACCAGACACCGTGTCTCTTATTAAGGTTGGACAAGGCTACCCAGTAGGAGGAATGGGTTCCGAGAGCAGCCAGAGTCAGAGGCAGCCCCTACTCCCACCGTCAGGAGTCCCACAAAAAGACCAAGCTATACATCTGTAAACTATATTCAGAGGGCCCAGATCAGTCCCACTCTGGCTCCCTGGTCTTGACTCAGTCTGATGGCAACTCTTATGAATAAATCCCTGTGATAAAGCACCCATGGAAATGTTCATTGATAGGCACTCAGGATGAGAATCTGTGGGTGAGACAGCTCAGGGGAGAAGCAAATAGAGTCTAGCTTCTCAAAGCAGACTAACAATCCAGTGAATCCCTGGGGACTGGGTAAAGATGTAACTTCTCAGGCCTCATTTCAGGCCTTTGAGGAGGAAATCTGACTTGCAATAGGTCACCAGTGAGTGGCTTATAGGCTAAAGACTCCTGGAGCATTTCTCTCAAAGGTAAATAAACTAACATGGTCTGTATCTACCATTCTAAGTCTCAGACATAGAATAATTTCAGTTGGGTGTGTCATGCTAAACTAATAGGATGGCTATATAAACCTGAGCTTCTTGTATCTGGTTATACTACATCTCGTCCACGGAGGTTTTGGCTTTCCCAGATGTATTCTTTCTTGGTGGGGTTTTAATGCCATCTCACTCATCCTTGCAAGCCTCTTTCACACCACAGTTCCCATGACTGCCAAAACCAGAGGGAGTTTCTCACTTTAGGCAATAAGGGTTGGAGTGTTGGCCTGGCTACTGGCTGACTATGAAAGCTTAAGCAAGTCACTATCCCTGGTCTTCATGTTTCCCATCCATGAAAAAGGAACAATAGTCCTTGGACAGCCCATCCTACAGGGCTGCTCTGAGGATCAGATCTGATAATTTACATAAGTGAAGGGAGGTGTAATTATCATGTGGCGTTCCTGTGACTCAGAGCATTCTGAGCTCATAGAAGCTTAGCCAGGGGAGGAAAGGTACAGGTGTGTGCAACCTCAGAATCATACCAGGAAACAATCCCCCAAATATGCAGTTCCAGGAGAAAGTTCTTAATTTTTACCAAACTTACAGGAATCCTACTCCTTGCACAGAGGTCCACATAACTCAAATACTACTGAAGAGTTAAGTTAGGTAGTTCATGAAAATCACTAGCTCTTCCTAATTTTCCCCTAGAAAACTATCTAAAAGATTTTCCAAAGTAGACTAAGACTCCATCAGTGGCATAAATAACCATGAGGAACATATGACCTGTGGCTTTCAACAGACGGAACATTTTAGTCCCTGTCCATTGGTTTAGACCACTGCTGTTCAATAAAAATATATTGCTTGCAAAACTTTTATGTAATTATAATTTTGTTGTAGCCACAGTAAATAAAATTAAAAGGTGACATTTATTTTAATATATTTAAACCAATATTGCCAAAATGTAATTGCCTCAAAATGTAATTATTATTAAAAATATTAAGATAGTTTACATTATTTATTGATAACAAGACTTTAATCCTTGGTATACATTTTTCTTTTTAAAGACATTTTTTTAGTTATAATTGTATGTGTGTGTCTGAGGATAGGTATGTCCATGTGAGTATAGTGACTGCTAAGGGCGGAAGAGGGCGTCAGATCCCCTGAAACTAGAGTTACAGGCAGTTTTGAAACACTGATATGGGTGTTGAGAACCATACTCAGATCCTTCAAATTTTTAACCACTGAGCCAGCTCTCTTGCATTTTGAATTCTCTTCAGTGGCCATGTTTCCAGTGTTCCCTATGGACACATGGCCAATACTGGCCATGCTAGACAGCCCAGGCTTAGGTAATGTTTTGGAAGGAGAGTCACAATAATGTCTACCATTTATTGCAGGCACACATCCTGCTTTATAAGCATTGCTAATTACCGTAAGAACACTTTGAGCTCAGAACTACCATCTTTCATTTGCAGATGAGAAAACAGCAATTCAAAGAAATGAGATCATTGGTCCCAAAATTGAAAAGCATAAGTGGTCCAAACCCAGGACCTGGCCGTGCACATTCCACACTGTGCTCTATTGTGCGGGCACCACTGAATCATTAAAATAGGGAGACTCCCACCCCACATTGTAGCTGCATGGAGTCTAGCACCCTGTCTGAACCCAAACTCATCTCCTGTAGAGACCCTCTGGAAGATGCTAGTGCAGCCTCCACCCATCACAAATCAGGCATCTCTCCACCAAACCACTGCCTCCAAGCTGAACAAGCTCAGATGAGAAGTTTGGAAGAAGCAATTATGATTTTATTGCACCCGCTGTGCTGACGATTAATGCTGAGTGCGGGTGGAAAATGCACCCTCTCATTTGCTAACACGCACTATAATTATGTATGCCTCTCCAGGTACTATAATTTAGAACTTAAAAAAGCCCCATTCCGAACAAGTAGTGCTGCACTGTAAAACATTACAGATGTGTTATCATATAAACGAGATAGCCGTGACACGATCGCAAGATAATAAATCCCCAACTTAGATTCGGAGACAAGATATGTCAAAAGCAAATCCACACTGCCACTTAATCTTCCCCATAAACTGTTTATTTTTTCTGAGTCCTACAATAATACACGTCAGACAGCTTTGATGGTTTCCAGATTAATGTATTTCCCCCTTCAGGTCATCACACGAGTACTCATTTCATAAAATTAACTCTGCTAGTTGCAAGGTGGAAACGGGCTGCAAAACATAACTGTTTGCATCAAATGGGGAGCTTGCAAGATGGAATTAATAAATAAACCTGATATCCCCCCATTTCCAGGGAAGGCTAGAAATGTCATTGTATATCACTTCTTGATTTCCTGAGCTCCCGTTGGGCACTGTGAGCCCCACAATTACGGGTGTGCGGGCTGGAGGATGCTCTAATACTCAAAGCCATTTGTTTGATGTCTGATGGATTCCACTTTCTTCCCATCATGCCTCTGGGGTGGAGTTGGTCCTCATCAGCCCACACCCTAATTAAAAAGAACAGCACCTGCAATCACAAAAGGTCTCTCCAGAACAGCTTTACTCAGCTCTCCCCAAAGTGAAAGCCACCACCCACAGAGCAAGCTCATTCACACCTAGGTGAGCCTGTGAGCTTCAGGGTAGACATCTGCCCAGCACCACACCCTGCCCAAATTGGAACACTCTCTCTAAACTACACCATAACCAGGATAATTTTATATGCAGCCACACCAGGATCATGCCAGCCTGGGGAAACTATTTGAGAGTTTGGGAATACATTATTATAAACCCCCAGTTTCCCAACTCAGTAGATCAGGGACCCACAAACATTTTTCTTTATGTAAAAGAAACAGACAGCAAAAGTGTTAGATTTAGAATGGCCACCCACAACTTTGACTCCAAGATGCAATTCTGCCACTGTAGAACTTTGACAGCATACAGAGTCAACACATATATGGTTGAGCATGGCTGTGTTCTGACATAAGTTACTTATTTTTATTTTTTATTTATATTTATTTTGTTATGTACCAATTTGAAGGTCTTATCTTTTCAATTACAAGTCACTAGATATCTTTGCATGTACCTCAAATTCTGTTCTTTTAAATTTTTTTCTAATGCTTTAGATATAAACATTATCCTTAGTTCATGAGCTGAAAACAACAAAAAGGGTTTAGTCTCTGGGCTGTTGTTGGCTGGCTCCTGGCAACAGGGACTCAGGGTTGCTTGGCCTAACACAGTGGTCTGTTCCAATACCAAGACCCGAAGATGCCTGTACTCTCAGAACTGCTCACAGAGATGCACAGTGAATACCAAGTGTCACTTCTTTTCTGTGTGACTCTCATTCATGTGACTAACCTTCTCAGAACAATGAGGAAGCTCCAAGATCCCAGATTCACTTGTCTCTGTAAGGCAGAAGTGTGTGGAGTCAAGGGAGGAGCTTCCAGAACTAACAAGGAGTTGGCTAGGATAGAGCTGGTAGGAGGTGGTGATGCTAAGCCATTAAGTGGCACTTTCTCTCACTATGTTATGACAGAGACTGGGTCTTTCTCAATGTGTTATTCAAACACACACACACACACACACACAGAGAGAGAGAGAGAGAGAGAGAGAGAGAGAGAGAGAGAGAGAGAGAGAGAGAGAGGGAGAGAGAGAGAGCTCAGCAGTGTATGAAGTACCCTAAAGGAAACTAGGGTGTCACTATATGCATTTGGGTCTTTTCCCTCTAATAAGGGAGTGAGGGATCCTTGGCTAAAGACAAGTGATTAGCTTGATGGATGTGTTTGCACTTTCTGGGAGGAGCTGGACCTAAAGGTATTAGTGACAGCTGGAAACAGGGCAGGAATGTGAGTAGTTAGTTCCCTGTTACAATCCTTCAGGACCTTCCTGCCCAGGGAGGTTTCCCTGGCTATGTGTGAGCCTGCAGAGTGCCAAACCCAGCCTAAGAAGCTCAGCTTGTAGAGATTCCACAGGCAATCAGGACTCTGATGGTCTAGCTGGCTTCTCTTGACCCTGTCTTCATCTCACAGGGGCAGATGACTTCCTGTTCTCCCTTGTGCCAGAGAGGAGACACCCCTGGTTGCTAATTGTAAGAGCATATTTTTTTTCTTATGGAGCTTGGGACTAACAGTGCTGAGCATGATTACCCAACCTATGTTTAAATCACCTATGGGCCATTCCACATCAACCAGGCTGCAGCTCTCACAGAAACTTCGGGAGTTTAGCTGGGAAGGTGTCTGTATTTCCACTGTAGAAAGTCCACTAACAAATCCTACTCAATTGGCTCACTGAAAAGGGAGTGAGCGCCTCCAGATTCCTGGATTCAGACTTCTCTCTTCCCTTCTCCAATATAGATATGCAGAATCAAATATGAGTGTTCAGGATGGTTACCTAGAAAGAGAGTCTGATTTAGTGGGTGAGGGTGGAGCTGTTCATCTTTTATCAGGCCCCTCTAGTCTGAGAACCTATAACGGTGGCCACACCCCAGTGGGTGTGGCTTCAGGCAGAAGAACACTGAAAGAGGGAAGCATAAAGCATAAGGCATAGTCTCTCTTGCACAGGTCCTTTCTGGTGGGTTAGCAGGTACGGTGGAAAAGACAGGGAAATGCTCCCTCGGTTCTTTGTATTTTTCTGTGTAATTGTTCCCCAATAAACACCATTTATCATTTATCTTGGCTTTAGTGCTATTATTACATTCTTGCCTTCACTGTATGCTGAATCCATTGGTTCCTAAGCCACCCTTTGATGATCACACTTTCACAGTGATGTTTATATCTACCTAGAAGATGGGAGCAAAGCAGCACTGAGGATCTGAGCATGGTGGTATAACCCCAGTTTACCTGGGTGGTACAATGCTTCTGATCACAGCATTCAGGAGGCTGAGGCAGGAGGACTGTAGGTTTGAGGCCAGCCTGGGTTTTATAGCAATGAACCACACAGAACATGTTGAGCACATCCCACATTTCAGAAGTTATCAAGCCTTCTACTTTTACCTTCAAAGTAGGTCCTGGTCTCTCTGTCCACTCTATACTATGTCATAGTCAACCCTCCTTCTGCAGACTGGACAATATCAGTTTTTTGTTTGTTTGTTGTGTTGTTTTGTTTTGTTTTCTGAGACAGAGTTTCTCTGTATTGCTTTGAAACCTGTCCTGGAACTAGCTCTATAAACCATGCTGGCCTCAAACTCAAGATCCACTTGCGTCTGCCTCCCCAGTGCTGGGATTAAAGGTGTGTGCCACCAAGGCCCAGCCAATATCAGTGTTTTGAGATGCAACTTTATCTTGAAACTTTAGGAGCTAAAAGTGCCAGATAGGTAGGTATTTGGTGGGAATAAGCTGGAAGGCAGATCCTGTTGTGCGGTCCAGAATCATACAGCAGTGTCTTTACCATTCTTTAAGTGCATCTCACTTCCTTCAGTACTTCATCCATATTTCATCCACATCCCAGTATTTCATCCACAATATATTCCACAAACACGGGCCCCTGATAGCACTTTCTGCTTTTGCTTTATTTTCCTGGTGGACATATCTGCTTATTAAGTTTTTAATCATCTTTTAAAACCTAGCCCAGGAGAATTTAAATGACTGGTATACATTTAATATGCAGAGGAAGACTAGATAAGTATGAAAACCTTACCTTCTATTGGAAAATGTTGGGGAATATTGGATAATATCACATGTTGGTGAAAATGTGAGGGGAAAATCATAGGTTTATAGCCCTCTATCTGAATTGTGAACAACATGGATATATTATTTGGAAATAACAGCAGAGCAACTTTTGCTTGCTTCAGCAAATGTACATCTTTCTGTCTCTCCAATTGGGAACTCACAGCTTCTTAGGACAGAGGCAAGGTGTTCACTGTAGTGCTCTGTGAAAAGGAAGCTCAAAATTGATATATATGTCCATCAATGAGAACAGGTGTACAAATTAAGTACTCAGAGTGCTTGAACTACTGTCTGTGGAGGGGATTAAAAGAGAAGTTCTCACTGTACTCAGTTGGAAAGCCCTTGGGTCTATTTCTAGAAGTGGTGTTGAGATCTACAGTAGTAGACAATGTGTGTGAACGGGCACAGACACATACAAATGAACCATTGATATTTCCCAAAAGTCCTTATAATGCCAACACTTCTATGAGGCTGCATCTGGCCTAGCAGGAAGCATCCCAAAACCTTGTTCTAATTGTGTCAATGCAATCTTCCATCCACCTACACAGTGAGAGTCACCTCTGAGTGGTACTAATAGGAAACATGATTGTTTTCTTGGTAACTAGAGCTTCATTCAAGTCTTAACGTTTTAAGGAAGACTGAAGACCACAGTCTTTTGTTAGGACCAAGGTGCTTAAAGACAGAACTGAGACTAAACTTCAGCCCTGCCTAATCTTAGAACTTCTGTTAGTATCGATAGCTCTGCCACCGTTGTTCAAAGCTGTCGGGTCTGGTACATGGCTGGTCTTCCAGAGGACCTGGTTTCAACTCCCAGCACCCACATGGTAGCTCACAACCATCTATAACTCTAGTTCTAGGAGATCTGATACCCTCTTCTGGCTTTCTTGGGTATTGGGCACACATGTATTACACATGCATACTTGCAATTAAAACACCCAAACACAAAAATTAACAATAATTCTCAAAAAAAAACTTTTTGACATCATTGACTCTCAAGCCAGCTGGATGGCAGTCAGAAATGAGTCAGGTCAGCAATGGGAATTCCAACACTCCAACTCTGCAGGAGGCAAACCTTCACTAGGTCTCATACTTAAATCCTATGACTTACTAATTGACTCTGAGATGGCCAAAACAGGCTCTTTTTTTTTTTTTTTTTTTTTTTTTGGAGGTTCATCCCCAACATGGTAGCACTATTTTAAAGGCTATATGCCCTTGTGTCAGATGGGGACTTGCTGGAAGAAGTGGGTCATTAAAGATAGGCCTTTGAAGATTACAACTTCTCTAATTCCTGTCTAGTGTTTCCTCCTCCCTAGTCTGCCTCCATGAATGACCCTTCCCAATTTGCTCCTGCCATGTGCTCTGATATGCTATTCCTGTTATGAATGAAAATTCTCAACAAATCTAACCCTCCTTTTAGCTGTTCCTGTCTGATAGTTTTTTAAAGCAACAGGTTTTTGATGCACCTTGTGAACCCTAAATCCCCCAGCCCCATTCCAGGAGGACTAGTTATTTGCATAAGTCCTGCCCCTCCCCAAGGGTTCATCTTGTCCCTGAGCACACAGAGAACTGGTGTTGATCCACAGAGTGTTACAAACAAAATGAAAATATCTGTGCACACTGTAAAGACCCCTGAGAGGACTTTATCAGCTACAATCTCAGCCCACTCCAGGGACCTGGAAGTTTCTGCTTCTGTGTTCTGGGCATAGAAAATGAGAAAGAAAGAGGGACAGGTAAATGTTATTTATCTGTAAAACACTTTAATCAGATTTTCCAAGAAGAAAAAAAAACAATGAAGTTATTAATAGAGTTCACATCCCAGAAACGACAAGTGATGTCTGTTATTGAAGCAAAATGCTTCAGGCTTCTTGGGTGTGCTGGGGAAGGCAGCTGGCGGGGTGACAGGCATCCCTGAAGACAATGCAGTGTGCCAGGATGGAGGAACAGATTTCTCCTTTAGCATCAGTGCCCTGCCTAGATAGGAAGTATCTCATGGTCCCCTTTATCATGTATCAAACTGAGTGACACTTGGAGTGGTAATAATTCTCCCCACCTGAGCAGCTGCCCATCTGTGTCTTGATGTCTCTACCTAATCAGATGGCCTTTACCTGTAGCAAGCAGCAACTGAATGCAAACCCTGAGCAGCAGCAGGTGTGGTGCTAGTCCAGGGGGAAATGAATCCTTTTCTGTTGAAGAATGTATTTGAGGAGAACAATTATATTGGAAAACAAAACACTCTGTTTCTTAAATGAAAACATTTCTTGATTCCCTATAGAAATGTGTTTGTACACATCTTTCTCAGATAACCCTGAATCAAGAAAGGCATATTTATCTCTTTGGACAACCTGTACCATTTTCTTCCAACTCAACCCACTCTTGATTGTGTGGTTTATGGTAACAACAACAAACAACTTAGTATCTGGACACACTGAAGACCATTTAATTCTGCGGAGGGTATTGGCAGGGTCAGGGTTAGGACATTTTCTCTTTCTTCAAGTATTCCTACAAAAGAGAGTCTTCTTAAATGTGGGGATCACCTTGCAATTTCTCTCTAAATTCTTAAAGGAGTTTAAGGTTTCTACTCGCACCTTGGAAATGTGCAGTGACTGGAAGGGAAACCTCGCTCCTTTGGATGTTGTCTCACACTTTAGTTTCCTCTTTTGGAATTTCATGCTGTCGGTTTCAAGTTCATTTTGTTTTGTTTCCTGATATCCAAATGCCAAGCCTTCTTCGGGAAGCCAAACACTGAGGTTGTTTGCTATCAGAGTCAGAAAAAGAGAGTAACAGAATCCCAAAGGAGGACAGGGAGACATTACAGTCCCAGGACAGAAAAGGGCCCATGAAATGTAGAGGAACAGAATACACTTAGTGGCCACAGTGGAGGGAAATAAATGAAGACACCAGAGTGTCTGGCTAGTACAGTGAGTGACAGTTATAAAATGTGGAACACCAGCTACTCTAAGTGTGAAGCAGCATCAGCATGGAGCTAGGAGGAAAAGCCATCTTGAGCCCACCCCACAGCCCCTGAGTGACAAGCCTTCGCCTTCAATCTGTGTCTTGGGGAGACCCCAGGTGAGGCTCCTGTGGGGAGTCTGGAAAACAGGGCAAGCTGCTGAGTCTTCAGTGAAGACCCCGAATGTGCAGAGAGAGCTCAGCCACCTCCCGGTCTTTTTGTTTTCCTTGAGACCCTTACAAAGATGGCTATAATTTGCTAGCCCCTTTGGCTGCTGGAACTCACAATGATATTGGAGCATAATGGATAAAGCATAATAGAAAAGCAGTCATTTCGGAGGGAAAATGCCAGAACTTTTGTGTTTTCCTCCCCCACATATGTCCCCCATAGTTGACTTTTCCTTTGTCATGAGTTAATCCAGCTATTGTGACTAACAGGGTGGCTTCTGTCTCAGGCAGGATACGCAGAAGCAAGCCCAAATCAGGCATCCTCAAAGGACATCTTATAGGTAGCAGTAATGATAACCCACAAGAACTTCAGGACACAGATGTGAACTGAGAAAAGAACTAGCAGATGCTAGGTAGGATCTCTGTGCATGTTCTTAAACCTTCAAAGTAACAGTGTGGTGTAGGTTTAACTGACATGACCTACTGTATCAGTTGCTCTCAGGTGCTGCCAATTTCTTGTGGGGACCAAATTCCCAACAAGAAACAACATAAGGGGGAGAGGTCTTATTTTGGCTTACAGTTCAAGGACAGACAGCCGATCATGGTGAGGAAAACCTGGGGGCGGGTGCGTGGTCACAGTGTCACCTAAGCCACAAGTGAAGAACAGATAGGAATTAGTGCTAGGCTATAAAAACCTCAAAGCCTCAAAACCTAACCCAATGAGGCTGCACCTCCTAAAGATTCCAGAACAGGCCACCAGCTGGGGGCCAAGTGTTCAAACTCATGACACTAGATGGTTGGTGGATGTTTTATATTCAAACCTCTACAACCATTTTATAAGCAAGGAAATGTAGACTCAGAGGCCAGGGAAGCTAGCCAAAGTCACATCGACATTAAGTGATAGGCTGGGGTCTGAACCAAGTAAACTGTCAAAGGACTTTTGCCAAAGTCCTTTCCACTACATCCATCAACTTGTCATTTCAGGGGAAAGAGAGAAAGAAAGGAGACAGAAGGGGTAAGAGGGAGGGAGGGAGGGAAGGAGGGAAGGAGGGAAGGAGGGAAGGAGGGAAGGAGGGAGGGAGAAAGAAACCTTCCACATAGACAGGTTGTTATTCTGGTGGCAAGGGAAACTTGTGTTAATAAACCCTTATTGTCTTCATTATTGTATTATTAAACAAGGTTAATGATCTTGCCCCCAGAGATTTAGGAATGTGGCTCAGGGATAGAGGCTTATCGTGTATGTGCACGAAGCTGAAGTTCTGGGTTCCATCCCAGCACCCCTCTCAGAGGCTAAGGGTAAACAATGCCAAATCAGGCTGAAAGGGGACAAAGTTATTTGGTTGTATTAACTGACACCAAACACGTGGACAGCGCAATGAGACCCACTAGCAGAAGTGGGACTCTGTTCAAGCAAGAGCCTACTATGGACAGAGGCTGAGCATATGGAGCTTTTTATTAGCAGAATACGATGTCACCAAACTGCCCAAGAACTCTTGTGTTGTACTTGTTTTCAAGTGTCACAGACATAGTGACATGGTGACAGCACTGGAATGACTTTGTGTCAGTCACAATGCACCTCAGTAAGGTTATAAGGTAAGAAGCCAACAGGGCAGAAGGAGAGGTGATTAAAGAACTCTGCTCTGTGCTGGGGTTCTAGCACCAGGACCGAGCCTCAGAACCTATGACTAGCAGAGAATATGGTTTGGGAGGTCACGTGAACAGCCAGCTCTACCCTCTCCCAACACCTCAAACCCAGGCCATGCCTGGCCTCCATGGGATTTAAAGCTGTGTTCTGCAAGTCTGGAACCAGGAGGAGCTGGGTTTGCTTCTGTTTCTGTTTGCGTGCCTTACACTTCTTGGGAAACTTTTATCCCAATTATATAATTTGAGAATGAATGGTTTGTTCAGATTGTTTGGAAAATAACAGCAGATCTCTCAAGAGGTAAATGCCAAAGTCCAGCCTTTCTCTGTAGTTGGCTAGAAGAGCTACATTCTAAAGGTGCCAAGAGTAGGGCACTAGGCAGAAGGCTGCTTGCTAGTGATTTCATTTTTAAAGACCGATGTGTGTTCTTGCACAGATAGGCAAGCAAATACCATGTCTGAAGATGGGCTACATCCCTGGAGGACTTACCCCTCACCCTCCCACCCACCCCCCCCCACACATACCATCTCTGTTCTGCCCAGATTCTTATATTTAAGCAAGTTAATAAAGTCATCAATTTCTTTATTGGACAAATGTTTATGGAGTGCCTAGTAGATGTTACTGTTCTTGGCACAGAGGCTCAGCAGTGAATGAAGTAGGCAAGGTCCCCAGCACACACGACCCTACTTCCATATGGGGAAGCCAAGAAGTAAAATAAGCTAATAAATACATAGGGAGGTGATTAGTTCATTTGAAGAGAACTGAAATAGGGTGAAACCAGCAGGAGATGACTCAGTCTTCTGAGTGGTTTCTCAGGCAGAGTATCAAATTTATAGTAGGTATGCTTTCTGTTCTGAAAGTCACAGAATGTGGGTGAGGGTTGGAAAGTTTGCTCAAAGGGTTGAGGCACTTGTTGCCATTCCTAAAGACCTGGGTTTTATTTTTGGCACTCACATGGAGGAAAGAGACTGAACTTCCAGGATGGATGGATGGATGGATGGATGGATAGATAGATAAATAGATAGATAGATAGATAGATAGATAGATAGATAGATAGATAGATAGATAGATACTGAAATTTGAAAAACAGGGACTCAGCATGAGAGATGGGGACACCTAGACCTAGGTTGGTAATAAGTAGAGCCTTAGACCATGACAAGTAGTGACTCATCTATACTGATGCAGATTTGAAGGCACAGAAGAAGACATACATTTTGAAGAAGATAGCTGTGGTGGTTAGCTTTAATTATCTACTTGACACAATCTAGAATTACCTAGGGAGAGAAACTCAGTGAGGGATCGATAGAGTTGGCCTGTAGGGATAGTCTTTGTTATGTTAACTTAGGTGAGATGTCTTGTCCACTGTAGGTAGCACCATTCCTTAGGCAACTGCATAAGAGTGGAGTAGTCACTAAGCTTACATTTGTTGCTCTCTGCTCTAGACTATGAGTGAGATGTTACTAACAGTTTGAAGTTACCTCCAGACTACCCTGCTATGATAGACTGTAACCTATAATTGCAAGGAAAAAAAAAAACTTTTTCCCCTAAGCTGCTTTTTGTTAAAATATTTTATCACAACAATAGAAATGAAACTAGAGCCCGGCAGTGGTGGCACACACTTTTACTCCCATACAACACACACACACACACACACTCACACACACACACACACACACACACACACACACTCACAGACAGACAGACAGACAGACAGACAGACAGACAGACAGATGAAACTAGGGCAATGGCATTGATAACATACCTGAATTAAAAATAAAATTTACCCACATAGCAGAAAGTATTAGAGAAACAAATAATTATGCCAGGAATTTTATAAATAGGGCTAATACTCAAAATAAGCAACAAGGACACTAACTTGTTTGGCTTCCAAAGGAACTTGTAAATTAAAGGCAGTCACCATAACATTTATACATGTATTGACTATGAGTATAGTTCACAAAATTATTATATAGAACTGTCAAATGTTATCAGAGTAAACTACAAAATCAACATTGGGGCATAGCACCCTGCGTGGATGAGACTCTATGAATGGAGACTTCAGTATCCTTTTACATAACTAAAAGAGAGTAGACTATTGCAAGAGAACATGTGGTACTTAAGATTGGACCAGTGACATGAACTACCCTGAAACCAAGAACCCAATCTCTAAAGGAATCATGAATGGATGGGACCAAATCATTGTTCCATTTGGACAAAATCACGTTTATGTGATTACCACTTTCTGAAGAAGCCATGTTAAAAATGTTGGGAATGCACTTGCCATGCAAGCAGGAAGACCTGAGTTCAGTCTCAAAGCATGAGCCAAAAACGTGACGTAGTGAAGTATTAATCCTAGCACTGGGATGCAGAGACACATCGATATGTGGGGTGTGCTGATAAACCAGCCTAGTCAAACCAGCAAGCCTCAAACTACTGAGAGACACTGTCTCAAAAAACTAGGTGGGTGGCTCCCAGAATGACACCCAAGTCCAAAGCTTAGCCTTTGATAGTCACACATATACATGCACACACAAGTATACACTTAAAAATATGTTAAAGTATGTTCTGAGCAGTAAGAAGCTTGAAGACATAGCGACAGTGTCACACTTTGTCACTGAACATTACGTGGGTCCCATTGCTCATGAAGCATCCCACTTTCCCTCTGCTTACAAACCCACGAAGTTGATCTGCTTTCTAAAATCCCTTTGAGAGTTTCCCTAATGTAGTCCAAGCTTAGTACTCTATACCCAGTTCTCCAGATTCTCCACTAATGATCAGACTTGCCCAGGAGGGTACATTTTCAATAAGAGAAAGCTCAAGCACCCATCCTGGCTGGAAAATAAATGTTCAGATTGCAAATGTCTTTGTGTAGTGCAAGAAGCAACATTAACCAGACACATCTTTTAATAACATTCTCTGGACATGCAAATACCCATGGACACTTTTAGTAAGGTCATGCATGTACTTTGTTTAAATGTGTAATATAAAGGACTGGCTTGAAGTTGCTGGTCAGTGATTCATTCTTACTTATTGTCTGTCCTCACCTGCTCTGGCCTTGCCCCTAATAATAAAACCCCACTTAGCACTTACTTTTTCCAGAGAAACCATCATTTTTCCCCCTGGTAGAAATGAAGAAAATAGAAATTGAAAGGAACATTCTCTTTCTTTTCCTTTCTTCATTTTCCCTTTTCTTTCCTTAAGAGACTAACTTTCTTCTCTCCTCCCAAATATTTAATCATAATTATATTAAGAAACATTTATAAAAAGTTAAGTAATAAAATTAAATAGGTTGGAGAAAAACAGAGAAGCGGACAGCAAGGATTAAGTGTAGTAATATAAAGAATAGATTATATTTAATGAAAATTTCCTTAGTGTTCAACATTTTTATTATACTTAATAGTTCTGGGCTTCATTTTTGTCTTTAGTAATTGTGTGTCCATAATGAATGGCCATTCTTATTCCCCCATTGAGCCTTGGCAGAAATTAATAAACCTAATTCTGTAGGTTTAAGTTTAATTTTGTTGAAATATATAAAGTAGTTACATATTCACTTAGCAGCCAGCCTAGATACAATGGCCTCAAGCTTCTTGGGAACTTTCTAGTGTGTATCTTGCTTTCTAGATCTTTCCCGGTTTCCACCTCTTTCTCTCTCAGATCTTAGCCAGGAGTCTTGTTTGTGGTGTTGCTATAGGATACGCATGGGCACAGAAGTGGAACAATAGCTGGGGTGAATGTTTTTAAATGTTCCACTATATATGATTGAGTTATTTTCCAAGAAGGGCTGTTCATGTTGATAAATACGTCTTGCTGGGTTACAGTTTGATCGAGAGTGTACACATGATGAAAAGATCGGAGAAGGGGAATGTACAAGACAAAAAGTTTCCAGCAATAAATAATTCCCACATTCTGGTCTGAACTCCAGGGACCAGAGGTCATCATCCATGAAGCTACAGCCTTGAACAATTAGGAGAGATATGTAGCGAGATATTCACCTTGTCTGCACCTGTGGCTTAGGCCATGCCCATTGGGGTGGAGACAGGGCTGGATGGGAGCTGGGAGAAAAGGCTGGGAAAGGGTCAGGCCACCCCTTTTTGGTGGTGGACGCTGGAAGGCTTAGGATCCGGTGGAACCCGCCGTCTACATCTGCCTATGTTGTGAGTTATTTCTCCCTTAATAAACTTCTGTTCGGCCTAATTGTTTATCCTGATCCTTATTAAATTGCAATAGAGATACAAAGAAGTCATATTGGCTTGGGACAACTTCTAACTATTCTACCAACTTTTAGTAGTCTATAAAAACCTCTTTTGGAGAAAGTCAGCCACACCTTCTTGTTCTTTCCTCCCATTCCTCTGCCTCTTTTCTCCCTCTCTCCAGCTCTCATGGCTTGTGTGCACACATTCATTTAATAAATGAGGGGCTCTATCACACATCATCAGCAGAGAAATAGATACTACAGATAGTAAAGGAAGCCCCCCTATATCATGATGTTTAACACTTTCGTGAAGAAAAGATAACTCATACATCAACATAACGGTATGGTTTCAAAAGTCACATGGGGAGAAGACACATAGAAAAAGGGGGATCTGATGAATAAACAAATTACTAAATTCTATGTTGAAGAAATCACAACCTAGCTGGGATCTAAGAAGTAGAAAAGACGGAACAAGAAAAGGTGGTAGGGTTCTAGCCACCATTTGCAAGACACATCTGAGGACAGAGTAGAAAGGAAGTAAGGGTCCTGTGGAATGGATACCTTCTAGTGCTCTATACAGCATGGAGATTTGGTTGAGAGTAACTCACTGTGTATTTCAAAATACCCTGCAAAGAAGACTGTAGATATTCTTTACATTAATAAATCATGCGTGTCAAAGTTGATGAGTACAACATCTTTCTGACCTGATGACAGCATACCATGTCCACATATGAAAGTTTCACACTATGCCCAAGAAATAAGTACAATTATTATGTGTCAATCAATGATAGCAATGATTATTTTAAAAAGATAATCTTGGCTCATATGAGACTGGATTTCATCAATATTACCGCAAAACCAGTACAGATAAAGAAGAACACTGCCAAAAGCCCTAACAGGCATTCCCAGAGCCCACCCATCCTTACCCTTTCTATCTCCTTTTCTGCTTTCTGTCCATTATTAGTGGTGTGTTGTTTTATTTTGGTTTGGTTTGGCTTGTTTTTTAGTCAACACTTTGCTATGTAGCCCAGGATGGCTCACAAATTAGAACTCCAGCTCTTCCTGCATGAGCACTGCAGTGCTAGGATCATAAGCATGAACCACCATGCCTGGCTTCTCTTTATTTGTGGAACTTTACTTGCAGCTGATAAGTTGTACTTGAGCAATTACCCCCACAGCTTCTTACTGGGGGACCCTTTACTCCATGATAACAGCTTCATTTCTACAAATGTACTCAGTACTTCTGAGCACTGGTGGGAAGTCAGCTGCTAGCACAGCTATGTCTGTCCATCACAAAGGCCTTTGTGATCTGCATTGTCCTGATTCTCATCTTAGACTTAACAAAATGGGGTGAGCCAGAGGAGTGGAGTGATGGCACTTGCAAGGAAGGAACCAGGGAATCAAGAGAGGAGATGTGGGGACATATGAAAGAAACATTATGGGCTCTAAGATCCACTCCTGGATCTCTTTCTTAAGTCAAGAACACAAGAATCGGCTTCCTTTTAGTTCAGGTAGTTGATGCTAGTGATTGAACCTTTATGCCTTTGAAGATTTAAGTTAGGGTACACAGTTGGTTTATAGGGAAAACAAACTGGAGATAGTCGATCAAGGACCCAATGTCCTTGCTCTGCTCCCTCTTTTTTGAACCCTGTCCCCTAGCTGGGACCTTGACCCTGTCAATCCACAGGCTTCTTATAATAGACATCATTTGGCCTTTTGAACTACCTGCCTCCCACAAACACTGCCTAGAAGACCATCTTCCAAGAGGTACACAGTCAGCATCCTGGGTTTTCAGTTCTTCTCCTTCCCTTAGCATCAAAACAAACAAAAACAAAATAAAAACCACCCACATAAAACACCTCACATTTGCAGAGACACAAAGCAATCCTTCATTACAAGACAAATGAAGGGCGAGCCTGGAAATAAGGGACTGGACTTGGGTAACTACTGTGGTCCAAGAGGTTTTGTTCACCCCTCCCAGATATTCAAGAAGAAAGAAAAAGTCCAGGGATTGGTTACTTGTGGGGATAGGGATGGATGGTGGTCCTTATAAGCTGTGGGTGTTTCTCCTGCTTATCCAAGATGGTAAAACCAGAGGAATTAAGACACTCTTCCTAAAAGCAGTGTGTGAAATACAGTGGTAAAAATGATGACATCTGAGCTGAATATCTGCATGTCCAAGATCTATCAATCCAATCGTGTAGCCAGCCAGCCAGCCTTCTGTCCATCCATCTTATAATCCACCCAGCCACTCACCCATCCATTCTTAAACCCATCCATCTGTCCATCTATCAATCTATCCACCCATTTCATTCTATTCCACAAATCCACACATGGATATTTACTGAGCTCATTTTAGTACCTTGGGGTGTCATGATGAGCCCAATAGACATGTTTTCTGCCTCTCCACATTCTCAGTTGTGGAGGGTCATTTGAGTAATTAAAAAGCAGATAGCATCACAAGATTGAGATAAGAGGGGTCAAGGTGCAGAGAGAATACAGCCAACAAACAACAGCTCAGTCTTGGAGTCCCTGGTCACAGTTTCCCACCCCTGCCCCACCTTCTTGCCTAGAAGAATCAACCTTGTAAAAGAATCATGTGTCTAGGAAGGTTGGGAGAGCAGGAAGAGAAGACTTGAACATTTATTGAGCATAGACTGTATACCAGACATGGGCCTGCCACTTAACAGATATCCCTTCAAGTAATGTTCACAGGAATTAGAGTATGCAGGGGCCCAATGTGGTTAAGCTCCATGCTCTTTCAAAGATTGTGCAATTTTTCTTTGACTCCAGTACCCTCCGTTTTGGCTTTCTTCCATGAGCTCCCCTCTCCCATGACTTTTGGAGATCACAAGGACCTGTAGGAGCAGATGCCTTTGTCCCATCTTGCAGCTAAGATGGAGTATGGATCTAGACTCTCAGTTCAACGTAGCTGTCTGGTCTTAACATCTATGAGCAGTGTAAATTTGGGCAATGTATCTAACCTCTGTAAGCCTTGGTGGCTTCTTACCTTAAATAGACGGTGGTCTGTGAAAACCCACTTAAGCAAAGAGCTAAGTTAGCAGAGCACTGGGCCCAGAAGTGTTCAGGATATGCTGTGGATTTCTTTTCAACACCTCGTCAGTTATACATAGATACTGTAAGAGAGGCTGCCAAAAGAAGAGACTGGGACCAGCTTCTCAGTGGAGGAGAAACAAAGAGGCCTTTGAGTATTCTTGTCCATCAGAGACAAGGCCTGGGGACAGCTCAGCCGGTGGGGAGCTCGGGGTCATGGGACCCCAATGTATCTACCTCACTATGGTCCAAAGCATACAGTCTCCCTGCAGTGTGGACTTCCCCGGGCTCAGACATCTGAGACTCCGGGACACTGCTGTGGTAGACCTGATTTCTAAGTCTCTTCTGACCCTCAGATTCCCTAAAACCAGGGTGGTGTTGCTTGAGTCGTCTCCGCTCCCCTTCCCCCCCCCCCACACACACAATGCAGTTTGAGAATCAAAGTCCCTGGAGACTATTGCCAGTTCTCAGCTCTGACCAATCCACACCCTCACTTCTTTGGAATGGAATGTTCCTGGAGGCGGGGTCACAGGGTACAGAGAGGGGCACTTCACCTGAACCTCAGGGCGGCTGAAAGTTGCTTCCATCCAAGTTCTGCTGGGATTTCCTTAATGCTACCCCAGCTTTGGGTCTCTTTTCCCACTATTTTTACTCATGTAAATGTGTCTGAGATCCCTGCCAACACACACCGCGCGTAATGTTGTTTAATAACTCCAGCCGCCTCCATGAAATATTCATTATTCCTCTGTCAGTTAGAGTGTTCACCCAGGTTCCCAGAAATTTCTCTCGTTCTTGTTTGCAAGACAGCCCCCTAGAAGGAGAGCCCCTGCAGGAGGGCCTGGATCCCTTAGCTGAGGCACACTGAGGAACTGGGGGTGCCTCTACAGATCAAGGCCAAGGGCTGCTCTTTGCTGGCTTTTCGGGGTAAAACACAGCGAGCCCCAAACAGTGAGCAGGGGCAGGATTAGTCAGCCCCACTCCAGGGAAGGGAGCAAGCTTTTGTTTTCAGATGAGTATCCAGCTTATTCAGCGGCACCAGGCAGGCACCAAGATGTGGCTTCTGACACCTAGCAAAGAGCGCCGCCTGTTGAATGCTGGCAACATGTGCTTCTTCCGGGGCTGGAGTTCGGACAGTGTGCTTCAGTGCCGCGGATCCTGTGCAGCATCCGGACAAGCAGGGTAAACAAAGTTGGTTCTGACTGTGATCTTCCGGAGCCCGTGCATAAAATGAGGCTGGAGCCCTGGGCAGATCCTGCAGCCCAGAGGAAAAGAAGCCTACATGGGGGGATGGTTACCAGCTGGTTTTGGATTCTCTGTCTTTTCCTGTCTCCTTCCTCCCCTCTGTCTTCTGTGTTTCTATCTCTTTCTCCTCTCTCCTGTCTCTGTCTCTGTCTCTGTCTCTGTCTCTGTCTCTCTCTCTCTCTCTCTCTCTCTCTCTCTCTTTCTCTCTGGAGTACCATTGAAATTAGTTTATTGAAATAGGGTTTTTTTTTTTTTATTTTGTTTTGTTTTTGTTTTGTTTTTTTTTCAAACAGAGAAGAGAGACCACATGCACAGGAGAGTAGGTCAGACTAAAATCCCCAAGTGGACCCAAGACCTTGTATGAAACAGGCCCAGAAGTTTCCTTCCTCCCCCACGGCCAGCTGTGCCACCACAGGAAACTAAACCATATCCTGCCATCTCTCCCCCCCCCCCCCAAGGTCAGTCTCACCATCTCCTCCTGTGAGTGGGCAGCACACACATGAAGCAATCTATTGGTGTGTTCTGTGCCCTGAAGTCTTCTTCATGTGATACACCCCTTCCTCCTTGTGCTATACCGGCCCACACTTCTCTTAGGTGTGAGGCAAGACCATAGCTGAAGACAAGAGACATTTTGCAAATCAGTGAATTTGTCCTTTGGAAGTTTATAGCCATGTAAGGAGGATCAGAGAAGGTCAGGCAACAGCCCGAGAGCTCATAACTTGCTCAGATAGGTCTTTCTGTTGTGGGACAAGGTTCTTATACTACCAGCCACAAGAACACAGGACATAGCACCTGCCCAGAACCTAAGATGTAGTTACCACCTACCATGCCACAGAATATGTCAGGAGTCCCTCACTCAGACGATGAACATCCATGTTCATTATCATATCTGTTACTTAGCGGAGAAATTTTACACTGTGTTCTCATCTAAGAAGGAAAGAACATGGGAGATCATGGAACTGGAGATACGGCTTAACGGGTAAGAGTAATTTCTGGGCCATCATGATAAACTGAGGCCAGATCCCAACACACAAATAAAAAGCCAAGTGTGGCATCACACACCTACAACCCCAGGACTGTTGAAGGGGGACTTTGCTGGACACTAGCCTACCTTCAGGTTCAGTGAGAGACCTTACTTCATAGGAACGAGATGGAGAGTCATAGAGTCATAGAGCAGGACACTTGGTCTTCCCTCCAGTCTCTGTTTGACTACATAGGTGCATGCGCGCGCACACACACACACACACACACACACACACACACACACACACACACTGAAATCACATATAAGGTTATTATTTGCTCATTGGGTATAATAAGCCTCAACGACATGAAATATGGAAGATTTATGTCATTGGTTACTAAAGGAATATCTTATGATAGAGGGCATCTTCTGGTCACACTCCCAGGCTCTGGAACTAGATGATCCAGGGCTTCATGTCCATCATTAGCCCTTATGGTGTTGAGGTTTGAATGTGAATTGTCACCCACAGACTAATGTATTTGAACAGTTGGCTCCAGCTGGGAAGGCTGTAGAACATTTAGGAAACACAGTCTCCCTAGAGGAAGTAAGTCACTAGGGCAGGCCTTATAATCTATGACTCCCCCCACCACACACACACACACACACACACACATCTCATTCACTCTCTGCTTCTTGAGTATGTATGCAATGTGACCAGCCAGCCTCTGGGTTCTGCCATCATGCCTTCTCTGCCTGTGGCCATGTGGTCCACCCTGATGGATTATATCCCCCTGGAACTGGAAACCACAAGTAAACCCTTTCTCCTTTAAGTTGCTTTTATTGAAGCAGGGAGAAAGTAACTAATACAGTTGGCTTTAGATCAGTGATTCTCAACATGTGGGTCATGACCCCCACAGGGGTCACATATCAGGTATACTGCATACGTAACTTGTGATTCACAGAAGTAGCAAAATTTGTTACAAAGTAGCAACAAAAGTCATTCAATGGTTGGGGGTCACCACAACATGTAGAACCGTATTAAAAGGTCTCAGCATTTGGATGGCTGAGAATCCTGCTTTAGATGATCTTGCCAAATCTCCAAGTTTCACAAGCTGAAAACAAATTCTGTATTAATGAGGTAAGACAGATAAGTACTTAGCAAACATCCTGCAACAACCAACTATTACTATTGTGTCTGTGATTACAAGCATGTTCTCAAAGAGATGACTATCCTAATGCAGCTTGTCTCCCTCCAAAAGACATCAGCATGGAGATATAGCACCACTGGGTGATGATGCTCAGGAAGGGGGAAACCAAATCCTCCTTGAACTGGATGGAGCTTTCAGGCAATTCATCTCTGTTCTGTAGATCATGTTTGGGTACCTTAAGACCTGGTTTATAGCCCATGGCCAGGGGCAAAACCTCCTCTGCTGCTCTGGACACGAACCCTGACCACCTTTGTTAGTCCAGCTTTCCAGTTACCATCTGAAGGTGCCACAGCCTTGTCCTTGAGTTCAGAGAAACATGGTGAAAACTAGGAAAACTAGGTGGCCATAAGGTAGCTATTGTCTACCAGCTGGGGGCTTGGTGTCCCCACTTGGGTATCAGGGCCTCTTAGCCACTAATTATAATACAGCTGAGATGATTGGCATTCCCCATGATTTCTCCCACTGCAGGTGACAACTTCAACCTTCTGAGACATGGCAGTCTAATGTTTGCATTCAGCACCTTTGGAGCTAATGTTGAAAGTCTTGCTCATAGACATTTTCTTCTAGGCTTCTATATTCACTTGATGCTTCATTGTTCAGACTCTCCTCAGCTGGTTAACAATGTGCTTCAATACCAGGACAGACTGTGAATTGAAACTAGCTGGTTTTTTTTTTTTTAGAACATTAGTTTAAGTGTGTGCACATGGTTGTGTACATGCTACAGCACACGTGTGGAGATCAGAGGACAACTTGCAGGAGTTTATTTAATCCTTAGGACCCACATAGTGGAAAGAGAGAACCAACTTCTTCAAGTTGTCCACAGACACATATGCCCTCATTCCTTGTTTGGCCATAGTTATGTCCACATGGCATGAACAGTCACACCAAGCCTTCTGATGTCTTTTTTTAGCCAGTTGAATCCAGACCACCACCCCCTTCCACCCACTCAAAACTGACAACATTTATGTCTTTGCAAGACTCAAATGGCACCTTTTTCTGTGACATTTTCTCTGAGCTTCCAGACAAAAAGAGCCCTCCCTCTTCCAAACCCACCCTGATGTTTAATAATAATAATTATATTGACCATGGTAGTAATCAAGATGTATTGAGTCTTACCATGTGCTCAGACAGCATTCTCCGTATTTGCCATGGATTTTCCCAGCATTCATTGCTGGGCTGTTTAATGATCAGTTAGCATGTACATCTGCTCTTCATCCTCAGCTCAGAAACCATTGCAGAAAGGGTGCCGCCTCCTCCTTCCTCTCCAACCTCCCCTCCCCCCCCCAAGTAACTAACACAGTCCCTGGCACAAGGCACAATGCAAACTGCTCCATAATGGAGATCTGAACCTGTCTTGGAATCATGACTCAGCCAGTTCAGAGCCTTGTGTGAAATGACTGCAGAGCTGAGGACAGACAGGCTGGATACTAATCCCAAGGTAGGTCTCCCTCAGGCTGTCTCCACCCGGGAGAAAAGCTGCAAAGTGAACCGATCCAACATCTCTTGATCACCGGGACACAAACAGCCTCTCCCTTCTCTCCATCATTATGCCCAGGTTTATAGAAACATCATTTAATCCTCTTATTTTAGACCTGAGAAAACTCCTGGAAACAGAGCCCTTTCCTTACAGGCCACTTTCAGGGAAAGAAAACAGAGGAATTTAGCAAGCCCAGACGATGCAGTGTGTGCATGTGTGTTTAGCCTGCATTCCCTGTACGCGTTTTATTTTCTGAGCCCTCAAACTATCAGTAACAAACATAACCCTTTTGAGAAAAATGAGGGTCAGAATGGTGATGTGGTCATCTGGAGTTGCTCCCCAAAAGAGGCAGGAGGGGGATGGGGCGGAGAAATGGCAGCTTGTGGGAGGGACCCTGCACACTCTCTCTGCCCTTCCTGCATTTTCTGGAGTTGAGCTCTATTACCCGCTTCTTAGGCAGTCACCCTCTATCTTCCTGTGCAATCTGAGCCTCTTCTGGATCACACCTGTCTCTGCACAGGTAGAACCCAAGCTCATCTTCTGTTGGGCATCTGTTACATGCCCATGCTGTCTGCAGACCTTACTCCCCACCTCCGATATGCTCAATACAACTGCCTTTAAGTCAGTGAACAAAAAAAAACCTGCATCTCAGGGCTGTGAGTTGCATAGACACACTTGACTTACAATGTAGCAGAAGAGCTAGCATTTCCTCTGTACCTGACTCTTAAGGCAATATTCTTTCTACCATCGGACATCTTTGGCTGGCCTTTCTGTACTCCACAGTTCTGTCGATTGTTAATATTATCTTTAACATGTTGAAAATGTGGTCTGTGGAATGAGGAGGTGGCTCAGCTAGTGAAAAGTTTTCCTTTTAAGTATGTGGAGCTGAATTGCTCTTCACAGACCTAGTTTAAACAGCTGGGTGTGGTGAGTGCTGTACTTGTAATCCTAGAGCTGGACAGGCAGAGACAGACACATCCCTAGTCAGCCAGTCTCACCTACTTGACCAGTTCCCCGTCAATGAGAGAGCCTAACTCAGAAAAAAACAAACAAACAAAAAAAACCCAAAAAAACAAAACAAAAACAAAAAACAAGGTGGATGTTGCCTGCCTGGACTGTATCCAGGATATTATCCTCTGGCCTCTGTATTCATGCGTGTATTCACATGCACCTCTACACCCACACTCACAAAAGACACACACACATACACACACACACACAGAGTCCACTTTCAATGTACTTAAGCAACACACATAAGCTTCCTCAATGTAATATTTGTAGGACTTTAAATACATCACTGCATGCTATGTCCATCAGAAGGTCAAACAAGTCACTAGATTGTGAAGTTGTTTGACCACAAATCCCAACTTTTGAAGAGTGAGTGAGATAAGACTCCTTCTTCAAATTTTACCTGGTTTCTTCTTTATTCCATGGCCACCCTCTGGCTTGAGGCCTCAGTGCTCCACAGATGCCCTTCATCAGAACCTGGGACTATGTGCGTCTCACCTAGCCCATCTCTCTTCTGCCGGACTTTCTCCTCTAGTGTCCACATAACAGCATGGAATGTGGACTCTGAAAATGCATCAATCTGGCTCCAGATTTCCCACCTCTGCTTTGGGGACATGAGACTGGGGGCAAGCACCACAGGCCAGTAGTTACTACGTAGGTAGAACACTCTTACTGCATTTATCCAGCGTCTCTTCTTTCCTGCTGTTGTTTGACATCCTCCCATTCCCCACGCCACTAGGAATATGAAACTTCAAGATTTCAGCACCATGCTCCCTCTAGGTTTTTAACCACTCAAGGTGTTCCCTCTGCAAAAAGCAGTAACAAAATCACAGTCAATAATGCACCCAGACCCAGTAATGCACTCAGAGGAGGTTGGCTTAGCAGGAGAATGAAGGGAGCACGTTTAATATAAGCCACAACTTATTTAAAAATTGATAGGAACTAATTAAATTAATAAAATTTTATTGACCCCTAAAACAAAAATCTTTTTTTAAAAAATCCCCCTTTCCAATTGAATCCAAACATAATGAGATTTTTATTTTTAATTAAAGCGGGTAGCTTCCACTCCTTTGGAACTCAAAATAGTTCTAAATTGACATTTTTCTTCTTTCCACCCAAGTAAATACTCAGATTTTCCTACTTGGAATAGAGAAGTGGGGAAAAGTGCTTGTAATCACAGCTCCCATTTGGAGGCTGAAGCAGGAGGGTCACTGGAGACCAGCTTGATCAGCACAGAATGACATGATCTCAAAAATCAAATTCTTATACGCAATACAAGTAGCATCTTCAGTTTTTAATAAGATATTTACGTTTTGTTTTAATATACATTTAAATTTTTATTATTTATGTGTATTTGTGTGTGCCGTGTATGCCCACTTATATGTGCAGTACCCACAGAGGCCAGAGGAGGGCATCAAATTCCCTGCAGGTGAGTTACAGTTGTTTGTGAACTGCTTGGTAGGGGCTCTGGTTTACTAACTCCAGACCTCCACAAATGCAACAAGGTGACTACCTGCCAAGGCATCTCTCTCGTCCCAATGTGTCTGATTTTGTTCGCTGTCTGACCAGGGGTGGGCAGAGGGAACTGACTTGTGGTTCCTACCAGCTCCAATAGATAACGGTTCCCCACACCTGGACCATGAGAACTGATTTCAGGCGATTGTGAAGAGTTAGGGGCAAACATGTGCAGCGAACACACAGAAACAACTATGAGCTGGCATTGCTGTGTCTCTAGCTCCCTTTGTAAGTCTGATAGGAACCCTGCCAGCAAGGCTGCCTGTCAGGCTCGTGTCAAAAGCCATGAGACATAGGGCAAATCACCCCATCATCCAGACATCCATCCTGAGGTCCTAGACTTGACTAGATCCAAAAAGGATTTCTAAATTCTGATTCATGGAGGACCCACTGAAACGTTCATTTATATTACTTTACGTGTATATAATCTGTTTTCTCTTTGGGTTTTTATTTTGTTCTCCAAATCAAATGAAGGATTTTTATAGTTGAGCTAGTTCTGATAAAATGTGGGGTTCGTTTTATTCCATCCCATTATCCTCCCCATTTGAATCACTGAGCAACCCAAGCCCCTCCTGGGTTTGTTTTTGTCAAAAAACTTAGAACATCAGTAAATCTTCTCTTGTGGATTCTGTACTTCCTTCTTGACAAAATATCTGCTCTATAGCTTGCCTTTCCATTCTTTTGATGGATATCGCAAAATACAAATGAAGTTCCTGTGTGTGTAGTATGGTGTGTGTGTGTGTGTGTGTGTGTGTGTGTGTGTGTGTGTGTGTGTGTTTTGTATACCTGTAACCTGTTCATGTGGGGGGGGTGCACATTTGCCCATGTATGTGGACAGCAGAACCTGATAGTAAGTATCTTCCTCAGTTGCATACCATGTTTTTTGTAATTATATGCTTTTATTCTTGGAAATTTTCATGATTTTTACAATGAAATAGAGTATGTCCCCCCACTTCTCCCCAATTAATCTTCCTCCTTCTCTTCTTTCTCCTCTTTCTTCTCTACCCCCTTTTCTTCTGATAACCTACTGAGTCCAGTGAGTGCTTACAGTATGTACTGGGGGGCGGGGAGCCATATACTGGAGAATCCACACACTCCAAACAATGAATGACTCCACCCTCCCCCAGCAGCTATCCACTGCAACAGCTCCTCAATAAGGGCCTGGCCTGAAGAGCCCCTTAGCAGTCTATGTGGGACTTTTGCCTGGCTTGGTCTTGTTTAGGCCTTGTAGCCTCAGTTGTGACTCATGGCTGGAATAGCCACAGCCTGTACAGAATTCGACACTTCCCAGCATTCCTCCCATACTCAGCTCTTTTGTTCTTCTGCTTTCCCCGATCCATTTTTTTGTTTGTTTGTTTGTTTGTTTGTTTGGTTTCGTTTGGTTTAGTTTTGAAACAGAGCCTCTTAGTGTCTTAGTGAACCTGGAACTCCTTATTTGCTAGGCTGCCTGGCCAATAATCAATGTTCTATAAAGTTTCAGCTATCTCTGCCCTACAGCCCTGCAGCCCTGACCTTTCCCCCCCCCCCCCTTCAGCCCTGGGTGCACTTTACAGATGCACATTCAGATTTTATGGAGGTCCTGGAGATCTAATCTCAAGTTCTCATGCTTGTGCAGACACTTAACCTACTGAGCCATCATCTCAGCTTAAGTCCTTTAATTTTGCAGTTTATTAGTTTTGGGTTTTTTTTGTTTTGTTTTGTTTTGTTTTCCTTTAGGCTTGGTGTTTTGTAAGTCAGGGTAAGAACTCTTTCCTTACTCTTACGTTTATCAGAATTCTATCCCAGATCCTTCTCACAGACTAGGAGCTGAAGAGATGGCTCTCAGTGATGAAGAGCAAAGACACCTCTTCCAGAGTACCTGCGTTCATTTCCCAGACGGTTCTCAACTCCACATCTAGAGAAATCCAATGCCAATGATGGCCTCCAAGGGCACCTGCACTCACATGTAGGCATGTGTGTGTTGGGGGGGGCATGTGTGTTACATATTTTAAAATGAAACAAATCTTACATTTAGGTTCACATGTTTAAAAAGTGTGGCTGGTGTTAGGTACAAACCACACTGCATTTTTCTGTATGTGACTGTGAGTGGGTTTGGCAATGATTGTTAAGAAGGCCATTAATTTTCTCACATCATCCAAGGTTTCTGATTTAGCTTTCTATCCATTGTTGGGACCAAAAGCAACTTAGAGGAGTAAAGGTTTTTTTTTTTTTTTTTTATCTTACAACTTCCAATCTCAGTCCCTTACTAAGAAGTTAAGGCAGGAACTCTGAGAAAGGCCTGCTTGTTTTTCCAAATAGTATTTTCTCCAACCATGGATCTCACTCTCTCATAGACAAAGAAGTCCAGCAAGAATCAAGGAAGATGTAGCTGGTTAGATGTCATGCTGTTTTAGAATTAGCTAGCTTTCTCATACAGTTCAGGGCCAGTTTTCTAGGGAATGTTGCTGCCCATAGTGGGCTGGTCACACCCATATCAACTAACAATCCAGATGCCCACAGGTTAATGATCTATGTAGTTCTCACCTGTGGCTCTCAGACGACCCTAGGCTGTGTCAGTTTGACAGTTAAAGCTAACAAAGAACAGTCCTCTAAGTCATAAAGCTTAAGTGTTTCCTGACTCCATTTCCTCCCTATCCTTTTCTTATCTGTTCTGGACCGACATAATATAATTTAGGTTATTGTAACCTTGTAACATGGCTTGGAATCTGATCATATAAGTTAAGCACCTAATATTCTTCCTCAGGATTTTTTAGCTAACGTTAACCTTTCAAATTCTCCTACAAAGGTTAGAACTTTAAAAATCAAGAATGTATTAAATTTACGGATAAGTTTTCTAGCAACTGACATATTGTTACATTCATTTAGGTCTTTGATGCTCTATAAATTTTCATGTTCCAGTCTTAATTCTAAGGTTCAGGAGATATTCCTAAGGACTGGAAACCTAACTCATTCTTAAGTGTGAATCTATTGTTCATGTTATGGGTATTCTAGTGTCCTCTTTGGATTATTTGATGTTGGCACACAGAATGCAAATGATGTGAGAATTATACTTCATATTTAACAAACTTTCAGAACTGCCTCAGTGGTTCTCATACTTTGTAGACTCATTGCAGTTTCTACATTTTCAAAGTAAATTCTGCTAATGATAGTGGTAATTTTTATGCTTTTTTACTTTAAAGTTTAAAAAATATATTAGATTTATGTTCTCTCTCTCTCTCTCTTTCTCTCTCTCTCTCTCTCTCTGTGTGTGTGTGTGTGTGTGTGTGTGTGTGTGTGTGTGTGTGTGTGCCAATGGAAGTCATTGGCCACCTTTCAGGAATGGATTCTTTCTACCATGTGAACTCTGGAGACTGAACTCAGGTCATCATCAGGCTTGACTATGAGCATGTTTACCCACTGAGTGTGTCTCCACACTCAGCATCTTTATAATTCTTTTTCCTCGTGTATTCAACTGAGTAAGACCTGCAAGGTGACATTACAGATAACCCAGCATGACTCTTTAGTTTTCCTCTCCTTCTCTCCTTCCCTCCCTCTTCCTCTTACCCTCCCCCATCTTCTCTTCCCTAACTTTCTCTCTCTCTCTCTCTCTCTCTCTCTCTCTCTCTCTCTCTCTCTCTCTCTCTCTCTCTCTTTCATATTCTGTCTCAGATACTCCATATTATTTTTTAAAAATCCCTCAGGCCAGGAGCTCAGAGGCACAACCTGCTGGAAAGAGCTGGTTACAACTCTCAGAATATAGGAAGCAATTAAAAGTAGAATTCAATGATACTCAGCCCAGTTGTAGTAACAAGCTCACAGTACTCCCAGACTTTCTCCTGCGTATCTGCACATGTAGATCTCAGAGCAGTACCATGAATTTCTAAACACATCAAATTTGAACAAATTTGATATTCTCAAATATTCTTAAAGGAAGTTATAATCAAAGTGAAATAAATAGTCTTCCATTTTTCAAGTACTGTGGACTCGGGTCTTCTAAGAATGTTGCATGAATCCAAACATAAAGCAATTGTGCTTTCCACCCACAAACCCATTAGGAGTTCTCTAGACATTTCCTTACTGGCTATATTGGCTTGTAACACCACAGGCAAGGTTTAAAAAAAAAAAAGTTATCTTGAGCAAATAGCCTATTGTGTGGTTTAGAAGTATTTACCTTATGTAATCACAATACATACTAAGTGTTAAACAAACACTTGTTGATTTGGCTTGGCTGGCCTATGTTTGTATTAACTCAAAGCAAAATTTTGGGCAGAATTGCATTGCCTTGAGCCAAAGGCTTCAGAAAGGCTTAAAAATTAAGACCAGATATGGTAAGATCTTTCTGTTTTAAGGTTAAAACAAAAATATATGAACATATACAGCATTTCCAGGTTGTATGTTTTAAAAGGAGGCTAGAGATGGATACAGTTCATCACCTAAGTGGCTTTTTTTTTTTTTTTTTTTAACTGTTATGTCTTAAGCAACTTTAAGTTTGTAAAGAATCAGGAGAGTGATAAATACACCTGTCTGGAAGGTTCCTTCTCCAGGATGATAAGGCAGATACTCTTGGGCTTCAGGTCCCAATGCCTAGCTTTGCTCTAAGATAAGACAGTGGAGAGTTTTTAACTGGGTGTTATTAGAAATCCCAGCACTTGGGAGACTGAGGCAGGAGGATTGATCAGAAGTACAAGGGTCACTCTCAGTTACACAATGAGTTAGAAGTCAACCTAGGCTACATAACACCTACCTGTTTAAAATATTTAAAACTTTTTTCAGTTTTGGTAGAGGTGCAGTGAGATGGATTTCAGTTAATTGGTCCTTTAATAATGTCAGCCACTCATAACAGGGGAATGTGGGATTTAGTGGAGATACATCAACAATGCAGAGAACAAAGGAAGACCCTTATATTTATATACTAGACGGAAAGGGTCCCTGAGCTCCTTGGGTATGGGTCTCTGAACTTAGATTAATAAAGGAGGCAAGGTCAAGCCAGAGAACTAACTCTATTGCCCCATCTTAACTTGGAGGTGCCAAACACTGGGAGTTTAACCGCTTAAGGAAGGTGCTAAATAGGATGCAAGTCACAGTTGACTGCCCCTCCCCGCCCCCACCCCAAGGGACGGGGCTCTGTAATCTTGCAAAACTGTGTCACAAAGCAAAACAAAACCAATTGAAAGGGCGCTTGAGAGCTCAGGAACCCCTAACATTGAAGTCTTTGGGTGTGAGGAAGCAGAAGCAGAGTTGGTATCCCACTGGCTTTTCCTTGGGGTTTATCCATGGAAAGTTGCCAGCTAGACTTTTGCAGCAGGCACATCATGCAGGCCTGAGGGAACTGTCTATGCCAGGGGGGCACTCAGAAGAAAGAAGACTTAAGACCCCAGTGAGCACTCTCAGCCTAGTTCCCTGGAGTTCTGCAGTAGGAATGAAGTAGTGGTACCTAAAGAAGCTCTTTCTCTCTCACTTCCCAGCGTTCCATTCGTGGTTTTTCTGGGCTTCTGCCTAAATCGCTTTCCTAAACTGCAATCTGATTTCGGAGTCAGTTGCATCTGGCTAAGGAATATCAGGATCCACCTCTGTCCTGTCCTTTTGTTTTAGAATATGGCAGCATTGTTTTAGAGAAATTTAAAAAAGAAAGGAAAGAACACTCTGGAGGAGCTCCTACTTTGCAGGATACTCACGGTCATGGCTAAGGAGGTAATTGTCTGCCCAAGTCAAGACAAAACCACTGTCAACTGAAGTCTTAACTCATTGGAGCTCTTGTGTGGTTCTTACTCTTTTTTCTACTTGACTTATTTGCATAATTGCCTTGGTTCCCAGTTTCCTGTGTGTAGACCTTCATCTTAATGAAGGGCTCTATCTCCATGGCTTCTAGCCAAGCAGAGACGTATCAATGTCAGAGAAGGCTATCTGGGGAGGTTCTCTCAAGGTAAGAGTTTTCTCTTTCAACTATAGCTACCTAGATACCATCACAAAAATTACTTTTCATGAAACCAAGCCATGGAAATTAAATTTCAGAGAAAATGGTTAAAACTTGATCTAGGAGAACTCTGTTTGCCCCAATGCAGGAATTACAGGGTATGACAGACTTCTACAGAGACCTCACAACAGGCTTTCTGTTTGTGTTCTGGTGAATTCCATGAATATTTGTGTGAAAAATAACATAGTTTTATGAAGAAAATTATATTTAAATTCTATGTCCATTCCTGTTTCAGGGGAGTCATAGTAATAACACTCACTCATGTCTTTGGTTTCTATTCAAATGAGAATATTATATGAGAAAGTTCCAGATAATTGCTACATACAAGCTCACAATAGTGCCCTAACTTGGTGCAGAGAAACTGGCCTGAACTGGACTCATGGATCCACCATGAAAAAAAGGTCAACCAAAGCACTAAGCAGAAAGCCACCTTCTGGCTTCTGTCTGTTTGAATTAATTGCTGGATTTCTTTCTTTTTAAGCTTATCTGACTGGACTTATCAGAATCAAACAAAGCAGCTCTCATCCATCTCATTCATCCACTTAAATATTTCTCAGATCAATCAGTGGAACAGTGATAAATAAGCCTTAATTATAATAACCTCGCATCATTTCCAGTGTAATCGCTTAGTCAAAAAAAATGGGAAAAGTAAAATTGCTTGAAGAAAAACATAATGCTTTCAGATAGCAAACATCATGATATGTGTGTGCATGAAATAGGTGATAGATTAGATAGATGATATATGCATACATTAAATAGGTACATAGTTAAATAAATACATAGATAAATACATAGCTACACAGACAGACAGACAGGCAGACAAGCAGGCAGATAGACAGATACAGATATGTTAAGCAGGACTCAGAGAATGAACTGAGCCTTCCAGCTAGACATGCCAAGACATTTGCTCAGAAAAACACCTGTGACTGAAAAGACTCCAGCTGAAGGCTCAACTTAGAGGTGACCCGAAATGTTGTCTCCCTGGATTGAGAGATACTGAATACCTGTGTCTTTCTGCTTGGTATTCACTTCTGACGCTGTGTAGTGTTTGGAGCTTCCTGTGTGCTACCACTGCCGCAGCCCCTCCTGCTCACCGGGACTCATATTTTAGGCCATAGCTTAAGCACAGTTTCATGGTGGGAGCTACTCCTCCCACCTATCTTGCTCTTTTCCTATCTAGAACTTTCCCTTGCTTTCATCCTCAGTGGCCTATCTGCCTCTCTCAGCTCCCACTTTAGCCCCACCCTCTGCCCAGGTGGACTTTAACACACTCCTAGCAGAAGCAAGCTCATTACCCACTGAGGTAATTTGCCTCTCCAAATTGGTCTCACTTGCTCAAATTGGTCCCCCCTGTCCAATTTGGACTTGGAAGAGTGTCTTCTAATGTATCCCAAAGCCAGCTTCTATTTTCACACCTGGCTTCTTGATAGCCTACCCTCACCTGTACTTCTAGACTCTGCATTTTCTCTTTTACAGTATGTCCAATATGTGCCCAGGGGACCTTGAAACTCCCAGACTCAGGAAATCTGGGTCCCTTTACTTGACTACCAATCTACCAGTTTAAACAGAACACATCTGGCAGCTTACAGTTCTGTGGAACAGGGATATTTTGTGGCCTGGGGGTTTTTTGTTTTGTTTTGTTTGTTTTTTTGTCTTTATTTTTGTTTTGTTTTTTTTTTTTTAATAAGTCTCTCAACATCTTCACAAGGTCTAAGCTAGGAAGAACTTCCAGCATCCTTAAGTTGTTGCCAGAGTTTAATACCTTGTGGTTGAAGAACAACTGATAAGCAGCCAGCTGCACTCGGCTTTAGGAGATGCCACTCTTCTTTTTGCACATGACTTCCTCCACTTTCAGAGCCAGCAAGAGCACACAAAGCCCTCCTTACAGATTACATCATTCTGATTCCCCTCCCTGACACAAACTGGAGAAAATCCCTACCTTCCACATTTCACTATGAAAGTAACAGTGACCTTCATTAGAGTTGTGTGTTGGTTAGCTGGACATTTTTGTTGTTTTGGTTTGGGTTTTATGTTATTGTTGACTTGACACAATCTAAGGTCAACTGGGAAGAGAAAACATCAATTGAGAAAAATCTTTCATTGTATTGGTCTGCAGACAAGTCTAGGGGGGATTTTCTTGATGACTGATATAGGAGGGCCCAGCCCACTGGGGTCAATGTCACCTCAGGAAGTGGTCTTGGGTTGTATAGTTTTTAAAAATCCGGCTGGAAAGGCCATGGGGAGAAAGTCAGTAAGCAGCAGTCTTCCATGTTCTTTGCTGTAGCTCCTGCTTCCAGGTTCCTGTCTTGAGTTCCTGTCCTGATGCCTCTCCATCATAGACTGTAGGCTAAAAGATAAAGTAAACCATTTCTCCTCTGGTTGTTTTGGTAATGGTCTTTATTACAGCAATAAAAAGTAAATTAAGAGAGTCTGCAGAATTCATTTTGTCATATAACACAACTATAGTTGTGCCACCCTTCAAATCATATTCTTGGGAGTTAAAATAGACTTTCTTGAGACTAGGTAGAAACATGCCTGCCATACTTACCTTGGGATTTTGCACACTAACCCTTAACCTCAGTCATAAACTTGATACCTTTAGTTATTCCCTCTTATATCTGTGACTGGAATTGAATGTTGAGTCTATGTCCACCCATTGTTGGTGAGGTGGCATCTGCCTCAATATCCCTCTGTGGTACTCACCTTTTTTATTCTGGCCACTGGATGAGAATGGACAAAGTAATCAAGGTAGCAATTGACCCACAGAGCATTTCTACTTTACTGTGTTCATCAAATATTAACTGTGACTCTCCAAATTCAAAACATCTCCATACCTTCCAGGACAAGGGAGACATCTCAGTTATCTTGGAAATCCACACCACTGGATATCTCTAGCACTGCCTTGACCCTTCCCATAGGTCTAGATTATGTTCAAAGTCAGACTAGTTCAATGTCAGTTTCAACAATGGCTTAGAAAAAATGATGCAAAATCCCAGTGAGTTGTCATATATTGAGCCAGATGAGTCAAGAACAGAAAACCCACAGAGTGTCTGTCCAAGCATTTTCTCCCAAGGAAAGGGTCTTAGATTCCACGTGTCTAGGCTATTGGTGAAATTTTTCACAGTGGCCATAAGGGGAGCTAAATTACAACTTTTGTGAGTAGAATGTTTATTTCTGCTATAAAACCCAGTCAAAAGGCAAGAGTTACAGAAATAACCATTTTGATATCAAGCAGAGAAAGAGTACATTAACAGGGAAATGTTAAAAAGCAAAATGTTCCCAAATTAATTCATTTTAAAAAAGTGAATTGAGTCAGGTGTTCTGGTGCATATCTATAGTCCCAGCTCCCAGGGTGCAGAGGCAGATCTGTGAGAACCACACCAACTTGGTCTACACAGTGACTTCCAGACAAGCCAAAGCTACATTGTAAGACTTACATTGCAGCTTACAAGAAAAATATGAATTGAGTGAATATTGTAAGATCAAATTCACTGGAGGCAGGAATTATGAAAGAAAATTAAAACATGGCTGCTCTCATAGTTTGAATACATCATGGGCATCAGAATTTCTAGTGACAGATGCTATCAGAGTCAGCAATGGAGTCTGTAAGGAACCAAAGGTGAATGCTATAGTCTTTGTGGGGCAAAAAGGTCTTCAGTGCAGCTGCTCAGCCTTTGGAGCACCAAAGCAGCCATAAGGGATGTGTGACTGATGGCTGTGTCTAGGTTCTAATAAGACATTTTGTTTTTGCAAAGTGAGCAGGGGTTAAGACTTGGTTTTCAGAACACTGACTGGCAATCATCTGTCAACCCCCTGTAACAGACAGCATTAACAGAGTGCATTGGACCCTTCAACCACCATTTCATCTGAGGTTATTTTTATTGAACAAAACAAATATTTGGTAACCATTTGCTATAGAAAAGAGCTTGAAACAATGAAGATTCTCAGCCAAACTGCTTCCAATAGAAGGTACTAAAATAATGTGGCCCAGGGAGATGACTCAGCTGGTAGATAGCTTGCCTTGCAAGCATGAGAGCCAAGGTTCCAATTCCAGAACTCACATCTAAAGGCCGGACTCAACAGCATGTCTGTAACAATAGCAGTTGGGCCCAGAGATAAAGATTTACTCTAAAGCTTAATGGTCAGCTAGTATGAGTTCTGAGTTCAGTGAGAGACCCTGTCTCAAAAACCACCAGGTAAAGAGCAACTAAAGAAAGGCATCTCATGTCTACTGACCTCCACACACATGTGTGCACCCTCACAGAAAGATACACTCTAAGCACAAGCATGCAAATAAATAAATAAAGTAAATAATATAAAAAAATAAATAAAACAAAACTATTCTATCAGGAGAGAAGAACATCAATTAGTGTATTCAAAATAGTTTAGAGCCAGAAGCGACTATATTTTGCAATAAAAGGATTAGAAGAAGGAAGAACTGAAGAAGAGAGAAAAGAGGAAAAGGATAAAACAAGGAAGGGGGCATCATCAAAAATGAGATGAGTGGAGAAGGAAGGAGTGGAGGATCAAAGGATGAGTTTCCACCCACAGGCAAATGGCTTTCTCTGCCCCTGACTGAGCACTAGAGCATTGGGTGTCCTGAAAAGGGAAAACCTTAATGAGGTGCCAAAAAACCCTCTTTGGCATTAATTAACAAGATCACTAGGCTGTCGTAATTGCAAAGAGAAAGCCTAATCATCAAGAGACGTCCCCTAACAGGAATGCAGGTCATTACAAAATATTATTTAAAGTCACATTTACATATAAAAAAGGATCAAATACATGTGGTCCCACTGGTCCCCTTCATCCCTCCCTTCCCCCTCTGATTGACGCATGCATTAGGCCCTGAGCTCTGAGTGAGCTAAGGGCTTTGAAATAGTCCCAGAGATCTTCCCAAAGGAATTTGGTAGAGGCAGTTCTTGGAAGTTCTTGAAGGCACAATCTCAGTGTTGACTCACATCTTATCCCCACCTGATTAATGGCCACTTATGCTATTAAGCATATGACTCTCTTGCTAAGATTTCAGCATTCAACCTACACTTGTATACTCCATAGATGCTTTAGGGTTCAACTGAATGGTCACCTACTTTGAGAAGCTGTGTCACCTCTCCTAGTCTGTCTATCCTGAGACACTACAGCATTTCATGTTACCTTACTTAGTGGCACACAGAGATGTGACCAAAGCAGATGGAACAAGGACCCAGGCTCCCCCCTTAGCTCATTACAGAGTTACTTGAGCCACTGTTCATTCCAGCAAACCTGTCCTCAGCATAGACCCATGAATGGATTATTCCTGAATGGATATCAGTGTTCTACTGTGGTCCAGGTTGCTGAGGGCAGCTGATACAGACTTAGGCAAACTCTGGAGATGTTGCCAATACATGATGAACTGTTGTCTAAAAGGACATGTCCAAGAAAGAGGGACCATGCCCAGGGCAGCAACTACATCTCTAATGTAAAAGGAATTCCTTGGGAGCTTGTGCCCAATATGTGCCTTAGGCCAGAGGAATTCTTTTGGTTATAAAGAGATATTACATAAAAATAGAGCTGCATGTATCAGGGTGCAGGTTAATTCTGAAACCATTATTTGATGACAAATATATATATATATATATATATATATATATATGTGTGTGTGTGTGTGTGTGTGTGTAGATAGATTTTTAGCTGGATAGGTAGGTAGATAGATAGATAGATAGATAGATAGATAGATAGATAGATAGATGAAACAAAGAAAGGAAGGAAGAGACAGAAGACAGAAGAAAGAAAGAAAGAAAGAAAGAAAGAAAGAAAGAAAGAAAGAAAGAAGAGAGGGGGAGGAAGGGAGGAAGAAAGAAAGAAAGGTTTATAAACACCAATGTTGAGCAAATAAGTAAATGGATGGCAGGTGCTGGAGGCTGGGCTTCTTACTATTGTGGTAGAAGATGATAGATAACCAGATAGAAAAGTTGTCATGATCCATGATGTTATAAATTGTCTCTGTAGACACTGATATGGACCCATGCATAGATTCATTCATATAGTAGATATAGTCACAAGTAAAAATAAGCAAATATATATTAAATAATATATAATGTTATACAAATAATAAATACTATATAGTATAAATACTATAAGACTATATATATAATATATATATATATATATATATATATATATATATATATATATACTTTTTTTTTCGAGACAGGGTTTCTCAGTATTGTTTAGGATCCTATCCTGGAACTCGTTTTGTAGACCAGGCTGGCCTCGATCTCACAGAGATTCACCTGCATCTGCCTCCCGAGTGCTTGGATTAAAGGTGTGCAGATATATGGTATATATTTTATAACATTATTTTATAAGATTGTTAAATTTTAAAATGTCATTGTTGATAGAACAAAGATGTGACCATAAAAATTAAGGAAATCACAGTAAGTATAGAGATTCCTTAACTGTTACAAATTTATCATAGTAGTTGTGATGGTTAATATTATCAACTCGACAGGATCTAGAATCACTGAGGAGACAAACCTGAAGATAAACCTGTGAAGGAGTTGAACTATGTTGGGTGAACTGTAGCAAGAAGACTTCCCTAATAGTGCACACCACAACCCAGGACAGACTGACTTCAAAAGAAAAAGGTGAGCTGAACACCACTATTATTTATCTTTTTCTTGGCTGTGAATGCAGTGTGAACTGCCATCATGATTGCCCTACCATGACGGACTGCACCCTTGAACTACAAGTTCAAATAAAACCTTCCTTCTTCAAGCTGCTCTTGTCAGAGCTATGGGAAAAGTAACTCAGAAAGCAATGAGCAAGGTATAGTGTTAGAGAAAATTTGGTATAAGTTAGAGAATTTTCTATACTACCTTTATAAAATTCCAATATATTTAAAAGTACTACGAAATAAACCATTTACTAGAACAAATAAAGCTATAAAAATTGGGAAAATGGTCCCAAGAACACTATGGATTTCTCTACAGTCAATGAGAACACAAAAACCACCCTTGGAGCTGTTGGAAGCAGACAAACCCATCCAAGTCTACTCCTTGCCCTAAGCTTCGTACTGCCTTTGATAGAGACCCTGTGTGTGCCACCAAAAATGACTTTGCCTGATATGTGTTAGTGTTTTCTTTGTACTATTAGCATTGGCATTTTTATTATATCCATTATTCCCCAACCACTCTCTGAGCTGTCTCTATCATCTGGCAAAAGAGAAACTGATGTTCTCAATCCGGAAATGCTAAGAAGGATCTGGGGAAACTTGAGACAGCTGATTCCTATATTCAACACAGAGGTTCCAGATAGTGTGTCTGAATGTGTTCATTTATGTCTGTAACAGGGTTCTTGGTGTGATCCTGTTTATACATTGTGATAAACCCCAATCTGTCCATGATTTCTTTTTGCTGTAGCATCCTTTAATATCTCTTCATGTATTTAGTGCCTTGATAGTCCTTGGGTTCCACATTTGGCAGACAGTTGACAGTATTCAATTTCTTTTAAGATATGAATACATGTATGAACAGTCACAATCACCATTGGTGTATGTGTGTATGTGTTACGAGTAGGTTTTTCCTGCTGCCGCCTGGTCCCACTCTTTGTTCGTCCCTACTGGCCACCCAGTCCCTCGGCCACACAAGCCCCAATAACATGCAGAAACTCTGTATTTGATACAATCCTGTTGGCCAGTTACTATTATTGTTTATGTGCTAGCTCTGTCTTAATTATTAACCCATTTCTACTTATCTAAGTATTTCCACGTGGTCATCTTATCCAAGCGGTGGGCCGGCATCTTGCTTCCTCCACGCTCTACATGCTGACTCCTACTACTTCCTACTTTCCTCCTTGTCTCCTAGCCCCGCCTATCTTGCTTTCCCATTGGCCACAGTGCTTTATTAATTAACCAGGATGAGAAACATATTTACAGAATAACATCTCCCATCATGTATGTATGTATGCATGTGTATGTGTGTGTATAGGTGTGTGTGTATGTGTGTATATACCTGTCTATGTGTGTGCACATGTGTGTTATGTGTGTGTATTTGATGATTTCATCAATCACTCTTCACTTTAGTTCAGAAACAGGGTGTCTCCCTAAATCTGAAGGTCACCAATTTGATACGAATCCTAGGAATCCTCCTTTCTCCATCTGGCAATAGAGACGGCATACTCTGAAGATTATTTTTAACAGTGGTTCTTGAGTGACTAACTCATGTCCTCATGGTTGCAAGACAAGCGCTTTATCAACAGAGTTGTCTCCTCAGCCCCAACCCCACCTCATTAAGAACTTTGGCACTGACTGTCATACTCAGGATCCACCAGTGTTAAGGCTCACATCTGTAGGGAATTAGATGAACAGACAGAAACTACCTACAGCCACAGTTATTCAGTGTACATGCCATGATCCCACCCCCCACCCCCAACGTGATGCCCCCAAATGTGTTATTAGAAATTAAGATTGCTTTCTCCAGATTTTTTTTCTGGGTATTTTCTGTCTCACAAGCTGAATTGGGTGGGCCTGTCTTCCAAATCAGAAACTTGATAATTAGTTTGGTTGCTATTGCAGAGCAGAAACTGGAGCCCCCCCCCCACTCCCTAAGCAGAGAGAATCACATGCAATTAACTAATTGCAGCATAACACACACCTGCTATAGACACTAGAAACACAGACACATACCTTGATGTCCAAAGGGTAGTCTCTGACAAGGAGGACAGAGGAGAGGCCTAAGAGGATCCTGAGCTCAGCAGAGGTGAGAAGTATTGGCAGAGAAAGCATGTTAAAGAGTGTCCCTCCGAGGTCACCCCTTGGGTGATCCCTGGCGTCAGAAGAACACATGGGAACATGGGAAGGTGGAATGTACCCTGTTCCCAGAATTCTTTTTAGAATGGCTGTCATTGTTTAAGTTAGAATATTGCCAGTTAATTGTTGGCTCCGACAGAAAAATTATGAGCAGGGGAACGGTTCTGCATGGATTTAGTGTATTTGAATAATTTAGACCCCCGCCGTTAATTTGACAGGATTGTTTTTCTCTCGCAGTAGCCTGCTGCTACACGAATTAAAACTGTCGGGAGTATGAGGGGCTGTGCCGGGGTTTAGTAATGAGGTTTATCAGTCAATAAATGATTTTATACAGCAAATTAAACTGTAAATTTCGTTTGGGTGGTAAATATTTAGAGAATAAAGATATCTGGTTAATGAGGAGGGCTGGGTGTTTGAAAAGGAGGAAGTGAAAAAACAGAAATGTCAACCTTTTAAATCTTGAGTGTGGTTAGGCTTGGGTGACAGTTTACTCACTAGCAATTCCTCTCTCTCTCTCTCTCTCTCTCTCTCTCTCTCTCTCTCTCTCTCTCTCTCTCTCTCTCTTGCTCTCTCTCTTCCTCTCTTCTGTAAATAATAGAGGACAGTCTCATTTCTATATTTAAATATGTAGTGGGAGCTCACCTCCTCCTCATCCTGTGCCTACCATAAGATGAGGTTAATTTTACCTTTTGGCATCTTAAAACAGACTAGGAAAAACAAAACATGCAATGATAAAGCAGTCTCACAGCATCTGGCACAAGGCTCAGACTTCTACTATGGTTGTGTAGAATGATGTGTTTGCCTTTCATTGAGGGACACATTGTGAAAGTATGAATTGTCCCCAGCCCCATCCTGGTTCATTGTTTGAATATGTGGTATGCAGCTGGGCAGCACAGTTTTAGGAGACAGTAGAAACTTTAGGGATAGTGCCAGGCTGGAAGAAGTGGGAAGCTGGTGGGGGCAGATTTTTATGGACTAAGGACCCACCCAAATTCTCTGCTTCCAGACTTAGTGCTAATGTGATACAACCAGCTGCCTCAATCTCCTCCTGCCAATCAGTCTCTCCCATGATGGACTATATATCCTCTGAAGCCTTGAGAAAAGACAAATCCTCCCTCCCTTAATTAGCTTCTTCAGGATTTTGGCCAGAGCCACCTAAAAGTAATTATTCCACGTGGTTGTTTAAATGTAAGTTTACATTAATGAAAATTAAGTGTAAGGATTCCATTTCAAACCTTGTGTGAAGCATGTTAATAACTGTGTGTTTTGACAAGGAAGAGACACTCGCACCATGTCATGGAGTTCTCTAGACAGGATGGTCAAGAGTCTGGCTGACATCATCCCCATTCCTGTGTTGCTGGGACATCCTAAGATCAGTTCAACTGGTGCATCAACTTCAACTTCTGGTTAACCTTGCTATGTATCTGGATATATGTTTAGTTCATCTATCAATGCTTAGAATAAGACAAAGTAATAGTAGGCCTACAACAAGTGAGTCATTGGAAAGAAATTATTAAAGAAGTAAATATTAATTATAGTTGCATGGCAAAGACCACAAATAGAAAGTAAAAGAATAGCTGAAGTTTGAAAATTCCTATCTTTACATTCCAAACATTGAGAAACTTTAGGAGGTGAGAGGAAAGAAACATTGTGCAGTTGAGAGGAGAGGTGAGCAGGAACAAGTCAAACTTTTTCAACATTCTAGTTTGGCTAGGTCCTAAGCTGCACTGTGGCAGCCTTCCTAAAAGGTCAGTGCTGCTTTGTAACTATGGTTCAGTCCTTGGGCATTTTCAAGGATCTTCTGCAATATAAACTCACAATATATATTGCAGTCGAAGGAAAGAGTTCTAGAAACTAACAAAGGACCCTACAAAGCTCTGCTAAGGCTGGAAGTTGATCACAGAGCCAAGAGGCACAATCACAGCATTGTGATCGGTACTCCCTGATGCTGTCTTAACATTCCAGATCCAGGCATCAGCAACTAAGAAGACAACTCCATTCATTTTCCTGACCTAGACCTCCCATCAGTTCTCCACTATCTTTGCTAAGCATGTCCATCATACAGAAACTGGAAATCTCAAACATTGGTGTTAGGTTGTAATGTGGTCAAATTAGAACCACTGACAGGCTGGGAGCTATATTGTGTCATCAAGCTTTCCCATGAAAATCAGTCATCTTGGATTATGAAAGAAGTTTTTAAAAAGTTTACTCATAGCAGGCATAGTAGCACACAACTTTAACCCTAGCACTTGGAAGGCAGAAGCAGGTAGAGCTCTGTGAGCCCAAGGTCAGCATCATCAATATAGCAAGTTCCATGGCTGACAGAGCTACATAGAGAGAAGTGTTTCAAAAGAAAAAAAAAAAGAGTCTACTGATGATAATCCAGTCATGGAGGGAATCTCTTTTGGACTATCAAGCTCCCTTTTAATGCTGTGGTTGGCGTGATATCCTCAAATGAGCATAAGCTATTTAAAGAAGGGAAATGTGAAACATAAATTTTAAAGCATGTGCCCATGTGGTGGAGGAAGAGAACTAACTCCCCCTGGTTATCTTCAGACCTCCACATACACACCATAGTAAGTATGCCTTCTGGTCTACATAAATAAGGGTAATAATAATAAGAAAAAAATACTTAACACAGTGAATTTTCTGTTGGGAGTGAGTGCAGTCAATATTAGGGAATCTATGAAAGGCTCACACCTCTCTTGGGGAGCTTCATTGACTCATGGGTTGGGGACCTGCTTTCTCCCTAATTTGGGTTCTTTCCTCTGAAAGAGGAATCTTGGGGGTTTAGAGAGAGGGCAGAAGTTCTCCTTTGTAGATCTGAGAACGCTGACTGAGATGTAACAGATCCAGCCATCCAGCTCCACGGAGATTGATCGGGGAAGCATTTGCCTCAGGGGGCTGATTGGGCCTTTTTGGGCTTAAAATTGCTTTGTCAAATAAACTTTATCTGCTGTCTAAACAATGCCCATGTCCTCAACTTTGGAAAGAAACAGAATGGAAACTCAGGCTGGAGGGGCTAAAATGTGTCAGGAGTCTGAGTCATGAGAGGCAGCCAGGAAAGCATGCAGAATGAAGTGCCAAGTGAGAGCTTTGTAGGGAGCTCCTAAGGGAGAGCTGTTAGAGAAGGGATAGGAGGTAATGGGGTTCTGTCCTTCGTTGGAGAATTGTGACCCTGGATCTCTTTTGTTCCTTGTTCACGTAAAAGAAAAATAAGCTTGTGGGGAGTACAGTGGCTGATCATGAGGTGGCTTTCCCAGCAACTCTATGGAGACAATGCCTTACTCACTAGGTGAGCATTAGACATAGCCAGAGATCAAGGCCAGGCAGGGCTGAGATTAGGGTAAAACAAATAGGCCTCAGAAGCAGCTGCTAATCCGATGCCCTCCCCTCTGCCTACCAAGCCAGAGAAGACCAGGTACAGACACATGTATGGTGTGGCAGTAAAACATTCTAAGAACATAAATTTTGCATCCCAGAAAATCTAGGTTTCATTAAGTAATCCATCACTCTCTGGTTGTGATCTTGGACAAATGACACAACATCTACAGGCACCTGTTCTCATCTGTCAAATGAGTATGATGGGTATTCATGCTTCAGGGTTTGAAGTTGAGGCTATGCTTCAGGCCAGGGGGTTGCCACTGTGTTTACCATATGCTGAAAGAGTAAATGTAAGCTACTTTCCAGCAGTGATATTCATCCAAGACACCTTGGGAACAATAAAGATATTACTCATTATAAATGAAGTATGTTTTGAAGATTTATTTTTATTTTTCACTGTGTGTATGCATGTATGTCTGCATGGGGGTATATGCACAGGAGAGCAATAGCCGAGGAAGAGGACATTGGGTCCCCCATAGCTGAAGTTATAGGAGGTTTTGAGCCCACTTGTGTGAGTACTATATGTGCTTTAACTGCTGATTCAGATTTGGCCCATGACCTCTACCACTATACCAGCTATACCATGTGAGCCTTCTGTGCAGTTTCTCTTCCTAATGTGCCTCCTGTCACTCTCTTTGGCAACCCCATAGCCCATTGCTGGTGTACCTTCTACATAGTTGATAATGAAAGGCTCTCTGCACGATTGGCATGATTCTACCTCCTATTTTTACCTTTGCTATATCAGACATCAAGACCCTAAAAGATTCAGTATGGTCAAGGATCTGACCCTTTGAGTACACCATCTTCTTTGAGCTGATAATGGCTGTTTAACAGAGAAGTGACTCCCTCTGAACAAATGTTTATAATTTGTCCATAAAGAAAGGCAGGCTTTCTCTGAAGGAAGCCATAGTGTCCTTATACAAAATTATACCAAGATTATGGCAGATGCTTCTTAGGTTGATGAGAGTCCTTTCTCAAAGCCCAGCCTCTCTCAGATATCCCTCCCAAATCAACACACGCACCCTGAACTATTCCTTTGTTAAACATGGCATCTGTTAAGCAGCTTTTAATTTTAAAAAAAAAGTCTTATTTTATCTGAGAACATCTGTGACCATCTGCATCCTTTCCTCTCTAGCATTTCAAGTCTAAGTTTGATGCATCTATCAGCTGTTCTCACCCAGATTCTGGGACAGATCTGGGTACCATGGAATAGACATCAATTATACCCATGTCATGAGGCATGCCAGTCTCAGCAGGGAGAGTGACAGTTTCCTTATCATCAAACCAGCAAGCTTCTTGATTAGCTTGCTGCTACTGTCAATAACACTTCATGATAGAGTTGAGTTTCTGCATATTGTCCCCCACCCTAATCTTTTCTGTTGATGCTTTTACTCCACTCCTCCCAACCAAAAGACTGAATCTTCACTTTCCATGCTAAGTTTTTACATGGTAGGCACTATTCTTCCTATAATTAAGTGGTCCTAATAAAAAGATACATTTTCCCCTAAGGGCTGATTTTAATAGTTTTTTGTTATTGTTGTTATTTTTGGTTTTTGAGTTATTTTGGTATGTGTGCGTGCAAGTGTGCACTTACCCATGTGCTCACATGCTGGGGATTCAACCTTAGACCTTCTACATGTTAAGCAAGCACTCACTACTAAACTATGCTCCCAATCCCAATCAAGATTTTAGAACTAGAGAGACTCACTTTTTTCTTGAGATTGTGCCATTTTATTGATTGAATCAACACACACACACACACACACACACACACACACACACATAATTTGTTGTTGTTTTTGTTTTTCAAAACACTGTTTCTCTGTTCAGATTTTTTTGCATTCAGAATATTACCTCTATTACCTTCACCTTTTGGGGGTGCAGAGAAAGCCTGTGACTAGGTAAGTATTCAGACCAGACCCAGACTTCCTATGGGTGGTTGACCAGTTTGCCCCACCTTAACTTGTTTCTATGGCCCTGTCAGAGCTATGTCTATGTTCCTTTCAGATGGTTTGGTTATATAGGTCCTGAAATGGTCTCACCTTTTTTGTGTTTTCTGAGTACCCTCAGATCTTCCTGTTTTCCTTTTGCATTGTTGTTGGAAACTAGAATATGCCTACACTGTAAGTCTAGCCTATGATTTCATCCATAGTCTTGCCATTGTCTTCTATTTTGCCTTTCTCTTTGTTTTTCACAACACAGGCTACCAAGCTTCCCAAGAAAGCCCTGAGCATCATTTGATTGGTGGAAGTGGACCTTAATGGGCTCTGTCATACCTGTCTAAATGGAGGAGAACTTTGCACATTGCCCGGGGACATGTTACTACTTAGGCTTATAAATGACTTTTTTTTCTCTCTAGATAGTTAAACCCTCCTTTGCAGGTAATTTCAGGACTATTAATCACCTGTTGGAAAACTGTACTAATAGCTGCTATCCCTGTGAGTTTCTGGTTATGAAACTAGGGCTTAACAATATCCCCTGCAGGAGTTTTGGGGAGTGTTTCTTCTATTATGTTGCACACACTGGACATACCCTTGATCTGTCAACACTGCAGTCAGTGAGCTGTGGGCTCTGTCATGATGACACTTTTCTCTGGAATGAGCAAAAAGAAAACAAAAACAAAACTGCATTTAGAAATAATAAGACTGTGCAATTGTACATAGATATGGGGGGGCAGTGGGTGGCCTCACAGGATGGAATTATGTTAAATGTAGAGTAATGCAAAGAGGCTATTTCTTCAAAAGGGACCCAGTCTCCAGGCTGGCAGTGCAGATCAGTTGGAAGAGTGCTTTCCTAGCAAGTGTTCAGACCCAGGTTCCATCCCCATGATTTCACAAAATGATCATAGGCAGACATGGGGGGCTTGGAGGAAAAGGGATCAGAAGTTCAAGGTCAGCCTCTGCTATATAGTGAGTTTGGGGTCAGCCTGGGCTACTTGAAATCCTGTCTCAAATAACAAAAGCCCCAGCATCTCTATTGTCTTGTTACTGAATAATAATTATGTCATTTAGTTATATAGTGTCAGACCTCTGCTCATCCATCCCTCAACATTCTGAGAAGCACTCCCCACAGCCAGCATGGAAGGATCTCCAAGTCAAGTGAAGTCCCAGCTTCTTGTCACAATTGCTGTGTTCATCTGGACTCAAAGCAGTTCCTTTACCCAGAAAGATGGATTTGACAGCTGGACTGATTAATCATATCCACCCTTTTGGAATACACAGTGGGGACGTATACATGCAAGACCTCTGGTGTGAGCACAGAACGTGTAAGATTTCCCATAATGTAATCATGTTTGGATCATGTGTGATAAATTAAAATGATGAGAGAAATGAGGGGGGAGACTAGAATTGGACACAAAGCTCAAAGGTAAGTGTGACTCCAGGAAAGGGACTCACTTTTGAACTTTGGTGTGACCTGTCAGTCTTCTCCCAACTCATCCTCTTGCCCTTCTGTTTTATCTTCCTTCCCCCTTAAAGTGTTCTTTAACACTAAAAACTTGAAGGCACCCAGATAAAACAAACAAACAAACAAACAAACAAACAAACAAATGAAAAAACACTCCTCCAGTGCTGGTGGGAGTGCAAACTTGTACAGACATTTTGGAGATCAGTATGGTGTTTCCTCAGGAAAATGGGAATCAGTCTACCACAGGACCTGGCAATCCCTCTCTTAGGCATATACCCAAATGATCCACATCCATGCAACAAAGACATGTGCTCAGTTATGTTCACAGCAGCATTATTTGTCATAGCAAGAACCTGGAAGCAACCTAGATGCCACTCAACTGAAAAATAGATAAAGAAAACGTGGCACATTTACACAATGGAATACTACTCTGAGGGGGGGGGCAATGGAATCTTGAAATTCTCAGGCAAATGGATGGAACTTGAAGAAACCATCCTGAATCAGGTAACCCAGTCACAAAAGGAGGAATATGGTATGTACACACTCATATATGAATTTTAGACATAGAGCATAGGATCACCAGCCTATAATTCACACTACCAGAAGAACTAGGTTACAAGGAGGAATCTAAGAGATTCATACAAGATCCCTCACAGAAGGGGAAAGGAACAAGATCTCCTGAGCATATTGGGAGTGGTGGGGGCAGTGAGTGGAGAGGGAGCTAGGAGAAAGAAAAGGGGAGGAGAGGAAAGCACGTGGGACTAGAAAGATTGAGTCAGAAGAGGAATAGATGAGAGAGAGAAAAAAGAGAGATACCATAAAAGAGGGAGCCATTATAGGTTTCAAGAGAAAACTGACTCTAGAGAAATGTCCAGAGACCTACAAGACTGACCCCAACTAACAATTTGAACAAAGGTGGAAAGACTACCATAAATGCCCTTCCCTGATAATGAGATTCACGAATAACTTATCCACCATCATAGAGCCCTCATCTAGTAGCTGATGGAAACAGAAGCAGACATCCACAGCTAAACACTGAGCCGAACTGGAACCCAGATGCAAAGAGGGAGGACAAGACCAGGCTACAGAAACCCACAGAGACAGCTGACCTGAACAAGGAGAAGCTAACAGCCCCCAGACTGATAGCTGGGAATCCAGCTTTCGACCAACTCAGATCACCTGAACATGGGTCTTAGTTAGAAGGCCTGGGCAGTCTAAGGGACCTCTGACAGTGGAACCAGGATGTATCACTGGTGTACAAAAGGACTTTGGGGACACATTCCCCATGGAGGGATACTCCCTTAACATAGAGGCAGGAGGGAGGGCCTAGTCCCTACTCCAAATCACTTGACAGATTTTGTTGACCCCTCCTGGAAGGAATTACCCTCCCTGTGGAGTTGGAGGGAATGGGATAGAAGGGGGGTCGGGGAGCATGGGAGGGAGAGAGAGAGGGAACTGGGATCAATATATAAAATAAGATAAATAAATAAATAAGAAACATGGGTCTAGCATGACAAGTGAAGAAAGGACTCAGATGCAGCCAATACTTTTATTTCCCCCACCATGTGCAGTTGAACATGTGACAAGCATGCAACAGATAGGGTTTGATATGTGCAAATACTACACACTGTATCCATATGTATTCAAACAGAGTGCTTTATCAATAGGTTTTCAGACAGCCAGTAAGGAGAAGTATCCCTTTAGGAGCCATAAATGCAATATTCTATTGTTTTACCATCTCTTTCTCCTATGTTTGTTTCTTTCTTTGTGTGTGTGTGTTTGTGTGTGTGTGTGTGTGTGTGTGTGTGTGTGTGTGTGTTCCTGTTATTGGTACATATGTTTGTGTGTTTAGAGACTAGATATCAATCTTGTGTGCTAGTTCTCAAACACCATCTATTTTTGTTTTTAAGATAGTGTCTCTCACTGGCCTGGAATCCATCACACAGGCTAGGCTGGCTGGCCAGTGAACACCAAGTATCCTCATGTCCCTACCTCCCCAATGCTGAAATGACAAGTAGGTGCCTTATGCCCAGCTTTTTACAAAGATTCTGGAAATCAAACATCTCTTCCGCATTTGTTTTCTTTCTGTATTAATATTAATATGCTTAGAACCATATGTGTGGGATATTAAATTTGAAGACCCAGGTTCAACTGGATCTGTGCTGCTTGTGACAATCTGCTCTTTGATAAGATCATACTTTCTCTGAGACTTGAGTTTTATTTTTCCCTCTTGAAAATGGAGATGAATATTGTGAGGTCAGCAGAGAAAAGATTTGGTGAATTGAAACATGGTTAAGCTGTGAAGTATTGGGGGCAGTGGAATATACTATAACAAGTGTTTCTTGAGCCATGTGACTGCTGGGGATCTTATGCCTGGCCATTTGTCTTTCTTTAGCTGAGGGTACTGGCAAGACAAAAAACCAGCGTATAAACTCTGGTTGGTTAGTTTTGACTGCAAGGAGAACTCTGTTGGAAAGGATTCTGGGGAGAAATCTGACTCGGTGCAAAAGTACTAAGATTGATTAAGAATGTCTGCCAGGGCACAGAAAGGACTAAGATTGATTAAGAATGTCTGCCAGGGCACAGAAAGGTATATTGCTGCTCATAGGTCTGCCTTCTAGACATGAGGGGACATTCCTATGGAGTTTGTTGGCTGGGAAAGGGGCTCACACATTGAGTCAGATGGGCAGGACTCTTCATTTTACAGTGTACAAGTCTGGAATCCCCACAATTGGGCTCTGCTCCCACCGGTGACAACATTGTCGCCTCATCTTTTTCCCTTCATGCTGATACACGGAGTGGGACAAGAAAGGGCTGGCACTGAGCCAGCTCTCCCTAACCCTGAGACTCATCAGCTCCAGTGGCTTTAGAGAGCTCCCTTGGCTGCCTCAGCCCCTTTGGAGCAATGGGCACCTTAGCAGCTAACAAGCTCTGACACAAAGCAGCCAATGCAGTCAGCTCCTTCCTGGAGCTCAGCTGACCCAGCCCGGCTCTTGCGTGTTTGTGTGCACTGAGATGTAAAAGGACACACATGACTCCAGGTGAGACGCTCAAAGTCCATTCAGACAGTGCACAGAACACACGGTCTGCACTGTTTATCTCCCTGGTTGATTTCCCCGCTCTGCTCTGTGTTTCTTGGAGAAACAAGTGGTTTGTTTGTAAAACAACCAAAACCAAGCTGCTGAGCCCTGAGCTGTCTGCCTTTGTTATTCCAACCCTGAGACTGACAGTAAAAGACATAACCACTCAATAAAACAAAAGTATTGTCAGCAGGAAAAAAAAAAAAAAAGGAAAAAAGATACGGTGACATGCCAGAATACATGATAAACTAGTTAAATAAATAAATAAATAAATAAATAGACAAAATCCAGAAACAAGTAAGACAGCAATTTAATCTTTTTATTTGAAATATAAATATTGTTACTATCAAGATTGACAGTATAGAAAATGTGTGCCCTGCAGCCTTCTGACAAAACAAAATTTATATTTAAAACTTCCTGAAATAATACCTTTTATCCATACAGTTCTGCCACATTGCAAAGGGCTCTGAACTATTGTATGGCCCTGTGCCTTTAATTATTTTATGCCTAGAAGATAGAGTTTAAATGGAAGAGGCAGGCTACAAGAGTTTTGACAGCTGAAGCTGATTAAAATACTGACAATACACACTCTATAGAATTCCCTGAAATTTTTGTCAAAGACCCATAAGGAGAGTTAAAAATGAGACTTCCAGATTTCTTTTTAATTATTTTTACCCATCAGGACACATTCATGCCGAGCTTGGGACATCTGCTGCCTGGCCTTAGCTGAACAAATTCTCACTCCAAGTGCACTTTTTCATACATTACAAGGCCATGGTCCATTGACTGAGTTTGATAATCTGTTTCCAGTTAACAGAATACAGGGCTTCTCTCTGAGGCCAGCTGGTTCATCTCATCTGCAGAGGAGAAGACAGGCTCAAAGCTCACTTATTTACTTATCTGGCCCTTTTACAAAGGTGTAAGTATCTAGGCCGAGTTTGGGTATCAGGCAGGTCTTGTCTCTATATTGCTTCTCATTAGGGTAGTGTGACTGTTAAAACCTTTGGCACAATCTATCCTCTAACTAAACAATCACCTATGTTGTCCAGTGCCTGGGGTAAGGAGTCTGTTGTTGCCATAGAAAAGAGGCTGGGAATGAGGAGCCAATGACTGACAGCTGGTCTCCATGTCAGAAATATGATTGAAGACCTAGATTTTACATCTGTCGTAGCAGTGCTGACGACTGGACCTCCTTTTAAATGCCACAGGTGGAGACTTCCAGGATCGGTTTCTGAGAGAAGCTAACGACCTGTGGAGCATCCATAGACACCCAGGACATTGCAATGGCAGTGAGTCCTTCATAAAGCTCAGGAAAGGTGACCTAGGCTGGGGTTTTGACAATTCTTTTAAGTTTGTCACTCATAGACACAGTGATCAGGCCTCACAGGGGACCACAGGCAACTGAACAGAAACTTTATTTTCTTCCACAGCATTCATACATCAGTTATATATTCCTGGCTTCCTAGCAGATACACTGAGACAATGATCATTCCTACAACATTTGAAGGAGTAAATATTATGGCAAACATAGAAAAATAATCCTCATAGGCTCATACATTAAGTACTGTATTACCTTCTGATGCTATTTTGGGGGTTCTGAAAATTTTAGAGGATGGGACCTAGTTGGAGGAAGTAGGTCTTTAGAGCTATGTCTTTGAAGAGCATATCTGATCCCATCTATCTGAGCGTGTCTCCCCCTCTCTCTGCCTATCTATCTATCTATCTATCTATCTATCTATCTATCTATCTATCTATCATCTATCTATCTATCATCTGTCAATCTCCCTCTCTTTCCTATCCACCACCAAGTGAGCCTCCTCTTCCTCGTTTCCACCACAGTGATATTGCAATACCATGGGCCCCAAATAGGTGAAGCCAAGGATTATGAGGGAAGTCTCAGAAACCATGAGCCAAACTAAATCCTCACTCCTTTGAGTTGTTAATTGTGTCAGAAATTGTGTCATAAGGATGATAAAACTAACACAGACAACAGCGTACAAAGTGAATCCAGCAAACTTTAGAAGACAAATAGTCTGTGTTGCAGAGTGGCTAAGAGCAATTTCTGCAACCAAACTGCCTGGCTCAAAATTTTGGGTCCACTACTTACAAGTTCTGTGACCTTGGATGGATATCTGATATGTCTGAGCCTCAGTTTCCTGTGCTATAAAAATAGATGCAGAGGTATAGATTAATAAATTGATTGAAATTCATCCAGTGGATACAGTGGAAAAGCCACGTGCCTAGCAGTAGGCAAGTTTTATCTCTTTAGTGCTTCATAAAATGTCTGCTTTGGAGCAGATGTTCAGAGAGTGTTCAGTAAATAAAGAAATATTGAATGAGCTGCTGAGATGGTAATCTTTCCCCATCAGCATGTTTACTCTTGGTTTTCTTTTCAAACAAATCATCTAGAAATACTGAGTTTGAAAGAAATTAACTTCCCCTTCATTTAGTGCTCTGTGGCTCACACAGTCCCTTGTTCAAAACTTAGAATAGTGAGTTTCAAGGTGGCAACACAGGATTAAGCACAGGTCAGTGCCCCCTGAAGGCACCAATGCTGCCTTTTGAAGTCTGAGAGATTTGAGCAAAGGTTGCTTGCATAGAGTCATTGGAGGTCTCAGCTGAGTCCAGCTTTCTCATTCCCATACTTTGTTGTCTCTGACCAAAAATACTTCCCCATTCAGGGCTTAGGATGAATCTACCATCTGGTCCTCAAAACTGTTGAAACACACACAGTCTTAACCTTGAAATAACTCGCTAGATTTCTCCACTGGATGAGGGCTCAGTGAAGGATGGTGGAAGATACAGATTGGTGGTCACTACCACTGACTACAACTGTCGAAAGCAAACTCCAGTGGTTTGCTTATTGCTTAGAAAAAAAAAAAAAAAGATGAGATGATGTTGGAAGACCCAACTAACCCCAGAGAAAGTGTTTTGGCCATTCTGTCTGTCTTAAACACATTCACTAGCCAGCATCTTACAGGTGGTTTTGATTTCCGCCTAAGGCTTAAGAAGAAAACAAGGGCCTCCACAGCTGAGCCAAGTGGGACAAGGGCTCCAGCGTCATCCAAACCTCACTTGAACAACTGCATCTTCCCAAGGGATCTGTGAAACCAAGGCAAGCCAAAAGAACAAATAGGAGAAAAGGATCACAAAATCTTCAAACTTCATGAATATCAGCCTGAGTCCCCAATGTAGTCTCTGTGAAGAAGGTCCCCTTGGGTGGAGCTGAGAAAGCAGGGTTTATCCGCAAGCTATTTTCTAGTTGGCCTGATATCATTCTAACTTCCTCAACACTTTCTAAGACAGGTTGGTCCCAGAGGAATCAGCCTACATTCTGTCACCTACCAAGACCCCCTGAAACTGCCCCTTCTAAAACTTTAGAAAAATAAAACATGCTGTATTTCAAAACCATTCTTTATTCAACTAAATCTTTGTTAATTTATTGACTTAGAGTGGGTCTTCATGATGACTTTGAATTTCTAATCTTCCTGCTGGGATTGTAGGCATATAGTTTATTCACACTGAGTCCAAAGCCAACAGCTGTATGGATAGGAAACTCTCCAAACCTGTGAAGGTGGAGCTGCATGGAGACTTCTAATAGAAAACTTTGTCTCAGTGTAAGACAGTCATAGTTTCTGTATTTCCAGGGAAATTCAAAAGCTGACTGAATGGGACTTGTCCTACATTTATGTTGTGTGGCATAGTTCCTACAACTCCCAGAGTTACTCATTTCACCCTTGACCTAGTCCAATGAGGCATTCCCATATCTCTATTCAGAGGTTTAGAATAGAGGCCCAAAACTTAAGAGTCATGCCACACTAATTCAGAGAGGAGCCTACCTTTTAATCCATTATAAAACTGAATTACTCCCTCCTACATCAGTAGTTCTCAACCTTCCTAATACAGTGACCCTTTAATATAGTTCTTCATGTTGTGGTAACCCCCTAATCATAAAATTATTTTTATTGCTACTATGTGGCTGTAATTTTGCTATTATTAATTATAATGTAAATAAATATCTGATATACAGGATGTTTGATATTTGACCTCTGTGAAAGGGTCGTTTAACCTCCAAAGGTGTCACAACCGACAGGTCAAGAATCACTGTCTACACAAATAGTTCTGAAAGCTTCTCAAAACATGCGATCAGACTAGCTCATAGCCCACAGAGGAGACAATACCTGAGCTGAGTTCCCAGGTCTCATTTCCCATCAATTGGTCCCAACCCTCTTTCCTCACTGTTTCAAGTTTATGTGGAGTCTCCTATCTGCTCAGTCTGTGATTGAGGCCAGGTAATTCCTACACCTCCGTGTGTTTCCTTCTTCCCATCTTATTTCATGTGAAACATATGGATGTTTTTGCTTTTGGCTCTAATTATGAAGATAAATTAGCAAAGGAAGGAAAGAATCTCAGGATAGATCAGAAAGAAGAGAGCCCCCTTTTCTACTAATTGGACTTGGGGACCATTAATTACTTTGTTCTAACCTGAAATAACAAGAGGGAGAAGCACCATCAGTGGATCCATCCTCCAGGGACTCAGCAAGTTCATGGAGATATTTCAAGATGGGTTAAATGAGAACTCTCTGGCTCACTGACTGCTGATAGGGGAGGTGATTTAGCATGATCACCTCCTTCCAACTTCCTTACTTCTCTGCTGTTTTTCTCAGTGGAGTCCACTATCCCAGGGAATCCTGCAATGCCTGGAACACCACAGAGATTAGTCACACTGGTCAGGCCTACTGGAATGAGTAGGCACATTGGAATCCTTAGTACTAAGTTATATTGAGGACATGAGGGCAGATGAGGAAGGCCAGGAAGATGACTTCGGGTGGTGTTTTGTGACAATCATGTACCTCATATTTTCTGTTTCCCAAGTATGCCAGGTATCAGAACTACTCTTGCTTCTGTTTGAAAACCTCAACCCTGTGTAGAAACAGATATCTTTGAAAGAACTACAAAACCTTATGTATAAGAACTTATGAAATACAAGAATTGAGGAGGGTAGATTAAAGGGAGGGATAGCCATCTTCAGATGAAGATATTGATAAGAATGAAACAAACAGGTCTGCACCTGGAAAAGAATTTCAATAAGCCTTTAAGAATGAACTGATATTTGAAGACAAGACACAGGAAGCATAGGATGGATTCTCTGGAAGAAAACAGAAAAGTTTTCATTCAGAGGAGCAAACCTTCTGTGGGTGAAGCCAGAAGGAAGCCAAGAATAGAAAGTCATGGAAAACTTTATAGAGAAGACCAGAGTTCACAGTTTAGGACTTTGGGCTTCAAATAGATCAAGAACTTTGAAAACCTACTGCTGCTTAGGCACAGAAGTAGCAACTGACAGTATACAAAGAAATGTGCAGTAGTATTATGTTCTGATAAAACTTTATTTGCAAATACAGGGCAAGGACCATATTTGACTCCTAAGACAAAATTTCCCAATTCATAATCTAGAAGTAAAAAGACAAAAACAAACAAACAAAAAACCCCACATATGTTGAGTCTGAAATGGTCTCCAAAAAACAAACAAACAAACACAAACAAAAACTAAAAAAATAATAGTCATTGTGGATTTCATTGGCATCATCTAGTTGAATAGAGAAGACCCAGAGACAGATTTTTTTTCACTTTGTTGAATTACCATGGGCTTGGGGGTAGACATGTCAAAACTCTCCTCCATGTTCAGTCAAGGTGGACTTCAACGACGAATCCAGTGGGCCCAGGCCTCAGAGAATTGTCCTTTGATATTCATGAGCCATCTGGGTAAATACACCTGTGAGGGTGCTGGGATAGAAGGTGTGGCTTTCAACTTGAAACCAGTTAGAGCCGATGAATAATGAAGAATAACATGGTAGGCTTTGCTTACTGTATTAGTCACTTTTCTTGTTGCTACAACAAAGTACCTCACAAGAATCAATTTAGGGATAGAAGGATGCTCATTCTGACTTCTACTTTCAGGAGACAGACTCCATCCTGAAAGGGAAGGCATCACAGCAAGAGCTGGAGAGCTGCTTGTCACATTGCATATGCAGTCATCAGTCTCATAGTGAATGGGAGGTGGAGCTGGGCTCATGGAGGGCTCCTCCCCTCCATGATGAAATTTTGGCTACATTGTTCTTATGTGGATCTTGTGCAGGAACCCACAGCTGCTGTTGAGTTTGTGGGTACAAGTCCATGTCGCCTCCAGAAGGCAGAGTTCTACACCATTCCCCACTATACTCCAGGTGATGGAAGGGAAAATTGAAAGAATAGAAGAACTAATCTTTTGATTTCTTTCATTTATTTCGAGCTTTAGTTGAGATGGAGTCTCATTCAATTCCCTAAGATGCTATTAAACTTACTCTACTGTGCACACAGACCCTGAAATTGCAATCCCTCACCTCACCCTCCCAGTAGGTGGAATAATGGGGGTGCACCATTATGCCTGGCCATGATGTTACAAGTTATAGGGAGGTGAGAAAGACTGAGGGGGAACTTTTCCTCCCTGCTGGGACAGAAAATCTAGCTCATCACTATTTTATCCTGTTTTCATTCACACTTAATATCTTTCGGGATCACTCCTGTTAAGCTATTCTGCTACAGTTCCAACTGCACAAGACCTCAAATAGAAATAAATGGCAACATTAGTTAGCGGTGTTATATCATGTGAATCTTAAACACCACAATGTGAGGCAAATAAAGCTTTATTAGGAGTCCGGTTATAAATCTGCATTAGACAAAGCAGCCGTTATTTTTGGAAGCCTTGCTGATTTGTGCTCCTGGAAGACAATCTATTTCTTTGGATTCCTCTGAGATGCTACTCTGGTTTCACTGATGATCCTGTCTATAATACAAAGCAAGGTATCATAGAACTTGGCTCCAGAGTGCTGGATGTGGGGAGGCAAATGGCAAAGGCTGAAGTTTGATTAAGTTGAATTTAAGCTGACCACAAAAATTAAAGTAATGTGGTTCTAGAACATGGTTGAGAGAATTGGAACTGAACATGGAGAAACGAATATGTATGTAATCACATTCAGCTTTTTAAAATCTCAAGTCTAGATCATGACAATTGTCAGTGTGAGAAGAGCCTGATTTTATTCACTCATCAAGAGGTGCTTTGATAGGAAGAACAACAGGCTCTTGGTTTATAATTTGTGAACTTGAACACATTGTTTCACAACTTTTCTCAGTAGAGTTTTCAGAATGATTATAGTGATTGGTCACTCAAAAAAAATTCAGCTAAGAGATGAAGTCAAAACTGTGCATGGGCCTCATTGGCCAAGTCACAGAGCTGAGAGTAACATGGGGCTATTCTAAACTAGTTCACTCTAAAACTTGGGAGGCCCCTGACTCTGAGTTTCAATTTGCAAAGGAATCATCATCTTAAGACATTCCCAGAATTAAGCTGGGCAGTGGTGGTGCACACCTTTAATCCTAGCACTTGGGAGGCAAAGGCAGGAGGATCTCTGTGAGTTCAAAACCAGCATGGTCTACAAGAGCTAGTTCCAGGACAGCCTCCAAAACCACAGAGAAACCCTGTCTCGAAAACAAAACAAAACAAAAACAAGCAAGCAAACAAAACAAACAAACAAAAAAAGAATTTCCCAGAATTACTATGTAGAAATAGCACACAATAAGCTACATAGCACATAGCCTAATCCTAATCCCACACATACACTGTCAGGACAAGTTTGGCCTTCCCCAGTGCAGTCTGCAAACAGAATGAGTCTGATGAGCAACAGCTTGGTTGTCCTAACTCAGGAAGTATCCCACAGTCTTCTGGAGGCAAGGAAACAATTTTTGAGAATACCTGATGTCAGTGCTGGTATTGCCATCCCTTTCCACCTTGCTATAAGCAGACAAGGGTCAATTTTTCTTTACTCCCAAGCAAGCATCCCTGGCTTAAATAACAATGAATCATCATTCACCTTTATGATAATTTATTCTTTTGGTGGTTTTGGTTTTGATTGTTGTTATTTCTTTTGTTTTTGCTTGAGGATCTTATGTAACCCAAACCTTGAACTTCTGGTCCTCTTGCCCTCATCTCCTCCAAGAGCTAAAATTACAGGAATACACTACCACATTCTGCTCATTGATTCATTTAACAGGCAGGTTTGAGTGCCTGCAGTATCCAGGCTTTGATCTGGAAAGAAAGAAAGCAAGAAAGCAAGAAAGCAAGAAAGCAAGCAAGCAAGCAAGCAAGCAAGCAAGCAAGCAAGCAAGAAAGAAAGAAAGAAAGAAAGAAAGAAAGAAAGAAAGAAAAAGAAAGGAAGGAAGGAAGAAAAATAAATTAGTAAGTAATTGGTGACATTGTGACTTTTTAGGGTGTTTGAAAGAATCCCTGCACAAAGATGACCTCTTTATACAAAGCAATAGCATGAATATGACAGGAATTCGGAGGGTTGGAAAATATTACATTACATATATTGGCACATGGTCATCCTTTCTGTGATACCATGCTGGCTATTATAGGGCATGAAAATCAAGACAGCAGTCATAACAAAGATTGCAAAAGGCATATTATGATTCTGTTGAAAAAGGTCATAATGGTTTGTTTTACGAACCTAGACATATCTGGGAAAAAGTATTCTCAACTGAAGAAGTGCTTACACCACATTCATCTGTAAGCAAGCTTTTGGTACATTTTTTTTATTGATGATTGATATGGGAGAATCCAGCTTACTGTGGGCAGTGACACCCATTGGCCAATTGTCCAGGGTACTATAACAAAGCAGGCTGAGAAACCCATGGGCAGCAAACCAGTAAGCTGTATTCATCCATGACCTCTGCATCAGGTCCTGCTTTGAGTTGCTGCTCTTGCTTCTTTTCATAATGAACTATAACTGCAAGCTGAAATAAACACTATCCTCTCTAAGTTGCTTTTAGTCAAATGGTCTTTATTGCATCAACATAGAATAAACTAAGTCAAAGGCAGATGCCTAAAAGTGAGAACAGAATCTAGTTTCCACTAGAGAAGTAATTTGACATGTAAGGTCAACTTCTGTGCAGTGGACCAGACACCAGGTATTCAGTCCAATCCAGTTACAATCACAGAACCATTACAACTACCCATTATGCGATACCATCTCAGCTCCACTATTCCAACCACTAATCTATTATTGTTCATCCCTTGATGGCTGACTAACTAATGTGATTAACATATGGTTGAGTTAGTGGCTGCAAAGAGATACCATCTAGGGTTGAGCTAAGAGGGAAAACGGCAGAATGCAGATATACAAGACAGGAAATGGGACGGACAATGCTCAATACTTAAGTCTGGTCCCAGGCTTTGCTTTAAATGAGCAGATGACCTATCCACGGGACAATTTGCTGACCAATAGGGGTACTCACCAAGGTGACACTAACAGGTCAGACTGGAATCATCTCACACTAAAAGGAGAGAGGCTGCCAAAATATGGGAATGAGAGCTAAAACAAAATCAGATTCATGGGAACTCAGTGCCTGCCATTGAGTATATGAAGTGAGGGATGGCTTGGAGAGTGCTAGATGCACAGAGACTACTGCTTCCTGTATTAGTTACATTTTTGTTGATGTGATATAACACAATGACAAAAGAAACGTATCGAGGAGTTTATTGTATCTTATGGCTCCAGAGGCCATCATGGGGGTGGGGGGAGGGGGGCAAGGCAGTAAGCGTCCAAGCATCTGGAGTAGACAGCCTAGAGATCATATCTCAACTGTACCCAAGAAGCAGAGCAAGCAAACTGAAAATCGGATGAGGTTATAAACTCTCAAGGCCCATCCCCAGTAAAACACTTCCTCCAGCAAAGCTCCACTTCTTCTTCTTTTTCTGTAATTTTTTTTATATTTTTGTTTTTATTTTTCTTCTCATTTTACATATCAATCCCAGTTCCCTCTCCCTCCCTTCCTCCCTTCTATGCCCCCCCCCCCGACCACCCATCCCATTCCCCCTCCCCAACTCCACAGGGAGGGTGATGCCTTCCAGGAGGCAAAATCTGTCAACTCATTTGGAGTAGGAACTAAGCCCTCTCTCCTGTCTCTAGTCTAAGGGAGTATCCCTCCATGGGGAATATGCTCCCAAAGTCCTTTTGTGCACCAGGGATACATCCTGGTTCTACTGTCAGAGGTTCCTTAGACTGCCCAGGCCTTCTAACTGAGACCCATGTTCAGGGGGTCTGAGTCAGTCCAATGCTGGTTTCCCAGCTATCAGTCTGGAGGTCCATTAGCTGCTCCTTGTTCAGGTCAACTGTCTCTGTGGGTTTCTGTAGTCTGGTTTTGACCCCTTTGCTTATCACTCCTCCCTCTCTGCATCTGGGTTCCAGTTCGGCTCAGTGTTTAGCTGTGGGTGTCTGCGTCTGTTTCCATCAGATACTAGATGAGGGCTCAGCACTTATACAACAAGGCTCGACTTCTTAAAGGATCCACAACTTCTCCCAACAGCACCACCAACTCTGCATCAAGAATTAAATTCAGGCTCCTCACCCGAGCCTGTGAGGAATGGTCTTCACTCAAACCACTATTTTTACTTTGTAATTTTACATGTGCTTCATTTCTGTTCCCAATGTCTGACCTGGGATTGAATCTGAACTTATCCATGATTGGTGGGACAGATGTGTAGGTGGAAAAGTTTGGAAGTCACGAAACAAGATACTCAAAGTGAATAATATCACATTACAATGAGAGTTGAGGTATAAGAGACTGTAGTAGATAGTGATAGAAATTGTAATAAATGCGTAATTTAATGCAAGCAGGCATGTTTATATTATAATGATCAGACCTTGCACACTGTACCAGCCTTTAAAACATCTAAATCTCCACATGAATACTTTCATTATTTACTTATCATTTTCTTTATAATATTATTATGATATTAATATTATTACATTGTCCTCATGAGAAGGTCTCACATATTGATGACCTCAAAAATCACAATTATCCTGCCTGAGCTTTCTGGGTGCTGGGACTAAAATGTCTGGCCTATTTACTTTATAACATAGGAACTGAAATGCTGACATTAAAAATATTCCTAATGCACCTTTAATCCCAGCACTTGGGAGGCAAAGGCAGGTGGATCTTTGTGAGTTCAAGGCCACCCTCGGCTTCATAGTAAAATCCTGTCTGAAAAAAAAAAAAAAAAAAAGAAGAGAAAAGAAAAGAAAAGAAAAAGAACCACTCCAAGCTAAGAAAATTGTTGCCTACTCAGAAAAGAATATATGAACTTGGGGGTGTACATGTCATAGTATACCTGTGGGGTTCAGATCCCAAATTTCAGCAGCCCATTCTCTCATTCAGCAATGTAAGTCCCAGGGATCAAACTTGGGCCATCCAGCATGGAACACATGACTTCACTTCATGAATGGCCCACCATCTGTGTTTTTGCCACTAGGTTTTATTCAGTGAGAATTTATTTCTGCAAACTTCTGTAACCTCACTTTGCCTCCTTTCCTAGATGGAAAACTAATTCTTGCCATGCACATGTTGGCACATGAGTCAGTAAACGTGAAACACCTAACGGTGGATGCCTAGTCCCATTTCTCGCCCCTACTTACTGTTTCATTTCCCTGGAACCTCTCTCCTACACCAGCAATACTAGTAACATTTGAAATGCAGACAGCCCACGAAGGCCTTACTTTTAGCAGCTCATGGAAAGAAGGACAGGGTTCCTAGCTAGATAAGTATTCTGCATTTTCAAAAAGGAAGCTCCATGGCTCAACACCAGCAGAGCATGTCGAATCTTTAAAGCAGAGTGAAATCTTCAAGGGAGGAAGACCGGGACTCTGCCGTCCCGTTTAATATGTCATTAGCAAGAATCTGTCTAATCAACGGTGACAGCTATTGGCATTTCGTTACAAATGCTTAAAGAAGGACAACAAATTGTGAGATGCATATTTGAAATCCTGGCCCCATGCTTACAGCCCCAGAAAGAAAATGAAATGATTCAGGAGTTGGTCCTTATACCTCCTTTAATAAGGCAGCCATTGTTTCCAGAAACAAAAGTAATAAGTGATATACTACATGACAGCAAAAGCAAATGTTTCCAAATATTAAAATTGAAAGTTCAAATTCCAAAAGAAAAGGGTGTGATGTGACCTCCTTTGTTACTGCTCACTTGCAGAGCAGGCCCTATCATCTTTGTGGTCTTCATTGCTGAGAGTGCCCTTCAGCCTTGGGAGGGATCTCTTGCTTGCAGAACCACAGGGCAAATTTATCCTTTGGGCTCAGTAGCAGTACAAGTTGGCATCTCCAGAGTGGCCAACCATTCTGTTTTGCTTTCATAACCACCGTGGATCACGTGTTCTTCTGTGATGTGACCAGGCTTCCAGAACACCCAGATGCAAATTTGTGGCCTGCCTCTTTCCAGAGGACTAGAAGGCATGGCATGTATTTATGTACTTTGTGTCCTGACCTCAGGGCTGGCTGTTTGTCTGTGGTAAGCCCGTACGTCAGTCCCCTATTTAAGAAGGGAAGGCTTTGGCAAGAGCCCTCCTCGTGATATCCAGTTTCATACACTCTGCAAACTTTGCTCCTCACAACCACCAAGAAGATTGTTCCTCAGAGGAACAATCTCTCAGGCATCTGCCTGAAAATGTCTCTGACTTCTCCCGCTGTGGAGGATACAAAAACATGGTGGGGAGGAGTTAACCTGAGCACCCTTCCCATTTTAGATGAGTGTGGGCCAATGTCTTGTCTGCCACTAAGAAGGCCCTTACCTGCCACTAAGAAGGCCACCTAATAGTATCTATGCCAGCTTCGACCTCCTTTTCTGTGTCCTTCATTCTATGCTCCGTCCAAATCTGTGTTCACTTCCCTCCTCTGCACTTAATAGTACTTCTCTGAATTCATCCAAGAAAATTATCCCAGAAGCACCATCCTCAGTCCCCTGGACAAAACTCAAAACTTTCTTTCACTGTGAGCTTGAAGGTCTCCTTGCTTCTCTGCCCACTTCTGTCCTCATCCTTACAGCAGCCTGCACTTGTCTTATCTGTTGATAAAAATGTTCTGAAGTGCCTGCCACATAAGTGCTGTGCACTAAATGATTGTGCCAAGAGAGTTCGGCCAACAGCCACCACTACACAAACCATTGTGTATAGCTTTGAGAGAGTACAGTGGAAAAAAACAAGAAACAAGCATAGCTTGCTGAGAGCTTTTGTCAAGAAGGGGTAAGATGGGCTGGAGAGATTGCTCAGTGAATCAAGGTGTTTTCCACCAAGCCTGACAAGCTGAATTTGATCTATTGGACCCACATGTTAGAAAGAGGAGAGGCTACTCATATAAGTTGTTCTTTTATCCACATGTGTGCCATGGCAGGCCCCCGATCCCACAAAAAGTAGGTAGGTAGGTAGGTAGGTAGATAGATAGAGAGAAAGATAGATACAGATAGATAGATGTGGCATAGAAAAAGAAAAAAATGTTTAAAGGATAAAGATGCTAAATAAAAAGTGGTGTTAATAATTCTGAGTGTCCCTGTCATTCTTCCTAAACATGAGTGGGATGATGGAAGGCTCTACAGTGAGAGTGGAATAGTGCAGGTTGCTTTGGTCCAGACACTGTGCTTAGCACTAGAGATCAGCCAGTGTCCCTGTCCATATAGATACATGGGAGAGCCTATAATCATCATGGTCTCACTCCACTTTTAGAAGCAACATCTGAATGTTGCACTGAATCTTACAATTCCCCAAGTCACTCACTGTGAGGAATGTCCATGTTTCCCAGCTTGCCTATAAACCATCACTTGGAATATTGAGGACAACAAGATCTCAAGCCCCACCGCCTCTGGATCAGGATTTTCTGGATAGGAGACTTGGGAAAAACTACATTAGAATGGGCATCATGAGTGTAGTTTATCACTAAAAAAACACATAAAATCACCTAATTAGTTGTATTTCATTTATACAATAGTTCTCTCATTTGTGCACATTATGTATAATGTGTCCATCTCAGACTTCCACAGGTGAGAAAACAGAGGGGCTGTATTCAAGGTCATACTGACCCAGTATTCGAACCAGCTGAATTACTTCAGGGTTGGACCAGGGCATGCTGAAGTTGAAGGGAAAACAGGAAAGGGGACATTGACCAAGTGACAATAAGGACACTTTTACAAGGGATATGACTATCATGTTCCTTCCTATATGCCCACACTTGCCTAACAGAGACTCTGAGTCATTATAGGCACTCTGTGTTTGTTTAATACATGAAAGAAATAATTGCTGAAGCATTAATCAACATACTCAATGTGCTAACTTCAATTGAAGGTCAAATCCCGTACTACTTGAGTAAATGGCACTCACAGCTCTCAGCTTACCCACGTAGGTCTCTGAAGCTCTCGTCAGCTTTGCTGTGTGACTTGAGGCCATCATTCAGCACGCCTCAGCCCTGAATCTGTAAAGCTGCAGAGAAGTCACTTGTCTGCTTCCTCTGGTGGCATTTGGAAATCTCAAGTTGCATGCAGACACCAAACAATGACACAAATGTGTCACAGACAGACGGTGCTGCAGATTCCCGCACATGTGCAGTGTGTGGTGCCAAATTGCTCATTAGGAGCATTGTTAGGAGACCAGCCAGGCTCTCCCACCCTGTGATTTCCAAAAGTTCTGGAGAACATCATCTAAGTTATCATCCAGGCCCAGTCCCCATCTAGCTGAGCTGTCTGTGTGAGGCATCTCAGGGAGGAGATAGAGATGGGAAGAATTCTGATATAGTCTAAAGAGAGGAGTTACATGCCTTAGATTCAAACCTCCACCTGTTTTGCCTTGCCCAGGCCCTTCACCTCTGAGGATCCCAGTGTTTGTGGATAAAAAATGAGAAACCAGTGGCGGTGAGTGATTGGGGTCTGGTTAAAAAAAAAAAAAAAAAAAAACAAAAACAAACACTATAATGTGATAGACACTAAAGTGGACAAGCACCATCAACATCAACATCAGTTTGTTCTTGCTGGAAAATGCAATCTGTGTTTGTCTCCAGGAAACCAGCATAATCTTAGTGTTAATGGAAGAGCATCCTCCCCCAGCCCCAGATCACCAATCTTATGCCCACCCACTCATATCTCATGACTCGTTTTCTAGCCCTCGTGTCTGCAAATGCATAACCCAAGCGTGAAGTCCACAGAAAGGAAATTCTGATTGATTTTTCTATTTAAAAGCCCATTTAATGATTCATATGGAATTTTGATCATAGGAACTAGCTACACCACTGAGCCCCTGTCTACCTTTCTTGTCCATTGCTTAAGGCTCAAGTGCAGAGTACCTTGGGTTTTGTGAAATTGTCAGCCAATTTCCCAACACAATCTTCCTTCTTGATCTTCATTCTTCCAGGGATAGGACACACATGGACTACCCAATGCCACATTTTCCCCCCTGACACGTCTCTGCAGAAAATCCAAGATTTCAGACATTGATTGGCCAACTCAAATTTGCCTCCAATTCCACCTATGGTTCAATAAGCATCCTAACATGCAACTATTTTCTTCCAAATTATTAGCTACTATTATGCATATGTTTCTTTTTACTTGTTGAATTTTTTTTTTTTTTTGCACTCCTCTCACTAGAATATAGGGGTAGGGACTATTCACAACATTTTTTGTCATATAACTTCTAAAACCTAATGGAATACTTTACCCATAACAGATGTGATGGGAGATGTTATTCTGTACATATGTTTCTCATACTGGTTAATGAATAAAGCACTACTGGGCCAATGGGAAAGCAAGATAGGTGGGACTAGGAGGCAAGGAGGAAAGAGGAAGTAGGAAGGAGGAGTCAGCATGTAGAGCATGGAGAAAGCAAGATGCCAGCCCGCCGATCTCCAGTAAGATGAGCCACATGGAAATACTTAGAATAATAGAAATGGGTTAATCATTAAGACAGAGCTAGCAGATAAACAATAATAGTACCTGGCCAACAGAATTGTATCAAATACAGAGTCTCAGCGTGTTATTTGGGGGCTGGCGTGGCAGCCGGCGGGGAGGAACAAAGAGTGGGACCAGACTGGCTGGCAGTGGCAGCAGGGGTGGGGGTGGGGGAGGGGGGAAACCTGCTTGTAACGTAATGGTGTCAGAAGTGGGATTGAGAACTTTCACTTAAAACTTAACAAAAGCTTAAAAAATAGTTTTTAGAAACAAAAGAATAGAGACAAGCAAGGCTTCTTGGTAGCAGCATTTTTCTGGGTTGGACTCTGTTTTGTGAGAGACAAGTAAATATTTGTGCAGCTCCTTTAAGGGAGGTTTCAAAATTAGCATAAGAGGCAAAAAATTGCATTGCTTTTAAAGAGCTCTGCTAACAATTCTTTGGTGTGTACAAGAGCTGCAATGACGGTTTATAGTGTGTTTTAAAATATACGTAGGCTTGGGAGACAAAACGAAAAGAAATAAAATGGTTTTAAAAATACAGAGTGTGGCTGGGTGTAGTGGCACATGTCTTTAATCCCAGCACTCAGGAGACAGAGACTAACAGATGTCTGTGATTTCAAAGGAAACCTGGTGTACAGAGTAAATTCCAGGACAGATAAAAGTTACACAGAGAAACTCTGTCTCAAAATATGTAAAAATACACAAAATTACAAAATATGTAAAAAAAAAAGAAATAGAGTAATAAAAAAGCCACGTAAAGATGGAAAGCACAGAGAAACTTTGGATATTGTACACTGTTTTGTTATCTTTAAATTGTTTGACTGCTGAGAAAATAACAACAACTGATAAAAGAAATGCTGCTGGATTAATTCAATTTATATATTTTAAAAATGCTTTGACTCCAAAATTTAAGATCAAGGACAAGTTACTGGGGAAAAAAAAATTCTAATTTTGTTTCCACAAAAAATGAAAAGCTGTGGATTCCTTCCAGACTAACATGGTTTGATCAAGCAAGACCCCCTGAAGCATTATCCCTGGGACACTGCAGCCTTGCAGACTACAACCAAGATTTCTGTGTCTTCTTAGGATCTCCATGACAGCACCCCATACCAGCAGGAAATATTTTGGAAAGAATGACACCCAAATTCCCAAATATTGTTTATAAATGTTTTCATTTAAGTGGACTTGGTTATAAAGGGCTAATGACCACAAGTAATCTTTTTAAAGGTAAAAAGGGAATTATGGTATAGATATGAATGCTTTGTTTTGGAATGGATTTTCATTTATTGATACAAATTTAAGGTCAATTTTGTGATATGTATTTTTCTCCTCATGTTTAGGTATTGTGTTATATAGCCCATTGGAAAATGTATTGTATAATTTAGTACAGATTATAGAGAGTTACTATAATAGTCAAAACTTTAGTTAGGTAAGTAAGATTTATAGATATACAGATATATATTTGAGATGAATAGGCATTCTTCAAATCTTTCAAAGACCTACAGAAAACGGCATTTAAAATGGTTTAGGGATTTTCTTGACAGTGAGACATAACTGCTCCTGGCAACACCACCTGCGTCAGAAAGGAAGGTGGACCTTAAAGAAACTGGTTACGAAGTTTGCTTTCAATATGGCAAGACTAGCCATTTGGGCAAGATACTGCTCTTGTCTAGACTGTTTGACTTTATGCTTGACTGTTTGACTGTTTGACATGCATAACCCACAGAAAAGTGGGACTGCTGATGCAAGATGGACAATGCTACAGTGTTCCTGCTTCATGAAAGAGTCTGCCAGACACACTATGGCCTATGAGCTGAAGATGTAACATTACAGAAGAACTTCAGATGACTGACCAGGCAATGAGTTGTCTCTGTTATTTCTAGAGTTTATGTAATATCCTTCTATATTCTTTGAAGGAGTTGAAATCAGATAGATATGGTTATAGTTTTCCTTAGTTATTTTAGACAGAAAAGAGGAGATGATGGGAGATGTTATTTTGTAAATATGTTTCTCATACTGGTTAATAAATAAAGCCTTGTTGAGCCAATGGGAAAGCAAGATAGGTGGGGCTAGGAGACAAGGAGGAAAGAGGAAGTAGAAAGGAGGAGTCAAGATGGAGAGCCCCGAAATGTAGAAGCCAGCTCCACTCGAGCCGATAAGATGTGCCATGTGGAAATACTTAGAATAGTAGAAATGGGTTAATTATTAAGAAAGGGCTAGCTGATAAGGAATTAGGAACTGGCAACAGATTTATATCAAATACAGAGTCTCAGCGTGTTATTGGGGGCTGGCGTGACGGCGGAACCAGACCGGCAGCGGCGGCAGGGAAAATGTGCTTGTAACTTAATGTCAGAAGTGGGAAACCTGCTCATAACACAGATGCATAATATACTTGCTAAATGAATAAATGAAGGAGTGTGAAAATCCATGGGACAGATGATGTACTGCCCATTAGTTGAATTCAAATAATTGCTATCAAGAGAATACAATCAAATACAATTATAGCCCCAGTTCCTCTTCATCCATCCATCCATGTATCTATCCATCCATTCATCTGTTCATTTTATATTTGTTTAACATATATATTATGTCATTCTTTCCAGAATCCCAAGAGTTCATAGATAAAAACATTATCTGTCTTCCTGAATGCTCATATGACAGGGGAGAATCAGGGAGAATCAATGTGACTGAGTCCTGATCATGTGTAAGACTTTGCAGTTCATACGGATGAATTCTATAAGATACATGGCAATCTATTAGAAGGAAGTTGTTCTTACCGTCATTGGACTGATGGTAATACCAAGATCTAAGGAGTTGAATGACATGATCAAAATTTGACAGACAGCAAGACAGAAAGCAGAAAAAGCAAATCTGCTCCCCTTGCTCTGAAACCTTGGCCTGTTCCCCTGCTTCATTAGAACATGTAAATCCTGTGTGGTTTCCTGGGAAGCCGGGAGCCCACCTAGAAGACTTTGATAGTCTCTTGGGGGATGATACAAGATGAATTGCAAAGACCACCACCAATCCTTCCCTCTGTGTGAGCATGTTCCACAGTCAGCATGAAGAATAGGGGCTTTCTCTAAAACCCAGACCAGCTGTGACTGGCTATAATCAAAGCAGTACAGTACAGCGATGTGCTAGTCTTGAAATCTAGTAATTCTTCATCATTCTCTTGGTATTCATCTGTGTAAAGACATCAGAGTGAAAGATTGCCTGGAGAGGAGGAAGACAAGTAATTCCAACCAACAAAAGAACTTTCCCAGTTCTCCCAGTGTGATGCACACGTTAGTGTGCCATTGCACCAAACCCACCCAACATTGATGAAACTGCAGAGTTCTGAGCCAGTGTGTGGTACTTTTCCCAAGTGACTGAATTTGGGGATGGTTGGTTACACAAGAGATAACTAAAATGCAGATCCTGTGAAACAGGTACCTACACTTAGATTTACTGCTTGGGACATAACATTGGCTTCTGCATTTCCCTGAAGACTGTCTTAGAAACACACATTCTCTTGGGGGTAAGTGTAGCCACTTGTAGTGTTTCTTTTCAGTGCCCTTCCACAAGCGTGTTGCATGCAGTTGCTGGGCCTGCTATGGACAATGGCTGTAGTAAGTTGTGAGTGTTACTGTGTCTATAGAGTGAAGACAGAAAATATAAAAGATTTTCAAAGGAAAAGCCCATCCCCTTCATTTATCTGACATTCTGAGACTCACAGCTCAGATTCTCAGCCTTCTCTAAGGTGAGGAGAAATGGCCAGGGTCCAGGTCTCATAGCAGAACTGCACTGGTTAATGGATGGATAGCACACAAGAGAGTAAGGACCATAGAATTCTCACTTCAGAGAGGAATAGAAAGCACATTGGGGCTTCCAACTGGAAGACGAGCCCCTGGTGCTTAGAAGGCTCTAAAAATCAGGCCTAGCAGCTGCCTCACTGAGTCTTTCCATAAAGGCCAAATGGCCCAGAAATTATGCTAAATTATCCATATTGATTGAACTAATTCAGACTCATAAACCAATTTTTTGGAAATCTACAGTGTGTGGGTCTGCCCAATTTATATCAAGTGTAGTCTAATTTCTATTATGCAAAAGGTGTCAGTTGGGCAAGCTCACATTTATGTAATGCATGTATAATATACTTTATTCTGAAATTGTTTTAACAAAGGCATAATTGAAAGGTAAAATTCTGAGCCAATACAAAAGGAAATGTTGCAGTTATAATTCACATATATAGGTGTGAACGAATACCAGCTTTGCTAGCTGCTTCCTTTGAGTCCCTGTTAGCCAGTGAATGATACAAACTCAGAAATATTTAAGCAAGTCTGAGTGTGTTGGACACCAGTGGTTGCCTCATCTGACCCTGTCACATAGTTCATGCACTCTGGCCACTTCCCAGAGAGTGGTGGCCAAGTAACAAACTCAGATCAATGAAGCAAAGTCTATAGATGGCTTTGCTTTATATGTGGGGAAATGTTGGTTTGAAGTTATAAAAAGGCTCATTCTGAATGCCTGACTCTTGACCCAGGAAAACTTTCACCCTTTTCCATTCTAGAAACTCTACAGGATAGTGGCAAGGAAAGAGATACAAGGACTTGAATTTTGTGCCCGTGTGTGCACGCGCACGCACGTGTGTGAGTGTGTGTGTGTGTGCGTGTTCATGTGACCACATGTGCCAAGAACAGCACTGGGTGTCTCTGCTCAGGTCCTGTTCACCTATGAGCTAGGGTCTCTCCCTGACCTAGCACTCCCCAAGTGTGCAAGGCTAGCAACCCACTGAGTCCCTCAGCATTTGCATTGCAAGGAAGTACCACCAAGCCTAGCATTTTTAAAAATTTGGATCTTGGGGATCAAATTTGGGTCTTTGCACTTATTAGGCAAGCACGTTCACACTAACCCTACATGTTCTATTTTTCAAGATTAATCAACTTCTAAATTATACGGAACAGGGTATCTCTGTGTAACAGTCCTGGCTGCCCTGGAACTCACTTTGTAGATGAGCCTGACCTTGAATTTATAGAAATCCATCTGCCTCTGCCTCCAAGTGCTATATTGAAGGAAATGTACCACCACCACCTGGCACCTGAAATAATTTCTTAAATGATGCATGGTCCTCCTTGACTCCTTCACCTTTGAAATGGCCTCAGTGATTCCTCCTCTGCAGAAATGGCTAAGACATGTAAGGGAGACAATGACAAAGAAGAAACCAGTAGCCATGCTGATGCACCAGTGTTCTGTTGGATTTCAATACCCTGCTGCAACCATGATTTCCTGATTAGGTACTTTGCCATTTGAATTTATCCTGGGGAAAAGTGTATATGAGCAGAAGGGATGATTTTGGCAGAATCTTTCCTATTTGTCTTTTCCAATCTTTTTGTTGTTATTGTTGTTAAAGCCTGGCTGAGTTTATCACTCATAGCTCTAAGCCACATTTAAAGATTCTTTAGGCATTGTTGGAGCTCAGGCTCCTACTCAAATTCTGAGGTTTCTTCCCTAAAGGGTGTGGCAATCTACATTTCTAAATCTCTATTTTTTAAGCCTTACAGTATTATTGTCTGAAGCACAGCATGTGAGCTGAGTGGCAAGCTGACCAACTAGTGTTTTGTTTTAACAGTGAATGGGAAATCAGCTTACTCTGTGCACTTGGCTTTAGGGAGATTATTTCATTAGATTGCAGGGTAATGTTATTAGCATGCAGAAAATTCCTTTTGGCTTCCGAACACTCATAATCCAACTCTGGGACTCTAATCCATTCCTAAGGTAGTTTCCATTGTTCTTGGTAAACTAAAAACATCGAGTTCAACTTGTAAAGCTGTAAAATATTTGCAGTTATTTTTGAGTAACAATACCAGAAAGCCCACATCATGCTGAGTTAATTCCCATTTTATTTCATTTGGTTCCATTTTATTTTTCCCCAGAAACTCAAGACTCAGATAAACTCGAGCTCCCAACTATGGGAGATAGTAGATCACTTGCCCTCCTGTGGAAAACTGAAGCTGGCCTTCTGAGCAGAGGAAGTACAGGACCACCAGAGACCCAGGAAAGTATCAGGAAGCACCGCCTAAGTTCCAGCTCCCTTGCTGGGGACCAACTTCAACTATTTCCAAGTGAACCAGAGCTCAGTGTCACTTGGACAACTGCCCTGTCCTTGAATTGAATTATTGTCCTCTGTAACCAGGAAGCCAATTATTGGTCAAATTGTGTATTCCCAGAGCTGAAGCCATTCTGGTAATTCCCCAAGGGGAAGTGGGGGGGTGTCAAAACAGAACCTTTTGAAAAATGCAAATGTTCTCTGTGGAATTTCTGGGGAGCCCTGGTATTTAGGGTCAGGATATCAGCATGACCTTTGACTGGGCTGCTATCATTTTCTTCTGGCTTCCTGTTCCTGGAAGCCTGCTTTCTCTAGATTGTTTTGATTAAGCCCAGTTTAGGGAACTAGATTCCCTGGAAGCATCCTCCACCATATTTGATGATAAATCTCATTCAATTTCCCATGTAAGGTGGCAAGCTTTATTGCTTAACAAACATTACATCTACTCCGCAGTAATTTATATCTGAATGGGTTTATTATAGGCGTTGTGTTTCATTCATTGTGCAGCTAATTCCATAGCATGCTGACTGAGTTCTGGATGGCCGTCGGGCCATTATCAGCTTCCAAGACAATTGAATCTTTCCCTTGCAGTTTCAAGAAAATGGTTTATGAATATGTAACACAAACTGTGTTAACAAGGCAAATATACTTCATTTCTTTTATGGCTGTGCCCAGGCCAGGGCATAGCAATGTGTCTCACTAAGAATAAGCTATGCCTTAATGTAAAAACAAGCTCCTTTCATAGCACTCTCCCAAGCCTGTATTGTCGTCACAGGAGCCATGTGCTCTTGTGCGGCTCTCTGTGAAATGAGCCCCAGTCGACCTCCTATGGATTCAATTATCTTCTCTACACGGATGGTACACTCTTCCCCCGACTTCCCCCAAGCCCACTTTCCTGGTGTGGTCCTACATGGCATTCTGATTACAAAACAGCTCCATTTGGGCGCCCTGCCGTCATGGTGGGAAGAGAATTGTTCATTTTCTGTGTGACTCATTCTCTCTATACAGTTCCTTGTGACCTTCATTCCACAGAGGAGCTCTTAAGAAAGGGTATCCAAGTCTGCACAGTGGCTTCCTACATTGAGTTCATATTCATCCACCCACTTATTTCCCTGACCACTGCACTACAGTGGTTGAATGACCACCAAATTTCCCCCACCTGCAATTTTAAGATGCTCCATCCAGATGCCCACTCACATCTCTTCCCTGTATCTTCCCTGTTGAACCCTTCAGGAAGGTACCTTTCCTAGGTCAACTCTGTATCTTCCAACTCCCATGGTACCATGGTTCCAGGAGCACCCTCTATATGTGTTATCTATATAAGGCTGCAGAGTTTTGTCTGTGGCTAGTGTGACTAGACAGCTGTATTCTGAAATCATGAACATACAGTCATTTCGAGGTATACAGCTTCACACATTTCGAGGTATACCAATCTGACCTAGCTTACCACCCTTTCACACAAAGTAAAATAATCCTCTCTTCTCCCGGTCAAGGACCTGGATTCTTAGCTGAGTATACAAAGGTTCTGCCTGACCCTGTGGATATTTTCCAAATGGATTTAAATGGCTTTTCCCTCAATCTGTGTACCGGGGTTGCTAGATTACTTCACTTCCCAAACCAGGCCAGGTTCCTTCTCTGTTTGGGGGTTCACGTAGAAACTACACATCACTTGGAATTTTCTTCCCACCATATTGCCTCAAAGTGCTAATATTCTTCTTCAAAGACACTTAGGGTGGCTTCTGGAAGCTGTGATGGCCCTCTCCACATCACTCCAAGCCCTTCCTTCTCCTCTTGAGTCATGCTTTACCATCAAATAGGAGATTTTCAGTTCTCTTGGTTGAAAATTTCTCCACTCTGTTACCTCCAAGAATTGCTTTAAAAATTACAAAAAGAAAAAAAAATGTTGTAGCTTACTGTCAGATACATGTACTCTCTTGTAGCTCTGGACGTCAGAAATACCTGTGTCTACAGGGTTGGATCCTCCTACAAGATAAAGGGACATTCTGTTTCTTGGCCCTTCCCAGCTTCAGCTCAGGGAGCACCTGCCTTTCTTGGTTCATGGCTCCTTCTTATCTGCTGAGCCTCTTTCATCATATAAGTAGCCCACAAGAATCTCCCAGCAAGCACTGTCCCACCCCCACATCATCATCATCTACAGATCCTTCCCTTTGCAAAGTCCTCTTGCTAAAGAAGATGGTACCACTTAGATATCTGAGGATTGGGATGTAGTCAACTTGGTGTGTGTGTGTGTGTGTGTGTGTGTGTGTGTGTGTGTGTGTGTGTATGTGTGTATTTGTGGAGTCATTATTTGGTCAACCCCATTTCTCAACTAACCTGGGCATCATCACTATCACTGGCCAGTATAATATCAGGCACACAATGTGGTGTGTGTGTGTGTGTGTGTGTGTGTGTGTGTGTGTGTGTGTGTGTAAACAAAACACAGATCCCTGAGTACTTATATAGACTCTATCTTTCAAATAATGTCTACTACCCCTATAACCCTTCTACAGCTAGCACCAACCATTCCTCCCTCTACATTAGAAATTGTCCATTGGTGGATCTTCCCTGGTGTCTGCTCATCTTCCTGCCCCATCACAAAGGCTCCTTCAGCTTCCTTCCTCCCCCAATGACCTATGGCTTCTTGTGCTGAGCTGAAAACCTCTTTGAGAGAGAAAACAGTTGCTTCCAGGATGGGCATCCAGGCAGAGCAGCACAACCACCTGGAAGACAGAACTCTTTTCAGTCTCTGAGCTGACTCAAAGCAGCATCATTGCCACACAGCCAGGGGAGACCAAGACTGGCAGAATGGGTTTTCAAAGTGGTCATAGTGATAGTTGCCAATCTGTAGTCTGAGCTCACACACACACACACACACACACACACACACACACACACACGGGTATTTCTGTAAAATCTATTTTTAAAGATTAGAACAGAAATCTCATGCCAGCAGCTGTTGCCTCAATCACTGAATTTTAAAGTATATGTTTTTCACCATAAATTGTGCATAATTTCAGAGTATTTTTGGAGCCATATTGGCATTAAAGGCACCTGACTGAGTGCCCAAATATTTCCAGCCCCTTTATATCAGATGGTGATCCTGAGCTCAGAGTGTGCGAGTTACTCCCAGGCTGATAACAAGCCAAGGCAAGACACCATGTTCTTGCAAACTCATTCTTTAAAATTGTGTTCTTTGGGCTGGAGACAAGGCTCAGGCATAAAGCTCAGGCCTTGCAGGACTGACAACCTGAGTGGGATCCCTGGAACCCAGGGTAGGAGAGGAGAACTAGCTCCGCAAAGCTGCCTTCTGGCCTTCATAGACACAAGACTGTGCCTTCACTTGCACACACACTCACACACACACACACACACACACACACACACACACACACACACACTCACAATAATGGCAACAATAACAAACAACCAAGTGCTTTTTAGAAATATGTTCATCACTGTAAATTTGGGCTTTAAATTTAACCAATCCAGATTACAAGCCTGGACCTGCTGGCTTTAGGTTTGGCAGTAGCTGTGAACTTCAATTGCCCCCTTCACTTTGTGTGTGAAAGAGAGCATGTGAGGGAGAGAATATTTGCATTCTCCCTCACTCTTTGCAGGATGACACGGGCCAGGGCTTCATTTCAGTTGTGTTGTTACCATTTCTATCTCTGTGCTTGAGCATTCTGGCCCTCTCTTCTCTTCTTTCTTCCAATGGTCTCCATTTCTCTGAAGCCTCATTCTGCTCTCAGCAGTTTGTTAAACCACTCACCCACACTCATCAAGGGAGCCACGAGTCAGAGCCTCTGAGAGCTCCTGGGGGTAGACGGATATAGCAAGCACAGGCAACATCACAGTGCCTAAAAGACCAGAGAAGTCAGGGAAGGGGCTGTAGAGGAGGGTCAGTCCCTGCTGCTCTTTCAGAGGACCCATGTGAGGTGAGTTACAAGCACCTAGCACCACAGCTCTAGGAAATCTGACACCCTCTTCTGGACTCTGAGGACACCAATGAGAACATGCATATACAAACACAGGTATACATGGATTAATACTAGGAAAAAAACTAAAGAAAAGTGCAGGGAAGTGAAGAGATAGTGGCATGTGGGAGAGCGTGGCAATTCCAGGGGTCACAGCAAAGCATCCTAGGAAGAATTCATGCCCAGACTGACTCCTGGGGAAGGTATAGAAGTACGCAGAGGAAACTGGACAGGCATTACCAAGCAGAGGGATAAGCATTTGAGAAAGGCAGCCTATAAGGAGCTAGGGAGGTTAACTAAGCCTTAATCCAGGCATGAAAGGTGAGACTTGACTGGGGACACAGAATATGGAGCAGGCATGCATTCAGACTGACAGATTGTCTTCTGAATCCAGGTCACTCTCATGCCTTGACCCACACTTGGCCTTGAGAATTTAGCAAGGGGAGAAATGGACCATCTATTGGGGCCTTATATTGTAGCAAAAGACTTGGACTGAGCACAGAGGAGCCTGTGGAGAGGAAAGTGTGGGGCCTCCAAACCACAGAACACAGCGAGGTGGAGATTTCTTGGAGTCACCCCGCTGGGCTGCCCTGGCGCTTTACAGCAGACTGCGGGATACAGCTCAGTGGGCCCTGACATCAGTGCTCACAGAGTCAGGAATGTGGGGTTTTCAATAAAAGTACAGGCAATGGGCCCAGAGGGAGCCCTGGCTCAAATGAGCTTTTATATTTTTATGTGGAACGTAATCACGTTTGGTCATGATGGAGGCGGCCCCGTTACTGCTATTAGAGTGTTTATGGTTCTGAGGGGGATAGGAGACTGTGGTGGTACGTGCTTGCAAGTAAAAGCAACAGGGTGTGCTGATGCTAGAAGCCACCTCAAATTTTAAGAACACGTGGCTTGGGATGATGGCACTGTATCTATGAGCACTGTGAGAGGGCCAGGTGTCCTTATGTCCAAAGAATGTCACTCTGGAAGGAGAGATGGGTCATAAAGTCACAGCCGCTTGTGCTAATTCCCACTCTCCCCGCATCATCTTCCAAACCCTCACAAAGTAATTTGCAGCCACTGGACCACTCAAGAAGCTCAGTGTCCCCAAAGCACACAGTCAGAGGTATAGTAATTTTTGATGTCTGGTCTGACAGGTGACCACAAAGTGGGTCATTTATTAGAAGCAAATTTATTTGTTCATACTTAAGGGAGGCCAGAAGTCTCAAGCCAAAATGTTGACAGGGTTGTTTCCTTCTGAGGGTGCTGTAAAAGCATCATCACCCAATTTCTGGGACTTTCTGGATGCCCTTGGTGTTCCTTGACTTGTAGACACATCTGTAAATGTTACCTCTAGCCTCACATGGTCTCTATCTTCAGTGTCCATGCATCCTATCCTCTTCTAAGGACACTAGCCAACAAGATAGGGCCCCATCTTGTGCATTAATATCTTATGCCAAGACCGTAACAGTGTCTACAAATACTGTCTTTGAAAATGAAAACATGTTTTGAGGCCCTAGAAAGATATGCTATAATATCTTCCTCTCACTGAGTGTGGCTGAAACACTAATCAGAAGCCACATAAAGGAGGAAGGATTCATTTCAGCTCATGGTTTCAAAGGGTCCAGTCTCTAGTTGCCTAGCCCTAAGAACTGGAGCATTAACATCAAGACAACCAGGATGTGTGAACAGGAAGTAGAGAGAAATACTAGAAGGAGCCAGAGCAGCATCTAGTCCCTAATTTATATTCATGCAATCCATTCTGTTCCCCCAAGGGACCCTGACTAAGATATCCATTTACATCAGGAGAAGCACAATGTGATAGATTCACAAAATAGAATTCTCTCAAAAAAAATAATAGCCAACCATAGAAATGGGTCTCATAAGCATAAGGTCAAGCAAAAGAAGCCAGTAAAATATCACACCTGGCCTGCATTTATCCAAAGCTCACCAGTACACAGAACTTGTAGGGTTAGAACTGTAGGCTTAGACTTTGGGTTAATGACTATCCTTTGCAAGGTGGGGAGTGACCAATAGGTATTGTGATTTAATAAGGATCAGGATAAACAATTAGGCTGAATAGATGTTTATTAAGGGAGAAATAACTCACAACATAGGCAGATGAACGTGGCAGGTTCCACCGGATCCTAAGCCTTCCAGCGTCCACCACCAAAAAAGAGCAGCCCCAACCCTTCCCAGCCTTTTCCCCCAGGTCACGTCCGGCCCTGTCTCCACCCCCAATGGGCACGGCCTATGCCACAGGCACAGACAAGGTGAATATCTCGCTACAAGTAGGTGTATGATAATGATGACGAGCCTAGGGTACTGGGCATTTTCTTTTTCTGGACCCATGTGTCAGGCATAAGCAGTTCATAGTGTGAAATACCTTAAGCTGCAGAGCTGGGATCTGTGATCTCCATAGGGATCATACTTCTGTAAATGCTCTTTCCGGATGGTACAGCACAGTGCCTGGCTCCTGGAACTTTCAAATCGCTGCAGTGTACAGAGGATGGCTTTGTTGACACTGGCCTCATGGAGTACCAGATGTACAGGGAAGGGGCCACCTAAAGAGCCCAGAAGAAAGTTCAGGGATATAGGATGGTCCTGAAAGGGCAGTGGCCTGTTTCACATTCAGAAACTCTCTGACCTTCATAAAGGCCAGCATCCATTCACAGCACCATCTATATTCCTCCTAAAAGCTGTGGGATGCCTTCATCATGACTTCTGTAGCTCCGCCTATCTCATCATTGCTTCAGCTTGCCTTCTGTAGTCTTTCCTTACAACCCACTGCTATCTAGCCACTCTGACTTTTCTAGATCAGTCTCCACAAGCTAAAATAGCTTCCTCCTAAATGCCTCTCCTTTGTGAGTCTGTAATCTTTATTATCTGGGAAATGTCTTGGATGTTGCTGGTTCTCTGGAATCTTTGGTTGTTTGTTTTGTTTCCTCTTTCAAGTCACCACTGCCCACCAGGCTGCCTCCATCAAGGACCAGGAAGTGCTCTCCACACACAGGGGAGGGCACCAATAACTAAAATCAAGGCCTGTTTAACTTTGCTAAGAGGTGAAAAATGTATTTGGCTCCTGAAGATATCTACTGAGCAAGGTTATTTTGCTTCAATTAATCTAGATCATTTTCTCATATTTATTTTTGTTTTTTTGACATAAGGTCTCATATAACCCACACCAGCCTCAAATTCACTATGCATCCAAGGATGACCTTGAACTCCTGCCTCTGCCTCTTAAGTACTGGGATTACAAGAGCGTACTAACATTCCAGTCTAAGCACAATGACTCTTACAATCCTAAACAATTCCAAGAAATGTTTTTTGTAGTCCCGGGGATTTATCCTATGGCATTAGAATGCTGGGCAAGTGCCTTAGCATAAATATATCAGATAACTTTTTGCTTGTTTGTTTTTACTTTGTACTTTGTAGGCAGGGACTCAGAAAGTTGACTAAGCTGTCCTTTAATTTATTGTGTAGGCTGAGCAATGCCTGAAATTTAGGATCCTCCTGCCTCAGTCTGTTTAGTAGCTGGGATGGCAATAGAAACATTGTTTTGGCAACAGTAAGATTTAAAACTATGGCCCAGAAATCTGAAATATATATACATATATATACATACATATATATATATATATATATATATATATATATATATCATATGGAGTCCAGTTTTCACAACTGGTAGTGTAGGGTCAGTGACAACTGAAAGGCCAATGCACAGCTAGGCAAAATACAGCAACCACTGACCATTCTCTCCAAATGCTGGAAGAGAACTGTTTGGTTGCCTGATATAGTACAGGCCAAAGCGCTCTCTCTCTCTCTCTCTCTCTCTCTCTCTCTCTCTCTCTCTCTCTCTCTCTCTCTCTCTGTGTGTGTGTGTGTGTGTGTGTGTGTGTGTGTGTGTGTGTGTGTGTGTGTGCGCGCGCACGCAAGCACCTGTGTGTCTTTGTGTGTATCTGTGTGTGTAGCTGCATATGTGTTATGTGTATCTTTGGGTACATTTTTAGAACTAGGATTATGAGAGCTACCATGCCCTGGCTTTTTCACATAAGCTCAGAGAGTCAAACTCAGGTTCCCAAGCTGGTGTTGCAAGCATTTTACCAACTGAGCCATCTCCCTAGCTCAAAACCTGTTTTTTGAAATATGAAGGACATCAACATTTTAGAATTGGTAACAAGTGTTGCACTTCTTAGTAGACGATGGTCTGCCATGCTGTCCTTTGAAAAAGAAAGAGAAGCTGTTTATCACTGGTGTCACACTTTGGAATGGCGAGGCCTTGCCTGGAATATTCAGGCCTCAGTGCTGTTGGCCCTCCAGTCACAAAGAGAAATGTGTCTATGCACAACTCAGTTTTATTGAGACAAACCAGCCATCATAAAGTTAAATCCTGTCTTGAGTTAAATACAGCATTTTCAGAGTATCGTGTTCTTCACTTCGTTAGCCTTGCATGAGAGCCCACAGCCCCATTATAAAGCCCATTGCAAAAATCTTAAGAAAGAGCAGTGAAGCTACTTTAACATCTGACATTAATTTACAACCCACCTGGAGCCAGGGTGTCCACACAAGGTGCTAGGCTGGAAAACGCTTCTTTATGGAGACCTGAGCCCTCACTGCTGGCAGCGGCCCCCTTTAATTCTGTCTCAGCAGCTTGGCCTAACCCTGTTATAGAAAGAGTAACCGTAAATCTGCATGAAGTTTCTGATGATTAGTTTTGCTTGGAATTGGGCCAATGAGCCAGACTTTTTGCCAATTCCATATGTACATGTAAGTTCTTTCAAGAAAGAATTCAATAATCCTCCCACTAGGCTGGGGATAAGGCGTTGGGGGACCTCGTGGAGGAGACAGCTTCCCTGACTTTGGTGCTATGTTTAAAAGGTGTGTAAGAAGTCCATGGTGTTCATTTTAATAAACAACCTAATAAAAAACACTATAAACAAACTGTGTCATTTTAACTCATTGTGGCACTGATGGCCACAGATTATGAAAATTTTAGGCAGATAACGAAACTGAGAGTTAGATTTTGTAAGTCATTTGCCTGAGCCTGTGAAAATTAGTAAGACATTAAGCTGGGATTTAACCCCATCCTGTCTAGTTGCAAGCACCGTTCTGTGTTTCATGAAGGAGCAGCAAGCAGGAGAGTATGACTTCAGGCCCCACTATCCATTGCTGCCTTTCCCACCTAGTCACTGACAATGGATAATCCAGCTGCCTGACTTCCTTCTCCCTGACAGTGCTGATGAAGGTCAGTTTGAGGAGGATGCCAGTCAGCTTGTGAGAACAAACATGAATACTGGAGTTTGGATTCCTAGCATCTACATATCAGCAGGGCAGACTTCTATGACTATTCTGTTGTAAGACTAGCTGGGGTAGGCTGGCTAGCTAGAATAGTGAAATGAGTTAGTGGTGGCTTCAGCAGGAAACCCTGCCCCAGTGAATAAATCTAGGAGTGACCTGGCCTCTGTCCAAATGTGCTTGTCACACACATACACACACACACACATTCTGATGATACCCAAGGCAGAGTAACAGTTAACTCAGAGAGGAGAAGAGGAAGGATTAGAAATAATAGAATAAGGGGTAAAAGTGCTTCCTGTAGTTTTTGAAATGAAAGGGGAAACAGAAGTGTGAGCTCTCAGAACTCTGGCTCTAGACAAGATTGTAAAGCAAATTTAATTAATAGCTATGTTGTCTTGACCTGAAGTATTGCTCTGTGTGGGGCTGTAACAACCACAGTCGCACAGAAGCAGAAAGGAAGCTGCCTGCTGAAGTGCATGGGGCAAGGATTGGGAGTCAAGCCACATGGGGCTATGCTCCTTCTTGTCTCTTACTCAATGTCTGTCACTGAAAGTGTTGACTCTGCTCGTTTCTTCTCAACTCCCTGCCCTAAAGAAGGACGCCATCCTGTTCCAGTGTCTGAAGAAGACAGAAGTTTCTGAAAGACAATACCCATATTTTAAATCCACCCCTCCCCCCTGCACATGCCTGAGTGCTTCACCCTACCTGGTATCCTGACATGTGATCTCCTCACCTGGCTACCAGGTATGGGAGTCAGAAGCCAGCTCAATGGGTCACATGATCTCCTCACCTGACTCTGCCGTGCCCAAGTGTAGGAATGGGGAGTCAGAAGCCATCCTGCTGGCCAGGTGAATGGTGGCCTTCCAGAAGGAAGAGAGCTAGGCTTCCTCTGGAACTGCTTGATTGGGGAGTATTTGAGATCCACCTGGCAGCTATGGGACCTCAGGGCAAGAATCACTCAGCAGTTGTGCATGTGTGAGGGTGTGAGAAAGTATGGGTGTACACATGTGCTGGAGGTGATCCCTCACTCTGGTCCAAAGCACATTTTGAATCCTTTCAATCATGGGATCTTAAAGAATTTAACAGCAGGTGGATTTGAACCCCCACCAACCTAAGCAGAGAGAAGCATATGACCCCTGGCAGGTTTACACTCAGCAATGACCCATCTTTGAGTGGTCTTTAGAAACTTTTGGAGACCATCTGTCACCACTTTAAAGAGACTAAGTACCAAAGGGGTTAGATGACTTCTCTTCTGGCAATAGATCCAGGTAGGGGTTCTGCACTCAGCATTCAGCCATGCTCTGCCCTCCATTTTCAGAAGATTGGCCTATATCTACATATTTTGGTTGCCACAGCTAAGGAAGAAGAGAGGTTGTGCTATCAGTATCTGACAAGAGTGACTAGAAATTCCACAGGGCATCCTACAATATGCTCACCCCAAAGAATGACCCAGACCAGTATGTGCAGGGCAGCTAGGTTGGAAAACCCTAGATCAAAATTGGCATATGACATGTGCAAAATCACATTCACTTCTCAAAACCATCCTGAGCTTATGGCAACCTGGAAAGTGTCCTAATGTCCCTTCTTCTTGGTCATTTTTCTTCCCCACTCTCTTCAGTGGACGCCTCAGGAGCCCATGTGTGACTCTCTAGTTTATCTGATTGAGGCTCGGCCTCTTGATTTCTAACGTGAAGTGATTAACAGTCATATTTACAGATTTTAGATGTCATAATTTCAGATTGAGTTGCGTGGTTGAGAGAGGAACCAAAACATCTAAGAAAAGCCCTAAAAAAATGAAAGGAGAAGCTAATAGAAAGTATGTGTGTGTGTGTGTGTGTGTGTGTGTGTGTGTGTGTGTGTGTTTAAAGATGTGTTAGGAGTTTAAATGAACTGCAAGCTAAAATAAACTAGCTTGAGCACCCAACACAAATGGAAACTGTGGGTTGAAGTTGGTTGGGGTACACTGTGGTTGTAGGTAAATACACTGAATGCTAATGGTTTTATAATAGTCTTATTAATTCACCCTTCGTAGTTAATGTTTAAGATAAACTCTGTGTCTTTAGAGTAATTTATGCGTTCCACTTTTAGAGAATTCCAGCGGAATGAATATGAATATAATCATTTTACACAAATGTTCTCCAAGGAGGGAGCAGAAAGCATGAACCAGGCAGACTCCCCACCGCTTAATTCATAATGGATCAGCCGATTCATTCCTTATTAATTTAATGGAGTACAAGTAAGCATCGTAACAGCTTGAGTTGAGGAGTGTTTCACAAATGGGGCTTTTTGTCTGTAATCGCTTAATCCTGCAGGCTAGGCCTCATAAATTGAATAAAAGAGGGAACTGGGTTTTAATTAAGTCCAAGGAATGAGGCTGCGTCAAAGACACAACCACCCCTGACAAACACAAGGGGGTGAAGTGTGTTTGGTTAATACCCCCTGCTAGCCATATCCTGGCCCAGGGAACCCCTGGCCAGAACCCTTTGATGTCAGGCTGGAAGGGAAATCCTTTCCCCTTCATGAGCTGGCTGCATAGGGAGCAGAAAGAGAAGGGAACAGATTACTGTGAGCTCTTGCCAGCCCAGACCTCCCCACTGGGCTGAGGCTCAAGCTAAAAGGGCATCGACTGCCTCTTGCCTTGTGTCTGTACACATCTGGCTGGGAAGCACACACTGCTGATGAGTCACATTGTCCACTGAGAAGAATTCTTTTCAAGGAAGTTGTGCACCCTATGGGGAACAGTCTGATGTCCAGCAAAACAGACTCAGTTCAACCCTTGGGTACATGTTATAACAGTTATGGGTTTTGGAATAGAATAGGGATGATGTTACCCAGGTAACCATAACGATGGAGTGAGACCGTATGCTAAGGCACTTTGCCAGATAATGAGGGAATCTGTCCAGTGAGATGGCTTAGCTAGTAAGGGTGCTTGCTGTCACGCCTAACAATTTCACTTTGTGCTCCCAAACCCCACATGAGAGCGGGAAAGAACTGATTCCTGAAAGCTATCCTGACCTCCACATGCATCCATATAGACACATACTAAATAAATGTAAAAGGGTAATGGTGACTCAGCAAAGATTTCCAATAGAGCAGTAGCCATTGTAGCAGTGGCCTGTTAATGAAACAGATATGTTCTTTAATGCAGAGTGAAAATAGGTGATGACACAAAACTCTTCCCCATGCTCCAAAATGACCCTGCTCATCAAAGCCTTCAGAAAGTTATTCTGTACTTCTAGAAGTTTCCTCTAGTGGGCCCTGGGGAAACTTGTGTCAACTTTATAAGCATATGTCACAATCTCTGGACCCTATGGATGTTGTTGCTTTTTATGGCAGGGGGCACTTTGCAAATGCGATCAAGGCTGTAGAGATAAGAACATTAGCTTAGATTGGCAAGGGAGGCAGAAGAGCTGCAGTCTGAGGTCTCCAGCCACGAGGCCACCATCATTGGCCTTAAAGAGGCCAGAAGAGGCTCTGAGCTAAGAAATGCAAACTGCCTCTAGAAACAGGAAAAAGTCAAGGAAATGGAAGGTCACAAAAGAGACACAGGCCAGATGACACCTTGGGTTTCAGAAGGTGAGACTTGCATTGGGCTCTGGAACCCCAGAATGGTTAAGAGTGTGCTTCTGAGAATGTTACAGCAGCAACTAGTAACTGATACAGTAACTGGTCCCAGTCCCTGGGGGCTCTTCATCCTGTATCATCTCAAATAAGGTGTTCTGCCTGATTAATTCAGCCCTGTTCTTTCTGCTAAAGTACTAAATGTGACTCCTTAGCTGTCTCCACTGGACTCATGGACCTGTCTGTGACAAGAACAAAGACTAGTATCTCTCTTTGTCCAGAACACAGTCCAACATACATGTAGGACATGCTATTGATAGGAGAGTCAGGTTAAGCCATCAACTTGCTGGAACTGGGTGTTCCTTGAAGAACCATCATAATAGAAAAGGCTCAGCTTTCAGGGAAGAGAGAAACAGTGATGCTTGTCTCTTTAAAGTTACAGAATGATTTGTATGGACCATGTCTTCCCTGCCATTTGTCTCCAATTCTCACATCAGTATCCCTGAATAAGTATTTTAAACACCACTGTGTCAGTGAGCAGGTGCTGTGCTGAGATTCACACAAACTTGTGTTTATGTTTCTGAAACTCCTCATCATTCCATCATGCAGAAAATGAGGCTAGATCCTGGCTTTGTGCATAGCTATTGCCTAACTACTTTATATAAGGATGACAATCACCTTAATATTTTAGGGGGAAAAACCTTAAAAATGAAAACGTTATTTAAAATTCCTCCAAACAAAGATAACACCCCCACTCTCTTCTACTCTTCTTTTTTTGTTTCTCTCCCCCAACTGATATTATTAACATGGTACTCAGCTATGATTCCATTCAAGATTAGGATTAAAGGTTGGCCAGCTCCTGATGTCTAGCAGCCTAGCAGGAAAGATATGTCCATACAACACATGGCAGTGCCAGATATCAAGAACAGGTCCCCTATTCCAGAGTGCAGAAGGGGCCAGGATAGACAAACTTCTGCAAGAAATGGCAGATGAAGGGGTTGGGTGAATCAGGGGATGAAAAGACACCAAGGTCCCATGAACAGAAAAATAGTGTCATGGGAGGAGAGGCAGATGTGACTCATTAAGAACTATTGAAGGTTAGTGTGGCTGTGGATTTGCATTTGTTGTCATCGTTCTTTGTTTTTGTCATTTTGATAGTTTCTATTAATTTTTAATACACATACCAAATAATTAATTATGAATTTAAATATATACATTCTTTTTCCTTTGCTTGTATTTATCACTCTTAGTCCTGCTTACACCTCCCAAAGTTCCCCCCTTCCTTCAAATGGTACTACTTCAACTTTTATGTCACAGATAGATTGATAGATAGATGATAGACAGATATATTCACGCATACATATATGTCTATATACACACATGCATTTGAATATAGATTTTGCATGTGAAATAAAGCATGTGATATATGACCACTGTTCTCTTGTTTCCCCTTTCTTCCTTCCCTTTTCAGACCTTTCTCCTTCTTACATGTTCTCCTATTTTCCTGTCATATGTATTTATGACATTTATTTATTTAAATCTAGAATCCAAATAAGAAAAAAATGACATTTGTCTTTCTACTCTTGGCTTACTTTGTTTAACATTATGAAGTCTAGTTCCATTCATTTCCCTAAAGGACACCATTTCCATCTTTAGAGCTAGATAAGACTTCCTTACTTATGACTAACACATTCTAACCATCCATCCACCTGAAGATGGGCATCCAGGCAGATTCCCCATCTTGGTTGTCATGAGTAATGCTGCACAAGCTTGAATATGCAGGTACCTCTATGGAATGCTTAGACTCCACAGTGTGCTTGTTTCATTCATCTCTCTCTCTCTCTTTCCCTCTCTCTCTCTCTCTTTCCCTCTCTCTCTCTCTCTCTCTCTCTCTCTCTCTCTCTCTCTCTCTCTCTCTCTCTCTCTCTCTCTCTCTCTCTCTCTCTCTCTCTCTCTGTGTGTGTGTGTGTGTGTGTTTCTGAGCCCCAGTCTCATGTCTTTTAATGTACAGGTATCCAGTCTTATTCCAAACAATGTTGTTGAATGTGACAAGCCATTGTAGGTTTCCCTCTCTATTTTGGGCACCTTCTTTTGGTCTGGTTCCATCCTCATCCTTCTGTCACCTCAATTCATTCCATCCTCACCCTGACCCTTCTGGGAGGATTCTGTTACTGCCTCTATTTTGCAGATGATGCAAATGACTCACTAAGTAAGGATCCAGAAGGGCAGAAATCAGATCTTAAACAAACTCAAGACAGTCAGCTTCAGAGTCCCCAGGCTCTGTGCCTATCACAGAAGACATCAGTATACAGTAAGCATCTCTTCATTATGTGAGATGTGAGATGAAAGGTATCTCTTCAGTTGTCCACATGGGCTTCACTGTGCCCCTTGCACTCTTGGCCAATCAGAAATTAGCAACAACAAACATTCATTAGACATGTTAGTTGCCAGACACAATATTTTGCATAGAATTGCCCAACTTCATCCTGACATCATCATTATGATGGTCTCCATCTGATCAATAGGGAAATGGGTTCAACAGTCTGAGTTGTTCTTAGCTCACATACCTAAAAAATGTAGACATTTTTATAGGAACCAGACTGAAGAATAGAGTCAGGCATTGGAAGATGCACAGGGCATCAGATACAAATGGGATATGAAGGTAGAACATCAATAGTGCAGACACGAAGACTAAGGATCAAAGAGAATTCATTGCACCCAATACTGAGCCACAATGCTCCAAATCCTGACAGATTATAAAGATCTATTCTCCCAATCAATCTAGCAGATAACTGAGACAGTTACACCTACAATTAGTGCATCACACCAAGCCTCTCCCACCATGTGTCACTGCAGAATTTTCAAAGATAGGAATGTGCCCACAGATGCATGTTCTCAAAGATATGTGACTTCCCTGGGAGCCAGTACACTTGTCTGACAGCCCTACACATAGGGTTGAACAGCCTCTTCTGCATGTGCTATTGACAGGCACCCAGTGTATCTCTTCTGCAAATGTCCTCATGTATTCTAACAGTTCTTTCATGTCCTGTATAGGTTTCTATTCCTCTGGAAGAGGAGTGAGTTCATAGATAGGACCAGAATGACTTTGGACTCTAGGAGCTGTGCTCTGGAATTTACACCTTTGCATCTTTGCTTACCAGTATAATTTCTTTTGGGAATCTGTGTAAAACTTCGTGGTTGTTTTTAGAAAATGACCATTTTGCATGTAAGCTTACTTCAAAGGACTCACATGTTCTGAGTCTTGAGGCACTCAGCAGGGCTATAGAATACTGAGGCATTATCAACAGATATATATATTAAACAGACCTTGAACCCCCTTCCCATGTCACAGTACAGTCTTCTTTATCACCATAAGACAGTATCTATCTTTTAAAAATTATCTTTATTTTTAGTTATGTGTGTATGTATGAATGTATGTGTCTGCATGGGGTAGTGAGTAATTTCTGTGCATGTGAGTGTGATGCCTCAGAGGTCAGAAAAGGGAGTCAGATTCCTTAGAACTGGAGCTACAGGCAGTTGTCAGCCAATATGTGGGTTCTGAGAAACGAATTCATATAATGAGTCCTTCTGTGTCCTGCCAGCCCACTCCCAAATAATGGCATGGATGCTTTCATATTAATATGAAAGCTTGGCCTTAGCTTAGGCTTTTTTTCTAACTAGTTCTTATGATGTAAATTGACCCATTTCTATTAATCTGCATGTGGTCTGTGGCTTTTACCTCTCCTTGGGCATGTCCTGATTCCTCTGTATTCAACTGGTAACTTCTCCTTTCTTTTTCTCAATGGTCTCTCTGTCCAGAAGTCCCACCTATACCTCACCTCCTGCTTAGCTATTGGCCATTTAGTTCTACATTAAACCAATCACAGTAATATATCTTTACACAGTGTAATCAAATATCTCCCAACAAACCCAAATCTTCTGCATGAGCAGCATTCTGCAATTAACCCCCAAGTCATCTCTCCAGGACCATGAGTGGGATATCCTTAACCCACTAACATATCCCCAAAGCATCATGGTTGCATAAGAAATATAGTGAGGGATGATGGTGCAGAAGGGGGTTTTACTGAGTACTTTTTATGTGCCCTTTGCACCAATAAACTTCAAGCTCCTCACATATAAATAAGGATAAAGAATTTATAGGATTAAAAAATACTGAAGATAGTGACCCTGAAAGAAAAATCTCTGAGCAATTACTGAACCACCTGCTAGCCAGCCATTGTATTAATCATTTTCTATGTAGCCCCTTTTCTAACACATACAGCACCCCTAAAGAATGGGTCTCCTCACCATTTTTAAGGTGAGGAGACCGTGCAACAATAAAAGGCAATTGCCTGGGGAGAAAGAGACACAGCAGAGTTCACAGACATGACTTTGGTTCTTTAGTGGCTCATTTTCTAGAGTGTGAGCATTTGTCACCCATGGTCTTTACTTCAATCCAAGGCATGGCTCCTTTGGATAATAAAATACAGAGAGGAGTATTCTCTTCCCACTCTAAGGCCATACTAACAATGCAGACTGAAAGTTCATCTAACTAGCCTAGGGAAGGCTTCCCGAGGAGGAACCAGAGTCACAGGAATACAGGCACTCAACAGCAATGATGCTTTTGTTTCTTCCAGCAGGAAGAAACAGACATACAGATGCTCTTGTTCCATTTAGGAACCTAGAGGCTGATTTTAAGGCAGTGAAGCCCTGCTTGGAGGAAAAGAAAGTATATTCTGAGAAGTCCATTGCACAGGCAGCTTGAAGAGATGTCAACAGGGTACCCTAACAGCGTTCAGATGGGACTATTCCTGTGTATACCTCCTACCATTGTGAGAGGTCTACAAAGGTTTCTCATAGACAGTGATAACTCTAGGGAATATAGACAGATTGGTGGGCTGAAAGATAGCATCTATAGGAATGAACAGTGCTCAGGTACCTTTAACAAAACCCACTTTCTTAATTGCAGATCCTTTTGTCCTTACTCTGACCTCCACGAAAAAAAAAAAAAAAACTAAAATAAAAATACTATGTGCAAACAAACAAACAAACCACCAAAAATTAAAGACAAGAAAAAGGAATGATTTTCTTTCCAGGCACCAAACACAAACTTTTGAACAAATTATAAAGGCCTTGAAATAAATTAAGCAAAAGATGAGGAGAATGAGAACATGCTCCAGAAATGTACACAGTCTCTTTAATATCTCTGGTTTCTTTAACCATAAAATTATAGCACAATGCATGAAAAGATAGCAGTGTTATTCTTTATCACAATACCCAGCCAAATTTAACTCCTCTCAAGTGTTATTATAAAAAATAGAATTTACTGCAATGGACTCCTCTTCAATACCACTCCTTCCCTGTTTAATGAAATGTCATTATTCTAATACAAACTCCTCTTTTTTCACAGCCTGTTTTCCCCCACCAAACCACTATATTTCATTTCCTGCAGTTACATGATATTATTGCTTTTTTCCACAACTATTGATTTAGGTGGGTATAGTTATTACAATGCAAGATAAAACAGCTCCCCCCATTCTACCTTGTACCATTGTGCATTAGCTTAATTTGTTTCAAATCTGCATTTGATTTGGCAAGGAAACCATTTATCTTTATGAAGAAAGCCCTCATAAAGTAAGAGAGTTTAGGAGCTTGCTGCTTTAAAAATTTAATAGCCTTGTGTCTTACACACTAGAAAAATGAATTAAACCTTCAAATAGTATATGTCTCAATGTAACCCTTTTGCATCCTATACTATGTTTAATTTATTACATTCTGGGGGAAGGAAAGGAATTAGAGGACAGAGCTTGGTTGTGGCTTGCCTGTGCACTCTGTGAATAAAGTCAGGGTCGAACACTAGTGGGTGCCTAGGTCCTCTGCAAATCCTTGCACAGTTCAGAGCTCTGTCCCACATTTTCATAGCTGTGGGTACAAAGAACCACAGTCCCTGAACTAGCCCATGCCCCAATCCTCAGAACTTAAGAATATGTGTCACCATGTAACAAAAAGCCTTGCAAGTGTGAACAAATCAATGGGCTAGTCACATGGTTAGCCATGTGAACCGGGGAGAGCTGTAGAGATGATTTAGATGCCAAAGCATTTTCTATGAAAGCATCAAGACCTGGGTTTGATCATTCAGAACCACATAAAGCAATTGAGAATGATACCAAGGACTTATAATCATAGTGCTGAGGAGGCAGAGACAGGAGGATCCCTGATAATCACTGGCTAGCTGGTCTGGCTGCAGCTTCAGTGAGATAACCTGTCTTAAAATGTAAGATGGAGAGTAATTGAGAAATATTCTTCATACCAATCTCTGGTCTCCACATGCACATCCACACATGACTATTCATATCTTTGCGTCTGCATGCATGCTGTCATGCAAACACACACACACACACACACACACACACACACACACACACACACACACACACACTGCATCAATGAGGCAGAAGAATTTCAGAGATTCATATGAGAAAGCCAGACACAACATTTTTGGTTTTAGAGATGGAGGGAGTAATTTCATGCTATGGGATGGGAGAGGCTTTTAGAAGTCTTGAAATACAGAGCAATGAGATCTGTCCTAGAATCTCCAGAAAAGAAAACAATCTGTGTTATGTACTACTTTGGAGCACAGTGAGATCCACTTCAGACCTCTGTCTTAGAGAGCTACAGAGTAATTTATGATGTTCAATTTTATTCCATATTCAGTGTATCTAATGTTATGCCAATACCATGATGCTTTTATTACTGTAGTTCTCTAATACAGCTAGAGATCTGGGATGGTGATACCTTCACTGGTTCTTTTATTAATCAAGATTGTTTTAGCTATTCTGTTTTTGTTTGTTTGTCTGTTTGTTTTGTGTGTGTGTGCATATATTTACAAATGAAAACAAAGATTAATTTTTCAATTTCTCAGAAAAACTGTGTTGAAAATTCTATGAGGATTGCATTGAATCTATAGACTGATTTGGTACAATGGCCCTTTTTCACAATATAGATCTTACTGATTCATGAGCATGGGAGATATTTCTATCTTCTGGTATCTTCTTTTATTTCTTTCTTCAGTGTCTTAATATAAGTGTGGTGGTACCTCAGGAATCTAGGGATCAAACTGCCTCAGGACCCAGCTACCACTTGCGGGCATATACCCAAACAACTCTACATCCTACTACAGAGATATTTTCTCATCCATTTTCATTGCAGCTCTATTCATAATAGCTAGAAATTGAAAATAGTCTAGATATCCATCAGCTGATGAATGGGTAGTAAAAATGTGCCACACTTGCACAATGGAATATTATTCAGCTGTTAAGGAAAACATAAAGTCATAAAATTTGCAAGTAAATCAATAGATTAACGCCTTACTCGGTTATAATCAGAGAACTTTCCTCTTGCGGTAGATGGGAACTAACATAGAGACCCACACCTGGATAATATACAGAGTCAGAGAACTTGGAACCCAAATCAGATGTCTTCATCAAACCCTGTCCCTCATTGCTAAGAGATCTATGCAGAAGAAGAGGTGAGGAGATTGGAAGAGCCAGAGCTGATGATTGACTCAAGGAAAAAGTATGTTCCAGAGCTGATGCACATATGAATTCACAGAGACTGTGGCAGCATAAACAAAATCTGCAGAGGTCAAAGCCAGATAGGGTCCCAGCACTGAGAGGGAAAAGTAGACACTCGCCACTAACCAAGACGCTAATTGCAATTAATTCCTCCTATCCAGGAGTAGTTGACCAATACAAAAGAAGCTCCATGTTTTGTTTTGTCTTTTAATGGGCTTTTCTTTCCTTTTATTTTCTTCTTATTATTTTTGTTTTATTGACCTTTTACTGGCTTGTTTTGATTTTTTGTGGGCTTTGTTTGTGTTTCTTGTTTGTTTTCTTGAAAGAGAGAGAGGATACAAAGTTAAATGATTAGGGATGTGGGAGAGAATCTAGAAGAAGTTGAGGGAGTGGGGGAAACATGATCAAAATATATTACATGAAAACATTTTGATTAAAAATATGATGTGTTCAGCTAACACATACTGGATCCTCACTCTGAAATCTTGTTTATTTGTTTTTCATATACGAAAGCAAAAATACATTTTTTTTATTTTTCCCCTTTTTTTATTTAAATTTAAAACAAGGTTGTTTTAATCAATCCCAGTTCCTTCACTCTCCCATCCTCCCCTATTACCCCAACCAAACCCCAGCCCATTCCATTTCTGCTCCCCAGGGAGGGTGAGGCCTTTCAAAGTTTGTCATATCATTTAGGGAAGGGCCTAGGCCCTCCCTTATGTATCTAGGCTGAGAAAGTATCCCTATATGTGGGATGGGCTCCCAAAGTCCATTCATATACTAGGGATAAATACTAATTCATTACTAGAGGCCCCATAGATTGCCCAATCCTCCTAACTAATATCCACATTCAGGGGGCTGGGTCAGTTGTATGCTGGTTTCCCAACTATCAGACTTGGTGCATGAGCTCCCCCTTACTCAGGTCAGCTGTTTCTGTGGGTTTCTCCAGCCTGGTCTTGACCCCTTTGCTCATCACTCATCCCTGTCTGCAACTGGATTCCAGGTGTTTGGCTAGTGTTTAGCTGTGGGTGTCTGCTTCTGCTTCCATCAACTACTAGATGAAGGTTCTAGGATGGTATATAAGTTAGTCATCAATCTCATTATCAGGGAAGGGTATTAAAGGTAGCCTCTTCACTTTTTCTTAGATTGTTAGTTGGGTTTATCTTTGTTGATCTCTGGGCATTTCCCTAGAGCCAGATTTCTCCTTAAATCTACAATGGCTCCCTCTATTATGGTATCTTTTTTCTTGTTCTCCTCTATTCTTTCCTTGTCTCAAACTTCCTGTTCCCTCATGCCCACCTCTCTCCCTCCTCTTCTCCCCTTCTTTTTCTCCTAACTCCCTCTCCCTCCCATCCATGCTCCCAATTTCCTCGGGAGATCTTGTCCATCTTCACTTCTCCAGGGAACCACGAATGTCTCTCTTAGGGTCCTTCTTGTTTCCTAGCTTTTTTGGTGGTGTGAATTGTAGGCTGGTAATCCTTTGCTCTATGTCTAAAATCCAAATATGAGTGAGTACATACCATGTTTGTCTTTTTGTGACTAGGTTACCTCACTCAGGCTGGTTTCTTCTAGTTCTAGCCATTTCCCTGTGAATTTCAGGATTCCATTGTGTTTTTCTGCTCAGTAGTAAGTACTTCATTGTGTAAATGTACCACATTTTCTCCATTCATTATTCAGTTAAGGGGCATCTAGGTTGCTTCCAGGTTCTGACTATTACAAATAATGCTGCTATGAACATAGTTGAACAGATGTCTCTGTTGTATGAATCTGCATCTTTTGGGTATATGCCTATGAGTGGAATTAGTGGATCCTGAGGTAGACTAATTCCCATTCTCCCGAGGAACCACCATACTGATTTCCAAAGTGGCTGTACTCTGAAATCTTAGTTTGACTGGTACTACTCAAATGGTCCTTCCTACTCATCCAATCTGACTACTTAGCCCTGCAAGATCACATCATTTTTTATTTTCACTTAGTGTTCTTTTTCCACTTATCTTTGAATTCCGATTTAGTTGGCTTCCTTTTGCTTCATGAAAAAAGTAAGACACAAGTGCTCTTACTGTTCTCACATGAATGACTCTTAAGAGCACCTGACACCAGGGTTTCAGTGGGCAGTTCTTACCTCCCAGGGTTTGCAAATCCACTTTGGGTAAATGGAATGACATGTAGTCTCTCACCATGAGAAAAGGTGCTATGAACTAAATTTACCCTGGATTTATACAGATCAGGGTATGAGTGTTACCATCCTCCATGAGTGGATAATAGCTACTCTATCTATAACAGTCTCAGAAGCCTTCTAAACAAAATCCTGTAGGCAATTGTTACTAATTAACTGTGTAAGCAACACTATCAGATGAAAAAACCACTGAGTAGCATTTTAGAAGAAACTAAGTACATTAAATTTTTGGGGCCTATAGTGACAAAAACAACACAAATAATTGATTGATGAGTTAATGTTAGCTGCTGGGCACTGTCCTGAGATATGATATCCAACATTTTCCAATCTTCACATAGGCCTTGCAAAATGGAAGCTAGTTTTATTCCATTGCTACAGATGGGGAAACAGATATGGAACAATTAATTTTTCTCAGCCACATGTGGTGGCACAGGCCTTTAATCCCAGCACTCAGGAGACAGAGGCAGGTGAATCTCTGAATATGAGGTCAGCCTGGTCTACAAAGCAAGTTCTGGTGCAGCCAGGACTACACAATGAAAAAGAGAACATTTCCCAACTCAAACAACTAATAAATTGCAAAATAAATCATTGAAATGAGCACTTTAATTCTGGATATCTCACAGTTATATATTCCATATATATCTACATATGCCTCTACATACATGTGACATATATACACACATAGCTGTATGAATACATATATGTAGTTGCATATCTGCACAAGCATATAAATATATTTGATAATATATTCCATATACACATATGCACACATATACATATGTATATCCGTGTATTATGCATATGTGTATATATTACTTATATATGCATATATACTATATAGTATATTCCATAACATATATTTTACATATTTATATGGTCAGCTTAGGATATGGAGCATGAGAACTTTTCTTTCTTTGAATATGTGATTCGAAGCATTGCCAAATATAAAGAATTTAGGTCTGTTCTTCAAGCCTTTGGGGACACTGAGACAAACACCACAGTTCTATTGCCCTATGATGTAAGCTCAAATTCAGATCACGTTATTGAATGCCCTTGGTTTGTTCCATTTTCCTCAATTACCTGCAACCCGAATTCAACCAGAAAAACCTGTCTGCTCAGCACTGATAATTCAAAGACCAGTAACATCTAACTTTTAAGAAGTTTATAGTATGATGAAAGAGAGGCCCAAATGTCCCCTTGTGGTTGAAGCCAGGAGAGGGTTCAAGATGATCTTTTGTCAACCTTGAAAAAGACAGAAAAGGCATGAACCAGGGAATGTAGATGTTTTCTAGAAACTAGAGGGACAAAAAATTGACTCTCCCTCAAGTCTTTAGAAAAAGCTGAACCGTGGCATTGTCTTGATTTTTAGGACATCTTATCTACCAAACTATTAGATAAGAAAGTTATGTTGTTTTTAAATCCATGTGGCTCATGGTAATTTATTGGAAGGGTATGGAGAAAAGAACATAATCCTATTTGTTGAGTCATCTGTGGTGTGATTTACATGTTTTTATTAAAAAGGAAATACTAAGTACATAGGATGCTCTGGGAGTTGGGCCAGGCTCCAAGTGCAATGAAAGTCAGATAACTCCCTTCTCTGCTGGTAGAGAACCTATCCCAGTTGGTCTTGTAATAAATGAGAGAGCTCCCAATAAGCTTGGTGTGGCATATCAGTTCTAGCTCTAAGCAAACAAAGGCTGTAGCAGTAAGGTAACTTCTGCTAAGGCTTTTGAGCTATACATGACCCACCCAGGATCCAGATCTTTCTGCCTCCAATAAGCCAACTGCATTTCACTACAGTCTCATTTCTTCAGGCACAATACACACTCCATGTCTGGAATCCCTCATGCTTCCTTCTGAATTCTGCCACCTCCCTCTTCTCCTCGGAAAGGATGGTAGCCATTTCTAACTCTGCTTTGAACCCTGGCACCGAGTGAGTCCCCCTACCAAGGTCCATATATGTGTATTTTGCTATAGGGAGACCCAAATAACTTGAATCAAACCCATCCCCCATAATCAATATCCCTGTTTTCCAAATGCAGTTGGTTTTAGGAGCATGAAAGCACAAAATTAAAACAAACAAAAACAAACAAAAACCCTAGGCAATTTCTGACAGTCTTTGCAAGTGTCCATGACAGAAGAGACCTAAGTGGCTGAAAGCTATTTTCCCCCATTGTCAATCCTTTCCCTGCATAAACACATACCCATGTGGTCTGGCTAATGCTTGCCTTTCTGGACATATGTGAGCAAATAAATGCAATTACGAGCAAGATGTAATCACAATTGTTTAGCTATTAAAGCTGCTGGCTGCTCTCATGGTTTGGTTGACAATATATGCAAAAGGGTGGAATTGCTTGCCACTTTCTCAGGAAGAAAAAAAAAGAAAGCAGCAAAAGTATTGCCACTTCTGTGTTATATCTGGGAAAACACAACATTTAAATGCAGAATTTGACTTTCCAAGAATTGCACCAGAAAACCTTTTAGTAGAAACAGCGGGGAGAGAAAGCTTTTCAAATCAGGATAGTCCGTGAAGGATTATGAAAATGGAGGTCATTGCACAAGGCAGAATCTCAAATACAATGAGAAGCATCTTTTACTCTGTGTAAATACACACGGGCAATTTATTCTTCTCTGTTGAGCTACCAGAGAATATTTTCATATTCTGGAGAAAAAAGAAGAGAAAGGAAGCTACCATGTCCAAATGGATCTATCCAGAGTGATGAGCCTGGCTAGCACTGGGAGTAGTGGCCAGTTTCTTTTGTGTGATCCCAAGACACCTGGAAGAACTACCCTCTGGCTTGCAGGTTGTTAAGCACCTGGGGATACAGAAGCTGACTGAAGACTTCATATGTACTCAGACCTTAAGTGAAGAGCAAGAAAGGGCAAATCCACCCACACTTGAGTGCCTGGATGCACTCAGCACACTAAGGGTACATTCAATACCATTGACTTTGACTTTGTCTCTACTCAACTCATCTAGTAGAAAGATCCAATCCACCAGTGAAGATATGTGGCCTCGTTGGCAGGCTGTGAGGAGGAAAGAGGCTATGGATCAGTGTATCTAGTCTGTAAATCTTAATGAAAGTTTTGTAAAAGTATAGCTTGCGTACTGTAAGGAATAGTGTGCTCTAACACTGAGCCTTGCTTGGGAATCATGTAAGACAGGAGATGATGATGGTTAACATTTTATGTCTATGTTACAAAATCTAAAATTAGCTGAGAGACAACCTACTAAGAAAGTCTAGATAGGTTTCTTGATAGGCTTATTGAGATAAAAAGATCTTCCCTGAATGTTGATGCCAGGGATCCTAGACTGAATAAAAAGGTAAAAGCGCACTTCTTGACTGTGGAAGCAATGTGATTAGATGCCTCAAGTCCCTGCTGCCACACTTCACTTCCCATCTTGATAGACTGTATCTTGGAGCCAAAGAAACTCAACTGTGAGCAAAAATAAACCCTCCCAAGTGTTTTTGATTGGAATATTTTGCCACAACAGCAGGAAAAGAAACTAATACAGTGATATAGATTAATTGGTTGGTTGAAACTGATTAAGTGAACAAATAAAATAATTGGTTGATCATGGCAGATAATGATGATGGAATATCAGGTAGATGATAACAGTAGACAGATGAACATAAGCATTCATATGTGACTCATTTTCACTTGACATTTCTTAGTTCTTTTCAGTGAACTGGACAACTATTTCCACATTGGGAACATAAAAGTAATAAGGCTTGTGGGGACTCTGACCTCAAGTGTACTGCTGTCTAGTTGGTAAATAAAGATAACTAAACAGATTATATCAAGAAAGTAAAGAGGCTGCTCTCTGTATGAGGAGGTAAGAGGGAAACTCTTTCCCTAGTTTGCCCAAACTGGATCCCAGGATCTTGATTCATAACATGAACTAAGTTCATCAAATTCAAATACTTTTTGAACCTCCAAAAAACAAACTTTCTGTGGTTTACAAAAGAAAACCCCAATTTGGTGTTCTGTAATTTGAGTGACCCATTTGATATGAGTGACTCTTGCATAAAGTAAACTATATAGAATTTTCTAGAGGTAACACTATCTCTTCAATGTTTAAATTTGCTTTGGACATATTTTAGCATAAATAAAATGTTGTTGCCACCTGTGGCATCTCAAAGTTGTCATTGTCAGTTTTTCTTTCTTAATACAGTATGATATAATTGAAAGTATTGATATATTTTAATTATAACTGAACAGAGGATATTCAACAGGTAATGTGGTGCTGGTAAGTGGTTATATAGCTGTGAGCTGGCAAATGTAGCCTGCTTGGAGGAAGATCATGATCCATAGCATTCACCACCTCCATAGTTGATCTCAAGCTGGAGAGGTGATGTAATAGAATGTGAGTGAGAAAGAAAAACATGTTTGATGCAAAGAGCCTTGTCTGATCAGGCCTCAGCATGGCACTGCACATGCATAGTTCTAGAGCTCTCTTCAAATTAACCAACCAGTGCAGCTTGGATAGTAGACCAATGTTGGCTGTACCAATCTACTAAAACCCCTTAGAACATCTCTAATTTAGTACTAAATTATAAATAACCCACAGCCTGGACCCAATATTAATTTGCATCCCCTTCTCATTAAGCTCTTGGCCTCTGTTCATAGAGGAATGTAAATCTGTGTCTAAATCCTGTGTCTTGTTTAAATCCTCTTTGGCAACCTTCTAGTTCAATGCATGGAGTGGCCTTTTCTCCAGACTTGGAGCAACTGCTTCCTTCTCATTACCTGAGACATGATACAAAAGTCAGTCCCCCTGAGAAAGCACTCAGAGAGAAGGTCTCCATCTACACACTCACTGAGATTCAAACAATCTCTACTACTTGAAGTGACACTGCCAATGTGTTTGCCTGTGGTACCTGCCTTCTCCTGAACCACAAAGACTTTCTCTCTAGAGCCTAGACCTGAACTGTATGTAATAAACAGCAAAGGAATAACCCAATCACTGAATTCAGATTATAATATCAGTTATATTCATGGACCGTGTGCCTGCATGTCCATATTTTTGTAGGAAGAACAAAATTTTCTTTATATAGCAAAATAAGCGAATACATCATGTGGACATAATAAGACTATACATTTCTATTTTAATGAGGAAACTATTTACAGTGGACATAGGGACTTCTGCTCTCAGTCAAAGTAGACCAACGAAACCTGGCTTATCTTATTTTCTAAAAGAGAAAACAGGTGAGAATGCATTGCATGGTAGCTTTTAAGATGCTGGGCATCAGCCAATGAAAGACCGAGAACCAGGAGAGATGGACCACAAGTGAGCTGGGCCTGACTGCTGCTACGTTTCCTCAACTTGACAAAGAGCATCTGCGCACTGTCTATGGCTAAATCCAATCTTTCAACACAGAATTCTCTCTCCTATGGTCAGAAAGAATGAAGAAAGAATGCCACCCTCACTACCCAGAATTAATGTGATAGTTTGTTCAACAAGGCTATTCAGGATCTTGATTGGAAGTAAATAATTTTAAATGTTCTTTGTTATATAGGATGTTATATTTTTCCCCAAGTCAGGATAATAGCCCTGGATGTCCTGGAACTCACTTTGTAGACCAGGCTGGCCTCAAATTTACAGAGATTTGCCTGCCTTTGCCTCCCTGAGTGAGGATGTTATCTTTTATGTACACAGTCTGGGAGCTATGGATATAGTTCATAGTTACAAAGCTTGTTCTACTTTGCTTTCTGGTTCTGTGATAAAATATTGACTATAAATCTCCTCACACATTTACAGTCTATTGTTATCAAGGGAAGCTAAGGCAGGAACCTGGAGACAGGATCTGAAGCAGAGACAGTGGAAGAAGGCTGTCTATTGGCTTGCTTTCCTCTTGCTCAGTTACTATTCTTGTACAGTCTAGGACCACAAGCCTAGCGATGTCACTGTTCACAGTGGCCTAGGCCATCTTGCACCAATTAGCAACAAAGAAAATGACATGAAAACATGGTCACAGACAATCTGATGGAGACAGTTCCTCCATCAAGGTTCCCTCTTCCAAAGTGACTCTAGTTTGTGTTATGTAGACAAAAACTAACCAGCACATGTGATTAGTGTAGTTGAAACCCTGGGTTCAATCACTAACTTCTCAAGAAAGAAAAGAATTTGGTTTAAAAGAGAAAGCCCCTGGAAATATATTAGAACTCTAAAGGTAGGTTTAGTAGGTTGTTGAACAGAAGATCAATATGTAAAAAAATCAATTATTTTTCTATAATGCTGTCAATAAATAATTTAATTTCTCCCATCCAAGTACTAACCAGGCCCGACCCTGCTTAGCTTACATGATCAGACAAGATTGGGCGTGTTCAGGGTGGTACTGCCATAGACAATAATGTAATTTCTAAAGTATACAACTGTCTAAACCTGAATCGTAAAGTAATGTGAAACCTGATAATACCGTTACCATAAAGACTGCATATTAAACACTCAAAGACCCATAGAGGAAATTGAAATAGACACAAATAAATGGAAAGATATCCCTATTCATGTGCTGCAGGAATTAGCATTGTTAAAATACCCCCAGTTAATCTAAAGATCAGAAGTAAGCCTTATCAAAATTATAATGACATTTTTCACAGAAATAGAAACAAAATCCCATGACTCCTGGGGAAACACAAAGGATGCCCAATAGCCAAAACAGTCTTCAGCAAAACAGACAAAATTACTATGTTATATACCTTGTTTTAAAGTATACAACAAAGCCCAATCATTAAAACAGTATAACACTCTTCTTTAAAAACAAAGATGTAGAATAGAGAGGCAAGTGAGAATCTACATGATTAACTGAGCTTTAGAAAAGATCCCAGGAATACACAGTAAGAAAAATGATTGTCTCTTTAATAAATGGTGGTGATAAAACTGGATACCTAGGGGTAGAATTAAATTGGACCTTATTTTATACCATTTGTTAATAATAGAAACCCTAGGAGCACATTGGAAAACAACAAACAAACAAACAAACAAACCTTTCTATATTGGCCTTGTCAATGCTTATTTGCATCAGATCCAAGATCCAAGACCACAGGTAATAACAATAAGTGAACAGACAGACCAGATTGTATTAAAGAGCCCCTGTACGTGAGACACCTGTGGTGGTAGGAGAGAACCAATCACCAGAGTTAATACAACCTATGAGATGATGGGAGATGTGATTCTGTATATATGTTTCTCATACTGTTAATAAAGCCCTGTGGCCAATAGAAAACTAGATAGGTGGGGCTAGGAGACTAGGAGGAGGAAGAGGAAGTAGTAGGTGGAGTCGAGATGTAGCCCGGGAAGAAGCAGGAAGCCTGCCGCGCGGCTCCCCATAAGATGACCACGTGGAAATACTTAGATAAGTAGAAATGGGTTAATAATTAAGACAGAGCTAGCCCATAAACAATAATGGTAACTGGCCAACAGGATTGTGTCAAATACAGAGTCTCTGAGTGTTATTTGGGGCTGGCGCGGCTGTGGGCCCAGACTGGCGGGCTGGCGGAAACTTACATGCTACAATGAGAGATAACACTAATAAACCCATACATCCAATATGGGGTTAATAACCAACATATTTAAGGAACCACAGCAGCTCATTGGCAAGAAACAAATATCAATAATTTTTAAATGGCCAAAGGTCCTAAAAAGACATTTCTCCAAAAAAAAAAGAAAGAAAAGAAAAGAAAGAAAATAGGCAAATGGTGTATACAATCACTAATGTTTTTCACTAATATTCAAGGAAATTCAAATTAAAACAACAGTGACCTGAAGGTCCAGTGTGTGCGTATGTGTGTAGAATTACAGCTGAAGAGATGAGTAAAAATATATACTGTGGAGTGTGAGGAACTGAATTCAGTACCCTGGAACTCACATAATAGAAGAAGATTGATTCTTTTAACTTGTCATCTGACTTCTACATGTATCCCATTGTACATCTACTCCCCACCACCACCCCCTGACACATACACATATATGCACAAAATAAATAAATAACATGTAATTTTATCAAGAGCAAAGCAATTACAAATATTGAATTAGATGTGGAATCAATGGACCCTTGAAACAATTAGGTTAATACAGCCATGGAAATAATGAAGAGGATTCCCACATAATATTAACAATAGCATTATCTAGCAATACCACTCTGGGTATGTAACCAAGCTAAATGAAATCCATATCCCAAAGAGAGAGCTGCTCTCCTGTGTTCCCTATGTACAATCACTAATATAGGGATTCAACCTGTACATCATATGTGGGCAAATAGATATGGAAAATGCAATGCAGTGGGGCATTATTCAACCTTACAAATGAAGGAAATCTTGCTATTTGCAACAACAATGTGAACTTGGGAGATGTAATGCTAAGTGAAATAAAGCAAGCACATGAAAAAAAGCACTGTAGTATCTCATGTGTATGTGGAATATAAAAAGAAAAAATGAACTTGAGCTGGAGAGATGTCTCAGCAGTTAAGAGTTTGATCCTTGGGACCCATGTAGTAAAAGCAGAGAACTGGTTTATTCAAATTATCCTCTAACCTCAGTGGGTACACAGAGGCATACTCAACACAATGCACACACACACACACACACACACACACACACACACACACACACACACACAGAGAGTATTCAAGCCACACATGCAGGCACATGCACCACACATGCATGTATGAACACACACACACACACACACACACACACAATAAATAAAATGAATTGAAAAACATGAACTTAATTCTTTCATTCTAATGAGTAAGACAGTCCCTTAAAATCCAGTGCTAATATATATAGCCTCTTATTTTGATAATATATTTGTATGTGTATACTGCTATATGCCAGACAATACATAGGAAAAGAATGTAAGCAACTGGTATGCCTCTCTCTTGAAGAGCCATGTCCATGCCTAGAGGTGGTGTTGGTATCATGATTATTATTATAGAGCATATGTCCCAGAAATACATAAATATTAATTTATGTATTTCTACATGGCCTTATCTTACTGGAATACACCTAGATCATTCTATCATCCTTCCTTCCATGGCATCTCTTCTGGTGGGCTCTCTCTGCCTCCCTTTCCCGGAATTCTCTTTGTCTCCTACTTCTGCCTCTATTGGCCAAATGGTGTTTTATTTATCAACCAATAAGAGAAACATATATACAGAAAGACACCACCCCCCATAAAGAAGCTGGCATTAGGCATCTACCTAATCACTCTTTGGTTTATTTTTTGAGACAAGGTCTCCCACTGAGCCTGAAACTTGACCATCTGTCTAGATTTCTTGGCCAGTTAGCCCCAGCAATCCTCCTGTTTCTGACTCCTTAGTACTGCAATCACAGACCCAAGACTCACTTTCTATGAGGCCTCAAGGTTGCGGAGAAATTCATTTTACCAACCAAGCCATCTCCCCAGCCCCTGTTCTGGTACCTTCAGATATGTAGAGATAGCTATATTGAGGCATCTGCGACTACCAGGTAAGGCATAATGATAATGTCTGCCCCCTAACAGAACAAATTCTTTACATGAACCAAAGAAGGTGTGTCAACAATGCTGCAAAATGGGGTGGGGTGGGGTCCTTCCCAGAAACACCTTGGATTACTTCCTCAGCCTGTTAATATCAAGTTTTGTGCACAAACACATTCATTGCCCTTCCAGTCTGCAGTCAGAAAAATAACACAGGTCTTAATATGAGTTCTCTACAGTGCTACACAGCACACACATATGTGCAGAGCTTTCCCATAGAAAATGCATTCAGGAAGATCCTATGAGATCCAATAATCATCATGGAAGTCAAAGTCAGTGACAACAGCAAATAAATATTCTCTGGTCGCCTGACTGTGGGGCTGAAAGCAATGTTAGTGTGATTATAATGCTTCATTGGCTAGTCACCTGTTAGTCATTACTGGTCCTTGGACCTCAGAAGTTTCCAAACCACTTGCACGCACACACACACACACACACACACACACACAGAGAGAGAGAGAGAGAGAGAGAGAGAGAGAGAGAGAGACAGACAGACAGACAGACAGACAGACAGACAGACAGACAGACAGACAGACAGACAGAGACCACCCAGATATTATCCAGAGAATATATGTTTGCCACATGTCCCAGTGAGACTCCAGAAGCATCTAGCCTGCTCACCGGACCACCTGCTGACAATGCAGGGTATTCTGCCTGCCAGCAGCTGGGCTGTGTCTGCTGTGGGATTTGTTCTTCATTGATACTTAAGTGGACAGACAGAAGCTTAATGGACAAAGACTCTAGAAGGTGAAGCTGGTCTATGGGTGAAATGAAATCAGTCCTGATTACTGTCGACAGACAGCAGTTATGGACTCTCCTGTACACAATTTAAAGGTAATCTTATAATTAAAAAAAAAATTGACAATTGAACCTAATGACAAGCGACATTCGGGTTTACTCTTGATTGGATTCCAGCAGCTTCCCTCAGGTAGGTTAGAAGAAATGGCTTTCTTGGGTTCACAGAGGGTTAATTTGGGGATCCTCAGGGATAGCTTAAGTGGCCCAGGTTTTCCCATCCCTGAGTCACAACTGAACCAAGCATTATGCTTTCTCTGCACATCCCCAGACATATTAGGCCAAGAAATGAAGATGACAGGAAAGGAACATCTCCTTCCTCCTCCCTGACGCCCCAAGAGAGTTATCTATGGTGACCTCCTCGGACCCTCGCTGTACTTTAGAGTTATTGTTCTGAGGGAAGATTTCGTTAGTGCCTCCAATTCATTCCTCATAGTGTTCTCCTGTTTATTTTTGCTGGCAGCCAACTTGTAAAATTTTATTACGACTTTTTTTTTTTCTAGTTGGTGCCATAAAAGGGATCTTTAAAACAATAAGGGCGATTCTACCATCAGCTTTAAGGATAGTTACATAAATCCACATCAAGATGGGCATCTACAGGAGGAAGATAAGCTAGATACTACCCTCGTCTGAGTCTAGAGGCAGAGCGAAGGAGAGAGGGAAATGCAAGCAGGCCGTGAGCATGCGGTGGTGCAGGAGGAGCGGACCCTGTGGTCAGTTCTGATTCTGTGATTTACATTTCTGCAAGTAGATCTTCAAAAATATTTTTTTTTACTTTATTACCACCTGTGGATGGTTAGAAGCTGACATGTGGATGCTGGGAGTCAAACCCATGTCCTCTGGAAGAGCAACAAGTGCTCTGAAGCACTGGGCCCTATATAGGTTTGCTTAATTTTTCTTTAATTAAAATGTGACATACATAAAGTAGTACTCAAAATTCTAAGTGTGGGGCTAGAAAAGTCTCTGGCGGGTGATCACACCTTGTCACTTGCCTCAGAGACAGAGGTGATGTGACTGCCAGCACTCTCTCTGCACATGTGTACACTTGCTCACTGTTAAACCTCAAAGCTTTTCTAGCCCTGTGAAAGCCTACAAGTGTGTAGTTAGCTCAGAGTCGCCCAGAATGGAATCACGGGGACAAATTCAGATACTGCTTCTGGCTTCCCCTCCTCTACAGGGCATTTGCAGATGTGTCTGTACTGTGTGTTCTGGGCCTGCTCTTCATTGTCTAGGTTCTGTGAGGTATGTCATTAGGCTGACAGCCTACAATGGATTCATTTGCTCCATTGCTGATAGTTGATAGGCACAGGGATGTCCTGTTCTGATCATTCCCACAGAGAGTCTCTCTCTCTCTCTCTCTCTCTCTCTCTCTCTCTCTCTCTCTCTCTGTGTGTGTGTGTGTGTGTGTGTGTGTGTGTGTGTGTGTGTGTGTATGCGCGCGCACGCGCGCGTGCGCATGCACGCAAATGTGTATGTTCATGCATGCACACTCACAAATGAAAACATCACAGGCTGGGTTCAGGTAGCCACTCAACCACTTGCCCAGTTCTAAACTCTCCACCTCTCAGTGACACTCTATCCAGTTTTGGAGCCATGAAGCTTCGCTTAGGGTTTTGCACTTTCATTGTCAACTACATTTTTGTGCACTTACCTGCCACAAAAAAGGAAAATCTGTGACCAAGTTAAAACTAGAAAACCAAAGACCATCACATTCTCTTTTACAATCCAAGTGACCTTTTCCTGTTTTTTTCTCTTTTCTCCTCACCTAACAGCATTACCCTGTCTTGCTCCCCTTTCTAAATGTTGCATTCTACCCAAACATTTATTTGTTTACATATGTACATGTATGCATGTATGCTGTGAATATATCTTTTTTGGTGAAATTCACCTGTACATATCTGGAAGAGTGGCTAGATGTCATGGAGAATCTCATACTCTATATAAATTAACTTGATATTCAATTCCTATTCTTTCTACACTAGACCAGGACACATTAAATATGCCATTTGAGATCTCTGAGCCTGTTTACCTACCAGGGAAATTCCATATTCTAATGTTTAAATGCAGCATCATCTGAAGCTAAATAGCAGGGTCCAATATTTAACAGCACTTGGCACAGATGTTTGGTGTTAGTCAAAGGATGCTTACATGTCCATGTAGTTTTCGAGTCCATGCTTTAGATCGGTTCAAACAATGCTTTGGGTTTGTCTAGCAGGATTACTAGTGGAACATAAAGAAGACTCCATCTGGCCCATCATGTCTCCCCTCTGTTCTCTCATCCTCTGCTGCAGACTCCTGAAGAGCAAGCTTAGGAGGGCTTTGGTATCAGAAGAGGTAGAGTTCCTTAGGCGTCCGAGTAGCCATGAGCAACAGAATGTCCACCAACAAGCTGTGCACGTAGCAGAGCAAGAAAGGGGAAGAGAACATTGCTATGCTAAGTCACCGATACTTCCAGGCTTTACTGCCCCAATGTACCAAAGACCTTCTGACTACAAACAGGGACTTAGCTGATGGAGTATAAACTCCACTCCAAGGACACCACTGGAAGTTCCCTTTGAAGACCACAAGGTTCCAGTTCAGCATTGCCTAATTTGTGAATGGCAAATAAAGCCATTTCTTGCTGTGACTAAAGCAAAATCTCAGAAAGTAATCTTTGGCTGGCATATGCTAATTGACAAATCTTTCTTCTCTGCTGAAAACACAGCTTGTAATTCCAAAATCATGTTTGATATACCCTAAACATGCCACTCCCTTCCAAAGAGAAGGCCCTTGGTGATTATTACTTCAGGAAAAAAAAAATACACAATCCTCTCCCACCAGGTTCAAAGACAGCCTCATTCTTTTGTTCTTGAAAAACTTTCTTTCTTTGAGTTCCCTGGTGTCTATGTGGCCTGTGAGCTTTCTCCTAATGATTAAACTCCTAAACATAATACAAAGAATGCTTAATAAGGCTTTTGTGTTATTTTCAGTTGCCATAGAGACTGTTCAGTGTAGGTCTTTAAGTATGTGTAAATATATATTTTGGACAGTGTTTAAGAGCACATATAATTTACCCAGCCTTAGCAGCTGCTTCAAAGTATGGCAGTTCAGTGTGACAAGGCGTATGGAAAGCATTTTATGGTGTGTTATTTATAGTTATTTACTCCACGGCCTCCAAGAGCTCCTTCCATTGTGCGGGGGAAATAGGCATTTAGCCTTTTTTAACAATGAATGTCATTTACTCCATTGTAGCAGTTGATAGTCATAGGTCCCATGAAAGCTGGTAAATATACAGTTGGTATAGTGTCAACTCGAAAAAGAAACCATGTTGACAGGGAGACACTAGGCAAACAAAGCTCCTGCCTCCCAGAGCAGAGCTCATTAGGGAAGTTGTTGACGGAGCTTCTCTGGCAGGATAGGAAACCCCTGGAAAGAGGTCACTGTCTGCTTTGAAGCTGTCCCCATGGGCAAAATAACACATAATAAAGGCAACAATAACTAATAACTATTAAGCAAAGCTGTCTCTGGGCCACAGGCATGGAACTGAATGTTCAACACCCTTGGTCCCATTTGACCCTCCCAACATCCTAACCCAGCTGGGTAGTAGACCCCATGAGTATCTTTGCTCAGTAAAGAAACTGAGGCATAAAAATAGCTCTGCCTGCCTAAGGAACATCATCATACATGTGGGAGTAGATCTAGGCCTTGAGTTCAGTTCAGTGTTTCCTCAAACCTGTACTTTTAGGAACTGCACCTCATGATTCATGCTCTGCCAAGAACTTCCTGGGGGGTTAGTTCTTGCTCGGTAGAGCATCCTCTGTACCCATAGCACACATATGTTCTCCAAACACACAGAGTTCTACCAGAAAAAGAGTAAAAAATGAACCACAGTGCCCAGGCCCTCTGTGCATGGCTCATCTTGCATTCTCTGCATTAAGGCAGACTTAAGACAGACTCTTCAGGGCTCACTATGTTCAGCTAAGGGACTGGCTGGTCAACATCAGCTGGCATGTAGCAGGGCCAGCATTCAACACCGGATGAAGCATGAACCATAAAACCCTTTCTTCATTAGGTACAGCCACATGGAACTTTTACTTAAGTATGGGCAGATTTCCTTCCTAGGGAACATCTGAGCTGGGCTCATAGTCCATATATGCTTGTCATGAGTATATTTGTGTGTTTTGGCTCTCATAGTTGTTTATATTTTATCACCCACAGACACATGCATAGATGGAGCTCTTGCTTGAGTTTCAGCACTCATCTGTTAGAAGGGAGAAGGGAGAACTTAGCCCTTTTCAAAAAACAAAACAAAACAAAACAAAAAACCCTTCCACTTCTGCGTGTCAGATCCTGAACCAGGAAACTACTTCTGTCCTCTGTTAACCTCCCTGGATGCATCCTTGAAGATAAACCCAGATGTGGTCTCTTAGTTGATTCCAGATCACATGGAGCTGACAGTCAAGATGAACCACCACTGTTGGAAGTGTAAGGAAGGGCCTCTGGTGAGACACAAACACAGCCTCCAGATAAGATCTAGCTAAATCTGGAGAAGGCTACAGACACATGGTCTAGCCTTGGACACCTAAACCCATTCAAAGAACCCATCCTGAAACCCGTGGGACAGTTATAGGTCTAGTGGCCACTCAGAACATCAAAATAGAAAAACATTATTTGGACCAGCATGTGTCCCACTCATGTGAAACAGAGAGGAACAGAGAGAATTCATCTATGAAATGTTATCTGAGGTTTTTCTATGTTCTTGACACTGGAGAAACAGCCTTAAGCAAAAATAAATAAATAAATAAATAAATAAATAAATAAATAAATAAATATAAAAGGTGCTCTCTCTGCCAAGTTACAGTACAGCAGTACAGGAAGACAGACCAATGAAATATACATAAGCCCCAGGCCAGCCCCGATACTGAACTCACGGACGAGGAGGGGGCATCATTGACCCACCACAGTCACACTACTCAAAATGTTCTTCACAGACCAGCTTATGAAGTGGGCTCCCAGACCTCCTCCCACAGTCTAAAGCAGCTCCTATATTTGAGCAAAATCCCAGAGGACACACAGCCTCAGTAAAGAAGGAGGATCAGAGGTTTGCAAGCTTTCCTCCTGGAATGGGTTCCTTAGGGGTGTCCTACCAGACACATGGCAATGGTGCAACTGATATGTGTGTGTGTGTGGGGGGTGTCTCACTTCCTGTCATAGGCATCTTCAGAGATATAAAGCCCACTCTTGTCCCTGCTAAAAGCAGGCAAAGGGAAGCACTCTATTCTCCAGAGTGCCTCAAAATAATTGCTGTTTTCTTAATAATAAATGAATAGGCCCAAGTCCCGAAAACACACGAACCAAGCAAAACACATCAATATAAAGTCTAGCAAATAAAGCAATCAATTCAAAATAGATTTCTCTAGATTGTTGGACTACCTGGACTAAGCACACTGCCTCTGGATTCCCATATCATATTTCCTCCTACCTCAGACATCAGTGTCTGTTCTTAAACTTTTTTCATGTTGTTGTGTATTTCTCTTCTTTGTGTGTGTGTGTGTGTGTGTGTGTGTGTGTGTGCGTGTTGGAATGCACGTGTACATGTCTGTACAAACATGTGGAAGTCAGAGGTTGACATCAGTTGCCCTTCCCCCTCCCCTCATTGCTTTCCACCTCAGTTTTTGAGACAGTTTTTCACTGAGCCTGGAGATCACTGCTTAGCTAGACTGGCTTGTCGTGGAGCCCTAAGGGTGCTCTTGTGTCCCCTCTCCTGCACTGGGATCATAGATAGGCCTGGATTTTTCCCTGCATGCATCTGAAGTCTCCATCTTTCAGGGAAGGACTTTATCAAGTGAACCATCTCCCCAGGACTTCTTCCCATTTTGGTTGTGATTTCCTTGAGAACAGTCATTCCTGACAATGAAAAACTGGTTCCAGCCCTGTAAAAACCTTTCAGAGCAGTTATAAAAGGAGATCTCTGTATGAAATGTCTTGAAGATATCACTAGCATATGTAGTTCTAAACCCCTTCTACAATTTTAAATTGAAAATTTCACTCCCTCTTGATTCCCTGGCCCTTCCTATCCATCCCCTTGGAGAGTCCTAGACTCTTTAGTGGCTTCAGTGCCTGACCTCAGCAATTGCCATCTGTTAACCCACTGAGTGGAGTCAACTGTTTTCTAAGACTTCCTAAAAGTTCACCTAGGACAAGAGAAGAGCCTTGGCTATGGGTACCCTTCAATAGAGTCTTTCTACATTGACTGGGCTCGTTCAAGGACAAAAGTTAATACAGTAATAAGGAGCCGAACTCTTTCTTGCCTTTTGTATTTTCAGTATAAGGTCAAGGCTAGACTTGATTGCTCAGAATAACATCACACAAGAAGAACTCAGCTGAGATCATCAAAGGTTGCAAGTAAATAATCAATTAACTCCAGAAAACGTGAGTTCTACTAAGCCCAGCTCAGCCCAAAAGATGGGCTTATCTGCCTACCAATTCAGAACTAAGTCAAGAACTATCTCATTAAAGTGTTGGGATGGGAGTATTTGTCATGGAACAAAAGCTACCTGAGTAAACAATGGTGTCATTCAAACAGCATCTGCCTTGCATTGAATCTAGTTCCCCCCATAGTTTCCCATCCTGAATACTTGTTCTCCTGATGGTGGTGCTGAGGGAGACCTTCTTTTTTGTACACATAGGACAGCTCCGAGTTTTCATTTTGTTTCTCTACACTTTCCCTCCTCCTCTGCCTTCCTTCTGTCTCTCCTATATAATCTTCTAACCTAAGTTCCCTGCTCTTTGCTTTCTCAGGTCCTCATCCCCTCCCTCCTTCACCACGTTCCCTAGTGTCCCTGGCACTTCCCAGAGTGGACTTCCTCTCTTGCGTCTGTTGCCCAGCTTGCCTTGTACTTCCTGTCCCCTGTCACAGACAGCTGGGCCCCATTATGACAGCTTAAACAAACAATTCTTAAAAACAATAAGGCAGATTGTGCCAACCTTGAGATGATCAAACCAAAATGTTCTTGCTGATCAGTGCAAGGGAGAAAAGATGCCCAGCTTGCCAAGCCTGAGGCCTCTGTGTGGATACAGCGACCCTGCAGGGGCCACATAACTCAGACACCCAATCCCTGCAACCAGAGGACCAAGGTTGCTAAAACAGTGAAACAGGTGGCTTGATCATCATCAGCTATGAGCCACTGGGAGGGTTTGCAGACTTGGCTCTGATGAGACTAAAACAGTTGAATCATTAAATGTTTAGAGAATGTGAAGCTGGCACCAAGCCTTGTATTTTCTGTAATATCAATTATTCTCACAGAGTGCTGCTCCTGGCAGGCTTGGAAGGGACTGAAACACTGGGAGGTGTCACCAGTTCATCTCTACTCTGCCAGAATGCAAGACAGACAAGATGAGTGGTCTTGAGGAAGACACTAGGAACAGAAGTGGAGCTTTCCTGCCTGGAAGGGTGATGTCAAAGAATAGAGGTGACCAGAGCCCCACATGAGGGCTGGACACTGTCTCTCAGTAGAGCAAACTGGCATCCAAGAAGGATCTGCTTGTTGACACACAGTCCTTGCTTACAAATTCTTGCATACCCCACACCCTCACCTGCATCTCTGGAAAGTGCAAGTGTGAGTGAGTGGTTTGCAGTTCTTGCCTGTGCATGCTGAGTCTGTCTCCAGCATCCTGATTATGGATCTGCAGGCCAGACATCTTCAAACCCCAGAATGGCACCTCCACCGCATGCCACCTTCTTCCATTTTACTTTGTGATGGACCAGAACAAAAGGACTGAAGAATGTACTCAATGTACCTAACATCCAACTCCAGTTCTGCCCACCCAAACCTGACTCACCTTTGAAAATAGCCTCACCAATCCTACTTTTAAAAAAATGCTTAAACCTTGTTCAAGCACATAGTCAAGTGTGTTCTCTTCTCCATGATTTTATGTGAAGAACCATATGATATATACAATCATCACCCTGCTTCTTCTTTTTGTATGTGCCTAAGAAACTGTCCTAACCCTGGGTATAAGTTGATGCCTTGTTTTTCACAGCTGCACACTATTTCCATTTTTAGCCATTCCTTAACTTAAACCAGTCCTGGAACAAAAACCTCACTACCTCCAGCCCCCTCAACTTCCAAATGAATACCTCCCAGAACCCAATTATCCAGTCACACCAATGACGTCTTTGTGGCTAGCCGGATGGTCTCTCACCTGAACAAAGATAAGAGCCACTAACTGCTGTTTCACCCAAATGGCTCTCCACACACGAGAGAGAACATTCCGAAAGCTTCCCGTGGGACACTCTCCTGGTTCAGAACCCTTCAGTGATGCTGTGTAAGACGGCACTCCAGCACTCTTCTAAAAGGCCTACCAATAATATTCCCATCTTGGCCTTATCCATTGGACATCCTTCTTGCACACTAGCCCTTCTTTCTAGAATATTCTTGGAGCTCTCTGTATTCTATTCTCTAGCCACAAAGTGTTTTTCATATTACTTTTGTAGAGGCAACACATTTACAAGGATCATAAACTAAAAGTCCAAATTTTCACACACAAGTTCTCCATCCCTCTCTGACCCATTTCTCTCCTGGCCTTCAAGCGCCACACTCATGTACTGAAAAGATGTCCAAAGGAATGTTACCTTCTCTCAGGTTTTATACGTAGAATAGAACAATGTACACATATATGTGCCTAGTTATCCCTTTTTACTCAACAATACTATACCCTAAAGATTGCCCCATTTTTGTTCACTCTGGTGTCTGTTTTTTTATAGCTATATAGTATTCCATCCTATGAATACCCCACAATTTGTGTAAACCATCCCTCTAACCTCAAAGTGATATGCTATGCAGTTTCCTTTTTCCTTTTTTCTATTTTAAATAATAAAATATGATGATTATATATTCCTACATAGCTATAGAAAAATCCTAGAAGTAAAATAGCTGTGTGAAAGTTTATAATAAATGTTACTAAATTGTTATCCCATAGGAGTTCAAATCAGTCACAAGAGCCTCTTTTCCCCAACCTTAGCAATATCAATCTTATAGGTAAAAAATGAATTATCCCAGGTATTTTAAGTACCATAAAGACTCCCCAGTTAACCAGTGTGCACTTTCTGATAATTTGCATACCATCAAATTGAAACCACACTGCATGTGGCCAGAGGCAGCTTCCTAGAGGAAGCCTGGACAGAGTAGCCATGGCTAGGGGCACCAACGCCATAGCGAACCCGCCTGTCAGAACAGTTACGAAACTATAGTGTCAAGTGGAGGGAAGAGGTTTTTTTGTTTGTTTGTTTATTTTTTCCAGATCCTTAATCCAATTAACCTAAAGTTATGTTTGGGGACAGGTGAATCAGCTGGTGTAAGAGGTGTGCTCTGGGATTGAAGAGGGCATATTTAGTTGGGGAGAAGGGATGGTTCTATGCAATAAACATATTTACAACCTTGTACTCAGCTACATCTTAACAAGCACCAGGTGACTAGCATGTGAGGCAGGTGCAAATGAGGGGTCTGGAATCAAAGTACAGAAGAACAAGACTAACAATTCAGACCATGCTGGTACAACCTACACTCCCAGCACCAGATGTCTAGCTTCATAGAAAACCCTATCCTCCCTCTGTGACTCAGTTTCTTTACTGGTAACATAAGGGAGCTCTAATTTCACAGGGTCATGAAGAGGAACAATCAATGAGCTTTGCAGAGTTCCACTGTCTCTCACGAAGTGGAGTCATTTAAGAAATGGTATTGAAAGCCTAGGCATTTGAAGAGGGCACACACGTGTAATCCCAGCCCCCTGGAGGCCAATGCAAAAGAATATGGGGTTTGAGGGAAGCCTGAACTATGTGGATGGTGGAGCCCTGCCCCCACCCAGCAAAAGAAACAAAGTAACATAGAAATACTATTTGGTGCTCAATAATACATAATGACTAAGGGAGTGGTATCAATTACTGCTGAGTCATCATTGGGGGGTCCAAAGGAGCTGAATATCAGCTGTTCTCGTAGTCTAAATTCTTCACCTCTCAGAGGGATATGCTGACAGGGAACTCAATTTTGTAATGGTGGGATAGTCATATAAATTGAAGACATACACCTGAAGGACTCCTCAGCCAAAGTTAACTGTTCAAATCCTCATCTTCTGCTAGGCCAGAGATCCTAGGGAATGTCTGAGATTTGTGGGTTTGTCTTTTTGAGGCAACCTTTGTCTGGTTTCTCTTTGAAGACTGAACACAGACACCCTTCCCAGGACAAATGGGATATTCTCCTTTGCACTTTCTACTGGGTCAGCACCGGGAACCAAGAGGAAGACTCACAGAGACAGCTGAACCCTGCCTTTCCAGCTCTGGCTGTCATGCCTCTAATTCATTTTGAAAGGGCCTCAGCACCACCCCCGTGAGGTCCTTAAATGTTTTATGAGCTCCCTGAAATGCTCAGATAATTAAAAACACTTTCTTAATTTAATAGCTTGACTTAATGAAACCAGGACTTTATGTTTTCTTTGGAAAGGGGTGAGTATCCCAGTCATACTTATTAATTTTTTTGAGACTGTGCCCAATTGTACCCAGGGATTGAGGGAAGCCATTGCTTCCAGAGGGGACAGGGGCTTTCCTGAGCCTGTGACAAGTCTCGAGCTTATTAGAGCTCATTATATCCAGGCAGCCTGAAGACCTAAATTAGCAATCATTGCGGATGACGTGGCAGGCTATTATTAAGGAGCCCACTTATTACAGAAACATGGAATTATCAATTAAAAAGTAGGCCTCCTAGGCCCCAAAGGTACTATTGGATTACCTGGGCCATTCCGGAACTCACTTCCAAGGCCATACAGCAGAGCAAGACCCTCTGGGAGGAACTGCTTCTGTCAACCTTAATGAACATGATCCCCAGAGAAAGGAAATGCCTTCATTTAAACAAGTGCCATGCAAACCCAGTGGGTTTGGGAGGTATCCACCAAAGCCAAGCATTCCAGCTTGCAGTCATTACCCAGCCTCCAGAAAAGAGGGGTCCTTTAGAGACACTGTTAGCATTTTCCCAAGAGTGGTCACACAGAGAGTGGAATGTGCTGGAGTTTATAGGGAGAGGCAGTAGTGCAGTGCAGAGGGCTGACAACTGCCCTCTAAAGGAAAATCTGTGAGCTTCTACCTAACTCCACAAGTCAATTGCACCACACCAACAGCTCAAAACCAGCCAGAGAGAAAGGCAGGTATGGTCAACAGGAGTTTCATTGATTTCCTTGGGGAAACAGTTGTTCAGTGTCACCCAGGTACTGGATTCAGGTTCAAATGGCATCTGTTTAGCTTCCCAGGGACTTCTTTACTCCAACAAAGGAGAGGTTAAACTTCCAACCTTTGCTTTGTTGCATTATGAGCAATGTCGACTTGCTGATGCTGTTCTCGCCTTGCTAAGTATCCTTCCCAATCATTCATTTGGACCTACACTCTGAGAAATGGGGAAGATGGGCCAGTCAGTAAAGTGCTTGCCTTGCCACCACAAGGACCTGAATTCCATACCCAGAGTCCACATAATATATACAAAACCTTGAGTATGGTGGAAAATGCTTATAATCTCAGTGCTGGGGAGGTGGAGATGGATGGATCCTTAGGGCTCAGTAGAAAGTCAACCCAGTCTACTTGGTGAGGCCCAAGGTAGTAAAAGACCTTGTAGGAAGAAAGAAAGAAAGAAAGAAAGAAAAAAAGAAAGAAAGAAAGAAAGGGAAGGAGAGAGAGAGGGGGAGGGAATAAACCAACCACAATCAAGTTGTCCTCTGTCATCTACATGTGTATGTGTCCATGTACCTGCACATACACAAACATGTACATACACATTTATTTACACATGCATATACTAGATACCAACTATGTTTTTGATGCTGTTGTTACAACTGAGATATTAGCCATGAACAGAAAAGAACAGCATCTCTCCTCACAAAATCTGACAAAGAAGTGTGTATATCAGAAGATTAGAGCTGTAAGAAAAATATATTGAGATGTAAAAGGGTTGTTGTTCTGTAATCAGAAATATGTATTTCCCTTTTAAACTAGAGAACATGTAGAAAACACCACCATTTGTTATGTATGTGGAGAGGTTGGTTATTTGTTTAATAGAGTTAAAGTGCAGTTAGAAGCACCAACAGTACTTTTGTGGCCCCAGATTTGTACACACATGAGTCATGCACTGCCTGGAAGAGAGAGCAAATAGCACTATAGCAATTATTTGAATACCTTGAATAACAGCAAGCACTGGTAACATGACTGTCAAGAACATACTAGATACTTTTCTTGTCTCAGCTGTGCCACATGCCATGTGGCCTTAGAATGAGCCATTGGGTTCGGTGTCCAGAATAAAGACAGTGATCTCTTTGAGTAGTTCTCAATATTTAATTAGGTCATAAATATACTCCTTATCTACATGGTGTCCTTTGTATACTTGGGTATGGGGCACTGATCCAGGAAGAAGAAACTGACTGTTTCTGTCATTTATCCATCCCTTCTCTTTCCTAGCTGTCTGTCTGCATAACAATCCCTGCTTTTTCCAAGGATAAGGCACTAGGTTTTAAGAGAAGCAATTTAATAGGATTGTGTGGCTTGGAGAAGGCAAAATGAAGGCAGGTATGCTTGTGTGTTTTCATAAATCATGCAGATTTTAATTGGAAGTGGTCCTGTTTTCTATGGTAGGAAGGCAAGGAGACAGAGGCAGTTCATTACGCTGGTGTGTCAGCCTGATCGGGCAGGGATAGGAATATGGAGAGAGGGCCAGCAGAGACTGCCCATCCATTACTGAGACTTCAGGAAATCAATTAGCTGTTGATGGAGGCTCATGAGGAATCCATACTGAGCTATGTTCCTAAGCAGGGTGATTGGTGGAGGCAAGGATGCTGAGTTGGGGGTGATTTTCCTGGTGAAAGGAAATATTCCAGTTTTCCTGGGTTCAGAAAGAAAGAGAGGAAAGGCGAGAGGGAGAGGAGGGAGAGAGAAGATAGGAGGAGAGAAAGAATAAAGCTAACAGATGAGCATGTTAATCCAGCTTTGTGGAGAAGACACCACGACCTCCTTGATTTGTTTCTTCACATGCCTCCTGTTACGTCATAAACAGAACTGATAGTTAACAGCAAGAGAAGACACAGCCCCACCCCCATTCTGACTTTTGCTGTTGTAATATAAGTTTCCCACCAGATCCTTTTAATCTTCCCCTATGCTCATTCATGTTTTTCCTCAAGGATGCTGACAACCAGAGTCACTGATTTCATATACTCTGTTGGATGGCCTTCAATTATCTATGGCCAATTAGTAATCTAGGTCAGAAAACATGGGAAAGCTTGGTGAACAGTTTACAAAAGAAACAAAAACTTGACTACAATCCTTCCTCACATGTTAATATAAGTCTAGACCACAAATCTCATAGTATTCCAAAACCAGAGCCATGTGATAGCATGTTAATACACACATGGGCTGGGTACTGCAGACTTAAACTCCTAGAATAGCTGTTCGGTAAAAAGGGGCGATTTCTGCCCTCTGTTTTACCATTCAATGTCTGGACCACATGACTTCTTTATATATGTGTGTGTGTGAGTGTGTGTGTGTATACATACGTATATATGCATATATACGTATGTATACACACATGTATATATATATATATGTATATATATATGCTTTTAAAATTTAAATTTGAAACAAGCTTGTTTTACATGTCAATCCCAGTTCCCACACCCTCCCGTCCTCGTCCTCCACTGTTCCCCCACCAACCCCCATCCCATTCCCCTACTGCTCCCCAAGTAGGGTGAGGCCTTCCATGGGGAGTCTTCAAAGTCTGCCATATCATTTGGAGCAGGCCCAGCTCCCCACCCCATGTGTCTAGGTTGAAAGAGTATCTCTCTATGTGGAATGGGCTCCCAAAGTCCATTCATATACTACGAATAAATACTGATCCACCACCAGAGGCTCCATAGACTGCTCAGTCCTCCTAGCTAACACCACATTCAGAGAATCTGGGTTAGTCCTGTGCTGGTTTCCCAGCTATCATACTGGGGTGCATGAACTCCCCCTTGTTCAGGTCAGCTGATTTCTCCAGCCTGGTTTTGACCCCTTTGCTCATCACTCCTTCCTGTATGTAACTGTATTCCAAGAGTTAGGCTCAGTTTTTAGCTGTGGGTGTCTGCTACTGCTTCTATCAACTACTAGATGAAGGCTCTAGGATGTTATCAATCTCATTATCAGGGAAGGGCATTTAAGGTAGCCTCTCCACTATTGCTTAGATTGTTAGTTGGGATCATCCTTGTAGGTCTCTGGACATTGTCCTAGTGCCAGATTTCTCTTAAAACCTATAATGGCTCCCTCCATTATGGTATCTCTTTTCTTGCTCTCCCCTATTCTTTCCCTGACTCAATCTTACTGCTCTGTCATGCCACCTTTCCCTTCCTCTTCCTAATAACTCCCTCTCCCCTCCCTCATGCTCCCAATATGCTTGGGAGATCTTGTCCCTTTTCCCTTCTCTAGGAGACCATGTATATCTCTCTTAGGGTCCTCCTTGTTTCCTAGCTTTTCTGGTGGTGTGAATTGTAGGCTGATGATCCTTTACTCTATGTCTAAAAACCATATATGAGTGAATACATACCATGTTGTCTTTTTGTGACTGGGTTACCTCACTCAGGATGGTTTCTTCTAGTTCCATTCACTTGCCTTTGAATTTCAAGATTCCATTGTTTTTGCTGCTGAGTATTACACCATTGTGTAAATGTACCACATTTGTTTTTTGATCCATTCTTCACTGAGGGGTGTTTAGGTTACCTCCAGGTTCTGGATATTACAAATAAGGTTGCTATGAACATAGCTGAACAGATGTACTTGTTGTATGAATGTGCATATTTTGGGTATATGCCTAAGAGTGGAATTAATGGCTCGTGAGGAACTGCCATACCGATTGCCAAAGCGGCTGTACGAGTTTGCTCTCCCACCAGCAGTGGAGGAGTGTACGTACCCCTTTCCCAACGTCTTCTCCAGCATAAACTGTCTGTGGCGTTTTTTATTTAAGCAATTCTGACAGGAATAAGATAATATCTCAGAGTTGTTTTGATTTGCATTTCCCTGATAGCTAAGGATGTTGAGCATTTTCTTAACTGTCTTTCAGCCATTTTAGATTCCTCCATTTATGTTCTCTATTTAGTTATGTACCCCAATTTTTAATTGGATTATTTGGTGTTTTGGTGATTGGTTTCTTAAGTTCTTTTTATATTTTTGAAATCAACCCTCTGTCAGATGTGGGGTTGATAAAATTCTTTTCCCATTCTATGGGCTGCTGTTTTGTCTTGTTGACTGTGTTCTTTGCCTTACAGAATATTTTCAATTTCAGGAGGTCCAATTTATTAATTGTTGATCTCAGTGTCTGTGCTACTGGTGTTATGTTCAGGAAGCAGTCTTCGGTACCAATTCGTTCAAGGGTACCTCCCACTTTCTCTTCAAAGAGGTTCAGTGTGGCTGGATTTATGTTGAGGCCTTTGATCCATTTGGATTTAAGTTTTGTGAATGGCAATAGATATGGATCTATCTGCTGTCTCCTATGCACCAGTATCCAGTTATGCCAACACCATTTGTTGAAGATACTTTATTTTTCCATTATATAATTTTAGCTTCTTTGTCAAAAATCAGGTGTTCATAGGTGTGTGGGTTAATATCATGGTTTTCAATTCAATTCAATTGGTCTTTCTGTCTATCTTTGCACCAATATCAAGCTGTTTTTAGAACTATAGCTCTATAATACAGTTTGAAGCCAGGGATGGTGATGCCTCTGGAAGTTTCTTTATTGTACAGGGTTGTTTTTGATATACTGGGTCTTTTGCTTTTTCATATAAAGGTGAATATTGTTCTTTCAAGGGCTGTGGAGAATTGTGCTGGGATTTTGATGGGGATTGGAATGAATGTGTAGATTGCTTTTGGCAAGATTGCCATTTTTACTATGTGATTCTACCTATCCAAAAGCATGGGAGATATTTCCATTTTCTGGTATCTTCTTTATTTTCTTTCTTTAAAGACACAAAGTTCTTATGATATAGGTCTTTCACTTGTTTGCTTAGTGTTACCCCAAGATATTTTATGTTGTTTGTGGCTATTGTAAAAGGTGATGTTTCTCTGATTTCTTTCTCAGTCCCTTTATTGTCTATATTTAGTAGGGCTACTGATTTTTTTTAAGTTAATCTTGTATCTTGCCACTTTGCTGAAGGTGTTTACCAGCTGTAGGAGTTCCCTGGTAGAGTTTTTTGGGTCACTTATGTAAACTATCATATCATCTGCAAATAGTGAAGGTTTGACTTCTTTTTTTCCAATTTGTGTCCCCTTGATCCCTTTTTGTTGTCTTATTGCTCTAGCTAGAACTTCAAGAACAATGTTGAAGAGATATGGAGAGAATGAACAACCTTGTCTTGTTCCTCCTGTTAGAGGAATCACGTTGAGTTTCTCTCCATTTACTTGGATGTTGGCTGTTGGTTTGCTGTTTATTGCTTTTATTATGTTTAGCTGTGTTCCTATGTTCCTGTTATCCCTGATCTCACCAATACCTTAATCATGAAGGGGTGTTGGATTTTGTCAAAGGCTTTTTCAGCATCTAGTGAAATGATCATGTAGTTTTTCTTTTTCAGTTTGTTTATATGGTGGATTACACTAATGGATTTTTGTATGTTGAACTATCCCTGCAACCCAGGGATGAAGCCTATTTGGTCATAGTGAATGATTTCTCTCATGTGTTCTTGAATTTTATTTGTCAGTATTTTATTGAGTATTTTTGCATCAATGTTCATGAGGATATTGATCACTAGTTCTCTTTCTTAGTGGGTCTTTGAATGGCTTGGGTACCAAGGTAATTGTGGCCTTGTAAAAAGAGTTTGACAATGAACCTTCTGTTTCTATTGTGTGGAACAATTTTAGGAGTATTGGTATTAGCTCTTCTTTGAATTTGAAATCTGCACTGAAGCCATCTGGCCCTTGGCTTTTTTTGGTTGGGAGGCTTCTATTTCATTAGGAGTTATAGGTCTATTTAAATTGCTTATCTGTTCTTGATTTAATTTTGGTAAGTGATATCTATCCAGAAAATTGTTCATGTCCGTTGAATTTTCTAATTTTGTGGAGTACTGGTTTCTGAAGTATGTGCCCCTTTTCATTTTTTATCTTGTTAATTTGCAAAATGTTCTCTCTCTGCCTTTTGGTTAGTTTGGATAAAAGTTTATCTATCTTGTTGATTTTCTCAAAAAGCCGACTCTTTGTTACATTGATTCTTTGTATTGTTTTTCCTTTATTGATTTCAATCCTTAATTTGATTATTTCCTGGAGTCTACTCCTCTGGGGTGAGTTTGCTTCCTTTTGTTCTAGAGCTTTCAATTGTGCTGTTAATTCTCTAATTTGACTATTTTCCAGTTTCTTCATGTGGGCACTGAGTGCTATGAGCATTCCTCTTAGTAATGCTTACAAAGTGTCCCGTAAGTTTGGATATGTTGTGTATTTATTTTCATTGAATTCTAGGAAGTCTATAATTTCTTTCTTTATTTCTTCTTTGACCCAGGAATGGTCTAGTTGTGCCTTGTTCAGTTTCCATGTGTTTGTAGGGTTTCTGAAATCTGTGTTGTTGTTGAATTCTAACTTTAAAGCATGGTTGTCTGATAAGATACAAGGGGTTATTCCAGTTTTTTATACCTGTTGAGATTTGCTATATTGCCAAGTATGTCGTTGATTTTAGAGAAGGTTCCATGTGGTGCTGAGAAGAAGGTATATTCTTTTGTGTTTGAATGGAAGGTTGTAAAAATGTCTATTAAACCCAATTCGGTCATAACTTCTGTTAGTTCTTTTCTTTGTTAAGTTTCTGTCTGGAGGTCCTGTCTAGTGGTGAGAGTGGGGTGTTGAAGTTTCCCACTATAAGTGTGTGATATTTTTTGTGCGATTTGAGTTTTAGTAATGCTTCTTTTACGAATGTGGGTGCCTTTGCTTTCGGGGCATTGATGCTCAGAATTGAGACTTCATCTTGATGGATTTCTCCTGCTGAATAAGAAATGACCTTCTTCTTCTCTTTTGATTGATTTTAGTTTAAAGTCTAATTTGTTATTGTATCTTGGGTCCATTTGTTTGGAAATCTTTTCCCAACCCTTTACTCTGAGGTAATGTCTGTCTTTGAAGTTGAGGTGTGTTTCTTGTATGTAGCAGAAGGATGTATTCTATTATCGTATCCATTATGTTAGCCTGTGTCTTTATAAAAAGACACAGTTAAGACCATTAATATTGAATGATATTAATGACCATTTATAGTTAATTCTTGTTTGTTTTTGATTTGGTGGTGGTGGTGGTGGTATTATGTGTGGATTTCCCCCCATTTTTCTTTTGGCTGTTGGTAAAGTGGGATTATCTATTGCCTATGTTTTTGAGGGTATATTTGACTTTCTTGAGTTGGATTTTTTTCTTCCAAAACTTTTTGTAGGGCTGGATTCGTTGATAAGTTTTGTTTAAATCTGGTTTTGTCATGGAATATCTTGGTTTCTCTATCTATAGTGATTGAAAGCTTTGCTGGGTATAGTCTGGGTTGGCATCTATGGTAGTGTTGGTAGAATATCTATACAGGACCCTCTGGCCTTCAGAGTTTCCATGGAGAAGTCAAGTGTAATTCTTATATGTTTGCCTTTATATGCTACTTGGCTTTTTTACCTTTGGTGCTCTTAATATAATTTCTTTATTCTGTATATTCAGTGTTTTGATTATTATGTGGTGTGGGGGAATATTTTTGTGGTCCACTCACTCTATTTGGTGTTCTGTAAGATCCTTGTACTTTCATTGGCATGTTTTTCATTAGGTTTGGAAAGTTTTCTTCTATGATCTTGTTGAGTATATTTTCTGTACCTTTGAGTATAGAGACAATAAAGAAAATACAATAAAGAAAATGCTGGAAATAGAAAAGCTAGGTAAACAATCAAGAACTACAGATGCAAGCAAGCATAACTAACAGAATACAGAGATCAAAGAGAGAATCTCAGGCATTGAAGATACACTAGAAGAAATAGATTCATCAACCAAAGAAAATCGTATGTCCAACAAATCCTTAACACAAAATATTCAGGAAATATAGGACACTGTGAAAAGGCCAAACCTAAGAATAATAGGTATAGAATGAGGTAAATAAAGCCACATAACTTCTAAGTTAAGGTGTCTTTAATTTGATTTTTCAGGGGCACAAATCATGTCCTCCAGTATATTAAATATATTTAGCATATTATTGATCTATTAAAATCTTCACTATTATGCTTCTGTTCTTAATGCACAGTGAGTTGCTACACTCACCCATGTTCTTAGGACCTATCATCTACAAGTCACCCAAGAACTGAAAATACAGAAGCCTTTGTGTTAACCACACATCTTCAGGGAAGACATATACTTATATAATAAAGTGTTTGTCTGAGTAGCTATGTAATAACTCCAGATATTTTTAATAAGTAGAAAAATATATATGGAAACTTAATTCTGCTACTGGAGCAGTGGATAAACCTCAGCACCTTTATTGTTTATACTACGTTAAGAGAACATTTCTATGTGGTATAGCCATTGATCTTCATGTTGCTGGGAAGTGTGTTCAGATATTGAATTTATGACTTCCATATAGCTCAATGAGAACATCTGTTCCTGGGAATGTTTTACAGACATTCTAAATGAGAACTCTGTTCCCAAACTTAGTCTGGATTCACTGGAGACTGAACACTCTGTCCTTACACACATCACTGCCAAAGCTTTGTTCACAGAAGGATGAGGCAGAGTTGTTAGGAATAGATGATGAACACATGGTCCTTCAACCTAGCCTATGGACTTTTGTATACTTCAGAATTTCCTATAATAAGTAGTTATTTAAAAAGGAAGGCACAATCAAAAAGGGAAAGGTACCTAGAGGAGAACTATTAAAATGTGTTCCCATGAATTCATTGGTGTCTACTGTCTCCCATATCCTAAGCTATAGAAATTATTTAGAAACTCACTCTCAAGTTGAAGTGATAGATATATTCTACAGACTGCATGTCTATTGCTCCCTCAAACTACAGTGCTGAGGGGAAAAATGTCACAATACAAAAGTATTTGGAAAATCCTATTGGAACCATGACCTCTCCCCCTATCTATCCCTCCCACTGAAGATTCAAAAAGAATGAGCCATCCATGAACAGGAATCTCACAAGTCAAGCAAGACATTAAGTCTATTACAGCTTTAATGTTAAACTCTCAGCCCCCAAATGTGGGAAACAAGTATTTCTTATTTAAGTCTTTGATCTATGGACTTGCAAGTGAAGCCTGGACTTACTGAAATGACACTATCACTTAACTTTAGACACACTAAAGGCAAAGATGATGTTATCACCAAACAGTTCTGAGAGCAAAGTTAAGTAAATTACATACATAAAAGGTAGGGTGATGAGAAATTTTCCTACAGAAAGTACTTATTGAATTCCAAAGACGGGCATGGCTTTGAGGCCCTAAGACACTTCAGCTAGTTCACCAGCTAGCATACGTATAGTTTAAGGAAGATGGAGACAGAGAGTGCTACATAGGTTCTGACTCTCCCCAAAACATGGCCTGTAGGGCTTTCAAGATAGAGTTTCCAGGTAAATGAAGCTATATATCTGAGCATTAAACTTAATGATAAAACATAATTTCTTTTAAATGTAGTAAATAACTTTATTCATTGGATAAGATAAAGAAAACATCATCTTGTAGTTTGCGTTTGAACAAATACTGGTAGTAATGTGAAACAGGAGTCTATAGATCAGTCTTGACACTCATTTTACACACACACACACACACACACACACACACACACACACACAATACAAGATCCACTAAAATGCATGCCTCTAGTGTTATAAATTATGGTTTTGTTTTTTTAATAAAGAAGGTTCTAAGACAGTAAAACCTGCACAAGATCAAACCACGCAACATTCTGGCATGGGGAAGATTTATGAAATCCCAACCTCTAGCTGAGGAGCTATTGATTATTGATGGCTAATGGGGAAAGGGAGAACCAGTTTCCTTGAAGAATCTGGGCCCTTTTAAGTCAACCATGCTCCAGTGAATGGCCCCACACCCATGTATATATGTGCATCACAAGTTAGACCAAGTGAGTTATTTCAAAGACAAAGAGGACATGAAGTTGGGGGAAGGTGACTGAGGAGTAAGAAGTGTATCTGGGAGGAGCTGTTGGGTAAATATGATCAAAATCCATTGTATGTATGTGACTCTCAAACAAATATCAGAATATTGCATTTTTTAAGAACAAGAAACTGAAATAATTTTAAGGGTATTATCCCATAGTAGGACTACATGTAGTTTATGTAAAAGAATAAAGGGTATGAACAAGAGGACATCTGTAGTAAATGTAGTCAGATCTTAAGACACTCATCAAATTTTAAGATTATTTCCTTAGACAGCAATGGCAGCCTACACTGAAAGAGATTATGACATTTTTTTTTTTAAAAAAAAAGCAGTTCTCAATGCACCTTTATGTAATCAAAGGATGCTCAGGAAGCTACTGTAGCACCTAGATTGGAGAAAAGCAGAGTGTCAGAGGATGAAGCAGAGACCCCCTAAGGACAGAGCCCAGAATAAAAGAAGCATGAACTGTGAAATCACTCCTAGCATGAATTAATAGGCCAACTTCATATAAGTAATTCTCAGTCCCTGGAGGAGGGAGAACTAGAGGCAGGTGGCTGGCTGGATTTCAGAATCACCACTTAACAGCAAGGGCTAAGTGCCTCGTTTCTTTCCCACTTTCAACAGTCCCATCTAGTGTTGCTCCCTTGCACTTAGCTCTTCACTGTCTACTGAGTGTGGGCTTAGCATCTCACTGATCACCACATCTGTTTCTCTGTATCAGGAATATTCTCTTCAAAGAGATCCATCCTGAGTGCCCCATCTGATACTGGACAAGTTGCTGGTCATGAGCTACTTGACTCAGTCTCACTGAGTTAGGTTTAGGGGAGTCCGGGAGGAACACGGTCTGTTTTTTTATGGGTTGAAGGCAAAGGATTTCAGACAAAAGACAGGCTGCTGTGAATACAGTACACATATCACACACTACCTATGAGAGTGGTAGTTTCACTTTTGTAAGAGCAAAGGTGTCACCATGCCACACACACAATCCTTACACTCCTAAAACCCTACTACAAACACGCATGAAGTCTCAGTGATTGCCTACCACCCTCCTTAATCCTAGGGACCTAACAAATTGAAAATAAACCTTACCCTCATGGGGTTTACCTTCCCAAGGAGAATTTGAATAAGCAATGTAGATGAGATAGTATGAATAGGAGAAAGGATTATTAAGAACCGGGGCTCAGATTATGTAAGGTATCATGGGAGATAACTAACACCAATCACTTGGGACCCAAAGGTAGTTGAAGCAAGGACCTCATCTGGGATAGAAGAGTGTTAGAATAAGGAACTACTCACAGAAAAATGATCTATGTGAGTTCAGTTTAAGAATTGTGTTAGATTTGGGGTTTGTAGGGAAGGATTTAAGGCATTAATAAGGATAAATATTTGTCTCTTGAGCTGTTCCAAAGGCCTCAGCTAACCTTTAAAAGAAGTCCCTGAATCTTGACTTTTGCTGTTGCCTGGTTTGGGTAGTCCTCAGGATTGAAGCAAAAGTCTCATGCATGTGACACAACCCCTCTACCACTTAGTTGCATACCTAATCCAAAGCCCAAAGAAGCTGATTGTTATCAGTCATGTGGTAAATGTCTCCAAATACATTTAAACCACACTTTTTCCTTTTCTTTTAAAGAGTATATTGTTTTATAAGAAAGACAGAGAGAAAGAAAGCAAGGAAGCCACAAAGGAAGAAAGGAAGGAGGGAGGGAGGAAGGTTGGAAACCCATATGCACACCCCCTCATGTAGAGCCAGGAAGACATGAATGGATTCAAGGTAGATGAGCAAGTCAGTCAATCAATCTCCAAGTGTCTTGGTATTATTTTGATAATCATGTAGAATAATGTACAAAGTGACATATGGAGTATAAAGTAGCTAGCATACAACCAGTATCTGGTAGATAATGATAATGGATCCTCAAGTATAGTTTCTTTTCCCAGACTCCTTAGTTCGAGAATATGGCTTTGTGTCTAGGTTCATGGATACCAGCCTGAGAATAATAGGTATACCTGACTAACAGTCAATGTCTGTCATTAGGTTCATTGGCTCAACATGTTACAAGGGAAAAGTTTTATTTAAATTCTTTTTATATGTAAAAAGCTGAATTAGCCAATCAGGTTAATTATGCATGATGTCATAAAAGCACTCTGAATAGTGGCAGAGTGAGCAGACAGAGCCCAAGACATCTTATTGCCAAGTTAGCAGCATGGCCATTTTCAGCTGTCCCATGGCACCCCATCTGCCAGGAAATACATGCTCAGGGCCTTTGAGATCTGCCTGGGTCAGAGATGCCTCCACATACACTTCAAGGCCACATTGTTCTCAGCATCAATTAGAACATAGAACAAATGGTTCATGGGACCCAGGTCAGCAGTAAGGTCATCCTCCTCAGCCCATGTGGCAGCTGAATTATGAACCTTTCTCATGTACTCATCCGCAGCTCAAAATAAATTTTTCTCCAGTCTTCCTCATTATTTTCATGGGGTTGACCTGTAACATGGCCTCTTAAAATCACATAGGGTTGACACATTCAGATAAGAAACAGCTGCAGAGAAAGTCCAAGGTCAAACCGGAAACTGGGTGTTCAGTTTCCTTGGCCACACTGGAGGAGGAAGGAGCCATTTGTAGAATGTGCCTTGATTGCGTCTATGCAATGACAAACTTAATGGTTCTAAGGGAGGGAATGTGAGTAGATATAAATATAAACATCAGTATTATAAATGTGCCTCTATCTAAAGGAAAGTGACTCAGTGAAAATCCATAAAAGCAAAGCAAAAGTTAGTTGTACCTCCCATTTATTCAGAGAGGGGTCATAAAAGTTGTTTCCTATCACAGTGTCATGGAGAACCTTGGCATACTGGGTTAAATAGTGAAGCATCACTGGTGGGAGGGGGGGCTGTATTGTATCCTGGTAGTTTCTAGATCCCTAAGTCAGTCTCCCTGTGTGGTCCTGTGTTGAGGCTGGTTATCAGTTTAGACAGTACGAAGAGCTGAGTTTCCTGAAATGGTTGGGCCAGGAAATGTTTTGCATTTGGTTTTTTATATATTTTTTTGAGTATTTGCATATGCAAAACAAAGTCTCTTGAAATGCAACTGGAGTCTAATAAGCATGAGATTCATTTATGACTCAGCCACACCTAGAAACACTGCCTGAGGGTCATTTACATATGGATGCATATACTTTTCAAAAAGAATTTTGTACATAAAAATGTTCTGTAAGTCTAGGATTTTCTACCTGCAGGACTCAAAACACTGTGTAATATTTGGGACTTCAGATTTGGGGGTTAGGTATTTAAGAGGCACAGGTACAATGCTGTGACTCAAAGAGTGACTGAGGGGGCTTTGCCTTTAACATTCTGGACTTACTCAACATAGCTTTTCTCAAGAGGGTATGGTCACTCAGAGTGGACACTACAAAAGCCCAAGGAACCTACAAGTGCTTTCTAGTGGCCCCTATTAAAGACTATTCCATCTTCAATTTGGATCTGGTACTGTGCCTGGGTATAAACCTGAGTAGTCCCTCCAAGTTCGCATAGAGAACTCATTTACTATTATTCTTTCCGGTCCCTTTCTAGACAGTGGTTAACTGGTAAAGACCTCTGAAAGAAGCCTAGGAGTGATAATGAAGGTTGCCATGGTCTAATGGGAAGAGGTATACACTGAAGTCTTCTCACTTAAGCGTCTTTGGTTCTAAGAAATGGAAAGAGTAGCATTGCACAGCTCCAGGGCCTATCATTCTTCTCAAAGGTAGACAGGGGTGGGGGAAGAACAAGTTTTGGAGTGAGTCTTTGTGCTACAGAAGTTTTTCCAATCTCTTTTCTTTTCTCTGCATGTCTAGTTAACCCTTCTTTATTATTCTGGTCTAACTTCCTTTATGAGTTAATATGGTTGAAATGCTACTCAACTTTTATATTCCAGGAGTCAGACAGCCAGAAACTAGATGTCTTAGCATCCACCTATATTCCTAGGAAGAGAATTTTAGTCTGTAAGAGTCATATAAAACCTTCATTCTATTCCATCACAGCCAAGGACATAACTTTGTTGCAAGGTGCAGAGAGAGTATGTGCAGGATATCTCCTAAGACAGCTATCCAGCTTCCTGCACCATTAGTGGATAGCTTATGAGTGATACTAATGGTTGGCTTAAATTTATCTTTCAAAATAATGATGATGATAATCCTTCCTTGGGATCATCAGAAATGACTAAGAAAGCACACAGGTATCCAACAAAACAGTCATACACCCTTTCCTATAAAAGCTAATGAGGGCATGGAACTCAGGACCTGATACTTTGGATACTGTAGGTCAGACATTGCATCTCCACACAAAATATCTTGACAGTTAATCTTCTGAAGTATGTTTCCTACAGAAGTCTTCATCCTCAAAATCACAAGTGCCCAGCAGCCTAACTCTTTAGAGTTTCTAACTGGATAGTACATTTTTCCTCTAGTTCAGTGCCTGTCATACTGTCAAAAACTAGGACCCGTAAATTTTACCTTATCTCTTGGAAATTACTATTGTTATGATGAAACACTATGACCAAAGAAACATGAGGAGGAAAGGATTTGGGGGGGTTTATACATCCTCAGCACTGTTTATTGAAGGAAGTCAGGACAGGAACTAAAACTGGCCAGGAACCTGGAGGCAGGAGCTGATGCAGAGGTCATGGAAGGATTATACTTACTGGCTTGTTTTTCCTGGCTTTCACAGACTGCTTTCTTATAGCACCCAGGACCACCATCCCAGAGATGACATTACTATCAATGGGCTGGGCAATTACAATGAAAATGCCCCATAGGTTTGCCTAACAACTCAATCTTATAGCAGTGTTTCCTTAATTGGGGTTCTCTCCTCTCAAATGACTTTAGCTATGTCAGGTTGACATAAAACTATCCAGCACAACTGTCAAATTGACACACAAGCACATCACTGTTAAGCTATAACCTTTCTTGTTTACCCCCAAGATCACACATTAATATCATTATCATAATATAAAACATTTTGCAAACTTGAAAAAAAAACAATCCTAGGGATTTTTCAAATCAAACACTTTAAAATTCAGTTTCTTTAAAATTCCAGTCTTTTTTAAAACCTAAAAGTCTCTTTAAAAATTCAGCTTCACGAGGGAAGAAGCAAGGCACAGCCCCAATCAGATCAAAGCAAAATCAAACTTCATAGTATAAATCAAAGTCCAATATCTGAGACTCATTCGTGCTCTTCTGGGCTCCTCCAAAGGGCTTGGGTTACTTCTCTGGCTCTGTCCTCTGCAGCACACACAGCTTGTCTTCTAGGCTCAGGCCACCTCTACTCTACACGTGCTGCAGTTCGTGGTGGTCATCCCATGGTACTCTCATCTCCAGAATGCGGGGACTTTCTACTGTACCTGGGTTACACCTTCACCAATAGTCTCTCCTGGGCTCCTTCGTGGTGCAAAGCCTCAACCTTCTTCATGGCCCCTTCAGTCTGGGGGGCTCTAGCTGCTGCTCTGGCTGCACCTTCACCAGTGGCCTCTCCTGGCCTTTCACAATGGCAATACCTCCAATAATCCTAATAATCAGTGCTGTCTGTGAAGATGGAAGCTGGTGGTCTTGACTTCACTTCCATTAAACTCTTCTCTGTCATGCACACCATTGAGGTTTGGCTTTTGTTAGTGAACTGTAATGACAGTGGGGTTGGACCCTCCTTTCGAGTCTCTGTTCTTTCCCTAACCAGCTGTGTGACCAGAAGGAAGCTATTAAATACTATAAGATTCTGAAGGGCCACAGTGAAGATTGTGGGAAGAATAAAATATGTAACATTGAAGTCATGCAACATTCTTGAAGAGATGTTTGGGATGTGGTAAGTACACAGCAAATTATTACATGCTCATCACCTTCAGTACTATGCCTGTCACCATCAGCATCACTACCATTATCATCCTCACTATTATCACCATCACTATCAAACATCATAACAATCACCAAGACAATTACTATAATCAAATAAATAATTTTCCAAATTCTCTATCTCTTCTATTTCTCTACAGTGCCATTGGACATACTTCTTTAATAAATGACCAAAACTAAGACAGGAACTATAGAAGAAATGGATTAAATGTTGCCTTACTAGTGAGCCCTCATCCACACCTTCTCCCAAGAGTTGTGAATAAATGCTTCTGAGAAACAATGTTCTCTCCTCCAAACATGGTACCTAGACCACCCTAGACCCTGGCCTATAGCTGCCTACACTGGATCCCAAAGGCACAGGACACAGAACCCTGGCACAGGAAGCTAGGCTAGAGCACTCAGTATGGCTTTGCCGGCTGTCCTGGGGGAGGGATAAGTCCGCCTTATGTTTCAATTGAAATAGAACATCATCAGAGAGATAAGGGCAACAATGTCTTTCTACGAAGTGATAAATTACTAAGTCGCATTATTTCCCTTTATTTATATACGTCTGCCTTTATTGAATTTAGTGGGAGATAAATAAACAATCTGCCAAGTGTCTGGTTAATATTACTTCTCACTGGCTTGTTTTAGTCCTAACCAGACTCCTACTGATAACATCACCCCCCTTTTCAGGAGGGGGAGTCATAACATTTGTTTCTGACAAGAACCCTCTGCTTGCCTTATCTGTTTCATTTGAGAGGCCACCAACCCTAGCTTCTCTGGTTAAAATGAGCTTTTTCCAAGTAGGGAGACATTCTTGAACTTGACTCTGGCCACACAGTATCATTGGGAGCCCTAGTTACCCATCAGAGAAACTCTGTCACAGCCAGCCAGCCTTCATGTTCCCTGATAGCCTCCAGGGGACAGAAAGAAGCGTGCTGTTGAAAATGCAGTAAGATAAAAATTCTGTTTTCTAACCTGAAGTTTATTTCTGATATCTAAATAGTGTTTCTTTTCCCTTGAATCACAGCACTTAAAAAAATTGAGACAACTTTTTAAGCAATCTAGACTGGCCTTGAACCTCTTATGTGGCCCAGGCCGATCTTAAAGACTCAAACTCTTCTTGCCTCAGTCTTCTGGGCCCTGGAATTGCAGTCATGTACCGCCATTCCCAGCAATAAAGATAACTGTTGCTATTATGGTGGTGAATATAATGCAAAGAAATGCTGATGTGTGTTGTTTTAAAAAGATACAATTGAGCTGTAGCAATGAAAGTGAACTAAGCCATAATTATAAAAATGAACCTCAAACCCTACAACATGCATGCTATCAGAAGGCTGTAATCTTGGTGCTTAGGTGGCACCCAGCATATATCACTGGGTAAATGGATGAACAGGAGAGGGAATGAATAAATCAATGCATGCATGCATTCATGGACATATCTATATATGAAGGGAAGTGCCACAGTGTTGCAAAGAAGACCACATTGGAGTTGTGTTTGATTTGAATTCAATATAATCTGTAGGGGTAAATCTTTAATCTCTACATGTGTTAATTTCACTTATATAATATGAGAAAAGACTCAAGTATTGTAACAGAAATAATGAGCCAATGAATCTTGGGAGATGCTTACTTTTAAACACTTTGATATCAGTGACTCTTCTTGTGCCCACTGATGATAAAAATTCATATATCCCACATATCACTCTGGACAGAATAGTTATGTGACAATGGTGATGATGATGATGGTTATGATGGTGATGGTGAATGATGATTTTGGTGGTGAGGATTGCAATGATGATGGTGATGGCCATGACACTGATGATAATGGTGGTGATGATGGGGATGATTTCAGTAATGATGGTAACAGTGATAGTGATAATGGTGATGGCGATTATGGTAATGATAGTGGTGATTATAATGGTGATGATAATGATGGTGATGACGGTAATGGTGACAAACCCCAATCTCCAGTGATTCAGAATAACAAATACTGATTTTTCAAAGATGCTCATTGCCAGCTGGCCTGGTTCATGCCATTGTTGTTAACAGTTGATTAATATTCAATTGTGTAAATGTATCACATTTTCTTTATCTATTCTTCAATTGAGGGCCATCTAAGTTGTTTTCAGGTTCTGGATATTACAGATAAAGCTGCTTTGAACATAGTTAAGCAAGTGTCCTGTGATATGATTGAATATCCTTTGGGTATATACCCAAGAGTGGTATAGCTGAGTCGTGTGATAGATTGGTTCTTAGAAACCGCCATATTGATTTCCAAAGTGGCTATACAAGTTTGCACTCCCACCAGCAATGGAGGAGTGTTTCCCTTATACCACATCCCCTCCAGCATGAGCTGTCACATGTGTTTTTGATCTAGGCCATTCTGACAGGTAAGTGTAGGATAGAAATCTCAGATTCATTTTAATTTGCATCTCCCTGATGCCCAAGTATGTTGAACATTTTCTTAAAGATTTGTGTTAGTATGCAGACATCTATTCTGGCCTGTCCTTGGGGTTCTGACCTGATAGGCCCTCAGCTGCAGCCACTAAGAACACCACTTATGAATATTTACTATGTTCTTTTTTTTAAATGGCCCTGCCTACCTCCTATCCTCTTTCTCTCTGTCTCTCTGTCTCTGTCTCTGTCTCTCTCTCTCTCTCACTCTCTCCCTCCCCCTCTCTCCCCCCTTTCCTTTCTCCTCTCTTCTGCTACTCCTGTCTCCAGAGGTGTACTGCTTTTATTAAATTATAATAGTTTGTCAGCCATTTGAGACTCCTCTGTTGAGAAGTCTCTGTTTAGATCTGTACCCCATTTTTTAATTGGATTATTTTGTTTATTGATGTCTGGTTTCTTGAGTTCTTTATATAATTTGGAAATAAGCCCTCTGTCCAATGTGGGGTTGATGAAGATCTTTTCCCAGTCTATAGGCCAAGGTTTTTGTCATATTGATGGTATCCTTTGCCTTAAAAAAACTTTTCAATTTCATGAGGTCCCATTTATTAAATACAGATCTTCGTGTTTGCACTATTGGTGTCTTGTTCATGAAGTTGTCTCCTGGGCCAGTCCATTCAAGGTTAATTCCCACTTTCTCTTCTACCAGTTTCAGTGTATCTGAATTTATCTTGAAAGATTTGATCCACTTGGATTTGAGTTTTGTGCAGGGTGATAGATAGGGATATATTTGCATTCTTCTACATGCTGACATCTATACCAGCATTATTTGTTGAAGATGTTTTCTTTTTCCATTGTATAGTTTTTGGCTTCTCTTTGAAAATCAGGTGTACATAAATGTGCGGATTTATGTCTGGGTCTTCAGTTCAATTCCATTGATCCACCTGCCTGCTTTTGTGCCATAACTATGTAATTTTTATGACTATAGTTCTCTAGTAAAACTTGAAATGGTGATATTTCTGGAAGTTCTTTCATTGTGCAAGATTGTTTCAGCTGTCATGGATTTTTTTTATTTTTCCATATGAAGTTGAATATTGTTCTTTCAAGGTCTGTAAAGAGCTGTGCAGGGATTTTAATGAGAATTGCATCAAATCTATAGATTAATTTTGGTAAGGTTATCCATGAACATGGAAGATCTTTCCATCTTCTGATATCTTCTCTAATTTCTTTCTTCAAATAATTCAAATTCATGTTATATAGGTCTTTTACTTGTTTGGTTAGAGTTACATTAAGATATATTATATTATTTGAAGCTATTGTAAAGGGTATTGATTCCCTGATTTCTTTCTCAGCCCATTTATCATTTGTATATAGGAATGCTACTGATTATTTTAAGCTAATCTTGTATCCAGCTACTAGACTCTAAGTATTTGTCAGCTGTAAGAGTTCACTGATAGAATTCTTGGGGATGCTTATGTATATTATCATATCATCAGTAAATAATGATACTTTGACTTCTTCCTTTCTGATTTGTATACCCTTGATTTCCTTTAGTTGTCTTATTGCTCTAGCTGGAACTTCAAGTACTATGTTAAATAGGTATGGGGAGAGTGGACACCCTTGTCTTGTTCCTGATTTTAATGGAATTGCTTTGAATTTCTCTTCATTCAATTTTATGTTGGTTGTTGGCTTGCTGTATATTGCTTTTATTATATTTAGGTATGTCCCTTGTATCCCTCATCTCTCCAAGACTTTAATAATGTAGGGGTGTTGGATTTTGTCAAAGGCTTTTTCAGCATCTAATGAGATGATCATGTTTTTTGGTATTTTTTTTATTAATGTGCTTATATGGTGGATTATGTTGACAGATTTTCATACATTGAGCCATCCCTGAGTCTTTGGGATGAAGCCTATTTGATCATGGTGGATGATTTCTTTAATGTATTCTTAGATTGAGTTTGCCAGTATTTTGTTGAGCATTTTTACAACAATGTTCGTGAGTAAAATTGGTCTGTAATTCTCTTTTTTTGTTGAGTCTTTGTGTAGTTTGGGTTTCAGGGTGACTGTGGCCACATAGAAATTTGGCAATGTTTCTTCTGTTCCTTTTTTGTGGAATAATTTGAAGAGTGTTAGTATTAGCTTTTCTTGAAAGTCTGGTAGAATTCTGTCTGGCCATGGTTTTATTTCTTTTTCTTTTGAGGTGAGGGGGTGGCTTTTAACAACTGCTTCTATTCCCTTAGGGTTATAGGTCTACTTTAATTGTTTATCTAATTTGTTATATATCAACAATTTGTCCATTTCTTTAAGATTTTCCAATTTTTGTAAAGTACAGGCTTTTGAACTAATGAATCTCTGGATGTCCTCAGAGTCTATCTACTGTTATGTCCCCCTTTTGTTTCTTATTTTGTTAATTTTGGATATTATTTCTCTGCTTTTTAGTTGGTTTAGGTAAAAGTTTATCTATCTTCTTGATTTTCTCAAAGAACCAACTCTCTGTTTCTTTGATTCTTTGTTCTCCTTGTTTCTGTTTTATTGATTTCTGCCCTAAAGTTGATTATTTCCTGCCATCTATTCATCTTAGGAGTATTTGCTTCTTTTTGTTCTAGAGCTTTCATATGTGCTATTAAGTCACTAGACTGAGAGATGTCTAAACTCTTTAGGAAGGTACTTAGTGCTATGAGCATTACTCTTAGCACTGGCATCATTGTGTTCTATAAGTTTGAGTGTTATTGATTCATTTTCATTGTATTCTAGGAGGTCTTTAATTTCTTTCTTTATCCAGTGGTAACTCAATATAGAATTGTTCCATTTCCATGAATTTATAGTCTTTCTGTTGTTTCTGTTCTTGTTGGAATACAGCTTTAATCCATGGTGGTCTGATAAGATACAGGGGGTTATTTCAATATTTTTAAAATCTGTTGAGACTTGCTTTGTAGCCAAGTATATGATCAATTTTGGACAAGGTTCCATGAGGTGCTGAGAAGAAGGTATATTCTTTTGTGTTTGGGTGAAATGTTCTGTAGATATCTGTTAGGTCCATTTGAGTCATAACATCTGTTCTATTATTTTTGTTCAGTTTTTGTCTGGATAACCTGTCCATTGGTGAAAGTGGGGTATTAAATAATCCCACTATTTTTGTGTAGGCTTTGATATGTGAGTTATGCTTTAGTAATGTTTCTTTTTACAAATGTGTGTACCCTTACAATTATGTCAAAGATATTCAGAACTGAGACAACATATTGGTGTATTTTCCCTTTGCTGAGTATGAAATGTCCTCTTCCATCTCTTTTGATTAATTTTGGTTGGAAGTCTATTTCTTTAGACATTAGGATGGCTCCACCAGCTTGCTTCTTAGGTCTGTTGAATTGGAAAATCTTTATTCCATGGTAATGTCTATCTTTGATGTTGAAGTATTTTTCTTTTATGCAGCAGAATGATGGATCCTGTTTTCATATCCATTCTGTTAGCCTGTGTCTTTTTATTGGTGAATTGAGTCCATTGTCATCAAGAGATGTTAATTACCAATGATTGCCAATTCCTGTTATTTTGTTGGTGGTGATAATGTGTGTGTGTGTGTGTGTGTGTGTGTGTGTCTGTCTGTCTGTCTTCTGGGTATGTATATGTCTATGTGTGTTGCCCTTCTTTGGGTTTAACTGGTGTTAGATTATCTATTGTTTATGTTTTGTGGACATAGTTAATTTCCTGGCGGTTGGAGTTTTCCTTCTAATACCATCTGTAGAGCTGTATTTGTAGATAGATATTTAAATTTGACTTTGTTGTGAAGTATCTTGTTTTCTCCATCTGTAGTGATTGACAGTTTTGCTGGGTGCCATCAGTAGTCTGGGATGGCATCAGTAGTCTCTTAGTCTGTAAGACATTGGTCCAGGCCCAACTGGATTTTAGGTTCTCTGTTGAGAAGTCAGTGTGATTCTATAAAGATGTGCCTTTATATGATACTTGGCCTTTTTCCTTGCCAGTTTTAATAATTTTTATTTATTCTGTATGTTTGGTGTTTTCATTATTATGTGGCCTGAGGATTTTCTTTTCTGATCCAATCTATTTTATGTTCTGTAAACTTCTTGACCTTTATAGGCATGTCCTTCTTTAGGTTGGGAAAATTTTTTTCTTTGATTTTATAAAATTCTCTGGATTCTTGAGCTGCTTTTCTTCTCCTTCTATTCTTATATTTGATCTTTTCATGATTTCCCAGATTTTGTGGATATATTGTGTTAGGGATTTTTAGATTTAATATTTTCTTTGACCAATTAATCTATTTTATCTATGGTGTCTTCAACACTTGGGAGTCTCTCTTCCATCTCTCAGTAGTTCCTGTTCACTTAATGAGAGTTTCTATTTCCAGGATTCCATTTGTGCTGACTTTATTGCTTCTATTTCCATTTTCAAGTCTTCCTTGAAAATAGTTTTCTTCATCTGTTTGTTTTATTCTTGACATTCTTGGCATTCTTTTAGGGATTTATTGATTTCATTCTATTTTTTGTTTTCATTTTCCTCAATATCTTTAAGTGATTGTTTTCACTTCTTCACTAAGAACCTCTATCATCTCATAAAGTCATATGTGAGGTCATTTATTTGTGCATTGGCTGCATTGAATTGTTCATGTCTTGCTGTCATTGGATAGCTGTGTTCTGTGGGTGCCTCATTGACCTTTCTGTTAATGACTGTGTTCTTACACTGGCATTTAGGCATCTAGACTTGGGATGATTAAAGGTCTAGGTGTTGATTTCTGCTTGTCTTTGTTGAATGAGTGTTTTGTTCCTCGGTTTTTCTTTCCTCTCTGATCTTCTGATCTAAATGGTCAAGATTTCTTGTGACTAGTTAGTCTTTTTGGTTCCAATGAGGTGTCTCCTCTGGGGTTTTGGGGTCTGGGGTTTTTGAAATTGTAAACCAGAGTATGGAGTCCAGGGAATGTTGTACAATATGGGAATATTGTGTCAGCATAAATGTGTTTAGTGAGCAGTGGGCAGTGCCTTACATGGGGTCACGAGGACCAATGTGGGCTGTAGTAAAGCTGCTGGGGCTGTGTGATTTTTGCCCATTTTGATTGCAAAGCTTCTTGGGTTTTGAAGATGGTTGTGTCAACTATGGACACCAATGCAAATACCTTACTTAACAAATCTAAGTTTGCTGCTTTAAGAACATAGTATATCTATCTATGATATACTATCTTTAATTTTTCTAAAAAATATTTGACATAGTTTCTGTCAAAGTTCCTAAGTGTCTGTTTCATTGGTGGTTTGGTTTATTTAGAGGGTTTAAGTTTCTGTGGATGTGTATCAGTCCACCACTGAGATACACCCTACACTTCCAGCCTTCCTTATGTTGTTTAGTTTTGGAGAAGGTCTCACTAATTAGCCTAGGCTGCCCATGAACTAATTCTATAGCTCCTGACTGTTGGCTAGTAACTACAAACCTTAACTATTTCCATGACTTTTATAGTCATTTGGGAAGACAAACTCAGTCCTAGCTACTTTATTATGACCAAAAGACATTTTCATAGTTTTCAATCTAAATGAGTGACTAAAAATTTAATTATTGGAGATTTAATTTTATGCTTTTGTTCAACTCAAGTTCTATGAAAATTTTACACAGGCTTCTATCCTTATAGACATATTAGAAAGGTACAAGAAAAATATAACCAGTCTAAAAAAGCATGAAGGAATCCACATTGTGGTAGCAAATTTCCTAATTGCAAACATTTTGGTCTATTTTCTTCTGGATATACACAAGAAAAATTTTTATGATTGTATAGACAAATGTTTATCTTCCTTTTTTAACTTAACATTATAAGTAGCAAATTATCCATGACATTAAATATCTCCTGAAACATTATTTTTTTATGACTGCATATGTTCTCTCGTTTCTATTTAACATAATTTATTTAACTGGCTTTGGCTTGCATTCCATTCCCACATTTTTGCTATTTATAAATAATGTTGCAATGAACGTATTTGTGCATAAATATTCATACTTGTTTCTGACTTTTCCTCCAAGAAGAAAAAACACTGTGTCAAAGGGTATGAACTCTGCATCGACTCACTATATATTCTGCCAAATGCCTTGTAATATTGACCGTATAACTTGAACTCCCCCAGCACTCAACATGAATGTTTATTTTTCTGCATTCTTGCCAAACCTGTTTTTCCCCCATTTTTAAACCTTAGCTAATTTTATAGCTAAAATGTTTCCTTATTTGTATCCTAATTTACTTTAGTTTCCAGTGAGGTTAAATATTTTTGTGTATTTATTTGCATTACTTTCCTGTCTTATCAGCTTGTACCTCTTTTAGCTCCAGATGCTATTAAAATATTTAAAATTTAGTGATTGTCAGGCATGGTAGCTCATACTCATAATTCCAGCACTTAGGAGGTGGAGGCTGAAGGATCAGGAGTTCAAGATCACCTTCAGCTATGACAGTAGTTTAAGACCAGCCTGGGCTATATGAGATCCTATCTTTAAAATAAATGAACAAATGAATGAATAAAAAGAGTTAGTTACTTTTTTTTTTCAACAAAATGATTCACATACAAAAGTTCATTTACTGATTAATTTTTAAAAGCCATTCTTCAGATGCAGAATCCTGATACTGATATCTTCAAGTTCCATTCACACATGTGCACAATCACACTTGTATACATACACATCTAATTCTTCTCTCCTTAAGATGCTCAGTGTGGAACAGGATTCCAGTGCTGCCTACAAATGGCTACACTGACCTCAACAAATAGTAAATCCTGCAAGCCAGTTCAAATCGTCTGCCATAGCTGTGCAGGTAAAAAGAGAACAAGTATTATCTAAGAACGGTTAGGACCGTACAAAGAACTAGCACTGTGTGGCCTGTTCCGCTGTGCGAGTTAGCGCAGTGGAGGGCAGCCTTCAAGCTGCATCAGCATCACCTGCAGAAGCAGGCATGGTGGTGCACACCTGTGGTCCTAGCGCTTGGGAGGTGGAGGCAGGAGGACTGGGTGTTTATTAGCTACATAAGCAGTTTAGGGTCAGCCTGGACTACAGGAGACTCCATCAATAAAGAAAGGAAGATGATAAAGACAGATGGGAAAGAAGATAGGAAAACAAGAGAGTGGGAGGATAGGAGGGAAAGATGGAGAAGAGGAGAGACAGCGGGAAAGATAATCACTTGCAGGGTTTGTCAAAATAGAGATTGCAGATTGTTGGTCTTAAGTGGGATCTAGTAATTTATATATGTTTTTAAAACCTTCATTTATTTACTCTTTTATTCTGTGCCTATGCATATGTGTGAGTGTGGCACACATGGAGAGTTGAAAGAATAAAATGAAGGAGTCAAGATTCTTCTTCCAGGGATTGAACTCATGTCCTCAGATTTGGTAGCAAGTGCCTTTACAGGCTAAGCCATCTTCATGGCTAGAAAACTTGCATTTTCTAGCATGATCTCAGCTAACATAATGAGACTGCCCTATGTCTGACATTGAGAGAAAGATCAAGCAAAGAAAACTCAAGAGGAAAACAAACAGAAGCATAGCAAGGAAACAACCTTAACAAAATCCTGCAATTTCTCCTCTTAATACAACCTCATTGCATGCTGAAATAATAACAACAACAATAAAGGGCATAGTAATTTGGAATTGTTCACTCTTCCTACATTATGAGAGTCCACAGAGAAAGCAATGAAATCCCTTAAACTTACTGCCAACTATTGTAATTTATGGCAGGTTTATATACAATGTAACTCTAACAACAACAGAAGGATAGCACTTTGCTCCATAGTTCATAACCCTTAGCTGCTTCTAACGCCACTCTATACTAACATTTTTTCAAGTCTCTGCCTTAGTCTCTTTTCCTGATGCCGTGATAAAATGGTTACAAAGTATCCAAAATCAGGAGGCAGAGAAGGCTAAATGACTGTTCTTGCTCAGCTCCTTCTCTCCAGTCACACAGGCCAAGATCCCAACCAGGAAATGGTGCTCCCACAGTGGGCAGATCTTGTCACCTCATTCAATACAATCAAGAAAATCCCCCAGATGTGGCCAGAGGCTGGGTCTCCCAGGTAATTCTATTGTCTGTTAAGTTGGCAAAACCATCCTAACTCCCCCTTTAGCTTTCAACTTTATTTTAAAATGAAGTAATCTAAATGTATGCCTGGTTTGCTTTGAATTAAAAGGTAACTAACTGTAAAAACAAACAGCATGAGACCAAAACTTGTTACTAAGGATTGACTAGCTATCATTTCCTGTCTGAGCTGAACCCATTCTTCATTAAGGAGACATCAACGGGCATCAGAAAGGGGCGGGGTTGCCTGATAAAAATACAAAGACCCAATTAGATGTGAATTTCAGAAAAGCAACACTTATTTTTATATGAAAGCTTTACTATATCTGGTGCATAGACAGAATATGTGTTTATTATTTATCTAAAATTTAAATTTAATTAGGTGTCCTGTGTTTTTATTTGCTAAATTTGGCAAACATGGAGAGGGGTTAGCACTTCAAACTAGCAGTCCACACAGAGTTTTGTTGCTAGACATCTATACAGAAACATGAGGAGAGTTACAGTCCAACCATTGCCTTGTGACAGGCCCTATAACACTGTTGAGTGCCCTATCCCTGTGCTACTTACAGCAATAGTGGCAGCAGTGGAAAGTGGAAAAGGGAACTTTGGGAGTGAAAGTTGCTGGCTCTGTACAGCACAGCCTTAAAGCACGGGTGGAAAGAGGTAGACTTTTCAGAACATCTTGGGCTCTCAATCGCCAAGATAGGCATCTCTGCTTTGAGGATAATCAATTGATCTAACTTTTGCAAACCAGAGGAGAATCTAAGTCCCTGAGGGGATCATAAAGGGGGCTTCAGGCAAGAAGAAAGTGGGAGATTAGTAGGCAAGTCCTCAAGCCATTAGCTCGACTAATGGGGAAAGTTTACATACAAATGGCCAGGCTTTCAAACCAGCTTTCTTTAAGATAACCATCAAGTCCCTAGATGTCAATTGAGGTTAATAAAAAATTCCAAAGTGTTTCTGCTCGCCTGCAAAGTTTATTCCTTGCTGGCATCGTGTAAGCTCCTTACAACTTAAATGTCTGCTACTAAATGCTTTCCCATACAGGATCTGCAATTCTCTCAATGCACAAGGTAACGTCTGCTTTGTGCCACCCAGCAGGTCTGAGTGAGCATCCTTCCAGCCAGGTGGTGGGAGTTTAACTTCTAATTGTAGATGTTATTTCTCACACAATCAGTGGAGGCAAAGCCCAGTGTCTGCTGTAAAGGACAGCAGGGCCAAGGAGTCCAACATCTATCTCTATCTTCAGAACATTCACATTTTCCAGATCTTCTGAGAGCTCACTCTACAGAATCCTAGAGTGTTCCATGTGAAATCTAAGGTCTCATGATTGAGGGAGGTAAAGATTTTGAGCAAGAAGGAAAGTACTTCAAATGCAAATATTAGAAGCTGGAAATGGAAACTGGCTAGGCAGATGTAGAACAGGGATCCCTGAAGGCAGTTGCCCTGGCTCATGTACAAGCAATGTCAGAAGGGGGCACTGGTTTCTTATCTCCTTCTAAATTAGAATCCTAGATAGAGGCTATGTATCAGGAGGATGGGACCCAAACTCTAATCTAGACACTAATCCCTCTGGTGAACAGCTTTAAAACTGTTGCTCTACTCAACCTGTGGGTCTCGGCCCCTTTGGGGGGGGGTCAAATAACCTTTTTACCAAGATCTTCTAAGGCCATTGGAAAGCACACACATTTAAATTATGATTTAAGTGATGATTTATAACAGTAGAAAAATTACAGTTATGAAGTAGCAATGAAAATAATTTTATGGTCGGGGGACCACCACAGCATGAGAAATTGTATTAAAGGGTCACAGCATTAGGGAAATTGAGAACCACTGCTCTAGATTTTCCTGCTGATTTCCCCCAATTTCATCCCATTTCCTAAATGATTTCACTGTTGTTCCTTTAGAAGAAATAATATCCTAAGAATTGCAAGAGTGGAGCCCAGTTTCCCCAGTCATGTGTGGTGGTTCTAGAGGGACTTCTCCAACTTCCCAGTAGTGCAAGTTGAAGGCAGACGATTGTCTTCATGGGACTGAGTGGCCACTGACATAAACAGGGACTTAAGAGAGCAGCAGAGATAATGGGCAGATACTTGGGAAGAACGGCCATAGACACCAGAAACATCAGCATGGAAAAAACAGCTTGTTGGTAACAGGGCTGTAGAGTGGCAGGAAGTTTAAATAACCGATTACATGAAAATGGTACAATCTACTTTATAGGCAGTGAAACTGGGCCAAAGAAAACAATTGGCTTGGGGCTGGATAGATGGCTCAGCAGTTAAGAGCACTTGCTGCTCTTGCAGAGGACTTGAGTTCAGTTCCCAGTACACTCACGGGGTGACTCACAACTGCCTGTAACACACGTGCGCGCGCACACACACACACACACACACACACACACACACACACACACACACACACACACACACAGCCTGTTTTAAATGTGGCTTTCTGGAGAAAACATGCTGTCTTTAAATCTTACAATGACCTCCTGGGATGGTCCTTGAGAACACCCATTCCTCTTCATGCCCTTTCTTCTTTCTTTGCACATCTGTGAGTGGGAAAGCCACTTGCCTGGAGGAGACCACCCAACTCTCCCTTGCCCTCACTCCCCCAGCCCCCCCCAACTCCCTCAACACCCACCCTGCCACTGCCTCAGCTTGGGGTCTCTGGCAAGGTCATCTGACAAGCTGCAAGCCTTTCCCCAGGAGACAGTCTCTTCTGTCTGTCCCTCCTCCCCCAACTCCTGCCTCCAACTTCCTGTTGAAACTTGGAAGAGTCTCATTTCTTGGAGTCCATTATTTCAATATTCTGATAGCCAATAAGAACAAAATACATTGTTGCTGCCAAGCAGGCTGTTACACACATAGCATCCTCCCCTCGCTGGTCCCTTTGCTTTATGAGGAGTTCTTCCATTACTTTATATGACAAATGTCGTTAAGAATTTCAAGCTGGACCTTATACTTGTGGCATGTAAGATTTATTGTTTATTTTTTTAAACTTTGCTATATGACTATTTTCTAAATTATCCCTGGTCTCAGAGGATTATATATTCTAAAGCATTTAAAAATCATAAAGAAAATGAATAAAATGTCCCAGGAAGCTTCTCACATTACATCAAAACAACTTTTGACAAGTCTGGGTCTGAGGTGATCACCCTGAGCTCATATGGACACTCAGCTGGTGAGTTTACTCTGAGTCTGAGGGGATCGCCCTGAGCTCATATGGACACTCAGCTGGATCTACTTTGGGTTTGTCTTTGCAGTAAGGGCAAGCAACTCAACCACTACAAGGGTCCAGGTGATGACAAGTAAGTGAGATTCTCTAGGGAAGTAAAACCAACCCAGCATGCCTCTTCCCCTGGTGAAGGGCCCTGACCAGGCCATCCTACCATGTGTCAATCAACTCTGCTCTCAAGTTAATGTTTGTCTGTAGGACAAAATGCCAGGAAGAAATCCCTGATTAGGTTTAGTGCTTACTCCAAGACTGACCTTGGGGACAGATAGTCTTCAAGCTTTAGGGCTTTTTTCTTTAAATCATCAGGATAACAAACTCATAAGAGCATCCAGCTTTGGGCTTTAAACAATCACAGCCGAGTTGTTTGTTTGTTGGTTGGTTTTTAAATTAATTCCTGCTTCTTTGGAAATCTTGTTGGGGAGACAGTTTGTATGAGGGTGTTAAATGTTCACAGTGCTATCTTGAGCTCTTCAGGTCTTAAATTGAATAACTTGCCAGGGGTCCAAAGCCACACTTTGACAGAGATGTTTAATTTCTATAAACCCCTTTGTCTCACTTGGTTTATGACTTTCTGTTCTAGAAGGTTCCATCCTACCTTAGAAGGAATAACAGCAGGGTCACACTCCATTTCTGTTCCTGTTGTGTTCTTCTAGTTCTTTGTGTGTCTTTACCTCATTTCCTGCATGATTCCAGACATGGCTTGGAAATTTATCTTTTTATTAATTCCTTGAAAATGTAGCACATGTGATGGGAGATGTTATCCTGTAAATATGTTTCTCATACTGGTTAATAAAGCTCTGTGGCCAATGAGATAGCAAGATAGGCGGGGCTAGGAGACAAGGAGGAAAGAGGAAGCAGTAGGGAGGAGTCGAGATGTAGCCCAGGAAGAAAGGAAGACGCCCGCCGCGGCTCCCCGATAAGACGACCACGTGGAAATACTTAGAGAAGTAGAAATGGGTTAATAATTAAGACAGAGCTAGCCCATAAACAATAATGGAAACTGGCCAAGAGGATTGTATCAAATACAGAGTCTCTGAGTGTTATTTGGGGCTGGAGCGGCTGTGGGCCTAGACTGGCGGACTGGCGGAAACATACATGCTACAGATGGTGCCCAACGTGGCTATAAGAACTTTTACTTAAAACTAATAAAAGCTTAAAAAATAATTTTTAGAAACAAGGGAACAGAGACTAGCAAGACTTCTTGGTAGCAGCATTTTCTCGGTTGGATTTGTTTTGCTGTAGACAGAGATTTGCGCTGCTCCTTTAAGGGAGGTTTCCAAAATTAGCATAAGTGGCAAAAACCGCCTTGCTTTTAAAGAGCTCTGCTAACAATTCATTGGTGTGTACAGAGCTGCAATGAAGGTTTACACTGTGTTTTAAAAAAATACGCTGGCTTGGGAGAGAAAAAGAAACAGGATAGAATGGTTTAAAAAAGAAAAAAGGAATTAAATGGATGGCTATGGTGGCGCACGCCATTAATCCCAGCACTCGGGAAACAGAGGCAAACAAATCTCTGTGATTTCAAAGTAAACCTGGTATGCACTGAATTCCAGGACAGATAAAAGTTACACAGAGAAACCCTGTCTCAAAATATGTAAAAATAGAAGTAGAATAAATAGAGTAATAAAAAAGCCACGTAAAGATGGAAAACACAGAGAAATTTCAGATATTATACACGCTTCTGTTGTCTTTAAATTATTTGATTGCTGAGAAAATAACTACTGATAAAAGAAATGCTGCTGGATTAATTCAATTTATATATTTTAAAAATGCTTTGACTCCAAAATTTAAGCCTAAGGACAAGTTACTGGGGGAAAGGATTTCTATTTTTGTTTCCACAGAAAATGAAAAGCTATGGATTCTTTCCAGACTTATGTGGTTTGATCAAGCCAGACCCCCTGAAACAATGCCCCAGATGATCCAACATTCTAAGCAGTTGAGACAAAGCCTTGCAGACTACAGCCAAGATTTCTACGTCTTCTTAGGATCCCCATGACAGCGCCCTCTACCAGCAGGAAGTTGTTTGGAAAGAACGACACCAAAATTCCCAAATATTATTTATAAATGTTTGTTTTCATTTAAATGGACTTGGTTATAAATGGCTATAACCACAAACAATCTTTTTAAAGGTAAAAAAGGAATTATGGTATAGATATGAATACTTTGCTTTGGAATGGATTTTCTTTTATTGATACAATTAAAGTCAATTTTGTGATATGTATATTTCTCCTCTTGTTTAGGTATTGTGTTTATATAGCTCATTGAAAAATGTAATGTATAAATTAATACAGATTATAGAGAGTTACCTATGATAGTCAAAACTTAGAGTTAAGTTAGTTAGGATTTCTAGATATACAGAGATGTATTTGAGATGGATAGGCATTCTTCAAACCTTTCAAAGACCTACAGAATATGGCATTTAAAATGGTTTAGGGATTTTCTTGACAGGGAGGCACAAGTGCTCCTGGTAACACCACCTGCATCAAAAAGGAAGATGGACATTGGAGAAACTCATTATGAAGTTTGCTTCTAATATGGCAAGACTAGCCATTTGAGCAAAGTACTTCTCTTGTCTAGACTGTTTGACTTTATGTTGTAGAAACTGGACATGCAGGACCCACCAAAGGGTGACTGCTGATGCAAGATGGACATTGCTACAGGATTCCTGCTTCATGGAAGAGGCTGCCGGACAGCCAGACAGTCTACAGGACACAGAGAAAAATGACTGTCACACTGTCAATACAGGTGGACAGTTTAAAGTTTCCTGCCTTGTTGAGGAGTCTGGACACACACTATGGCCTATGGGCTGAAGATGGAACATTACAGAAGAACTTCGGGTGACTGACCAGGCAATGAGTTGTCTCTGTCATTTCTAGACTTTATATATTATCCTTCTGTGGTCTTTGATGGAGTTGAAGACAGATAGTTATAGTTATAGTTTCCCTTAGTTAGGATTAAAGATAAGTTACATATAGGACTTTAGACTCACAAAGATAGGATAGATGGTGTTTTCTTTAAGTCTTACAAAATGTTAATGGACTAAATATTGTTAACTGTGATTCTTATTTGATAACTGTTGTATGTTATATTTTGCTATGTTAAGGTTAAACCCCTTCTTTTACTATAGACAGAAAAGAGGAAATGATGGGAGATGTTATCCTGTAAATATGTTTCTCATACTGGTTAATAAAGCTCTGTGGCCAATGAGATAGCAAGATAGGTGGGGCTAGGAGACAAGGAGGAAAGAGGAAGCAGTAGGGAGGAGTCGAGATGTAGCCCGGGGAGGAAGGAAGACGCCTGCCGCGGCTCCCCGATAAGACGACCACGTGGAAATACTTAGATAAGTAGAAATGGGTTAATAATTAAGACAGAGCTAGCCAATAAACAATAATGGTAATTGGCCAACAGGATTGTATCAAATACAGAGTCTCTGAGTGTTATTTGGGGCTGGAGTGGCTGTGGGCCCAGACTGGCAGGCTGGCGGAAACATACATGCTACACACATGCATTTTGTTCTTCCCATCCTTCCTTCAACTCCTCCCAGATCCACCCATACCCTTCATGTCCCATCCCAATTTCCAATTTCATGTTTTCTTTTGTATATATAATGCTACATATATGTGTACATACACACATACTCACACACACATACATACATATCCTACTGAGTCTAATTAGTACTGCCCATATGTACATGAATGTGGAGCCATCCACTGAAGCATGGATAACCTAGAAGGGACCACACCTTTAAAGAAAATCTATTCTCCCTCCCCCAGTAGCCATCAACTATTAATAGCTCCAATAGCACCTCAGCTAAAAGTGGGAGCTTATAGCCCCTCCTTATTTTTTGTTGGGATGTTGATTGGGATGTTTGACTTTCATAGGTCTTATGGTGGCAACCACAACCGCTGTGAGTTCATTAGTTCAGTGTTCCTGCCATGTCCATTTCACCTCTGTCCTTTCAAACCTCTGGCTTTCTTTTATTCTATCTGTACCCTCTTCTATGATATTCCTTGAATATTGCAGGGAGGGGCCTGATATATGTCTCATTTATTATTGAGCTCTCCACAGACTCGTAAGGCAATGATTGTACCTCAGTGGAAGAGATGGCGGCCTTATAAGGGTCAGGGTTCACATCTTGCCAGCAGAGTCTCAGGTCTATGACCAATCATGGGCAAAGACCTAACTCTGTCTTAATGAGAGAATGAGGATGTATACCTCACAATAAATTATTTCATGAAAAGACTTAAACTGGTGTCTGGGTTTGGTTGCTAATTTGCCATAAAATCACCTTGGCGTAAGAAACAACACATTAGCTGCTCAAACCATGGGTAGCAATGCCCCAGTGCCTGTTATTTGCAAAAAGATTAGACCACGTTTTGCTGTTCTTGTGTTGATCTGAATTTGATACCCAAAACAATAGAGAGATCCAAACAACAGAGCCCCTGGAGAACTCTTCAGAAGCAGCAGAAACCCCTTCCAACCTGCCATGCTTCCACAGGAAGTTTAGCCACTGAAGACAGAAAGCATGGCTGAACTCCACACAGTAGGAAATGCCTGATGATCCTGGAAAGAGAAACTGAGATCTAGAGGGCCCAACTAAGCTGCCCAGGAGTCCAGAGTGACTCCTCCCCACTCCCTCAAGGGCAAACTCAGAGAAACTTTGCACAAGGATAGCAATTTACTCAGCTAGTCATTTTCTGGATTTGCTCAGCAATTATTTCAGCTATTTGTGTTTAAATGAGACTTTTTTTTTTCGGTCCCTGCCCAGTGCCTTTCTGCTTCACTGGGTGGGGAAGCCTGGGTAGCATTTTCTCAGTTCTGATTGCTGAACAACTGTGAGTGAGGAGGGTAGGAGAGCAGAGTGGATTGCGTCTTAAAGTTGCAGGTGCCTCCTGGAGGCTAGCAGCTACAATAGAGTCTACAGTGGAAAGGCATTCAGTGTTGATCCTTGGGAATCCCTGGGTTAGAGGTCCTGGATAGGGCAGAGGTAAGCAAGGAAAAGCTTAGTAATCAGCTCCAGGGTAAAACAAATAGCCTGGATGATAAGATTTTTCCAGTTTCCTGTTGTAAATATTTCTACCAGGCCCTGGTTAGGCTATTAGGGAGATGCTACTAAGTGACATTGAGAAGATACAAGTACTCAGCACTTGTTAATTGCTGAAAACCCAGGACATTGTGTGTCCTGGAATGGGGGGTCTGCATGCTATTAGGCTCTCACAGTGTCTCAATGAGTATATGCTCCTCTGTTTGTCAACAGGAGCAAGAACAGAGTAATAAAAATCAACACAATTCTTAACTTGGAGATAATGCTAATTTGTTTGCAGGAAGTGACAATGCCACTGTCACCATTTCTGTCCCATCCACGTCTATTCTATACTAGTTTTTAGTTTTTAGGTTTATTTCATCATTCATGTTTCTATTAATATTATTGTTACTATAGTATTGAGGTTAGAACAGAGGACCTTGCTCCCACCCATTGATTGCACTATAGCCCCAGCCTTTGGAGTAGTTGTTTGTGGATGCTTTTATTTTGGTTTTGGTTTTGATTTTGAGACAGGTTCTTACGAAACTGTCCAAGCTGGCCTTAAACTTATGGTATCTAGTCTTAGCCTTCCTTCTTACTGTTTTAACTTTTGCCTTACTTGCATTGTGTAAGAAATTCTAGCCGGGCAGTAGTTGCCAGCACTCGGGAGGCAGAGACAGGTGGATTTCTGTGAGTTCTAGCCTAGCCTGATCTACAGAGTGAGTTCCAGGACAGCCAAGGTTGTTACACAGAGAAACCCTGTCTCAAAAAAACACACAAACAAGCAAACAAAAAAGAAATTTTAATCATCACACTAAGAATAAAGCTTCCATCAATTGCTATAGAAAAAAAAAAAGAACAAATGTAAAGATCTGATAAGAGTCATATTGTTCCATTCTGTTTCTACACCATCTCCAGTCTAAGTTCTAGTCTGAGGTCCATTTTCACTTTAAAGCCGTTAGAAGCATTCAAATTTGTGAAACCCTAATTCAGGTCATTAGGAATTAAAGTCATAAGGTTGGGGCTGGAGAGATGGCTCAGCCATTAAAGGCTAGGCTCACAACCAAAAATAAGGTTTCCCAGTACTTGGGAAACCAAGGCAGGAGGGTCATAAGTGTGAGGCTATCCCAGGAAAGTCTTTTTTAAAAAGTCAAAAAAGGCAGAGATAGATGTAGAGATAAAGAGAAGGTGAAGGGAGGGAGAGAAAAGGGAAATGAAGGAAGAAAAGAAGGAAAGAAGAAAGAGAGAGATGAAAGAGGGAATGAAGTAAAGACAGAAGAAGGAAGAAGACAAAGAAAAGTAAAGAGAAATTGGAAAGAGTGATGTCCTGTCTAGCAGAAGGCAGGATGTTGGCACAGCTTCAAAACAGGAAAGCAGGAAGCCTTGAACCTTCTTAGAAGCAGAATCATAGGGTGCATGGTGCTGGTGCTGGTGACAATGGTAGTCACAATGGTCCTGATCTCATCATCTACAATAGACTTTCAGCCAAGAACTTCCATTTCATCACCTCTAGTTACAGGTAAGGAAACTGAGGTTTGGAGAACTTCAACTTAGAGAACATGTTGGTCATGAGACCATGGCTGGAAACTGAATCAGATTGAATCCAGAGCCCACCTTAAGCAACAGAGATGATAATGTGTTTCAGACTGGTAAGAAGAGGTACGTCAGTGTTCAGGACTTCAAAGGAAAAATTCTGACTGATATTAGAAAATATTGGATGGACAAAGACGGTGAAGTAAAACCAGGGATAAAAGGCATTTTTTAAATATGGAGGAATGGAGCCAGCTGATGGAACAGATCTCTGACATAGATGATGCAGTAAGAAAGCTGTAAAATCTGAGCCATGTCAAACCTGCACTGTTGTAGTTGTTTTAATCTGTCTTTTTACATTGGCTTTTGATTTCTAAATGTTGCTTTTCAAGCTGTTGTATATTTGAACTGCAGAACAATTTGTAAGGTGAATTTTTTTAATGTGCATTATTAAAATGTTCTGAGGGAAGCTAAATGTCAACTTTCTTAAAGAGGATTGCTTTGCATCCCCTACCTAGTGTAAAATAAAGTCAGATTATTACAATCTTAAACAAACAAACAAACAAAAGAATCTACTTTAGGTTTTACAGTTGCTTTTTCTTTCCTTTCTCTACAGCTTTGTGGTAGACTTGAGTAAGATTGTGTATAAAATGCACCCAACAACTGCCCAGCCCTCCACAGTCTCATGAGGGAGACTGGTATCAATGAATGTATGCAAAACTCAAGTGTTTATTTGGGAGATTGTCACTCATAAACATATGCAGCACTCAAAGTTTTATGTTCTCAGGACACACACAGCCTCTCCTGGTTCTTCCCTGAAAGACATGCCCAAAGCAGGAGCTTCCCAGCACCAAGCAACACAGGTCTCTCTGTGACTGTCAAGGCCTATGGCCCAGTCTCCTCATGACTCACCTGCCCCTTCAGCCTGCAGGTCTCCATCTGAGGGCTTTAAACAAATATTAACTTGACTCCCAGTTGATAAGATGTTTCTCTTCTTACTGACCTCAAGATAAAAGGCTTGAACCTTTGATAAGGTGTTTCTTCCTGGCTCCAGCAATTCTGAAAGAAGAGGGAATGACCTGCTTGAGCCTCAAGCTCAGAAATGAGAAAAGAAAGCAGGTAACACTTACAGGCCTTTGGAGTTTTCTGCCCAACTTGCTGCAAAGTTGTAAAGTTTTTGTTCTTTATGATCATCTGAGCAAATAGTTCCTGTTTCCTGATCATGTGACCTGCTCAGAACTCCTGGTGTTGAACCACACATAGCCCTCTATTAGGAAACTCTGAAAACTGCTCCCAGACTCAGTAGATCTGTTTACATCTCTAAAATGAAAAAGAAAGACAAACACATATTTCCTATTTGTCAAGTTCAAAGCATCAAAAATTATAATAGCAATCACATAAGTTTTGCAATTGTTATTGAATTATATTGACACCATGTCTTAGTCACATCTAAATCATTCTACAAGGGGTTAGGATTATGGCTCAATTGGTAGAGTGCTTGTTTAGTGGACACAAAGTCTTAGGGTCAATCCACTGCACCATATAAAAACAGGAATGGTGGCACATACTTGTAATCTCAAAACTTGTTGCATAGAGGCAGAACTATCAGAAGTTCAAAATCATTCTTGGCCACATAGTAAATTCAAGGCCAACCTGAGCTATTAGAGACCCTGTCTTAAATAAACAACAGCACACACCTCTACAAATGGTGGTTGTTAATATGGCTCATCAAGTACAGATATATGAGCAGAAGGTTATAGGGACTGGTGGTTTCTGTCTCCCAGCAACTATTTAAGCCATCTTTTACCAATGATTAGTTTCCTTGTAGGGTAATGACAAGAAGACAGAGAAAGAAGGTGGCTTTCCTACAAGCCAAAAAAAGAAGGCTCAGAAAAAATACTCCTGCAAACACTTTGATATTGGGCTTCTAGTTTCTAGAAAAACAAATATCTGCCACTTCAGCCCTAACCTGCAGTATTTTGTCACAGCATCCTTAGCAAATCAATACAGCAGGTCCCTTGCCCAACACGATGGGAAGGACATGTAGACAAAATGATTTCTTCTGGACATGGCACAGCCAGTGTACTTATGAACTCACCAGAGCTGTGGTGATCCACACAGGAATTGGGCAAGATTGAGAGCATTGGTATTTCAACAGTGGGTGGGGGATCCTTGAGGGGGTGATTGACAGCAGTTGCTGGAGAAAGAAGGGCTCCTTTTCTTCAGTGCTGTGGCAATGGGTAAGTTGCCACGGTGGCATCTTCTCTCACAAGCCCAGAGGATGGGCTGGGAAGGCTGGTTCTTGCTGCTGCTTGATGATGTGGATTTGGTCCAGGGTTGTTCAATACATGGTCTGTCTTTGGGGCTTAGTTGCTGGATTCCTAAATCGGCCACCCATAAATGGAGCTTTCCAGGAGGTGATGGCTGCTTAGAAGGCTTCCTTCTGATGATCTGACATCAGATGTCCCTAAACTTCTCTTCTGTTCCCTCACTTTGATTCAGTGACCCATTAAGTATGCTCAGCTTCAGAAACAGGGGGGATAACAATGAACAGAGGTGTGCAGGGAGTGGGGGGAATCAAGACATTTTCAATCACCTTTTGTCTTAGCAGAAGTCTTTGAATCAAATGTGCTTAGGGAGAAAGCCATCACATCAAATAGGAAGAGCATGACAAACACCAACATCTTAGAACCCAGTTCCTGCACGAGTATGGACATTTCTAAGGAGTCTCATATAGTTCTGTCCAGCTGCTTTAGAAACTGTACAAGCCCAATGGGTTTATTCACAAGTACCTTCGGGGTTGCATACCTGAGATAAGAAGGCCCCAGGAGGCAGGGATGAGTTTTGTCCAGACAATTTGAAGTCAGAGTCCTTTACTCAGACTCCCACTGAAAGCTCCTGTGAACCTGCCTTCTGTTCTTTAGGGAATGGATAAAAAAAGAAATAAGTCATTATGGCCCATTTTCCGTATGAGATACACTTGGAACTCATCAGAGAATAACTTTGTTCCTTCATATCCCTCCATGACTACCTTGCCACAGAGAATGAAGTCATTTATGTCACAAAATATGAGCAGACATAAATTTTTCTCTTTATAAGTAAATGATCTCAGGGGTTTGGTTACAGGGACAGAAGGCTGACTTACACAGCTATAAGCAAACACTGTTGAAAATATACAACAATTAACTGCCTGACTTTTGATCAGTGGAAGGGTGTTGTGGCAGTGTCCAGCTCCTGATCTATGAACTCATGATGACCCTTTGTGTCGTCAGAGGCTGTAGTTCAAGCTTCAGCCTGCCTCTCTGGCAATAAAAAGAATGGACACTGATGGCTGAGAATCTTGGGTATCAACAGGAAAAGAGGGGAAGAGGGAAGACATTGTCCTCTGGACCTGCACTTTTGTTTTTCTTTCTACCTCTCCCTGTCCCTCTCCCCACAGTCACCATGCCCTTCAGGCCTGCCCTGGATTCTTGAAAAAGGCCAATGGAAAATTCACCACATCAACAAAACACAAGACAGTAGTATGGATCCCCATCTTGGTACAGATGACATTGGATGTCAGGACAAGAAAGTGACTCTCCTTCTCTTCTTTCACCACCCTGAATCCCAGTTGTCCCCGTGTTCTTTAACAGTAACAATTGGAGAAGTGGTGAATACAGAAGAACACTGATGGACCAAGAAACTTACATCAGCTTCCTCTCACATTCTTCTTTTTTTCACCATTTAAAAATTTTAAATTTCATTTTACAACCACAGTTCTCCTTCATACACCTACTCCTACCCCTGCCTCTTCCTGTTCCCTCTTACCTCCCCCTATCCCAAACCCAGTTCAAAATTCTCCTCACAGGTAGGGGCTCCCATGAGGAGTCAACATAGTCTGACACAATAGATCAGGGTAGGGCCAGGTCCCTCTCCCTGCATTAAAATTGAGTATGGCATCCCATAGGGAATGGGATCCAACAAGCTAGTTCATGTACCAGGCTTATATCATGGTTCTACTTCCAGGGGCCCCTTAACTAGTCCAAGATTTACAACTGTCTCCCACATATGAAGGGCCTAGTTCTGTCCCCTGGAGTGTCCACAGTTGTAGGTATAGAGTTCATGAGTTTCCACAAGCTGGGTTCAGCTGTCTCTGTAGATTTCTCCATCATATCTTGACCTCTCTTGCTCATTTCCTTCTCCCTCGCTTTGACTGGATTCCCAGGACTCAGACTGGTTCTTGGTTGTGAATCTCTGTGTCTGGTTCCATCAGTTGTTGGATGAAGGCTCAATGATGACAATTTTAGTATTCACCAACCTGATTACAGGGGATGGCCAGTTTAGGCATTCTCTCCACTATTGCTAGAAGTCTTGGAAGAGAACAGGAGGGAATGAGATAGCTGAGGCAGGGAGGGATGCAGTAGAAGAGCAATGAACGAGAAGTCTTAATAGAGAGAGCCACTACAGGCTTAGAAAGAAACTTGGTGCTAGGGTAACTCCACAAGGAGGATCTCACATCCTTCTTATTGCCTTCTTCCTCTTATCCTTTCTTCTCCCTCCTTCTCTCCAAACCTCCATATCTTCCTTCCTTTCTCTTCTCTCCATCTGTTTCCTTTCTTCCCTTCCTTTTCTTTCTCTATTATTTTCCTTCCAAGAGAATGCTCACTATAACCAGCACATACCAGCTTAGTGATCTCCTAAGAGATCTCTCAGAACACTCAGTAGGAAGACATCAGAGTCATACCCTCCATCTTCCCTGTATTTACCAGAGCTGTCTATACCTGGGTACTCCCTGTTTTGTCTTGGTCCATTTCTAACCAAGGCTTTCCCCAGGCATATGCAGAAGGAAAGAATCTAAAAACAGATGTAAGAACCCTCCCTCATGCTGAAAAATCCACAACTTTCTGGAGTCAGCACTTCTGAATATGTCTAGGGCACTTCTGCATGGCTTCACAAGTGTGGTCTCTGATGCCACCCAGGTCATGACCTCAAATTCCTTTTGTGCCCTTACTAAGGTGAACCTCCTTTATACCAATAACTTAATTTTTACTATGAGAGAAGAGTGGTTTCAGAAGGAGATGCAGGAGATTCAAGGGACTAGGTCTTGCCACAGCACTGGGACTCAGTGAACACCGGTTTCCATCTTAAGTGACTGACACCCAGCAGGAGTGATTGTCACCTACACCAATCTTCCAGTCCAGGAATAGCACAGCCAGCTCCCACTCTCTACTCTCCCTGCAACCCCATTTATTCAATACTTCTCCTCCCCTGGCCTTCTCTACCCTTTTCCTTATTTGTCAGTATTAACCCATCACCTGGTATGTACCACCACTGGAAGAAGGCATGAAATAAAGATAAGAACATGTGCCTATTTTGTTCTCTCTTCTGAGATCACAAGTCACTGAAGCAGGAATGTGTGTCACTATGACCTCATTCTTCCTTTCTTCTCACTGGTGCCATCAGCCCTGGTTTCTCATTACCTAATGCCCACTACAGTTTCACAGATCGTAATCTACTTTTGCATTTCAGAAAAACACACTGAACCAGAGATTAAGCATCCAACAAAGGGAGTATCACAGGCTCACCCAGCTTTGTTCCTGATCAGTGACCTGTGACCAGGACAGCAGCATGAGTGTAGAGGCATTGTCTCTGCAGGGAAAGGGTGGAGCTGGGGCACTGGTGGAGTTTATGATGGCAGCTTTTAGCCTGGAGCCTCTCCAGGCCAGACTCAGGGTCCAGCTACTCAAGTTCTGTCATAGCAGAGTTGTTACATAGACAGTAATGTACAAAGTCATCTGTGATGCTGCCTAGTGTGGGACCTAGTACACAACATAAGGATGTCATTTATCTGTTATGGATATGAATGCAGTTTGAGAAAAAACCCCTACAATGTGGGGTTGGAGATGGATCTTAAGCCTAGCCTGCAGAAAGCCCTGATTTGGATTCTAGCATCTCATAAAACAGCAGAGTGGTGCAAGCCTGTCATCCCAGAATTCAGGAGGTAGAGAGAGATTTACAAGATAGGACAGAACAGATTCCCACAAGTTGTCCTCAGGCTTCATGGACATGGTTCACACACACACACACACACACACACACACACACACACACACACACACACATCAGAGAGAGAGAGAGAGAGAGAGAGAGAGACAGAGAGAGAGAGACAGAGAGAGAGAGAGAGAGAGAGAGAGAGAGAGAGAGAGAGAGAGAGAGAGAGACTTTGATGATAAGGCTAAATAATGAAATACAACATGCAAACCTTAATTTTATATCCAGGGGATCCCACAAACATAGATTGCTGTGGCAGTTTCTAGAGGACGCCTATTCTAAAATTCTGAGCTCTTATAGCCAGGGTTTAGTATCCAGCATTGAAGATGGGCAGCATCCCTTGGCAGTTGCTGTCTGGTTTCTTCTGTCTGTGTTTGTGTGCTCACCTGTGTCCATGTGTAGATGGTGTGGTTACCATCTGGCCTTGACTGTTTATTTCCCTCTGCATTCCCACCCAGGTACCAAATCCCTTGGCAAAGATTGCATATTCTTTTTAGCTAACCTTTTCTGGTTGTTGTTCTTGTTTGTTGGTTTGTGGCAGGTCTTGCTCTACAGCCCCAGCTGTCCTACGATTCGTGATTCTCCTGCCTCAGCTTCCTGGGTGCTAGGATTACAGGTATGCACCACTGTAACAATTGCAGAAGTAAATACACTGCATGTCTGGATGAAGGAGGGCATTTGAGAAAACAACTCACCCCCAAGTCTCTCTCCAAGCCACTGCCACAGTTTATTCTGGATAGTTTGGATGCACCCATTGAATTGATCAAAGGACCACCCTACACTCTGTGTCCACATTGCCACTTACACACCAGAGCAGAGGTCGGCTCTGATACTCCTGCAAACTTATGTTTTCACTAAGAAGGGAGCTGCAAGGCATGAAGCTCAGAGCAAAGACCATACAAAGGAAACCACCCTCTGGCCATCAAACCCCCTACCTAGGATGAGATTTTTTTTATGAAAAGAAATAATTGTGCTCTTCTGAGTAGGTTAATAACAACAACAACAAGTGTACTTCTTCTGAAAGGGAGACAGTCACTGCTTTTAATAAGCTCTTACGATACAAAGATGAAATGGGCAGGCAACAACAAAGACACTATTATTAACATAGTTTTATGTAATTAGATAGAGGGACAATATTTATTTTAATATTACAGAGGAAATACACCACAATGAAGATCCTGGATGAATTCTTTCTATCCTTTGACTTCACTTATCAAATAAAATTGTACTTATAGAAAAAGCAAGCACATAAATCTTGCCTCTTTGTCAGCTGGCAACTCCCAGCAAAGTCTAATTGTGTCACACACCTTCTGTAACCTTGCCTCATGCTCACCAGGTACAAGTGCATGGTAGTTATTACAGGAAGTCTGAGCTTGGAATTTCATGAAGTCCAATGATGTTCCCCTTCCCAGAGCAAGGAAGAGGCCACCAAGTGGAATCTCCTGGAAAATTCTCCTCCCAGGGATAAGCATACACCCCTTGAGAGATGTGAAATTCAACTATGGGGAGCATTCTCTGAAGGGTATTGGAATAGAGGGTCAGCTCTTGGGAACATACACTGAACAGCTTCTACTCAACCAAAAGAAAGCTTGGCCATGACTTGCCAGAGCTTGAAACAGTATTTTACTTCATCCAGTTTGTCAGGGATATAACAGGGTGGTCATCTATAGGTTTTCTGAGTTTATTCCCTGGATAGACAAAGAACTGGATGACCAGAAAGGGCAGAAGAGAAAGGGGGAAACACAGCTTTATCCTTTGAGGGATGGGAGATAATTAAGGCTGGGAGTCTACTAAACAGACAGTACCTATTGTACTTTATAGGGTTCCTATGACCTCTGACTTCCCCTGTTAGACCTCTTTAATGTCCACCCTCTGGTCTTCCCACTGGCTCCTCCTAGTAAAGTCTTTTGGAAGCAAGAAGCCACCATCCCAGAGAGCTCACTGCCACTTTCCTTTTCTACCTATGTCTCTCTAACTCTCCTTCAGTTGGCAGGGCAGTTAGTATACATGTGTTCTCATCTATGTTTTGCCCTCTTAGTCTGACTCTGCTTGTTCCTCCCTGCCTATCTCCTTCTGTGCTTTGTGAACAGCTAAACTAACCCTATACTAAAATATTGCTGACACCATCTTGCCCTTTCTGATTCATTTTCCCAGCCAGACACCAAATTACCATTCATCTCTAGACCAAAACAAGCAGATTCCTTCCTGTTCTCTGTGAGCCTTCTCCCAGGGCTAGTGGGCATGTTATACCATTCCAGAACATGTCTAAGCCCAGCCACATAAAGAATATGCTTCTCTTTTCTCACCACATTCCCTGTAGTTGAGGTTTGGATACCAAAACCAAGTTATGGTAATTTCGGGTTACCTAGCAATTGTCATTGGTCCCCACGTGTCCTTTGGAAAAGTTACAGACTGAGTGGATCAGAACTTGAATAACCCTAACTTCCTGCATGAAGGGTAATTAATAAAAATAAAGTCACTAACACAAAGTTCCTCCTCGGTGATGGGTCAGCTAAACCAAATGAGTAGTTCTTGTGGCCAGGCACTAGATTGGAGGGTGTTATGGGTTGTCACCTGTAGATATTGCTGCCACAGAGCTATATAGAAGCTTCACCCCCAACTCGTTGAGAAGGTGAAAATGAAACCAAGGTGTCAATCAAGACACAACACACCTTCTTGAGGTCTCCATCAATGATCCCAGGGGTACAAAATCTACAGCAGAGCTTCCCAGATAATGCATTAGTGATTTGTGCAGCACTGGGAAATTTCTTGGACTTTGTCATTTTCCATTCATAAGAAGGCTGTTATCAGAGAGGGAGCACACTACCCAGAAGGTTGTAAATTCCTTGACAGGTTAAAGCTAAATCACTGTTGACCTTAGCTCTACTTTTGGAACCTTGGGAAATCTTATTACGCTCTCTCTTGCCTGGGGAGGTATGTGTGTTCTAAAGAACCTAAGCTGAGGAGAATGGAAACTCCCAGCCATCAGCTAATTATATATGCTACAATGACAATGTACAAGACTGGTCAGAATGTCTGAATCATTGACAGGGGGACCGAGTGCAAAGGCAAAGTGTGAGAACTCATGTTCAAAGACTATTAAACTCTTCTCATATAGGCAGCAGCCCCTATATGAACGATTATGTCTTACAACTCTTCAGCTGGCTCTGCCAAGAGACAGCTATAAGCTGTCAGCATGAATTCCTGAGAATGATTCAAACAGAGGCTACCTCAAGAAAAATGCATTAACTACTAGAAAACTTAAAGGAGAAATACCTGTTTTGAACTCAGAACTGTGAAGTCATGTGGTTACACAATGCTCCTACCCCTGTTCACAAACCAAAAAGAGCTCACAGAGACAGGAAAGAGACTCAAAATGATTGCAAGTGAGAAACTACTTCCTGCTAAGTTCCTTCACAGGACCAAAGCAGGTCCCTGCATGTCCTATACTCTCCTTTTCCTTAATGAGCTTAACAGGAAGAAAGGAGAAGTGAGCTTCAGGCAACTGCTCCAGCTGTGAGGCTGGGAATTTGAAGGAATCCATTCAGTTCCTCTAGCTGGGAGGTGGGCAGGCAGTGAGTGGGGTGGCCTGAACTGGTTATCTCACTATGCACAGATTTGCAAGAGAGTGTTTTAGTGAAAAGGTATAGTGGCAAGTTATGGACTTAAAAATATCTAGAACATTCAGGAGTATCCCAAAATTTTGCATACATCCTCAATACAAGGAGCCATGTCTGCCCTTGTGGGGGTGAAAAGTTTATTCAAATAAATAAAATAAGTCTGAGTGAGATTCTAAGGTAGGTGTCTTTAAGTCTGCTTTGACATTATGAATCTGCTAAATAGAACCAGTTTTCTACCTTAGTGGATGAAACCTGTTAAGGCCGAAGAGTCTAGGCTTGTAGCCTATTTGAGTGTTTGCTGTTTAGTTCTCAGATAGAACCAGTATATACAGACTCATCATAGCAGAAAAATAACAACACAGAACACAAAAGACCTGTGCAGATGTGAGTTTTTAATTGCATGTCTGTGTGTGGGTATGCACATGAGTGCAGGTACCCAAAGATACCAGTAGAGGGTGTCAAATCTCCTGGAGCAAGAGTTAAAGGTGGTTGTTAAAGGTGGATGTGAGCCTCATTTCACGAGTGCTGGAAACTGAATCCAGGTCTTTTCAACAGTAGTACATATTCTTAACCATTAAGCCATCTCTCTAGCCCATAATATTGAGATCTTAGGAAAAAGCAAGATAGCTGATAATCAAATAAAAGCTTCCTTTTCTTCTTTAGGAAGCAGGTAGTTAGGATAAATTTTATTTTTCTTTCTAGATTGTGTTTCCCACTGTCCCCTTAAGTATGAGGCTATACTCAGATGTGCTGACTTCCAATCATCTTTTCTCCCAAGAGAGACATTTAAATAAGCCATCCTCCATCCAATTTCCAGAGGATGCTGAATATGACATCTTCACATTTGTTGGAGAGTAACATCTCACCCTTCGATATTTAAAGAGGTTGAGGGTGGAAGTTGTATTGCAGGAACTTTTTACACCATCCCCCCCACCCTGCAAAAAAAATGTATGCTTTGACATTTAACCAAATTAACAAACAGTAATTGCACATAAACCCCACTTTGCTGAATTGCAATGAGCCATTTAACCCTATGGACCAATCCACCCGAGAGTTTGGAGGAGGAGAAGCAGAGTTGGCAGTTCTCAAACATTAAGACACTCAGCTGCCTATACCCAAGCTCCTTCGAGGTCAGAGAAAGCTATGTTGCAGAAAAAGAATGAGAGGCCAAATTAGCAATTTGGCAGCATTCTTCAAAAAGAAAAATGCCACCTCAGAACTCTCCAGTATGCTTGGCTCAGTCTTCTGAAACATACCCATGGATAGTAGTCTTGTGTGTACCCAGTGCAAGGTCGCTCCCCATGGCTCCCCCTTTTCTTGCATAGTTGTAAAAATTGAAGGTAGTTTTTTTTTTTTCATTTCCAGTTTTTTGGGGGTGGGGCAGGGCCCATCTCACTCTGGCTAATTGCTGATTTTCTCTTAGCCCAAGGCTATGACACTTTCTGTCACATTAGTTTCCTTGCCAGCTGTTCCTCATTGCAAAAATCATCTCTGCATGCTGTCTTCTCCATGATGTGAAAGCATCAGAGGGCCCACCTCTCCACTGAGGGCATAATTCCTGGGAACAGGTGACCTACCAGCATGGCTTAATTTGTTTTATAATCTGCTGGTGCGAACCCACTGTCCCAAGAGGTAGAGTAGGAACTTCCTCTGTTATATTCATCACTCTAATTTCAGGGGTAGAGACTCCTTGTCAATCTATAATACATGCCCAATAAAAGTTTGATCACTCAAACGTGAGCAATGGGGAGGTGGAATAATGTTTCTTCTCCCCATCAAAAACCAACCAACCAAAAACAAACAAACAACTTCCTTCCCAAACATTATGACTCCAAAGAAATCACATCTGGCCACCATTTCTCTGCTTAAGTGCTACCCTGATGTATATGTTTTGTGCAGTATTACTTTTCTTTTGGATGTGTCTACCCTGCAGCACTGCAGCACAGTGCAGACCCAGGGGATCGGTAGCATGAGATACCATCTTTCAGGCATGTAAGCTTTCTGCAGAGTGTCTCACTGACAGTTTCTTTAGGGATAATGCACCAAGAAATGAGTTCATCTTGTAACAAATGGAAATGTAGGATATTGTCCTGCCCTCATCTTCTAGTTCTATTAGTGTTTCCAGCACTAGACATTCGGGTTGGGGAAATTCTAGTAGAAAGATACTTCACCACCATGAGAATGAAGATACACACTGTGCAAACACAAAGATGTAGAAAAAAAGAATAAAATTTAATATCTGATACACAAAGCAGAATTAAAATTAAGTACAGAGTATAATCCATCATGTTATTTTATGTAGATAAAGAAATTGTCTAAATTTGGTGTAGTAGTCACATAGTTGTATGTATGTATGTATGTATGTATGTATGTAAAATCCCTACATAAAACACTTTCTACACCTATATATTTATATAGGGATTTTACATATATACATATGTACATAACATGTATAAAATCAAATTAAAGCAATAGAAATAAGACATTAGGATGTCATGAACTCATCACTGTTCATCTTTTCTGCAACCACAAATACCTCCTAGGAACAAATCAAGCAGAATAAAACAGCTTTGTCCCTGTTTATTGGCTCACCCAACAACTACTATGTTAGACTTCCATTATTATAACAAAACCTTGTAGAAACAATTGAAGATGTATTTAATGCACAGTTTTAGAGATTTGGGCCATCATCCTCTTGTTTCAATACTATGGGCTTTTAGAAAGGAGGGACACTGGGACAGAGAGGGTGTAGGGGAAAAGGCTGGTCATCTGAAAGCAGCCAGGAAGTAAGAAGAGAGAGAGAGAGAGAGAGAGAGAGAGAGAGAGAGAGAGAGAGAGAGAGAGAAAGTGAGAGCAACAGATAACCCCTAAGAACCCATCCTCGGTGACCTATGTCCTTTGCCCAGTGCCTATTACTTCAATTTTCCAGCACTTCCCCAATAGTACTAAGTGTTCCATTCACAAGCCTGTGGAGGCACTTTATATTCAAAATTCAAAATGTGACAATAACTCAAATGAAAGAAAACAGATTACCACTCTGAATAATCAAGGAGATGAACTTTTTTAACCAACATATAGAATGTTTCCATTAATATGTAACATAACTTGTACCTTGCTTACAAAGAATACCTTGTTTTTTTCTCAAATGGCACTGCTGTATCAACACAAACAGATAATCTACATACCATCCAGAAAACACCATGATTTAACCAGAAAGCAGCAAGATCAGAAATGCATAGAAAAGGTTCAAGCAGAGATGGTGGGGCTGCTGTATCATGCAGTGTGGGAGTACTTTTCCTCGTGTGATCAAGCCCATGGCTCCAATCCCCAGGACTGGGAAAATAAAAGACAGAAATTATAATCAGTTTGAATTAGCACACCTTTCAACATATCTTGTGGGTCAGAGGAATATCACAATTAAATCTGCACCTGTATTTATTAATAGAAATTTTCATGATAAAAAGAAAACACCGTATGTGACAAGTCTGTACAAAGTGTTTGAAATTCTATAGTCAGAAGCAAATGCATAGCTTTAAATATTTTACACACATATGCATTTACTTGAAAGTATGTTTTAATACTTTATATATAACATTTACACACTTTAAGTATAATGTGCATACTGTACTTTCTGTTTATAGGTTCATGTGTGTTGAGTTTTCTCACTTATGTTCAATAGGAGAGCCAATGAAACCTGCACAGGATATGCAGAATGACAACTTAGTAAGTTAAGAAAGAGAAAAGTGGTTGGAGAGATGACAGTTGCTAAGGTGCTCTCATCCGTCGCAAGCACCAGGACCTAAGTAGGACTCTCAGAACTCACCCTTTAAAAAAACAAGTGTAGTGGTTCATGCTTGCAGCCCTAGTGCTAAGGAGGCAAAGATGAGCAGATTTCTGGGACCACTGGTCAGACAGCCTGGCTACTTGCTGAGTTCCAAGATAGTGAGAGATCCTGTCTCAAACATAAAAGTGGACAGTGCCTGAGAAACAACACACAAAGTAGACATCTAGCCTTCAAATGCAATTGTGTTTGATACCTTGCTTAGGACATCCCCCAGCACAAATGCACATGCATGCATTCTCTCTCTCTCTCTCTCTCTCTCTCTCTCTCTCTCTCTCTCTCTCTCTCTCTCTCTCTCTCTCTCTCTCTCTCTCTCTCTCTCTCTCTCTGTCTCTCTCTCTCTCACACACACACAATTCATTAGAATGTCTAAGATTTGGATTATGTAGCTGGCAGAAAAAAATAAAAAAATACATTATAAGAAGTCAAGTAATATCACCCCCCAAAATGAATGGAAGAAGAAAACAGAAAAGAGACACATAGCTGTGCATATGCGCAAAAAAATGGGAGTAGATTTTAAATAAGAATATTGTACCAAATTTTAATAATGAGTTTGAAAACATCACAGAGAAATGTTCACAATATTTTCCATGAGGCTATTACAATTGATCCATCTGACTAGATCAATAACTATTTGTTCTCAAAAAGTGAAGGGAAAAGAGTCATGCATAATCACTTAAACAAGATGTCTCTGAATCCAGGGGATTCATAGGTAGGTAATTTCAAAGATTAACTGATTTTCACAATAGGTCAGCATATCCAAAACATAAATAAGGAAAGAAAATTCTACAATTTACTTCAAGAAGTGAGCATGGTTGTGTAACTAAATTGAAATATCCAGGAGTACAAACAACATTTTACTCTCATTTAGGAATATAGATGAAGATGCTAAATAATACACTACTCAATTGAAATCCAGCAACATATTTAAATACTCACAGAGGACACTGCTATAGGATCATGAAAGTGCCACTTATCATCAGAGAGTCAATTAATAGATTGATGCTCTTCAAACTGTCAATAAAGAAAAATATGTCCCATCTCAAGGAAGCCAAAATTTTATTTCATAAAATGGGCATCAAATGCCAATAGTATTTTACATAACTGCTCTCTTAAAACCATAAATAATGTCCATCTACAGTGGGTAAAAGAGAATTGTTCAAAGCCCCGAACCAGGAGTCTCACCTGGTGGTAGTGGGCTGTTTGATGTGGGTGCTGGGAACTGAACTCAGGGCCTCTGCAAGAGTAACAAGCACTCTTGACCATTGAGCCCTGTCTCTAACCCTGACAAAGCCACATTAACAACCACAAAAGTAAGTAAACAGGTAAAAAGAGAGAGAAGATGACAGATAGGGTGAGGGATAGAGAAGACTGATTGATAATGTATTAAATTCTTTACTGCAGATAAAAACTTTACCTTCTGGCAGAGTGCTGCTGGTGTCATCTCCCCAGATTACAGATGAAATGTTGGAGGCACTGGGAAGTAACTCTCCCAAGGGAAACAAACACTTAGTATTGACTGAGTATCTAGTATAGGACAGTATTCATGACTTCATTTCTAAACAGCCTCCACTGTAATCCTTATAGTGCCCCACCTTCTCATTTAGTATACTGAGAGCAGGAAATAATCTCATCCTTACCCGAAGCACTAAAGACCAAACATGTTTCCGCTTGGGGAAGTTTTTGATGGACAGGGTTACATGCATGTACCTGATGAGATATTTTGAGGACCAGAGTCAAATCCAAGCAAGACATTTTGGGAAGGTTTCCCAATGACTTATACATTACAAGAACATGATTTTATTGAATATCTTTAATGAGTCTGTGTGTCACCATGACCTGTCACACGGGGTCCACTGTGGAAACTTCTGTTGTAAAGAAGTCAGTGATCAAGAGTTCCATATTTAAAGCCTGTAGGTTATGGATGTTTACGCTAAACTTGTCTGAGATCACTCTACTGATAACAGACAGGGACCCAACTCTTAAATGCAAGGCCACATTCATCTCTAAAGGAATAGCTCCAGAGACAGGTCACTAAGCTTGTGACCACTGGAGGTACAGCTACTGGACAAAGGCTCCAGCCAAAGGTGTTAGGCAGAGCTGGGGCAAAGGTCCAATCAGGAAAGTGCATGCAGGCATGAGTCAAGTTTGAACCCCATCACCCACATAGCCAGGCAGGGCAGTGCTAGTTTGTAGTCCCAGAGCTGGAGTAATGGAAATAGGGAGATCAAACCTACTCAGCAAGCTCTAAGTTCAGTGAGAAATCCTGTCACAAAAAAATAAGGAGAGGGATGCTCAGTAGGTATGGAGGCTTACTACTCAAGGGTGTGAGCCAGAGTTTAAATCTCTGCACCCATGTAAAAATCCAAGGGTTTCCACAAGTGCCAGTAACTGCAGCACTGTGGGAGATAGAAGGATTCCTGGAACTTGCGAGGCTATCAGCCCAGTTCTGGGCCCAGAGAGAGACCCTGTCTCAAGGCAATAAGGCTAGGAGTGATAGAGCTGGACTCCCACCATTTCCCTTTAGCCTCAGTATGCACACATAGGTGCACATAAAACACACATATATGTGCAGACACATACAAGACACATACTCCTTGTGCACATACACACACACAAGTACTCACATATACACTTACCACACCCTCACACACATGCACTCACACATGCATAAATTAAGCAAAAACCAAGGTTGATGGCACCTAAGGAGTAGCATCTGAAGTTGACCACAGGCCTCCACACAAATATGCTCACACATGCATATATGCTCAGCATATGTACCTGCACAAAAACACACACCTGCACATGTGCACACATGCACACAGACTCACCAAAAGACATCAAGCTTACCTTAGTTTCAGTTTTTAAAACCTGGCTCTCCCATATGGGTAAACCTAAACAACTTGCCAGCCAATGCCATTCCAAGCTGCCTTTCTCTTATTTACACCATAGAAGTGACAGCATTTCTTGCTACAGACTCATCAAAAGACTAAATAAGAATGGTTCAAGAAGGCACTTTGGTCAACACTTGGCACATAGTAGTAGGTTCTCCATGAATCTACGCTTCCTTCTTCTCCAGAAATAGCCAGGGTGAGCCTACAGAGAAGAGCATGTTGTGGTCAATTAAGCTATTCATATTCTCCCAAGTGTGGTACAATTATAGATTTGAAAAATCTCTTTGTAGATCAATTTCTCTAAGTCTATTGAGTTGTAGAGACTCAACCCACACACTGAAGCAAGGGAAAGGAAGAAGGCTGTAGTTGGGGGATGCTTTTCAATTAGCCATGAGGAAGAATTGTTGAGATATAGTCAATGTTAATCACCAATTTCTCTCGTTTCATGAATACTTGTGGGGCCAACTGGTCTATATCTATACATGCTGGTGGGATAAACTGAATCCTGTGCTACAGGGGAGCCTGCTTTCACAGATTATTTAAAGCAAAGGCTTTCTTTAATTTAAAATTTTCCCAGAGGTCTTTAAAAGTATTGGGTGCATTTTGAAAAGCCCAGTAAATGTTTGTCACTTTATATAGGTCCATCATTTTTTGTTTGTTTGTGGTTCCTCCACCACCAGCCCATTCTCAAGCACAAATCAAGTGAAATATTTAAGATCTGAGCCAAGTGCCCAGGAGCTTATTAAAAATGAGTCCAAAGGATAGTGCTGGCAAATGCCGGAGTGTGGAAATGAGGCAACATTTAAGAATCCCCGAGTGAGCTGAAGAAGGAATGAGATACATGGAGCCCTTGGGGAGAGCAAGGACTAGAAATCTGAGTAGCTGAGAATGAGCTTAGAGAGATAGAAAGGGTCAGGGAGGGGCCTGGGAGAGGTGCATCAAAGGCCAAGGGTCAAAGAGCAAAGGGCAAGAAGCACAGAGGAAATGAGGATATGTGAGAAATGAGATTGAGGGCCAGGTTCCCCCCAGTCCACCTAAAATTCACACAACACACACACACACACACACACACACACACACACACACACACACACACTCACACACACACGAGAGAGAGAGAGAGAGAGAGAGAGAGGGAGGGAGAGAGAGAGAGAGAGAGAGAGAGAGAGAGAGAGAGAGAGAGAGAGAGAGAGATATGTCTGATTATCAGGGGTTCCAGCTAAGTGTGCCTACTTTAGAACACCTTTCTAGCAATCTCTGTCCATTTGTTCCCTGCCCAGTGGTACACTATTTATTTGTGTGTGCCCCCATATCAGTTTCTATTAATCAGTGTTCCAGAATATCAGTTTGCTGCTTTTCAGCATCACAGGAATAGTTCTGTATTTAGTCTCTCAGAGCAAAGACAAGAAGCCTTCCCACCTATGTGTCCACTCACCTGCCAATTTGTGTTTTTTGTGAGGGTTAACATCAATTGACAATTTGACAAGATCTACACGCACCTAGGGGAAAAACCTCAGGTGTGTCTGTGAGGAAGTTAATGGACTGAATTAATAGAGATGAAAGTCCTACCCTAACCAGGGGCAGCACCAACCCATGATCTGGGATCCTGAACTGGATTAAGAGAAGAAAGCAAACTGATCACCAGAATTCACCTCTCTGTTTTCAAGACGGTGTGAGTGATTTTAGCCCGCTGCCTCCTGCTCCTTGCATCATGACTTCCTGCCATAATGGACTATCCCTTGAATTCCTGAGCCCAAATAAATCCTTCCTTCTTCAAATGTCTATTGTCAGATGTTTTGTCATAGCAACAACAGAAGGAACTAGTACAGTTTTTAGTCTGGAATGTCCCCCACAGGTTTCAGTTTTTAATGTTTGGTAACCATCTTTTGGAGCTATGGAGTCTTTAGGCGACAGAGCATAGCTGGTATAGGTAAGCCCAAGGAATAGCTTATAGGCACGGTGGTTCTAGTCTAGTCCTTTCTTCTATTGCCATTATGCAAGGAGTCTACACCACAGCTCTTGTGACCATGAAGTCTGCCATGACTTTCCCACTATGAGTAACCCCATAAAACAAATCTCTACGGTAAAATAAACCCTTCTCCCCTCAAGCTGTTCCTGTCAGGAATTTTAATCACAGCAGCACAAATGCAGCTAATACTTTGTGTCTCTCCTGATGTTCAATGCTGTTTCGGTTCATCCAAGAGATGGGAGCATAAACTGCATAGCAAGCTCTCATCTACTGTGTCTCTTATGCTGCTGTTCTCTGCCCCCTCATTCATCTTTTTCTCACCGTTTCCATTCAGAACATAAGCATCCCTCTCCTGAGCCTCCCAGGTTCCCTCCTTTCCTTCCACCTTAGTCTCTGTTCAATCTATCCAGACCCGGGAGTACAAGCTGGATAGCACTGTTCTACTTAGATTCCACGACTCTCTGTAAGCAGAACAAAGTTGCAAGTCCACAGTAGGATGCAGGAAGTGAGGCCTTAATTTCCCTCCAGCCTCATCTTTACATGCTACCCCAACTCGAACTTCACTTTTGAGCAGCCTCAGTAGCACTGTTCCCCGAAATCCAGTCTGACCCTGGAGCTTCTGCCTAATATGTTATAGTCAACCAGGCTGTTATGTAAAGCCGCATCCCTGCTTCTATCTAAACCCTATGTCTGGTTGCCTAGCATATCGGACATGCTAATAACATGATTTTTCAGTAGATAATCTCATTTTACAAATACTCAAAATGTAATCTGTCTATCCTGGTGTATCTTCAGTCTGGGCAAACATCTACTGAGACTTGAACTCTTTCAGACTCACTTTGGGGACTCCAGCCCTCCACTGGGGCTTTGCAGTTCTAGGATGTGGAGGCCACACTGCCATGCTCTGTTAGTGCAACTGGGATGGTAAGAATGGCTATCTTTATCTCTACACTAAGGACTACAGTCCTCTCCTGCCCCACTCTTGTTTTTTCATCCCCAGTAAGTAAGCTCACAGACTCTACATTCAGTTCAAGGTAAAGGTTCATTTTTTAGGTCTCCCTCAGAACTGGTTCTCCAGACCATCTTCCATTTGATTAAAATGCTCCTTCATTACAGCTCACCTCATCCTTCCCAGTTCTTTACATAGGGTACTCCTTTTGAAGAAACTTTGCCTCCAGAGGTCCACCTGTCCTCAACCCAGCATAAGCTGGAGAGGATTTGGAACTTGGGAGTTAAATGTGGCCCCTGATATTTGGGGTCCTCTGTACCCATTCTCTTCACTTTGCATGCCAGGATACTTCCCTCCAATAGGAAACCATGAGATGAAGAAGTGGACAGGACCAAAACTCCTCATAAAAGAAATGAGCAGGTGGCCCAGGACAGCCAATCATGTTCCTTCCTCTTCCTTGTAGAAGTGACGAGTCTGTTTGGTCCAGAGACAGCAAGCTGTCTGTCAGACGCTAGAGCTCCACACAAACTCAAGATGTGTAAAAGCATGACACAACCTAAGTGCTCATGGGTTAGAGTTTGCTCCCAGTCACTTCATTCATCCTTAATTTTCATTTTTTTATTATTTACATTAGTGTATGAAATGACAGGCTTCATCATGACATTTTCATATATGTTTGTCATTATACTTTGTTGTAATTTATCTACCTGTCCCTGCTCTCCCAGTGCCCTATGCCTCCTCTGACCAGTTCATTCTTTTCTCCACCTAATTACCTCCTTCTGCTTTCAGGCCACACATTTTATCAGATCCTTCCACCTTTTTTGAGACAGGGTCTCTCTGTGTCACTTTAGAGCCTGTCCTGGAACTCACTCTGTAGAGCAGGCTGACTTCGAACTCACAAGAGATCCACCTGCCTCTGCACCTTGAGTTCTGGGATTGAAGGTGTGTGCCACCAGCACCCAGCCCAATCCCCTTTCTAAATACATACCTATTTTCTTGTGGATGCTGTCTCGTTTCCTGGGACTCACACTTGAAATTCAGCTGCCTAGGTCAGACTTCCTACAAATTGTACCCAAATTTAGATGGAGTTCTCTGGTTTGTTCAGTTGAACTTTCTGGGACTAGTTAATCTCTTACTGAGCCAGACTCTGCCCTGGCCTTCCTCACTTCCTTCCCTTCAGGTCCCCTAAGATCCCAGAAAACAAGCTGCCCTTATTGGTAATGGAAACACCTGTGCCTTGGAAACCCACTCATACCTCCAGCAGTGTTTATCCAGGGTGATCAAAAAATCAACTTGGAGACAGAATCTGTCCCTCAAATTCCCATTAGGAAACTCCACTTGCATGGCCTACAAGCTACATCAAAATCAGGTGGCCAGCCTCTACCTGCATGCTAAGAGAATGCAAATGCTTCTAGGACAATGCTGTTCTTGTGTAGAAAAATCAAAATTGCTAAATTTGTCCTAAAAGACCCAAATACTTACCAAAACTGAACCTGTGGCATATGTACATACAGTGAGAATTAAATTGTTTCAATGACTTCCCTGTGTTCATAGATAGACCATTGTTCAGCATGACTCTTTATGAAGAAAGGAGAGGAAGATCTACTTACACAGACTTATGGGCAGGCAGAGAACGTGACCTGAATTAGACATCTCATCTGTTGTTGGCCCTGAAGAAACCAGGGCTCTGGACATTTCTTCTGCTACAGCTTCTATCTGTCTCTTTGCCTGTCTGTCTGTCTGTCTGTCTGTCTGTAATATCAAGCAATCAACCAGTTTCTTTGAAAGTACTTCAGTCCATAACAAGATACAGACCATATGATCCACTTAGCAGCAATTATCCTTCCTCCATAGTATCAGCCCATCCATTCTTGTGAGCTAGCCTATCAGTAGAGTTCTGGGCTTAACATCACAAGTAGATTGGAGCCTTGGTTCTGCCACATACTTTCTTTGCAGTTGTTGGTAATCTTCCCAACCTCTCAAAGCTATGATACTCTCAACTGTAAAGTATGAACTGTGGTTGCATAGGGTCCTTGTGAAAATCACCTGGTAACAACCTACCTGTAAAACACTCAGCGTGACCCTTGGGTCCCTCTGAAACTACATATAGGTCGCTGTGATGGTGGCAGAGCTAACACAAGCCTTGCCAGAGTCAAAGCTGGGAAAGTGTTCCTGCCAAGGCTTGGTGAATGAAAGCCACCTTGACTGGAGAATGCTCACCAGGGAGCTTTGGGTGCCAGGGATACTATGAGAAAAATTGATCTTGCAGCAGTGGCAATGGAGAGAAACTGGTGGCCCTCTGCTGAGTGGGTGACTTAGACCTGCTGGATCAGCAGAAGAGCAGTCACTCGACACCAAGACCTACGAATGCCCCTCGTTCTCTCAGGACTGCAGATTTCAAGGAGAAATCCCCAGAGGTGCAAATCTCAGAAGACCCAAGGGCCTTCCAGAAATACCCCCAGAAGAAGCAGACTCTCAGCAGGCTGTCCTTGCTGCATCTGGTCCTGAGTGGCTACTGGGAGCAGAAGGCAAAGGCAAAGTAAGACCGATATGAGACCTTGGGCGACATCCTTTAAAGTTCACAAATTTAATTTTGTCCTGATTTTGTTTGAGGATGAGGGGTCAAGACATTTCTTATTTTATCCAAATCAGCTCAGCCATCTCCAGAGAGAGGACAAGGGTGCTGCTGTAATCTTTCCAAAGCCCTCAACTAAATCAATGTCTCTGCTCTGCCCTGAGACCCCTAAAATGTCAGTGGAAGTTAGAGCCTTAAATAGCTTAAAAGAAGAGCATCATCATTTCCACATTCAAGTTCAATGATAAACACATGGAGTAGAAGAGCCAGTGGTGTGTGGGCTCCATGCTGGGAGGGTCTGCCTGTCTTCCCCTACTTTATGGAAAGATTGGGCTGTGTGTGAAGCTCAAATCCTCTTCTACTGTTTTGACTGGTCCCATCATCAAGGTCACTTCAAGGATATATGCTCACCACAGAGGACACGAAACTGGCTAACAAGTCCTTATTGGTGGTTCCAGCAAGCTCTTTTCTCTAAGTGCTTTTGTATACCTCACCAGCTTGTGAGAAAGATGAGGAAGACTTTTGTAGCTCTCAGAAGACTTCTTCTCCAAGACAAGATTGTAGCAGAGACTCCTAATTTGTGTTTGTCGGTCTTTAATATTCAGACAATTTTTCTGCACTATGCTCCTCCTGCTCACAATTGAAAAGAAAGTCTAAATAGGGGACCCTGTTGGTCCCAAGGTTTAAAATATTAATATCTTGACTAAAAGTGTTACAGCAGGTTGTTCCTTCCGCCGGCTCCATCCTGCCTGCTGCCATTCTGGGCCCACAGCCGCACCAGCCCCAAATAACACTCTGAGACTCTGTATTTGATACAATCCTGTTGGCCAGTTACCATTATTGTTTATGGGCTAGCTCTGCCTTAATTATTAACCCATTTCTACTTATCTAAGTATTTCCACGGGGTCGTCTTATCGGGGCGCTGCTGCAGGTGTCTTCCTTCCTCCCCGGGGCTACATCTCGACTCCTCCTTCCCACTTCCTCTTTCCTTCTCCTAGTCTCCTAGCCCCACCTATCTAGTTTTCTATTGGCCAGCAGGGCTTTATTAATTAGTATGAGAAACATATATACAGAATAACATCTCCCATCATAAAAGTAAAGTTTTTATGGGACTGGAGAGACAGCTCAGTGGTTGGGAGTACTTATTACACTTGCAAAAGACACTGATTGGTTTCCCAGCACTCACATGGCCACCTACCACTGCCTGCAACTCCAGGTTCAGGAGATCTGCTGCTCTCTTCTGGCCCCCACAAGCACCAGGAAGTTATACCATGCACATACATACCTGCAAGCAAAATACTCATATACATAAATTATAGTAAATTAATTCTCAAAAAATTAAAAATGTCTAAAGATTTATTTTATTTCGTGTGTGTGTGTGTGTGTGTGTGTGTGTGTGTGTGTGTAGGAGCCCAGGGAGGCCAGAAGAGGGCATTGGATTGCCTATAGCTAGAGTTACAGGTGGTTGTAAGCCACTTGGCATAGGTAGTAGGGAACAAACACAGATTCTCTGAAAAAGTTCTTAACTGCTGAGCCATCAACCCACAGTCATTTTTAAAGAATTTATATTAAACTAAGATTTTCTAATTCTAAGTGACTGTGGTTTCCATCAAGCCTCACCTCTTACAAGTAAATTTTAATTGACTTCATTCTGAATATTTGGATGTTAAATTAATGACATACTACTTTTGGACAAAAAACCTGAGGACTCCTGTTTCTAAACGGAAACATGTCACAGTGATGATTGTTTTTAACTATCCAAAGGTTTTAATTAGAACTTAATTTCCCCCTCAGACTCCACCCTGAGCTTCTCAACATGACTTCTAGTCTTATTGCACATTCTATTTGTACCTCAGTTTCTGTAGTTTGGAAATATAATTCATAACACCCCTAATGTCATTGGTCATTGCGAAAGCTCTAGGTGACAAATTTCACATCCACTGGTAGCTGTCCACTGTGGTTCACTTCCCCTTCACCTCCCAAATACAACTTCATGTATCCACCCAATCCAGATTTCCTTCCTTCCCTGAGCTTGCAACTTCTATTGGGGCTGCATGCTCATCTGAGCACTACAGAGGACCTGGTGCTCTCTAGAGTACACTCTGACCTGAGTCACCCCTGTCCTTGTTTATACCAAAGGAGGCTTCTATATCAGGGACTCTCCATCAGCAATGGGCAGTAATGCCAAAGAATCAAAGTGCAGTCTTGGGACATTCAGCAAATATTAACCACCTCGTTAGAGATTATTTCACATCTGGCTCTGTCATACACCAATAAATCATGCCCAAAGGATGGTGAGTGTGGGAAAGCTACTCACAAGTGATGGATGGGCACCATGCTTGGGTGCTTTTAGAACCAAGTCATGTGGAGGAGGAAGCAAGGCAGGCTGGGTATCACCATCTTGTGATGAATCTGGGTATCTTGTTTGCTTTTAGAAAAATGTGCTGAGCTGTTCACCAGTATTGCCAGGACCTCACATGAATATTCAAGGAACTTATGTCAAATAGTATGGAATCTACATGTAACCTATGCACATTCCCTTTATACTTTAAGTCTCTCTAGATTACTTATGATTCCTACTATGTTATGTGAGTCATTGTCACACCAGCGATCAGGAAACAGGCTTGTATATGTTCAGCATTAATAATTCTTTTTTCCCAACAGTCTCGTCTCCATACTCAGACTAAATTTGTGGGCACATACCATACAGACACTGTGATGGTTAATGTTGACTGTCACTTGACAGCATTTAGAATCACTTAGTAAACAAAGATCTGGGCCCGACTATGAGGGAATTTCTGGACTGGGTTAATTGAGGTTAGAAGACCCACCCTAACTATGCATGGTACCATCCCATGGGCTGGGTTTCTGGACTAAATAAAAAAGGAGAAAGTGCGTTGAGCACCAGCATTCACTTCTGTCTTCTTCCTGACAATGGATGTAATGCAACTAGCTAGCTAACATGACTTTATTTCCATAATGCACTGTCTTCTATAAGTGAGCTGAAGTAGACTTGTTCCTTTCTTACATTGGCCTCTATCAAGCATTTTTCAGTTACACAGACCTAATACAGATCAACAGACCAACTCTATTTGGAAAATGAGATGTTCCAGCATAGCTCTGCCAGTGTCCAGCTGGGTGGCCTTGAGCACAGGTCAGACCTGTGCAGAATGGAGTACACACTGCCAGAAAGACTACATTTGGAGTCTCATAACCTTGCTTCCTAGTGTGTGGCCTTACTCACAGACTGGCTTTACAATGAATGACAAGTGTGAATGCCTCTTTGACCCACAGCAGGACTATCACCCTTCATTGATTTGAATGTTTTCACTGATGCCTTGGTCAGTTTGTTAGCTGTGAGGAGTCACATGACCTAACTCTCTTCTGTTGCTTTTCTGTTCTTTGACAAGTGAAAGCAAATTTAGTGGTTTCACCCAACATAGGATTAGTCATTTAAAGCCCAGTACATCATGGCTTCTTGAGGTTAAAAGTTCACACTGATTCTTACTGAGCAAACTTCAGTGTCTGCAGGGATGGGACATTGTAGAAGTTCCAGAGATAAATCTATTTCCTTCATTTTCCCAGCTCCTAAAAGCATCTTTTATCTTAGCTCTAACTTCTGTTTCGATTTTCAAAAAGCACTCTTCCAACTTCTGTTTTGTACTCCTATCTCCTCCTTCTCTGGCCCTTAGGAGGATGTCATGAGCCCACCAGGTCCAGCCACACATCTAAGAAATGGTCCTCAGCTCAATGACCTTGGCTCTATCATGTTGTCAAGTCCCTCTACCATGTCAGGTAGATGACATAATGCATCACATGTCCTGGGATTGGAGAACTGACATCTCCTAGGAACAAATAATTTGACCTGTTTCTCTCTTTTCTTTTGTTAGTTAAAAGTCCACCAAGGAGATGAAAAGTGCCACATCCATTGGTAATTCACATCAATGATCCATCACAAAGAAATGGAAGGAGGTAGAAGAAGCTGGAATCCAAGGGAATTGTCATTGTGACCATGGCTGACTTAATCAACTGAGGGCAGTCTGTACCCAGTCACCATCTGCAAAGTGAAAATTAAGGAATGCATCACCAATCATGTAAATGTGAGGTGGAGATTAAAGACTATTCACAAAGTATTTGGTACATTGTGGAGAACGTCAGGAAGGTAAAATGACTGCTAACCCAATGTTATGCCTTCTCTGCAGTTGCTATACTGCTGAGGTGAGAAGAAAGGGATCCTTGATAAGTGCTCATGAATAAGTGCCACAGTGACTTCTGCACAGGGGACAACATCCTTAATTAACTCTCACAGAAGACTTCCCAGGCTTCTACTGTCAGACTTAATCACACCCCCTTTGAGTTTCAAAGAAGTAAGTGAGGTGGATAGCAACATCAAATATACAAGGCACATAATCTCTCCATCTTCCCCAAACTTCCTTCTTTCAGGATGTGTTCATCCTCCCTGCCAGCAAGAGACCCAGGGTCAGAGAATTCAAGTCCAAAGTCAAGTTGTTAAGCAATTAGTCCTGCCTTTCCAACTCATTCTTGTGGCTTCTCCAATGTGATATGGGGGCTGTGTATTTTGTGTGCTGTGTTCATGCACTGCATCTGGGGAAAGCAAGGCAAATAAGTTCAGTGGAAATCCACAATAAGGAAATCCAGTTTCAAAAGAAAAAGTCATAATTTTGTGTGAATACATACGTGTGTGTGTGTTTTTTTGTGTGTGTATATGCACACGCATGTGCGTGCGCACACATGTAGGAAACAGATATGTAAGTGTGCATAGACCATGCATGTAGAAGCCAGAGGGCAGCCATGATTGGTATTGCTTCTCCTCAAACCTGGTGCACTATTTGTTGTTTGTTTGGTTGGTTAGTTTTGTTGTTTTTTTGTTTTTCTTTGTTTTTTGTTTTTTGTTGTTGTTGTTGATGGTGGTTTGGTTTTTGTTTGTTTGTTTTTTGGTCTGATTCATGGCCTCTCACTGACTGGGGGCCCAGCAATTAAGCTAAGACACTCCAGGGATCCTCCTCTTTCTGTCGACCTACCATTGGAATTTTAAGAGTGTGCCACCAGACCCAACTTCTTTTATACAGGTTTTGAGAATCAGACTTAGTCTTCATACTTAATCTTTACTGACTGAGGCCTCTCCCCAATTTCTAATAATAAGTTTTATTATTGGCATTTTCCTTTGAGTATTTTCTTGAGAATCCACATGCAGCAGATGAACTGATCTGAGTTTTATGTCCATTAATATCAATAGCCTCAGTCTCTGTACCCCTCTAAATGTCAGCACTGGCTCCTTCCCAGATCAGGACCCACATCACTGTCATTTGAGCTAAGTGTGGAGGTAAATGCAAGTGTCCTGTATCTGATTGGTAGGGCTGTTCTGTACTCATTGAAATGTACCAAGGAAAACTTGATTGGGTCAATCCCTCTGGAACCTTCCCAATTAAGTGAGAACAATGACAGAGACTGGCAGGCTTGTGTAAGCTGAGCCTGGATTTCCTCCCATGCATCTTACCCATATCTCCTAGGGGCGCTTATCTCTGAAGATAAATAGTTAGATGTTAAGAAACCCTTCTTCATTTCTGGGTCTTTTCACTCCAGCTGAACATGAAGAGTTACAGTTGGGAAGGTACATTGTAAATCCAGTGACAGTGCTCCTAAAGCTGATCAGAGAAACTCTCAACCCTAATTAAAGTGCTTTCCTTTCTTGACTTGGCTCCAGGTATTCATTTATTGCCTGGGCTAGAAACTAATTTGTACAAAGGTTTGGGAGCTCTTGTACTGGGGAGAGCTGTTTTGTGTGATTAAGTTAAACCATTTAGTTTAATACTAGAGAAGTAATTTGAAATAAAAGAAATTGCATTCCATATTCAATAAATAAATGTGCTTCTAAGTTAAAAAAAAAAGAATGAATGTACATTAAAAAGTATTTCTGAAACAGAGTGCCTCTCTCAGTCATTGAGCCTGGACTTAGGGATACTTGTCTTGGGGTCATTTCTTCAAACATAAGCTCAATTCTGTACTACATAGGCAATGTGACTTTTCCCCATTGCCTTCTTCTTTTTCATCTTTCTAATCCCATGCTTACTGCTTTCTGTGGCAGTGGCAATGTAAAGAATGGATATGATGCTATACTTTGCCAGTCATATAAATGTCACTTGGTATGCGACATACCTTCACTGCCATCATTTACACAATCACCATTACCTCCGACATTATCCCTACCAGCACCAACAATCTAGAGACCATCACTTTAGGTAATAGAAGGTAGAACAGGAATCCAACTGGAAACCAAAGAATGACAAATTGCAGGATCTAATCCATGTATAACAATAGTTTTCTTCGAGTTTCTACAGAGTTTCTACAGACTGTTGATATGGACCTAGCTAACTCCAAGTTTTATTTTTTATTTATTTTTTTTATTTTTGTTTTTGTTTTTGTTTTGTTTTGTTGGTTTTTTTGTTGTTGTGGTTGTTTTTAAAAGAGGAAAAGTATTGGCTCGCAGAAACAGCTGAGAGATGAAGGTTCATTTCTGCTATTTTAGTGGTATTACACACTTGTGCATAGATAGACCATCATGGTGGTTGGAGCATGTGAAGGAAGAGAGGTGATCATCTCATGAAAGAAGGAAACTGTGAGGTAGGATTCAAGAAGAGACTAGCAACAAGATATTCCAAGTAGCAGTCCTCTCCAGTGTCTTGCCCCCTCCAACAAAGCTCCCTCTCCTAAAGTTTGCAAAGCCTAACAGATTAACATCAGCACACAGGGGAGTAAACATTCAACACATGACTATGGGGGACATTTGATATCCAAACCACAAAAATGTGTTCCTATATTGGTCACAGATATCTGCTACCTCCTCCTTTGGTCCAGTTGCAGCCCACCAATCACTCTCTGAACCCCACAGTTCCTAAGATCTCTTGGATAAGTCTCTTAGGGCCATCAATCACATCTTCTTGAGCTTCTGCTCACACTTGTGTGTTCTTCCTCATTCCACATATTATTTGGCTGCTACATGTCTCCATCACAACACTGCATACTTGGAAAATCTTGCTTATTACGTTCCCAGGTCCCTAGACTACATAAGTCCTTAATAATTGATTGCTGGATCTGTGAATGAATGAGTGAGTTAACAATTGCATGCATGCCATGCATGGATGGATGGATGAATGGATGGATGGATGGATAATCAAAAAGACCAACTGCAACAAGGGTTGATAAAGCTGGGAATATATCAGAAGCCCCCATATTGTTGATGGAATTACAAAGTATTACAGCCTCTATGGGAAACAGGTTGGGAAGTTCATCAAAATATTAAATATAGGGTCACTATGTGAGCCAGGGATTCTACTCCTAGATAAATGCCCAAAAGAACTGAGACACTCTGTTCACAACAACTTTCATATGAATGTTCATAGTAGGATTATTCATACTTAGCAAACAACAGTAAAAATAAAACCATACATATGAATTTCACTGATAAGTATGTAAACAAAACATGTTCTACCCACACAGTAGTATTTTATTTCACAAAAAAAGTGATCCATACTACAGCATGTCTAATTTTGTGCCAACATTGCACACAGAGTAAGAAGCCAGTTACAAAAAGCCATATGTTTTATGATTCCATTTATCTAAAGCATCTAGAACAGATAATCTAAAGAGACAGCAGTTGCAGGAGACAGTGTAGAGTCACTAAGAGATAACACATGTCTCCAGGAATGAGAAAGACTCACTCTGAGAGAAACACTTAGATGATGGGGTGGATTTATAATAATGAAAGTGCTGAAAAGAAAACCACACTGAATCACATATTGTAAATGATGAACTTTAGCACAGAAGTTGGCCACCTGGGTACAATGGTAGTTAGTCATGAAATATGTAACACCAGGAGTGATCCCTAATGTAAACTGTGGGCTGTGAGTGATGACAGCATGACAGGCTCATCACTTTTACCAAATATACCACTCTACTACAAGACATTGAAAATGAGGGAGGTTTTTTGAGAGTGGAGCTAGAAGGAATATTGGAAACCACTGTAGCTTCCATTCAATATTGACACAATATCAAATTCCTATACACACATACATGCATGCATACATACATACATACTAAATACATGCATACAAACAAACATGTATGCATACATACATACATGCATACACACATACATTCTACACACACACACACACACACATACATATGGGTTTGTGTGTGTATTTATTATTTTGACTGATGAGCACTCAGTCCCAAATAGGACATCTATATCACTAACTACCTAAGGTCAGGGAATGATGAAGGCATTTCTGGGAAGAAGACAATAGATGTAGCAGAAAGAATGATAAGAGCCAGAGGATGAGAAGAATGCTGTGAAATAGTGTCTGTACTGCTGCTATGGATACCTGCACAAGTTCAAGCCAATGGCATCAGTGACTATTCCAACAGGCAGTACTGATTTGACTCAATGTGTTAAAGACAGAAAGGAGAGGACATTAAGATGGGAAGAATCTTAAGATGAATGTCTAGAGACAGTGGGAATGGGGAGTTGGGGTTGGGTGTGTGAGCAAGGTACATTGGATGCATTAATAAAATTGTTAAAGAATAATTAAAATGTTCTTTTATAAAAGATCACTTTAAGAAATGATGAATTCTGTGGCATGCAAATAACAGCTTGGCAAATCATTTGTTTCATAAAAGAACAAATGGATATTGTGCTTGAACTTGTCTGCCCAATGACCAGGCTGTCCCACAACAGGCTTCCTTTATTAGGCAGAAGGAGCTCTTTAGGGCCCACATATGTCCTTTGGCCACTCATTTAAGCCTTCCCTTTTGGGAGCTAAGATGCCCATTGGAATCAAGGACCTTCTACCAATTCTTGTCACACACACATTCTAGGCAGTTGGGCTTTGAATATGTTAGTAATGAACCGTTTGAGCTTCTGTCCCCAGAAATAATAATATTGCACCTTCAGCAAAGTCTCTAGCACAGCTTGTCAAGCTGCTCCACCGTACAGCTGTTGGTGGCACATACACTCTTAAAGGATGGAATCATGCATTGTCCTAGCACATCCTTGATTGCCTCTTGTCTAGGCCAAAAAGCACACAAAGCTTAGTTTTGCTCACATACACAAAATCAATCCAGCACAAACTTTACCCCACAGTTCTACCCGTTCCCTACCAGTCATTCCAATTCTAAAAATCTGTAGGTAAAGAACACATGGACCCAACATAAAATCTTACCAGAAAAGGATTGAAAGCCAGGTATTCTGCCCCAAGGCCTGAAAAAGGCTAAGGCAAGAGGATTGCAAGTCCCAGACCTGGTTGGGCAACTCAGTGAGATCCTGCCTGAAAGTAATAGTAAAAAGAAGGCTAGTGACATAGCTCAGTGTATAAACTGCTTAGCATGTATAAGGTCCTAGGTTCAATCTCCAACACAATATTGGGCAGAAAAAGGCAAGAAGAGAAGGAAGAGAGAGGGAAGAAGAGAGGGAGAGAAGGAAGGAGGGAGAAGGAAGGAGGGACACAAGGAGTGGGGAGGGAAGAAGGGAGTGTAGGGTTGAAGATGTAATGCAGCTACAGTTTGTTGAGAACTGGAGGGGAGATTCTACAGTCACTTTCTGTGTGTAACCTGTGAAAATGTGTCTTTCCATACCATGTTCTCTTGGAGAGAGGTAGGAATATGACTTTGAAAGTTTGTATAAATGAACTAGCAGTTTCTACTCCCAGTTTTACAACAACCAGCCTAGCTTGTCAGTGAGCTCCAGTTTCAGTGGGAAACCCTGCCTCAAAAGATAAGGTAGAGAGTGGCTGAGGATGATGCTCAGTGTGGACCTCTGACCTCCACACACATGCCTGTGTATCAGCATGGGCATGTGCAGACACATGCTGGACAGATACATACATAAATGAAAAATTCTTCTTTATGATAGAAACAAAGTTCTATTAGTGATTTTGGATAGTACAGATGTCTTTTAACATGTGTTGAATTATTTCAAGGCAAAGGGAAGCTGTGTGACATGGGATATCCAGAAGTTTCTTTCTGAGAAGAATTATTCATCAGGGGCTTGGTAATCAATATATAAACATAGCACCTGGGTTACCAAACAAATAAAGCAAACAGCCTAGCATTTTACCTTGTCATTTCTCCCTTATAGGCTGATGAGGGGCAGTTGGATTTCTGCTTCTGTCTATGTAGAGAGGTGGGGATGGTACCTAGTGAATAGAAATTGATGATACTCTTAAACATACTGGAATGTGTAAAATCCTCCTATAACCAAGAATTATGCAACTCAAAATTGAATAGTGCTGAGACTGAGAAATTCTTCTCAAGACCCATTTTTAAAATTCAATTTGTTCTTTGACAATTTCCTACATGTATATAATGTAATCTGTTTACTCCCCCATTTTCCTTCCCACTCCCATCAACCTCCATCCACCCCCCCTTCTGCCTAACAATTTTTACCCAGATGCATGACTATCAGGGTGGGACTAACCACTGAAGCCTGCTAAGGTCATCAGACACAATGTTTAACTATTTGAATTCCTTTTTAAGCAAACCACTCCATGTGGGAGAAGATCCTGCCTGCCCAACACCATTCTACTACCTGCAAATCTTCCTTTATCCAGTTGTTTACTAGGTAACCTAGATGTCATGGATGTCAAAGTCAGCTCTTTGATGGTAGCTGAGAACATTGTGACTAAATAGTAACTTTATTCCTCTTTAGCATTAGTTAGTCCACTAAATTAAGTTTTTGTGAGTTTTGAAGGCAATTTAGGCAGAAGCAGGTAGCAACCTTTCAGTGTTATCTCTCCCTTTGTGAAAGTCCCACATTTTGGGGATGTATGAATGAATGTTTTTTCTGCCTAAACATGTTCTTCTTGTTTGCCCTATGTATTCAGACTTGACTCAAGAAACCAGAGAACAATTATGTGAAGTAGGATTTAGTCTGACAGAAGACTCTACAATGCTAACATTGCATTAAAGTCTATCTTTCCAGCAATCCCTCCACCTGTGAAATTGGGAATTGGGTGTCAGAGGAAATGGGGTGGAGATATTTCATTTGCAGTGAAAATTCTGCATCATTCCAAAACCAATGGGTGAGACACAATTTCGAGAGGAACAGATGGGTGCCTGCAAGCATGGGGGCTTTGGATGCTCAGGGAAAAAGGGTGTTTCAGCCAAACCTCCTGGGGAAGTCCATCTGGTCCAGGCCATGAGAATACACCCCTGGGGAAATGAGATGATGCTTGAAGATGCCTGCAGTCCTGGGGGGGGTACTTATGTAAGTGACAACGGTTCTCATTGGCTAGGAGTTAGTTTGGATCTTGATGGTGACCAATGGGCTGTCTCTAAAAAAGGAGAAAGAAAATACAGTTCTGCCCAAGAAAGCAACTGAGAATCTGATTCACCTTCTTGGTGGTGGTAGACCATATTCGTAACCCCAAGTGGACCAACCAGACTTCTGCGTAATAGAAGGTTGACAGTTCCAGATTCTGTAAGTTTGGGGTATAATAGGGACAGAAGGACAATGCTCAGCAGGCATTTGATTCTCACAAGCTTCTTGGTATTATCTTTCACAGTAGAGCTTTCCATGTTATAAGTTATTAAGCTCTGCAACCCCAATTTCCCTAGCTTTGTAGAGCTTCAGCCACCATTGTAATATGACCATTCTCTGAAACACAACACTATTTATGGTGCACACATTCACAAGTAGGAAGGGTGGTAGCATGGCTCTCTGAGCACTGGAGAAATCAAAAAGGAAGGTGAGTGAAGGCCTTACTGAGCAGTTATCAAGTTTTTGGTTTCAGTAAATTTGTACAACCTACTGAATTTTCTCCAAAGAGCTTTGGTTAGTGAGTTGTATCTGTTGATATTTTCACTTTATAAATTCAAACCAGGACAACTTAAAATTCATTTGTCAATGCATTTAAAATATTAAACCAATGCATGTTAACCTATACAATGTAAATTCATTTTTTTTAAATAACAGTGGGAGCTAGAGAGGTGGCTCAATGGTTAAGAGAATTTGTTTCACTTGTAGAGGGTTTGGGTTTGGTTCCCAGCACCCACACCAGGAAACTCACAACTGCCAGAAACTCCAACTCCAAGAAATATAGCACACTCTTCATGCCTCTACAGATACCTGCATTCACATGTACATAACCATAACGACTCCCAGATCCTCCCCCCACACACACATACACACATATAGTTGAAATTATGAAAAAATACAGCTTATGAGAAAATAAGTGAAATAACTGCCATTTTAAGTCTTTTAGTATGCCCCTCAATAGAAAGCAGATTCTCGTGTAATTTTCTGCATTTGATTTATTATTATTATTTATGTTGTTGTTATCATTATCAGTTAAAGTATATGATGACACTTAAAATGTACACAGATACAGGAAAGAATAAATGATGTTAATAGCCTCCTCCCATGGGAGGAGTGTATTTCTGACAACTACACTGAAACTCAACAACAGTTATTTCTCAAAGGTTAGTTGAAACACACACCAATAAATTGTTTTGTACTATATTTGGTTAAAATTTATTGGCCCATCATGCATTTTTTTAAATGGGCCCTTTACTAACTTATGCATTGGCCATTTGGAAACTATGGGTTCCTTATATCATACAGATATTTTTCAAATCTTTCTACATTTCATTAATTCCTTTAAAAAAACACATGTGTTAATACTACCAATCTTGTCCCCCAAATGTGTGAGTTTTCAAAAGCTAAGGTGCTCACAGTTGCAAATTGTAAAATTTCCAAAATTTTACTCTTAAAAGTTGGACTCTCGGCACTGATAATGGATATTGTCAGTTGCTTTTCTGGAGTGACGGGCTCATTTATTCATCTTCCAGAAACTGTCTGCCAAACACCCAAGTCTGAAGAGTCATAATTTGTCTGTCAGTTGCTTTTCCAAGTGAAAATGGTGTTCTGTAAATAAATAGCAAGCTCAGTTCACAGCTCAGCCATTGCATGAGAGGTTGGCTCTAGCCGGTCACTATGCTTCAATCCACAGGGAGGGTTTTTTTTTTGTGTGTGTTTCCATCTTATCAAACCCCAAATATTAAAAGCTGTGAACCCAGGGTTTTAAATTTGAAGGCATTAATCATTGTTACTATTTGATTAAGAGCCAGAGTGTTCCAAAAGACACTTGCTTTGTTTCTTTTCTTTCTTATTGTGAGAATGGAGTATTGAAGAATTTGATGACCACTTGTAGTTTCGGATCCAGCTGTTGGAAATCCTGATGAGGTATCAGCAGGGTGACTCACTCTGGATTTTGCACCATCAAAGCAGTAACTATGAACATGGTGACAAAAGTAACCACATCTTTATATTATTAAGAAAATAGTTTGCCCTCAAAGTCATCCTGAGAAGTTAGTTCTATGACCCACACATAGAGCACCACACCACAGGGAGCCTCAAGTTACTCAGAGATTCAGAAGATCACCTGATGGTGGCTTCGCCATGGGCTGAACACAGCCCATGTTGACATTCCAACTGTCTTCCAGTTTGTTCATTTGCTTCAGAAAGACTATGCATATTTAAAAGATGACTCAGGGAAGACATACGAGATAATTATAGAAAAATGGCTGTATGATCAAAGTCTTTCTAAACTGTTTTCTGTGCCCTGGATGTAGGTAGTTGTGTGTGTGTGTGTGTGTGTGTGTGTGTGTGTGTGTGTGTGTGTGTGTGTGTGTGTAAATCAATGTGCATGTGTGTGTACACATGAATATGAATGTATGTATTAGGTATATATGTGTATTTGATGCTTTGCCACATACATGTTGTCTTGCTAGATTATGTTTCAGTGCTATCATCATGCAGCCCCCTTTAGCAGAATATTCTAGACCTTAGCCCATGACAACTCAGATCATTTGAACTTATGATTATTTGATGGATACAGAACAGGAATCCCACTTAAGTTAGAGATTCAAATGCACAACTGTAGTCACAAATCTCCCAAATTACAGGATTGACCCTGACTTTCTGAGAGAGCAGGAAAAGACAATGTCCTGGATGGTTCCATTCCAGGAAGCTGTTAAGCAATGTGATATTACCAGTATTTGTTATGACCTGACTATGTATGCCCCCCAACACATGGGCTCAAGATGTAAGAGCTTGGTCCCCAGATGGTGACATTTCTTTGGGAAGCTGTGGAAACTTTGGTATCTGGAGGAAGCAGGATACTAGGCTGTGTCTCTGAAAGTGTATATTATCTGCATGTATCCCATCCTCAGCATCCCAGCCAGACACAATGTGAAATAAGTTGTCCCCACTAGGCATGTCCAACCTGTAGTTCATGGGCATGTGCATCCAAGGCTAGCTATGACTGCAGCCCAACACAACATCATAAACTTACTTACAACACCATGAGAATTTGGAGGATCTTTTTGTTGTTGTTGTTCAGACCTCAACTGCATATTTCCAAAACATGGACACTGTAGGTTACAATGCTGTGCTATAATGTCAGAAGGTTGGGCATGCCTGGGTCCCCCTGAAACCATAAACCAAATAATTCTTTCTGCTTTTAAGTCGTCTACACCGAGTAATGGGTGACTGGAGTTTTATCCCTTGTGAGAGCCACAAAGGAGGCTGAAGAAGTAATTCATCGCCGTGGGCAAGAGACAGGCAGAGGCTCCCTGGAGAGAAAAGCTTCATATATGCCATGCTGCTGGTGGGTTTATTAGAAGGAGAACATCCTGTCAGAGAAGATGAGGGGAGAGGAAGAAGCAGAAGTCATAATTATGGAGAGCAGACAACCTGGTGTGTACTGGGCAAGTGTGACTTCTATGTTTCTGCTGGGTCAAGCAACGTAGAGGCAGGGAGGAAACAGGTGAGAGTTGGGCTGGAAGAGATTAACAACCATATAAGCAAAGGTCCCAAAGGCACAGATAAGAGGTTTGGCCTTTACCCCAGAGCAAGGAAAGCCATTAAAAGTTTCCCTTGAGCCAGAATGGTAGGTTTTTTTTTTTTTAAAGAAATTTACCATTGACCAGGGTATGGAGTAGGATTGGAGGGAACTGGATGAAGACAACACAGGAAAATAGATTGGAGTCCAACTGTGTCTTCTTGCCTGAGAAGCATGTGGAATCTGAAGGACAGCAGTGATATGGCTGGGTAGGAAGCTCAGAGCAGGTTTCTAGGCAGGACCAGATCTCACCCCTTCCCCCAGGCAGGCTATCAAAACTTTAAATCACAAATTAACCTTAAAATGAAGGAAGAAAGGAAGGGAGGGAGGAAGGGAGGGAGGGAGGGAGGGAGGGAGAGATAGAGAGGAAGGAAAGAAGGAAGAAAGGAAGGAAGGAAGGAAGGAAGAAAGGAAGGAAGGAAGGAAGGAAGGAAGGAAGGAAGGAAGGAAGGAAGGAAGGAAGGAAGAAAAAGAAAGACATGGGGCCTGGGTTACTAGATCAGTCAGTAAAGTATAAGGTACTTGCTATGGGCAAGCAAGAAGGCCTGAGTTCAACCTCAGAAAACACATTGAAAGAGCTAGGTGTGATAGAATCCTATTGTACTCCCAACACTGGGGAAATAGAAATAGGAAGACCTGAAGCTCACTGGCCAGCCAGTCTAGACTATCTGACTAGCTCCAGACCAGAGAGAGAGACCCCGCTGGCTCAAAAAGCAAAGAGGACAGATCCTAAGGGATGACACAGGTTGACTTTTTTACTGCATGTACACAATGTGTACCCACCCATATTTGAATGGGTCATATGAATGCACACAGAGAGGAGTGGGAGGCAGACACACACACACACACACACACAGAGAGAGAGAGAGAGAGAGAGAGAGAGAGAGAGAGAGAGAGAGAGACAGAGACAGAGACAGAGACAGAGACACTGAGCAGAAGAAAAGAGGTAGTGAATTCTCCCTCTGCCCTCTGTGTAGATTTGATGACTCTGGGTTTCCTCAGCAAAAGTCAATGAGACAATTAAGTCTCAGCCCATTTTTCCTCATCCTGATCTCAAACAGAGTTAAAAAAGGCTTGCACCACACTTTTTCCGCCTGGGCTTGTTAATAATTCATGCTATCGCCTTCTTCAGTTTTTCCATCATTGCTGCTCATACCCAGTGGGTACCCTAAGACTCCCATTTGCCTTCCTAAAGCCCTATCCTTACAAACACCCCAAGAGCCATGGTGAGTGGCCATGAATTGAAGCTGGCCACATTCTCTTTATTTTTCATCCAAACCTCTGTATGGGATCAACTGTGATCTTTGTTGATTTAGTCATCTCACTTTGTATCCAGCTCTGACTGTCTCTATCACTTTACCCAGGATTACTGAAGCTTACCCAGAGAACAAAACAGTTGCTACTGACAGTGTGGTCTGTAGGCCAATGACCTTAGTCTCTTCTCAGAAGTCTCAGAAGGAGGTTCCTCAGCCTCACCATTTGAAGAATGAAAATTCTTTGTGGTGAGAACTGTTCTATCATAGGATGCTTAATAGCATCCCCAGCCCCTACCCATTGGGTGAAATCAATTCCACAGTTACAACAACCCAACCTACCCCCATACATCACCAAAGGTCCTCTGCATCTAGGACTCCCAGGGTGGCACAGTTGCCCAAACACTTTTTAGAGATAATAACCTCAGAAAAACCCCTGGCCCTAACCAGTGCTGAAGACTCAAAGCTACATTTCTACAAGACCTCAGCTCAGTCACAACCTCCAGGCTACAGGGCTAGTTTCCAAACCCAGCTACTCATGAGAGTTACCTGGGAATATTATAAACCATCTAGCATTAATATTCCATCCCTTGGAGACTCTAAGTGGGTTGTGGTGGGTGCAATGTCGACACGCTGTTATTTGAAAGATTTCCCCAGATCATAATAAACCACCATGGGTCACAAAGTTTAACCATAATCTTTACTTTTTTTTTCAGATTAGTAAACTGAGACCTAGGAGAGTCCAGAAATTTCCCCCAATGAAAATCAATGGTGCCAAAATTCAGAATTTAAATTTTAGAATGAAGTAACTTTGAAAATGCCCCAAAGCTTCCTTCTAGTGCCTCTGATAAGATTGATCCCCCTGCTTATGCATTTCTCATTTAACATCTCATGACGAGAGGATAAAGTCTTGAGTACAAACACAACTAGTGCTTCTTTAGAAATTAGTGCATCATTGTGCACTCAGTGGAGAGACTGCACTGCAGTGAGTGAATGTATAAAGGAAATGTATAGACAGTATACTAGAGGACTGGGTACCCATCCTCTAGTGCCAGAATCCAACCCATGAAAAGCATTGAGGGAGTCAGAAAAGTGACAAAAGTAATGGGTTTTACATCTGGGCTTAGTGCCCCTTAGCCTAGCTTCTTCTGCCTGATGCTAATGAACCTTTCAGCTTAATATATATGATGGCAGGAACCCCTGGGGCCCTAGTTCCAGGTTCTGACATTGCTCTGGTTAGTTTAAGAGTCAACTTGACACACCTTAAAGTCATATGAGAGGAAGCCTCTATTGAATAATTGCTTATACTAGACTGACCTGTAGGTCTGTCTTTCAGGAATTCTCTTGATTAATTGACACGGGAAGGGCTAGCCCACTGTTGGTGTCACCATCCCTAGGCAGGTGTACTGGGTTCAGTTAGGAATCAAGATGAGCATGAGCCAGTGAGACAGCATTCTCCATGGTCTCTACTTCAAGTTCTGCCCTGAGTTCTGTAAGTAATGGACTGAACTTGAAGTATATACCAAATAAATGGGTTTTTATCCCTTCATTAAGCTGTTTTTAGTTGTGGTTCTTTATCACAGCAACAGAATGAAACTAGAAAAGGCAGTAACCAAAGTACCAACTCCTTAAAGGGAACTTTTGTCCATCCATGGATAAACCTGGCATTCATCTTCTAACCTCATATCTTCCTGTGTAGCCAAACCAACCACATATCCATAGATAATTACACCAACATTCAGAGTGGCAATAAAATATTACTTCTTAAGTATTATGGAGCTAGAATTCAGAGGGACTGTGTGACCTTGCCAAAGGCAAAACAAAAGCACTTCTCTGCTTATGGACATATGTGGGAGATGGCCAAAGCAATATACTAGTGTTGAGATGGGTCAGAACCTTGACCCAAGTCCATGGTCCTCTCCAGGTCATCACATCAAGTTTGGGAACTAAAACTGTTCTCCAAAGATGATGGGTCCTAGAAGGACTTGATTATGACAGACAGCGAGATGTGTCTTAGGGAGATGTTGCTGGCAATAAGTTAGAAGATGGGTAAAAAATGAGGAAGTAGAGGCAAAGGGAAAGGAAATATCCAAGTGTGGGTTTATGATGGCCCAAGAGAACAAGAAGGGGCAGATTACAGAGATCTGGGGGACAGAGAGTAAACAACAGAAAGTTTAAAATAATGCTGCTTGTGAGAGTTCCATGTGGCTTTTTTGGATGGGGATAATGTTTAGAACAGGAGAAGTGGAAACCTTTTAGGGTCACCTACTTTCTCTTCTCTCCTCTTCCTCCTCTTCCTCCTAGTAATCTTCCTTCTTTTTTCTCTCTACCACCTACTTTCTCTTCTCTCCTCTTCCTCCTCTTCCTCCTAGTAATCTTCCTTCTTTTTTCTCTCTACCATTATCCTCCCCCTTTCTAATCACCCTTATTCTTTGGCACAGATTATTAAGCCAAAATTCACAAAACATAAAATTGCTAGTTTTTAGTTCAGCTGCCATTGAGGACATGCCATGTTATGCAATCCCCATGGCCATTTGGTTCCAATACATGCCAGTTATTCCAAAGTAAAACCCCAGAAACTTCCCAACCCCATCTCTACTGCTCCTGGCAACCACGAGTCTAATCTCTGTCATTTTGGTTACATATGATCAGACCAAAGTGTTTCATAATAGTGGGATCATGTCATATGTGGTCCTGTGTGACTCACTCCTTTCACTCACCATGGTTTGAGGATTTATCTGCATCGTAGCTTGTGTCAGTCATTTATCTTTCCCAGTGAGGATAGACCACCATTTGTTTCCACATTCATTCACTGATGGACCCCTGTCTTGGTTTTACCCTCTGGTTGAGGACAGCCGTCCTTCTGTGAAGGCGTGCTTGTTCAAGCCCAGACATTTTGGGTAAGTGGCTGGGCATTGCTGAGTCACCTGACGATAGTATGCTTCTCTTCAGGGGAACCTCAGTCTGTCTCCCATGGTGACTGTACCATGTGATGTTCTCTCCAACAATGCCCAGGGGCTCCAATTTCTCTAGTGCTGCTTCATCAACAACCCTGTCCTTCCACTTCCTGCTCAACACCAGAAGCCATGTCCTTGAACTTAGCACAGACACTCGGTTTCCTTGCAATTAGCCCACTCTGCAAATCAGCATTTCTTCTCACCCTGCAACTCACCTTGACCAGCCCAGGCTTCCCTTGGTGTACTTTAACATGATGTCTTTGATCCTGGTAAGTCCAATAAGCCAGCTTAACTTGCAGGTTTCATACATTCACCCTTCAGCCCTCCTCACCAGTGTGTCCTGGAACTGTTCAAGGCATTTCACTCAGGTTAGTTGGATGCTATACTATGGTAGTAATGGGCAGATTGCATCTTTTAACTACGATCTTCCCAGTGACTTTGGACAAATCAGCTATGTTGAGAAGGATTCTGAAGTTATGTTTCATCTTACAGACTGGAGGAGAATTGGTATGAGCACTAGCGCTAGGAAGATTTCCCCATCCTGTATAACCACTGGACACTGCTGCTTCTATACTTCTCAGCCCCTACCTGCTCGGGCATGCTCTCCTCTCAAATCTACCCCAAGGGCCCTCTTGATCACAACTCAGTATCATTTCTCCTCATGGTACTTTCTACTTCTTAAATACTCCTACGGGGATGGGGATTTAGCTCAGTGGTAGAGTGCTTACCTAGCAAGCACAAGACCCTGCATTTGGTCCTCTGCTCTGAAAAAAAATAATAAGTTCCTAAACATTATTAGACCCAGAATCTCCCAACCCTGACTAAAACCATCCATTTAATGTATGCTCTCAGAAAATAATAGCAATATAGAATAAGACTGAGGACAAACATAGAGATGATCCCTCTTGTGTTTGTTACTTTTGTGTAGCTTTGGCCAAAATGCTTGAGAACAGCCTAAAGAGAACAAATGCTTATTTTGGCTCACCTTTTCAGAGGGCACTGTCCCTGACCGCAGGACCCTAGGTGCTTGGGCAAAAGAACATGGCAGCAAGGCAGGAGAATGTCCTTTACTTCTTAGAAGACAAGAAGCAAAGAGAAGGGAAGGAAAGAGCCCAAGACAAGACTTGACTCTTAGTGGAATAAAAAGATGCCACATCTTTTTATCTTTTTTGCCCACATTGGGTGATTCACAGAAGCCTGTAACTCCAGCTACAAGGCACCTGACATCATCTTCTGGCTTCTATAGACACCTACATTCAGGCATGTAAGCACTTACACACACACACACACACACACACACACACACACACACACACACACACACACACTTGCATTTTTAAAATGTTGTTCTAAAAGATACAGTCCCCAAGGAAAAGTCTACTTCATCCTAGCTAGGCACCATCTTCTAAAGTTTCCCCAAACCTTCAAACAGTACCACCAGCTAGAAATAAGCACACATTGGGCAGGAGCATGTTATAGTCCAACCATAACAACTCACATCCCATGCCTTGTCTCCAAATGTGTCTGTTATACACTGACATCATGATAGGAAGTGGGAGCCTCTGGGTGGAACAGATGTGAGGGAACATGCTATTCTCCTTTATTTCTTGTTAGCTGTCAGTGCTGTGTTCAATGGCCAGTGCACTAGCCAAAGGAGTTGAGTGGCCAGATCCTGCTGTGTCTTCATTTTGTCTGACACACAACTGTCAAGTCTGCTCATTTCAAATACAGTGGTTATTTTGAAGGCCAACAATAAACTCCAGCTCTCTGACTGGCTCTGTGAACTCCACAGGGTTTTCAACTTTGTTTCTTTCTATTTGAGGGTGTAGGTCTTTTGAAAGCCAGCACTTCACAAAGCCAAAGCAGACAAGTGAATTCTCCTGATCAGAGCCCAGCACATGACCAACCATGAGCCTTAAAGGGGCCATCTAGCAGTGTCTGAGTAAAACCCAGCCACATGTAGTCAAGTGTGCATGGGGTCAAGTACATATGAGGTCAAGTACACAGACTAACCACTGGGACTTTCCCTTGGCACATGTTCAGGGATGAGGGACACACTGAGAAGCTGAGCTGAGCAAGAATGACAGGCATCTGCCCCTCTTTCTGTACCCACTAGACTCAGCCACTTCTCCCTGATCTATCAAGGAAAGCTTTCCACACTGGCTTGCTGTGTCTTCCACTGCTCCACAGGGAATCCAGTGTCCTCATGCCGAAAATGGGACTCACAGCTTCACTGTGATCCTTAAGAACCTTCTCTGGGCCTCTGACCTCTACTGCCAGGGCCAAGGCATTCCAGACCTGCAGTTCTCTCTCACCAGAAACTAGCAAGTGCTTCTTTCAAAGGGCCTGAAAGTCAATAATTGAGGCCTTGTAATTATCACATTATCCCTTTTATACTATTAGGCAAGAAAACAGTCATAGACAGCAAGCAAAGCATAGCTAGGGCTCTATTACTTATTTGTAAGTAATATGCCAGGAACCAGACTTCACCTACAGACTATAGTTTGCCACCCACACTCTGCACATACATCCAGTGACACATTTTTGTGGGAGCAGGCTCATAGTTTTTGCAGACTTGGAGGGTCCATAGCTCCTTAACTGCTGATGCCTGGCGTGGTCTTGCTCAGCCTTCTGGTCTAGCCACAGCTCTATGGGTGATTTTGGCTATTGATTTTTTTCATGCTTGTTTTCTTCTTGTGTAAAGTAATATAACACAAAAAAAATTAGATAGCATGCAAATATGAGACAAAATGGGAGGAAAATGAAACAGAATTCAACTTCCCTTTGCCATCATTAATGTAATTCCCAGATGTGTATGCTCCAGTATTGCTTGAGAGATCATTGGTATTGTGAATCTTTGCTGCAATGTTTCCTCTGGGCACATGTATTTTCCTGTCTGTAGTTGTAGCAATAATAGTTTTGGTTGATTTTAATACAACCAACAAGGGATCATTTCTGGAAAGTGTTCTTCTACCTCTGATGAGATATTGTTCACTCTGAATGCAAAAGGGAGAAAGGAGGATAGATCATAGACAAACATAATTTGCTGACAGACAGAAGATATATAGACAGACGATAAATAGGTAGATGAAATATATGTATAAAGGTAATAAATATGATATAATAGATATACATGATAAATGGATGGTTATATAGATCATAGGTAAATGATAGATGATAGACAGATAAAGATAGATTAGATAGATAGATAGATAGATAGATAGATAGATAGATAGATAGATAGACAGATGGATAGATGATCAGCAGAGGATGGATGGATTGATGGATAGATGGATGGATGGATGGATGGATGGATGGATGGATGGATGGATGGATGGACAAACAGGCCAATGGAAAAAAACAGACAGTAATGTTGCAAGGGTGAGGATCTCTTGGCAAGGTCTATGCTTTAGGTGAACTACTATTTCCATTTGCTCTAAAAATAAACCATTTTGCAGTATAATCATGGAAGCCCTGCACTGGACACACTTGCCCAGCCACAAACAGGACAAAATGAGCTAGTGAATTATCACTTAATCTACTGGGTTGAACCACATGGAATTTGCAGTTGTTTCTGTACAAAGACATTCAAGTGTCTCCTTGCGTACAGGCTAAGTTATGTGGTTTTGAATTTCATTTATCTTGGATATCTACACACTGACCTTGCTGTCCTGAAAAGCCATGTGATGGTAGCATAGATCTGAGTTTAATTTTGCAGATTTGAGAACATGAGCTGAATGCTCACCGCTCTTAGCCTTAAATGCCATAGCAGTGAAGTGTAGCTACAGCATCTCCATCAGTTGTTGCAAGAAGGATTGCCAAGGACATACAAAGTACCAGTTGAATGCAGGGTATGGACAAAGAGCTTGATCAAAGAATATCAATTCCACAGACTCCTTCTGAGAGTCCTCTGGTGACATCAAACACTTGAGATAGCAGAGAACAGCCATCTACATCCTATCACTATGTCCAGTGGTATAGTAAAGTCCAAATGATCCAAAAGGATCTCGTGCAAAAAGTGAGAGAGTCTGGGAATCTGAGGTGGGGGCTCTATGGAGTCAGACTGATAAATCAGTACCCTTCAGCTAGAAAGCTTATGGACACAGTTTGAAAGTGTAAGACCAAGATGTGCAGACTTCTGTCTGATAAGGGCTCATCTTCTGGTTTATGTGTCTTCTTTTTGCCTCTGCCTCCCATGTGCTAGAATTACAGATGTTTGGCACCATACCTAGCTCTTGCACTTGTGTTTAAAATAGCTTCTCCCTTAGGGATGTCTGTCCTTGGAAATGGCACCATCAAACACCCTGCCACTCTGATGACATCCCAGATCCCAGGCTTCCCTTTTCTCCTCCTATCTGGCTCAGCAGCAGCACCAGCCTAGGTTTGTTCCCTCACAACTGCAGTGGCTCCTTGCTGGCCTATGGCTCTGGACTTGTTCCTGTCAAAAAAAACCATGTGAGTTTTTAAAATATGAGCATCCAGGAGCAGGAGGAATGGCTCAGTAGTTAGGAACACTTGCTGGTCCCATGGAGGACATAGCTTCAGTTCCCAGCACCCTCATAATAGCTCCCAAACACATGTAACTACAATTCCTGAGGACTTGAGGTCCTCTTCAGGCCTCCACATGCACTGCACGTACATGGTGAACAGGCATACATGCAGGCAAAACACCCCTATGAATAAAATAAAAATAAATAAATCTTTTAAAAGAGAAGCATCCACTCATTTTTTGTCTGGTGAAAGTGTTTCAAACACCTTCAATCACAATTTGTTGCCAAGTCTCCTCACTCCCTACCCCTCCATCATCTCTACCTTTCTCCTCCTTTGCTCCTCAACTCCAGTTGTTGCCTTTGTTTCTATTTTTGATAGATGCTCAACTGATTCATACTTTGGAATTTGGCATCTGGTAGCCCTTGGCCTGAACACTCAGATCTCTTCTGAATTTCACCCTCCCTCTTCCCTCTCTAAGACTCCCTTTCCTCACAGCCTCTTATTTTACTGTGTACTAACATTGTCATAACTCATCAAATGTGCAATATTGGAGGGCCTGAGGATTCCCGTGAACTTCCCATTGGACTGGAGCTTCCCACGACTGGTAGCCTCTGTGACATCTTCATAGCTTTATCCTCCATGTCTAGCACATAGAAGATGCCCAGTAGTTATTTACAAAATGAGTGAGTACATTGGCTATAGCATCAAGACATTAACTTCAGATGGATCAATTTGACTCTTCCCCTTACATTTATATCACTAAGTGAAAACCCAAACCCTTCCAAACAAACTTGCTAACTTTAATCCACCCAGCATGATGTCAGGCATTAATGGATCCACATCCCATACTTCACACACCCCAGGTCTCTCCTCGCTGCTCACTCCCAAGCTTGCTTTTCTACCATTATTTTTTCAGGCAACCTAGACAAGAAATGGGTCAGATTGCACATTAGTAATCAATGGGGACCAGGGGTAATGAGTAATAAAACTGTTTATCCATTTTCATTCACACGTCTTCCCTACCTCCATCTTAAAAGTATAATAAGCATTAAGAGGTTATCAGACCACTTCATTTACAGTTGCGTTGTTAACTCTAAACAAATGCTAGAGACACATGTTAGGGGAGGGACAGTTTTTATCATTTCTTGATGTTTTGTTTTGATCTATCCTTTGACCTAAGAACAAGCTGTGCGCAGTTGAACACCATATCTTCAGAGTATCTGCCCACTTACAAGGGCTCCTGTCATGTACTGTATCTTAGCAGATAGTTTGGCAAGGTAGAGTGGTCAAAATGTGCCAGTGCTTTATTGAACAGAAACCCTGTGATTTAAAGAGCAGTTAATATGCCCCTTTCTCTTCCCCAATCACAAGATTGCTGCTGCACTTTCTTTTTGGGAGCTTACAGCTTATTAAGGCTTCCACATGGGAGTTTTATCAAAGCAAGACCACTGTTATGTCACTGTGTTGAAAACCACTCATCCAGGAACCAGACAGATCTAGATTAAAATCTCATCTTAACACCCAGTTACTCCTTGATTCTGCATTTCCTCAGCTTGAGAAGCTGAGATGAGAAACAACCCAACTTCACACAAGCTAGGGAAGTGCTATGGTGATACATGCACTCTCATTTTTCTTGTTCCTGAAACAAAATCCCAGACAAAAATCAACCTAATGAAAGGAGGGTTTGGTCTTACAGTTTGATGGAGCAGCCCATCATAGTGGCAGGATCCTTCTCCTGAGCCCCTGAATAAACAGTGAATGAATGAACAAACAAGGAACGTGGTGGCAATGTGATCGTTTGGTTTGATTTTCAACCACAGGACAATAAAACAAGGTTGGTATGAAAGTAGTCGACCTAAGCTGAAAACTGGTAATACAAAAAAAAAAAAAAATAGGGGTAAGAGAAGCTAGGAAAGAGGCAGGTTTTCGAGTCTGTTGCCACCATGGGCAACTGGAACTGTTGCTGGGATCAAGAGAATGGATCTTTGACCTTTCCTCATGTGATACATTTTTACCCTTCCCACAAGTTACTGACTGGAGGCGACAGTGAAATTCACAGGGGTGCTTGCAGCTGGAAAGGAGGTAGGTGCGTGCCAAAGAGCTGAGCTCCAGTGGTGTATGCAGCCAAGATTTAGATTGTCATAAATAAACTTTGACTGCACTGAAAATAAAGGCTATTCGTACAGGTCCATGAACCACACCATGATACACCTGTGACCCAGCCGTGAGGGCACACACATGATACATGCACAGCAGCTAAGTTTTCTGCTATCTGCTATTGTTTCCAATAACCTCCTGAGCATTGTGCAATGTCCTCTTCCCCAAATGAAATCATGTGACCTCCACTAAAGGGAGAGTCAGGGCAGCAGATGGAGACCCAACTCCACATGTTGGGACCTTCGGAGTATGACTGCTGCTTGGGATTAAACATGACTTTGAAACAGCCAATATCACATTAACAAGGTTTATGGCCCAAATTACCCTCTACAAAGAGCTATTTAAAGTCAGTGATGGGTGAAAATAGCCTTCGCAATTTCACGTCAACATTCAAGCCCTCGATTGAGTTTCTCCTCTCCAGTTTCATTCAAATAATGATGTTCTTTGGATTAATGATTTTTCTATTCAACTGTGTCCCACCGTCATGTGTTTGTTTTATTTGGGTGAGGAAGGGATATATCTTAATTTCTCATAATAAGAGTTTGTGTGAAAGCTGGCACTTCAGGGGCATGACAGTAATCAGAACTGAGCTCTGTACAAGAAGAAAATTATATCACCATCCAAATTAATTTGCAAATAGTCCCAATGTTTATAAAAACACAGGCCTGGTTGTGATTTCCCTTTTAAAGAGGCCCAGCTCCTCGGTAACCAGGAGACGCACAGAGGTGGAAAGACTGTGATGGACGTGTGTCAGCCACATTGGGGAAAGCCTGAGCTCAGCTTGAAGTGGATGACACAAGCCCTGGAATCTGGAGCTTGGCAAAGTGAAATGGTATTTACCTCTTATCCTTTCATTCATTCTTACTATACCCTTTCTTTAATTCAATTTTTAACATTTTTGAGAATGTCATATAGGTATTTAATGAAATATGGCATTTCCCCCTACACTACCATTTTTCCTCCTCCTATCTTCCCCTCAGCAAGCCCCACTACCAAACTTGTGTCTTTTTTTTTAATGAGAATAACTAGTGTTGTCCATATATGCTTGGTGTGGGGCCAGCTGCTGGACCATGAGACACCTACCAGTGGCCAGATTCTCACAAAAGAATGACCCTCCCCCACCCACCAGCAGCAGTTAACCACTGCCAATAGCTCCACATCTAAAAGGATAGGGCCTGGAGATCATTTATCCCATCTGTGCCTAGATCCTGGCTGGCTTCGGCCTGTGTAGGTCTTATGCAGGTACCCAGAGTTGTTACATTAGCCAGGTTATGTATCCAGGAGACAGTACTTTACAGAATTCTCTGCCTCTTCCTTGGATGGCTCCTAAATTCTTTTTGCCTTCTTTTCCAAGATGTTCCTTGAGTGTTGGTGTAATGGGGTAAGATGTGGTTAATATAGACACCCATTTAGGGCTAAGACCTGTCACTCACATGAGGCAGCTCATGGTTCTGGGGACCAGGAGGTAAATTGTCAGGACCATTATGTCCCTAGAATTTTACCCAGAAAAGGAACGGCTAGGTAATATAGAACCATAGAACCACATGGCTACACAGTGGGAGTTTTCAAAGCCCTGGCCTTCAGTGTGAAGTCAGACAGGAGTGGCTGTGACCATTGCACAGTGTCAGCAGGAAGAACTTTCTGAAACCCTCTGAGCCTGTTTCCTCATGTGTTGAACAAAGCAGCGACAACTCCAACCTTCAGCAGTTGGTAGGGTACACTAGACAAGGCCTGTTGGGAATTCTGCCTGTGGCTGCTTGCACTCACAGATCCACAAGCTTGCACTAAGATGTGGAACCAAATGGGAAGCCAGAAGATGAATTTTGTAGTGGAAGATGCTAACCATGCTCAGCTTTGAAGGAGATCTGCTTCCATCATGGCACTGCAATCCTGCCAGGAGTAGTGCAGAACTAGCTGAAGACAACACGTGGATGATCTGGCAAGGCTGTGTTCTGATAAAGCTTTATTCATGTGCACTCGGCTTAGGATTTTACATAGCTTTCACACAGCAGACTTTCTGTCTATTCTTCTCCCATTCATTTCCAAATATGAGAGCTTTCATTCTTATTTCACATGCCGTTCAAAACCAAACAGTAGGCTGGAGTTAGTTCATGAGCTCCAGCTTGCTGAAGCATGAACTAATAATTTCCCCAACTCCCTTCTAGCCAAGAGTCTAAGACTCTACTCATGTGAGTATACGGCAGGGGACAATAGTCAAAACCAACTCAGCCACAATTTCCTCCCCTTTGATATCTGTACCACCTCTAGTAGAAACTTGGAAAAGTGTGAATATAGACAAAAAAAAAATTTTGAAGGAGGCAATTTCTAGAAACAAGTTGGAATTACCAAAGAAAAGGTGAACAGTGCGTGAACAGCATGCTAGGCCCAAGGGTAAGATGAAACAGCCACTGTAGTGACTCTAACTAAGTCTACACACCATAGTCCCCTTATCAAGTCAGGGCTTGCCTGAGCAGAGAACCCACAACTGTGGTTTTCCTCAGAATACACCCCCTGTATTGGAGACTGATCCTAGTGTGGAAATACTGAGGTAGACTCCGAGATTGACCACAGTTAAATTGAGGATTGTGCACTTCTCAGCTCATTGAGAGATTTTGAGAGAGAGCACAAGGAGGGGGGATGGGGTGTATAATGCCCTGTAGGTCCACCTTCATCTCCCTACCGCACCCCCACCACCAGTCCCAGTGCTGTAGCAGGGAGCAGACTCATGATAAAACACCAGCTAAGCGCTTACATCATTTTACAATCAAGCAGCTCCAGATCTGTTTATCTGATCAGCCCCAAATTCTGTCAGCGCGTTGACATGTGCATTTCTAAATAATTTCAGGATGTCAACCTGAATAGACCCACAGAATGGGAAAGTTAATTATCTTTGACAACTTTGCCAGCTAATTTCCTATTTATATGTACCAAACCGGGGGCCTCTTTCATCCCCTCCTGTCACAAAGGATTTATCAATCAAATCAAGGCCTAAAATTGTCTGCCAAGGCATTCCAGCTTCCCAAAGGGACGTTTATCTGTTTGAAATCTCGTGGGCTGCCCAGTGACAGAGGGTTGATCTGTAACAGAAGAGGCCCTGCTTCCTCTCTAGAAGGGTCCACTGGATGGTCTCCCCTGACTATCTGCAGTATCCCCACTTCTCTTCCTCTAGTCTTTCTCTGACTGCACTTGTCATGACCCTATTTTCAAATGTCACCATCTTCACCTCTGGGTTCCAGCTGACAGGCCCCACTGAGCACCAGAACCCATCTTGTCTTAGCCAATCCACTGACCCTCACTCAGGTCAGGACGCCTGGCTTTGACAGGTGCTTTGATGGTGATGTCACTACTTTTCTCTGACAGTTCGTCATGTTCAGCTGTACTGGATATTTCGGCTGCCCAGTTCCCTAAATGAGACTATGCTGTACTAGAGAGTAAAGTGGGCTGCAGCTTGATGGGTCAGGAAGGCTGTGATGTCTGCTATGTGTTCCCCCTAGGAATAGCCAAGGAGGGGGCTTCAATAACTACAGAATGAGAATTGGCCAGGATGTGCCCTTCCTCCTCCAGAGGTCCTGACTGGGAGAAAATACAGGGCAACAGGTGGATTCCTGGTACACACTCAACAATTTCACAAGTACTCACCTCCATTGTTCTCTGAGATGACCACTCTGTACATGGGTCTCTGCCTTTCAGGAACTTCCAACAGATGTGTGATGTCCATTCATTTCTCTTGTTCTGTAAATCTATCTATCATATATCTATCCATCTGTTCATCTCTCTGTCATATCTATCTATCCATATACCTATATATCATTTATTCACCATTTATTACTATCAGTCCATCTACTTATCATTTATTATCCATCCAGACTTTAAATCTTCTATCTATATCTATCATCGTGTATCACTTATCTACTATTGCTCTATCTATTCATCTATCAATCATCTATCATCTATGTATCTATCAATCTATCATCTAGCAAGCATCTATCTGTCGAATCTTTATTGGTAGTATCTTCTGTGTACTATATTCTATGTTGACACAGTAAAATTTCCGTTAATAGATTACCCATAATCAGAAAAATGAATTATCGTTTTCTTATGTGCTCTAGGTGAACCTGCACTTGAGGGCATCCTCCTCTTCAAGCATCATTTGAAGTCAATATTAAGTGTGATATGAGAGGTGGTATGGCACCATGATATTGGATACTGAAAGAACACAAAGAGAAAATGCCTGGAACCATGTGATCTTAATTCTTCAAGGGTTCTGACTGCACAGAAATAAATACTGGTTCTCCAGTCATGGCTCTGTGTCTCCATCACTGACCTGCTTTGTTTGCACCTGTGAATTATATACTACTTTTTATCATTTATCTGTTTATGTAGACAAGGACCTTGTGTATGAAATTGTCCATGGTCACATGCTCCCACCAGTGACCCGGTGCATTTCAGCCTCACAATGATCCTGTTTAAAGGGGGAAAAAACCTAGAAAGCCAAAAAATAACATGAGTTATCTTGGATTACTTCATTAAAAGATGCCTAGCATGAGCCAGAGGCTTTGACAGGACTTCTTTCTTTCTCCTCCTGGTTTTTACTTCCCAACTGCTCCATAACTTTCCACTTCACAAAAGTCCTAAATATCTTGCCTTTCCCCACTCCCTCACTAGTCTCTTCAGGATTTTTTCTCTCCAACTCCCATCATTATGACCTTTCTGTATAATTGGGTTTCACCTTTGTTGCCAAGTTGACCTACAGCGCAGTTCTACTACTCTTCCATACTCTTCCATCACCTGATTCGCTATGAAAATCTAGAAATAGCCCAAGAAAAGTCCCAGTACTTTCACATTCAGTTTCTTCACTGAGCATTGACAGGTATATGTCCTCATGTCATTGGGTTCAATATTTTATCTAAGTCTCCAGATTCCTCTAAAGGCCAGAGTGATGAGATAGAAACCAAAATGAAGACAGTGAGAACAATATTTATCTGCTGAAATAAGGACCTAACAGGATGGATAAAGAGGCAGCTCTGTCAGTTAAGAGCCTGCCATACCAGCATGAAAACCTGATTTCTGATCCCTAGGACCCACAGAAAAAGCAAGGTGTGGCAGCATTAACTGCAGCGCCAGCACTGATGGGGGCTTGAGGTGTGAGAACAGGTGATGCTTGATCAGCTGGCTTCAGGTTTGTGAGCGATCCTGTCTCAAAAAATAATTGGAAAGCAATAGAAGTCACTCAATGCCAACTTCTGACCTCAACAAGCACACACATGCATCTAGCGCTAACAATTACATACAACACACACAGAGACAGAGAGACAGGCAGACAGACAGACAGAGACAGAAAGACAGAGACAGAGAGAAAGAGATACAGAGAGTTAAAAAAGAACCTTAAGACCTTGGGGAAGATGATTCAAGAAGCTGTATCAAGAAGATCTTAAAATTATGTGTCAAGTTTAATGTACACCAAAGGACACATAAGATAGACGGATGACACAAGATTCAGAACATTAGTTATATAATTTGCAACCAATTTAATCTGGATCCATTACTCTGTGAGCTTGTGCATATAAAATTAACCTATGCCATTTTATGGACAAAAATCTCATGTCACAGAAACAATAAGATGATGTGAGGAGTGAGGCAAGCAAGACCATTGTTCACACCCATTCTATATTCAATACTACAGGAACAACTCAACTGTGTGTGTGGGGGGGTGTTCTGTATATATATCTGTGTGAGAGAGAGAGGACGGAGAGCTCAATATGAAACTTGGAAAATACCTACAAGTCTTAAGAAGATAAATGAGACCTCAAAAATTATTTTTCTTTATTCTTTGAAAATTTCGTGCATATTACAATGCATTTTGACCATATTCATACTCCATTCCCTCCCGCCAACTCCATTAGTCCCTTTCCAACACATTTCTCTCCCAACTTCTTATTCTCTGTTCTTTTATTAATAATTCACTAAGTCCAATCAATGCTGCCCATATGTGAATGGGTATGAGGGGGTCATACAGGCAACCAACCTGCAAAGAAAAGTGAGTCTCCCTCCTCCAGCAGCCATCAATATTTCCCCAGCTACATTTGGGGCCTCAGTAATCCCTCTGCACTCCACACCAGACTTCCAAACTGATTTAATCTTTTGATGTGTTTCCTATGTGTTTAGAAAATTTTTAAATGTATAGGTGTTAGTTTTCAGATCAATGTTGGATTTGCAGATGAGCTGGAAGTGTCCTGAGCTCCCTCTGCTGGCTGTTCTCCCCTCCCCATCAGAGCTGGAGAACTGGCTCAGTGATTAAGAGCACTAGCTGCTCTTCATTAAGGCCCAGATTCCATTCCTAGCACCTACTCTGGTCAGCTTCCAATCATCTTAACTCTAGTTTTGGGGATTCCAATGCCCTCTTCCAGCCTGCAGGGGCAGTACATGCACATGGTGAACATATATGCATGTAGGCACACACATACATAACATAAACATAAATACACTTTTGAGAAACACTTTATATTAGTGGTACACTTGTTCCAAAGGATAGAGTAATATCAGTCACATCATTATTTGCTTACAATCAGTTGATTGTAACAACAGTAGGGTTCACCCATTCTGTGCTGTATGGATCTGTGGGCTTTGGGTTGTGTTTCAGTGGCTCTTTCCTATAGTTTTTAGTACCTAAGGACTCCTTATAATTTTCAGTACACCCAAAGCAGTCGCAAGAATAAATTATAATTGGCTTTCTTTTTTAATCACCTGAGGATATATAACTGTAAACACTTCCAATCAATTGCACCCACCAACACATCTTTCATGGAGCAAGCTACACACTTGGTGCTGAGTTTACCAAATAAGATGATTACTCGGTACTTAACAAAGGGAGGGCCTCCTGCACAGAAACACACAAAGGCTGAAGGAATGCAGCACACATGGTGTGCTGAACCATGGTGCTGGCATGCTAACCTGCGCTAAGGCAAAGCACTCCAAGGTTCTGGTTCACTCAGTCTACCTCTTAAGTCAGCTCGTGAGCTTCTAAGGACTTTGTCTCATCCAGAAGATGGCTTGCATCCCATTGCAGTGTTCTGGACCCCTCCCCCAGCCTCCCAGAGCCCCCCATCTAAGGAACCCTCAGTCCATCCTGTAGGAATCAGGCCCGAGGCTCCCAGTGTCACCCCCTGTCACATCTCCCTCTCTGTGGGAGTGAAGAATTAGCCGCCTCACTACATTGACACGCTTTGTCTGGCAGTGCTGAGCCGGCCAGTTCATGCCTGGATTTTTTTCAGTCATGAATTTCCTGAGTCGCCAGGGCTGGCTGAAGGGACAGGAACACTCTGAGCCTGTTTCCCTTGTGTATGAATATCGTATGGTTACCACAACCCCAAAGCACAAAGCCAGTGGCTGAAAACTGCACAAATTTATTCACTCACCATACAAGTCCAGGATCAAGGCACCACCTAGACTGTGGCGTCCTTTGTGCCATCTAGAAATCTGTCTCCCAGCTTCTTGGGGTGGGATAGCTATCTTGGTATCCCTTAGTCTCTTTAATCTCAGTCTGTGACATGTGGTATTTATTCTCCTGTGACTATGTTTCCAAATTTCTCTCTCCTTATAAGGACACTGGTCACTGGGAGAAAGCACAACCTAGTCCAGCATGACCTCACTTTAATCTGATTAGATATGGAAAGTCCCTATTTTTAAGTAAGGTTGTAGCTGTAGGAACCAGAAATCAAGAACTGAAGATATTGTTGGGGAGGGAGTTAGGGAACAAGCTCCAACCTACACTTAGCATTCTCAGAGTTAGCCCACAGCTGATTTATGAAACCCAGAGGAAGCAAAGCAGAAGCCACACAAAGATGGAAGGCATTGCTTCCTGACTCTCTAACTGCCTTGGAGCATCAGAGATTGACACTTGGGTCTCAGAGCTTAGCAAAACCCAAGGTCAGAGGTGAAGGTGTTTTAACCAAGAAACAGTTAGGAAGAGAGTCCATTCTAGGGAGACCTAGGTGCCAGACTGGGAGGGGGAGGGTCTTCTTGTGCTGCAATTTAACTGGTGTTTGTCCCTGAGTGTACCCCACTAAAGACTGTTCTGACCTAGGAATGTGAGATGCCACACTGGAAAAAGACTAATGCCCTAACTGTGGAGCAAAAAGAAACCAGAAATGATCAGTCCATCAGCAGATCATAGAGAAAGAAACTACTGCAGTGGGGCATGGAGGAAAGAAGATAACGCCAGTAGAGAAAGTGGGGGAGGCCATTCTTGTAGAGACTTAGCTCCTAACTGGGTTCCTGAGACAGCCAATACAGGAGACAAAGACAATGCATGTATAGATTTTGGTGAAAAAAATTAACAGTGCAGGGAAAGGTGAACATCACAGAAGACACCCTAGCAAGGAGGATGCCACATGTTGAATAAAATGAAAGTAGAGGAGAGAATGTGAGGGCTCCCATGAAGAGGGTGGGGGAACAGAGCCGTGGTCCTTGCTGACTGCCTGTCATTATCCCTGTACAATAGGATCAGCTCATGTCTCCTAGATAGGGTGGGGAAGTCAAGAAGTCCCCCATATGTCATGAGATAGAGATGAACATGGCACGTGGAGGAAGAGAGAGAAGATGGGTGGGGACGGATTCAAACAGATAAAGCTTTGACACCAGGAATTTCTGGGAGCTAATATTTATGGAATCCCTCATAACTTGCAATTTCTTCCCCGAGAGATTAGGGTTTTGAATCCTGCATAGCTAGCCCTGCTACACAGAAACAGGCCCCTTAACCTCCCTGAATTTCTTTTTTCTCATCTGGTGTTCACAGTCAACAATGTCCCAAAGACCAGGGCTACTCTAAGATTGAAGGACTCCAGGCAATGTGTTTACAGAGTTCAAGACTCCAGGCAATGTGTTTACAGAGTTCAACTACTGTCTTCCCTGGACCACATTGCTCTCTCTCTCTCTCTCTCTCTCTCTTACACACACACACACACACACACACACACACACACACACACACACACACATCTCAGAACGCCTTAAGTAGATTTCTGGTTTTGTTCAAGGCTGCATTTGTAGATGTTTGTAGATATCTTGGGCCATAGGCTGGACACCCCTAGGCTAAGATAGTTCACTGTGACAGAGGCTCTCAGCCATTTGCTGCCTCTGATTGAATCAGAGACCAGACTAACTCTGAGGAGGTATTACAGGACAAATTGGAGCAAAGGAACACAAACCTTGGTACAGGGGTGAAAGCAGCACCCAACCTCAGAAAAGAATGCCCTTCAGGATGCTCATATGCTCAGACCAGCTTGCTTTCTGCTCTTCTATTTCCAGTGCAAATGGGCGGAGCCTTTATCTCCTTTCTACTAGCTGTCAGAGCGCACTTCAGCCAACTCTCACTCATTCAACCCTGCATCCCATCTGAAAGCTACAGTCAAGGGTCCTGTTTGAAGACTGTATTAACAAGCCAGGAGAACATCCTGAGGACAATTCCCTCCAACACTTGACAGCTTTTGTAAGGGGAAGAGTTCAAGAGGACACTGAGATAGATTACTAGAAAGCAAGTGGTTTATTAGAAGAGTTAATGCCATGGACAGGCAGAGGTAACAGCAGGGACCAGGGGTCTAAGGAGAGTTCAGATGCCAGCACCAGGGATCGATTGCATGGTGGAGTCTCTTCAGAGAATCAAGGTCCACTTGGCAGCAGTGTGTCTGTTCTTATACCTTTCTCAGGATGTGTAGGTTTCACTGCACAAGATACCCACACAGGAAGCAAGGAGAGAGCTAACAAAGATGCATGGCTGCCGATATCCCCTGTGGTGTGAACTCAGTTACCAGGTGAGAGATCCTGGCCCCAGGTGGTCTGTTAGCTAGGACTCACAGTGTCTCAGCAGGGTACTGGCTGTTGTCTGCAGAAGAGGGGAAGGCTGCTGTATGAACATCAGCAACAGCTGGGTTTTGATATCACATTCTTACAACACTGTCTGTTGCAAGGAACCTGTGAACATTTCTAGCACACTAACCTGCTTCTGTACTAGCATGTGACACACCATGGTGATATTACCTACCTTCAATGACTCTAACTTCCAGCTCTGAACTCTTTGCATCCTCTGAAAAGACATGATTAGCATTGGCTGTAATTGATTTTGTCTTTTGTCTTTTAACTCTTTTGGGGCCTGCCACTCAACTCCCAAATAAATACATAGCCAGCTTTTCTAACTCAAATTGACCCATATCTCTTCTATGATTTGCCTCTGGGCTTTCTATGTTTTTTTATTCTATATATCTTTCTTCCCTCCTTACTCCAAGACTGCCTGTTTTGGCCATGTGGTTGGCCCCAGGCAACCTCTAATCCTTTTCTCCCTTTTCCCTCTTCTCACTCTTCTTAAGTCTAGATTTCTCCTCCTATATATTCTCTCTGCCTGACAGCTTCACCTATTTCTTTCTCTTGCCTAGCTATTTCAGCTCTTTATTAGACAAGTCAGGTGCTTTAGAGAGGCAAAGTAACACAACTGTTCAGAATTACACAAATGAAACATAAAAAAATGCAACACATCTTTACATCATTAAACAATTATTCCATAGCATAAACAAATATAACACGTCTTAAACTCATAGTCCAAAACAATTGGCCATGTCTCAAAGTTATTGTTCAACACAGGTAGGGTAATGAATTCCTGATACATGTACCCTGCTCTGAGGCTTACACTCTCTAGTGTGCAAGGATCACTGACTGCACCAGACATGGTGTTGCCCTTCTGTGGAAAAGCACCCTGACTGCTAATGAGCTGGGCCTGTGGTGAAAACGCTCCCCTCTCCCACATGGCTCAGAGGCCTCAATGAGAAAAGTCCTCTAAAAGGGTTTCCTGGAAGCAACAAGAAATTTCTCTTGGGGGCTGGATGACTCTGGGGGAAAAAATATAAAACCCAGAGAACTGATAGCCTAAAGTTTTTCTAGACAGCAAGAAAAATGAATGCCTAGTTAAGAGCCTTGATGTTGGAACAGGGAAATAGTATCAGTTCAGTCAAGGTTGCTGCCTCTAAGATGTTACATGAGAAAAACAAGGTCACTGTAAGAACAAAGATTCAAACCCAGGCCCTGTGTCTCTAAGTCCAGGTTCTCTGTCACTACAGGCACTATCTTGGACACATTTGTTGTATTTGTGTCTATTGTAAAACTCCCAGGTTTACCCAAGGGAAGCCACACATGAGAACCACAAACTTATTCCTTTGCTCCTGGACTCTTTGAGGGACCTACGTTTTCTCTGTGACTGACTCCAACTATACTATGCCCTGGACTGAACTGCCCCACACACTACCCTTCATATATACCTCTCCACTGTCTAATTTTTTTCAAGTGAGTTGCAATCTCAAACACCCTCTTGCTGGACTTGAGTCTCTTCAATTCAATTGGCATTTGGGGGGCTAGATAGTTGGTGGAGACCATCCTATGATTGTATCCCTAACTTAGTTCACTGCTTGCTGGGAACAATCAACCAGTTCTCCAGTTGTAGCAAAGTTCCTCTAGGAGTTATCTAGAGCCACTAGGGGAAGAGGGCATTCTCAACCCTTGTTAAGAACAACTTACAAAGCTCAGGACAAGGAACTCTTGAGTAATAGTCTCTTCTGGAACCCACTCTGTCTAGCCCAGATCTCCTCAGGTTACCCATTTTGGCCCCAGTCTAATCTACAGTCTGTAGTCATCACTACCATTGTTCAAACAAAGCTAGGGAGCCTGGCAGGGCTCTGAAAAGCAGTAATGGCTCCCCTTCTTTAGAAATGCACCATCCAGCTTGTGTTGAACACACTGGATTCCTTTCTTGTTTTCCCAGGTCACCAAAGCCAAATTATTTACACTATGAAATATGTTTCAGTATCTTCTGTAAACAGTTTTCAAGTCACTTAAATTTTTAACAGTGTGTGTGTGTGTGTGTGTGTGTGTGTGTGTGTGTGTGTGTGTGTGTTTGGGTGTTTGGTGTGTCCCTAGTTGTGGGTACCCATGTGTATACAAGTATACATACACATAATTGTGTAAATATAGAAGACAGAAGTCAACCTCAAATATTGGTCTTGAGCTTCATCACCTTGTTTTTTGAGATAGAGTCTCTCATTGCTATGGGGGTTGTCAAGAAGGCTGGGCTGGCTGGCCAGCACCCTCCAGAAATCCGTTTGCTTTCCCAGAGCTAGAATAACAAGCATTCACTGTACCTGTTTTCTAGTTTTTCTATAGCTTTTGTTGTTGTTGTTGTTGTTTTGCTTGGTTTTAATATGGGTTCCAGGAATAGAGCCCAAATGTTTGTGCTTCCAGGGATCTTTATTGACTGAGTTATCACCTCAATCCCTGAGTATTACTTTTTAAAATGCTTATTTTAGGTCATAGGCCCCAGGAAGGAGCCTACTACTGTTGCTTTGCTAAATGAACATATTTTCAAAACGCTTTCCGAATATTTACCCTTATATGCATAGATAAGTAGCCCCTCAACCATGGCCAGAGAAGCTTCTCTCTGTAATTGTCAGCATTCAATACGAAGATTCTTAACTGATCAGAGCGTTAAGAAGGAAAGCAAGCTGAGTACTCAGCCTGTCAACTCTCCTCACCCCTAAGGCTCAGGAAACATTATGGAAGATAGGAAAGGAAAACTGTGAGAGTCAGGAAGTGTGGAGGAGTGCTGTGAAATGCTGTCTTCCAGACCTGGCATGGTCATTGTTCTCAAGAACTCACAGAAGCTATGGTTATTTGCATAGGATGAAGCTAGAAAGATCAGTCTGCATTTCAATAGGAGCACTAATTAATCTCCATAGTTTACAAAACCAGAAGAAAAGGAGAGAACATGAAAGGGGTAAAAGGTAGTGGGATACACTGGGGAGTCAGAGGCAGCAGATGGGAGGAGATATGATCAAAATACATATATAGGATTGTCTATAGACATATAATAGATATTCTATTAAAGCAAATGCAAACAACATTTATTTTCAAATGGAGGATCAATGGGCAAGAAAATTAGATCTCAAAATACTAAACAATGACTCGATAGAAATACTGTGAACCCTAGTCATTGTCCTCATGCCCACCTTTGTCTCTGAAGTGAAAACACACAGTCTTCAAAAAGTTTGATGAGACCTAACCAGGATAAGAGCATCAACTTAGGATTTCATTTCTGGCCGTCAATCCAGTTGAAACTCCAATACACCACTGAATGGGGCATTCTGAATGCTGAAGCGTGAATCAAGATTTCCATTAAAAGAAAGAAAAAAAAACCCACCAGCCCATTCCCAGGCTTTTCTTCATTTGTATACCTATGAGAAGCAGCTGCAACTTTGCATACAAGTGATTTCTTTTGACATAAATAAAATGTTTTTTTGCCATTTTTAGTCACTGTAGCATTAAAATAAATAAATAATATGGAAACTGTTGAAAAGGCTTGCTTAAGAAAATAACTTTGTTGGCTTCCTGAATGGCTGACTCTTGGTCTGTTGTTGGATTATTTTTTTTTTTAAAGTCTGCCATGCATGCCATCCCCAATTCAATTTTCTTCTACTTCCATAGACCTCTGCACTTTAAAATGCTACTCAGCTTTTTGATGCAAAGATTTCTTTCTCTTAAAGATGTACTGCCGTTTGAGATAAATGATATTCAGGGATTTTTGAAAGCACTTTTAAGCATGGCGTAAAGAAATCTAAACGCAAACCTCAACATCAGAGAGAAACATGTCAGCAAAGTAGCTGCTTCCAGATCTATCTATAGAGGAGCCCTGTGTCACAAAAATCTGTCCCATGAGTCACTGCTGTGCTGGACCCAAGACTGTATGAACCATTGAACAGACTTAAAAATAGCTACCAAATTCAGTGGGACACACACACACACACACACACACACACACACACACACACACTACAAGAATGTAGGAAGGGAAATATTGGAGGGCAGGAGAGAAATAAGAGACAGTAATGGGGGTGAATGTGATCCCCAAAATACATTATAGACATACATGAAGTTGTCAGGGAATAACTAAATAGAAGAAAAACCAAAAGGTAGAAATTTCAGTTAAAACAAAGAACAACAAAAATCAAATGAAGAACGTCCAACAAAGAGATTTTCTTTTGCCGGTATGTCTATACACTTCCTCTCCAACTAGCTAATGCTATTTTTCCCCACACCCCTTACTTCACTTGCTATTCCCAAGGCTCCAGTAGAAAGGTTCTAGGTCTAGCTTATCTTGTGAAAAAGCCTTTATAAGGCCAGCTTAGGTCCTTTTGCATATTCCCACCACTCCAAATACTAGCAGAAGCTTTTGTACGTTTTAGTGTCCCCTGGACACTACTGCACTAATTGACAGGCTCTCTGGCAATGGGATATTTAGTAGTTTAGAGCAATTCATTCCTCATCGAGCTCACAAGCTTTTGTCTTCCGATTCTGCGGGTCTGTAACGCACAACCTTGCGTTACAAGGTCTCAGTCACAGGTCCAGTGATTGGTTCATCGTCAGAATGGGTGATAGGAAGGGTATAGTTGGCCACGTCTCACATAAACCAGGAGGCCAACCAGTGACCAGTCCAGACCTTGAGTACATGCTCCATTGCACCAGCAACACCAAAGCTTCTATTTGCTTTGTTCATACTATTGTACCCACTCCAGATAGCCAGCTCAGAGGCACTGTGAGAGGACAACTACCAATAAAGGCTGCATTGAAAGGAAGAAAATCGAGGGTGGCCATTTTTATGCATTTCTCTCATTGGCTAGTTAAACAAACACAGTTGGCCCTCATCATTCACAGAGTCCATACACATTTGTAGATTTATTCACTTGCTGATGTAATTGTAATCCTAAAACTGACACTCCAGAATTCTGGTGGTCATACACAGACAGGCACAAAATTGGGGAAACTGAGTTGCCCAACAAGCATGTCCTCCACTAAAGTGGCACCAGGAAATGTCAGACATCTATTTCAATTGCCATGAACTAGATCTTCCTTTCTGGCCGTTTACTTACTGCCAGAGTTGGTTTAAAATGCCTGGAGTGGACTGCTGAGTTGCTGTCCTGTGTTCCTAAGCATGGAAAGTCATGACACATGGAAGCTTTGTTCCAGTGTGAGTGATAGTGCTGTTGGCTACGAGTTCAGAGTTAATGAATCGACAATATTGTTTAAGGAGAAGGGAGGGCACTACAGAGGGAAAAGGAGGGGAGAAGAATAAATAACATTAAGGATGTTGGAAAAAGTCATAAAGAATTACATTTACTAAGAATGACATATTATAGATGTGTATATGCAAGTTACATAAATATATATAATATCTATGAATGTATATATACATAAGTAATATATATCTTTAATTGAAGTTATAACACTTAGGGTGACAATGTCCAACCCAAACCATAAAACTTTCTAACAAAATTGCTAGTGCCAAGAATGGGAAGCTTTCCAAGTTACTGGTCAAGGGAATTTAAGAGAGAACCAAAATTGTATAAGCTATTGCAGTTGACCTTGGTTGCCTACCACAATAAAGGATAAGACGATATTACAGAAAACATTACATATTTTGAACATAGGACTTGGAGGAATCCAGAGGAAGCTGACTTAGGAGCCTCCTCCCTTAGTACTGGCTCTCACAGGAGCAGAATGGGTTATCCACACTGCCAATGGAGAAAAGCAATCAATAGTCCTACCCAACTGTAATACCTATGAATCACAATGATGAGCAGAGTGGCAATATGTTCCAAAAAGATGTAATACCGGCACTTATTTCTTGATGTAATCAACAGCCACATAATTAAATTTAAAGGGCCTCTGAATGGGAAGGAATTCATGTCTTATACTGTAAAACTAGCCAACTAGCCATGGCTGTTAAGGCCATGGAACTTGTAGGAAAAGCTACTACTGCCATTTTTCTAAACCAGTATAATCTCTAATTACACTCTAAGCACTTATCTGTATACCCACAGATAAATGTAGCTCTCACCCTTCATCAAAGAAGCATCTCTTAACTAAGATAGAGACCATTTCAGAATGTATTATAAACTGATCAAAATGCAGAGAACAACTGAGCATTTTATCACCCAACCCCTACCCCTGAGGCCCAGCTAGCAATATGGCAGAGGGGAAAGGAAGATCATAAGACCCAGTGAATGCGGAAGTCTGTGGAAAGGACACAAAATGGAAATGGAGTGGGAAGGGAGTAAGAAAGAGTATCTGGGATGAGGTGGGAGGGCAAATACAATCAATTTGCATTGCATGGAATTCTCAAAAAATTTAATAAAAGTTTTATATTTTTAAAAACAGTGTGGCTCACATAGGGCTTCCTTCATGAAGATAGGAAATGGGGCTATGTGCTGATCAGCTGGCACATGTCTTAAGAACAGGGGTCCACAGGAACAGAGCACTAGATCTCCCTCCATGCCTTACCCCAACAGGAATGGCTCCATATTCAGTGAGTCAGTGTTTATGGTGATATTATGGAAAGTGGCTGCCATGAGTAAGCGGAGCAACTCTTTCCTATGTGATGTATTCAAGTGTGTGTGGGTGCAAATGTGTATGCATGTGGGTGTAGATATGGGTGAACATGTCTATGGAAACCAAAGGGCAACCCCAGGTATCATGGTTCAGGGAGCATCCACGCTGCTTTTGAGACAGGATCTCATATATTTGTTAAGTAGACTAAGGTTACTGGTTAGTGAGCTCCAGGGATCTACCTGTCTTATCTTCAGTGCTGGTATGGTGGGTGTTTGTGATCATGACTGACCTTTCACATGACTGCCAGGGATCAAACTCCAGTCCTCAGACTGGAAAGACAAACACCTTGCAGTTGCCATTTCCCCAGTCCCGAGACTGGCTATGGTTTACAAATACCTTCCTCATGCCTAGTGGACAGCCTGTAAGGAGCCCAAGATTTAAGCTAGCGTTTAGTGGGGAAGCTGGTATGACTTTGATACACTCACAACTAATACAATGAGATGCTGATTCAGGCAAGTCAGAGGAGGGTCCCTGAGAGTATGAAGTTTATCTACATGCTATAGGCAGACAAGAGCACACTAGCTCAAGTCCCAGGAAAGAAACCCAAACAGGTAAATCTGAGAGCAGGGCTACATTTGGGTGAAGGTACTTCCAAAGTGACACACAAGTAAAGGAAGCCATGTTTGAGAGAGAAAAGTGGTAACATGGGGCTCAGGGAGGCCCACGGAGTCTCTTGAGAAATAAGGATTGTGTAAAGTTATCACCAGTTGAAACAAAAGACCTGGGACTTGCTATCTCTACAGTAAGTGTCATAATCCAGAGTGACACCTCCCTTCAGTTAAAGATATCTACAGTGAAAGACAGCTGTAGGCAGATGGCAGTCACAGTTGTCAAAGGAGTGAAACAGAGTGAGAAATGGCCTCAAGTATCTGAAAGGCAGAGCCAAAGGGAAAGTGAGTGATGCTGAACAGAGAGCAGCAGGGGCAAGCCCTAAAGAAGGACAGGCATGGAATACATGAACAGTAAGAGAAGGCCCATGTAGGACTCAATATAGTGAGGACAGTGGTAAATGGAGTTGAAGCTAGAGAACAGGCCAGGATGGCATCATGTGGGACCTCTTCCAGTATCCACCCTAAGAGTCTCTCTCTGTCTCTGTCTCTGTCTCTGTCTCTGTCTCTGTCTCTGTCTCTCTCTCTCTCTCTCTCTCTCTCTCTCTCTCACACACACACACACACACACACACACACACACACACACACACAAATTCTTGATGGCTTTGGAGCTAAGAGCTCTCGTAAAGAGAACAGAATTGGGGAGAGTACAGGAAAGGAGGGTGAGTTGATAGGAGAATTCCAGCTGCATCCTTAGCTAATATGATGGTTAAGGAGCAAGAGGCTGAGAGGTCTTTAGGAGACAATGCCAACAGAACCTGGTGCTGGCACAGATTTAGAATGCCATAGGAGATGTTTAGTTCATGTTGGCTTGGATAGATGGATGCATGGACAGATGCATAGATGGATGAATAAAAAATGGATTAAATGATGACAGATGAATGGCTGGCTGGGTTGGTGGATTGGTGGGTGAGGACAGATGGATATGTGCTGTGTTGAGATGGAGACTACCACAAGAGGAGCAGGTTAAGAAGGTGGTTATGAAGGTGGTTAGTAAATTTGAATTTTTCACATTGCACACAAAGCAGTAAAGTGACGTCTGTGTGTCTGTCACACAGAAGGTAGTGACAAAGACTTACATTCTGGAGGCAGTGGAAGAGTGGAAGTTTCTGGTGGGTGTGAACTTTTACGGGGAGACAAGAAGAAAGGAAGAGGATGGAACATCAAGAGCCAGGAGTGTCTCACATCCAGCAACAAAAAGAAGAGACATCAATAACATAACACCAAGAAGAATGGGCAAATAAGTGGAAGAGAAGAGGAAAGAGGAAGTCAGAGGCCCCCAAGGAATGACACTGTATGGCGACAAAGAGGTTCAAGGTCAGGTGCTGTGGGGCCTCACTGGGAGAAAGATTGGGAACATTTTCCTCTGATAAATAGCAGACATCAGAGCTGAGGTCCAGTGAGAGGAAAAGAATCATTAACATAATATTTTCTTTACCTATTTAGCTTTGGGTTTTACAGAGACAGACAGCCTCGCTGTTTTGGATAACACATTCCCTTTCTGTTTTGTGTTTGGCTCATGGGAGGAAAACCTACAGGAAGGCTTAGCACTTACAGAAATGACTGTGCAAATGTCCAAGCCAGAGAGTCACTCCACCTTTGATTAGCTTGGGAACAGCCAAGTCTCTGTTGCTAGAAAGATGAAAAGCTTGGAGGGAAACCAAATACATAGAACTCAGGCAAGAGTGAAATAGTCTCTGAAACCTAAATCTTGCAAAGTGTAATACCAGCTCCTGCTGAACTTTCAGGGGGTCCTCTGGTTATCCATCCAGTCATTCATCCACTCATTGTAAACTGACACAGTGTTGTACCAAGATCTTTGAAAACACTCTCACATGATGAGGACATTATTTTACTTTTACAAATGTTATCCATAGGTGTAATTCAGAAGAAACAGCAGAACATAAAATTGCACCCATTAAATGCATATTCTGCTCAGATAATCTCTAAAGCTAACCTCTGGAAGCAACTCAGATGTTCAATAGGTTGAGGATGCTTTAAATATTCTCAAAGTGACTGGAAGCAGCACTGAGGAATAATTAAAATGACTTTAAAGCACCATGGAGAATGGAAAAGTACAAGTCAAACTCAAAGGAGCCCATCTTATAATAATTATTCATGTATGGTACTTTTAAATGCAGTCTCAGCAATGAGATCATTGAGCACACATCCATGTCCTAGAGCTTCAGTAAGTATGTGCATACATGTGTGAACATAGGCATACATGTGTGTGCATGCTTGTGAAAGTGCATGTGAATGTGTACATGTGTTTGTAGGCCAGAAGTCAATGCCAGGTATCTTCAATTGCTTTTCAACCTTATTTATTTGAGGCAGAATCTCTTTCAGAACCTGCAGCTTGCTAATAAATTGTCTAGCTGGCCACTAAGCTTTGAGATCTTCCTGTCTCCACCTCCCCAGCATAGGTACCTTCTGCCACACTCTGACTTTACATGGGCAAAAGGATCCAAACTCAGGTCCCCCTGCTTGCACATAAGCCCTTTACCATATGAGCCATCTCTTCAGCTCCACTTTTCAATTTTTAAAGTCATTAATGTTTTGTGGTTTGTTTATTCAGTTAAAGTGTGAAGGGTTAATATCTGGTGAGAAGAGGGAAGGACCAAAAGGGACTTTAAAATGAAGCTGAGTGGAAATCCACAACTGCTCTGAATGTGCTCATGTCTTGGGTGGACACCACAGCATTTGGGGTGAATTACATGGTAGTGGCATTTTCCTTTGTTCCCCTGAGCACTTACTGATGAACAATAGAGAACTCTCCTATTAGCCTAGGTGTTCTAAGTCGTAGAAACTTTGATCTTTCAAATTTCCTCTGCAGAAAACATTACCTCATGCTAGCCAAGAATCCTACATAATTAAGCAGGTAGATCCTGCTTCTCATTTATTATACCTGAAGGGATTTGAGTGTCTACTTCAGCAGACCCTGAGCAAGGCTTCAACGTGTGTGTTGGTGGATGAACCATGCAAAAGACCTGGAAGAATATAGTATCTCTCAGATCACTTGGCCATACTGGAGTATGGATAAGAGATAAATGTGTAGAGAGCTGGACCTGCACTAGAAGGGCCTTATGTCATCTCTGATGCTCCTTGATCTTTCCTGGGGGAGTAGGGCTGACTTTTCCACCTCCTGGCAGGAGGGCCTGATTATCATGTGTATCAGACTTGGGAACAAGAATCCATGTTTGTTTTATCAGTGATGGTGGATTTGAGTGTCAAAAGCCACATACTTCCCTACTAAAATTGCAATGCCTTCTCCTACTACAGCCTCACTGAATCGCATGCCATCTTAGCCCTGGGTGAGTTTCTGTTTCCAAATATTAGATATGCAATGTCTTTTGTAAAAGTTTCTAAAAGTTTCTGTGCATATGTGTGCACCTGCATGAATTCATGTATACCCTAGGAATGCAGGTGTCTACAGAAGTCAGACAATTTATCATATGAAATTGAAATTATAGGCAGCTATGAGCTGCCATGTGGGTACTTGGAACTAAACTTGATTCTCTGCAAAAGCAGTAAGCATTTTTAGCAGCTGAGCCATCTCTCCAGCCCCTCAATTGTTCCTTTGGTTTTTTGTTTGTTTGTTTGTTTGTTTTCCTGCTTAAGACTGAATGTAGGACACTATAGAAAACTGTTTTACCAATGACCTACTTCTCCAGTCCTGATCTAGAATTCCAGGAAAGGAAAACATCCTTTTGATTGAAAACAGTGTTTTGTTTGCTTTGTTGTTTTTTATTGTTGTCATTGCCATTTTTGCTTTTGCTCTTTGTATGAAGTTGTGACTAGAGACCCGTTTCTAAGTGGTGACCATTGGTCCCAGGTACCTCACTCCTGATGTACATACAGGTTGACTTAGGTGATGAGTGGAACAACGCCCATGGGAGAAAACATGAGAACACTTGCACCAGTCCCAAGAACGTGTCCTGCCTCTCACAGAGTGATAATCTGAGTTGACCATGCAGATAAACAGGCCAATGAACTATCAACAAGATACTTCACTTTCCCCAGTAAATGGACCCAGTGCTTCATTCAAGGCTCCTACCATAGTTTTATTTCTGATGCTGTGATAAAATATCCTGGCAAAACACAGCTTCGGGGAGGAAAGGGTTAATTTGTCTCAAACTTCATAGTTTGTGGCACATCATTGAGGGGAAGCCAAGGTGGGAACTCAAGCAGCTAGTCATATCACATCCACAGAGCAGAAAGAAACCAATGCTTGCAAGCCTAGTTTCCAGCTTGCTTGCTTGCCTGCATGCCTGCTTGTCTGCTTGCTTGCTTGCTTGCTATATTGTTATGAATTCCCACTTTAGGGAGTTGCACTGCCCACAATAGGCTGGGTCTTCCTACATCAACTAAATATGAAGGCAAATCTCCTACAGACATGTCCACAGGCCAGTCTAATTTCAGTAACTCCTCACTGAGAACCTCTTCCCAAATGACTAGATTGTGTCAAGCTAACATCACAGCCTCCAGGAGCATATAGAAAGATCAGAGAATAAACCAAGTACTTCTCAGAGCTTCCTAAAACTCTCTCTTCTCCTAATATTCAGGCCACACACCCTCACCTGACCAAGAACCCAATTCCCAACCCTGGGTGGCAAATATCAGCGTCTTAAATCATGACCACAGACTAGCCAAGAGAAGCAAAGGCTGTTGCCAAAGTCTAGGTCTTGATAAATAAATTCTTCCTTGACAGCAGAGAAAGCCTTGGCCCAGCCACTTGCTCCTTAAACATTTTAATTTAATTCAACTGGGATTTATTATGCACCTACAATCAGGAGCCAAATTCAAGAGCTGAAACTTGGAAGATGGGGGTAGCTGTATTTTTATGTGCTTTGCTAGGAAAGGGATGGCTCTTTCTGGAATGAATGTACATTAGTATCATGCAGACAGTTTTCTGATTGCTCCTGAAACTCATCTCTTTTATTCTTTTGGTCACAGATTTCTGTCTCCCATCACTTCTCTCCATCAAGACTTTGTCCTTCCTTATGCATATCCCACACTCTCACTCCTCCTGTCCTGGGTCCCACTCAGTATGAGGCATGGAAGTTACCTCCCAGAGTCTGATATGCTTCCAGCCCTCCATTCTTTTTCCACTGTGAATGTCTACCCCACCCCACAAAGTTCACCTCCCAGAAGTGCCACATCCCAAAACCAATAAGATGGGCACATTCCATAGGTGTTACAAGACTCTGAGCCTATGGAGCTATCCCCAGCAGGGATCCTCACCATAAGCTTTTCTCTATCCAATAAACCATACCACAAAATAATAATAATAATAATAATAATAATAATAATAATAATAATAATAATAATAAAAGCAGGAAGAACAAAAGGAGCAGAAGGATGACTCGGTAGTTAGCAGAGCTTGCAGCTCTTCCACAGGACACAGTTTAGTTTTCAAAACCCAAACAGGGTGGTTCACAATTGCCTATAAATCCAGTTCCAAAAGAACAATTTTCTTCTTCTTCTGATCCATGAGCACATGTAGACAGGCACATATGTGCATAAAATTTAAACAATCTTTTAAATGTCCATACATGTAATACATGTAGCTACTATAGCATAAAGGAAAGGAGGGAAGAAATAAATTCATACAATGTCAAGTTTCTTATCATCAATTTGCAGTGGCTAATATTGACTCTAAGGCAAATGTGTACAGTTAGAAGGATGTATCCAAATACCTAAAAACACCCAAAAAATTATTTAGATGAAATGCCCGTTGATAAATTAATATGTAATTCTCATGAATATCCCAATTTAATATACAGTCTAATGTCTCAAAATAGACAAAAGGGAAAGTATAAAACAAAAAATAAATAAGGAACTAATGAAATACAAGTAGTAAACCAAAACATTCAAATGCAATTGTATCAATAATTACATTAAATATGAGTGGACAAATACTTAATGCAAAAGGAAAAGACTGTCAGAATGGACTTTAAAAACCAAGATAGAAGGATTACTGTCTATTAAGAGATGTGTCTTCTGTAAAGCTATAGATAACATGAAATTCAACAAAGCTTAAAATGTAAACCAAATAATGGTAGCTAAATTCAACAGCATAAACCAAGAATATTTACAAAGATAGAAATGGGCCTATCTTAGTTGAGTGAAAAGAACAACTTTTTCAAGAACACATTTATATAGTCCTGTGTGCTTGTGTGTGTGTGTGTTTGCACACGCGTGTGTGTCTGTCTGTCTGTCTCTCTCTCCACACACACACACACACACACACACACACACACACACGCACACACACACACACACACACACACACACACACACACACACACACTCATATGCACACATACCCCTAATAACAGATTCAAAATACATAGAATGGTAAGCTATTAGAAACTCTTTGCTTCCAAAAAGAAGTATTGCTCACATTATGTGACATCATGTGACAGTAATACATCTACACTTTCCATACAGATGGGCTTTGTCCACAAGGCCTTGTCTATAACAGATTTGATGAGAATCAGACTATGTCTTTAAACTCTTTTTGAACCATAAAGAAAATAATGCAATGGCCTTTGGCATAGCGGAAAAACTGAAATGGTGCCAATGGCAGCTATTCTGCTTTGTGAGAAAGTGGCCAATATAAAGGAAAGAAAAGCCAAGTAAAAGGTCTATCATCATTGTTGGAGTCCCTATATCTACCCAGGCCTGAGGTCATAACTCCAGGGCTGTTCTGCCTCACCAACTAATAAACCTTCTTCATGGATTAAGTTGATTGAAGCAGGGAATATTTGTTGTATCCAGGCAGAGGGGGCCCACAAATACATTGTACTAACTCTTCTGCAGACACACAGGTAACAATAATCTTTGTCCTTAGGCTTGGAGCCACAGGTGAGGAATAATGCAAATGTACTTGGTAGGTAAGAAGAGAAGAGAGTCAGTCCTCTTGGGTAGGGTAAGGCATGACCCTAAGAATCACTATCCCCATGTGAGATATCTGCTTTGTAAGTGTTCTAAGATGTCTTTGCTTACAGCACCCTTTCTTATCAGATGTTAAGACAGTGAAGTAAATCAGGATGAGTCCTGAAATGGCCATCTGAGGCCACTTAGTTCCTGTTCTAGGAAACTTGAGGAGAGTCAACAAGGTGAGAGACTGGAATAGAGAGGAAGAATGATAAGGAGGAGGGGATTGAGACAGTCTCATTGTCACAAGACAGGGTAGAGCAAGGCCAATGGGTGACTCTGAGACTGCAGTTGCCAGGAAAGCAATGATGGTAGCATTTTCAGAAAGGCAATTAGACACTTGGCCTTGCTGGAGCAGCCTGGCAGCATCCAGGTCAACAGAGGACATAGGATGGTAGAGTTGCTCTGTAAAGACTGCTTGTGGGATCTAGTTCTCTCCTAGAATGGCAGGGGTGAGAAAAATTGAGAACATAAATAATCAAGACAGAGAACACATTCACAGACAGGTAATAACCTCCTTTGGATTTTGGTAGCAAGGAAGCATCTGTTGGTGGTGGAGAAACCACAATGGTGAAGATAAAAGGGCAACTATTACCCAATATCCTCCAGCAAGCATTTGGCCCTGTTCTGAACTTTGAGTCAATTGTTTGTCTCCACTCAGTTTCAGAACATTCCCAGTGGGATTCCCTGGATCTAGGATTACAAGCAGTCGTAAATGCCCAACATAGGTGCTGGGAACTGAACTGGGGTCCTCTGGAAGAGCAGGAGACATGCTTAGCCATTGAGACAGCTTTCAAACCCTTCCTTGCATGTCTTTATGACTTATTTTAGCTCAACAAGGTCTAAAAAACATATGAGCTCAAACTTAAAATTCTGTTCAAGGTCAAATGTCAACAGAAGGCAATGCCTGTCATGGTTGTGTCTTCCTCACATCCTGAACCTGGGTTTCAGATGCTGTGAAGGCCTCTCTCAGTCTTGACCAGGCCTGCTACAGCCTCTTGCCCTGCATGGCAAGCAGTTATGCAACTTGAGGATGTGCCAGAGAGAATCTTTTTAGGATATGCCACCAAGTTCTTTTTCCCTATTACAATGTTTGTACAAGGGTGTGTGCATGTATGCATGTGCATGTGCACATAGTTATGTGCATATGTTTGTAAGTGCATGCCAAGGGGATATTTTAGAGTCTGAACACAAGTAAATATGTAAATTTCTCTGTGAGAACCTTTAGAGGCCACAAACCTCACAGTTCAAAATCAAACCAACTACTTTATTAGAGATCTTATCATTGCCTTTCCCAGCTCAGTCACAGAGCCTGCACATCTTCTTCAATCTCCTCTTAACCCCGTGCATTTATTTACTCACTCACTCGCTCGCTCGCTTGCTTACTTACTCATCTATTTACTTATTTAGGTATGTGCCTGAGTATATGTCAGTGTGTAGTGATCAGAGGACGACTAGAAATGTTTGTTCTCTCCTTCTACCATGTGTGTCCCCGAATCAAACTCATGCCATCAAGAGTGGTGGCTGGGCCATCTCGGGTTCCCTTTCCGGTCATTTTAAATAAACCAAGTCTTAAACTCTATGCACAACTACACAGGTGTCAAACTCCATGGGTTGATCACCATTGGCCTTGCTGCTGCTAGATACTACCAGGAGGAACCATCATACAGGTCTCCTCAGGACCATTTACCAGGCAGGCATCCTGCAAAGCCTTGAATGCAAACTTTTCCCCTCAGGCTCATGTGTTTGAACACTTGGGAGCTAACAGGTGGCGTTATTTGGGGTACTTGTGGAACCTGCAGGAAGTGGAGCCCAGCTGAAGGAAGTAGGTCATTGGAGCGGGCCTTGATGTTTTATAGTCTGACCATACTTCCTGTTTCTCCCTACTTGGTGAATGGTGTCAGGAAGTAGACAGTTGCCATGAGCTTCAGCTACTGAGAAGCCACTTGTAGCCTTGTCCTCCCCACTGTGGTAGACTACTGTCCCTGACCTGTGTGCCAGAAAACAGCTTTCTTCCTTAAGTTGTTCTGTTAGGTATTTGATCACAGTGATGATAAAAAATGCCTCATGTACATCTCGTGCCATCTCAGGGCTTCAGGCAGACGCCACATCACTCTTTCCATTTGTGAATCAAATATTTTTCTTTTTTCATGGACCAGGCAACAGTAGTTCATAGAAGCTAAATGTCTTGCCCCCAAATCACACAGCTCTTCACCGGCCAAGGTCAGAACCCTTCCAGATCCAGATGCTCAACTCAGGTTCTTAACCCTCTGAGATCAGTAGAGCTGACACTGTGTGGCTGTACTTCATCATCCAAAGACACAAAGACCCTCAGAGAACGCACAGCATCTTCAGCCCTCCGGACAGGGATCCAACTGGTTAAAGAACTCTGATTTTCCTTTGGGAAGAAATAATTCTAATGCCCGGGTTCCTCAATTACTCTGTGCAATTAAGTCCTGAGTGCTTGTTTGAACAATTAACCAAAATAATTATAAACGTATCTCTGTTACTACAATTGCATATTAACAAAGGCTCAGGGCCAATTAATCATTACACCATCGATATCTAATTTGCATAAACCTATCCTCTTTAAAGACTCCATGTTTGGGGTGACAGGGCTCCTCCATCGATTATGGAAATGTCCCCATCAAACCTCCCTGAGGCCGTCAGAAGGAATAAAAGGGGTTGTCTGTTGTGGGCTGCTTAGCACCCTGCCCACCCTCCCCAGGACAGGCAGGGATTGAGAACAAAGGGGAGAGACACAATTGATTTGCAGAGAGGGGAAACAGAGGGATTGTGAGGGTGATGGGCAGAAAGGAGGCATTGCACTTAAGCTCTGGGGGGTGAGAACTAGCAGCTGAGATACATATGGAGTCATCCATGTTCATTCATTCATTCATGCCTGCATGCATGCATGCATGCATTCATTCATTCAATTGGTATATCCACAAATTTCTTCCTGGTGTGTGATAAGATTCTTCCCAGTCCAGGTAGTGTAAGGTAGACAAGATATCATTAATAGAGGTGGGTTTTCTAAAAATGAGTGCTGAGAGTTTGCTGTGTGAAGTGGTTAGTGTTCAAGTCCCGTGGAAGAGAGGAAAGGAGCAGTGCTTAGCAGGGAGTAGTTGAGCTTTGGTCAGGACTGATAGAGCCTCAAGCCCACCTGATGTGCTGGTCTAAGGCAAGCCTGACATCAGAGCTGTTTGAGCTGGATGTTCATAGCCTCGCCTTCCTGGTCACCTGTAGTACACTGCCCAAGCTGAGCTGACTCTGTAATCAAGGGAGATGGGGAGGGAAGAAGCCGGCCCTGTGCTGACTCATCTTCATGCAACTGGGATGGAAGTCCTTTCTGTATATGTATGTGCATGTGCACACAAGTATGTGTACATGTGTGTGCAGGTGTGTTTGCACCTATGTGCATATGCAGGCCAGAGGTTGACTTTGGACATCTTCCTTGATTATTGATTGTTCTCCACTTTATAGCTTGAAACAAGGTCTCTCACTGAACATGTAGTTTATCACATTTACATGGGTACTGGGGATTAGAACTTGGCTCTTCATACTTGCACAGCAGGCACCTTACTGACTGAGCTATACTTCCAGCCCTCAATTCTGTTTTTGAAGAGTGATTTGGATAAGTTTATCACATCAGAATGTGGAAGGATACTGATGAGAGGAAGAGATGAAGACACAGTAACCCAGAGAAGGCACAACTGATGTTGATACAAGAGGTGAGTATCAGGATACACTTCAGAGAAGAGGTAACATTGAAGTGGGATCTACGATGTACACAGACCCCATCAGGCTAGGAGAAGAGTGAGTATGTCTCAGATAGGAGGAAGTGCTGAGGCTCAGTAGGGAAGAGGACCATTAGAACAGAGCCCAGATGGGCAGTAGGCACAGAAATGGGAGACCGCTCAGGGTGGATCTTGCCAGACTGACACAACATATACATGTTCAGGTTGCTCTCTCCACTGTGACCAGGCTGTTATTCTAAATGGGCTTCTCTGTTCCCCATGAACAGAGCAGTTGAGATGATATCACCATGGAACTGGTAGCTGACCATGCCCTACTGGGCCTCCCACAACCTCTCCTTGGCGTGTGAGAACAAGATGGCTGCTTCAATTGTGCATCGATTGTGAGTAGGGCATACTGATGATGGGGGTGCATTTTATTATTGTTGTTGTTTTGTCACAGTAAGCATTTCTGTGAGCAGAGGAGCATACCACTGTGCTCAGGTGGCAGTCAGAGAACAATTTTCAGAAGTCAGTTCTCTACCCCCATCCTTAGACTCAGGTCATCAGATTTGGTGGCAACTTTCCCACTGAGCCATCTGATTTTTAGAAAAATTGCTAGTGTGTATTAAGTGATAAGTTTGAGAATGCTATTGTATTAAGATATCTATATTGTGTACATAGATCACACACATTTTAGCTCCCATGATCTAGTCCCACAGCCTTCCTCTCTCATGCTTCACAAGATCCTCTTCATTCACAAATAATCCCCCTTTCTGCCTTCATTCCTCTCTCTCTCTCTCTCTCTCTCTGTCTCTCTCTCTCTCTCTCTCTGTCTCTGTCTCTGTCTCTGTCTCTGTCTCTCTCTCTCTCTCTCTCTCTCTCTCTCTCTCTCTCTCTCTCTCTCTCACACACACACACACACACACACACATGTGCGGAGGGAGAAAGACAGGGACAGAGAAAGAGATACAGAGAGAAAGTCAGACAGAAAAGAATCAGAGTCAAATTTGGGTGAAACAAAGCACTGCGCATGTGCTGTTTTAGTTCACTTTCTAAGATGCTAAATGCAGATAAGCCCATCTTTAGTTATCTGTGGATGACGTTTCAATCATCAGCCACTGGGCCTTCCAGGAACCAGATATTCTGCATGACTTGATGAGGTCATGGCACAGACTTCTGGGCCTTGTTGCAGGGATAGAATATGACAGGAATCAAAGTAAAAGTTTAGGCAGAAAACAATGATCACTCAAAAGAGCTGCAGATGAGAGAGAAGGTGAAGCAGAAAAGCAGACAGATTCAGAAATCCAGATACTGACTCTCTTCCTGGTGATCTGCCAGACAACGGTTTGGCCTGGATTGCCATGTGTGACCAGAAGAGAGGGCAAAGGGAGAAGGAATTCACCTGTGTGTTCTCAGGTAAATGTTAAAATGCTGCAAGGTAGCCACATCGGGGCAGCAAGTTTTGTCCCTACAATGATAGCTACCACCACAGCAAAGAGCTTATCTCAAGCAGCCTGGACAGCTCAAACACCGGGTATAGCTTCAGCAGAGTTTAGTGAAAGTAAAACTAAAGGTGAGAGCCCCTGAGGCAAGCAGAACTTGCTGGAGAGGCAAAGCCCTGTATGGTCTGAAGGGCAGGGAGCTTTATTGGAGTTGAGAGCTTGGGAAGGGGCAGCTTGACCTGGCCCCAGGGTAGACAAGGGACATGAGACCAGGTGATGGTAGTAATCAATTATATCCTGGGCTCAGGGTTGCTGCCAGACATTGTTAGTTTTGCAAAACCACCAAACCTGCTTCACACAAGACAAGGGAAAACTTCTGCCCAAGATGCTAACATAGATTACCCCACCAAAAAGTACTTTCAGCATTGCAAGGGGGGTGGAGACACTCCTGTAATCTCTGCACTAGGATGCTTGAGGCAGGAGGCTAATGAGTTTGAGACTAGATTGGGCAACATAGTGACTTTCAAGGTAGCCTAGGCTATATACATTGAGACACTGTCAAGAAGAGGAGGAGGAAGAGGAAGAGACAGAGAAGATCCTTTGAAATGGCTTAGCAAGTAAAGGTGTTGGTTACCAAATTCAATCCCCACACCCCATATATTTGAAGGAAAGAGCCAGATCATGTAAATTATCCTCTTACCCACCCCATACGTGGTGTGGCACATACACCATTCCCTCAATGCAGACTCACAAATGAATGTACATTTTTTTTTCCAATGGAAGGAAGGAATAATTGAATAACTCTTAGGTGGTTGGCCTGCAAGATCAGCCTGGATCCACAAACACTTCAGGGAAAACACGTATGGTGTGCCTACTGTGTGCATTATTCTAAGTCATGTCCTCTCCATTCCATAAGGAAACTTCCTACGTGAAACATGGGTGAGCCTGCTGGAGGACCATATAACCACATAGCCACACTGGGTTTAGCAGGAAAGGTGATATTTTCCCCTAAGAGAAACAGACTCCAGTTAGCATTCCTCTAACGGAATCCCCTTGGTGTTTAATATGCAAACTCTACAAGATATTTGTTCCTCAATATAGCACCCATCCATCACTGCTTATAAAGGAAAACACATTTCCATTCCCAATAGCAGCACACTGTATTTCCAAGACAATGTATAAAGAAAGATTTGAGCTACCTTGTAAATAGGCTACCAGACTGACAGGCAGATGTTTTGAAAATTACATTTATTTATTGTGTGTTGGGATGGGGTGCAGGGTGTGCTCTACGTCACATGTTAGGAAGTCAGAAAACAACTTGTGGGAACCAGTTGTCCCCTTCCACACAGGTGGGCTCCAGGGATTAAATTCAGGTAATTAGCATTAGCAGCAAGGATCTTCACCTGCTGAACTATCTCTCACTGCTCCAGCAGAAAGATGTTTTAAAGCTGAGTATTAGCATAAGGACCCAAGTCCTTGATGTGGATGATGCTAAGACTTGGTGAGCAGAAACAACGAGCTGATGGACAGCATCCCTGGTAACTGGTCTTCTGTGAGCAAACATAGAAGCATCCTACATTCTAGTAAGGCAGCTCTCGACATTAATAGATCTTTTATTTCTTCTTAGTGATGAGAAATTGATTAAAGATATCTGGTCAAAAGGTAAGTTCACTCAATTCCAATTCTATTTGAAATGACAGAATCCAGGACACCAGTTAACTCTTGGAGTAGAGTGTCAGAGGCTTGGAAATGGATTATTTATGATCAGTGAGAAAGGCTGTGTGAAGAGATGAGACCAGACAGAGGCTAAGCTTTTAAGCACCCAATACATGCTCTATCTTGAAGCCACTATGGCTCTGGGCTTTGGTGGATAAGGACGTGTTTTCAAGGCTGAGAGGTGAAGAGGGAAGGAGATGCAATTCCAAGAGTATACTTCATAAGAAGGCAAGGACTCCAGAAGGCACTCTGCATGGTTCAGAGCAGGAGACCCCCTGCATCTGGAACAGAGATGCGGACTGTCAGCAGAGCAGACATAGGGTCAGGGGGTCAACCAAGCACACAGGCCAGTGCACATCTAATGAGCAGCTATTGTGTGCAAGTTCTGGTGTAAGGCACTGGAAAAACTGACCCAGTAGTGATAACCACAGTAATAATTTCTTTCTGTAAATACTCTGTAGTCCAGTGAAGGAGAAATACAGTCAACAAATAAAAATACAAGTACTTTAGAGGCGCCTGATGGGAAGATAACTGAACTTGTTTGAGAGGTTCATCTGTGAATTCTTTCCCTGAGGACCATGAAAGGAAGTTCCTGAAAATAACCCCACCTATGACAAGATGATTGACTGGAACTTGAAAGGTACAGAGAGGCTGGAATGTTGCAGGTCCAGAGTCAGTTTGCCATGGGGCTTGTGACCCTCCTCTGAGAGCAAGCTAACATCTGTAGGACCATAATGTGATTCCTGTGGTGTGTGCAGACACTCAACACGAGGTTAAGGCAGCATCTGGGGACTATAGAGACCCCCCACACTTTGCATTTCCTCCAGTGTAGCTGAGAAAGCTTTGATTTATGACTCCTTTGCTCTATTACTAGAAAATCCTCATCAAATTGCTTCCATATTGAAATTAGATTATTGTGGAAACCTAACAGGCCATGGTCACTTATCATTGGCCCCAAATAAATGTTCATCCATTTGTGGAGTGAGCATTGATTTTGCACCAACAAGCTGGTAGACTATCCCCATGGACCCTGAAAGGCTTCAGAGAACAGCAGTGATCAGTTCAATGGCTTTGCTTTCAAAGATGATCCTAGCTGGACAAGGAAGACCTCCAAGTGTGAACTGTGAGGTAGGATGAAGCCAGAGCAGAGACACTGAATACGTCTAAGTCAGCTGCTCATAACCCACACCATGCCCTGCGTGCCCCCAGAGCTTTAGAAACACCAGATGTAGCTTAGGGGTGTAGCAGGGGCACAGGTGGGTAGTAGAGAGCTCACGTATGATACACAAAGCCCTAGGCTTACTTTCCACCACATAATAAGCCAGGTGTGGTGACTCCAACCAGAAATCCGAGCTCTCTGGGACTAAAGAAAGGGGAATCACAAATCCAAGGTCATCCTCAGCTACACAGTGAGTTCATTCAAGCAAACCCAGGATTCGGGAGACACAAAAAAGAAAAGGGAAGGGAAGGAGAAGAGTTAATGCCCAGGTCTGCATGAAGATCTTTGGGAGAAGAGCCCAGGATAGGAGGAGTAATGGGACCTCGAAAGATTCTTATAACTATCAGGAGGAATGGGAGATGCTGGCCCATGTAGTGACAGGAGAGACAGAAGGCTGCAGTGAGACAGATTTTGAAAAAGCAGATGAGTGGATCAATAAAGAATGGTGACTATGTTTTGATAAATCTATATTGCAGAGTCTTATGGAACTATTAAGAATTAGATAATGCACACAACACAACAGGCACTTCTGATGTACTATTCAATAAAAAGACAAAATGCTGAGTGCACATTAAAAACAAGCAGATGTCTATCTACATGGATGCACATTTTCATGTTTACATAGGAACAGAAACAGCTAGAGGACACTGTGTTCTAAAAACATGAATGGTGGCTCTCTCACACACTGAGTGAAGGGGATTGGGGGTGGGGTGTAAAGCAATTTACTTATGCTTTAATACATATTTTTTCCTTTTTCTAATTTATTTGAACAATCGTTTTTGCAAATGCCATTTGCACTTAAGGCTGAAATAGTTTTGCAATAGCACAAGTATATATAAGTGTCCTTTGGTCACTGCAAGGCAAGCAGGTGGCACTGTGACCTCCACCCTGCTCTGAAGCATTGGGAGAGGCTTCTGGAGAGACCCCTATGTCCCTCCCTCAGGCTGTTCCATTATCACTTTTCTGTTGGCATGTGCAAAATGAGGGTGTTAATTAACTTGGGAGTGGGGAGCCACAGACAGGGTTAGAGAGAGGGTAGGTGCAGGAGCTGGAAGGAAGAAAGGGAAACAACAACAACAAAAGAAGAAGTGAAGTGAGTTCTGATCCCCAAAGAGGAGACAGGAGCACCCACTCTCCACCTGTGAAGGAGTGGACTTCTAAACATACCACCAACCTGGGAAGAGCTGCCATCTTGACTTCCCCCAAAACCCAACTCCTTTCTCATTCAAAGAATGGAAGATCTTTAGTACCTCATTTCCCCCCCCCCACTCAGATGTGAATAGAAAACTCTGTTTCTGAAGCAGAGCACAATGACAGTGTCAACCTGGGCCCCATATCTCTTCCCACTGGCTTTCAGGTAAGTTTCATCTGCCATACTGGACATTAGACTGTGGCTTCCTAGAAACCCCAAGATGGCCATGGATACTATGTGAAGGATGTTAGACTCCTTCACCCTCCACTTTAGTCAAACTGTAAATAACTTCACTTTCTGTTGCTAGTCTCAATTTCCTGGTTTGCATGAGATATGGGGAAGCTGAGACCTCAGGTGCTCAATAAAACATAAGTGTACAAAGTACAGAGAAAGAAGGCAGCACTAGGCCTCACTCTCAAGGTCAAGGGGTTACCAGGTCTCTCTCTCTCAAGGCCAAGGGCTCACAAGGCCTGAGCTCCACCTTTCATGTGGCTAAGGCACCACCCAAGGAAGAAGCTTACACCCCAACTTCCACCCTGTTCTATTCAGATTCCAATGTGCTTTCCCTTCCTGAGCCTCTGGATGGGACTGCTGAACCTCCCAACTGTCCCTTGTCACCTTCTGCTTTTATTCTGTCCTTATAGTGGATCTCAATTTGGAGAGATGATGACAGAACACAGCTCCCATTAGAGCTCAGACTCTGCTAACATTCTGCAAAATTTGTCCTTCTAGACAAATTGAATTCACCCAAAACCTGCTTTGGGGAGCCATGTGACAAGAGGCTCTCTAGAGTCCTTTTCAGACAATCACATGGCCATTCTGGGTGCAGTGATTTTTCTTAGGATTCCCCACCTTCCTCAAGGGGTCAGCCACTGGTCAAGGTGATCTGGGCAATTTCCAGGCTCAAGATCTGTGCTCAGGAGCCGATGACCAACACCACAAAGGCCCTTAGCGTCCCCAAAGCATCAGTGCCAGGGCCTGTGATGGGGGAGGGGAGAAGGGGCCTTTGGGTGGAAGCGACCTCAGCTCAAAAGAACCAACTCTGCTGATTCAATTTTTTTTTCAAAAGCGCCTGTGGGTAAATTTGAGCTGCCCACAGCTCCCCCAGGGGCATTGCGAACTTGCTGCCGAGCCATTTCTGTGGATTTCAGTCAAATCCTAATTTTAGTGTTCATTAAACATGGGTAATTCCCCAGACTGTCCCTGCCTCACCTTATACACAGGGAACACAGGCAATATAGGTCAGCGAGGCTCCAAAAACACTCCACATCAAAGGGAAACCTTTTCATTATAAGTATTAACTTTATAAATAATGATGAACTTTAAAAGTTTTTCAAAACAGTGGGGCCTATGAGAGGAGAGTTAGTGCTATCCCTGGTCTCTGAATATTTTCAAGAGTGTGGCTCCTCAGGGAGGAGACAGTGAGAGGTCTGTGTTCCAGGAGGTGACATGATACAACCCATCTGCAGCCACCCTCTCATCTGGGCTGATACTTATTCAGACTGATACAGTAGACCACAGCTGAAGTTTGCAATATTGGAAAGCAGAAGCACACACAAACTCACATGTATGCATAGACAAACAGACAGACAGACACACACACACACACACACACACACACACACACACATCCATCAGGGACACGCATATGTGTGTGTGTGTGTGTGTGTGTAATGACAATAAATGACTTAAACACTATTTGAGCTCATGTCTTAAAGGAACAAGAGGAGACATGTATACTAAGGTCATTTACCACTTCACTGAACACCTAAAAGGCATCCATTATAATCCTCATAGCTTCATGATCACAAGGTGGCTGCAGAAGCACCACACATCACTTTTTTCCATCAGAATGCCTACTTGATTTGACAAGCCTTAATTTTACCATGATTATATGTCACATTGGACAATACTCAGCATGATTTTTTTCTCCTATCCATGCCTTTGTGTAGTCTGTTCTAATTGCCTTAGACTCTATGCCCTTGTTCTGCACAGATAAACCCTGTGCATCTCTCACTATACTGGCACCAGCTGCTGGGAATCCCCTCTGATGACTCTACTGCCGCCTGAGTAAATCAGTCTTGCTGCTCAAAAGAGATTTCATGTACCCCAAAGCAGGCCTCAAACTCATTATGTAGCTGAGGATGCCTGAACTTCCGATCACCACAGTGTATCACCATGCCCCATTTATGCAGTGCTGGGGATCAAAGCCAGGGCCTCCTGCATACTAGGCAGTCACTCTACCCACTCACATGTCCCATTTCCTTTATTACTATCAAAGTAATTGTAAATTATTTATGTACCTCCTTGTTTGTCTGCTCCCCATCCCAGGATGAAATAGGGTGGGTGAGCAGAGACTTAGTGAATTGTCTCTAAAATCCCCAGGCTTCCAAGAGGTCTGGCTCATCTCTGTCATCATCACTGAATAAACAAGAAGCAGGAGAGTGACCCAAGTGCCACCTTGAACTTGACAGCTATCGCTCTGTGTGGAGCACAGACTCCACAGGCAAGATCTATCATCACCAGGAAGCAGTCAGAGACCTTCCCAGGCTGTTCTGGGAACCTCATAGCTAGAGGCCCACCCCTCCCTACAAAGCCCCATGGGACACAAACACTCCAGAGGCTACAGAGGATAGGAGAGCCTTCAAAGAGCTTGCTTTCAAACCATGCATCTGCTTGTAATCCCAGCACTGCAGATGAAGACTGATCCAGAGTTCCAGATCCATCTCAGCAACAGAAAGAGACCTTGACCCACAACAACAAACCAGTCGTCTTGGTGCAGGGTTATAATCCAAGTACCTGGGAGATAGGAAGCAAGAGGACAAATATTTTAATGTTAGCTTTGGCTACATAGCAAGATTGAGGTCAAGCTGTGCTCCATGAGACTCCATCTCAAAATGTCAGACACCAGGGGCTAAAAGAAGAGGCCACAGCAAGCAAGAGGACTCGAACACAGATCTCTGGCATTCATGTGCTGCAGTAGCAATCTCAGCATCAGGGAAACCACACAGGCAGAGCCCTGGAGCTTGCTAGCCTGCCAGTCTATCCAAAATGGAGCCAGGTTCAGTGAGAGACAGTCTCAGAAAATAAGGTAGAATGAGCTCAAGGGAGACAGCCAAATTAGATCTCTGGCCTGTAGTAGGCACACATGCAAATGAGTTCACACAATACAACAAGGGAAGGAAGGAGGGAGGGAGGGAGGGAGGGAGGGAGGGAGGGAGGGAGGGAGGGAGGGAGGGAGGGAGGGAGGGAGGGAGGGAGGCTAAAGAAAAAACAAGAAGCTCTGTTTGGAGATCATGGGTATCTTAGCTATAAAACTCCAGGATGGCAGGGATTACAGGCACACAAGCACACAAGCAGCAAGAGATTTGCTTTCTTCATTGACAGCCTCTGGTCAACTTCCAAGAAAGGGTCTGGCTCTGCTGCTGGGATTGGGCATATCTGTGGGTGGCATCAGGCCCAGAGCATTGAGGCCTTCTCCACCTTGGAGCTGGCAGAGGCCTAGTATCTCTCTGCAAGTAAAGAGAAGCAGAGCTCCCTTACTCCTCCCCATCCTCATCCTTACAAGGCTGTGAAAGCCAAGACCAAGGGAGCAGAAACAAGTCAATCCATGAGCAAAGGACCAGGCTAACCCAGGTCTGTGGACAGTTTCAGCTCAGAAAAACATGCTATGTCCACTGGATTTGAATAAAGGGGGCAGGCATTGCAGAAGGACCAGATTTGCCCACTGCCAAGGAGCCAGTCATGTGTGTTTGAATCCCAGCTCTGCAGCTTCCTGGCTCAGACATCATGGGAGTGCTGGTAAATGTCTGAGCCATGGTGTCCATAACTGTATCTGGCATACTGGATTGTTGGGAGGATTAAATCAGCTAATATCTTTAAGTGCTTGAAAGAATGCCTGGAACCCAGGATGTGCTACACAAATATAATATAAATAATGCAGTCAGCTCTTCTGCCAATGCCAGGGAAGAGACCAGTATCTCCTGCCTGTGAATAGTAGACTGCCTGTACAATCCAGAAGACTCTACTAGTCATCAGAAGTCACTACCAGTTAACCAGATGCCACTACTAATTAACCTGGATAAGCCAGGTAAGGAACACAGATATGAAAGTATGGAAGCCTGTGTCCGAACATTGCTGACTTCTTGCTTTATTGACAACAGTTGGATCTCATATTGGTTTGTCTCCTACATGATTCTGGATTCTGTCAAGCAGACAGTTAAGATTAAACATCAGTAGGTTGCAGTTCCTGATGAGCCAATCATCTTCCTAGTTGGGCTGTTTTTCTTATTGTCAAGGACAGCCTGGAGAGCGTCTGGATTCTCTTGTCAGTGAGTCACTGGAGTCAATGTAGAGGTCATGTGCACCCCAGAGTCAAGGCAGAGTTGGCCTCTAGAGCTTGCCTGGAAAACCCCCAAACCTCTCTGAGGAGCAGACATCACCTCAGCTCAGTGCATCGGTGAAAAGGGGAAAGAACAGGACCTTCCCCTTCCCCAGGATAAAAGATCAAACGCCACCTCCCTCTTTCAATATCAGTCATAGCCCTAGTTTCTTTTCTGTTGATGCCATAAAACACCCTAACACGAACCAGCTAGGGAGGAGTGATGTGTTAAGCTTCAATGCCGGGTTCCAGTCCAGAATTGTGGAGAAGTGAGACAGGAGCATGAAACAGCTAGTCACGTCTACAGGCAAGAACAGAGGGGGAAGACATGCAGACTCCATACTCAGCACTATCTCTATACTCTACTCAGCGCAAACCAGGGTATGGTACTGAGCACACCAATTAATGAAATCAAGACCGTGCACCCAAAGACATGCCCAAACGTCAACCTGATCTAGAGATCCCTCCCTGAGATTCTCTGCTCAGGTGACCACTGAAACCAACCATCACAGATACCCAGAAAAAGAGCACTCTGCACATCATGGTTTCAAGTATTCAAATGCATCCCTCCAGGCCCTCCAACCCAGCATCCTACCACTTCAGTGTTATGATTCAGTGGAGAAAGACACTTGTCAAGTACCAAATGATCTTCTGTAGCATTTTTTCACAAGGCAGATCCACACTGTAGCAAGACAGAACTCTCCAAAGTTTTAACCTTATCCTCCACATGCATGTTATATGCCCCACCTTCATACAAATGTGTGTGTGAGCACATGTGTGCATGCAAGCAAAATAGTTACAAAGCTATTACAATAATGCCGAATGACTGATTGAGAAGGCAGGCAAACTAATACATCGAAAGCAACCCCTAAACATGAGAGACCTTAGTGCTCTTGATCTTTTTGCTTTTTATTGATAAGTTAAAGGATGGAAGACTAGTTTTTTTAGCTAGTTGAACCAGTGCTGAAATTGTCTCTTGAACTGTTCAGTGATTACAAGTAACTCATTGGTTGAGTAAAGATGAGATCTACACAGATACCTGCTAAGTTTAACTTTGGGGTCTTGCAACTATATGCAGTTTGGCAAAGTTTTGCCAGAACTGTCGGTGCTAGGCAAGCACTTCTGCCTAGCTGTTCTCAGTCTGTAAAATATATATTATACACATTTAAGAGACCTTACTGATATATAGGCTTTTGAGGTCCATGTGCTGTTGTGTGAAAGTAATTATCTAGGTTGTATAAGGCCCAGTTCCTTTACCCAGAACTATATAAATCACTATAAGATCACACTATACGTTCAAGGCCAGGCTGGGTTACAGAACTTGTTTCCATTCTATAAATGTGATATTCATGAAAAAACTAATGTTAACATTTGTGTGAATTAAATAAAAAATTTGACTAACAACAACAAAAAAATATGAAAGGGTAGAAGACTAGTAAGTGTATTTGGGCAGAAAACTCTGACTACCTGTGAAGGATACTGGTTTCACCTGGAAAAAATGCTAGGAAAAACTGAAGCATGTCCATGTGAATAGTGTATTGAAGGGAAAATGAATAAACAGAAAATATTGTACCCAGCTAAATGGGCAGGGGCATGAAAAAAAATACAATTTAACATTTATTTATGATTTTAGGAGAGAAGAATTAGAATATGATAAAATGTACAATTACATACCTTACATTTTTCAATGATTAAAACCATTCAAGACCTACTTTATAGAGAACCTCAAGGAACCATAAACCTTTCATTATTGATACCAAGCTGTGAGCATACAATGCTATGAGAAATCACTACCTCCTGCAACATAAGCAAGAGTGAGAACTGGAGACAAATCAGATCCCTTAGCTGTAAGAAGAAAAATAATAGCCAGTATGGGCTGGGGTTGGGTCTCAGTGAGTAGAGACATTGCCTAACATGGACAAGCCCTGATAGCATTGATAAACCAAGCATGATGGTGCATGTGCACAACCCCAGCACTCAGGAGGCAGAGGCAAGAGGAGCAGGAGCTCAATGTAATCTTCTCATAGCAAGTTCAAAGCCAACCTGTGATACATGAGACCCCATCTCAAAAAGATGGAAGGAAAGAAAAAGAAAGCCAACATGAAATAAAGCCCTTGGCTGTTGGAAACATGCTTGTTAGAAAGAAGCAGATTTTGGGCGAGTTTGTTTATTGAAGCTCTGGTATGACATTTTCCTTTAACCTTAGTTGTTGTTACAGACTGAAAAGTTAGGTGATTATGACATGTTTATAATGGGAAATATTTATTTACCCATCGTGTTTTTGTTCCAGGGAACTGAAATTTATTTACCACCTAACTACCATGAATGCACTGAAGTTAGTATAATTATATCCACAATGAAACAGCCAGAATTCTCCTGGGAGTTATGAAACAAATGCAAAGAACCAACAGAAAACATTTCTCTCCCACCTTGTACAAATTACAGTGCAAGTAAAAATAAATGGCAGCTATAAAAGTAACACTTGAGAAATAGCATCGCCTTGTAGCTTTTGCTCATTCATGCACAGAAAACAGTAAGAACTGGATTAAAAACAAACTCAGACATTGTGCCTTTTACACAGAGAAGGGTAGTGAGTATGGAAATCTTCCACTTGGTTCTAAGTTACAAATACAGAGGCTGAGGATATAGCTTAGTGAGTAGAATACTTGTCTAACATGCAGGAAACCAAGGGTTTCATTCTCACTACCTCATAAAGGGGACATAGTGGTGTATCTCTGTAAACCCAATACTAGGGAGATAAAAGCAGGAAAATCAGACATTCAAGGTCAACCTGGGCTACCTAGAAAGTTTGAAGCTGGCCTGTAACACATGAAACTCTGTTTCAGAAAAAGTATAATATGAAAGTGTCCACTGAAAGATGTAATATACAGAAATTGCAATCACCTAAAGAGCAAGAGGTAGCAATTTGTATTAGTTCACTTCCCTAGGAACAATTTAGTAGTCCAAAGTCATTGGCTGTGAATCCTGACAACTTCTTTAGGTGGTGAATGGCATTCACCTGGACAGAGACTGATGTCAGCATGGCAGACGACCTGGCAGATCACTTGAGCTTTTTTTTTTCAAGGATATCCTCACCGTCTGCTAGCTGACTTGTCATCTGTGACCTCAACTGGGTGATAAAACCAAATGTCTTCATCATGCAACAGACTAGACCAGGTAGGTTCATACAACAGTGACAACTTTTCTTCCAAGACAGAGAAGAGTTCATTAGACCCTCACATGGCACATCATCCCTTCCACACAGCTCTGTTGGCAAAGTAATTCTAGGAGCCAGCGGCTCTAGGACTCCATATGCTAAGGAAGGGACTGCAGAGCCATACTGTAAAGAGTACAGGCAGTAGGGGAGGTGCAGAGCTGGGCGATCCTTGGTTGATGTTTGCAGCCAATCACAGTCAAGGAAAGATAATGAGATGAAGCAAAGTAGAATAATCTCCTTGTTATGAATAGGGAACTCTATAAAGGACAGGAAGTTCTATTAATCACATATCTCAACTGAGAAATGCATATGATTAAACAACATTGTCTTCCATAAGTAAAGAAAAAATAAAGAGGTAACAAAAAAAAAGTGATCAGTACTCTAAAATTAGGCAGGAGGTCTGGTGATACAATTGATAGCAAGAGAGAGGTAACTGCTGAACCTAAAAAGAGCCCAACCCTATTGGTGATCAAATAACCACCATTTAACCTGCACATATGTGCATACATACAAATATATGATATGTACAGACATCCATATACATGAATATGTATTTCTATACTCTATTAAACTATATAAATGTATGAATATATTCTAAATAATTGAAAAGGTACAGTTTTGCCTCCCAAATGTGAAAATGTCCTCTTAAAATGTTAATCTACTCTACTTTAGGAGAAAGTTTCTTTTATTTGCTACCAGTGAAGATGGAAAAAGTAAAAAGTGTCTTAGAGGTCAACTCATCTTCCTCTATCAAAAGCACCAGAAATACCTTTGCTCCCTGACAAAGCACCTGGGGAAAAATAAGACACTCATAATGACCTAAATACAGGTTTACTTTTCAGCTTGTTATACACCATCATTATTATTACCATAACAGTCATCATCACCATTATTATCCCCACCACCTCCATCACCATCAGGACACCAGAGCCATCATCACTATGACTACCATCACCACCATCACAGCCATCACCATCTTCAGCACCATTACCACAATTGTCATCCAGATCCTGTTCCCCTGGCAGCAAGGCTGACAAACATTTTGCCCATATTATGTAGGATTGAAGATTGGTAACTTCTCTCCCACAGTAAAAGAGGTAAAACTTGGTCTTAATGACATTATCACTGAAAATGGCAGTCCAAGAGGCAGAGAAGGCAAACATGTCTACCTACCTGGGGTTATGCATTGTTCAGGACAGCATATTCCATAGCCAAGTGTACACATATGCAGGGTGGGGGCTTGAGAAAACACACATATGTTACAGCCACACAATCAAATACTCTTTAGCAATAAAAAGCAACAAAATCCTGGCACATGTTACAACACCACATGCAAGCAAAAGAAGAACGCAAGGACTGCCGTTAGCGTGTCTCCATTCGATGAGAAATCTTCAGAAAGTACAAATTTTCAGAAAGCAGATTGTGGTGACCTATGGCTTGGGGGTGGGCTTGGTACTAAAGCACAGCAGGTGAAAGCAGCTGTTGGAATTGGTGGGGAAGTCTAAAACTATCTTATGGTGCTATCAGGTTGCACCACTTTATGTAACCCCTTAAATCACTGCATATTTACAAGAGTGGAATGTCATGGTATGGGAATAACAAGCACTTCAGTAGAGCTATTTGCAAAAAGCAAGATACAAATCTGGGCATGTATCTGACAAAAAGATCAATTTATGGATACACCAGTCAGAGTCTTAGAAGAAGACTTCACTAAGCAGACAGGCAGCCTGTTATCAACAAAGGAATCACACACAGCCTACCGCATAGGTGATGGTCAAAAGGCACCTGATCCTCCCAGAAAGTAGTGAAATGTGAGTTAGAGCAATGAGACCATGTGATCTCTTTTGCTCTTCTCAGTAACCATATAAGAGAACATGGCTGTTACCATTTTGCTAAGAAGAAACAGAGACCCAGAGGGTATTGGCAACTTGCCCAGGCTCATTCACTCTATTTTGTGATGAAGAAGTACTTCCTCATGATTTCATATCATGCCACCAGCTGGCTCTTCAAGGATTCTAGCCTTAATCCAACATTTGTATGTAGTACAAGGAACTGTGGTGTTAAACAGAGAGTGATGGGCTGGACTGGTTCACTTAGTTCACTGATGTGCTCTGTGGAACATTTGTATTATTCTTAGTAACACCCAATGGCACATCAGGGTCTGCAATGAATTTTTAATTTTTCTCTTCATGGGTAGATATTGAGATTTCATTAATGCCAATTTGTCACCAGAACCCTGTCCATAAGTACAGCCATGATCACTGAAGAATCTGAAGAGAAAGGCTGTTCAGTACAGTTCTTAGAGGTTTGGTTCAAACCCTTCAGCTCTGCCTACTCAAACACCACCTGGGAATGAAAAGTCCTTAGCTGTTGCCCTAGCCACATGACTCACATGCCTTCAGGCCCTCGATGGTCACTCCAACTCTCTTGGGCTTCAGTTTTCTTCTGTAAGATGATATTTTCTGCTGAATTGAACAAATCAGAGAAGTTGGGTGTAGATAGATAGAGATACAAAAGAACTATGAAGGCAGACTTCTCTAGAAGCAATGTCTATCATGACCCGAACTCCCCAAACTCTGAGCTCGCTGCTACAGACACAGAGATAACTAATGTTGGGCTTTGACAGTGCACCCCAGACATCAAAAAATGCAAGCAAACTTAAGTCAGTCAGAACAAAAACCTACTGCAGTCAGTATGAATACAAAGAGCCCTTGGCTTTATGAAACCTTCCAAACTAGGCTCCTTTCCCAGAAGTCTTCTGAGGCTCTCCACAGCTGACTGGAGGATATAAGAGAGAAAAGGGTGTTCAGGAAAGTGTCTAGCCTACTGTTTCCCTGTGATTCTGTCAAGGCAGGTATTGAGAATGAAGTTCAACCTATCTCAATCTTCAGCTCACAATCTCCTTAAGGTGACTTCGGTGTGTTTATTAACATGTGAGGACCCTGAGTCCAGAGGGAGGGTGGTGAGGTATCAAGAAGCAGCACCCAGGGAGTTATTACAGTGCAAAGGCCCAGCTGCTAGACATAGGACCCTTGAGGGGCTAGAGATGTGGCTCGGTTGGTGAATTTCTTTCTCTAGCATGTACAAGGCCCTGGGTTCCATCTATAATGCTGCATATACAGGTTTTCCAAATGGTCTTAGTGTGATCAGAGCCTGAGGTATTTAATGAATGGAGCAGTCCACCCTTGTAAGGAAAGTGTCCCCCTCACCCATGTATCACCCTGAAGTGTCTGGAACACAGTTACTCAAATTTGACTAGAATCATGTGTACATGTCAGTACAACAAAGAGTGAGGGACACCCTGAGACCTGATCGGACTGTCATTTGCGTCTTAAAGGTCATCATCTCCAATCACAATGGAGCCAGAGCCCAACCCTTAGCTTCTTCATCTCTATGCTTTTCTTTCAAGGATGCTTGAAAGATGATGACTAACTGTGGGTGGTTGCTCATTTGGCATCTCCCCCCCATGTGACATAAGCTCCAAAGGCAAAGACCTCACGTGCTTCTTCATTGCTGGGTCAATGACACTTCCAAAAGTAAGATATGAGTTGCATAATGAATTAATTGTGAGGTCAAATGTCATTGAAGTGAGTACTCCAAAAATTCATGTGTTGAAACATAATCTGAAAATTCCTTTACCAAGGATATGTGGAGGTGGGGCTCTTGGAAAATGCTTAGTACTAGATGAGCCATGAGCATCCACAGCTCATAAGTAGATGAAGAGAAATCTCATCCGCACAGTTGTTCTGTCTATGTGTGGTAGGTATCCTGCTCCTTGCTGTGATGCAGCAAGAAGGTCCTCACCAAATGCCAAGCAGATGTGGCACCACATTCTTGGGCTTTCTAGCTTCTAGAAACAAGAGGCAAGGAAATTTCTTTAAAAAAAAATCAATTACTTAGTCTCAAGTATTTTGTTACAGCAACAGGAAATGGGGGAAGACACTGTGAAGCTCTGGGTGTGGCCAGTTCAGATACACTTAAGCGTGTTTCACTAAAGTTACAGCCTTCTGCTTCCAAGTAATTCATAAACCCAGACTAATATTGTTCGGCTCCTTTTCTACTTTCATTTCTGTTTTGTGGCAAATACCCTGATCAAAAGCAGCTAAATTGGGGAACAGTTTATTTGGCTTACACTTCCAGGTCACAGTCCATCACTGAGGGACGTCAAGCAGGAACTTGAAACAGAAACCACGGAAGAATGCCTCTTGTTGACTCACTCAGGGCTCTATGCCTCTCCAACATTTCCTATGCAGCTCAGATCACCTTGTCTAGGGGATGGTGCTGCCTGCAGTAGGCTGTGCTCTCCTATATCAATTAATAATCAAGATACTCTCCCATAGTCATGTTCACAGAACCATCTGACTTGGCAATCCCTCAGTCTGAGATTCCTTCCTCAGATGACTCTAAGCTGTGCCAAGTTGATAATTAAAAACTAACCAGAACACCTCCTTAAATATTTGCTTGTTTGTTTTTGTTTTTGTTTTTGTTTTTTGAGACAGGGTTTTTCTGTATTTGGAGCCTGTCCTGGAACTCGCTTTAGACCAGGCTGGCCTTGAACTCACAGAGATCTGCCTGCCTCTGCCTCCCGAGTGCTGGGACTAAAGGCATGCACCACCAATGTCCAGCTACCTCCTTAAATATTTTTGACATTCTTCATTCTCCTGATTCTAGAATTTATTCCCAGAAAAAAAATCCCTGGTATGTCTGCCTATGACTCACCATGAACCATACCACTGTTGAGAAATTTCTGAGATGGTACATGACGTAGAGTTCAAATCTAAATTTAATTGGTAGTTCTACAAGATACATTTAAGACAATCCAGAAAAGATGGGGTGGACAGTTCTTTTATCAACAAATTTCATTTTCAGATCATCAGAGATGTGGACTTTACATAAAGAAGAGAAAGACTAAAGCATGTAATGATATAGGACCTCAGAATTTGACGTCCTCCAAAACCACAATCAATCAGTATTTCAGTGAGGCTGTGAGCAATCCCAGGAATGCATTCAATAATGCCATGAAAGGCATAGTCTGGGAAGATAATTGGAACATGAGAATGTGTACCTCTATTTACTCCAGCCAACTGTGAACCCACTTTTAGTGTGGCTTGTCTGAGATAGAAGGTGCTGGTGAAAAAAGTCAAGAGACCAAGTGGTGACGACACTGGCTCTCCCGTCGCCCTCTTTCTCATGGAACCACTCAACATGGACATCAGAGTGGAGATACTTCAGGAGTCAAACTTATAAAAGTCCCCCATGTAGGAAACTTAGACTCATCATGAGGAAGATGGATAATAAACAAAGTAACTGTGTTAGATGTTGGAAATAAAATAGGGCAGAGCTGGAACAGAGGGAATGCCAAAGACGGGGAGTCAACTGAAATACTGTGGGTAAGGAAGGCAGTGGGGAGTACAGACCAGAAGGTGAGGATCTCTGGTGCCTGTAGAACACTCAACAACTCAGAGCATGAAGCATACAGTTTCCCAGGTAAGATCATGTTTGCCTATGCCTCTTATAAAGCACAAGGGCCACTGTATACAGCAGAGAGAATGGACACAGAGAGGAATAGAGAATGGTGGATGTGAGGAAACAGAGACTAGGGCAACACAGATAACCTCTGCGGGGTGAACAAGAGTATGAGAGGCATTAGAGAAAGACATTTGACCAAAAATGTAGCATTCATATGGTATAATCAGAGAGGTGGCAGGCATGTAACAAATGCAAAGCATCAACTGATAATCTGTGTGTGTGTGTGTGTGTGTGTGTGTGTGTGTGTCTGTCTGTCTGTCTGTGCATATGTAGGGACATGCCTGTTGTAGATGCACTAGAGATGACTAAGTATTTATTATTCCACTACCACCCCTCTTCGAAACTGGACTGGAACTCAACAAGTAGGCTAAGCTGGGTGTCCTGTGAGCCCCACAGATCTGCCTCCACCTGCCTCCTCTACCCCACACCTGGCATTTTGCATGGGTTCAGGTCCTTGTACTTACAAACCCGGTACTTTATTGACTGAACTATTTCCCCAGCCCTTCTGTCACCTATCTGTGCATGTCTGTAACTTAACATCACCTACAGCAATTGGCATGCCAGCCAGAGACTCTTGCAGAATGCAGTACGATGTGCTTACTGCTCCCTCCCCACATTTTCTTCTGAAGTAGGGACAGAGATGGATCTACATGAGTGTACCCATCTCTCACCAGAAATGAGAGAAACATCCATCTCAAAGCAGCAAATAGGTTCCTTGATATTTTTAGGACTCTCGCAGTTAAACTCCCTGGACTTAAAAGTCTATCCTTGATCAAAGAGACCTAAAGGGATTCTTCAGCCCAGAGAGATGTGTCTCTAATAAGATTATGCCTGAGGGGTGGGGGGAGGGGGAAACAGGGGCGTTTCTAACTCCAGATGTTCTGAGTTTGAAGTTTGCCTCAACAAACAATCTGTTTTTATGTGCTCTAAAGCTGGTGCAGATGCATGACTAGGACACCTGCAATGCCCACCCCCAAACAGAGAGCCTCATAGAAGATACTTAAGAAGAAGTGTGTGTGTGTGTGTGTGTGTGTGTGTGTGTGTGTGTGTGTGTGTGTGTGTAGATAGCAAACTCGTGCTCAAGAACAAAGTCAACACAAGCAATTCTGAAATTATCCTGTTCAATCTTTCCTAGACAAAAGATGGTACCTGCAGCTTTAGACTGCTTTGCAGAAAATATCCATGACAGCATCCCCTATATTTTTCACAAATACACTGGGGAAAACAACACTTTCCAGAAACCTTCATGCTGTCTTAACAAGGCCCACATCTTAGATACACAGAGCCGTCTCCAGTGTTACATATGATCACTTCTACTTTTTTCCCTATCAGCTCCTAGAGTGAGTCATTAAATTCAATCCTCAATCCAAAGGAAGAAAATAGACTCTGCCTCTTGAGTGGAAAAGAACCAAAAACCTTATGAACATGCTTTAAGCTTCCACACACTGTAACTGTTCTTACACTAAAAGTCATCAATAAGGGCCTTAAATGGGAAGAGATAGGTCCTGTATATGATAATTGATGGCAGAGAGAGTTAACAGCTGCATGTTTTGGGCATATAGAAGATCTAGGATCAGACCTGGCCGAGCAGGAGGTGACATCATGGGTGTTGACTTTCGACACAACAAGGACTGAAAGTTTCAGAGCAAAGAGCCCAAGAGCCAAGACATGTACCTGTGGCTGTTAGTCAAGCTGTACTGTTCTTTCTGGCCAGAAGAACCAAGGTTTTTTATGAGTCGCACTAACCAGCCACCTCCACCCCTGTCCTGGATGATCCAAAAGATGAAGCTTCCTGGCTGAGAAAACAAGACAGCTGTGGTTGTGGGGACAGTCACAGACTATGTGCAGGTTCTCAAAGTGCCTAAGTTGAAGGTGTGTGCACTGCAGGTGATCAGCTGAACCCAAAGTCGCATCCTGAAGGCTGGGGTTAAGATCCTTTGACCAGCTATCCCTGGAGTCTCCCAAGGCCCGTGGCACTGTGCTCTTGTCTGGTCTTCCGAAGGGCCAAGAGGTGTACCGGCATTTTGGCAAGGCCCCAGGAACCACACACAGCCATACTAAACCCTCTGTCTGCTCCAAGGGCCGGAAGTTCGAACATGCCAGAGGCAGAAGGGCCAGCCACGGCTACAAAAACTAACCCTGGATCTGTTATTTAAAAACAGCTTTGGGGGAAAATATTCTAGGACCTATGAAAGTATTTTATATACCATGATGTGTTGTTTTATTGTGTCTTTTCTGTTAAAGAGGTTATTTTATTTTTTTGATTATGGTCACTGGATTCCCCTGGAGTTATAGGTCATTGTGAGCTGCATGGTGTCAGTTCTGGGAGCCGAACTCGGGTCCTCTACATAAACATTCCATCCTGTTAAGTAGCGAGCTTTCTCAATAGCCTCCATTTCACTGCATCTCAATGACATCCTGTGAACCAGGCCTTACAGTAGAACAGATTGGTTACTCTTCAGAAATACTCTACCAGACTACTGGCACCCAAAGGAGAAACATTCCCGTTTGCCTCACATTGAGCTGGGTCATGTGAATTGCCTTGGCCAATGAGATATTAACAGAAGCGTCAAAGGCTTACCTCATAATGTATGTATGATTAGACCTTCACTCTGACCCTGCTACCATCACCAAGACAAAAGCATGCTTTGGCCAGGCTTCTGCCACATACAGGATGTGTGGAGCAGAACCTCCCCAGTGTGAAACCCAACCAACCTGAAAATCACATGAGTGAGTCCAACCCAGATAGGAAGAGCTGATAATTATAGAGGACTCCATTCCTCCATTCCCCACTGGGACACTTGTGGAATACAAAGAGATATATGTTTCCAGCAGGCATCTTGGGGCATTTTTGTGTAAATTTTAATGTTTAAATGAGAAGCATCACCTCTACTTTATGGAAGTGGAAAATGACCCAAAATTACAAAGCTGTAAAACATCAGGGCCAGGCTGAATACCCAAACCTGTCTGCAGTTCAAACTTAATTCTCTTAATTACTATGAAAGTCTGCCAGGTATTGAATCAACTCCTAAATGTTAAATCATAAATTCCCAGCTGTGGGTATATATTCCTGCAATTCCAGCACTGGGGAAGTGGAGGCAGGAGATTCCCTAAGTTTTACACTGATCACCCTAGCAGGATCAAGGATCTCCAGGTCCTGTGGAGAGACCCAAACACACACACACACACACACACACACACACACACACACACACACACAATTTGCATACCCACATTCATATGACCACAGACATACTTATGCACTGGCACACACAGGAAAAAAAAGGCAAGGAATAAGAGCATTCTGATAACACAAGTCACCAAACATCAGTACATGTCTTTGTGACAAAGGAATTAAGCATAAAAAAAAGCAGAGTCACTTCTGACAAAGCCCCATCTGTGGGGCAGACAGCAAATAGAAAGGATCTACATTTTCATTTAACCATAAGGGTTTCTTTGGCTAAATAACAACTCATTTCCCTTTAATTTATCAGAAGGCCCCGTAATAAAATCAGACAAAACATCTTCCAAGGTGTAAAACAGATCTACTCTCAAAATGTCTCCAAATTGTCTATTAGTTCATATTGAATTTATTCTCCTGATGAGATTGCTTGCCTTATAGCAGAGCTCATAGGTGCCAGGGCAGCTGGGCAACTGGAGAGTGATCCATCAGTCCAAAAGAAGAGGCTGCCCCACTTCTTTGGGCTTCTAGAACTCTCTGAAGAGATGCTAGACAGACACAAAGCAGATTCAGCTTGGATGTCCTCAGTGAGGTTAGAGAAGCAGGCTGCATCTCTTGAGCATTTCTCATGAGCCCCTGAATTCAGCATTAAGTATGTGAACTACCTAGGCCATCCTCACTATATGGTCCCAGTTTTACAATTCAAGAACAAGTTTTGGTAAGTTTTAAGGAAAGTTAGGCCAGGTTCAATAGTACAAGCCTATATTAAAACTTGCTTGGAAAATGTAGTGAGATACTGTGGGGTTTTTGTTTTTGTGTATTGTTGTTGTTTTTATTGTTTGTTTTTGTTTGTTTGTTTTTTGAGACAGTGTTTCTCTGCATTGTTTTGGAGTCTGCTCTGGAAGTAGCTCTGTAAACCAGGCTGGCCTCGAGCTCACAGAACTCAGCCTGCCTCTGCCTCCTGAGTGCTGTGTTAAAGGCGTATGCCACTAAAAAATTTTTAAGTTAGAAAGAAAGAAAGGAAGAAAGAAAGAGAGAGAGAAAGAAAGGAAGGAAGGAAGGAAGGAAGGAAGGAAGGAAGAAAAAAGGAAGGAAGGAAGGAAGGAAGGAAGGAAGGAAGGAAGGAAGGAAGAGGATTGGAGATGTGGCTCTGGGATAGAGCATGACCTAACATGCAGGAGGCCTTGAATTCACCTCTGCATGAAGAGGAAACCCACACCTGACACAGCCTGGAGGGCCAGGACCCAGAGGCTGAACAGCCCAGAGACCTAGAATAGAGCCAAACACGACTACTGGCCCCCCTCCCAAAATAAATGCCATTGAAATGATTCCCAATGAAATTCTACTGCTCTCATAGATGGGGTTGCCTAGCCCAATACTCATCAGATAATCTACACCCAGGAACTGATGGAAATAGGTGCAGAGAACCACAGCCAAACATTAGATGGACCTCTAGGAATCCTGTGGAAGAGGGGGGTGAAGGATTATGGGAGCCAGAGGGGCAAAGGACACCACAAGAAAACTCACAGAGTCAACTCAGCTCAGCTCATAGGGGCTCACAGAGACTAAACTGACAACCAGAGAGCTCGCATGGGACCAACCTGTGTCCTCTGCATATATTTAACAGTTGTGTGGCTTGGTCTTCTTGTGGGACTCCTAACAGTGGGAGCACCGGCTGTCTCGGTTATCTGCTTTGAAGACCCTCTCCTCCTACTGGGTTGCCTCATCCAGCCTTAATATGAGAGGAGGTGCCTAGTCTCACTGTAACTTGATAGACCACAGCTGGCTGATGCATAGAAGGACTGTTCTTTCTTTCTTTCTTTCTTTCTTTCTTTCTTTTTTCTTTTCTTCTTTCTTCCTTCCTTTCTTTTTTAAATTTTATTTTTCCATGCTATTGGATATCATAGTTCATTTAGATAATTTTATTTTTTTCATTTATTTATTTTTTGACTTCATTTTACATTCCAATCACACCTACTCCCCCTTACCTCCTCCCACCCCCCCACTTCCTCCCACCCCTAGAGGACTATACTTTTTAAAGAGAAAGAAGGAGTAGATGAGGGGAGGGACAGAGAGAAGAGAAGGAAGAGAGAGAAGGAAAACTGATTGGGCTGGAAAAAAATTACTTGCTTACTTACTTCCTTGATTAAATATTTAAAAATGATAAGAAGAAGCCAGGTGTGGTGACACATGGATTTAATCCCAGTTTTTGGAAATCAGAGGTAGGCAGATTCCTGTGAGTTTGACACTAGCATGGTCTACAAAGTAAGTTTGGGGACAGAAACACTCTGTATCCCCCACCCCTCCAAAAAAAACAAAAGAAGAAAGAGGAGGAGGAGGAGGAGGAGGAGGAGGAGGAGGAGGAGGAGGAGGAGGAGGAGGAGGAGGAGGAGGAAAGGAGAAGAAATTATTAAAATGTGTTAAAATTAGGCCAACTAGAAAACAGAAGAATAGGGCATGGAGAGGTAGCTCAGTGGTTAAATTCTGGCCTCCAGGGGTAACCATACACATGCAGTGTCTCACACACACACACACACACACACACACACACACACACACACACACACACACACACCACCTTTTCTTAAAGAAAATTTTAAATAAAGAATATTTGAGAATTTGTGTACCATACATACATGGCTCTTATTCAAACATATGACTTATTATTGGGCAAAGGTCATAATTTCTAAACAAAAAACTTCTCTTGAAAGTTTGTGATCAGTGAATAAATAATTGTATAGTGAAGAAACTTTTAGTGGCATGTAAAGAAAAAGAGAAAACACACATATTGAGCTGATCACATGGCTCAGTTGGTAGAGTGATTGCCTACCACACTGGCAAGCCTGGGTTGGATCCCAGCACACAGAAAGTGGCCATGGTGGTGTGCACCTGTGACCTCATCACTTTGGAGGGAGAATCAGGAAGAGTAGAAGGTCTAGGCCATCTTCAGCTACCTTAGAGAACTCAAGGCCATCCTGGGCTCCTTGAGACCCTCAAGAAAGAAAAGTGACCCTATTAACTGATGTGTTGTCTCCGTGCAGTAATGTGGAGTGTAATGTCAGTTTCAGGGTCCAAACAGAACACTGATCCCACAAGTCTTTGGGCCCTTGGCACATAATATTCTTGCATTAAACCCAAACTCATCCTGAGAGTCTTTCTTAGCTCAAAAATTTAAGAAGTCCTTGTCCTGAAGCTGGGGATGGGAAGGCATATAAAGCTGATATCTTGTGACTGCCTTTCTTTCTTGCCTAATGAGCAAATATTGTGAGCCATCTCCCATGCACACAGCTCTCCTGACAAACAGAATGATGGAAAACACCAGAGAAGTGGTCCCTGGTTTTAGCTGGAAATCTTGCTGGAGAGACAAAATAGAGACCAAGAGGGCTGCTATTTTAAAACTGTATCAAGGCAGATAATAAAAGGCTGGTTGTCTTCCTAATTGATTTTATTTTGTTTTTTGTTAAGACTCATTGTAAATAGACAGTTTAAAGAATTCCCCATTTCTGATTTTGGTAGGGGTTTTTTGTTTGTTTTTTGTTTTGTTTTGTGGGATGAGTGCACATTTTGATGTCTTTAGTCTTAAAAATCAGAACATAGTTCAATGTGCCTTCACTTTAGCTTTATGCTTATAAAATATGTTCTCAATGCTAGAGAACACTGACAAAATACAGACTTTTAAAATTAGAGAAAAAATGGTTTGTAGAATGCATATTATCTTCAGCTGGTAATAGACTGATTCTGTTGAGTATTATGTGGTTCCTGGTTTGTTTTTTCAGAATTATCTTCTGACCACGATAACAAAGATAATTTTAATTGTCTTATGTGTGCTGTTTTTTCTTTCATATTCAGCCCCAAAGGTAATTATGTTAAGATATTTAACTTTGCTTAACTAGCTTTTTAAAATTCCCCTGTTCCTACCTTCTAGCTCTTTGCTTTATAAGTTTATAAATAAAATTTTAGACATAATCTTCGCTTTTGGTTTCTAGTTTTGCACTTTTTTATATCAAATTTCTTTCAATCAATTACTTCTTTTGTTAAAATTTAAAAACAGAACCAGCTGAAATTCTAACTGGGTTATAGGGTTTTCAAATAAGGTTTGTCTGGGATGACATTTAGCAGGAAAAAAAGACCTTGTTTCAAGGGACTTGGAAATAATACCGGGCACTTTCTTGAGTATCTGTTATAATCAGTTCTTAGGCAAGGAGTCAAACATTGAGACTCGGGGTGAAAGGTTATTAGGGGACGACGTGTCTGAGTCCAGAATGAGGCATGAATTCCAGAGAAACGTCAAAATTAAAGAGGAACCAAAATGTTCAGTCGAGTCCCAAATTCCCAGTTCTGTCAGGTGGAGAGCCCCCGTGAGGCCACCCAGAGCCTTTTACATCACCTACACACAGTCACTGCTGGCAATGTACTGACACTTGGCTGCTGCCACCTAAACCTGGATGGGGTCCTCCCCACCCATTTCTTTCTGTAACACTGCCCAATGCACCCTCAGCTTGTGGTTGATACAGGACCCCTAGGAGACTCCAAGCCTTGTGTTTCATGTTTCTGACTCCACCTTTAAATTCTTTGCCAAGTGGATTATTTTATTCATTTAAATTGTTTGCCTTTTTAATCTTACCCTGACTTCTTTCTGCAAATAAAGGAAAATACTATCAAGAACTTTAGAAAATCCTCACAGGATATCATTTTGTCACTGTGAATAAACTAAAGCAAGTGTTATTTAAACATAAAAAATACTTTAAAAATCTTTAAAGGTACATTCACTTCAATAGACTCAGACGCTTCCCAGACCATCTCCTCCTCCTTCTTTGCTGTTGTTTTATTGTAGGACAGGGTCTCATATAACCCAGGCTGTAGGCTAGCCTTGAACACCTGATCCTCCTGCCTCCAGCTGCTGAGTGCCGAGGTCACGAGTGTATACTAACACACCAGCTAAAAGGAAGAAATGTGTCTCTGCTCTGTCAGAGTAACACTGGTGAACAAGCCAGCCAGCGTATGTCACTTTATATGCAAGCACCTACAAGCATGCTGGTTCTATAAATGAAATTATGCGCATTTTTCCACTCAACAACATACCAAGCTTGTGTTCTCTGTGTCAGTGAACACAGATTGTAATAATTACGAGAAACACTATGTAGATTCCACCTTAGTGGCTACAATGCATGCTGCTAATCTCCTGCGGTTGATAGGGTAAGCAGATCCTATGTCCCAGTGCTGTAAACCAGTCAGCAGGCCCCACCCCTCCACCCTACCCCCTATTTATCCTGACCTAGTTTACACAAGCAGAATAGAATAATGGGCAGTGCTTTAGACCCTTTGATGGCCTCTACCTTTTCTGGATATTATAAGTCCTGCACAGACCCAGTGTCCCTGAGTCCCTGGCCTATGAGCCCTGGAAACATCTTTATGCACCCTGCGGACATGGCACTCAGAGTGGGAGTCAGGGTTGCCTCTGAAGACTCTTCGAGGGTTTATACAAAGTAAGCCAAAGGGCTCCAGGAAACAGGGCATTGGACGGCAGTGGACTGGTATAGAAAGCTCAAAGCAAGCCTGTTTGCTTCCCTTGACTTAATTGACTTTTGACTTGCAGGGAAGAAATTTGCATTATGAGAAAAACACAAAAAGAGCCTGACAGAGGTGAGGGGTACAAATCCCAATTCTTGGGAGAATAAGAGGGAGGAACCTGAGTTCCAGGACAGTCTGAGCTGTGCAGCTATGAAACACTGTATCAATAAAAACAAAAATTAAAAACATAAGAATGAAGGATTAAAGACATTTGTACGCTTAAAACGAGGACCTGTTTATGTCCAGTTTTCTCCATAACAAGCCAAAGGAGGATGCAGTCTCAGAATCACAAGGAGACAGCCCAGAGGACATCAGAGCACATTGCTGACCCACGGAAGTTTCCTCCACGGCAGCCTGGAAGCCACCAGAACAAGGTGCAGCCGCTGCCCATAGAGTGGCTCCATCCATTAGCCAATGCTGCCTCCTTCAGCTGGCTGCTAGCAGGTGAATTATTTTTTCTTTCCCCAGGAGTTCAGCTGCTGACTTGGGGGTTTGCAGCTGGAGTTTGAAGAGAGCCACTGCAGGGGATTGGGGTGCTCTGCTGCCCATGACAGCTCTCAACAGAGGGAAACATTCTAGTCCCAAGGCAGGCTTCCACTTCCACCCTCATGAGGAATGAGCAGATAAACACAGCAGCATGTTTGTTAGGCCACCGGCATCATAAAGGGCTCTTAATCACCATGATCTCTCTGAAATCGGTTGCTTCTGCAATTAATGTCTGATTTCACAGTGCATTAAGCATCCCTGGCAACAACTCATTAGCTGTCAGCAAGTGGGAATGGGCTGCGGTTCGAAGGTCCTTCTGCTGCCTTCAGGAGATTTCCAACAGGCACAAGGAAATCAAAGCAGTGGATGGCACTGGGGACACTGGGAATCCCAGTGCAGGTTGACCCCGGGAAGGTAATAGCCCAAAGCCACAGAACTCCCCTCTGGCCAGGGTGGTGCAGACCCACTCCTGTAGACACAGGAGTACTGTGTGACACTGAGGTGGCTTTGAAGGCAGCAGAGTCAGTGACTTTCAGGTTCTTGACCTGTGGATTCAAAGAATGGAATTCACCAGGAAGGATGAGTTTTAGAAGGGTTATTGTCTATTTGTGGGTGGATATTTTACAGGGAGACAGAGAGTGCAGAGCTCTGTGCAACAGGAAGTTGTCCCTGGCAGTGGGGCTCCCCCCAATAACCCACTGCTCTGGGGGGCTTTTGATGTGACTTATGGCAGAAACTAGGGACTTTCTCAGAACTGTTGCTTTGGGGCCCCTTCCCTAGCTGATCAGTTCTCATCACTGCTACCCACTGCAGAAGGTCTAGAGTCTGGCCTGCTGCCAAGCTTCTGAGATAAAGAAAGGGAGGGGGAGAAGCCCAGGGAGGATGGCTGGGACATATTGGGCAGCTGGCCAAAGGGGCATCTGGCTGTGGCTTCCAAGCAGGTGCCTCTCTTCCCGCTGGACTCTATGCTTTACCATACAGCAAGTGGCAAGCCATACCCAGGGTCTTTCCCATGACCTGTGCCCAAGAATTATTTGCTGATGGTGATAGAGTTGGGGCTCAAGACCAGAGGAAGCCATGCTGGTTCTAAAGAGTCCCAGAGCTGTGAAGGCATGGAGTTAGACCTTAAGTGGGAGCCTAGACAAAAGGGGGTTTTAAATAGGTGCCCAGCTCAGAGTACCCGCCTTTCAGGTCCTCTGTCCTCTTGGTGCTTCTGCCCTACCCCACAACATGCTCAGCATCATTTCCCTAGGGCCTGGCAAGTCACCTGAAACGTGGTAGGTTTTTAATACATATGTTTTAAATGAATGGATCCAGCTGATCGAGGCCCTTCCTTTTGCAATGGGTATGCAGGCCCAAATAAACAAACTGGAGGAAGCTGCAAGCTTCTCCAACTGTGGGCTGTCATCACAATCACACCTTTGGACATCTTAGTGAGACAGGTCTAAAGAGACAACTCATTTGATAAAGTGCTTGCCACACAAGCATGAGGACCCAACTTTGATTCTTGGCACACGGGAAGCAAAGTGTAGGAGTATCCCTCTGTAATCCCGGTTCTCTTCACTGCAGAGAAGGAAGTTCACTGCCCAGCCAGTCTAGCTGAACCCCAGCATCAAGGGCTGGGGATATGGCTCACTAAATAAGGAGATTTCTGTGTAAGCATGAGGATCAGAGTCCTCCATGTAAAATCCAAGCATGGTGGCACACAGCTATAACCCAGCACTAAATGGGAGAGAGAGACAGATGGGTCCAGGAGGCTATCTGGCCAACCAGTCTTTTCCTGGTGTGTCTGTCAGATTCATTGAGATGCATGGTCCCCCTCAAAATAAAAATGCAAATCGGTCTGGAGAGATGGCTCAACATTTTAAACACTTACTTAGTTGCTGCTCTTGCAGAGAACCTGAGTTCAGTTCCTAACACTCACATCAGGCAGCTCACAACCCAACATGACTTCATCTCCAGGGAATCCAACACCCTCTTGTGGCCTCTGGGGGCACTTTCATTCACATGGTGCATGCTTATGGGCACACTCAAGCATGCTGTGCGAGCACACGCAAATACACACACACACACACACACACACACACACACACAAATGTACACATAAATAAAATTAAAACTCAAAAAGTTAAGGTGAAGAGTAATAGAAGATACTTAACTACAACCTCTATCTTCTACATGCAACCCAATGAGTAAGCATATGCATACATGCACACAATTGATATAATAATAATAACAATAACAATAACAACAACAACAACAATAATAATAATAATAATGTAGACAGTGCCCAAGGATCAACACCAGAAGATGAGACAAAACCCCCAAAACCATGCATAAATATATACAAGACATTCCCATCCATCTACCCATTGAAATAAATAAGTAGAATAACAAGAAGAAAATGCTAGAAGATAAAGCAACTCAATCTATCAGCACATTTCCCCTGCTTCTTCCTGAGTGCCATTCTGGGCTTGCACAGGCTAGACTAGCAGGTTTCCTGGGAGGCTAGGTATCTTCGCAGATGAATTCACTCCTTGCAAGCATTTGGCAAGGGTTGACTTATTCTCATCTAAGGTGACACTGGATCTCTGGCCTAAAAAAATACTTATAAAAACAAACAAACAAACAAACAAACAAAAACAAACCATGTGTCACTTTCACTGAAGTTAGCCATGATTGCCTATCTAGCTAATCTCTGGGAGGCATCACTATTAAGCACTATTTTCATGTTTTATTTATTTGTTGTTTATGCCTTTTAAAAATGGACATAAAAAGAAATATGTCCCAGGGGAGGCTCATAGAATGCTAGGGCCTTTGGAGCTTTGTCATGTGGGGCTCCAGGCAGGGCTAAAGGGGCCAGGATTTTGGTGGTGGGGACCAGCAAATGAGCTCAGAAAAGCAAGAACAAAAGCCTAGAGGGATGACCTCACCTCAGTAACAAAGCTGCAGGCTGGTCCTCTCTGAGGCTGCCTCAGTTTGGTGCCAACCTTTGTGATCACAGCTTAACAGTTTACACAGGCAGTGTGCAAAAGCACTTTCATGTTCATTAACTCATTTGATCCCCTAACTCCGGGGCAGTCAGGCAGGGCAGGACTTGCTCAATCCCTTCGGCCAAAGTTGAAGACAGAAACCCAGCTTGCAAATCACAATGACCCGGCCAGGTCACCCACTCATGCCCCTGGCTATTTCTGTTGTCCTGTGGCAGGCAACATTTTCCCCAGCTTCAAAATAAAATGATACTACTTGTTAATACTTATTGAGAACTTATTAGATAACTCTGCAAACTTTCATACACTGGTTAGTCCTGTCAGTGAATTGCACCATGGGGGTATGTATTTATTTCCAGCAGCTGTGACAAATTACCACAAAGATAGTAGCTTCAAAAAGAAAAGTGACATTCCTAGAAGCCAGAGACCCATCCTTAGTGTTTCTGGGTCTTTCTGGAGGCTCCAGAGAAAATCAATTTCTTCTTTCTTTGTACTTCGATGGCTTCCGACTCATTGGAACATCATTCCAATCTCTAAAGAATGCCTTGTTTGTCTTCACACTCCCTTCTCTTCAGTGTGCCTGTAGAATCTCACTCAATCTTCTTTTATGAGGACCCTTTTTCTTTATTTTAACACCAACAGCCCATCTGTAATCCAAAATAATTAATTGCCTGCCTAATAGACAACGGAGAACAATCTCCATTCTGGTGGAAATGGGCTGGAGTGGATGAGGATTCCAGATTCCTATAGAAAGAGTAGAGAATTTGCTTGGTAAGCTTTAAGAATGCCAGAAAAACTATAGCTACCTTATGTTGCCAAACAGGTCATAATCCAAGGGAAAATGTTTGCACCCAACTACAAATAGATATGAGTGGCCTGAGGTGTGTAGGGCTGGGGTTGCAGGAGATCCAGCAGGGATCAGCTGTGATTAGAGACAATTCATCACACTGCATTTCCATACACAGCCAAGCATCAGTAGCCTATAGGTGCATCATAGGCAGTCCAGGGGTGGGAAATGTCAGAAGGGAGCAGACATGAGTGTGAGTGATCATTAAGTCTGAAGTTGAGAAGGACCAGGAACAAGTCAAGGGCACCTGAGGTTAAGAAGAGAAATAATTACTTCTCAGGGTGTCTCTGTCCCTGGGTGGAGGACAAGGTGTTAATGCTGAGAACTGATATATCACAGGAACCAAAAAAAAATGCTACTTCCAAAGTCTTAAAGAACCTCCTCCAGGCTGCTGCTGAGTAACCAAAGTGACACCAAAGAATCAGACTGACACCCAGAGGGCACTCCTGGACTCAGACATCAGACCCAAGGCAGTTGGTCACTTTTCAGAACTGAAGACATCAAAGTCCTTCCTGGCTTCCAGGGTCAGAGGAGGCATTGTTGAACCAGGAGACTAAGCCCACAAGTCACAGCACTTGTGTTCTGGTTCTTAAGGCAGAAGATATGGACAATTACAAACGTCACTGTTTCTCATGGACCCAAGTCCCAAACCAGGTTATACAAGTATTCCCCAAAGCCACAGCCATAGAATGGAGTTCTTTTAGCCTAAGAGCCCTAAGCATGCATCTGGGGCAGTTTTCTCTATGGTGTGTATGACAGAGAGAGAGAGAGAGAGAGAGAGAGAGAGAGAGAGAGAGAGAGAGAGAGAGAGAGAGAGAGAGAGCCCCAGAGTACAACCAATCTCTAGTATCATTCCTCAAGAGCCATCCACTTTGTCTTTTGAGACAAGTTCCCTCACTGCCTTGGAGTTAATCAGGTAAGCTAAGCCAGCCGACTATCAAGTCCCAAGAATCTGTCTGTCTCCAACATTTCCAGGGCTCAGATCGCTGCATGCTGGGAGTGAAGCATGGTTTCTCCTGTTGTGTGGCAAACACTTCACCAACTAAGCCTTCTTTCTCCAAGGCTCCCATGATGATTTTGAGCTACAGTTTCTAATGAGGATTGGAGTCCTTAGTGTCCCACTATAGGCCCTAGGGAATCAGTCTATACTTTCTGTGAAGCCAGGACGCCCACGCTGAATCAGGATCCCCCCCCCCCGAATGAATTATTTGATAGTTTCTTCTTCTTAACTTTGCATTTCTCCCCAACTTGAGAACATCTGTCCCTGATTTTTAAGATGTTCACTCTTCACAGAATATACGTGTATGAGAATACTTTATAAACTGTAATATGCTCAGATTTTTTTCATCAAGAGAAGAGCAAAGAGCACCAGAAAAGCAGATTCTTTCTAAAACCAATTTTGCACATTGCAAGAACATTTCTGTGTTATTAAAGCATATGTTCACTGGAGTTGAATAAAGGAGTCTTTCAAATCAAAGCTTGGGAGTCATTCCTATACTAAGAGGAAGGTTTTACTACTACAAAGTGAGGGGGAGCCAAGCACATGGGCTAGAAGCTGACCTTCTGAGTCCTTTTTGTATCCATGATTCCTCCCTCTCCTATTTTGTCCCGCCAGAAAGTGCCTGCAACTTGTGAATATATGACATCTATTTTTGGTTACCCAGGGGCAGGAGCTGTGTGATTTTAACTCTGGGGTCTTGGATTTTGTAGGAGATAAGCATATCTATTCTTCTGGGGGGGGGATCCAGGCCAACATGGACTTATGTGAGACCCTCTCTCAAAAACAAAAACAAAAAGGAAAGAAACATCCAACTGCATTAGGTCCTTGGTGGTTTTCTCCCTAAATATGTCCATCCTACTGCGAGCCCTATGACTGTAGAAACCTCCCTCTCCCCTCCTCCTTGACTCCACAGAGGCTAGCTTAACAACGCTTAGTAGGTGTTTCATTTGTTGGATTGATGAATCATCTGTCCATCTTTGATACCCCCATAGTACTGCACATAGCTTTTGTTGGAGACTGTACCATCTAGTCCCATATAAGAGGAGGGGAAGTCAGTGCCTATCACATTCTATACCCTCCAAAATCCAACATAGAGCCCAGAACACACTTTCTAACCTAAAGTTCCCCCAAGGAATCCATGGTACTACTTCCAATTCTTTTATCAGTCATTTCAAGTCCTTACAAGTACAGCAAAATCAAAAGAAAGATAATTGGTGCCTCTCCCTGGGCTGCTGGCTGAGTTTAGGCAAGGCATCTCTGCAGAAGGGTCCCAGTCCTGTCTTCTGACCTTACCCTGAAGGATAAACCAGGCAGACCCTGAGGCACAGAAGCCATGGCAGACAGGGCCAGTTTCCTACTTCCCTGTCTGTAAACTCCATTGACTGTAGCTTTAAATACGTGTGAGCTATGTAGGAAGTTCAGCTGGAACTGAGCAGGGTGGTGGGGGAGGGTCTGATTCCTCCAACTGGGGGTACCAGCAACCCATGTTCTCAGCACTCAGATGCTTCTCAAGCCAGGGCACCCAAATGTCACCTCATCCATGGTGGGTGGGATGGCTGCAGGCATTTTAAATGATGGTTTTGTTCTCTTCCCCAAGCTATTTTTCTTATTCCAAGGGATGGACTGTTGACCCAATCACAGAACACAAGCACAATGCATAAAATTGTCTCTCCACCCATTCCTCCTCAGAAGGGTCCAGCCATTATGTAAAAAGGCACAAAAGGTTTAATTGGGGCCTAAAATTCCAGGGCAAGGCAGAGTGGGCTGGGAAGTTAAAAGTGGGATGGTGGGGAAATGTGCTATGAGTTTTCTGCCCTTCTTTCATCATAATATTTCTTTTTCTAGGGGAGAAAAATAATCTTTCCGATATATCCTGTTGGAGGGTTGCCAGAAGCGGTAACTGAAAGGAAGATAAATCCCAACAGCACCCACTGTTCCAGAAGAATCTCTGGGAAAAAAAGAGTTTTCAAAAATGCTTCAACACCCTCCCCCCAAATACTGCATCTCAACATCCTAAATCATGATACCCTTCCAGCAGCAGATGTGTTGTGGTTCTGTGATGCCAGAGCAAGCTCCAAAGAAAAACACATCAGAGTTCTGTCCAGAGAGCAGGTTGTGGCAATCAGACTTACCTCAAGAAAACTTAATGGAAATGCAAACTGGGAGGGGCACATTGTGAACTCCATAGCAGAGAGGAGGCATCAGCAGAAGGGTATGTCAATGAGCAGGAGGGTTGGGGAGTTCCAGCCAGTGCTGGTTCACTGCATTGGCCAATGTGTATTTCAAACACTAGCATCAGGGACTCCAAACATCAGGATAAAGAGTGTCTGAGGAAGGTGGTTCAACAACAAAAGGGGCTTGTGTTGCCACTAACCTCTCAGAGGGATGGAGTAGAGACTCAGTCCCTGTGCGTTTCAGACAGTCCTGGAGAAGAAAAAATAAGCCACACTAATATGCAGAGATGTAATGTGTTACAGCCATCACACTTGGTACAGCCTCCCCACTCAGAATAGCCACCTTACTCAGTACAGCCACTCTCTTGGGATGTCTGGTACTGCTGTCTCAGGTTTGAGGATCCCTGGAGATGAGACTATGACTCAGAATATAGGTACGTGTGCACCCTGAGATGTAGAAAGAAATGGGAGAAACATGAGCCCTACCATTTAGGAGGCATGTGCCAAGCAGAGCGGGCAAGCCAAGGCTGGTCAGAGCCATTCTGCTGAATCATGGTAAACACAAGATGCAGAATTAGATGAAAGTATTTGGGAAGAGCAAAGAGACCATTGGGGGTTGGGGGTAGTGGGGGCAGAAGGACCAGTGTGTAGGGGGAGGCTGAGAACTAGAGTAGGTAAAGGGAAAATGTGATCAAAAGTACATTATATGCATGTATCAAGATGTCATAGTAAAACCTAACGATTTTGGAATTGATGTATGATAAAAAGAAAGGGGAAAAAAGACTTAAAATTTGAAAACAAGGACTGGGGAGAAGGCCCCATGATTGAGAGTGTTTATTGCTCCTGCAAACAACCAGAGTTCAATCCCCACCTACACAGGATGGCTCCCAACCACCTGTAACTACCATGCCCTGGAATCTGATGCTCTCTCCTGGCTATCTTGGTCCCTATAACCCCATGCACAACACCAGCCCCCCCTCACACACCTAAATTAATAATAAAGTGCAAATTTTAAATCTGAATTCAAAACTGAAGAAATGCATTGGGATCCTTCAGCTAAGACTCATGCTCAGATGTAAAAATAAATTTAAAGATCAATCCAGCCTCAGCCATCCTTGAATAAAAACATTTGTCACCAAATTTTCCTTATTTTTCAGTGATCTTGTTCTCTCTTTCCATTTTGGGACTAGCTTTTAAAAAATCCAGTTGTGATAAAAATGAGGCTAGGTGTGATGCCATTTGCCTATGATCCCGGGACTTGGGAGGTGGAGGCAGGAGGATAGCTGCAACTTCACGTCCAGTATGATGTACATATTTCATATCAGCCTAGCCAGACTCCCCATTACAAAAAAGGTCAAGATCAGGCTGGGGAACTGCTCAGTCAATAAGTGCTTTTTGCACAAGTGTGGGGACCCAAGTTCAAATCTTCAACATACAAGTAAAAAGCAGGACACGGCAGACACATATGTAACTCTAGTGCTGGATGCAGGGAGGCAGAGTACATCTGTGACTCCAGTGCAGGGGTAGGGCAGAGGCAGGCAGGTCCCTAGAACAGGGGTATCAACCATTGTAGCTCAATGAGACCCTGCTTCAAAAAAATAAGGTGCCTATCAATAAAAAAAGACACTCACATTTAACATCTAACCTCAACATGCGCACAAATATATGTATTTATTTTATATGTATCACACGCACACACACACACACACACACACTCACACACACACACACACACACACACACAAGAGAGAGAGAGAGAGAGAGAGAGAGAGAGAGAGAGAGAGAGAGAGAGAGAGAGAGAGAGAGCCAAAGTAAAATCCGTAAAATCCTAGCACTTGGGAAGTAAAGGCAGGCTGACCAGGAATTCAAGGTCATCATCGACTATATAGGAATTTGAAGGCTAGCCTGAGCTTCATGAGACCCTGTCTCAAAACAAATAAAATACAATCCCATGAAGTCAGCTTACCCTGCCCTTCCCCTGGCTGCTTTGATGTCTACTTCCATGTCTTTACTAGGATACACTTACATGTGTAGACAGAAGGCATGTTATGGTCATGTAAACACACTGGAGATCATTAGCTCTTGGAGAATAAGGAGCTTCAGTTATAAAGAACTAGGAATCCATTTCAAAAAGGATATTGAAAACATGTATCCCGTGTCACCAACTGAGTGCTATAAGCTGTATCCTATGCAGCTTGTCTTTTGTCTTTAAAAATATAAATGGGAAGTTTCTAGACTGAAAACTTCAGTTCACAGATGACTCTGCTATGCCCCATAACCACCATTAATCAGTGATAGATTCTACTCTCACCCACACCCCTAGTCAAGTAATCCAGCAATAACGGCAGGTTCTGGGTTCATTCCACAGGCCTGGCTAAGTCTCTAGGTAAAGCAGAAAGAGTATGCAAGAAGGGTGCTTCCCCCGTTATATTGAATGGCTCAGTTTCAAGGTGACCATCTGAAACTCTCAGGGGTAGTGGGACAAAGGATTCCCCATTGCGTTGAATTTTCTGCAGGAGGTCACTAGTGGCACCCAGGTCGGTACAACAGGCCTGACCTGAACCATGGTGCCTTGGACTGTAAAGAACATCATTTTCCAGCCTGGAGTCCATCCTATCCTGCCCTGGAAGAATGGCTCTGTGACCTCTCACCCACCAGGGAAATCAGAAGCTGCCCTGCAGAGGGAAAACTACAGCCACTGCCCCACCCTGGGGAGCTGCTGGTTCATTTCACAGGCACATTTCCTCATCACTCCAACCCACCTTGGCAGCTCCCCAACTGCTCATCTTCTGTCACTGCTAAGCAAGCACAGAAAAGCTTCCTCCAATCACTCCTGCTAGAGGCTGTCAGGGAAGTCTTGGGTGTGTCCTGCTGTGTGGGACGCCAGGCTGTATGGACTAGAAAGATGCCTGCTGGTCCTTTAGAGATGCAACTCATAGGCACTAGTCCTGGGTTTTCACCAGTGTGAGCTAGCTGCTACCTCAAGAATTGCTGAGAGCCAAATTATGTCTTGTCCCTCTGCCAAATCCATCCACTGACACCCAACCATACATGATACAGCATTAAGATAAGGGGCCAGGCTCAGGTGAACCCCAAGGGTAGACATGGTCCCTGGTGGGAAGAGGAGAACATGCCTCATTTCTGTGCCCCACCCCCACCCCCAGACAACCCTCGCCACAATCTAGCTGTGGAATTCTGGCCTGAGCCTTCTGGCCTCTCCAATTGAAAGAAATTGGTGGTGCCTGTTTTTTACTCAGTCTCTGGTAATTTGTTAGAAGATCCAAGTTATAATGAAAAACACCACTCCATATAAAAATTTAGTTAAGCAAGACAAACACAAGAAGGTCCCCTTATCCTCTGGGACTATGTGTGAAAGTGGCCAGAGGATGCCTAAAAGCAAGCCACGCGCACACACACACACACACACACACACGTCTTTCTATAAATAATATGTAAGATAAGGCCCCATCTACAAATTAAGCACAGAGATTGGCCACAATGACTAATACTGAAATAGGTCATCTCTGTTCCCTTTTTAAGTTACGTCACTGCAGGCTTTCTTTTCTTCTATGTATAAGATCCATATATTGTGGCCATGCTGGACAAAGAACTAATTCAGTCCTGGGTGGGATGACGTGGGATGGTGTGAGATTTCATCACAGCACTCAGAACAGCACACAATTTGAAAGTTATGAATTGTTTATTTCTGGAATTTTCCATTTAACATTTTCAGACTGTGGTTGCCCACTGGTAATTGAAGCCACAGAAAGTGAAAGCACAGATAAGACAGTGGATGGGGAGGGAGACAGGGTGGAAGTGACCACTGTGTTCTGTCCACAGAGACAAATACTTCGGGACACAGTAAGCAAGAGCCAGCTGGCTCAGTCTCAACCCTAGCTCCACCCTGCAAGCCATCCAAGCAAGTGACGGAGCTCTTCCAGACCTGTCTCCCTGCCTAGAAAACACAAATGACCCCCAGCCATGTGGCCATCCCAGGTGCTTGTAAATAAGATGTGTGGAGAAACAGGTATGGACATTTGGTTTAACCCAGTGTGCTGGACTTACAATGAATTCAGTAGACTCCAAAGCAAGATCCAACGGTGCAGGTCTGTCATCATAGTAACTCGGTAAGCTGTGACAAGAAGCCCTTGAGTTCAAAGTCTGCCTGGGCAATAGAGTGAACTGAAGGCCAGCCTGAGTTACAGAGTGAATTCAGGGTCAGCTTTGGATTCAGAGTGAGTTCAAAACCAGACTGGACAACTTAGTGAACCTTTGTCTCACAGTAAAAAGTAGTGAGAGAGGTAGACCTAGCTGAGTGGTAAAGCACTTGCCTAGCATGTGCCAAAGCAATGGAGGTATGGATGGGTGCATGGATGGATAATAAATAACAAAATCCAGATTTCCATGGAAGGTAGATAAAAGGATGCCCTGAGAAAGCATATAGGGAGTAGCACCTTCAGGTAAAATGGCGTCACCCTGGGGATACCAGCCACTGGGCACAGTAAGAACACAGCAGAGACCTGTGTCTGCTGGCAGAGTGTCCGGTCTGTTTCAACCATACAACCATCTCAGACAAAAGGCTGCATGCCTTGCCTAGCTACTGAGGAGACTGAAGATGTGGCTCTCTGAAGCCCAAACCTGAGCTCATCTACTCCATCCTGAACCCAAACCTTGCTACCCACCAGCCACCCTATCTGTACTCACTTGTCAACATCTGGTGTCTCTGATTTAACCAATCCCTGAACATATGGAAAGAACTGCAAGACTCAGCAGTGTGAACCATTGTTTTTGGGTGTTTTTTGTTTTTTTGTTTTTTAAACAGAGCAGGCCCTAAATACCAGCTGATTGCTAAAAGGGCACTTACAAGGTTTATTAAGTATATAGAACATAAATCTGCTTGGCATGTAATTAATTCAAAATTACATGAACAGTAAATGTGTGATTAAATCTATATGGAATGTGGAGGCCCTCACTGGCATTTACCATGGAGGCTACGGGAGCTTTATTGACTAGCAATTTATTGCTCACAATACAGGCAAATCAGGAGCCCGTGGACTGAAGTCTGCCTTGCTGTCAGTTTGTTGCTATGGGCCAATTAAAAGTCCATCACCTTCTAAGCCAGTGACTAGTGACTAAGTTCTTTGCACTGCAAAGAACAAAGCTTGACAGTGATACATAAGTTTTCCCCTTCTGATCCATTTCAGCAGGTGGTCATGCATGTGTACTGGGGTCAGAAAAAAACACTGGCTGTCTTTCCTGGGGTTTTTTTATAAGTATCATTTTTATTAATGTGAGTGTTTGCCTGTATGTGTGTATGCATACCATGTCTGTGCAGTTCTTGCTAAGACCAGAAGAGGACAAATGATCCCCTGGGACTTAGAGTGAGAGAAGGTCATGAATCATTATGTGCGTGTTAGGAGTCAAAGCCTGGTGCTTTGTAAGAGCAGCCAGTGCTCTTAACCACTGAACTGCCTTCAATCCCTCCATCTTGTTTTTTGAGAGAGGGCCTCTGAATTAGACTTAGAATACAAGAGAGGATAGCTGCTAAAATTAGTAGCAGCCAGGAAATAGAACTAGCCTAGATGTCCATCAACAGATGAAAGGATAAAGAAAATGCACTACATAAACACAATGAAGTAGTATACAGCCAGGAAGAAAAATGACTTGGTGGCATTCCTGGAGAAATGGCTGCAAGTGGAAATCATTATGTTAAGTGCAATGAGCCTGGTCCAGAAAGACAATTACTGCATATTTTCTTTTATAGAGAGAAATTAGAAGTGTGTGATTATGTGTGGGAGTGAGTGCGTTCATAAAAGTAGACATGGAATCATAAGGGAGAGAGAAAAAAGAGATCTCAAGGAAGGTAGGAAGTGGAGATGGGGAGAGAGTACACAAAACTGGGGAAGCATAAGTAGGGAGTACCTGGGAAAAGAACAGAGCCCAATGGAAGGGCAAGAGAGAAGGCATAGGAGAGAGAAAGGAGTTAGGATAAAATAGATTGACACAGATATGTACCGATGCGTGGTGAAAACTATTATGCGTCAAGCTTACCTAGGGGGGACAATAAGGAAGGAGCTGAAAGTGTATGAAAAAGGTAACACATATATGCACATACATCAAATGGACCATTTCCACTGTCCAGGCCTGTCCCCCAGGGAAGCTCCCAAGGCTCCCATAGACCAACACTTCCACAGTGCCTCACTCTCCTCTACCCAAGTCTTAGGAGACACCCACATCCTCCCCTGGAAGGCCAGTTTTAGAGCAATCTTTCCACTGAGGCATGGCTCAGTGGGTGGAGCACTTGCCTAGCAGGCATGAAGGCTGGGTTCCATTGCCAGAACCACGCATACTGGACATGCCGGTGCACACCTGTAATCCCAGCACTTGGGAGGTAGAGACAGGAGGATCAGAGGCTCCAGGTCACCTTTAGACAATAGGAAGCTGGCCTTCCTAGCTGCCCCCTCACACAATCACCCTTTCTACTGGGTAACAAGACACCAACAACCTAGGAAAGAATTCACGTTTCTAACTTGCATGTGTCAAGCTGAGTAAAAAGACTTTATGCAAATACAGCAAAAACAGAGCCCCCCAAAAGTCATCTTCATTAGGCTCATTTCAACAGATCTAATATTAATTCCCAGGCAACAACACTCTTTGCAATGAAAAGACTTGATTACTCTATAGGGGCTCCAGTGAATAGAGCCTCCACCAGGGCTGAGAATGGCTTCCTTACTTCCCTCCCTTCCCTTCCTCCCTCTCATCATCCTTTCCTTCTTCCTTCCCTCCTTTCTTCCCTCCCAGGGTCCCTTCTTCTTCTCCACTCCTCCCTCCCCTTTCTCCCTTCTTACTTCCCTCCACTCCCTCTCCTTTCTCTCTTTCTTTCCACTTAAAAAAAAATACTGTTATCTGCCTTGTATCTTCAGACTTGAGAGCCCAACCTTGACCTTGACGACAGAGTCACAGAGCACTGGACTAGACTTTCACTCAAAGACTCTCCTAAGCCTGAGTCCTGTGCTAGAAAGGTCCTGTGGTTTCACCAAGACTGCTGTGAGTTTAACCTCTAAACACCAACCACAGCAACACATGGGCCCCTTCACTTGGGATGTGATCAGAGAAGGCACCTTCGGATCACATCCATGTTCTTCAGGTCGACCTCAAAGAGGCAAAGAACAGACCCAAGGGCCAGGGAGACACTTCAGTGGGTAAAGGTGCTTGCCATAAGCCAGATGACCTCTCCAGGACCCACATGGTAGAAAGAACTGACTGCTGAAAGTTGTTCTCTGACCTCCACACACATAGCTACAGGCATGGTATGCACGTCCAAACATGTGAACACGTGCATTCTCACAATAATTTAATGTAATGCTTTAAAGCATCGTAAAAAAGAACAGGCCTGAACCTGAATCCCCAGCGATAAGGAACTGTGTACCTCTGTGTGTGTGTGTGTGTGTGTGTGTGTGTGTGTGTGTGTGTGTGTGTGTGTGTGTGTGCCCCTAGCATAGAGCAGGTCACTGCAGACACAACAAAAGCAGCCTGCTGATGACCTTCTGAAGAGACCCATTGCCACCTCCCTGCCAGCTGAGGCTATCAGCAACTAGTTTGCTGGGAACCCTTTTGTTTGGTTAAATGGTGCTATGAAGGGCACCAGCATCAGCCCTGTGTAAGCCAGGCAAGCAGGGAGCTCTGCCTAGTGAAGGCATCCAGGCCTTCGTCTCTCACAGAGAGAGCTTCCAGAGATCAGAAGTACAGCAGAGACAACTGCACTCTGAGTTTCCTGGGTGACGGGGCCCACCAGGTCATGTCCCATAGCACAGAATCAATGGCCATGGAAACTGAAGATGGAGCTTGAAACTTGTGTCTTGTTTTAATCTGATTATTTCATGTTCCTTGTAGAAAGCACTGGGTTTGCTATAATGCTTTCTCTCAAATACAGTATTCACTTTGTGTTCACTCACCATGACCCTCTCCTGATCCCCTACCACCCTTCTTTTTCCATGATGATCTTCTTATATTTCCAAGACATACATGTACAATGTATGTACACTGTATTGGTTAATGCCAATTTGACAGAATCTAGATTCATCTGGGAGATGTCTCTGGCTATGCCTGTGTGGAATTACTATGAGATTGAGAAGACTCTCCCCACTAGGTAGGGCCATTTCCTGGACTGCATAAACAGAGAAAGGGAGGTGAACCACTACATGTCCATTGCTCTCCACTTTGTGGTTGTGAATGTAGTATTACCTGCTGCCCAAGCACCTGCTGCCTCAGCTGACATACAAGTACATTTGAGAGCTAAAATGTACATGGGCAATAAAATAAACCCTTTCCCCTTAAGTTGTTTTATTCAGGATGTTTTTATCACATGCAACAACAGCTAAAGAAACTCATGTGTGCATGGGGACAAGGACTGTGTATAATGTAGATTCCACATATGAAAGAAATATGACGTTTGTCTTTCCAGGTCTGGCTTATTTTTAACAGGATGCCTTCTGATCCCATCCATCTTTATCTGCTCACCGGCTGACAGGCACCTAGGCAGTCTCGTAACTCGCCTGTGGGAAACGGGGCAGTGGAGACATCTCAGCAGTGGCCTCCAGTGGGGTCCCGCGGATGTATTCCCAGGGTCATTCTGTCACATGGATTGATGTGTTGGAGACAGAGCATGCCTGTAGACACAGCCTTCATTTTCACACGAGGCTGGGAGTCACTTTCCATGGTAAGTGCTAAGCATCTCTGCCTCACCAGAGCAGCCTGCTCCATGGTGACTAAAGCCAGGACCAGAGAAGCTCAGAGCAGCACTGGCACCTTAGCAGAAGGACCTGCTGGGAAGGGACAGCGGGTGGAAGCCCCAGGCTGCAAAACCCACCCCTGTTAGAAACCATGGTTCCTGCCTACCTCTGACCTGCCACTGGATAGCACAGGGGCCCTACACAAATGCTGCAAGGCTCCTTGGGACCCAGACCAATACCAGGCACCCTCAAAAGCTTAAAAAAAACATTTGACTTATAGTCAACCTGATGTTTAAGAGTACAGTGATACCACCAGGCAGGAACTTCAGACACAACAAACCTCGAAATGGAATAGAGGTCACCAACAGTTAAGAACAGTTCATCACAATCCTCCCATGAATGCTCACTATGTGATATTGTCATAAGCATCTGCCTGTTTGCCACATTCCAAAGTAGCCCTGTCCAAGACACAGAGAACTTTAGCAATATACCCAGAGTCACAGCGTAGAAACAAGACTGGATTCAAGACCCCAGAGCCCAAAAAAGTATCAAAAGGAAGTCCTGTCAAATTTAAACTTCAGAGACATTAAAAAAATTGTTTGAATATAAGAGCGCCCTGTGGTCAGACTCTATCTGGATCAACAAGCCTTCAGAGCACATTACAAGTGGAAGAGGAAGAGCAGTTCAGGCCCCAACTTCTCCCACTCCGCCAAGGCTGTGAAACCTGCTTGTACATCCTACTTCCCTATCCACAACTGCAAAAAAAGAAAAAAAAAGAAAACCAAAAACAAAAAAATAAAATAAACAAAATTCCTCACAGCCCACCCCCACCCCCTTTAAAAGCCTCACCGCCAGCCCTAGCAGCTGGTGCTGTTACAGAGGGAGAGGTCTGCAGTTGCTTCTGCCAAGGCAGAGCTGTGGTGTGGCTCCTATGGGAACAGACACACAGCTGTGGCCTTTCTTGCTCTGTGCAGTTAGATACTCCCTAGAGCTTGGGAGTGGATGGAAAGAGCCTTTACTCCTGCCGGTAAAGGGGCCCTGGACACAAACCCTGGCTTTAGTCTGATTGTAGATGCTGTCGCCCTGATGCGACTATGTAAGGGAGTGGGCAGCAGAAAAAGAGGAGGGCCGTGAACAAACCCCAGAAGTCTCTGATACCCAGTAAGTCAGTGCACACCGCAGCAGATACCCTCATTGTGGTTCAGGCGGGGAGGGAGGGATCCAGATGTGGATTTCCAGATTGCCATTTGGGGTGTGTCTTGGGGCTAAGAGCCATGAAGACACGCGGCGCCCCTGCGGTTTTATGGCCATGCTTAGCAATGAGTGATTGGTCTGTTTGGTTCTGCAGGAGAGGCCCGGGCCTCCAGGCCCGCCAGTGTCGCCCTCACCCCCACCCAGGGCCCAGCTGGGCTGAGTAGAGGCACAGACTTCTTACCCTCCAAAGCCTTCTGTTTTCACAGAAGGGATCCTCAGACAGCGGCCTCTGCTGCAGGTAACTGCGGGCCTCTTTCTCTTTAAAGCTCTTCTTTGCAACCACAAACATGTATGTTTTTGATAAAGCTCTGAAAATTGTACTAGACTCTGGGGGATCCCAGTGGAAAGGTGGGTGTTGAGAGACTAGAACTCGGCTACTCCAGAGGTAGCCTGTGCTGTTTGTAACAATTACAGTAATACACCTGTACCCCCATTGTCGACATGGCCCGCCACTCGGGGGCTCATTAGTATTGTATTAGGGCTGCGTGGGGAAACAGATAATGGCCCATAATGAAAAATGCCAAATTTTCTATATAATAAAAATGAACTTGATTAATGGAAATCACTTTCGGGGAAAGAGTTACAGCGTGGTTAGAAATAAAAAATGATGTATTAATCCGACATTCTTACAGATGGTCCCAACCTCCTGACAACTGCTATTCATTTGAGATGCCATTAGCATGCATAATTATGCTAATTAAGTTGTAATTAAGCACCAATTCTTCGGAGGGCTTTTTTTGTCTATCATTCGCTACAACTCTATTGCTTAGAGTGCTTAAAGGCTTTGTGCTGGGTTCCATTCAAAAGGGGCTCCCAAATTTCTTAGGCAAGAGTGAGCAGCTGAGGCAGGGATGGGAGCTAAGATCGTTGTTTTGGTTAAAGAAAAGTCAGTAAATACCAGCGGGGTCTGCCAGTTGTTGATAAAATAATGAACGCTTTCCACCAAAATAAGTGTAGTTCAACCCGGGGCAATTATAATGAGAACTGAATATATCGTTATGGGTCGCCATAAAACCATTGTCAAAATATGCGATGGCTTTCAGTTCTTTCTCTTAAAGAAAGGGAGACTTAAGGGGTGCATTCAATAAGAAATAATTCAGAAAAAGTAGCTTTCAATATTTTATTTAAAGGAACATAAATCAGAAGCTAAAGATATCCCCCCGGGGAGGGGGCAGGGCTTGGGCAGGCGGGGGCGAACTCTCTGGTTCCAAGTGCTGTTGAGATGAGCCTTCTAAGTACATCATAAACGACAGCACTCAAGCAAGCTGGGATCTTTGTTTTGAAAATTTGTAGAGGGAAAGGTAGAATTTTCCCAAAGGAAGCTGTAAAACCGGCCATTTGACAATTTAACCATCAATGTTCGGCCGACTTGACCGATTTCTGCTTTAATCCCCAAGTATTTACCGCATGTTTAGGACATGGGCTGTGTTCTGTGTTCTGCATCTTTCAGTGGCAAGGGAGCTGGTAACAGCGACGAACTTAGAACAAAGGAGGCAAGGTGGACAGCAGGGCCTGGGTGCATCTGCCTGCAGACAAAAGGCTGGCAGGGTGCTTGGCTTGAGTGCTCCCTTGCTTGCCTTCTTGCTCTCGAATGAATCTCCCAGAATCCCGATGTTAACTTAGAGATGCTCTGACTCTGCATAACCTTGACTTTACCTGCCTTAAAAGAAAACAAACAATACTGAGCCTGGACCACTGCTGATCACAGCCACATCTCCAGTGACCGTGTGGCATATGCCTCAGGGAAAACTGCTTTAAGAAAGCTTTGGACAGGCTGCCTTGTGTCTCTGGGATGCCTGTCTGCCTCCTTCTAACAATGACATCTTATTTTTAAAAATCTGGGAGATACCTCAGTTGGTAACATACTTCCTATGCAAGCATGAGGTCCTGAGTTTAGTCTCTAATACAGGAGTAAAAAGCCAGATGTGCCCTTGGAATCCCAGCCTGGACAGATGGAGACAAAAGGATCGATGGGGCTCATTGGCCAGTTCCAGCCCAATGAGAGACCCTAACTCAAAAAAAAAAAAAAAAAAAAGGCAGGGTGGGTGGCACCTAAGGAAAGATACCTGAGGTTGACCTCTAGCCTCTATACACATACATGTTACACATGCATTCTCATCTCTCTCTCTCTCTCTCTCTCTCTCTCTCACACACACACACACACACACACACACACACACACATACACACGTGCGCGCACACATATAAATACACTTAAATTTCCTTGAAATAAGAGGTTTTTGGGTTTTTTTTCCTTTTTTTTAATGTTTTGTTTTTCTGTTCCAACCTCTGCTTGAAACTGGTCTTTGCACTTGGTTTAACATTGAGTCTCTGGAAAACATACTCCACTATGGCATGGATGCTCAGAGACAGTCATTCCTTTTGTTTTAACCTCACTTCTCTGCCTGTATCACAGAGTGGAGAGAAGCAACTCTAGGCAAACGGCCCCACAAGAACATTTGTTTGGACCGCGAGTCCTCATCTGTGCACAGGGACACCCACTCATTGCTCAAAACAACTCAAGTATGACAGACAAGATGGTGCAAGGAAAGGAGACATGAGGAATGGCCCACTGTGCTCATGTGTGAGGCTGGAAGATGCCCAGGGCTACAGGACCTCCACTGGTGGCTAGTGTGCAAATGCAGACACTCTAAGGGTGCAAGTGCACTGCAAGTCCACTCTCGTTCAGCAACACTCACTCTGCAGCTGCCCTAACCCCACAGAGTTGGGATATAGCCATGAGCAAGCAGTCACATTTAAATAGCATTTAAAATGTAAGTACTGTGGAGGAGGAGGAGGAGGAGGAGGAGGAGGAGGAGGAGGAGGAGGAGGAGGAGGAGGAGGAGGAGGAGAGGACGACGAGGAGGAGACAGAGGTAGGGCAGAGGACAGCCGGTCTCCAGAGGGGAAGAGTTGAGAAAGCCATCTCTACAATGACACCATGCAAACTCACTGAGAAAGTGAGTAGTGACTTCACAGGTGTAGTGGACTGCTTATGTAGGCCCTGAAGCAGGAATGATATGAGGCTTGCTGTAAAGAAATGGGTAGTTATGGGTGGGGGGAACCTTGGATATTAACTACACAGGGTTGTTCTTCCAAGGGATAGGATACAAACCTGTTTTCCACCTAGAAGACTGGAGAGGACACACTTTCTAGCCTGGCGACCTTTGCGCAATCTGTGTGGCCAGAGCCTTCCCAGCATCAGACCCTCCTCCAGATCCTTCTCATGAACTTGTGTTTCTCAGTCACTCTGAAGAACCTATTGTTGTGGAACATTAGTTGAAGATGTGTTATATTTGTTTATGCTGTGGAACATTTGCTTAGTAATATAGAGATGTATTGAATTCATTTATGCTGCAGTTGTTTAACTCTGTGACGCTGTGTTACTTTGTCAGTCTAAAACACCTGATTGGTCTAATAAAGAGCTGAATGGCCAATAGGTAGGCAGGAGGAAAGATAGGCAGGGCTTGCAGGCAGAGAGAGTAAACAGGAGGAGAAATCAGGGAAGAAGAGATCAAGGAACAAGAAAAGAAGGAGAGGAAATGCAAGGAGCCAGCAACCCAGCTACGCAGCAAGCCACAGAGTAAGAAGTAAAGAAAGGTATACAGAATAAAGAAAAGTAAAAGCCCAGAGGCAAAAATTAAATGGGATAATTTAGGAAAAGCTGGCTAGAAACAAGCCAAGCTAAGGCCAGGAATTCATAGGAAAGAGTACAGACTCTGTGTGATGAGTCTCTCTGAGCTGGGTGGTGGGCCCTCAAAAGAGTCAAAGAGTAAAAATCAACCAGTGGCAATCTATCTTTATGGAAGGTGTCACATGTACTTTACAAGGAGTTTCCATGTAGTCTGATCTGTATTTAATTTGTTCCTCAAAGAGATGTAGGTATGTTTTATTGTGCATGTGGTGTTGAGTTAATCATCATGAGAATAGTTTTTACCAGGTTGTGATGTTATTAAATATGCATAAAGTAACACATCTGGCATCAGAGACCTGGAGTTTGAACCGACACTGGCTACTGATTCTTGTCACACTGAACTTTGTTCTTGCATCTCACGGCTTATCATACTGCTACCTGTGGAGGTAGCAGAGACCCATGCAGGCAGTCTATTGGAAGGCAGAGCCTGCTGGAGGATGTTCATTCCTGGAAGTGTGCTTCTGAATTATACATGTTATCCCCAGCTCTTTCTTTCTCTCTGTTTCCTGGCAGTTAGGACGTGAGCAACATTCCTTAGACATACCCTTCCATTTGGCTCAACACAGTTGTCAGAAACTACAGCCAGCCCCTATGAGTGAATCACTCCAAAATCATGAGCCAAAGTAAATATTTTGTCATTTAAGTCATTTTAATCAGGATCTGAGTTCCACCCCTGGGACAAACAGTGGAACAAAAAAATTGGTTCCTACAAGTTGTCCTCCGTCCTCTACACACAAGCCCTGGCTGAAGCATAAAAACACACACTAAATGTTAAATACCTAACACAGATTTATTTATTTATAATAGTTTAAAGGGGAAAAAAACAACAGAAAAAAATATAAAGCTGACCATTTGTGTATATATAAATTGTATAAACTCTGGAGCCTCACTTCAAATAAAAGCCTCCTTTAAGTTAAAATATCTGCAGCTATGATAAAAAATAAAATTATATTTATATAAAATGCAAGGAGCATAAAAGAAGTTGTAATATGTTACCTTTTTTTATGAACGAGTGTTTGCCTGAATGTATGTGTACACAACATGTGAGTGTTCACAGTGACCAGAAGAGGGCACCAGATCCCCTGGAACTGGAGTTAAAGACAGTTGAAAGGGGCCATGTGAGTGCTGGAAGTCAAACCCCAGGGCTTCTGGGAGGGCCTCCAGGCCTTTTAAGGGCTGAACCATTCTTCAGCACCTACATTACCCTTTTAATCTAAAAAACAGACAAGAATGGTGTATATCTGTTGCAGTTATAAAAGCACACACACACACATACACACACACACATACACATAGACACACACACAGACACACACATACAGACACACACATGCACACACACACACACACACACACACTTCAACTATAGCATGCACGTATGTGGAGGTTAGAGGATAACCTGCAGCAGTCAGCTCTATCCACATTTAGGTTCCAGGGATGACACTTAGGTCTTCAGGTTTGATTGCAAACATCTGTACTCACTGAACCATCTCACTGGCCTCCTATGTATTTGTATTAGATAACTTTATTGTCAATATCACCTTATTTTTCCCTAAAAATACATTTGCCCAAAGCTATCCACAAAACAGAGGTATACAAGGACAACAAAATACAAGACTCCCACAATGGCCAGGCTCTGGCTTCTGACACTTCTCTCTCAGAGAAAGTACCGGGGAACTTAAGAAAGTATGTGTCAGAGAAAGCATGACCAGTGGCATTCAGTCCAGCAGGAAGGTGAGAACTGCCAAGGCCCCTGAAGTCACAGAAAGACCCAGGAGTGTACCTGAAGGGGCTGCTGTTAGCCAAAGATGGGACAACTGGACTCTTGGCCCTTGATTGGACACTTCAGTCACATGTCTGTAGCTTATAATGATATTTAAAATATCAGCCACTTATTGAAGATGCTGAAAAATAATTCACTATTTTGAAAATGTGCAAATAAAAAGAAAAAAATAAGTGCCTTCCTCTAGAAAAAGGAGCTGTTGCTTGTGGGAAATTTAAATTAATAGGAAGGAGAAAGGAAGAGATATATAGAAAATTATAAAAAAAATCTTTGTATAAGAACTCCAAATGTATGTTTAAGGATTTATTTTAATATATGTGCACCTGTATGTGTGTGTCTCTTTGTGTATGCCCATATGTGTGTAGGCACCCGAGAAGGTCAGAAGACAGTAACGGATGACCTTCAGCTGGACTTACGTATAGTTGTAGGATGCCTGATGTGGAACTGGGAACAGAACAGAACATGGCTCCCCTGCAAAAGCAGCCAGTGCTCTTAACCAACAAGCCATCTTTCCATATTTTCAAATAAACGAATGAATAAATAATAGACTTAAAAGTATCCCCACTTTGAACCTTTTAGCAAAATGATGCATGGTTGGAAAGATTATTGATAGCCAGTTAAGCCATTGTACTGGATAGTTTTATGTCAACTTGACAAAGGTCATCAGAGAGAAGAGAGCCTCAATTGAGAAAATGCCTCTATAAGATTGGGCTGTAGGCAAGCCTGTAGGACATTTTTTTAATTGGTGATTTATTTGGTATGGACCATCCTATTGTGGATGGTGCATCCCTGGGGTGATGGTCCTGGGTTCTATAAGAAAGCAAGCTGAGCAAGCCATGTGGAGCATAAGCAGCACCCCTCCATGGCCTCTGAATCAGCTCCTGCCACAAGGTTCTTGCCCTGCTTGATATCCTGTCCTGACTTCCTTTGATGATGGACCGTGAAATGGAAGCATACGCTGAAGAAACCTTTCCTCTCCAAGTTTCTTTGATTATGGTTTTTCATCACAGCAATAATAACCATAAACAGCTAAGACAGCATTAAGTGAAAATCTGGTGAGAGAACTTTATAAAAAGAGGGATTGGGTCAACCATATCTTGTCCACTGTTTGATTTTAACCTCATAAAAACAGATAACACAGAGGCCTTACATGCCCCCTGGTAAATGGACCCAGTGATCTCCATGAGGTTCAGATTTGAAAAGAATCAAGGCCTAACAAGATGGCATAGCAGGTAAAATGCTCATTGCTACGGCTGGCATCAGTTCAATCTTCAAAACTCATAATGGAAGGCAAACGCTGAGGCAAAGGCAAGAGAAAAGAAAACAAAGGCAAGAGAAAATCGAAAAAGAAAATCAAAAACCTTCAGCAGGCCACTGTTGACTAGGCATTGAATGTTAACACTGATCATCGGAGTAGATGTTAGTCTTCCATAATTTTCATGGATCCCTGGAGCAGAAACAGGGTAGCGACCAACAGGTTTTTATCCCAGAAATGCAAGGATGGCTAAATAGCAGAAAGCAGTCATTTCAGATGATATCAATGAAATATCTTACAAAAACCACTATCAAGTCACACCAGAGAACTGTAAGATATTTAAAATGTAAGGATTTGCTTGAGAACAGGGTGTTGAGATTTGAAACTCAGGGCATTCTTGCTTCTTTGTGATAAGCAAAACTCTACCACCTGAGCTGCACTGCAGCCCAAGAAGAAAAAAAGTTTCACTTGATACAAAGTGGTTTCTAACATCTTACTATAAAATTCAAATCCAGATCTGAAATATTAGAAACATTTTTTTAAGTTGGGAGAAAAGATTACAGATATAACTTGGTAGTAGAGTACTTGTCTAACACACAGGAAGCTGTTTCAAATCCTTGTACTGCAAATAGTAATGACAGTGATGAGGAGAAAGAGGAGGAGGATACAAAGAAAAGAGATGAAGATGAAAAAGAATACCATGATTAAGAAGCCAGAAGTAATTAGGAAAAAGACAATTATGTTCCCCGTAACACACTGTTCTTTTTCCCTGCAGGTCGGAGTTTTAAAAACTGGATAAGAAGTAGGAATTAAAGCTAGACATCAGAAATTAGTTTATTCTATATATGAATTATAAAATCCCAGAATTTGTTCAAGAAATCAAAAGTGGTGCTATTGAAAGGCCAGCTTAGCATGGTGTCAAATATGGGTGGGTTCAAAATGAAAATAACAATACTACAAACCAGTGCCAGCCAACTAGACAAAGTTATAGGAAAAGTTCATAGCATTTCATCATTAGAAAATGATAAAGTTATTTAAATGGGTAAGATTGAGGGAGGAATATAATAGGAATCATCAAAGGATGTAAAAATTTATAAATGGAAAATTGCCTGCTCTCATAATAGGCAAAATTAATACTATTAGCATTGAGTCCTGACAGATTATTTGAGAAACTCAATACAATTACAATGAAAATCCCAACAGGGATTCTTCTTTCTCCACCTCCTATTTACTGTGGGTGCACTTGGATTCTGGGTACTTCTGCTAATGGGCCCAGTTGTTATCTGTCCTGGAGATCCAAACTCAGGTTGTACCACATGCACTTGTACCCCCTGGGCCATCTCTGCAATGTCAAGCTTCCCACATTGGGCTCTCTACTTCCCTAAAATGTGCATTCTAGGAAAATACCCCCCTCTGAAAGAAATCAATAAGCTTGCTGATCATCTGTGAGGATGAAATAAACAGAAAGACTTAAAAGAGGATGGAAGAATGTACCCAAGTATTCATTACAAGAGAAACAAGAAAAGTCATCTTCACATGTTGAAAACTATGATGTGAAATGGGAGAATTGGGTCTATGCTTGTGTTGGTTTTTAAAAGCAGATTGCAGTGGGATAAACAATAATGTTTCACCAATGCATTGCAACCCTCCATCACCTATTGGTGCCTAATTATGTAGTGAATGCAGAATCGTGGGAGGGAAGGACACACGCACACACCAGTTTCGTCTGGAAAGAGGAAAAGAAAGTGGTGCTAATGATCAAGAGGGCTTCCGTTTATGTAATAATAAATGTTAAAATTAAAATCTGAAGCAGAAATGTCAACATGTTAAACGTCATTACAGCTAATAGGGAGTCTGTGTTATATTACTTCATGATTGACTCATTTGTGCTAAACGTGCCGAGTGAGTGCTTAGTAAAAGCGGTTATTGGACTCTGTGCCAAGTGCTCTGTAAATACAGTTATTGGGCCCTTGGTGTTGAGTTTAAAGCACGGCTCAGACACATCAGTCAAGAAGGGGTTTATGGCCTTCAGACTTCGACAAAGGGTGGGAAGGTAAGCTCTGTTAAGAACAGATCTGCCTATCACAACAGTGAGCCTGAACTACTGAACAGACACCATCAGGGTTCACTTAGCGGTTGGTGTCTGACTTTCCACATAAAATAATACTACTGTAATTCCACAGTGTCTGCTGCCACTGCTGTTGACAGCAAACATTTATATAGTGCCAACTGTGTACACACCATTGGCCTTTGCACTTCACTTTCACTGATGGAAAGAATCTTTCAAACAATATTATTTTCTGGGTGAAGAAAGAGGCAGAGTCACACAGTTGATGAAGACAAAGCCGGGAACTGAACTCAGCCAATCATGCTGCCTCTCCGTCTCTAGAAAGATCTTTTTTACCACTTTATAAATAGTAGCATTTTTGAGTGGTTTGGTTTTGGGTTTTGTGATTCTGGGGATTGAAGTCATGGATTCACACATTCTAGGGAAGCCTCCTACCACTGAGCTACCAACCCAGGACATTTCTCATTTCTAGATAAGATGACACAAAGTCACTCAAGATGGCCTTGAACTCACTGTGTAGTTCAAGAAGGTCTTGAACTTGTGATCCTCCTGGCTCATTTTTCCAAGGATTTGGGACTACAGACCTGTGCTACCACAGCTGCATCTTTGGGGCTTTTTAAATGACTTTTTTGTGTCACACTTGACCATTTCCATTTTTTTTTTTTAAAGAAAGACAGCGATTTGAAGTTTGAAACCCAAGGGATGGTTGATAATAGCATTCCCAGGTCATCATCTGTGGCTAGAGATGGGGGGAGGACAAAGGACATGAGAAAAAAATGGAAGTTTCTATGGAAACCATATATATAGAGCAAATAAAGAAATTGTCAAAGAAAATAAAGATTCAATTCTCTAAAAAGTAATAGACATTAGGCACAAATTTACTATGTGCTTAAATGTGGTGTTGTGTTCTTCCCCGACTCATCTCAGGTGTGTCCATGTCAGGTTTCATAACTTTAAAAAGCAGTGTCTTTCCAGGACTGTCCCTCCTCTGAATTCTTCCTTGTTACCTCACCTCACTTCAGGGAAGTGAGCCTGCCCACTGTGTCAGTGAGTGAGTGGACTCAATGTCTCCTACACAGTCCTCAAATTAAATAGTCTACCATAGGGAACATAAGAAAACCATTGAAAGGTGACATCTACGTGTGTTAAGTGACTGATGAAATGTTTTCACATTCTGCTTTTGGAGTTGGCATGAGGGAACAGAAAGAAATGAAGGGTTAGAGGGTTAGACCCTATGAGCTGGGTGTCAATCTTGGCTCTGATTGTGAAGGAAATAATTTCCAAATTACCTAAAAGTCATTTTTAAAAATAATTTTATTTCTATTTATTTAAGAGTATGAATGTCTTGATTGTGTGTATATGTGCACCATATGCATGCTTATTACCCACAGAAGGGAGAAGATGGTGTCAGGCCCCCCTAAACTGGACTTACAGGTGTAAGTCACCCTGTGGGTGCTGGGAACTGAACTTGGGTCCCATGAAAGAGGAGCAAGTGGTCCTATTCACTGAGCCATCTTTCCAGTTCTTCTAAAAGTCATATTAATGAGGTAAAAATAGCATCCATGAGGCAAGCCTATCCACTGTGTAGGAAGATTTCTATAAGGTGTTCAGGAAAGAACAAAGTGTTCCAGAAAGGTACTGTATGGGTCTCCTATGTATGTGTCTGTATGTATCTGTGGTGCTTTGTGTAAGAATGACCCCATAGCCCATATATATGAATGCTTAGCCACCAGGAAGTGGAGCTATTTAAGAAGGATTAGAAGGTGTGGCCTTGTAGAGTAGATGAGGTCTTGTTAAGTAGGTGTGGCCTTGCTGAAGGAGGTATATCACTGGGGGGATGGGCTTTGGGGTTTCAAAAAGCTCACACCAGGCCCATAGAGGTTATCTGTTGCTGCCTGAGGATCAGGCCGCACTCAACTGCTTCTCCAGCACCATGCCTGACATGCCTGCTGCCATGCTTCCTGCCATGATGATAATTGATTAAGTCCCTGAAACTATAAGCAAGCCCCCAATTAAATGTTTTCCTTTATAAGAGTTTCCACGGTCATGCTATCTCTTCTCAGCAATGAAACAGTGACTAAGACAATTTATATCTAAGCTGAGTTTTTCTCTCTCTATTCAAAGTGCATTAATTACCCATTTCCTTGTTCTATACTCAACAAGATGCATCTTAAGGAAGAGATAGGGAAGCAGACAAGAATAGATGGATGCCATTCAGAGTTGTGTTCAAAAGGGTGTATGAGATGTAGGAATCCTGTGTAAACTCTTCACACATGTGTGGAGACAAAGCGGGAGCTAGAGGGGGAGACCGAGAAGAACATTCTTTGGGGGAAACACACAGCTGAACTGTAAGACCTGCGAGAGTGTGGTCCCTAGCGCTCCCACTCAGGAAAGGCGCCCCCCCAAATCACTCACGAGAAGCGGTCTTGATGCAAACACATAAGGTTCTTTATATTCCAGTATACTGGGGCTGTCAGCCACATGCCATGCAAAGTAGAGGGCTCAGTGACAACTAGTGCAGAATTGAGACAGCTTTTATAGGGTTACAACAATGCCCACACATCTTGAACCAATCATCTCGTAGCATCCAGTGAGGACCAATTAATTTAAAGCATCTATGCCTGCTCTTATACCTGCTTTCACACAGGCTTCTGGGTTTGGCGACAAGGCTCATTTCCTGTGTCCATTCACTCACAGGCTACTGTAAACATTAAAGTAGATGACCCTCAGCTTGGGACTTAAGACTCCCAGCTTCCTGGGGTCACTTGAGAATTAGACTATATTTTTCCATCCTAACAGAACTAGAAGGCCTGTATGCCTTACAGCTACAAAGCAAGAAGACAGCATCAGTAGCCTTTGACACTTCTGCAGGGACATTTGCCTTTTAGTGATAGGAACAATGGTTCATTCCAGAGACTTAACAGAATTCATGATGTGACTTGATCCCCATACAGCAATCAACTTGGTTTATCACAGAGGCTTAGGATAGTGAGGAAAGATTTAAAAAACAATGAGGTCATGGATGTGATAGGCGTCTAAACTCAAAAGTAAAAACTGGATGTGGAAACTTGGTGGAGCATGTCCTGGAGCTGTGCTGGGGGTGGGAGGGGTAGTACAGGTTGCTTAAGTTCATGTAGTAAAGAAAAGGGATGTATCAAAGATGGTCCCCATCTTAGTTAGTGTTCTATTGCTGTAAAGAGATGCCCACCATGACCAAGGCAATTTATAGAAGAAAGCATTGAATTGGAGGGCTTGTTTCCAGTTGCAGAGGGACTACATTATCATCATGCCAGTGAGCATGGTAACACATTGACAGGCAAGCATGGTACTGGAGAAGTAGCTGAGAGCTACATTCTGATTTATAGACCATAGAGGGAGAGAGGGAGGGAGGGAGGGAGGGAGGGAGGGAGGGAGGGAGAGAGGGAGGGAGGGAGGGAGGGAGGGAGAGAGAGAGAGGGAGGGAGAGAGGGAGGGAGGGAGGGAGGGAGGGAGAGAGAGAGGGAGGGAGGGAGAGAGGGAAGGAGGGAGGGAGGGAAGGAGAGAGGAACAGAGGGAGGGAAGAAGCTGTCCTTGCTTAGGATTTTGAAATCTCAAAGTGTACCCCCAATGACACACTTCCTCTAACAAGGTCACACCACCTAATCCTTCCCAAACCATTCATGAACTGGGGACCAAGCATGCAAATATGGGAGCCTGTAGGGGTCATTGTCATTCAAACCAGCACAATCCCCACTAGCCGGCTGCAGTAATTGGGTAAGCAGAGGAGTAATGTGTCCAAAGAAGCTTCTAGACATAATTTTATAGAAAGTTCCAGAAAGTAAAATGAGCCAGAGCTGGCCCTGAACATCTGTTCTAGAGAAAGTATTTTCACTTCTCATACTCTTCATTTTCTAAAAGACAGTGGGTATATTAGCTCTTGTCTGTAGAATAATTTCTTACCTATTTTGATCAAAATGAGAAAGTTACACAAACTTTAAACATATTTATTAAGACTGAGAGTTGCTGGACAGGAAGACTGCCTCCCTTAGCTCCCACAGCTCCAGATTAGGTCAAAGTGCCCTACACACCTCCCTCTCTATTTACTTCCAATGAGGATCAAAACCCTTAAGCCCCACAAACCACAAGAGAGGTGAAAACAAGATAAAAAAAATATTCAAAGGGCCAGGCTGTCTGTGTCCAGGACAGTGAGGGATAGGGTCTGCAGCCCCCTAAAAGAGCCAGATCTGAGGCCTCAAAAAAATGTAGGTCTGCTTAATTTTAGAAAAATATGGTTGAAAACTCTGAAGTAAAAAATGAGAAAGTCAGAGCCAAAAGATGACTCAAGAGTTAAAGGTATTTGCTGTCAAGTTTGGAGACCTGAGTTCGGTCCCCAGAACACACATGGTGGAAAGAGAAAACTAATTCTCCCGAGAGCTGTCCTCTGGTCTCTGCATGTGTGCTGTGATATGTGTATACACAAATACACATGCATACAGAGAGAGTACATGGTGAGGTACACAGTAGGCACCCAATAAGTACATTTCACATTTGAGCTTAATCTGAATCTTAGAATGGGGTCCTCTCAGTCCAAAGGTTTATGATTCTTCTTAGTTTTCATCCACACCTGAACTTCCGGCTAGCAGTCTTTGCAGGCCACAAGTCAGTTTCAGTGATGATGACATTTGACTAATATTAGGACCCGGATGTCCTTCTAGGCTCTTAACTAGAGAAGAAGGAATTAAAAGACCACCATGCATTGGAATGAAAATCTAAAGTTGCCCTTGAGCCAATGAGATGCCAGTACAGGCAGAGAGGATGAGAGGACAAAAGGTGCCATGGTTGAGGGCTCAGCTCCCTCCTAATATAGTCTCCCTACTAGAGTGTCCATAATAAATTATCACTAGATGAATAAGGAAATTGATATATAATCCTCTTAAAAATAATAGCAAGCAGCTGGAGAGATGACTTGGTGGTTGAGAGTTCTTGCATGCTCCAGCAGAAAACTCAAGTCTGGTTCCCAGCAAACATCAGATGTCTATCACAAATGCCTATAATTCCAGTTTTTGGGATGCAAGCCCTCTTCTGGCTTCCATGGGCACTATGAAAATGCATACAATCAGATACATACAGAGAGACATTCAAGTAAATAATAAAATAAATATTTTTTAAAAATTGTGACAACTTATTTTGTCACTGTCATGACTTATCTATCCTTTTCCTCCTTTAAAAAGGGATTTACTTTGTTTGTAATTACATGTCTATGTATATAGCTGTGGGTGGGTATGTACATGTGTATATAGGCATCTGTAGAGTCTAGAAGATCAAGTCAGATCTGGAGTTAGAGCTTGAGTCACTTGTGGTTGTGAGCCACTCACCGGGCAAGGGTGCAGGGAACTGAGCCTTGGTCTACTGGGAGAGCAGTGTCTCTTGACAGCTGAGCCATCTCTCCAACCCCTTCATTTTTCATTTTTTTTCTTCATGAGTGGTTATCACATGAGTAAGAGATGCCCAGGATACAGATCCTTCATAGAATAGATATTTGCCTCACAAATGAATTTGTTGCTAAAGCATGTTCATCCCAAATGTTCACTGAGCAATTTGATAGCACTGAGGTGTTACTTGAGATGGAACACTGGAGCTGGCAAAGGGACTCAGAGGGTAGAGGCCCTTCAACCAAACCTAATAACCTGAGTTCAATCCTGGGGCCCAGACTATAGAAGGAGAAGATTCCCTCACTCTCTCCAACCTTTTCTCCCTCCCTTCCTCCCTCCATCCCTCCCTTTCACACACACAGAGATACACACAACTACATAAATAAATAATAGAAATAAATATTTATTTAAAGAAGAAAATCACTGATAGAAAGTTAGGGATGAGCAGGGAGAGGAAATGTCCAAATGGGGCAGTCAAAAAAGACATCTCTAAAGAGGGGCATTGATGTCAAGGCCTCAAGAAAGAAGCTCGTGATGAAAAACACCAGAAAGAAAAGAGATTCCCCTCCCTATCTTCTTGGGAAGAGCAATAAAATGATGAACATGTCCATGATAACTTTCAGTGTCCCACGCATTTCTGCGTGCATTGTTCCACATCACTCCATAGTGGCAAAGCTTTAGAAGCCACCCCCATTTGATGTCCTTTCCACAGCCTGTGTCTAGTTACTTGTTCTCACCCCCTCTGCTATCTGTGAGTAGGTTGGTTAATCATTGCAGGTCATCAGTAAATGCTGGCATAAAGGTCAACAAACTCTGAAAGAAGGAGAATCCTCCAATTAGTTAAAAATTAGTGCAGAGTGTTGCCATGGTCAGGGTGAAAAGTATCAGATTCATCAAACATCGTTCACAAAGCAACTCCTTGCTCCTTGGGGAAGGCCAAGCTTGGCCTGTCTAATGAACCTTGAAACCTTGAGCAAATACATTCTGAGTCTATAGTAGAGGCAAGCAGAGGGCAACAAAAGAAGAGATCATTAAATACACGGATTGGTCACAGGGCCCTCTCTGTTGTGTGTAGGCCTATGTGCTGGATAGGTTTTATTGTCAATTAACCCAATCTAGAATCACCTGACAGAAGGACCTCTGAGAATGTCTGGGGGGATTACCTTTTTTCTTTTATTCCACATGGAAGGACCTACCCACTGTGAATGGCTCCATTCCCTGGGCTTGTGCTCTTAGACTGAATAAGAGAAAAGAAAGCTACATAGGCATCAGAATGCACACCTTAACTCATTTCTCTCTGCTCTTGATCATAGGTACGGAAGTGATTGACTACCTCACGTTCCTGCTTCCTTGACATCCATGAAGTGATGCTCTATAACTTGAAATGATGAGCTGAATAAACCCTTTCTCTGTAAATTGCCTTGTTTCAGGAGTGCGGCGGAAAGGAAGTGAGAGGAGAAACTACTAAAACATCCTTTGCTTGAGAATGTTACAGTGAGACTGATTCCCTTGGATGGTATATTTTTAAATTGCTTTGTCAGGTCATTTTATCACAGCACCATGAAAGAAAACTAGGATAGTCCATGACCCTTTGAGTCATCAGGGAGACATGTGGTGAGGATGAGCCTCCCTACCCATCCTTTCTCCATATAATTCCCAGCATCCCCATCCTCATCTTCTACTCCATATTAGACATTGAGAGCAGTTTCCTGAGAGTCAGAGTTGTTAATGTGTATGCAGACACTGCCATGGTGCACAGAGCATCAATTGCTGAAGTGTCATGTCAACCTCTGAATCTTGATCAACACAAATCTGGAACCCAAATAAACTTTCTTCCATAAATTGCTCTTGGTCACGGTTTTCTATTACAGCAACAGAAAAGAACTATTACACCATTCATCCCCTCCTTCTCCTCCCTCCCTCCCTGATTCATACCTTCAGAGCATCTCCTCTTTCCCTTCTTGCAGCCCTCTTATGGTCCATCATTCCATCTCCCTGCTAACACCCTAGCTGATGGAATATCAAGCAGACCTCAGAACTCAAGGTTCTAAGAACCAAAATGAGACCTTCGTGTCACTAAAGTCACACACACACACACACACACACACACACACACACACACACACACTGACTTACATGTCCTACTGAGCCTTTTTTCTTCGTTAGTAAGTTTTCTCTTCTCAATTGTAGGAGAAATCAAACTCAGCTTGTCTCAACAACAAAGCCCTATCCAATACCTACTGAGCTCAGCTAGTTAGTCTTCTCATTTCATTTGGGTTATAACTCTACCTCTTGCTGGATTGTGTACTCTTTGGAAGAAAGGACCATACCTTTGAAATCTGAGATTTTTAAAAGGGTATCTACGCCAAGATTCACCAGTGTGCTTGTTCAGCTGTATGGTTCTGTTTATGAAAACATGAGTAAAATGTAAGTTATCTCCTGATTTAGTTTTCTCTCTTGATGGGAGATATCATTCTGTAAATAGGTTTCTTTTATTGGTTAATGAATAAAACACTGTTGGCCAATAGGAAAGCAAGATAGGTGGGACAAGGAGGCAAGGAGGAGTCAGGGAGAGGTAAGAGGACCAACATATGCTGGGCCCTCTCTCCAGTAAGCCAAGACCACGTGGAAACATTTAGATTAATAGAAATGGGCTAATATTTAAGACAAAGCTAACCAATAAGAAATACTAGTAACAGGCTAACAGCTTTATATCTAATACAACTCTCTGTATTATTTGGGGCTGGTGAAGCTCTGGGACCAGGCAGGCGGGAAAACATGCTCATACACTCTCTTGCCTTTTTTTTTTTTTTTTTTTTGAGAACATGCTAATGTTCCCAAAGACTTTTGAGAGATTCTGTTCAGCTTGATACCCTCATGTTTACACTAAATTAGGAACACCTTTACACACACACACACACACACACACACACACACACACACACCATTCTGTAAGCCCTAGAGTTAATCATCCAGGTCACTGGGGACTGGGATGAGGGGAACACTTTGTCTTAAGGATGCTTTAACCTGAGCTTGTAAAAAGAAGCACTAAAAGCTCCTGAAGACACAGGTGTCAAGGTCCCACTCTCAGGACCTGTCTCCAGCAAGCTGGGAATAGTCCAAAATCCTAGAAGATTTCAGGCTTGCTGACCCTGCTGGTCTAGGGACCACAGTCTTTGAAAAATTGTCCTATGCCTTTGAGAGTTCCTAAGAAACATGGGTCTACATTCTAACACTGCCAGAATCAGGATTTCTGATGCTCAAATCTTTAATCCAACTCTTAAACCTGAGTCAACCAGCTATGAAGCCATATGTTCTTTAAATTGACACTGTGAGGAAGGAACGCTACAGGATGCTTTTATACGCCTCTCAATCACTCCTCCTCACCCTGTAAACATAGCCCATCATTATTCTCAACCCACAAATAAGAACAAGACAGCACTGAGAGACAAATTGTTCTGATTTATAAAATGATTCAATTGGGGCCTGTGAGATGGCTCAATGGGTAGAAAAAGAGAATGGGTCATCGTGTCCTCTGGTCTCCACACCCATGTGATACACATGTGCATACATAATACATACATGCACACACACGTGTGTGTATTTATATCACAGTTGATCATGGGGGTGCCCATCCCCAAATGATAGAACTATAACAAAACCACTATACCCAAGGCTCAGCGACCATTTAGGAAGAGGGGATGGAAAGATTGTAAAGGCCACAGGACCAGGATGTCTGCTTCTGAATAGTGTCTTTTATAGATGTCAGGTAACCACACTCACAAAGTCTCAATTGTAGGAGCTGAGCAATGACAACAGCAATTGATATAACAACACAGATGGGGAAATCTCACAAGTCCCCCTTACAGATAAAGGATTATAGCAGTTAATGACTGACTACCGAGAGACAGAGAGGCAGCCTTGCCCAGGGGTAAGCCCGTAACTGGTTATCCAAAACCAAGTTGTCAGCCCTAAAAACCATACACATATAAGCCACACTAAATGGACTCAGCAGATTGTATTTACATATGCAATACTTTTATACATATGGAAAAGTAATAAATAAAAAGAGGTCATGATTTGAGAGAGAGAGAGCAAGGGGTTTAGACACATGAGAAAGGCAGGAGGAAGTGGAGGAAGGTGAAAATTATGTAATTACAGTATACACATATGAAAAGCTAATTAATTGCTCATAAATTAAAATATTTTAACATAAAGAACCATGACATACCTTACATTTTTATAGTTATTCCCACTTCCTAGTCTCTATTGTCTTTATTAATACTGAATAATTAATCTAGGTCCAAATATTGTTTCCTCAGACTGTAAATATGTTTTGTACAATGAGATACGATGCCCATACCTTCCAGACTGGGTGGGACTGAATGAAGAGTCCGCATCTCAAGGAGAAAGTTCTGCTATGGGGAATACTAAAACTATACACAAAACAGAAATCCAAATTCTAATCAGCAAATAATTTTAAAAGCTTGTGTTTGTATATTTGATGTGAACCCTAATTAGATCAGAGCATATTTAATTAAGCACGTCAGCCCCAGTGGAAGCCACACAGTTCAATGCTAATAAAGCCGATAAAGGTGGCTGCTTCTCACACTCCTTTTATTTAATGCCTCAACCATGTTAAGTTAATCTGTAACATGCGGGCAGTTCTCCCACCATGGGTTTGTCATTTAGGTGCTGCTTTCTGTGAATGAAGGCAACCAAACTCCTGCCAGTGTTAATTATTTTTCTCTGAGAAGCAAATCCCAGAATTTAGCAATAAGCAACTGTGATTTAACACTGGCAGGGTAGCGGCATAATAGACTCCCACTGTCTGCCCTTGCCCTGGGCAGATGGAGAGAAGCCTTGGTGCTCTGGGCTGACCTCGGCTTTCCCTAAATCTAGATACTGCCAATGTTGTTGGCACTTCCAGCCACCCCCACCCCTAGCTCTGGAGCATATTCCTGTGGTGTACAGTATCACTCCTAGAAGTCTTGCTTGTTGTAGATGACGGCATACCCAGGAGGGCTTGTTAGGTGTTGTGTTCTGTACTCACCTGCACCTGAACTGCATTCTTGGGTCCTGCTTCTAGACCAGTTTCTGGAGACATGGTCTTCACTTCTGTATCTTTCCAATGGCAGGAGTGCTTTTTCCTACTGTGGCTTATAGTAAGCAATCACTCTTCCCATGATGTAGGCTTCAGTGTCACTCTACTATGACCATCTCACTGAGTGAAGTTCTCATCATGCTCAATTGTTTCTCAATTCTCTATTGTATTCAAAATACATGATCTCAACTGCCTAGTTTCTGGACTCACCTGTTTATTTGGTTGCCTACCCCCACCCAGCACACATACTCTCTCTGAATCTTAATGAAAGCTCCCTAAGATGTGACATAAAGTTAATTGATTTAGTACCCTCAGCTTCTAGTTCCTGTTGAGGGAGAAAAGAGGACCCAAGTCAACAATCCCATCCCAAATAGTCAATGAAATCTCAGAGAGACGACTGTGGGATTTTTCTTTCCTGAGCCTTTGCTGCTTATAAGATAAAATAGTGGGGAGGAGGACATGAGAGATCAGGAAGATTGAGTTGGGGGAAGAAGAGATACCTTAAAAAAGGGGGAAGTTATAGGTTTAAATAGAAATCTGGCACTAGGGAAATGTCAAGAGATACACAAGGATGACTCCAAGTATGAATCTATGCAATAGTGGAGAGGCCACCTTAAATGCCCTTCCCTGATAATGAGGTTGATGACTATCTTAAATGCCATCCTAGAGCCTTCATCCAGTGGCTGATGGAAGCAGAAGCAGAGATGCACAGCTAAGCAATGAACTCCTGGAATCCAGTTGGAGAGAGAGGAATGATGAGCAAAGGGGCCAAGACCATGCTGGGGAAATCCACAGAAACAGCTGACCTGAGCAAGTGGGGTCTCTCAGTCCTCAGACTGACTGACCACTGGGGAAGCTGCATAAGACCAAACTAGGCCCCCTGAATGTGGGTGTCAGTTAGGAGGCCTGAGAAGTCTATGTAGCCTCTGGCAGTGGAACCAATATTTATCTCTAGTGCTTTGGGAGCCCATTCCCCATGGAGGGATGCTCTCTCAGCCTAGACACATGGGAGGAGAACCTAGGTCCTACCCTAAATGATGTGACAGACTTTGATGATTCCCCCATGGAAGGCCTCACCCTCCCTGGGGAGAGGATGAGAGGTTAGATGGGGGGGTTCAGTGGGGGACACAGAAAGATGATAGGGAACTGGGATTGATATGTAAAATAAGATTATTTCTAATTTAAATAAAAATTTGTATTTAAAAAGGAGGTAAAAAATAGCATTTGTGGATTGAATGAGAAATGACCCCTTCAGCTCATGTGTGTGCACACTTGGTCTCCAGCTGGTGGCGCTGCTGCTTTGGGACATTATGGGACCTTTAGGAGGTGGAGCCTTTCCTTGCTGGAGGAAGTATACCACTAAAGGAGCAGGCTCTATAACCCCACAGCATGCCCTCCCCACCCCAGTCCTTCCTGTGTACAGATGAAATGTGATTCCTCTGCTTCCCAACCAACATGTATCTCCTCTGGAACTGTATTCCCTCCAGAACTGTAAGCTAAAGTAAATCCTTTACTCCTTTAGGTCTTGAGTTCCAGTGGTGCAGCATGAAGCCAGTCACTGCCCTCTCTTGAGTTTTCATTTTCTTATTATCCATGATGACAGCAGCCATCACTAAACTGATCTGAAAGCATAATTTTTCAATCAATGGTCTTTAAGCTGGCTGTGGTGGCTCATGCCTGTGATTCCAGCATTTCAATGGTCTGAGGCAGGAAGAATGTCATGAGTTCCATGCCAGCCTTAGCTATATAGTAACATTATCTCAAATAACAACAATAAAGTTCTTAAGTCCGAATTGAAGGAAAACAATTCTCTTGGGAAGAACAGGTGTTGTTTTTGTAGATATTTACCCATCTGCACATAGCAATAAGCAAATGCCCAGCTGAGTTGTACATTCCTAACACAGGACAGCACAGTTGATGGGAGATGTCCTTCTGTATATATGTTTCTCTTACTGGTTGATGAATAAAACACTGTTTGGCCAATAGAGGCAGTAAGATAGGCAGGACTAGGAGACAAGGAGAATTCTGGGAATGGTAGGCAGAGGTGACACCAGACATTCTCTGGTAAGATAAGGCCATGTAGAAATGCATAGATTAGTAGTTATGGGGTCAGTAATTAAGACAGAGCTAGCCAATAAGAAGCTTTAGCCAATGACCAAAGTGGAACCTTGTGGGACAAGAAACTCCAGCTACACACAGTCTTTTGGAATATGGGTTTGCTGGGAGGGTTATGAGTGGTAGGTCCTACTGAGGTTATATCAGCATAACTTAAAGCAGCTCCGCTTAAAGAAAATTCCTCTGTTGTGAGCATTCCTGCTTAACAGAAAGAAAGGGGGAACTAGACTGTTCAAATTGAGCTTCGTGTTTGGCAACATCAAGAGGGCAGGTGGCAAGGGGACTTGAAAGATGCCCACTTCTTTGAAACTCTGAAGAGTCTCTTTGTGTGAAGAATGCTGAGTCCCATCAAGTTTGGCTGTAGGTGGTATATACTACACCAAGCACGTGTCTCACTCCTAGAAAATGTATTACCTTAGGATGGGGTTTGCCCAAGATAAACATCTAGTCTACAGACACACTTGGAGTAAGGGTAGATGAGAATAGCTAACAGTGAAAATGTGAGGTTGTCTGGGATGGTAGGAGGTCAGAAACATTACCCAAAACTTCCTTGCTCAGTGAAAGAAGTAAGGATATTGGAGAGCCCAGAAAGTGAAGCAGCTGGGCTTTGGCCCTCAGGGATTTCAAGCTGAAGAAGGAACGGGCAAGGCCACCAGTGCTGGAGGATGAGTCAGAGGGGCAGACATTCTCTGGTGCTACCCAGAAACCTCCCAGAAATGTACAGCAGTTTTGGGCTGGCTTTTTGGAGAGATGAGCATTGGATTCAGAAACTCACATCCTCAAACTATTTAATTCCTCTGTGGCCAGAAAAATAAAAAAGGAGAGTTAAAAATATGAAACATTTCTTAGCCCTCTCAATTACCAAATTAAAGCAAGAGCAGGACCACACATTCTGTCCTTCAGGGACAAACAAAACCTAGTTACAACTATGATCTGAGGACAGAGGGAGGCTTGGGAGTACTAGTTCACTTCCCAGTGGTACATCTCTTCCATGGCAGTTTGTTCCATCTAAGAATCTTCAGTGTTCATTTTGTTTGCTTGTTTTTGAGGTAAGGTCTTACTAAGTAGCCCCTAATGGCTATGTAGACCAAGCTGGCCTCAAACTCACAGAGATCTGCCTGCCTCTGCCTCCTGACTGCCAAGCTTAAAGACATGCATGACCACACCCAGCTTGTTCATTTTCTTTTGGATCACTAAAAGTTCTAGACTCAGTGGTTCTCAACTGTGGGTTGTGACCCCACAGGGGTCACATATCAGATATTTACATTATGATTCATAATAGTAGCAACATTACTGTCATGAAGTTGCAATGAAATAATTTTATGGACGGGAGTCACTTAATGAGGAACTATATTTAAGGGTCACAGCATTAGGAAGGCCTGGAACCACTAAAATCTAGAGAAACATTCACCCAAGGATTCAGAATGTTCCCTACAGCATTGTTGATAATTCCTCATTTCAAAATTTCAAAAATAGATGCAGTCAAATCCATGTACCTGATTAAAGAGAGTTTCAGCTTTGAAATTCTGACACAGAAAGATGCTTTTGTTTAAAAAAAAAAGTTATTTACAAAATAGTACATAATGCTATAATTTGGTAAAAGTTAAAATTTTGAGTGTATATTGTGTTTTTATACACACATGAACCTGACTGGAATATAGACTTCAAGATATTCTTGGGCATTACTCTATGAAGAAAGGTTCATTATTGTTTATTTATTTGTCCCTGCTTTTAGCAAGAAAGTACGTGATAATTATAATCAGGAATTAAGATTTTAAAACTACAAACAAAAAGGGGGCCAGGGTGTTCTCCAGATGTTCATAGTTCTCTGGAATTCACCACTGGCAGACAATCTCCTTAGAAATATCATGTAACAGCAAGGATGAAGCACCCATGAGAACTAACCCAGTGGCTGACGTCCAGCCACCTCAGAACACCATGGTCATTCCCTCTGTATCTCATGACATTGTTGGTGTATGAGCTGTGTGGTGAAGAGAGGTCCAAGACTCATCTCTGAATCTTTGCCACTTACAGAAGGGTGTAGAATAAAGAAACAAATTGACTATTAACTAAGCCCTTTGCAGGGAGATATGCACACACAAACTTACACACTCATATACACACACATAGATAAGCACACACATACATCAAGTAGACCAATAACTCCATGTTGTATCACTATCTTGAAGTCAGAAACTTACATGTAATGTAACTGGGATTCAAAGAAAGGCACCAGAGCCATGTCCTTGAACTTTAAAATCACACAAGATCATCATAAGGATCCAAGAATAAAGGCTATGCATAGATGAAATCCTGACACACCCTACAGTGTTGGGAATATAATTACATTTAAAAAAATGAAGTCATAAACAGGGTTTATCCCATTGCAATTTCTGATAGTATGCACTGTGGGACTTCCCACTAACATCTTCCACTCTTTATTCTGGCAATATCCATTTCACATCCATAGTCAAGACAAAAGATACATCCACTTCTCAGATGCCCGTGTTTTTCTATCATCCATACACTGTTCTCCCGTGAAGCTGGGGCCATGCATCTTTTCTTGGCACTTTTCTCCTAGTTTATCTTCCCTGCACACCCCATCTGCTCTGAGCTTTATAATGAAACCAAAGGTTACATGTTTGAAGACTCAACACCCACAACATTAAAACAATTGGATGGGAAATAATCTCATCACAGCATGCTGGGGGAGATTGCTGCATGCCCATTAGAGTTAATGGGAGTTCCAGCCAAATCGAGGTGCAGCCTCTGCTCCCAAGGGCACAAGGATAAAGAGAAGTACAGAAATTTAAACGGGAAAACTCCACAGAAAGCAGCATGAAGGAGTCAAGGAGTCTAGTGATAGACTTTGTGAAAATCATGGACCTTTGAGAGATGGTGTCTAGTCTTGAACTCAGAAGAGAGATAATCCCTTCTGCGCTTAACTGTTCTATTTGTAACCTTAAGAAAGTGAGTCATTAGGACATCAGACCTTAGTTTATTCATCTGAGAAAGGGACAAAATGATAGCATTAAAGAATCCAATGAGGCAAAACCCTATTGCAATGCTATGTATTATAATGCACAGCACATTGTAAAGATTTATGTAAATTAGCTAGATTTGGGTGGGAATTCTGTTTAAACAGGGCAGTGGGGTTCCTGCTAGAATAGGACAATGCAGAGACTGACCCAGAAGCCTAAAAGCTGGGGATGCTGAAAATTTCAGGACAGCATGTATAGAGATAGGTCAGTTAGCAAAATGTTCATCAACATTCCTATATGAATTCTCTGGAGATATTTAGGAGGACTGAGACATAAGAGAAAACCAGCCACAAAGCCCTGGTAAAAGACCAAGAAAATCCTGACAACCCACAGCCAATCTCAGTGTAATACCCAAACAAATGGCAGGTGTTGTGGGTCCTGGTACTCCATACAGGTGAAACTTCTTTCCTCATCTCTGTCACCGCCCGCCCTCCTTCTGCACTGCCTCTATTCAGGCAGGATTGGGGAGGTCTTTAGTCTGCTATGTCACTTAGAGTATTCCATGTAAGTTGAATTTGGATAAAAAGAAATCTTGGTTATAAAGTCCATCTAAAATTGAAATATAATGTCTCTGGGCTCAGGACCATTTTCTTGCCAAGTCTTTTGGAGTCTCCAGTCTCCACTGAGGTCTTTGACCAAGACCTGTTCACCCAAGCTGGAGTTATCATCCTCCATGTCCAGATAAACAACCAGTGGCAGAAACAGTTGCTGCAAAATGCCCAGGTCAGATGATACTGACAGAACAGAGATTCAGATCGCCCAGTCTCAAACTATCTTGCCGTATTTTTGGTTTTCCCGCTGAGCTGTGTCGGCGCCCCATGTTAAACAGACAAGCCCTCCTTCTCTTAACATGTCAGCACCACTGCTGGCTTCACTTTGCTTCATCCAAACTGGTCTTTCTTCCCTGCTTCCATCCCCAGAACACTGAACCAGAAGTGAAGTAGGCTTCCCTTGCATTCTGTAGAGGAAGGAAAAAAACGTTTACCTGTTCTTAGTTTTCCAGAGAGTGGGTACTGGGCACAGCCTCAAATCTCTGCAGCTTGTGTGTTGGTGTGTTTCATTCTTTCCGTACACCTTAATTTGCCAGGCAAAGAAACAGATATGTGATATGACAGGTGGGTCGTTTAGTTTAGTTTTGTTTTCCTAGAGATCTGACTGTTTGTGCCCCCCTCCCCTGCCGGAAGGGCCAGAGTGTCTTTCAAAAGTTTCAACTCTGGCTTTTTGAGAAAGTTATCCGTGTGGCATGTCTGTCACTTTTCACAGTCCTCAAATGAGTCTTGGCAATTTTCACATAATGGCATTTGTTGACAGGCTGTTAGGGCTGACAGTGAATATGTTTGAAAAACTGTCAGGCTGGTGGAAAAAGAATCAAAGAGAAACTCTCCTTCCACTTGAAGCATCATGTTGAACTTCCAGTGTGCTCTCAAAAGCACGATCCTCACTCTAGCCACATACATGCTCACAGCAGCAGCCCGAGAGGGTAGGATTCCTAAAAATTAATGTTATCTTGTCACTTCAAAGGTCACAAGGCACATTACCACTAAACTCTATTTATCTGCATAAAATTGAGTTGCCTTTAATGCTCAATAACAGTTGATGGAGGAGAGTAGAGCCGCTGCCTGTGCAGTCAGGGGAAGGACAGGTGTTTAATTGGGCAAGCTGAACAGCGCAAGGAGTTGGCAGGGAGCCCTAGAGTGTGGCATTGTAAGACCTTTCCCTGGGACCACTGAGGTGGATGATTGTTACTCAATGGGTCTGCAGGGTACCTGTGAACTGATGAGCAGGGATGAAAGCCATGGGTGGGCAGAGTGACATTGTCAATTGCCCATTGGTTGAGCAAATAAAACTGTCCATCTGTGTCCTGAAGGCTTCCACTGATAGGCACATCAGGGGTCACGGAGATGACCTTGGTGCAAGCACATGACATTTTTCTGTGATCACTGGAGTGTGGGGATGACTGCATCTGACAGTTGAACACATACCATGGGTCACTCTGGGAAACTCGTAGCCCATCTAGGAACTCAGGACAGACGGCTGAACTATAAACTCACAATATAACTGAATAGGAGTCCCTCAGAGAATGGGAGACCTGACTGCTGCTGCTTTCTTCTGTGGCCTTTCTCTCCAATCTTCTGCTGTGGTAATACTAGCATCCATTTTATCAGTTCTCCAAATAGGATCTTTGCTGCATTTGATATCTTAGTGGCTGGGCTGTGGACAACAGCCACAGTTAGCTTTAGTTGTCAACTTGGCACCCTTGGGAAAAGGAAATCACAACTGAGGAACCACCTCTGTCAAAATGGTTGTCCCATGCACGACTGTGTGCATTTTTTTTCATTGTTAACTGACGTAAGAGGGCACCACCCACTGTAGGTGGTACCATTCCTAGGCAGGTGTGACTGAGCTGTATAAGAAAGGTATCTGCTGCAGGCATGGAAGCAAGCCAGTAAGCAGCGTTCCTCCATGATATCTGCTTTAGTTTCCCCACCAGGTTCCTGCCTCCACCTCCCTTGGTTTTAGATTGTATCCTACAAGCACAACAAACCCTTTGCTCTCCAGGTTGGTTTTGGTTATTGCAATGGGAAAGAGAGCAAACTAGGATAGCTATCAAATTGGCACATCTAAAACTCAGCTGCCCTGAGTTATCTAATGATCCCTGAACAACCATTTTTAATTCCCTGAGAATTAAATCCCCAGATGATGGAACGATATAATTTTTACTGCTGAGTTATCCCAAGAATGGAATATGAAATAATATATGTACAATAGTCAAATCAAGTACACAACAGGTACTCAAACTCTAAGAAACCAGGGAGATCAAGGTTAAAGAAGTTTCCACTGACTTTGTTAAATGTTGTCAACTCTTCCCTTAGTAAAGTGAACCAAATTCCATCAGAGCCAGGTCTCTCTAGCTACAAATGTGCTTTCTTCCCTCATCCCTGGATAAACACTTTAACTGCTTGGTTAAGAATGTGAGAATTTCCCACAGGGTCTCCCCCCCCCCCAAGCCCCTGAGATATACCCATCACCCAGGGTGTGCAAGCTCCGCAAAATGTAGCATTTAATCAACCAAGGGCTTGGAGGCCCTGGTGCATGCTGCCTGAGGGGCAAGTCTGCTGTCTCCTTCGTACTTGGGGTAGAATTTTTGAAGGGGAGAGTCAAGTCGGATTTTACAGTCCTGTTTCTGAGATCACCCAGCGGGTGGACAGAAAGCTGACAAAAGGATTTTTCCGAGCAGTGGGCATAGCCTTTCAGAAGGAGGCTCCTGCTAGAACAGGACTTATAGAGGCAAGGCGCTCACAGGGAGACCCTCTGAGACAGCTACTCAGAGTAGAGAGCAGCCACTGCTCTGTCTTATTGTAAACAGTTTTGATTAACACTCTGTAAACACATGCAGCCACACACAAGCCACCAATCTGTCCTCTGGAGTGGCTGCAGATCGCCCACATTCTTCTCACCAGGCTCAGAAGGATCAATAATTTATTCCTAGCCCTCTGGTGACTTGTCTTATAACATACCCCTAGTGTTCCAGCCTCCCCCTCCTTCTTCCTCTTTAAGGGCCATCTCTCCTCTGACTTCTGTTTTTAATATTATTTATTTGTGTGTGTACATGTTGTGTGCACACTCAGAGAAGCCAGAGAAGGATGTCAGGTGTCCCATTACATCACTCTCTACCAGAGTCTCTCATCAAACTTAGAGCTAGACTGGTGGTCACCAAAATCCAGGCATTCTCCCGTCTCCATGCTCCACAGTGGAGAGGTTACAGGTGTGCACAGCTATGCCCTGTCTTCTTAAGTAGGTACTAGGATTTGAAAAGGTTCCCTTACCCTGTGATCCACCTCTCCAGTCCCCCTCCCCCACCCTCCTAACTGCTAACACTTCCTAGCGCATACATTCAATGTACTTTCCTTGGAACGTTACAGGGACACATACTCTGCCGTATGTCCTGTGTGTCCAGCAATCCTGGCCTACTGTGCTGTTTGTGAGGTCCATCCACAGAACCCTGTACAGCAGTGCTCATCATCACCATCACTATAGAGATTCCACTGAGATGTAGTGATTTACACACTCAACATATTTGCCTGCATGAACACACACACACACACACACACACACACACACACACACACCCTAGAATTCCAGCAGTTGTCCCTCAGGGTCTAGGGACAGGGAAAGGAAAGTCATCTGGCCTGAGCAATGAGTTCCTTGCTGTCGCTACTGCTCCCTACACAGCATCTTACAAACCCAGCTCTCCCAAACTGTCTGAATCACTAACACCCCTCACATCTGAAGCATAATAGGATAATCATGGAGGACTGTTCCAGGATTTGCTTATAAAACAGTAATCTTTTGTTATTTGTTGCCATCAACAAGTTACTTGTGCCCTAATAAATGTCACTATCCATTTTCTTTAATTAAAATAATAAATATTATGCAGTCATCCAGATTGGCATTTATACCACCATTTCTGAGATGTGGAGTTTACAATAGAGCCATTTATTTATTTATTTATTTATTTATTTATTTATTTATTTATTTTTAGGGACTCCACAAATAAAGGTCATTAAACTGCCTTGAGAGGAACCAAGAGCCTAGGTTAATGAAGCTGGATGATGAATGCCATGAGCGACGAAGCCCTCAGTCAGGAAGGAAAGAGAATCCCCACCCAAAGCCAGTGTTTTCTTGGACTGACATCATCCATCCGCTCAGTTCTTCCAGATAGTTCAGCCATGCTGGAGCTTTAGGGTAGACAGGCCCGTGTCCCCCCTGTGTCCTTGGGAATCACTGTTGACCACTTCCTTCATGGCTCATGCCAAGGGTGTAAGAGAAGTTCAAGTAAGCTCGCTGCATTTTCAGAAGGAGTAAGAAGTTAGGAAGGAGATCAAAAAGAAAAGGAGAGAGACAAGAAAAAGAAGGGATGAGAAGGGGCAGAACTCCCCATTCCCCCACACACACCCAAAACCACAACCAAAACAAACAACAACAGTGGCAGCCTCTACTCTTAGCTAAACTAGAGGCCTTCCTTCTTCATGAGGCTTAGCGTTCAAGGAGTCCAGGAATTCTCCACAGCAGAGTAAGTCCAAGGAAGAGAAGGAAACACACTAACTTTGCTGAAGGAGGCTCAGCTCTAGGTGTAGCCAAAGCAGAGTTTGAATTCTGGCTTCACAATATGCTAGGGAAAACATACGTGGTTGAGACTCAAACATCAGGTCCTAGCACAGAGAAAACTCTGCCACCTCTTTCCTGCAGTGCCCCATGTCAGGTAAGACCTGCTTTGGACTTTAGGGACATGTCTCTCTCCTCTCCCTCTCCATCCCTCTCTTCCTCTGTCCCTCTCCCTCCTCCCTCTCAGGTTTTGAGGCCCAATGGATCCCTTTACTTTTAAGGAGCTCATAATTGACTTGCTGAGCGATTCCAATAGGACAAACCACAATCATTCCATCATTCAATTTTCAGCAGCTTTTTGAGCATTAGAAATGATGGTGTCCAGCTTGAAGAGAAGAGAAGTTGCCCTTATAGGTGATGGAGACACAATTGGCCTCAGGCTGCAAGATTAGACACTGGTACCATTAGGATTTGAGCCTGGAACTATGTAGACCCCCAAATAAAAGTGATGATAAAGAAACTAAGTAAGTGATGGGAAGGATCTTCACCGAGTGGGACTTCTGTCTGAGTCAGGCATTTCTGACTTAGCTGTCTCTCAGTACAGGGAAATTTGCAGCAGTGATTCCTGAAATGACCCAGGACACATCAACATCCAGGTCCACCTCACAAACCTCATTACTTCCCTGTTTGTTCATCTCTAGCCAAGTTCAAGCTTCCTCTCCTTTGTCATAGGGGACTACATAAATAATAGATATGTCATTTTTAACTGTCAACAACATAGCTTGAGTGATGTCCATAGGACTTTAAGTAACACAGCAAATGTTTCTTCTGACATCATTTTTACTGCATGCTTAGAGTGGAATTAAATGAAACCTAGAATAAAGTAAGCATGCATACACATACACACACATGAATGTCCATGAATGCACACACACACACACACACACACACACACACACGCACACGCACACGCACACGCACACGCACGCGCACGCGCACGCGCACGCGCACACACACACACACACACACACACTACAAAATTATACTTGCCTACATGTCTTTGTCTGCACTTGGTGTTTCTATTGGTTCTGCATTCCCCCTCCACTGATATCAGCCATCTGCTGTGGAAGCAACACAATTAAGCAATTCTAACATCTTCCTGTGGTTAAATAGACCCATCTTTCCCTATGACAGTTAGTTTATGGAATCAGGAGGGGATAGCTGTCATCCATGCCTACCTGGAAGTGACATTAGGATGATTAGGATGATTAATAAAAACAAACTGTTTCCTTCCAACAAGATCCTGGTTAGTCAGGTTTCAAGCACCCTGGCTTTAGACACAGTGACATGAATCTCCCACTTTCCTGGCATGAAAGAGCATTTGTTCTGAGACAAAAATCTTGTTGGGGACATATGTGTCACCACACAAAGTAAATCTTTAGGCTTGTTTGTCAGGTCATACACAGTGACCTGGCATAGATATAAAAATACAAAACCATGGGTTTCCCTGGGTTCTATTGGTAAAGAGATTGGCAAATGCCAGTCATATTGTGAGTACTCAACCAAAATTAAGGTGCAGTGAATGGGTAGTTCACTTTAGGGGATGCAGTGTCCTCAATTGTGTCATTTTAATGTGCTTTGATTTTCAGAAATTATAGCACAGGAAATCACAGAGAGAAGCATGGTATACACATCACTAAAGCACACGGAACTAGTAAGATGGCTCAGTGGGTAAAGACACCTGCCTTGAAGCCTGGTGACCTGAGTTCAATACCCAGATTCCACATGGCGTAAGGAAAGAGCCAGCACCTACAAGTTGTCTTCCCTCCCCCTATACCAAATCAATCACTAGACAAAGAAATAAAAATATAGCAAAATGGGTACAAAACCCACCCCATATACCCTGCCAGCCCAGGGTGACTCAAGGGAACCTTCTTTCATTTATTCCCCACCTACTTCCTCCCCACATTTGGATCTCAGATGTTGTATCATCTTTTGCATCCATCTCAGCTGCCATCTAAATATTGTGCAGAGATATGCTCTGCACATCCCCTCCCCTTCTTCAGACCCTTGGTCTGTCTGTTGTGGAGAGTTAAACAGCGATTTTTAAAAGCTATGGCCAGGACCTGATCCCTGGAAATTGTGACTGTGACTTAGTTTTAGAAAGGTCCTCACAGATGTAATCACTTAAGAATCTCAGAATGAGGTCATCTTGGATTTAGGGTGAATCCTAAATTCAGTGTTGGGTGTGCTGATGAGAGTAGCAGAGTTGAGCTGTGAGGAGTGCAGCTATGTAGGGAGAAGGCCACGTGAAGGTGGAGGTGGGGGCTGCAGTGATGCAACCTCACAAATGGGGAGAGTCAAGGAAGGATGCTTCCCAGTGTCTCTAGAGAGAGTGTGACCTCTACCAACATCTTGATTCAAAACTTCTGAGCTCCAGACCCACAAATGACTAAGGTCTTTCTGCTTCCACTTACCATAATGGGGGTCATTTATGATGGTCGTTATGGGTGAGAATACACCCATCCTCGGATACTAATCCAGCACCGGCTAACCTGTGGATGAACATACACGAGTCAGGAAGAGCTCCCACAGGACAAGGGACTTTGATGAGGTCTCTCTTCAACACGGAATCCCCCACATTCTCCCCTCTTTTCTGTCTTTGCTGTCTCTGTTACCAGTGTCTTCTCAATGTGGAGATGGATATGACCTCCTTCCAGATGGTTGGTGGCCACCTAAATGGAAAGCTAGACACAGCACCCCACTTAAAAGCATTCAAACAGTTTAGTCACTGAGAAAATAGACTGAAATTGACCTGGTCAGCCTTTAATGTCCTATTATGTGTCTTTTAGTCTTAGCTCTCATTATTTCTAAACACGCTTTAGCACTTCACTACCTAGACTGCTCTGGAGTGCCTGGTCTTCCAACAGTCCCCACCATCCCTCTTGCCCCTACTGTCATCACTTTTCAAACATGACTGATGAGATGTCACTTAGAGTGCACAGAGATAATGGATGCATGCACAGGCGATGAATGAGATGCTCTACTCCAAGGAAACGAAATAATGGGCCCTCTTGGGTATGGAGGAGAGGTGCTGATGATGGAGGATGTAAAAATAAAGTCTGTCTCACATTCCTAGAAAAAGAAAATTATGTTATAGAACACATAAATTAAGAGAAAACAGAAGTGGAAAAAATAATGTGATCATTCACATAAGTGAATTAGAAAGCAAAAGTGAGAAAAAAAAGGACAAGAAAGGGAAACAAGAAAAACTGAGAGAACTGTACAAATTAAAGAAATAGATGGATGTAATGGCTCATGCCTGTAATCCCATACATGGGAGGTGGAGACAGAGAAGTTGGATCAAGGTGAGCCTTGACTACATAGGAAGTTTAGAACAAGCCCAAGTTACACCATGAAACCCTGGCTGGGCAAGAAGGAGGAGGAGGAGAGGGAGGAGAAGGAGAAGGAGGAGGAGGTGGAGGAGAAGGAGGAGGAGGAGGAGGAGGAGGAGGAGGAGGAGGAGGAGGAGGAGGAGGAAGAGGAGGAGGAGGAGGAGGAGGAGGAGGAAGAGGAGGAGGAGGAGGAGGAGGAGGAGGAAAAAGATCTAGCCAGGCTTCAGAGCTCATATTTTTGTTGGATAAACTGGCTTTGATAAATTGCATTCTTATGTCTTAATGAGCAGATGACTAAACCATAAAATACTGAGAGACAGAGGGGGGGGAGAAAGGAAGGAAGAAAGAGAGAGGAAGGAAGGAAGGAAAACAGGTACTGAATAAATTAGTAATTCAACCTATGTACTGCTCTTGCAGGGGAATCCCAGTTCAGTTCCCAGCACCCAACTGAGCCACTTACAACCATCTGTAAACCCAGAGCCAGGTGATCCAGTGCCCACTTCTGGCTTCGACAGGCACACATCCACACAAAGACATAAACACATCTAATTTAAAAATAGTCAAATAAATCTTTAAAATTCAGTAAGCCAATGGATGCTACCTGTGACCTCATCCCTTGAGCACATTAGTGTCACCTTACTTCTGGGTGTACCCCTGTGGATAAAATGTGTGAACACCTCACCAAAACACTGACCTGTGGCCATCATCCGGGAGTAGGAATTGGCAGCATGACTCATCCTTCTCTGGCTTTGCTCTTGCCTTCTTCCCAACTGAGGTACCTGTGTCAGGATCCATCTATCCAATATCTGTTTCTTGAGACCTTTCGTTCTGTTATTCTTTATCAAGTGTTCCCCCTCCTCATAGCCTCCACAGCATTCTGCTTTGTCTCTCTTTCAGTGAACTCACTTGATTCTATCAGTAACATTTGTTCTTTAATTTTTTCACCTGCTTCTCTCATTTACTCCTGTCTGTACCCAAATCAACAGCTAGCACTGGGAAGTCATGCAGCTAAAACACCCAATATTTTAAAGACATTTTTCATGTGAACATGATAAATCCCCTGGAATCTAATTACTCATTATCGATATTGGGCCTATGAAGTAACCTCTGTGTGTGTGTGTGTGTGTGTGTGTGTGTGTGTGTGTGTGTGTGTGTGCGCACATATGGAGGCTAGAGCCCACTGTTGAGTGTCTTCCTCCATCCTTTTTAACTCTATATTTTATGCATGATCTCTCACTGACTTAAAGCTCACTGATGTGTCTAGCCAGAGCTTCTGTTATCTTTGTCTCTGCCTTTCCAGCACAAGGATTACAAGTATATGTCACTATCTTCAGTCTTTAATTGTAGGTTCTGGGAATCTGTATCCAGATCCTCATTCTTGTGTGGAAAGTACCGTGCCAACTGAGCCATCTTTCCAGCCCCAAACTGCCCTTTATTAAGTGAACACAGCATAGACAATAACCCCAAAGTAAATAATTTCACTCTTTACGGGACATAATAAATGATGATGTCTGACAGTCATTGGGTATCTACTGTATTTCAGACATCTTCTAAATGTTTCATTAAGTCACTTAATCCCCACCACCAATGCAAGGTTAAAAAAAGAAACACCTACCTCCATTGTATAGGCAAGAAAACAGAGGTGCAAAACTATTAAGCTTCTTAGGAATGGCATATGGGTGAGTAGCATTCAAAGAAAGAACCAAACCCAGGTAGTCAGGCTCTAAATCCCACAGTAGGGACCAGGGATATGTTCAATGGACGGTCGAGCTTACTCTGCAAACATTAGGACCTGAGTTTGGACCTGCACCCTTGTGAAAAGCCACAGATGGCTGACATACCTGAGAGCCCAGCATTGGTGGGTGGAGACATGCAGATCCCAAGAGCTCACTGGATATTCTGCTTAGCCAAACCAGCAAGCTTTCAGTTCAGGAAGAGACCCTGTCTCAGGGCGATAGGACTGAGAGTGATCAAGCAAGAAGCTTGCCCACCCATGTGCATGCACTCAACCAGACAGACAGAAAGACGGAATAAATAATGAATAAACAAACAAACAAACAAACAAACAAACAAATAAATAAATAAATAAATAAATAAATAAATAAATAAATAAATAAATAGTACTTCAGCATTTCCCTAAAGGAAGTAGAGCTGAGGTGTCTGTAAGTCCTCAAAAAATCACAGCTATTCATATTGATGAGGAATCATTCCGTTGAGAAGCCAATTTAAATTAGCTACATAAGAAACAAGAATTCACTGGCTTGTGTAATGGAAAAGTCAAGAATAGAGGGTCCTTCAAATCCAGCTGAGAGTCTCAGGCAATTTCATTGGGACGGGAATGTCTTCTCTCTCCATTTCTCAGCCATTCCATCCTCCTAGTCAGTTCTTTAACTAATGTGTTCTGTGGGGTGACTCTGGAAATGGCAGTGTGCACCCACAGTTTGATGGCTACAGATAGAAAGCCTAACTTACTCCCAAAGACAGTGTCCAAGTCAGCGACTTTATTCTCATTGAGTCTTCCTGGGTTTCCTGGCCATACCCATACAAGTTTCTGTGATGAAGGAAATGAATTGCTGCTGATTATCTAATTCTTGGGAGCAGGAAACCAAGAATGGGGCATCTCCTAAAGTAAAAATCACAGTGTTGAGACCAGGCTGAGAATGAGTTCTAGACCTACAAAATATGCGCCCCCATGCTTCCCATTCACCCACACCCCAACAATGAGCCTCTGTAGCCAGCCTCAGTGCAATCTGCCCTACAGACTCCTCTAACTCCAAGAAATTACTGGGCCTGCACTTTGGCTACTGCAGGGTTCAAATTAGTCACTCTGCGGGCCCCTTCTGAGGCGTATCAGAGACCAGCTGTGCAAAGGCCTGTCACCTTCTCGTCAAGTAAAGTTTTCTGTCCAAAGAACTTTCGTCATCGTTCCTTTCTCAAAGAGCTGTGTGTCACTTGAAGAGACAGCTGAAGTCACTCACAATGGCTGGTCTCAAATCAGCACTCACTGGCCTTGTCAGTAAAAGTCTCACCCCGCAGCAAAAACTGTCACTGATCATGTTTAGATATGGACTCCGAGGTATTAGATTAGAAGAGAGAATGCATGAGATGGGAGTGTAAAAGAGGCCAAGTTGCAAAGGCAATCTTAATGGGAAGCCGTGGAGGCTTAGGGCTAGAAAGAATGTGGGCACCTTTTACCCAAACCCAATTTGTTCTCCCCAACACAACCACTCACCACACAAAAACCAGCACTAATACGTATGCACGCACGGGTGCACATACACACACCCACCAACAGCTTCATATACAAATCCTACCTCATTCAGAGAACACATATACACCTGCACCTAGGCAGAAGATCATTTGTCTTTTACTCCTCTTAAAAGATTCCAAAGGCTCATTTTCATCCACTTGTTATAATGCTGCTAAATAATGTCAAAAAATAAATACCCACTCAAAAATTTCAACTCACTTGTACAAAAGGTTAAATAAGCCTGATAGTAATCAGACCATGGGGGCTGTCTTTCTCTACATATGCTCTTTATTTTGGGAAGTGTATTTCGGGTTCTGAGTTAATGATGTTCTGGGATGAGTAATTCAATCTTCAGGCAAATTACTAGGGGAAGCTGCTTCATTCATGTGTGATGCTTGACAGCACCATCACCCAAGAGTTGACAACAATCATTTCCCTAGTGGTCTCCAGATGCCTCCAAGGGTCAACCTCCCCAGATTAATTGAGAACATCTAATTAAATGATTCTAATAAACACTACCTTTAGTGTTACTGTAGTATAATTGACTAATTATTAATTAACATACACCAGGAAGGCATAAATTCTGTGGCTAGTTTTTGCTAGTTTTACTTTGATTTCTATTACTGTCAATCAATGTCTACATTTAAAAGAACAGTTGAATTTACATTAAGTAAGGAGTTGGTTTATATTTGAACTGTTCTGCCTAAAACTTGGGTGAGACCATAGCTGGGCTTTCAGAGTGTGAAGGGTCAGGCTTGGGAGGATCATCAGGTCGGAGCTAGTTTGCAGTCCTCTACATATTTGAAGTTTCCTCAGTGTGAAATAAAGAATGTAACAGTTATTCTGCAGAGAAGTTTTGAGGACTTCATAAAATGTGGTTGTAGTAAACAAGGCAATGGTAAACAACAGGCACTCAATATTGGCTCATCCTAAGGATACACTATGTTCTAAAAGAGCATTGCCATATGACTGAAAACAAACAGTGGCTTCCTGTGAGGGTAATCGGCAAAACTCAGTAGAGTGCAATGATAACACTGCTCTGCTAGGATGACTTTTGGTTTTTATGGTATCTTAAGTTGCCTTTTTACTCTATCTACTCTTTGTCTTTATCAAACCCTTAAGTATATCTTACATCCCAGGAAAGTGTAAAAAGCCTTTCTCACAGTATAGCTCCTCTCTAGAGCCTTCCCATCTTCTTTTTCAACCTAAACAAGTAATGGTGATCACATGGGCCCAGTTACACCCTAGAACTTCCTATGATTTCTCTTCTGAGATATCCACCCTACAACTGTTGCTGGGTCTCTGTTTCCCTGAGTTTTGCTAGTGGGCCTCCTATATGAAAGGTGGAAATTTTTATGCACACACAACTGTAAACAGTGGTCACAGGTGAGGACATGTCCCTGATTTCCCAAGTTGGGACTCCAGACCTGGGGAGCACATACCTCTACATGTTGGCTAAAGTGCAAAGACAGAAAGAATCATATTTTCTATACTTCAAACTTCATTATCAATTCTATAAAATATAATTTAATGCAACTCTCTTTTCCAGAGTTTTCCAAATCATATCTGAGATTCAGGATAAGGTGGGGCTTATGGCATCATTTAATCTCTCACATAACTCTTGGCAGGATTTAAAGATTCAACAATATAAGGAAGTGAGAACTGGCAGTCTGCTCACAGAGCCCAGCCGACATTGGAACGTAACAATCTTTTGAGGAGCTAGCCTCTGTCCACACTCACCACCTTGGGATTCCACACATTGTAGGCGCTTTAAATGCCACCTATAATCTGTAGACCCCTAACTTTCGATTTGTGTCTTGGGCCTCTTCCCTGAAAGCTGTTCTACTCTTCCAGACTAACATCTAGAATCCTGATTGGGAATCTCTGATACAAGGTGTCTAAGATCAACCCACAATGAACCTTGAAGCTTGTTCCCTCACCGGCAGGATGAGGCTGTCATCACGTCAAACATCTTGGAGTCATCTTTCTCTTCTTTCTCTAAGGCATTAGTTCTCAGCTTGTGGGCTACAAACCCCGTTGGGGCCAAATGATCCTTTCCCAGGGGTCTGTTATCAGATATCCTGCATGTCAGATATTTGCATTAGGATTCATAACAGTATAAAAACTGCAGTTATAAAGTAGCAATGGAAATAATTTTCTGATTGAGGGTTGCCATGACATGAGAGACTGTCAGCTTTGGGAAGGGTGAGAACCACTGTTCTAAGGCTTCATTCACTTACAGACTAGCAACAAATCCAATTGGCAATTCAAACTTGTCCAGAATCTGACTACACACCGCTGCAGCTCAGTTCTCACTCTCTCCACACCAGCCCTGCAACTCACCCATCACTTCTAATTTTGTGCCTCTAGAGAATCTGCTCACTAAAGCAACCTGCATTATCTCCTCAAACCTAAGTTGAATCGAGTCCTTGTTCTGTCCAAGAAACTGTGATTGTACTCATACGTCACTCAGAGAAGAATCTATGCTCTGTAGAATGGCTTCACCTGGCCTGGACTCTCTTAACCTCTAATTTTTTTCTCTATGTTCGCCACTGTTGCTACAATCCAGCCACCAGCCTCCTTGCCCCATCTTGGACACTGCCCATCTTTATGAAAAGGTGTGTTTTGTCTCTGGATCACTAGTGATCACACGGTTATTCCCCTTACCTGCTGCCAGTCTTTGCTCAAACCTCAACTGTCCATCAAAAGTTAACTACACCATTAAAAACTGAACCACCCTTCACTTATGTTCTCTTTGTCTTTTTTCAGAGCAATTTTTATTCATTTGCTTGTTTACTGCATGCGAGCGATAGGAGGATGATGGTCATTATTTCAGAATATATACTGAGCAATTAAGGTAGTACCTGACATATAGTGGTTGTTTACTGAATGGTTATCAAACAACTGCATCAAATGATCTCATTTTCTGAGACTCTCTAGAAGAGAGTCTAAATGGACCCTGTAGCTGGTACATAGAATGAGTTTACCAAAGGATTGGGAATGTTCAGATGGAAGTGATGTAAGATCAAGCTCAAGGTACAAGGCTCTAAAATGATGCTGAAATAACTACACATGGGGTCAAAATTGAGTACACACACACACACACACACACACACACACACACACACACACACACTGCATAACGGTTTGCAAATGAAATTGGTAGCCCCAGAGAGCAGAGCTGAGAGAATGAAATGCAGATGGTTGTGGAGGAGGAAACGTGCTCAGAGGGACAGCAGAACAGGGAGTATAGTGGGTAACAGTTGGCCAGAAAGGGCCACTTCAATCTATTTTAATACACTAGCAAACGAAAACAGAACTGATACAACTGCTTAATAAATAGACCCAGGGAAATTGTAAGGACATTTTGAGTTCTTGGTAAAAGGGCATTTAATTAGAATAGGATATTATCAGGATGTAAAATGCAAATAGCTAGAATTATATAAAAATAAAAGTTCACATGAATGATGGAAAAAATCAAATAACATGTTTACATTTTATCATATGAAAGACATGGAATTTAACAACATATTTCAGAAAGCAGTACTCATGTGTGGAAGTATAATGAAATATGGTATTTTACATGTCAAACACAAAGTTAACTTTTTTTTTTTAAATGTACTTTTCCCCCCCAAATATCAGCTGGTGTACTGAGACACACATACTCAGCCCCAAAGCACACAAGAACTTACACAATGCCTTTGAAAATAAATTTTTAAAGTTAATCAAAAGCATTAAAACATCCCCATGTTTTGGCCAACAGCACTACTTCTAGAAGTAAATGCCAAGAAAAAATCATAAATGTGGACCAAGATTTATATGAAAGCTTCAGTATGAGGGAAAACAAAACCTCTACAAAACATTCTAATGATTACATAGAGCTAGGCGTCTCTGCAGAGCAGAGTGGCAGGCAGCCATCTTCAATTGTATTTATGGAGTATCCTGATGGCATGGGAACTGTTATGCTATAAGGTCAAATTAAGGTCAAAGCACATGAGGACAACACCACTGAGAACATACATCTCAACTTTCAATTGTAAGAATTATCACATGCTACATTTTATTCCTTCTCTACCAGGATTGTTAAAACATTAAATGAAAGGGCTGTGAAGATGGCTTTCTGTTGAAGAATACCTACTGCTCTTGTACAGGACCTGAGTTCAGTTCCCAGCACTCATACCAAATGGTTCACAGGTGATTGTGAATGTTTCAAAATCTAAATGTTTTTCACTCAAAGCTATAGCCATGAGGCACTGGGTATAAGAAAACAATTGTCAGGGTCTATATGAATAAGCCATCCAACCAATCTGTTTCTAACTTACTCTTCTATTCCATATGAAAATAGCATATTACTTTCCTTCAAAATTTCAATGAATAGGCTCTCTGGTCCTCCCTGTTCCAGATACAGCTGTATCTTCTTGTGCAGTGCCAGATTCATCTCTAAGACAAAATGGTGAATGTTGGAGTGAACATATTTGGCCATATTGGATGCCTGGTTACCAGGGCTGCCATTGCATCTGGCAAAGTGGAAATTATTGCTATCAATGACCTCTTCATTGGCCTCAACTACATGCCATGTTCCAATATGACTCTACCCATTGCAAGTTCAATGACACAGTCAAGGCTTACCATCAGTGGGGAGGCTATCATCACCTTCTTTCAGAGGTGAGATCCCACTTGGCAGCATTTTTAGGCTGCATGTTAGATCCATGATTGATGCATTGGGAGTAGGAACATAAGAGGCCAAGCTAGTGAGCTTCCCACAGCCTTGGCGCTACCAGTGGATATAGGGATAATATTTTGGGCAGTCCCATAGCTGTCACATGACAGCTTCCTGGAGGGGCCATCCAGTTTTCTGGGTGTCAGTGATGACATGAACTGTGGTCATGAGCCTTCTGTAATGCCAAAGTTGTCATGGATGACCTTGACCAGGGGTGCTGAGCAGTTGGAGGTGCAAGAAACATTGCTGGCAACCTTAAGTGAATTGTCATATTTTTATGGTTCACATCCATTGCAAACATGGGAGCATCAGCAGAAGGGACAGAGGTGATGACCCTTTTGACCCCAACCTTCAAGTGGGCCTGGCCTTCTCCATGGTGCTGAAAACACCAATACATTTCACAACATACTTGTCACATGCATCATCCAGCTTGATGTTGGTGGGATCTCACTCCTGGAAGCTGCCAAGTATGATGACATCAAGGTGGTGAATCAGGCATCAGAGGACCCACTAAAGGGCACCCTGGGCTACACTGAGAACTAAGTTGTCTCCTGTGGCTTTAACAGTGACTCCCACTCTCTCACCTCTGATGCAGGAGCTGGCATTGTTCTCAATGACAACTTTATAATGCTCATTGTCTGTTATAACAATGAATAGGGTAATGGATCTCATGGTGTACATGGCCCCCAAGGAGTAAAAAGCCCAGGTTCACCCACCCCAGCAAGGACCCAAGAGAGGCCTTCCACTACTAAGCAGTCCCTGTTCCACTCAGCCCCAACACTGGGCATCTCCCTTCACAGTTTCCATCCCAGAATAATTGGAGGGGCTTAGGGAGCCCTACTCTCTTGAATATTATCAATAAAGTTAACTGCACTCTCCCAAAAATTCAATGAATACTGTTACTTTGTAGATGTATTTTGTGTGTGTATATCTGTGTCACGTGTGTGCAGGTACCTGGGGGGTGGGCAACAAGAGTTGGACTTTGATGAAACTATCCCATGGGTCTCTTATGAGTGCTCTATCTAGGGTAAGATGTTGGTTCATGCGTCTCCAGAAAAAGTTTCCCCAGTTCACCCAAGTTTTGTTTCCTATCCCTTCTCTCCCTATCCATTCTGCAGCACAGCAGGCTAAGGATGGAAGAAAGAACAAAGCTCTTCTGCACAGTATTTACATGAAACACTCCACAGAGTGGTTACTCTCAGCACAAGCCTCCCAGCTTGCTTATCTGAGGTCCCTGTAGTAACCAGGAGGTGACCCTGACAGATACTGAGCTGAAGTGGAGGATGAACAAATGATACTGAAAAACAAAATGGGTCCAGGTATGTAAGGAAGCCTCAGATTATCCAAACCAAGACAGAGAGATGTCCTCCATCTCTACTCCTGGGGTCTGATTTGGGTTCTAGATGTGCAATTTAGACTAAATTAAAGGCCTGTATTAACTATGAACTGCATGCACAGACATAGTTGTCCAAACGTAAGAGCAATCAGGGAAGGATTTTACACTCCCTCCTTCTGTGAAGAGCATCCCAGGAGATAGAGTGTCATTTACAGGATTGTTTCAGAAACATATAGCCTGGCCCACAATAGACACTCAACAGATATGTCCCTCCCCCCTATGTCTTTGCATAGTTATATCCTCAAGGTTTTGAGCGTCTCCAATGTAGATATAATCAAGATTACAAGTCTGCAAATTATAAAGAGGAGGGAGAGGAGGAAGGAAATGTGAAGAGGAAAAAGGGGAAGTGATAAGTGAGGAAGAGGAGGAGGGGGGGTATTAAAATACATGGGACAAGCATAGTGATGCCAAGTATGCTTAAAACTCATCCCTGACAGCTGCCCATGAGGGAGGCATCATCAGGCTAATAGAGCTGCAAAAGGAGCCAAGACATCAGCAGAAGGAAGTTGTATGCATGGCCCTGGCCCCAGAATCTTATGTAACTCAAGTCTACCCAGGCTCCAAATTCCAGGTTTTCATTTATCATCTTGTACCTGGGGCCTCAAGTCTTGTCTGAACTGCTTCATACCATTATAGCCTTTGTCACCCAAAGCATCCAGAAAGAGAGAATAAGCCAGAAGGCATATGTCCTTAGCCCCACTTGCCAGAGTTAAATATAGAGGAAAATATTCAAAGAATTGATGCTGGAGCCATTGGGAAAAGGGCACACTTGGAGAGACAGGGGCCAAGACTCTAATTCAGACTCTACTAGCAGCTTTTTAGAGGGACACTGACTAAGCAACTGTCCTTCTTTGACCTTCAGTATCCTCACCTACAATCTGAGTACTTGAATAAATCAGGGACACATAAGTCCCACCTCCAACATTTTACCCTTGGTCCTATGCTGTAGAATGCAAGCTGAAATTTGGGGAAACCTGTATTTTTCAGGCCTTAAGCCCAGCACACAACTCTTTCTCATCCATGCAGCACAGCTAGAGATAATAGTCAAGAAACTTGAATGGAGGGACTAGAGAGGTGTTCAGTGGTTTAGAGTGATTACTGCTCTTACAGAGAACCCAGATTTGGATCAGCATACCCACATTGGGCAGCTCACACCTTCTTGTAACTTCAGCTCCAGGAGATCAGTTCCATCTTCTCAATTTCATGGAAATCCACATTCATGTGCAGATGTGTGTGTGCATGTGTGTGTGTGTGTGTGTGTGTGTGTGTGTGTGTGTGCACGTGCACAAACAAATTGAAATTTTTAAAAATTAAAATAAAAATAAAATAAGGAAATTTGAATGGAGAAGGGACAGGATGCAGTCCCCGATCAGCTTCAGCCAAATGAGGATATTATTCTGCATATTCTATTTGCCAAAGGAAAATTACATTCCACAGCACCCGGAGGAGGAGGAGGAGGGAGGAAGCTGCTGCTTCCAATGAGGACTTCATTCCAGAAATCCCACATACTGGCCTCACAAGAGCCCTAGTGTGATAAAGAGATGACTATTTCGGATGAGAGGATCCAGTCCTTCGGGAGAGGTGGGAGGAGGACAAGGCCAGGGCTCTCTCCCAGGGAAGTGCAGCTCAGCTCTCAATTGCGATATGGACTCTGCATTCCCAGAGTAATGATTTAAACCTGGTGAAGCCAAAAACCTGTCGCCATTAAGTATGTTTTCAATTGGGAAATAGAAGCACATAGGTCCTGGCAGCAAAACAGCAAAGCAAGTCTTCATTAGAGCTTGAGAGTTCACACCCACATCTGGGTCTGGCAGCTCAGCTGCTGCCAGCCCCAGCAGAGGTTTGCTCTGCCTCCCAGTCTCAGAATTCAGACAGTGAGAACACCATCTTCTTAGTAAATTTCCAGGTTTAAAACAAAATTGCCAGGACTTGGAAAATGGCTCAGTTGGTAAAGTGTTTGCTATATAAGCATGACAAACCAAGCTCATTTCCCTCTTACTGAAATCTGGGCACAGTGGAGCATGCCTGTAATCCCAGAACTAGGAAACAGAGACAGGGCCTAGCTGATCCAGGTACAGCAAGAAACTCTGTCTAAAACCTAGGTTAGAGAACCATGAGTGAGACTCCTGTCCTAGTCTCATTCCTGTTGCTGTGATATATCTATATCTACACATCTGTATATCTATGTGTAGATATATAGATATATTCTGGGGGAGCAACATAGGGGGTCTTATACTTCCAAATTATAGTTCATTATTTTGATAAAGTCAAAGCACCCACCATCAAGAGTAAAGAATAAATGCATCCTTGCTTCCTTGCTTCCTTGCTTTCAGCAAGTTTTCTCCTCTTTTATACTATCAGGACTCACTGCCTAGGGGATGGTGCCACCCATGATGGGCTATGTCTTCTACTTCAATCACTAATCAGGACAATCCCTCATAGACATGGTTGTAAGTAAACCTGATCCCTTATAAAAACTCAGTTCTCAGGTGATTCTAGATTGTGTCAAGTTCACAGATAAAAACCAAACCAACACAATACCTAAAGTCAACCTCTAACTTAAACAAATACACACATACATGTAAGTAAAAATAAATATGTACAAACACACACAAAAGCATAGCATAAAATCTGCTATTTCTGTTTTCATCTGAAAAATATAAGCAATTCCTCCCATTTGCATTACTCCTTCTAAGTTTTTCCTGATCCTGCCTTTCTCTGAACATTCCACGCTCAACCTTCAACCTATGATACACACACACACACACACACACACACACACACACACACACACTCATGTGTGTGACCAACACTGTCGATTTTAAATCCTTCTAAGCATGGTATAATGACATTGAACTGATGTGTCCTTTTCCTCCAAGCTCTGTTCATCACAGTATCTCACTCTTTCCCTCTTGCTTTGTAATAACCATCATGAAAAATTAAAATCCCAGGAAAATTTTGACCTATAGAGCCAGGAAACAATGGGTGTTGCCTTAGTCCTCATAAGGTTTCAAATCTAGGCAATGTTCCTTCTTGATGAAATAGACAATGTATGGAAAGAGCCTAGTGTGGGATTGATTGTCAGGGGCTGCTCTGTTCCTTTCAGTCTTCCTTCTGTGTGAAGATGACCATTGCTACTCAAAGGTGTGGAATAGAGAAGAAGCCATGGGAAACACTGGTGATGGGCTGGGGGAGCCTGAACAGTCTCCCTGCCCAGATGGTTTAAGGCAGGTTCCTGAGAGATGCAATAGCTGTGCTAGAGCTTGATAGTGTCAGGTAGAAGGAAGGGGACACCTTGACAAAGCATAGGAAACTAGAATAAATGTTGGGATGCCAAAATTACATGGTAGTTGGAGAGTTTAGAGTTTGGTGAGTGATGAAGGTTCCTTGAGTCAATAGAAATGCCTAGAAAAGGTGCTCAAAAATGCAAACTGTTATAAGATGAGCTAATCTGTTTGAAAATGTATCAGTTCTTTGCTGAAACCCATCATCCCATCATTTTGTCCCACTCCTATCTGTCCAGGAGGCAGAGAGGGAGTCTTGACTCCCATCTCTGGCTATTTTAGCTCACTCAGGGACTCTGAAACCTGGGAAAATATTAGTCAGTGTGGAGTAGTGTCCTATGTATGTGAGAGCTGCTCAAAGACAGTGCCTATTTCATTTACCCCAAGGAGTTCACCCAGTTTCAGCATCTCACATTTCAGCATCCCATAGTCCATTATGAGAGATCCCAGGACCTCCACTCATCACAGCCACCATCATTCAAAGGGGTCTACAACCATGGTTCCACCCCTTCTCCTTGCATCTCATAGCCCAAGTCAAGAATGAGCCAAATAAAAACTCCAGTGGAAGAGCCACCCACCACTGAATGCATGGGCAGCCTGAGTCATCATACTGTCTCCCTTTTGCTGCCCATCCCTGAATGCATGGGCAGCCTGGGCTGGCTTGCAGCCTTCTATTTCCAGTCACTGTAGCCTGGTTTGGAAAGTTTGCTTTTAAAACAATGAAAATGTGGAAAGGCCTTAAGATTTCTGTTCTCTGCTGTGCCTGAGGTAGCACTCATGCTACAAATGATTGCAACAGGGGGATGATGCTCTGTGGATCCCTTAGCAGCAAATCTCACAGGGGTACACAAACTTTTCCTGTACCTTCTATGATTTATGACTTGGGAATACATGTCTGTCATCCCCAAACAGTCTGCACTATTTCCTTGATTTCTCAAACTCATTAACTTACTGGTGTCTGTAAACTGGTATTCTAGTCTCCTCTCTGATAACACACTCTGTGGGGAAGTGGAGGGTTTACTTGGCTTCTACTTACAGGTCATGGTCAATCATGAGTGACATCAGGGAAGGAACTCAACAGGGACTTGAAGCAGGAACCTTGGAGGAATGTTGCTCTGGTTCAATCACAGTCGCATGCTTAACTAGCCATTTTGTACAGCCAAGGACCACCTGGCTGAGGAAGGGCACTGCTCTTTGTGGGCTGGGCCCTCACTACAGCAGTTAACAAACAGGGTAATCATCCATGGAGACATGGCCACAGGCTATTCTGATCTGAGAAAATCCTTAAGTTGAGACTTTTAGGCTGTGTCAAGTTGACAGTTAAAGCTGACTGGAACACTACCAAAGAAACAGCAACAACAGCATAAATGAGATAAATAGAGAAATGGCTTACAAGAAAGGGGAGGAATAGATGGTAATAAACAATTGTAATGGATAAATGTAATTGCTTGTTCTTGATGCATACAGGACCAGAGATCATGGGCTCACTTGTCACAGATCCCTAGATTCCCAGCTACCAGTAGCATTCCCCCTGCTAATTTCCTATATGGGAATATGACTTCACCTTTACAAACTTCAGGGAAAACTAGGTCTCATGACAGGGGAGGAATTTGTTACGGTTAACTGTTAGCTCACAGATGTGCAGGAAGACTCAAAAACATATGCCCATAATGAGAAAAAAGTGCACAAGCTGCCCCTGGATGGCCAGTGTCCATGTATCTCCTGTACACTAAGACTAAGAAAAATTTCCCCTTGCACCCAATGTACATCTGAGTGCCGTGCACCTGCACACACAGAGAGACATTAGTGGGGGGATATGTACTGACATGTTTGTCTTCAGGACAATATTGAGGACATGTTAAAGAAGCCTAGCACAGAGATGAACACGCCCATCCACACTGCTACCCACGAAATTTCTTAAACAGAGGTGGCAAGTTTCTTTTGCTAAAGGTTTGCTAGTAAATATTTCAGGCATTGCTTTCCCTACAGTCTCTACTGGAACTCCAAAACTCTGTTGCTGCACCAAAGAAACCACACACAAAGCAGACATGGAACAAGTGGCTAGGTTTCTAATGTGGTTTACCCTGATTCTCAATTTGATGGGACTTAGGATCACCATGGAAACAAACCTGTAGCCATGTCTGTGAGGGAGCTTCTAGACTTGGTTACAGTGAGGTGGACAGACCCATGCAGAAAGTGGGCAGTACAACCCCAGCCTTGGACTGAAAAAAAAAGAAAAGGCAAGCTGGACATCCATGTTCATCTACCCTTGCCTCCTAACTGTAGATGGAGTGGGATCAGTCACTTCCCGATCCTGCTGCTGCACCTTTCTAGCCTTGGTGACTGCACCTCTGCAAACTAAACCTCAAAAGAAGCTTTCCCTTCCTTACATGCTTCTTGTCAGATATTTGGTCACAGCTGAGCAAAGTAACTGACACAAATATGAAACAGGAGGTGACTACATGTGGCTCTGGGGTTGCTTACAACTTGATGGGAAGATTCAGAATGCAGGAGACAGACTAATGGTCACCCCCCCCCCCAGCATCAGAAGGCAAACTTCTTTTCAAAGGCCTGGGCTTATTCATCCATTTATTCTCTGTTTGTAGTACCATGGATTGAACTGAAACCATCACTCATGAGCCCCTGTTAAGTGGTAGGCAAATGCTGTACCACCCAGGGCTATTGGAAGCCTTTATTTGTTTGTTTGTTTATTCACATATTTATCATTTATTTATTTATTTATAGGCAGGGTCTCAATAAGTTGCCCAGGCTGTCCTTCAACTCACTCTGTTGTCTAGGCAGACTTTGAGTTTGTGATCATCCTGCCTCAGCCTCCCAGGTACCTGGGTTTACTAGGCTGAGTCACCAGGTTTATCTTGTCTATTGTAACCAATGCTTCTGCTTTAATGTACAGTCTCTGATAGAATAATGACTATAATTAGATTAAGTGGGGGGAAAAATCCATCTCACACCAAGCCCGCCTTTCAAAGTCAACTGTTTCATCCACATTTTCTTTCTATCCGAAGTCTCTGGGGGGAAGGAGTCAAAGAAATGCCATGAGTGGGGTCTGGTGGCGCCCTGCTCATGTTAAGCACCCTGGATCACACACACAGCTGGAAAGTGATTTATTAAAGACTCCAAGATAAATACTGATAAAGACTTCAGATAGACAGAGGCTCGTGACATCTGCACAGGATGAGATGAGACGATGATTAATAGGGAAGGAGATGGGCTACAAATTCAGACTACCTTCTCCAACTGTGAGAGGCACCCAGAGAAAGCCCTTCTTGTCGGCAAACAGCCTTCTCAAGTAGGATGATAAAGTATATTTCTAATAACCAGAGCTGTTCCACAGTTTTCTCCTAGGGTATGAGAGGTAACTCACAAGTCCTTTGGAGCATCCGGACGTGAGCTTGTACTATCTATTCTCAACAGGCATCCACAAGACAGAAAATGCCTGCCTCTGTTGAATCCTAATGAGCAAGTGGATCTTAGCCTGCAGCCTCAGGCTGGGAAATTTTGCCAGTGTGCCTCCAATGCCCTCTGTGCTGGCCTCTCTCCCTGGATGAGCTGGGCCTGTCAGGGATTGGTGCCTGCACTTAACTCAGTGTTACGCTCAACTGCTCACGCCAACGTTGCCCTTTTTCTATGGAGACCACAGATGTCCTCTGAGGATTTCACACCCCAGTGGGGAGGTGACACTCTAATTAAACCTTCCTCTTGTGATGGCTCCTGCTTCCCACCTCATAGTCTTGTCCTCACTTATTTCTGGGACGCTACCCTTTCTCTGCCTGGATCAGTGTTGGATCTTAGAAATAGAGGACCAATAAAATGAAATTGGAGCACATTAATAACTTGTAGCCTATGAGGCAAGACAGAAATATGCACAAAACAACACAGTGCAACCAGTATCATTACCAGAGTTTATCAAGGGTACAAAAGATAACACAATTATAAATGGAATGTAATTGTAAAAATTCTAGAAGGCTCTATTTCAAGCAGATTATAGTCGATGTTTCCTCTTTCTAAAAGAGTCTAAGGGCCAGCACTGGGGCAACATGGCCATCTGGAAGAACCTCAACCTATATTCATTAGCTAGGGTCACACGTGCCTCAGGCTGGCCTTGAACTTCTGATCTCCTTCCCTCCCTATCACAAGTGCTGAGATTATAGGGCATATCACCACATAAAACACATTTTTTTTTTTTTTTTTTTACAAAACGACTATTCCAACTGGTACTGTTTCTCTTGCCATATGTGATGGCTAATCTTCACTGTCAACTTGACAGTGTCTAGAATCATCCAGAATCATCCAGGAGACAAACACCTCTGGGCATGTCTGTAAGAATGTTTCCAGAAATTAACTAAGAAAGAGCCTACCCTGCATGTGGGTGGCATCATCCATGGACTCAGGGCACAGAATGAACAAAGAGAGAAAAATAGAAAGTGAGGTGGATAGTCCCATGAATAATCTTTCTTTGTTTCCAGTTCTGTCCAGTTGTGAAGAAGTGAGAGACCCAGCTTCAAGCTCTACACAGCTGGTGCCACCATAGCTTCCTTGCCATGATTGTCCATGTCACCTTAAGCCATGTTTGCTCTTTGCCAGGTATTTGATCACAGCAGTGAGAAATGTGACTATGATGTCATATGACTTGATCCAGCAGTGCCTTCTATGTGGTGGGGCCAGAACTCGGGTTAAGAGTGTACAATAATAACTGAGGTATGCCATGACAGGCCTGGCAAACATATACTTAACCTTGGCATTTGGGAAGATGAACAGAAGCAAGTGGATCTCTGTGAGTTTGAAAACAACCGTGTACATATGTTTTTTAAAAAGCAATTCACACTTAAGGCCGTACAAAGGTCATATAAAGGAGTGACGGGCTGTGAGGACTTTGGAAAGGCCCCAGGAAAGCCTCGCAGGAGAAGGACATTGTAGAACAAGTATGGACTGACTCCCTGAGATATGGGAGAAATTACTAAGTACAGCAGTGACTAATTATTCCTTCCAGTTGTCAGAACTGAGGAGTTTGGATGGGAAAGAGAAGAGCACACACTTGCTTCAACTGTACACCTCTTTCTATTGTAGGGTCATATCATCCGGCGACTGGCAGCCCAGTATCACCACTGTGGTCTGGGTGTCCTCATGCAGCTCACCATCATTGCATTACTCTGAATGGTACTTGTCTCTACTATTCTGACATCTAATCAAGAGTGCCATTCAGACTCTCCCTTCTTCATCCTTTCTCTTCTTTCAGGAGATCGTTTAACAAGGCTACTTACTGTACTTTTTACATCAGACATTGTTTCAGGTACCTGACATTCAATATCTCGTTCATATTTCATAACAACTCAACTTGCACTTTTTGGTATCCCCATTGTATAGATGTGGCAAGCTAGAGCCTAACTGTTTAAATAACTACTTAGAATACATAGGAAATAAATGATGCTGCCAAGGCCCATCCCCACAGAGCTGGCACCTTGCTGACCCCTTTGCTGGCTGCTGGGCTGAATGACAGGTAGCATCTGTGCAAATATGTGTGGAGATCTAGGCAGTGGAGGAGAGTGGAGAAGACCAGCTCAGGAAGACAACAGCCTGGATCTACAGAGCAGGCACTGAGAAATGAGTTGTTATTGAGGGACACTGTTGACCTTGCTCTATATCGGGCTGAGTTTTATGAAAGCTGCCTCCAGAGGGGCCTGGGATTGGATGCTACCAACACCATCCCTTGGTACCAAACCAGGTTGCTTTGTCCATCATGTTTCTGCTAATTCTCTTTGCACCTCAAATACTGATGAGAGCAGGAACTAAGAGCTGACTGGTTGGGGTGGGCAGGGGTCCCAGAACAGCATCCCTGAAAATGTCCTTTCTGGCATCTAGGACCATCAAAAAAAGATTTCAAGCACTGGTTCCATGTCCTCCCTTTCTCTTATATCTTATCTGGAAGATATACCTGCCAACATCACTGAAACTCAGGAGAGCCAGCTGGTCACTGATCACTTGAACCAACTGACTGACCAGATCATCCTCCACCTAACCAGCACCTTCATGGCACCCCATCTCAAGGAACCCACTCCTGCTTGTAGAGGCTGTGGCTTCTCTCTCCATGTCCCTCCCACTCTCTCTCTCCTTCTTCCTCTCTCTCTAGCTCATTCATTCTTTCACTAATTCATGCTTCATCTCTCTTAGGAATATATAATAAACTTCTCCCTAAAACTCACTCTCAGTGCTCTGTGAATATCTTTCTTTTAATTCACAAGAACCTAATGCCTCAAGCTCAGGGTGTCTTTGGAAGCCATTGACATTTCCAGGATCCTGCTCCCTTGACCCAAGCTCACCAGCAACTGAGAAGGGTTCTGTTAAACTCAAAGGGGTGCACTTTTATTCTGGAGACTAACTATTGAGGTTTCATTCGTCAAAAAGCCATTCTGGGGGAAATTAGTTAAAGAAACAAGATGAGAGACATGGAAGCCAGCTGGATCTCAAGCCCAAGTTGTTTCAGTTCTGTGAGGGTCCAGTACACTATTCTCCAAAATCACGCGGGCACTGCCAGCAAATGACAGCTTGGCCAATCCAGAAGTGAGGAAAGACCCTTTGCCTGGGCCAAAGCTCAGTGCTTTTTCTGTGTTTACAGGGGTGTTGGACTACTGCAGAGAAACTAGCGAGCTTCATTCACATGCCAAATATGGGGACTCCATGAACTGCCAGAGCCCTGTGCCTGGGTAGAGAAAGCTACCTGACTCATGTAGCAGAAGGATGCTGGGCACTGGAACCAGGAAGAGCTGGGAAATGGGGGCCTATGACAAAGGAAACATCGCCACCTGGTGGATCCAGAAGAGATGAGCCACTTTCCTGGCCCATTGTCTCCTGGGGACACAATTGTTAACCAAAAAAAAAAAAAAAAAATTAAGATGCTTGGAAAACGAAGGTGGGCTGAGCTGTTTATAGACCCGATCACAGGGAAGGCAAAGCCTGTCCCTGTTCCATCCTGTCTGTTCTGCAGCTAAGGGACAGAAACGTGGGTCCTCCTAGAAAGAATGGAGTATTCTTAACTTTGCATGGTGCACCTGCCCTTGAATTCACACCGAAGGTCCTTTTGATGTCTGTGGGACCAAGATGAAGGTTACAAGATTAAGTGAAAGAGAAGAAAATCTTCTGCTGCATTGTTGGCAAAAGCCAAGCAAGGGGTTCAAGAGAAGGGCAAATGGATAGTAACAATGTTTGTAAGCAATATTGTGGGGCTGGGGAGATAGCTTAGTCAGTTAAGTGCTCACTACACAAGCATGAGGGCCTGAATTCAATGCCCAGAATCCCAGCATGGTGATACATGCTTGTAATCCTAGCACTGAGGATATACAGATGCTGTGGTTCACTGGCCAGTCAACCAAGCTGAATCAAGGGATGCCAGGTCAAGCAAGAGAGGCTAGCTCACAAGCAAAATGGTTGGCATCCAGGGGAATGACACTAAGGCTGACTTTTGGCCCCTGCATAAATGTGCTCATACATGCCCATGAATGCATATGCATGTGTACTCATACAGATACACATGCACACAGACAGAGCTAGATATTATCGTGATGAAGCTCATTATTTTGCCTGTGAACTAAAAATAATTTTAAAATGAATAAAGCAGTTAATATTTGCCTGTCACTTTGCATTCATTAATGAATAATTAATAATTAGTTAAAACAATAATAATAGATGACTTAATGATCATTTTAAATGAGTCCTCACAGCAATCCCCTAAATAAATTGAGAGAAACAAGATGCTGTTACTGCATGCACCTTGCAGATAACCAAGCCAAGTTCTCAGAGACCCAGAGATGAGTGCACCCACTCTGGGCAAGGTCATTACCACAGAACTAGAGCCAGATACAGAATGCAGAATGCTTTGAACAAATTTTTGTTTGTTTTTCATGGTGGTCCATTTGCATTTTGGAAGTTAATTAGTTTTAGATGATCTGGAGTGTATTCCCCACATAGAAGATGGGATTAGTGCCCTTATCCAGAAAGGAAGAGGAAAGAGTTCTTACACAGAGGAAAGAGTTTCTTAACACAGGGTGCATCAAGAAGGTGGTCATGTGTATGTCAGGACAAAGGGCTTGCACTAAAACCCAGCCAAATCAAACCTTGATCTTGAACTTCACAGCTTCCAGATACAAATGCTTTTTGAGCCACCTGTGTTTTGGCCCTGTATACGCATTACTGCGGACCAATTCACCCAAGATGCTCAATGGATGCCTGTTGAATGAATGAATACCCAGGGCTCTGCTCCTCTGCATCTCTGATCCAACGCACAGTTTCCAAGATGTATTCTTAAGATAGATGAGGGGGCCCAACTCTCCTCAGGCACTGGGCATGGTAAAGCACTGATAATAATCACCATTTAGTGTTCATCACAAGTTCTATATATGTATATTGTAATCATTCCTGGTGTCCAAGTTTCTATAAACAAGCAAAGACATAGTGACAGGGAAATCATAGTACCTAGTTAACAGCTGCTGGACTCTGTGCAACCTGAAAAACTTTGGTCATCCAGCCTTCCCAAGCAACCTCAAGACTGAACCAGTCATCCTGAATGCTCCATAGGTATCTGGCCACAGCTATGCACAAGACTTTGGCTGATTGCTCCAGATTTCTGGAAGCATGGGTTTGAACCAGTTTTTACTAGAGTTTTATAATCACAGGCATCTCTGGACCAGAATGGTAGTACCTTCCCTGGTGGAAGGAACACTAGGATTGCTGGCAATGCTGTTATTGGTCTAAAACACAAGCCTTTAGGACTGTGATTGATGCTAGAGACAATGTTGGGTTCTGGAACAGTCATGCTGGTTACTGTCACTCAGATCCCCACCCCTATCCCAGCTTCACACATAAGTGTGACCTAGCAACAGTGGTCAGTAACAACAGAAGAAACAGGATAGGAGAAGACAGAGAGCTGGTGGAAGTCTCTGACAGTCAGAGAGAAGGATCCACAAGTCCTGGTGACAATAAGGCTTCAGACAACTGTCAAGTCTTTGGGGTCAAGTGTCTCAGATCCCAGGCTGAGCACTGTAACATCAGCCAGTGTCAAAGCCACAGGCAGACACAGGGACTGTAGTATTAGAGGGCAGCTGCCTCTGCCTGCCTACTGCTGTCACTTGCTGCTGTCAGACACCAAAGGAAACACAACTAAAGAGTTTCTACATACCAGGGTTTCTGTCCAGGCAGAGCCAGAGAGGTCTTCTTAGTTGGCCAATCATAACAGCCCCTTCACTTCATCAAAGTGATGCACACTGGAGTCAGTGTTCTTCCATATCTAAGAGTGGCTGGACCTCCTTCCTACAGCACTATCATTTCATCAGGAGGACTTCTGAGAGCAGAGTTGACAACTGGTGTCAACGTGGGGACGCTTTGCCTGACCAAGCACTCCACAGTCCACAGAACTCTGGAGTTCATGATCTCTTCTGGTGACTACGGCTGCCCTGTGAGCTCCAGGGCTAGAGAACTCTGACTTTGGTTCAGCAAATAATATAGCAAGGGCTGCCAGGGTGACAGAGCCTACACACAGCCATCTGCCATGGCACGAAGAGCTAAGCTCAGCCAAGAAACAGGAGAGGAGTAACAAATATATAGGGTCAACAGCGAAAGAATTAGAAGTCCTGGGTCCATCCCCTCCAGCACTGCCAAAAGAAAGGAGAGAAGAAGGTAGGGAGGGACTCAAGAGGAGGTTGGGAGAAAATTGGTTGGAGTTGCATCAGATTCTCCTCACCATGGGATAGCCAGCCCAGCCTATGAGTATTGGGAGGAAGAAATTAGAGGGTGCAGCATGACTTGAAAGATGACTTCATCCCAATCGTCAGGTTACTAGTACCAAGGACATTCAATCCACAAGCCCAGTGATGGAGACAACTTACAAGGTTTAGATAAGGACAGAAGAACAGGCGTAGAAAGAGTGAGTGGTCCTTTGAGACCAGGAATGGGGTGGATCAGTTTCTACTCCTAAGACAAGGAGAGGAGATGGCACCAAAAACTAAAAGGAAGGGCTGAGAGTCACGAGTCAGGCAATGACCAAGAATGATTGAGGAGAGCCTCTGCCTCTGGGGAACCATTTCTGGCCAGCTGCACCACTTTCCCCTGAGCCAGGTGTAATTGCTTTCCAGGAAAGACACGAACCATAGCCTTTGAAACTTTGAAAGGATCCCCTGTGGGGGCCTGTTTCTCAGCCTCCTTCTCTAGTTCAGGCTCAGAGCTTACTGGGAATGAGATTCAAGGGCCCTCCCATCCCATCAGAACCCCAGCAACTGGTCTTCCATTAGCCCAGCCCAGCCCTAACACAGTAGTGTCCAATGGCTCAGAAGTTCACACAGCACCACTTCCTAGTTCAATAGAATAGAATCAGAGCCTGCTCCTGGCCCTGTTGCTATGACCATTTTCATTCTGCTAATCTTTCTGATGCATCTTTGCAGTCAAGTCACTTAGACACAGATGAGAGCACAGGATATGTATGCACCTCTCTCTCTCAGAAGCAGCTTCCTTACCCAGAGGAACCAGAGGCTACCGTGGGTGATCAAGAACATTCAGGCACACTTGGTCTTGACCTACTAGATATCAGTAGCACATCCTTTCTCTCAATTGTGACACCCCAGATGCTTCCATCTGTTGCACGAAGCCACTCTCCAGCTCTTTGGGAGCCTATGCTCTAAGTCTCTCCAATGTGATGAATTGATTCTTTTATTAGCTGTGGAAAGGCCAGGCTGATGTGGGGTGAGTGATAATACTGACCCTACCTTCATTTCAATTTGCATGTAAAATTTCTTTATTTGGAGTTTTGCATTAAACTATTACCCTCCGGTGCTGGAGAAAGATGGCTGACTTGTTAAGAACACCTGCTAGTCTTCCTGAGAAAATAATGGGAGTTCATATCCCATCACCCATATTGGGCAGCTCAGAACTATGTGTAACTCCAGCTCCAGGGGATCCAATGTCCTCAGTTACCACATACACATGACATATGCTCACATACATATATTCATAATTAAAAATAAAATAAACCTTTTAAAATTATCTCCATTATTGAGTAATGTGGGTTGTTCCTCAAACATTTTGTCTGAATTAAAACCTTCACCTGTCTCCATTTATCATGGCTCTCTCTGGGCAAGGTGATGCTGGAGTCAGTAACCTCAGAAAGAACTTAATTTATTCCCTTTCTTCTACTGTCACTCATTCATTCAGCTCTCTGCTATGTAGCTAACAGTTTAGGGTGGCGCTTAATAACTGAAACTGTAGGGTTCAATCATTTAACATTTAACATTCCTATGTGCTCTAGTTTCCATTTCTATTCCTATGATAAACACCTTCACCAAAAGTAACTTAGGAAGGAAGGATTTTTTCTTCACTTGCTCTTCCAGGTCATAATTCATCCCTGGAAGAAGTCAGGACAGGAACTGAAGCAGAAACTTCTTGATGGCTTGTTCTCTGGCTTGCTTTCTTCTATAGCCCAAACCCACCTGACGAGGAATGGTGCTGTCCACAGTGGGATGGATCTTCCCACATGAATCATCAGCTAAGACAGTCTTTCACAGGCTACTCTGACCAAGGAAGTTCTTCAACTGAGGTTCCTTCTTCCTAGTCAACTCTGAATTGTGTCCAGTTGGCAATAAAAACTAATGAAGACACTAAGTAATGGGAAAGAGGTACAAATAGAGTCAGACTGGATACTATACAGAAGAGGGAAACACCAGAAGCTGAGGGGCCAGCCGCAAGGGCAAAAAGTTATCCAGACTAGAGATATCTATGTATTGGACTGGGAAATTAGATGTGGACATGAGCAGAGTTGGGAAGAATTTTAAAAGCAAAATCAGGAGATACTATTGATTAATAGAATGTAGGAGGTGAGGATAAAAAGCTGTCAAGGGAACATCCTGGTTTCCTAATGTTATTAATTGGTTGCAATAGCTAAAAGAGGCAAGCTGAAGGAGAAGGTTGGAAGTATAGCAGGAGAATAGGGACCAGGAGAAGGGGCCATCAAGATTAACATATGAAAGAGGCCAGTAGGCAGGGAATTGGAAACCCTTCCTCACCTGGCTTCATGCAACAACCATGCTCAAGAAGAGCCTGCAGTACCCTGAGGGAAAGGGAGGTGCTATGAAAATGGTCTATAAAGGGTCAACATTGTGTTGAACTTACTCCTCTTTAATTTCTTAATAAACCATCTCTATTTCTATTGTTAATGGGATTCAAGAACCTGGAAATGTTGGTGAGAGCCCTCAAAGCCCTGCCTAAAGCAGGAGAAACCATGAATCAGGGTTCACAAGATGCATTTCCAGATGGTCACAGGAAGGGCCAGCTTTGCTCCCATGGGGAGCACTCAGAAGAGAAAGGTGACTTCAGGAGTCCACAGGCTTCAGATGGTACCTGAGAGCATCAGTATGCACAAACTCCCCTGGAGCTTGGCAGGGGTAAGAGAGGTGAGAACCAAGCCCTGGGGAGCATTCTGGTTTAAAAGGCAAGTAGAGAATCAATAACAGATACTTAAATTAGTAGGGGACAGAATGAGACAAAAAGTGGTGTTTGCATAATTGCAAAACTATACAATGGTTCTATAGGATGTTAACATTCCCAGACTCTCTCCTTGAAATAATTATTAATTATAAAGGGAAGGAGTGAGTCTGACAAACAGCTGAAGCCTCGCTAGCCTAGCCATAGGCACTATCATCACAGCACAGGCACCAGGAAACAAAGGCCTCTAAAACAACTGAGCCAAGTTCGTAAGAGCTCACAGAGACTGAAGCAGCAATCACAGGCCCTACATCAGATCCTCTGCGTATACACTATGGATTTCAGTTTAGTGCTTTTATGGGAGTTCTGGGTGTGGGAATGAGTGCTTCTCTGATTCTTGTGCCTTCTCTTGAGGCTCTTTTTTTTTTTTTTTTTTTTTTCTATTGGCTTGGCTTGTCCAACTTTGACACGATGAATTTTGTTTTATCTTATGGTATTTTATTTCGTTGTGCTTTTTTGTCATCTCTTAGAAGCCTAATGAGAGACAGGATAAAGGGAGTGAGTGAATCCAGGTGGGAGAGGAGGTAAGGAGGGACTGGGAAAGTAGGGGGAGGGAAAACCATACGCAGAATATGGTGTATTAGAAAAGAATCTATGTTTAATGAAAGAGAAAAACAAATAATGCAATCAAATTTTTAAAAGTTAATTGACAGCAGTAAGGCACGTGACCCTCCTGTGCCCTCTGAGACTCTGCTCTGACTGGGACTGAGCATCTCTCCTCTGATTCTTCCCGTGAGTGTACTATCTCCATTCAGTGCTATGCAAATATCACAGAAACCCACACTAAAGAGGCAAAATAACTGATCGGGAATCTTTACATCTATCAAAGTCACAAAACACAGAGAAACATGGAAGAATCAGAAAACCCTAAAGAGACAAAGAGTCTGAGAGCATCTGACATCCTGGATTGGAGGCTAGAAGAGAAAAGAGATCTGATTGACCATTTGGAGACATGTGATTGTGAGCTGCAGATCAGGCAATCAGTTACTAATAGCGGGTAGATTTGAGGCCCATAGTTATTACGAGCACTTGCCCTCCATCCTGGTTCCTCAGCCGTGTCAACCCAGAAATAACACACAGAGTCACTGTTTTAGTTATGAAACTGTTACTAGCGTTTCTTATTGGCTAGCTTTAACTACTAACTCATTTAAATAACTTTAAATATTAACTCATTTCTATCAATCTAAGTGTTTCCATGCGGTCTTCTCTTACCGGAGAGAGAATCCAGACCTCTTATTCTTCTTCATCCTAAATTCTACCCTCCTCTACTACATCTCCCAGAATCCTCCTTGTCTCCTAGTCCCACCTATCTTGCTTTCCTATTGTCCAACAGGGCTTTATTCATTAACCAATAAGAGAAAACGTATTTACAGAATGACATCTCCCTTTATCTCCTCTTTTCTGTTTAAAATAAAAAGGTTTTTAACTTTAACACAATAAAATATATAACAAAACAGCTGTCAAATAACTATAGTTAACACTATTCAGTGCATTAACATTATTAGATATTAATGAAAATATTTTATCATCTATCTTATCTTTGTGAGTTTAAAGTCTTATATGTAACTTATCTTTACTTCTAAGGAAAACTATAACCATAACTATCTGTCTTCAACTGCATCAAAGACAACAGAAGGATAATATATAAACTCTAGAAATGACTGAAAGGGGAATTGTAAAGAGATATCCACCCCAGCCACACCTGTTGTACTGACCACACCTACTGGGGTGTGGAGACAGGTGCAGGTGTGACCTGGGGGCACTAGGTCTGGGGTCCTGAACCCCAGCTTGCTCTATTACTTCCTGGTCAGAGACTGAGAGCATCTGGAGGCATCCTTGTAACTGGAACCTGCCGCAGTTATCTGTTATGAACAGTTTTCTGCCAACCACAGCTGTGTCAACCCCAAAATAATACACAGAGACACTGTATGAATTATAAAACTGTTGGCCAGTTACTAGTGTTTCTTATTGGCTAGCTCTATCTTAAATATTAACCCATAATCACTAATATATGTGTTTCTACATGGTCTTATCTTACTGAGAATGCCAAACTTGCATCCTCTCTTCCTGAGATCACAACTCCACTACATTTCCCAGAATCCTCCACCTCTTCTAGTCCCACCTATCTTGCCTTCCTATTTGCCAACAATGCTTTATTCATTAACCAATAAGAGAAACATATTTGCAGAATGACATCTCCCATCATCCCAATGGGCATGGTCAGTACAACAGGTGTGGGCAGGGTGAATACCTCACTACAGTTATCTGTTCCTGGTTAAGTTATTTCTCCCAGAATAAACATTCATCAGCCTATTGTTTCCCAGATTCTTATTTGCTATGCTTTACATAATATGGCTATGTATGGATTAAACATCCTGAAGATGGGTGAAGACTCTATGGGGATTCTTTGGAATAGTTTTGCAAAACTTGCTGATCATGATTAAAAAGTGTTAAAAACATGAAATGTAAGTGAGAGGGGAGGGACCAGTAAGTTAGCAGTCAAAGAGGAAGACAGGAGGAGCACAGAAGAAGCTGTGCAAAGAGCCACATCAAGAAAAATGAATGAGGGACTAGAGAAGCAGTGCGGTGGTTGAGTATATGCTGTTCTTGCAGAGGACCCATCTTCGGTTTGCTTCCCTGGGAGGCACACAAACACTTGTAACTCATGCTCAGAGGGTTCTGATGCCTTCTTTCAGACTTGGTCAGCACATGTACACACACACACACACACACACACACACACACACACACACACAGAGAGAGAGAGAGAGAGGGGGGGGAGGAGCATTAAAACCCTAGCAGCACTAAGCTATTTTCTAACTCTGGACAACTTATTTTGTGTCTCTGAATTTTGCTTTCATGTGCTAAAATGAAGACCTCTTCAATCCCAAAGGTAATGATACATTTGCAGAGACACCTGGTAGGAGAAACGTGAGGTCTTCCAGGAAAGTCTGAGTGGAGCTTTTCTCACCTTCCTCCATAAGTCCTCACAGAGGCAAGATGGAATATCTTAATCCTGCAAAAATGAATCAACCAAGTGCCCATATCTATGATCAAGTTCTAGAATAGAATGGAAATGTTTGACAAATACAGCATGGTGCTGGAAGCCATCCAGAGTTTCTCTTCTTGGTGTGGGTGGAAAACTCTTCTCTCACTGTGGGCCCCATTGTTCAAAAGCACTAAACCTATACCTGGGAAACAGGAGCCAAACCCTCTTCCAACTGTGTGCAAGCTGCTTTGGGGGTTATGGAGTGGGCAGCTCTTTGCCCCAGCTCAGTGTTTAATATCTTCTTAAATTGTGAGACCCAGACACAGAATCTCAGGACACAGGTGCTGGGAAGCCTGTAGATGACACATGACTCATAAGGTGGTGACTTCTACAAAACAGAAAGACTACAGCTCTCCCTGAAAGAAGTGTCACCAAAATTTGTCCTTCTGCCAACAAGTAAGGATCTGAGAAACAGCTAAAGAAGGACAGACAAGAAAATATAAAGAGATTCAATTTACAAACTATGGCTCCCCCCCAAAAAAGCAAGAATGACAAGAACAATAAGATGTGTTATCTAAGTCACACTTAATTGGCCAGTGGTAGCACAGGGAGTGGGGTGTCCTTTGTGACTCCAACTAGTAGCACCTAGAGTCTTCAATCGTCATAGTCTTGGAAAATGTGCCAATAAGCATATGGTTAAGGTGGGCATATAAAAATCTGAGCATAGGTGGAAAGGTTGGTTTGTTTGTTAGCTTGTTTTTACAATGGAACAGAAAATTATAGCAAGTACCAGACTTCGCCTCTCAAGTGTGAAGTATCAGGAAAGAAGAAATATGTTCTAGCTCTGAGGCATCTGAGGCAGGAAAAAGAGTGAAAATGCTGTTGCTTTATTGTAAGATGAAAAGGACATTCTCAGAAACAAGAACATTAATGTATTGATCTCCAAAAAAAACCAAAAAGTACTTGAAGATACAGTCCAGTCAATAAAATAATTATTTAAAATTGGGTCAAATGAGGGAACTGGACAGATGGCTCAAAAGTTTAAAGCAGTTTCTGCTCTTGCAGGAGGTCCAGGATCAGTTCACAGAATCCACGTCAGCTGGCTCACAACAAACCTTAAGCCAGGTCCAGGGGATCTAACACCTTCTGGCCTTCTGTACACACATGCTACATATAAACTCATCTTGACACATAAGTTAAATGAGTGAATATTTCACTTAGGTCAGACCACAGAAGAAAAGGCTTTTCCTGTCCAGGAACTGAGTTGAATGTTAGCAGAGGCAGGCACTCAGTGAACTCTGATGAGGTTGACCAGTGTCCTCTGGCTGCTGTGACAGATGACTATGCAGCTGGTGTCTCAGCACAACACCTTTCTACATTGCTGATACTCTGGTGTCCAGAAATGTAAACTAGATCTTGGTAGGGTGGGAGCAAAGCCATATAAAAAATAATCCACTCTTTATTGAGGTTTGAAAGGCGAACCACAAACTTCTCTTTTCTAGCTTCTAAACAACCCATGATCCTTTGCTTGTGACCCCTTCTACTTTTAGTTTCTCTGCTGGGAGGGTGGAAATGGAAATCCCTAGGGTCTTGTTGGATAGTTTCAGACCAGTGAGAAACACTGCCTCACAAGCACACACTCACAAAGATAAAATAACCAAGTGAATTCCCAAGTTTATACTCCAGCTTCTATATATGTGTGCACATACACATGAGCACTAAAGTAAAATAAAAGCAATGTGTTTGCTGAGAGGCCCGGAGAACTAGTGATAGGCCCAAAGTCCTAATCCTGACACTTTGCTATGCCTCAGGACTCACATGTCTCCAAACAAGCCCCTCATCAACTGCTCAGAATCCAAACTTTTCCAGTCAGCTCTATCTACGGGGCAAAGCTAGGGTCTCTAGAGCAAGATCCATCCTATGAGACCTTCAGACTATCAACCCCAGTCTTTGCCAAGTCTCACAGTGCCCCAAAGGTCTGGATTTTCACACAGAAAATTCCTCTCTCTCCACAAATGTGGCCACAAGGGCCGTGTCTCCAGCAGCCCAGGAGACAAGAAAAAGTAATAATACATGCAATAAAAGGAATTTTTACACAGAAATGTATTCTGAGACTACGATGTAAAAGTTCCCTTAGCAGGAACCACAATTTTCTTAAATAATCGTTCGCATAATTGGCTACTTGTGGGAACAACTAATTGTGCGTGTAATCACTTGCCTGTACAGCTCAGCATCAACCAGTCATTAAAGGCAGGGCCAGCCTCGCTAAATTTGGCTCTAGAAATAATAGTAATATTTCCAAGAGTCCAATGTCTCCCTGCCAGGGACTCTGAGCCCCATTCAAATGAGCATTGTTATTTTTAAGAACATCTTGAGAAGGGGAGACCCGCATGCTTGCCCCAAGCAAACTCACATTCAGACAAGAAGTCCCAGAGAGCCGTCTTTGGCTTCCATTTACTCCTCCACCAGATGTAGAGGGGCCACAGGGCATCTTCTATAGGAGTTTTCTCCCACTCCCTCTCCCTTGCCTCCACCTCCTTCCCCCCCCATCTCCATCATTGTGGGGCTGATGGTGGTGTGGTATGTGTGTGTGGTATGTATGGTGTGATGTATGGGTGATGTGGGTGGTAGGGGTGCTGTGTGTGTATGGGGGGTGTTCCTTTGCTCTATTCCTCTCCCCATCTCCCTTGTGTGATATGTTTGGAGACCAGCTGTTGATATCAAATGTCATTCTCGATCACCCACCATTTCAGATATGCCTTGGATCCTCATGTCTCTGTCTCCACAGAGTTGGGGTTACAGACAAAGAACACCACAGGTAGCTCTTACTGGGTGGTTGGGAATCCAATCCAGGTCCCCATGCTCACACATTTCACCCGTGGGCTGTCACCCCTGCCCTTCCCCTGAGTTTTCTCAGCCCTTTTCTTTTACACCCTCTCAGAGGGAGGTAGAACTCCTTCTGCTGCTGCCCTTTTAGAAGAACCACCTTCATTTGCCTCTTTAAGAAAACAGGTGGTCCCACAAGTGCAGTAACTCCCACCCTCTCCAGTCTTAGTCCACCATAAGGCCACCATGTTTGGTAAACCAAGGTCATTTTTTGTCCCTGAACACTTAAACAACCTCTCAGCTGGGGCCCCTGATCTCAAGCTCATGTCTTCTTGGTCCAACCTCCTGCATGAAGACAACAAGCAGGGATGACTAAAAGTCAAAACCAGCTCTGATCATCCCCTGGCTCACAGATAAATTATCCTTTTCAAAGATGCACCCATCCCTTCCCTTTCAATCCATTGTATTAGTTAATTTTCTCTAATTGCTGTGATGAAATACCTTACAAATGCACCGTAAGAAAGGAAAGCTTTACTTAGGCATCCAGTTTGAGGGTATGGTCCATTGTATGGGGAGGGCATGGCCGCAGGAACATGTGTTCTTTCCATTTTACTAGGACTGGGCCCCCACGATGTGGCATGGTGCTGCCTCCATCCTCAGTCAAACCTTTCAGGAAACACCTTCATAGGCCACACTCAGAGTGCGTCCATGATAACTGTAAGTCTCATCAAGGTGACAATGGAGCTGAGAGCTGACATCTATGGAGAGTTCACCTTTGGAAACTGCAGATGTTACTAAGGTCCCACCCCTAAAATTGAGAATTTTGTCCCAACGAAATGTAAAACCCTTGAAGGTTCTTGATTAGAGGATGATTGATGCAGGCTAAGATCATGGTATTTTCAAGTCTTAATGATCTGTCTGGCCTTCACCCTGCTATCTAAGACTTGAAGCTCTTCAGCCTACTCTCAGAAGGAACTCAGTGCCTTCTGCCATAGGAGTTTTATATGTTCCAGCTCCACCCACACCCACCATCCAAATCACCTTTCCTTGCTCCCTTGTCTCACAATAGATGAGGTAAAACCCAATGCCATAAACCTGCATAGGAGGATAATATACCAAAGCCCCCTATCTAAAACATTTACATTAGAGTCTTCTGATAAATATCTTTGAGGTAATTCTGAATTGAGTTTAAATTATTCCAAAACCTTCAAGGTTTCAAACAGGCACAATGTCTCAGAACAGGGGCTGGAAAACTTTTAAATAACAGAAGTCAAGTGTATGTTTATAAGTTATTTAGGATATTTAGGATTCCATGGGTCATCTAGTCTCTCTGGCAACTATTCAGTTCTGTCTTTGTAGTGTGACATAATGATTGACAATACAGAAACAAATGAACATGCCTATGTTTCAATAAAGTATTATTTATAAAACATAAGCAGGGGGTTGAATATGGAAAATGGGGTAGGGATTGCCAACTCCACTTTAAAAGACAAAAACCTTGAAATATTTCATGGTAGATCACTTTAACTTTGGTTTTTCACTAACACAATCCGCCATAAACTAAGCACAAGGCCAGGCAACACAGGGCAATGACGGACTTATACACTGATACCTGACTTTAAAACTCTAAGAAGAAAGTTTGGGATCCAAAACTTGTAGGAAGACTTTTCCTCCTATTAAAAGTTAATTTTAAAGTATTTCCCCTTAAATAAAGAGATCATCTTTTGAACCAGCTAATCCTTAATAAATGAGAATCTTCAGACCAAACCAAATGGAGCTTCTGTGTTCCCCAGCTCTATTTCCTCACCCCAGACCTCTTTAAAGGTCCATTGATTACTGCCAAGCCTCCATTGGTGGGATTAATTAATTTATGAACTTGTCATTACAACTTATTGATTAAAACGTCCCTTCGTAAAGATTTAATTATACCCAAAGATAAAAGATCTGCTAATTATTGTCCTTTATCTAATTGAAGTTTTGTACTACAAACCAAGTTCAAAGGTTGAAGGCAGTCACCCTTTCAACCATTTGGGCGACAAAGAGAATTTAATTAGAGGCGAGATATCATTGTCTCTGATCTACTCTAATGGGAAAAAGACATCAAGCTGGACAGTGTGGCCAGTCAGAGTGGGGTGACCTGGAGAATCTGTAACCTTCTCAGTCACTTAGTGGCTTTAGCCAACAGCTCCAGTCACATATGTTGTCACCGGCTTTGGGCTGCAGACACCAGCACAGCTACCCATTGGGTCAAAAATAAGAACTTCTTCAGGTGAAAAACACTGTGTTTTTAAGACACTCAAACATTTACAAAGTCTCTCTTGAGCCCAGCCTCATAGCTCAGTTGGTAGAGTGCTTGCCTTAGCCCCCTGGCTAAGGACTGTAATATTCTGGCACAGGACTGTAATTCCAGCACTCCAGTAATGGAGGTAACAGTATCAGAAGTTCAAGGCCATCCTCAGTCACATAGTGAGGTTGATATCAGCCTGGAATACAGAAGACCCTGCTTCTGTACAAACAAACAAACAAACAAACAAATGAATAGACTCAACGATCTCTTCAGATGTTCCAACAGGAAGAGATCCCAGGAACACAGGATGAAAGCCTGTGCAAGCAGGAGAGGGGGCTTCTGTGCACATAGCACACTGTCCCTCAGACTAACACAGTACATCCTCGAATGGGCCCTTTCACAGAAGGCCTTGGTAAAAGATAGCTAGAAACAAATGAAGTACTGTAGTCCTTCACCCACAGTCTTGAAAGCAGCCTGGGAAAATTTACCACCTGACAAACTTGGCCTCCAGGAGAACATTTTTTTTTAATCTGTTATTGATGTCCTCTCTGAGGTGATCAGACATTTGTTCACAACTCCCCAGGAAAAGTCACACAGTGTATGACCTAGAGGCCTCTTCAACAGCAACCCACATTCTCCAAAAGAAGGGCAGCATCTCCAGGCAGTTTCATATTCTAGAACTATCATTTGCAAAATATATTTTCCTAACCTACTGAGAAAATATGTTTGTTATTTGCTCTGAGTTAGAGAAACCACCTTATTACGGGCACTAAGCAATTGAAAAGGATTCACTGTCAATTTACATTCTATAGCAAGGTGTGAGGCCCAGTGCATCATGGTTAAGTTATCTGCACATTGAAAGTCATTCCAAGCCATAGCAAGATCCTATGGGGTGCTAATTAACTTGGCCCTCAAAAGAAAAATGGAAGAAATTTGGCACCATTTCAAATGGAAATGTTTCCACTGGAGAATGCTTGTTGGTAGCACATTTGGGACATATTTGGGAGATTTTTCTTTTTCTCCCTGTTGCTACTTCGTGGGATAAATAATAACATGAACATGTATGTACATTCTCTCATTTCAGTCCAAAAGTCACACTGCAGCAAACCCTACTGGCACTAAAGGAAAGGAAGTCACCTTCGGTCAGCAATACAGAGATTGCTACATCAGGGACAGGGTTGAAAACTGTGAAAACTGACAAGAAAGCCCAAAACAGTGGGGAAAATATCCTGTGGCTCCTCATGTTTCAGGACTCTATAAATTTACACACACACACACACACACACACACACACACACACACACACACACACACACACACACAATCCATGAGGAAAAGTCCAAGGAGACCCTTGATTTCCCTGAGGCTCCTTAACCCTACAGTGAGGGCTGGAGAGATGACTGCGTGATTCACTGCTCTTCCAGAGGACCCTAGTTCAGCTCTCAGCACCCGTGCCCAGTCGCTCACAACCACCTGTAACTCCAGCTCAGGGGGGGCAATGTACTTACTCTCTCAGACTGTACAGGTACCTATACTCACAGACACACACTATCTTAGAGAAGAATGTAAACCATTTCAAAATTAATATATGAAGAGAATAATTGAAAAGTAAACCCTGTAAGAGGAAGGCTCCTTTGTCAATATAATAGACATGTGTCTAGAGCCTAGTAGTTGGCACACAGTGGGTCTTCAAATCTCTGTTTAGAATACTTGGTGAGCACTTACTGAGAACTGGTTTAATGACTTTACCTATTACCTATGTCGATACACTTAGTTTTTCTTACTACCTTGTACTCTATTTAGAGAGATTTTAGATACTTTGTAAGAAGTTATGTGACTTCTAAGTCATCAAGGAAAGATTCAAACCCAGGAAGTCTGGTTTCAGAGTTGGCACTTGCACACAGAGAGGACCCATACATGACAGATGTTTCAATTATCATCTGCTGTGTAAAAAAGTGCCCCAAACAATTAAGATAAGCCATTTCATTTTGAAGTTTTGTTTGACTAAAAATCAGAAAGGGCTCAGCTAGGCAGTTTGTATATGATGCACATGGCCTTTGATGGAGCTGAAAGATCCTCTTATCTATATATGTCCTCTATATTCATATGTCTGGAAAGTGACTGGGAGGGTGGACACATAGGGGCTCCTGTTTTCACAGGGTCTCTCTCTCTCTCTGTTCTGTTCTGGGGAGACTTGAACTCCTGGAACACTTGACTCAGAGACTGAAAACAGATGCCATCTTAGCCTGGGCTAAACACTGGCACTGTCACTGCTGGTGACACCTGGATCTGGAACACCTGGATAGAGAACCCACCCTTCAACAAGAAGTGTGTCTGAGAATCTGTGGTCAGTTACCATACACCTACTTCAAATAATTTGTATCAATAATCCATAGTTAAGAATTTGAGCTCTAGAAGAACATCATCTATGATCTGGGTCTGAACTGCCCTCCAGAGTTTTTAACCTGGAGTCTTGATCCTCATCTGGTCATGTCACTGGTGGTGGGAACTGTAGGTGTTGGAGGAAGTCATTTGTCTCCTACTTCCTGCATTCCCTAGAAGAGAGTAATGGCATACCTTATCTCTGTGTTTTGTGTGTCTTTCTCTGTCTTGGTCTTTGACTTGGTCTCTGTCTCTCTCTCCCACCATCACTCTTCCTCCAGACACTATGAGGTAAGCAACTTTGTTCTACCATAGCCTTCTCAAATGATGTGCAACCTCACCTCAGGACCAAAGGACCATGGAACCATGTAATGAAGTCTCTGTAAATATGAGCCCAAAAAACTCTATTTTCTCTCAACATCTCTGAGGTGTGTCACTGCAAGAGAAAGCCAAGGAGCATGGCACCCTCGTTAAGGCACCCACATGTGAGAACACCTTCATCATTTTGACAGGACTTCACCATCATGGAACTTGAAAAAGGCATTTCTTCATCTTAACACAAATATCTGCCACCAAACTTTAATTACTTGGGTGGGGGAGGTCTTTTCAGTCATTTCCATGTGCATTTTATGCTTCCAGATGTTCTATTGTAGCTCAGGAAGAAATGCTTCTAATTATCATAAAATTTACATGCTCATACATTTCACTGGGAGACTTCCTCATTCTAGGTGACAATAAACAATTCAGTAATTTGGAGGAAGAATGTCACAGAAATGAATGCAAAATGTCTTCTCCTGTCTTCTCCAGGAGACCAGAAGCTTCAGGTGGCTCAGCCGAGAAAGCACCACATCCTGAGCTTGTTTCAGTCATCTTGAGAAGCCTGCTCACCCTGTAGGGAGCTGTGTTTCACGGTGTGATGGACAGAAGGCTGCTGTGGGTGGGTCTTCGATCTTTTATCTTCCTTCTAGTTCCAATTCTGCCAATAACTGATCCAATACAGCAAAACAAAAATTATCTCACAGGTTTAGATGTAATGACAGCATGAGGGTCTAAGCAAGGGGAGCTAGTACTAACACCCCGTGTTCTCAAACTCTCTGGCAGTTCTGGTGGAGCCATACAACTGCAACAGATAACACAACTTCACCCCAAGGCTGGGAGAGATGAGGGTGCAGGTCTACAGAAACTTACAACTTTTCCCTCTCCAGCTATAACCTTGTTCCTTTCCATATAATCAAGAATTACCCCAATATAGTATTAAGACCTATCAAGATCCTAAATATAGTTTGACTGTTCAAGCTTTTGTGAGAAAAATCTAAAATTCTGACATTGATGTTCTGTGTTATACAGCCCACTTGACACTAGGAATAAGAGTAATTGGATTTAAATTGATTGGAAAGAAACCAAACTTGACTTTTTCCTGTTGGTTCCATGTTCATTGAACTTGGGGTCCATCTGTGCTGTTTGTTTGATTGTGTGATTGATTGGTATTAAGTAGGCTCAGGTTCTATAGATTCCACATCAATGCATTTGAAATGACATAGTCAGAACCAAATATTTGAGACTTATTTTATTTGATCAAAACTTAGTGTTCAATACTGACAGTTTCTCCAGATTCAACATAAAATTCACATGAACATTGTAGCAGGGCCTGGAGTCTCAGTAGCTCTAGCATATCCAAGTTTGTTTTCCTGGGGTTTGTTGTTTATTAATAGTTGATATGTTTAAATTCTGCCATGTTTGGTCAGAACACATGAAAAATTCTGAGTTTGAACCACTTTCTCTTCAAAGGGTGAAACTTGCTACCTGTGGCCCTCATGAATCTTAGCACATGAATGTGGTAAATAAGGCAAATGAAGTTCTTTTCCTAGAATAGCCTACTCCCTTCCTGTGTGTCCAGAATGTTCTAAAGATAGACATCTACCTGAAATAAAAATAGCCATAAGAGAAACAACATCCACAAAGACTCTGCATATATGAAAGAATGATCAAGTGGAGAAAATTGGGGCTCCCAGAGTGAAATCTGGATCCAGACATCCCTTCATAACATAGTGTGTAGTGGTGTTAGGGCTTCCAAAGCAAAATGCCCTTATCTGCTATCCCTGGGTGAAAACTGATATCTTTCCTGTTGCCGTGACAGAATACCCAACAAAAGCAACTTAGCTCTTGCTTTGGCTCTCAGTTCAAGGTCCCAGTCTAACACAGTGGGGAAGCCACAGCAAGAGCAGCTGGCTTCCTTACATCACAATCAAGAAACAGAGAGTGGTGACCACTTGTGCTCATCCCACTTTCTCTTCTTTATACACTCCAGAATCGAAGCCTGGGTATTGTGCCACCCACAGTGGGCAGGTCTTCCTATCTCAGTTAAGCTACTCAAAATAATCTCCCACAGGCATGACCAGAGAGGCCCATCTCTCAAGTGACAAGCCCCTACTCAGACTTCCTCCAGCCTTGCTCTTACATCTGGAAGGAGACTCACATTTGGAAAATGCCATAGCTTGCCAGAGAAAAGCAATATAAGCAACAAGACATGATAATGCAGAAAGAGATGATAGCAGAGATGAATAAATAAACAACACATTACCTTTTAAGATGCTAACAAACTACTTACATCCTTGAAACAGGAATTGAATACTACATAAAAGTGGAGAAAATCCCTTAGAACTTAGAAGAAAATAGCAAGCAGGAAAAAAATACAGTAGAAAAGTACACCTAAGCTACATCTATGCTTATAAATAAAAGGAATCTGTAGGAATCACTGCCCAGATGGTGAAATGGTTGCCTATGGGGAATCCATTAAATGAACAAAATGCAATCCCTTTTTGTTACATAATTCTGTAACAGTTAATGAGTATTAATTTAATCCATACTTTAATCTCTCTCTCATCAAACAATATTTAGGAGTGTGACACCCAATGGACCTACTTTTGGGATGCAGAGTAGTAGTGACCCTCCAAGAACTCATGCCCACTTCTGCCTCTGGTTGATCCTTCTGAGGATTCCCTTAGACTAAACTGATTCAGCTATGGCTTCTAACCATGAAGTTTTGTTAATGCCTTTCTCTGGAATTCACATATAATAAGAAACATACAGATGCTCTCTGCCCCAGTTCCTCACATAGAAAGCTATACGTGCTAACTGAACCTTTCTCTGTATGATGTTAAGTCTGGTTTGTGGCACAGACTTCCAGGGTCCCTTGGGACTTTTAGGTGCTAGGACTGCCTTGTGTTCTAATGAGGTGGCTCTCAATGGGCTCTTCATGTGAGTGGACCACCAGAAAGACTATGCTAGAAAGTCTCAACCTCAGCCCTCATCCTCCTGATGGATGAGGATGGAGAATAAAGAATCATGTCTTAGTGATGAGGCCTCCATAAAACCCCTGATCAGTGAAAGATTCCCACATGTTGATCAAGGATAGAATGAGAGGGAGGGAGAGAGCAGGCATGGAAGCTCTGCAGCCCATCCCCCACACCATACCCTACATCCATCCTTTGTCTGATTGTTCATCTATATACTTTAAAAAAAAAAATCAGTACCCATAAGTGATTTTTTTCCTGAGTTCTGTGAGTTACTCTTACAAACAATCTAACCTGAGAAGAGAGTCATGAGAACCCTTAATAAATAGCTAATTAGCTAGAAGTTCTTGAAGTTCCTGAAATAGAAGTAGTCGTATGGTGCCTCTTGACCTGAAGAATCTTATGCTAATTCAAGATTTTGCTAACTCAAGATAGGTAATGACAGAATTGAATTAAATCATGGGACACAAGTGTAGCATCTGATGGAGAACTGAACATCAAAAGTGAGACTCTATACCCATCCTGTTCATGCCACCCACAGTTTAGATTTTGATAGTGCCTGGACTGGATAGTACTGAACCTTGGAGACAGCGCCCTCTTCAGGAATGCAGTGGCATTGCTCTCAAGTATCTACTAAAACAGCCATACTCCTTGATTGGTTTTCATAGCGTATTAGTATATGCTTGATAATCCAAACTTAAAACTAAAGGCTCTGGATAGCTGGATTGCTTCTACAACAGAAGATTAGTTCTTGATATTCTGAGGGCTGGAAGGATAAGATCCAGCTTCAGTGCTCCCATGGGAGCCATCTTCCTGGCTGAGAAATGGGCACCCTCTGACTGCACCCTTACACGATAGAGACAACAGCTATAGTCTTTCCTTATAAGGACACTGATTAATCCCACTGTGGGAACTCCACGTTCATGTCCTCCTTTAAACCCAGTCACCTCCCAAAGGTACCACTACTGTGCTGGCCCACTGAACACAGACCTGATTTCCAGGTGTGCCAGAACACTGAGAGAAGCTTATATATGCACAGAATTTGAACGCTTCCAGGTTAGAGTGTGGCAAACCAAATCAGCATGAGCAGAGACAATGCTAGCTTGAGGTCGTTCAAGCTCCTAGCTGGTAACTCAACCACAAAACCACCGAGCTCACTTTTCATAGACTGCATGATCATCTAACATTCTAACAGAGATACAATAGGTTCCCAAGGCCAACCTGTCCTGATATGCCCCCTCAGAAGATGCTGAGCTTTCATTTACTCTTAAGCTGCTTCAATAAAGTGCAGTAACCATTATAATAAATGTAGATGTCACTAATTACAACCCTAAGCTTTAAGTGCAACACTAGCGTCTAAGTGGCCTTTAAAACTGAGTAAAATCACAGCCGATTCAAATTTAATTAAAACTATCAGTTTAATTTAGTTTGCTTTTACAATAAAAACTATACTAACCCATCAACTGCCTTCTGAACCTCCCATTACTGAGAGCACCCAGCAGCCTGCAGGCCTTTACTTTGGGAAGCAGGGCAATGCATCCATTTGCCTTGTTATGAAGGTTCAGCTGTTTTGGATCCAGTAAGAGACTAGTTTTGGGTCTTAGAACATTAAGCTCTTGGACTCATTCTGGTAATTCATCATAGTATGAGTTATTGAGTAGCTGAGACAAAATACCCTGATAAAGCAACTTAAGGATGAAAGGGTTTATTTTGGCTCACAGTTTGAGGGTGCATGCACCATGGTGGGAAAGTCACAGTAGCAGATGGAAAAGTATGGTGGCAGAAGCATGAAGCTGGCAGGTCCCATTGGATCAACAGTCAAAAAACAGACAGCAAAAAGTGAGGCTCAACTATAAAGCCTCAGGGGTGTCACTCAGTGACCCACTTCCTCTAATCAGTGTCCACTGGCTAAAAGTTCTACAATCATCCCAGTGCCACTATCTGAGAACCAAGAGTTCACAGTTCAAACATATGAGCCTATGGTGAGTCTTTCATACTCAAACCACAACTATGTAATTGAAATAAGTTTTTGTCCAACTGCTTACACTTCAGAAAATTCACCCCCTTCTGAGGACTTGAAGACAGTGTCTACTCTTGAATTGAACTCACATTTTCCAGGAGGGATGCTGTGGTTTGGGTGTGGTTTCAGTGTGTTCCCCAATGGCTAATGCCCTGAAAGTATGGTTCTAAGTGTGAAATTGTTGAGGCAGGGTCTAGTGGGCAGTTTCTAAGATGTGGAAACTCCACCCTTATGTACAGATTAGTCTCTAGGACTAACTTGTAAGGGAGCCATCTTGGGCTTTGCTTTCAGAAGCCATAACAACTAGAGTAAAACAATGCTGTGTTCGGTAGGTCTTCTGCAGTGGTGATAGAGCCATTGACACTCCCTAAGAGATGGAGGAAGAAAGAATCAGGAAACCTTCACCTGGGGTTCCCTTCCCCCATCTCCAAGTGATTTGTGGAAATTCTAGAATATATGGGAACTAAAAGTTTGATTAAAAACAGTACTCCATGATGCAGATTCCATTTATGCTGGGGTGGCGATGTAGGTGTGTGATGGCCACCCATGTTCTCTGTAAGTAACCATCACCCGTACTCTTTAAGAAAGCTCAGTAAAATCATACACGTGTAACCACAGTGGATATTAGTGAATTTGTACTTTGGTCTGTCACTGGTGCCCATCAGGGGTGAGTGGACTTTAGTTTCATCTCCCTGGGAAAAGTTAACATGGCAGGTTGTTAGAGTGTGAGACCACTCTGGGTAGTTGGTCTTCATGCTTACTTCTAGGTTCCTTTTTCTATCTCTTCTATGTTGAGCTATGATCAGAAGAGTCTCATGATCATGTAGATACCATGTTGTTCTGGCCCTCTGGCCACCAGCATCCTGAGCCAAATAACCCTCATTACAAAGTACCTGGCCTCAGGCATTCAGTTATAGAACAGAAAATCGATGAATGAATTCAGTATTGATCTAAATGTGGGTCTCTGGAAACAAATGGAGAAAGTCAGAGGACAATCGAGGTCAATCTAAGCTGGCTTGACTTGGGTCTAGCCTTGCTTCTATAGAGGTGGGAATTTGATCATGCACCTCTTACTTTCTGGGGGCTTCATTTATCTCAGGGATAACACAAGGAGATTGGAATAGGTCCAGGCTTCCAAAACTGCTACTTTCATAATCATTGTCCTATCAAGGTATTACCTGACAAAACCTATAACTCATTCACACTAAATATAATAGATTCCCAAGGCACCATCTGCTCCAGCCTCATCTTAGACAATAATATTTATGAGTGCATGCAGTTTAATGTATGAGTTATATTTTCCTAAGAAGATTAAAGTAAACACATAACAACTACAATCTCTTAAAAGGCTTAGTTGGCATTGTCTTGCATACTCCCAGTGGACTACACACCAATTTGAAGGATTTTAGCCTTCCTGACCTCAGAGATTACTTCCCCCTTCAAGGATCTGCAAGTCTGTGAAAGAGATTTTATCACTCCATTCAGGTAAGCAAACACATGTGCAAAAATGACAGCCAGCAGGCTATTTTGCTTCAGAGAGGGTAGTTTCTGTTAAGAGGAAATGAAGTTTAGAGGGTTCTACATTTTAGTTCCAGAGAAAAGGGCACCTGGTAATTGAAAAAATTCAGGAGAATGTGAACAATCTATCCAACACCAGCCTGAGAAAAGTGAACCTTGTAGGGTGGGAGAAGAGTAAACAGACCTGCTAAGCACTTTATGACCTTTTAAGTACACATGGAAGAGAAATCTAGAATATGCTTGCATTGTGAGACCATAAGTGAGTGAATACAGGTTATATGAACACAAGTCCTGGGTTCCATGTCAGTCTGTCTGAAAGCAAAATGGATACCGAGTGACTACTCCTTGCATAGTAGATGTGGTGTGACTGCTGAGCAAAGGGGTGAGTCAAGTCCTCCTGGCTCAGAGTGGGATGGCACAACATACAATCCCACTTCTCAGGACAGCATGCAATGTAATACTTATGAGTTGATTTTCTATAATTTTCTATTTACAATATCATATTCCAGAAAAAAAACAAACAAACTTAAATCTCAAGAAGCAAAACAACAGAAACAACAGACAAGTAATATTAGGGTACATTTTTTAAGAGGATAAAACTAGAATAGAAAAAAAACTCATTCAATAAAATAAATACTAACTGGAGTGTGGCCACTTCCTGGAGTCATCCAGAAAGAGACTGATAGAGCTCTGTAGGACTTTAAGGGAGGACTGAGATATATACAAAGGAGAGGGTGATTGCTTCAGGCTGAGTTGAAAATCAGTGAAGTGTTCTCCTGGTGACATTAGTTAAGTCAGTATCTGACAACCAGGCAGGCCCAGACTCTATTTGACTTGCTTTCCTCACTGGTAGCAGTGCATATATGGAAGCATGGACCTCGAAATGGCATAATATCCTCATGAAGAGATGGCTTCTATAATGTTCTTTCTGCCTTAATGTCATCCAGGAAGTAATAGAGCCAACAAAGAATCGGTAATAACCCATATGACAAAAGAAGCCATATGTAAAATTGGACAATGACCAGCTCATATATGACAATGAAAGATCAACTTTCAGGGTCTGACAACATTAACCACAACCACATTAGCCCCCAGAGTTCCTGGTTTATGTCTCTACTTCCAACTCAAGACCACCCAAAGAAAACCAGATATGTGCTACTGCTCTAGTTTCCTCTCTGTTGGTGTAATAAAATACCTGACAAAATTTACGTATGGAAGTACAGATATAGTTGGTTTGCAATTCCAGGTTACAACCCATTACTATAGGAAAGTCTTCTCATCAAAAATCTATTCTTTGAGGACATTGTTGCTATTGTACAATGACACTCCCGAGATAAATGTCTTCTGAACTCAATAGATAAATTACCTATTAAGTATGAAACTTTTGGTCAGAGATCTATAAGCTATGACCAGCTTTTGTAAATAAAATCCTGTGACATATGGACACTCTTTTACAGATTCTCTATAGATGCCTTATCCTGTCATAGAGTTGAATAGGAGAGACAAAGATAGTATTGTCTGCAAAGAATAAGACCTATGAAAGACTGTCAGATAAAAGACTAACCCCTGCAGATGTTTTCCAGGCCCTCCTTAGGCTTTTATGTACTCTAATCACTAAACATGCCAAGTCAGTAGGTCATTTGACAGATATTACAGGAGATATAGATATATATTACTTAGATAGCAAGCTGATATTTGCATACAGGTATGCAAAAGCATTCCTGCCTTTGAGGAACTCCTAGATCAGCTGGAGAGAGGAATGAAAGCAGTGGGCAATGAGAAGTATGTATTCCTGGTGACACAAAGTCAAAGATACAAGACCGATAGCAAGGCATCAATGGAAGAATTACCTAGTCTTTGCATTGTGTTGCTTCTCTAATCTTCTACTACCAGAACACAGTCTTTACATTTCCTTGTCCTGTTCTGTGCCATGGGACTCTGGGGCAACTGGCCTTTCCCAGGTTCCCTTGTTTTTGGCCCATGAGAGGACCTTTTGGGAGGATGAGAAGAGAGAGGAGCCAGAGTATTTCCTCTCTGTTTCACCGTACTGGTAATAACATCCAAGTGTTTCCATGGCTATCACTCCTTCCAGATATTTCTACCTCACATGTCCAGAGATCAATGTGTTACCATTGGCTCTCTCTTCTCTCTCTCTCTCTCTCTCTCTCTCTCTCTCTCTCTCTCTCTCTCTCTCTCTCTTTTCTCTCTCTCTCTCTCTCTCTCTCTCTCTCTCTCTCTCTCTCTCTCTCTGTGTGTGTGTGTGTGTGTGTGTGTATGTGTATGTGTATGTGTGTGTAAGCACATGCAGGCACCCACGCCAGGGTGTATATGTGGAAATTGGAAGACCACATTTTAGGAGTTGATTCTCACCTTCCTTCCACCTTGTTGTGGTACGGTCTCTCTTCATTGGTTTGAACACTGAGCTGCATGTGCCAGCCAAGCTAGGCCATGAATTTCTGACCTATTCTCCTTTCTCTGCCTCCCATCTCACTGAGGGAGCACTAGGATTAGACATGCATGCCACTGCTTTGGCCCTTTTTCTTAAGTGAGTTCCAGGCATCAAACTCATGTTGTCAGGTTTGCATAGCTAGCTTTTTACCAGCTTAGATACCTCCATACCCTTATCCTGGGGCTATAACTAGCTTTTTAATGTCAATGGTCTCCTAGGGAATTCACTCATCATCCATTGGGCATTTTTATGACACTGCCTATATCTCAGTCAGTAACATCCTTCCACTTGAAACTCTTTGAACTTCCATTTGGATGTCTGTTTCTTGATGGGACCTTGGCCTCTGTGTCCATCTCTCTGGTATTTCAGCAGCTCAGTTAGTCAACTGGCTTAGCACCTCACCCCCAACACAAAGTCAGTCAACATACATTCCCCAATACATGCACAAACACTATTATATCAGAAGATGGCCATTTAAAATCTTATATTTATACTCATAAACTGGCCCAGTTTGATAGTGTAGTTTAAGGATAAAAAGCTCTTTCTGAGAGCAGCTAGAGTTTACATAAGGCCTCCGTCCCTGGGAGCAGATGAGCATCATTAGAAGCCTGCTCTCGAGATTGCAGTGTTCCTAAACATTATTGCTACACAGCCGACGGTTATAATGAGCAAGGCGCTCGCTGCCCACCAATAAGTGGTGCTGGCCCTTTTGTTCTCTTCCCTTTATTGTTTTCACCCCTTTAGTGGAGATTGTTTTAATATGTCCAATTTCTGAGCAAATTCTCTCAGCTCATCTTCCGAACTCTGAAATCCCACTTGGGCTCCCACTGGGCTGTGTTTGTTTATAAGGTCACACAAGGTTTCTTTAAGCTAAATCAAGCTGGGTAGCATCCTTGTGTCTGATGTTTTCTATCAGCAATACCCATAGTGAGACAGAGCAGGTTTTAAATCATTTGTAGGAGATGAACTTCGGCATCCAGACTCACCCTAAGGACATTCCTTGCCTGCCTTTATTTTTTATTTTATTTTTTAAGTTAAATGACATAATGGATGTGGAAATTCTTTGTGAACATAAAGACCTTTGTGTTGTGGGAGGATTATGACAATGGTCTAACGGGTTGAGGACATCCTGTCTTCCTGGGTTTATTTGATTTCCCCATTTTAAACACATCAACAAATTCTAAAAGAGACCAGAACTTTTTCTCTGAAGATTTCTTTTTCATTTGTGGTAGGATAGAATGTAATTAATAATAAAGGTATTAATTAATTTACTTATTTACAAAGACTTTTAAGTACCTGATGCTGGGAATAAAAGGTTATGCAAAAACAATTGTCTTTAAGGGGTGCACACGTCCTCCTCTGTGATGGATATCTGTAATAAACACCTTTCATTAACTTAACACAACCTACAATCACTTGAGCAGAGTCTCAGTTATATACACTGGGTTGGCCTATGGGCATAACTGTAGTGATTATATTAATTAAATTAATTGATGCAGGATGACATAGCCCTCTGTGAATAGTACCACTCCCTGGGAAGGAGGTCCTTAACTGTAATGGAAAACTCCAGCTGAGTATAAGCCAATGGGCAACAATCATGGCTTTATTTTTCTCTGTTCTTGACTGTGGAGGTAACAAGTATTCTGAGCCCATGCCCCTCTGCTGTGGTGGACTCTGCTGGAACTGTAAGCTGTTAGCTCCTTCTCCCCTAACTTACTTTTTATCAGCAACAGCAACAAGCCTAAGACAGAGTCAGGCTAAATACTGCTCACATATGAGCTTCATCAGGCTTTCCCACTCACTAAGTCAATTACGTTATCTACCATTTACAAATAACACGTAACAACAGCAATCTCATGAGTGTTTATTGAGTCATGTAGTCAGTGACCAAAAAGCTTTGCAAGACTCTCACTTAATGCTCAAAATATTTCAGAATTCAAAACTATCTCCTTTCCCAGATAACAATGAATATTTTGATTGCTATGATGATAATGTTTAAGGGTTGTTTCCAGCTTACAAGGTATAGGGATGGCATGTTTTGGGTAGTGATCTCATTAAACTCTTACAAATAGCACTGTAGGGTCATAGTTACCTGTCTCCTTATATTATTCATAAGAAAAATGAAGATGAGGAGGCGGACCATTATCACAGTGGGACATGTACTGAAGAGATGGAAAGATGCCAATGGTTACAATGAAAAGAGATGACATGATGACCAGGCTAGAAACATCTTTCTCAGCTGTTTCATCACAGTGGATGCTAATGTGGGAAGCCGCCAGAGAAATGTTCATTATGGGGCATAGTCCTCACAGTAAGTATGCAGTAGGTATACACCCTTACAGAGTCAGAACCCGATTAAGGTCAACAAATAGGACCAGAACCAAAGGACTAAAAGTGAGAGGCCCTAGAAGAAAGCCTGGTGATCAAGATTATTGTTACAGTAAAATGTAAAAATGAGGACAAAATATTCACAATACACAAAGAGACATCAAAATTTAAAATGTAAGTTTTGAGCCTACATGAAGCAGTCAACTGCAACTCTATAACAGATTGGAGAAGACTTGAGTTAAATTTGCTCCCGGTTGCAGTCAATGGTTTGCAGACTTCCCTGTACCTCCTCTCCTCACCACCACATCTCCTGTGGACTCTCCATTATTCTTTAGCATTACAATTGTCTGCCCGTCAGCTACAAGTAACCCATGAAAATCAATTCCAGAACACTCAGTGTTTACTGAGATTCAGAAAGCTTCTAGGTCCTGGGGTCCCTCAGCAGCTTGGAGTGAAAAATGTCTCCAAGAAAAGCTGCCAAAACTTACATAGGATGCACAGCTGGGTTTGAATTGCAGATAAAAAAAAATCGGTATGCGTATGTGTCACGCACAATTTAGACACACTTATACTAAAAATAAATTTTGCATATCTGGAATTCAAATTGAACTGAATGTCCAATATTTTTATTAGCTAAAGTTGAAAAATATCCCTTTTCGGCACATTCCCTGAAAGGCATTGGATGATATATTCCAAAGCAATTAGAAAAAAAAAAAGTTGAAAAAGCCAGGAAAAGAACCCACTTCTTGACTCTGACTCTGTGACAACATATGATGCTTTTCTATAACAAACTGTGCACTGCATCTGTGCCAGCCTCCTTCTGAGACTCTAACGCTCCTGAGTTGGTACCCTAAGTAAGACATTTTCCCTTTGCCTTTGCTCTTGTTAGAATCCACAAGCTGCTTCTGAGCGGTTGGTTGCTCAGCTTCTCTGGTATTCAGTGTCTCAGTTCTACACAACGTCTTGAGCTCAGGCACTATCATTCAACACATCTCTGGCTGCCACCACAGTGAAAGAATCTGCACCCCAATCCTATGAAGAAAGGTTTCCCTGATTTGTGGTCCCTTCCATTTCAGGTATTTGTTTTCCCAAATTCCTTTGTATCTACAGTCCTGGGACCAAGGATCAGACACTGAGATGTACCTTCACTAAAATTTTAATCCAGATCTGATGCAAGAGGCGAGGAAGGTGGAGTGATGGGTTTTGATTGGCAGGCGAACCCTATCCATACTGTTCTCCTGAACTGGCTATGGCTCTGTCAACAGTAGAAGGATTCAAGGACCACATCTAGTGGAAATAGCAGGCCAAGCTGTAGTTCTGAGCTCAGAAGCAGGAGAGTCAATGGCAATATCAGAATTTAGTCCTGGGGTAGAATTACTGTGATCCAAGCTGCTCACATTCCTGACTAGTTGTTCAGCCTTTTTGGAAATTCTTCCCAGTGCCCTTCTGGTAATTGCATCTCTGGAGGCAAGTTTCTGCTGTTTACATGCAAGAGTGTAAAAAGACAGGACTCCACATAGAAAGACAGAACCCCCACATAGAAGGACAAAAATCCCACAGAAAGAATGCCTATAGAAAGGCAGTACTCCTTGACTCTTGAGCAAATAAAATAATGTTCCATGTTTGGAAATTCATCATTCACTGGCCAGGAGGAGGGATAAATTCTTTGAGAAAGATAAATTCTTTACTGCTTCTTCTGATTGGGAATTATGAGAGCATCACACCAGGCTGAATGGTCAGTGGCTAGAGATTGGGGCCAGGCCCAATCAGCATCTGAGACAGCAGGCCATGCTCTGACTCTCATCTTCATGACCACTTCCTTCCTCTTGATAAAGGTTGTGCTTGGGCTTCTGTCACCATGTGCTCCTCTGCTAACAGTCTCCCTGACCATCAGAATGGAATAAGGGTGAAGAACAGCAATATGACTTGTTTGGCTTTGTTTGTTTGTTTTGCTTGCTTTTTACTTTTGAATTTTATAATTTTATTTTTTTATTTTTATTAATAAAGCTTATTCTTTTGATAACTTTATACACATATATGATCCATTATTGTAACTCACATACCTCACCTCCTCTTGTCTTCTTCTCACTCCTGTCAATCTCTCTTCTCCCTAATACTAAAGTGGAGAGTACTTGAGGAATATACCTGACATCAACTTCTTTCCTTTACATGTGCATGTATAAGTGTGAGCACTTACACACATGTGTACACACATGCATACTTACAAGCACATGTCAACTCACAAACACATAAAGACAAAAAAGAGGCAGAAACACCATTTTAAAAATCACCTCTCAAAACATATACACATGCACATGTACATGTAAGAACTTTGTATCCTCTAGAAAAGTTTGTGACGAGCCAAATATGGTGAAGAATACCTATAAATACCAGGACTTGGGAGGTGGAAGTAGAAGATCAGAAGTTCACTGTCATCCCTAGTGAGTTTGGGACCAACCTGGGCTTCTATGAGACTCTATCTCATAGAATTACTCTATAGTAATAAAATGGAATACAGAAGGATAAGGGAGTGTGGGATGAGATAGAATAGATAGGATGGGATGGGATGGGATGGAATGGGATGGGATGGGATGGGACGGAACAGGACGGGGCAGGGTGAGATGGGATGGGAGGAATAGAATGTGATATGCAATGAGTTGAGATGGGGTGGGGTGGGATAGACTAGATTAGAACAACATAAAGTAAAAGGCTCCAAACATAATGAGATAGCATAGAACAAAATGTCCACTAATTAAATAGAATTGCACAGAACTTGGTAAAACTGAATAGGGAGACAAAGGAAAACAGAATAGAACAAATGCCTGGTGCCTGATCTGCTTCAGCATATTGTCTCTGAACTCAGAGTTCACAATGAAAGCATTTTTCTGAATGCTCAGTCGACTCTGGTCTTTCAGATCACTACAGAGGAGGAAAACCATCTGTATCTTAGAGGCTCTCAGTTCAGAGTATCTGGCACTAGGATCATGTTGTTCTTTAGAGCAGTAAAAGATCTGTGATGTTCAACAGCAAAGTCAAGCTGTTCCCTATCAAGCTCTGCCTTCCTTGGAACTGAGCAGTTCCACCTATGCTCAGGCCTCTTGCAGGTGCTACTCATGAGTCATAGGCAGGATACAGTCTTTGAGATGAGATCTCACACAGAGCTAGGGGTTTGCTTATTCCATTCACATCCTTCAGAAGCACCACATCGAAAAGCCCAGAAATTGCCTATAGTTGGTTGATATCTTCAAAAAAGGCCTAGGCACTTTCAATGAACACTTTTTTCTGATAGCAACCCAGGTCAACTTGGGAGCAAGGCCGGCTCCTAGAAGGTATGTTCTTCTACAAATCTCGGTCTCCTTGGAGACTGTATCTTTAGAGGGTAGACTGTGAGTCTGGAAATCAAGAAGGGGGGCTGAGCCCAAGTAGGGCAATCTATTTAAAGGAGCTGATGGAAAAAGGAAGTTCTCTAGGGGATTATGAGGATCTACATCTACTACCACAGACATCTCACTAGCAGCCCTTGCCTTAAGTTTATCCCTTTCATAACCCACATGATAAAAATCCAAGTTTGTAGGAGGAATGTGCTAAGGCCCAGCTATAATTCAGAACCCAGAGTTTCAGCTCAGAGGATTGTGCTAATGTGATCATTAGTGTGACTGTTACAGCACACATGGATTCTGTGTCCTAAACTGTGTTTACAAGTTAGCAAGGGACTCAGCAAGTAAAAGGGCTGTTGCACAAGCCTGGCAACCTGAGTTCAATCCCTGGAACACAGTGGAAGGGAAAACTGATAATCAGAAGTTGACCTCTGACCTTCACTTGTACTCTATGGCAACACACACACACACACACACACACACACACACACACACACACACATACACACACACACACAGGTCTTCATGCCTGTGCACAAAAATCTACCCAGTTTGACATTCCTCCATCCTGACACTTGCAATTTTAAAGACTGTTTGTATAAACACAGAAAAAGTTCTGGAAGAATCCCCAGTGGACTCAGTGGCTAGCTACATCCCTTGCCCTCAGGGATGACACTATTATATGTAGTTTAATATACATATATTTTTGTAAAATGGTCACTTGCTTGTATAATGGTCATTGGCATATAATATGTGCTAGCTAAATGCTCACCACTGTGATGACATGCTACAACCCCAGTTGATGTGGACCAGAACCCTAGAGAAACACCCTTCTTTAAAGCGGGTGTATAAGTGCCTGAGAGTGTAAGAGGAGTTAAGTGTCGCAGAGTCACACTTGAACTCTAGGCCTGACTCACTCAAGGCTGGGTTCTGTGTTGTCCTTTCAAAGAGCTGGCTTTAGCATCATAAATAAGTAAATAATAAATAAATAAGCAGACACATAGATTCCTTGCATGTCTTTTATTTTTAATATACAACCTGTAAACATAATCTATCTGATTCACTTACATTGCTCCCAAAAAATTATGAATTTTAACCCAAAACAATAAAAAGCAAAATCTAGAAAGGGGAAAAAATGAAGGGAAACTCTCTCTCTCTCTCTCTCTCTCTCTCTCTCTCTCTCTCTCTCTCTCTCTCTCTCTCCTCACTCCTCTCCTCCTCTCACCCCATTTCTTTCTTCTCTCTCATTTAATTTTGCATTTTCTCAAAGCCAATCTACCCTTGGGCTAGGCATCATCTGTAAGACGACCCAGGAAGAGAAGAAGAACAAAGACCATCAAATGTATTTGAGGGAACACTGAGACAGCAGGGTTTGTTCTAGCTGCCATTGAGGCTGTGAGGTGCCTTCAGAGCTGCCCACCTGAAGCCATGGTGGCATCGACGTCTCCACTAGCTTCTACCCCTGCGGAGAGAGCTTGAGGTGGTCTTCCTTCACTGTGGCTTTCCACCTGCAGCTGAAATCAAGTCAGAAAGGGACACCAAAGAAATCTGTCACTACACTACCTGAAATTGCATTGAGGGGAAATCTTGAGGTCATGTTTGGATTTTCAATACTGTTTTTTTTTCTAAAAAAACACAAGAAATAACACTGGCATACACTTCTGAAGGAACCACCTAGAAAAGAGTGGGGCATCATGTACTTCCCAGGCTACCAGAACAGCCAGCTATGAGAAAGAACCTGACTTTTCCTTTTAATGTGCTGAGAACAAACCATGTGAGCTCAGGAAAAGTACTAAGAAATTTTCAGAGAAGGGTGATGCAGGCTCATCAGGTAAAGGGGTCCGCTGTCAACCCTGACAGCCTGACTTCAATCCTCAAGCCCCACATGATGGAAGAACAGAATTGACTTCCACAGGATGTCCTCTGAGCTCCATATGTATGCCCCCCCTCTCTCTCTCTCGCTCTCTCTCTCTCTCTTTCTCTCTCTCTCTCTCTCTCTCTCTCTCTCTCTCTCTCTCTCACACACACACACACACACACACACACACATGCACACAAGCACGCACTCACTAATAAATAAATAATGTAATAAAGGATTTAAGTTTAAAGTAAAGCAAGCTATAATGAAGAGTTTAGCATCAAATTGCAACTGAACTCTCAACTCTGTTCCTTCTAACAGCTGGGTACGGAGTGGGTGAGCTTTAGAGTCTTATTCATGCACAGACAGGAGAGGAGGTGAGGAGACAATTCGGAGATGAAGAACTGCAAATTATGGGAAGAATGCTAACTGTCAATAATCAGAATAATTCTCCTCTGCATAATGAACACAGCATCGGCACAGCTGCCAAGGAGAAAACAATAAACACCAAGTAAAAAATAAAAACCTCTCTCTCTTTTTTCATGCTACCTTACAAGGAAAAATCTGTACTGGAGCAAGGCTTTGTGCGATAGTTCCTGAAGCTCGCAATCAAGATTTTCTTGAAATTACAGCTGGCATCTTGCATCTTGCATGCTTCTTTTTCTCTGAATTATTATTTATTTATACCTTGTAAAGATAGTTTGTCACCTGACTGCGAGTGCCATTTCTTTGACAACTCACTGCACGCTGCCCGTTGGTCTCTCTGGTATTGGAATACTGGCATCATATCTGTACATGTGTGTCTGTGTTGCATGTGGATAAGGTTGTGCAACATGTGGCTAGGGCCAGAGTCTCAAACTCACTGTCTGTTTCCTACATGGTATTGGCCATGATTAAAGAAAAAGAGCAGTCTTAGGCTTCTGAATTAAACATCTGATGTTTATTCCCAAGTTGACAGTGTGTCAAGTATTGGCAGAGGAATCAGATAGCTTGGGCTTGAGTTTTTAAAACTCCACCATCTATCACCACTGGCCTGGAAAATACTTCTCCTCTGGAAGCCTTGGAAATAACAATGGGAATAACAATATTCTCCCATGTTCGCTGTGGGAGACAAATAATTCACTCAACACTTGTACCATATGTGATAATGATCTTGGATTGTCAAATTAACAATTCTGAGGCCATCATGGCAGCAACCTCTCCAATAACTTCTACCCCTGTTTTGTGGAGACATTGAGGGACATTTTATCACAGGGACAGAAAAGAAACAAGATGCCATGTGTGGCTCCTAATAAGTGCACGGTCAGTGTCAGATCCAAAAAGTGCTCTGAAGTTGAGGACTATTCTAGCTCCCTAACAAATTTTCTCCTGCACAGCAGTAGTGGACTTCAATTCCTTTGGTTAGAAGGAGCCCCACTGCTTCCTACTGAGTGATCTGTGCTAGTGAATTTCCCAGGGAACCACAAAAGTCTGGGCCCTTCAGGACTTTGGGTAGTACAGTGAGAGGTCAGGAAAGCTATCAGGACTTGCTCATCCTTTCCCAGGTCAAAGAAAGAAGTACATTGTCTGGCTGGTTTATATGTCTTTGACCATGCTCCCTCTGTGCAATGGCTACAGTGTTAAGTGGGGTAGAGCAGAAATGTAGAGACAAGGGAATTGTTCCCTTGGGGAAGAGGGGACTCATATTTCCCAGAGAGGCAGGATGAGGCAAAAATGGAAGAAGATAGAAATCTGTAAAAATGAACTAGAAAACAAAACAAACAAACAAACAAAATAAAAGGCCCATTCCTTGTAAAAAAGAATTTCAAACATCCACGATAAGGAAAGACGCAGAGAAGAAATGCCACACCGTGCCAAACACAGACCTTTCTAGCTCAGAGGGCTACCCTGGTGGCTTCGCATGAACCTGGGAAGACATTTGAATACCTTGTAAGACAGGAACAGAGAGTCCTCCAAATGTTCATAGTAGGCAATGTGTAGGTTGGGATCTCTGAGGCTCAGTCCTGGCATGGATCCCAGTTCTGTCACTTACAAGTCTGCAACTTAGTACCAGTCACTTTCTCTCTTCTTTTTCTCTTCTCTTTGTAAAACAAAGACACAAAGATAGTCACCTCATAGGGAAGGAGGATTGAAGGAGAAGCTATAAATAAAGGGCCAAAGAGATGGCTCTGTGGTTAAAAATGCACACTGCCCTCTCCCAGGACATCAATTAGGTTTCCCAGAACCCACACAGGTGTTGGGCAGTTAACAATACCCATAACTCCAGATCCAAGGAATCCAATGCTCTCTTCTGGCTTCCTGCACACACACACACACACACACACACACACACACACACACACACACACACACACACCGATAAATCTTGAAGATTAAGTTGTACTTTAAGACATCAATAACTATTGCTTTTACTAATGATCATTCATGAATTAACTGCCTATTGGACAAATTGATAAGATTATATTACCTAGCCAAAACTAAGTTCAAGGCCTAAAGTGTATCTCAATGGAATGAGTTAAGAGAGGTGGGCACGGGGTGAACAAAGTCATAACTGGATTGTAACTGCTGTACTGGTAGGAAAACACTTCAGCTTGTCACTCACAGCCTACTGGTCCTTACAGTGCATGTTCTTCTAACAAGTTGAATTGTCTGCCTTCCTTTTCCAGATGTTGATGGAATGGGAGCAGAGAACTGCTGCAAGGAGGTGCATCACAGCTCTAAGACAAGCCGGCTCTCCAACCCTCCCCCTTATATCTTACCTCTTACCCTTATACCTTGTGTCCCCACTTATTCCCACATGGCTCCTATGCACTGCCTATAATGTGGTTTCACTCCACCCTTTCACTGTAGCTGTCAAAATCTATCCCTGTTTTCTGATAATCTCTTATAGCAAAATGAAATGTAGTATTGCCTATGTCACTCAGCCAGCAAAGATTTCATTGAGCTTGTATTTGACAAGATATTTTCAGGCTATCAAAACCTGAGAAAAAGAGTCAGTGTGTGAGAAAGCAACTCTAAGACCGTAGGAACCTTCCAAGTGGACACAGTCTAGACCCACCTGGGAAAACTGAGTCAATAAGGGACTGTCTAGACTAGCTTGGCAGTGGCCGTGCCAATGAGAGATTTTTCTTAATTGGTTAATTGAGGTGAGAAGACCCACTCTGATTATGGGCAGAACTGTTTCATGAACTGGTCATGAATGATACAAATAAAAATAAACACACAAACATGAGCTAAGCATGAACACACGTGCATTTGTCTCTCTGTGCTCTTGTCTGTGGGCATTTTGTGACTAGCTGTTTCAAGTACCTATCTTGACATCCCCATAGTGATAAGCAGTGATTAAGGTCCAATTCCATTCAGCAAATGTCCTCCTTTACCAAAACGAAAGGCCCATCCACAGACTCTACTCATCTGTTGCTGATTCCCGTCCTGGTAGGACCACAGACCACTGGTTTTCATAAGAATCATAAGTAAGAGAAACCGTCCTCTCCTGATTTGTTTTGTGTTGGAGTATTTTATCACAGCATCAAAAATGAAATCAGTCACAGCAACAGAAATGAAACCATTACAGGAATACATCTGTATCTGCATCTGTCAATCACAAAGACAGCCAATATTCTGACCTAGATGACTTGCATGAGCTGGTTGGCTCATGGTATTTTGGCCCAATGAGGCTGAAGGGATGAACAGGAGGAAGAAACATCTTGCAACTATGAGAGGTACAGGTGCTACATGGGAAGAGGGCACAGAAAAACCTAAGGGCCCTTGATAAGAACATGATTGGCTAAACTCACTCAGATTTTTGAATTCTGTCAGAAATTACCCCACCACTTAGGTAGCTTGATGGGATTTCATCAAGTTGTCAGTGCCTTTCCATGCACCTGCTCCCACCAGTTCACTAAGTGTTCCTCTCACTGTGTCATTCAATCACTGCAATGATTTTTTCTCAGGGTAAAACTAAAGAGGTTGGCCCATGCTACTAGCATTCACCCTTCTATGTGTCCATTAACTAACATGCAGGTGTTCCCTCAGTACCCAATGCAAATCATTCCTATCTGTATGTTAGCTGAAGAATTCCTTCCCAAGGCCTCTCTGAAGTTAAGTCTGACCATACCACCTGTCACATTCAAATTATCCTCAGCTCCAACACTGTCACCAAATAGACATTTGAGGCATTGAGCTTTCTAGAATTAGTAGACTACAAACACTTCTCTTAGAAGATGAAATTCTGAGTGAAAACCAGTGGTCTGTGGTCCTACCAGGACGGGAATCAGCAACAGATGAGTAGAGTCTGTGGATGGGCCTTTCGTTTTGGTAAAGGAGGACATTTGCTGAAGGGAATTGGACCTTAAGCTTGAGCAGTGGTTTCTAAATCCACCCATCTTAGACACATTTCTCAAAGATTTGTTTTTATGTATGTATATGTGTGTGAGAGCAACATCACCTGTGTGTAGGTAGGTGCCCTTGAAGGCAGGAGAGGGCATAGAATCCCCTGGTGTTGGTGCTCTAGGGAGTGCTGAGCTCCTTAAGTGGGTGCCAGGAGCTGAAGTTGGTTTGCCTGGAATAGCAGTAAACCCCTTAACAACTGAGACATCGCTATAGCCTGGAAACATTTCACCATGCATATGTTCAGATCTCACCCCAGAGCCACAAAAGCAAGTATCTGGAGATAGTTCTTAGACATTAATATTAGGAAGTATTTTGGCAGAAGTTTCTGGCATAGCACAATTGTGCTTGGAGATAAGCAGGGATCAGTTATCCAGTCCTTTAAGGAAATAACCAGTGTGTGGGGAGATCTACTAAGTACCCTTCCAGGAAGCAGAGCTTGGAAATCTTGGCTCTCGACCTCCTAAGAGAAATGCAGACTAAGGCAAAGTAATTATTACTGTGCAAAAGACAGTATAATGATGAAACAGTGTTTCCACACACTTTTTTTTAGTTGTTATAGTCGTCTGTGGTGGCTTGAATGAGAATGTCTCCCACAGGCTCAGGCATTTGAATACTTGGCCCCAGTTGGTGGAGATGTTATGGACATTACAGTGAGGTGCAGCATTGTTGGAAAAGTATGTCATTGGGAATTGGACTTGGAAAGTCCATAGAGTTGCCTCACTTCCATTTCAGCCCCTCTGCTTTGTATCTGCTGTACAGTTTCGCAGCTTCCTGCTCTTGATACCATGCCTACACCACCATGATGGACTCTCCCTCTGGAACCATAAGCCCAAATAGATTCCTTCTTCTGTACATTGCCTTGGTCATGCTCCATTACTATAGCAATGGAAAAAAAAAACCTAGGGCACCGACCTAGGGCACAACATTTGAAGATGTTTCCCTAACCTCTTTGCATCACAAATTTTATCTCACCATGTTCACATACTACATTTAGATTGATGCTTCATACATACCAGGATGTTTTTGTTTCCCTGTTATAATTTTAAAAGGTGAAAGAGAGAGAAAAACACCATGCAACAGGGTTCAAGCAGAGGGGTTTTAATTAGGGAAAGGGATCATAAAAAGAGGAAAGAGGATGGGGTAGACCAGCCTCTGGAGACAGCAGGAGAGAGGAGAAAGGAAAGGGGGCGGGGAGAGAAGAACATTCAGGAAGAAAGAGGAGAGAAAGAAAGAGAGGAGGATGGGAGGTGGGCAAGATCTTTTTAAAAGAGAACATAGTGAATGTGCACGGGTAGGTGATGATCTCAGTGGATCCAGATCAGGATGTGTCCTGTCAAAACCCCAAAGACAGACCAGTATTGAATACGAACACTCCCTGTTGCTAATCTTTTTCCCTTTGAATGACAATAGCCCATCGAGAATGCATTTTATAGAGATCCTTAGAAGGGATAGTGACAGGGCAGAGACTTGGGCAAACTTCAGGATGGCAAAGAGGGAATGACATTTGAGTAGGGTTTTGTAGGGTGCACAAGAGTTTGCTAGCTGAGACAAAGGAAGGAAACAATTCTAGAGGGAGCCCCCTCCAACATGTTTGTGAAGCAGGGTACATATACTCTGAGATCTCTGGGTCCATACAAGAAGCTGATCATTTAAAGGAGGAATTTTATGACGGTTGTGGTGGCACACACAAGTAGGATTTGCTGAAGGAGGCAGAGGCAGGAGGATCACAAGTTTGAGTCCAGCTTGGGTGACACATTAAAAAAAAATGAGGGAGGAATTTAGTCCTCTGAGGAGGAATCAAATCCTGGAGCCCTCGGTGAGTTCAGGGGTGCTTGGCAAGCAGAAGCAAGAACATTGAATAAGTAAAGATGGATATTTAGTTCCTTTCATTTTAGCTTGTGTCTCAGGTGGAAAGACTCCTGGGTATTAAATAAATGAGTACATGTTGGGTGTAGCTCATCCACCACACTCTCACACCAAAACCATTCAAAACAAGGCCTGAAAGCCCAAGTTAATATGCAGCACAGAGCTCTCTGCATCCACTCCTAAGGGTGAAATATACCCGCTGAAAATTCAGTTCTCCTCAAAGCTGAACATCTAACACCACCTTGTGCATGATAATAAAAGAGAGGCCTGGCCATGAGAGGGAAATATGCGCAGATGTACACCTGCTGGCAAATCAAGAGGCAGGAATGGCCTCCAGGAAGATCAGGCTTCCTGCGGGATTCCTGGCTTTTCCTAGATGGCAGCCCCACATCTCACGGGAGTGGGGCTTGTGTTTTCTGTCTTCTCTCTTTGCTTCCTCACATTTCCCATTCATGCACTGGGCATGCCATATCTAATTGTTCTTAGATTTATGTTGCAGTTCCTTGGATCAGGGAAGGTTAGAATTTTTTTGACAGCTACAAATCTTGTTGAAGATTTAGGGGTAAGAGACCTAGCTAAATAACAACCAAAAAGTCCAATGCCATCATTACAGATCAACACACAAGCATCTCTGATCCAAAGATACGGGTGCTTATAGAAATGGAGAATGTGGGCCATTCTAAAGCTTCTAGCATGGAATAGGATGGTACCCACCTTAGAACAAGAAGATCCCTCCCCAGGGATGCTACCTGTTTTCAAAGAAGGGAACTGCTTGCCCCTTGATGGTGGGTTCTCCATCCAGTTACCAGAGTCTTTTGCACAAGAAAGTAGCACATGTTGGCCACCAGGACATTTGCCCAGGCTGCTTTGGAAATCATCTAAGAGGGAAAGGAGATAATTCACTCAGTCAAGCAACTGTAAAGCATGAGGTCCCAAGTTCAATCCCCTCTTAAAAGCCAGGCTCTGTATCTAGAGAGATGGCTCAGGCCTGAGAGCACTCTCTATTTTTCCAAAGACCCGAGTTTGGTGCCTAGCACACACATTGAGTTCACAATCACCAGCTCCAGGGCACCCAGCAGCCTCTTTCTGCCTCTAGGGGTACTGCACTCATGTCTACAAACCCACACACCTGCTCACTCTTATACACATAATTAAAAATAAAAATAAATCTGGTTTTTAAAGGCAGGATCAGAGCCATACGTCTATAGGGGTGGAGGTGGGGAGGCAAGCAGATCTTGGGAGCCCATTGACTACCCAGCCCAGACAATCAGTGAGCTCCAGGTTCAGTGAGAGAACTCTGAAAACAAATAAGGTAGAAAGTAAACAGCATATCCATATATACAGTTAGATATGTATAAACACAGGATACAGAAGAGAGAGGAGAAGAGGGGGAGAGAGGGAGAAATGGAGAAAGAAAGGACAAATCAAAGAGCTATAAACTGCTTGGTCCGAAGATCACAGTAGGTGCTGTCTGCTACTAAACTCTGCCCAGGGCTTTGGGCCATGGTCACTCTAGGCTCTAATGGAGAGTTCTAGTCACCGCTGCATCCACAGCCCCATGCTTCCTCCACTTCGTAATGAGCTTCTTGAGTCTGGGTCATTCTTACATCTCCAGTGGCTACAGAAATGTGGACACATTGGGAGAGAATGGGTAAATGAACGTTGGGTTACATGAAGTTGTGACATTCTCTTGATGCAGTGAAGACGCACCAAACCTGACAAGCATCACCCCATGTGGCCGGTAGCCTGAAGGAACGCTAAGGACCTCCAATGCTGATGCTAATGACAGAAGCAGGAGAAAGTCACCCTCCAGGACATCTCATCCTATCCACAAAAGAATGATCCTGTCAGCTTCCCACGCTAAATCACACAAACATCAGGGCTTAGTTGTGAGTCTAAGTTAGATACCAGCAACTTGGTCCTCCAAAACTCGGGCACACAAGTGTGATCCAAACATGTAAGAGAAGGCAAAGGTCTGAGTTTGAAGTTGAACTGTATGTGGGTGCTTGGTCTTTAGCTTGTGGTGCTATTTTGGGAGGCTGTGCCTAACTGTCAGGCCTTGACCACTAGATGGCAGCCTCGAGCATTACGGAGTGGCCTGGCTTCTGGTCTTACTACTCACTTGCTTATTTCCTAGTTCATCATGATTATGAACAAGCTGTGGCTGGAGAGATGGCAGAGTTCCTTGTTATCAATGGAACTTTCTTATCCTCTTTTCTGCCTGATAGTCCTATTATATTTGTTTTAAGGAAGTCTCTAAATACTTTGCAATAAGGGAGAGGCATTAAATGGGTAGAAAGCAACATTTAAATACTATGTGGGTTGGGGAAGCTGGAGAGTTGGCTCAGAAGTTAAGAGCACTGGCTGCTCCTCCAGAGGTCCTGAATTCAATTCCCAGCAACCACATGGTGGCTCACAACCATCTGTAATGAGATCTGATGCCTTTTTCTGGCATGAAGGTATACATGCAGAGCATTCACACATAAAATATAAATAAATAAAATTTTTAAAATGTAAACTCTGCTGGGAGAAGTTGGAATTCAAAGAATAAAAGAAAAATGGAGACAGCTTAGGGGTAAAGGTGCTAGCTGTGCCAGCATGAGGTGCCCAGCACCAATATTAAAAGCTGCATGTCCCCACAGGTACTTGTAACCCCAGCACTGTGGAAGGAGAGGCAGGAGAATTGCTGGGGCTTTGCTGGCTACTAGACTAGCTGCAGGTTTGGGAGAGACCCTGTCTTCCTGTCTCAAGAATTAAGGAAGAGTGACAGAGCAGGAGCTGCCATGTGTTTATCCTTGGCTCTGACTACACCAATTCTCATCCTTTTTGACTGGGGTTTGCCCACTTGTCCAGGATATCTCCCTGTTTCTTAGGTAAGAACCTCTTTAATGAAATAACCTTCTTTAAAATAAACCACCTCCCACTTCCCTTCTAGTTTCTAAGCAGTTTGAGGTAGCAGGTGATGCTTGTTCATTGAGCTGAATTGCACACCTGCCATTAGCAACTGTCACCCTCGAATGCATATGGGCCTGATTCTCACACTCAGAAGACAGATCTCCTTCATTTGGAAAAGAAGGAAGGAGTGGAGCCAGAGCCCAGCACCAAGAGCATGCTTAAGACTGCAAAGAAGTGGCCTCCTCTGTCTCCATCTCTCATGGCCAGCAGCTGCTTGGCCCTAGGTTTCAAATGGTCCCCTAATTAAGAGAAACATACCTTATCCTGGGATTGATTTTCAGATTCATTTATTGCTCATTTCTCCACGGTTTAATTTAATTAAATCGGGCAGCATATCAAATATTGATTTTAATAAAATCTTGATTAAGATTCGAGCAATTATCAAACACAATTTTTCAGACCACTGCTGCATCTCAATGGTTCCGACCTCGAAAACCAATTTGCTTTTAGAATAAAGAAGGGGGTTTTCTGTGAGTGTACCCTGGACCGTTTTCAGGAATGAAGCAATGACCTCCTGATCTTTCTTATTAGCAAAGATAAGCAGCGAGATCTGACCAGGACTTGCTCAGAGCTTACTCTCTTTACTTACCTAATCCCCAAACGTAGTTAAAAGGGAAAACAGAGAAAAGAACAGCTTCTTTGATGAGGGTTAATTTGGCACCGCTATGTACAAAGCACCGATTTATTCGGTGTAAATGCTGTGAGGACGAGACAATGAGTGTGTGTGTGTGTGTGTGTGTGTGTGTGTGTGTGTGTGTGTGTGTGTGTGTGTGTGTGTGTAGAAACCCTTAGCCACACGACATCTTTAACTTCATTCAAGTGTCAGCCACAGACGTTAAGTTTTCCAAGTCTTAAATTTGCTCTGTTCTGTATCTTGAATTTAGGATGTGCCAATGTAAATTTGATGTATAAAGTATCAATAGTATCGTATTAACAATTAACCGTAAGTATAAGATACTTAATAAGTTAAATATTTGTTTCCTGGTTAAGAGGGAAATAAAGGAAAGGGTTGGGGGAGCTTCCAGCCAATAGCTGTCACAGCAGCACCATCTAGCGGATTCTAGAAGCATCACAGGCTAATTTCCACAGGTTGCCCTCTTGATTAAAAAGTGCCTGTCTGAGACATTCTTCTAAGATATCTTCTTAGATCTTGAGAATCTTACAAAATGGAAAACTTACTCTTTTTCAAAAACAAGGTATCTGCTTATAAATAATTGGGTTTCATTGTGGCATTTTAACAAAATTTGCTTTTATTGCTCCTCTCACCCTTCAGCTTCCAGATCTCCCTCCCTCAATCTCTCGCCACTCCAGTAGCCTTCTTCCCACATTCATGACACATGTGACCATTTGTACTGTTCTCTGTTCTATCTCAATAGGTCTTGTTCTCCTCATGTTTCCTAAAAGTCCTGGTACCCTGATGAATTAAGAGTGAAGACAAAGGAATCTGTTACCCTATAACCTGTAGCTGGGTGACAACCCCCTACAAGAGGGGGTTACATGTTTTGGAGTTGCTGATCAGTAAGGTTCAATGGACCCCCCCCAATATTACAAGTGCACTTGGCTGCCCACCAGTACTTGGTGATAAGACCCTATTGCTAAAGCCACCAAATACTGGAATGTGAAGAAATCAAGCTGGCGTTGACATGAAAGCTTCACCCCTATTGGCTAATTTTCAAATTGCTGGAAGGTGCTATGACAAAACACCAAACAATCCAATTGAAAAGTGGGGTACAGAACTAAATAGAGAATTCTCAATAGAGTAATCTAAAATGGTTGAAAGACACTTAAAGTACTCAACATCCTTAGCCACCAGGGAAATTAAAATCAAAACTCTGAGATACCCTTACTCCTGTCAGAATGGCTAAAATCAAAAACACCAAAGACAACTTATGCTGGAGAGGATGTGTAGAAAGGGGAACACTCCTCCACTGTCGGTGGGGGTGCAAACTCACACAGCCACTTTGGAAATCAGTATGATGGTTCCTCAGGAAAATGGAAATCAGTCTATTTCAAGACCCAGTAATTCCACTCTTAGGCATATACCCAAAAGATGCATATTCATGCAACAAAGACATCTCTTCAATTACGTTCATAGCAGCATTATTTGTAATAGTCAGAACCTGGAAGCAAACTAGATGCCCCTCAACTGAAGAATGGATGGAGAAAATGTGGTATATTTACACAATGGAGTACTACTTACTCAGTGGGAAAAAATAAAACAATTGAATCTTCAAATTCACAGGCAAATTGATGGAACTAGAAGAAATCATCCTGAGTGAGTTAACCCAGTCACAAAAACATGAGCATGGTATATACTCACTCATACATGGATTTTAGACATAGAGCAAAGGATCACCAGCCACAAAAATACTGCCAGAGAAGTTAGGAAACAAGGAGGACCCTAAGAGAGACATACATGGTCCCTCACAAGGAGTATGGAGAAAGAGAAGGGGAGAAGAGGAGGGGAGAGGAGAACATGAGGGAGCAGGAAGATTGAGTCAGAGGAAGAATAGAGAGCAAGAAAAGAGATATCATAAAAGAGGGAGCCGTTATAGGTTTAAAGAGAAATCTGACACTAGGGAAATAGCCAGAGATCTACAAGGATGACCCCCAACCAAGAATCTAAGCAGTAGGGGAGAGGCTACCTTAAATGTCCTTCCCCTATAATGAGATTGATGACTACCTTATATGCCATCCTAGAACCTTCATCCAGTAGCTGATGGAAGCAGAAGCAGAGACTCACAGCTAAACACTGAGCTGAACTCTGGAATCCAGTTGCAGAGAGGGAGGAGTGATTAGCAAAGGGGTCAAGACCATGCTGGACAAACCAACAGAAACCGTTGACCTGAGGGGGAGCTGTTAGAGTAGGTTTTTCCCTGCCGGCCTGGGCCCACTACTGCACCAGCTACAAATAACACACAGAGACACTGTATTGGCTATAAAGCTGTTGGCCAGTTACTAGTTTCTTATTGGCTAGCTCTGTCTTAAATATTAACCCATTTCCATTAATCTAAGTATTTCCACATGATCTTATCTTATCAGAGAGAGGGGCTGGCGTTCTCTCTCTGTCAGTCCACCATCTTGAATCTCCTCCCTACTCCTTCTGTAATCCTCCTTGTCTCCTAGTCCCACCTATCTTGCTTTCCTATTGGCCAACAGTGCTTTATTCATTAACCAATCAAATAAACATATTTACAGAATGACATCTCCCATCAGGGAGCTAGCTCATGAGCCCCAGACTGATAGCTGGAAACCAGCATAAGACGAACCCAGATGCACTGAATGGTTCTCAGAAGACCTGGGCAGTCTATGGTACCTCTGACAATGGAACCAGGATGTATCCCTAGTACATGAACAGACTTCGGGAGTCCATTCCCCATGGATGGATACTCCCTTAGCCTAGAGATGCAGGGGAGGGCCTAGGTCCTACCCCAAATGACTTGGCAGCCTTTAATGATCCCTCATGGAAGGCCTTACCCTCCCTGGAGAGTGGATGAGGAGTGATGGGGGGATCTGTGGGGAGCATGGGAGGATGGGAGGGAACTGGGATTGATAGGTAAAATAAGAAAAAATATTCAAAAGGGAAAAAACTACCAGAGGAGAAAAGTAACTATAAATCATACTAGCTACAACAATGACTGGCATAGACAGACATGCCCATTGGTATAACAGCGACACAATCGCTATGGCAGTGACCAACCACTTTCTGATTAGATTTACAAAACCCATGCTTGGTGCCATTATCAGAGGAAGAACCTCTGGCTAGGTAGGTTGTAGGCCCTGTGGGAGAACCCATTGCCATTACACTGCTAAGTGGACATAGTATTAAAATGACTCCTAATGCCTTATTGCTATACCCATGGATTATAATATCTCTCAACCCTTGTATGAGAGCTTCTATTTGCAGGAGGCAATAGCTAACTCAGAGACTCACAACTGCCCCCAATGCACAGAATTTGAGGCTGCAGAATGCTCAGCCCTAAAGGAAATGTATACCTTTCCCACATATACATCTCCCAAGGCTCAGGGTTCATTGTAGAAGAGGGGACAGAATGAATGTAACCAAAGGTGGTAGATGACTACAATAAAACACCCTCTGGACACAGTAGGACAGATGCACATAGGAACTCACAGTGGTTGCAACCGTGTGTACAAAACCTGGGTACATTCAAGCTAAACCAAATGCCAGCATGGAGAGGAGAGTTGGGTACACAGTCACATCCCTCTGTTGGGAGTACTTGGCAATTGTTAGCTGCTGGAAAATGAAGGGTCAGTATTGTCCAAGTGATTCAACCTCTGGTAATTCAGCCATGCTCCAATGGAAGACCACACATCTAAGACTATTTAGGGCAGCACAAATTTATCTTGAAGGTTTAGAAAGAAAAGAGAAAGGACACAACATAGGGTGGATAATGAAGGAAATGGACCTGGTCCTGTCTGAGGAGGCAATGGTGAATATGATCAGATCACATTGTGTGAGACTCCCAAAGAACTAACTAAAAAAAATTAAAAGACAGAAGGCATCCTCTTTTTTATTTTCAAAATTTGGAAAAGAGCATTCAGTCTCTCGCCTTAATGATATCAGTCTGTAACTTATGCAGATGTTCCTTCTGAGTGTACAGAAAATCCATTTTTAATCCATGACTTCCTTAATCACCAAGGATTTGGGAGGGGTTGTTTATTTTTTCATGGATGGTTGTGAGTAGAGGAGGAGGAGGTGGTGGTGGTGTAGGTTTAGAGCTAGGACCTCACTATGTAGTTTTGGCCTAGAACTTCACTATGTATATCAGGCTGGCCTGGAACTCACAGAGATATACATGCCTGTCCCTGGCTCCTGGGTGCCAGACAAGTATTGGAGTTTTTCAATGCTTCTGACAGGATTATGTGGTTTTATTTTTTTAATTACTTGGAATCTTTGCATCATTGGGATAAGACCTAGTTTGTAATGTTATATAATTCCTTTTGAAAATTTTTCTGTGTTTATAATGTAATATTCTGTTAAGGGTTTCATATGTATTCCTTAAAATGCTGTCTACAGCTTTTACTTTCTCTTTGTCTCTCCCTCTCTTCCTCCCTCCCTTCCTTCCCGACTTTGGGTCTTCCTGCTCTTTCCTTATACTACTTCTTGGTGTTCAGATTTGGTGCTGGGGTAATTCTTGACATGAATAGGGAGGGTTCCACTTCTGCTTTCTGATCATGTATAAATGGTGCTGATTCTACCTCAGTGAATTTTCTAGTGAATTCCTGCAGATATTCCTTTTGGAAAATGTACTAGTTACTTTTGTGTCACTGGTATAAAAATATCCAACCCATATAAAGAGGGGACTTATGGCTTCAGAGGGTTGCAGTCCATCATGGTGAGGAAGGCATGGCAGAGACTCCGTCTGTGATGGTGGGTGGGTTGCTAGATCTATCCATCTGGCTGCAGACTAGGCAACAGAGAGAGCAGTGCAAAATCGGGTGTTGGTACTTCACTGTGATGCTGCCACTCATCTAGTTCTGTCCCACAGATCCCAACGCCTAAAGGTCCCACAGTCTTCAAAGTAGTGTCTCTGATTCCACTTAACACCCAAGCCTGTCAGCTGGATTTTAGACTCAAATGTAAACCATAACATGGAATTCTAAAATTATGAATTACATTTATTTTGCCTTTCCCCCCCCCCCGACTTTTTGAGAGGCCAGACTAAGATTTTCCTGCTTTCTAAAAAGGGTCCTAGAGCTGCTAATCATATTGATTGTGCTCATAAACTTAATTTATTGTATTCTATTTTGTTTCAGTTTGTAATTTATCTTCCTTACATTTTTTGACCAGTGGCTTATTTAGCAATGCATTGGGTAGTTTTCCATTGTTTACACATTTTCTTATTATTTTTTTCATCATTGACATTGGCTTTTGGGTTGAGTCCCTGTAGTTAGAGAACACATTCTGTCTGATGTTTATTTTTTTTATATTTGCTGGAGATTGTTTTACAGCCCAGGTTATGGTCTATCTTGGGAGATGTTTTGTGGGCACATCAAAGGTAAGGTGATGCAGTCACTGATGTTGGTTGGTCTGCTCTATTAATGTCAATTTAAACCTGTTGGTTGAAGAGTTTAGATTTTCTGTGCTTAGCAGCTTTCTGATTGACTTTCCTGTTAATCATCCAGTAAGGGTGTGAATGTCTTCACTGTCACTGAACATGAGCTATTCCAACTGTACCAACTTTTCTCTCATGTATTTGAAGCTCGGTTATTGTCAGTGTATGTTTCCACTTTCAGATTCTGTATGTCATGGTGGTTGATTGACCATTTTATCCTCTTTGATAATTTTCTCTGCTCTATAGTCTATTCATCTGGTATTTCTTGGTTAATGTCATCATGCTCTATGTTTTCATACTTTCACTTTAAAATTGCCTCTACCCAAAGTCACCTTCTGATAAATAATAAAAACATTTTCAAACATGCACTCTGGCATTTTTTTATTTGTGTACTTAGATTATTTAAAGTAATCATTAAGAAACTGATGCTGCAATCTCATTTATGTTGCTGTGATACAATACGCTGATAATACACTCTCCTTAAGGGAGAAAGGCTGCAGATTACTGTCCATGAAAGCATGAGGAAGAATGAAATATGGCTGCACTTTCATTTTTCTGAGTGCTTGAAAGTTTTAGTGTTTCCCTAACACTTTCATTGGTGTTGAAGGTTATTTAGTGCTTAGTGTGAGTTAAAAGAAAGGAGAAGAAATGGGAAGGTGGCAGAGAGGGTGGAAGGAATGCCCAGTACCTAGGATGGGATAGAGAGCATGTCAGATTTCCTCCAAGGCATTTTATACAGCACAGCCTTGGATATTCATTATACTCCCACTCCAAAGAAAAGGCATAAAAATTAAACCAAGCTACCTCCAAGGAATAATTAGAATGAAAAGTCGATGAGGAGAAAATGGCTCATATTCTCTTCATTGATTTCCTATGCACAGAGTCAAACTTGACTGCTGGTTGGAAGTCAGTTTGGCCACTTCTCATTTCTTTCTGCGCTGTTGGGCTCTCCTGCCAGGGCCTTTCATGCTGGAGTCCTACTTGCCTCTAATCACAGCTGTCAACTACTGAACGAGTTTGACACCCTGACTCCAGAAATGAGGGAACTCACCCCCATGCATATGCAGCCCCTTCCTTCATTAAGGTTGATTGACATAACAGCAGACCCGGTGCATAGGCAGAGTATTATAAGAAAAATAAATGGCTATGTGTGGATTCTAGTGGAAATCTCCTTGATCAACAACACAAGGAGGGAGGAGTCAGAGGCAAGACTTTATGCAATTCAACCAGAGTTGCTGTGAAGTCCCACATTTTAATTCTGCAAAACAAACAATACATTTAATCCGGTGAGACAATGCACACACACACACACACACACACACACACACACACACACACACACACACACAAATCCTCAGATTCACTCTTCTACTATGTGATTGCTAGTTTTAACTGTAAACAGGACACAATGTAGAATCACTGGGGAGAGTCTCAGTGAAGGATTGTCTAAATCAGGTTGGTTGGTGGAAACGTCTATGGAGATTATCTTATGGTAATTGATGTGGGAAGACCCAGCCTAAAGGTAGAGGCAGCGTTCTCTAAACTAAGTTTAAAAAAAAAAAAAAAATGAGCCAAGCATAGACATCCATTAACTCTCTCTCCCTCCCTCCCTCCCTCCCTCCCTCCCTCTCCCTCGCTTCCACTCTCTCCTTCTCTTTTTCTCCCTCCCCTCCCCTCTTCTCTCTCTCCCTCCCCTCTCTCCCAGTACCCCCCTTTTCCCTCCCTCTCCTTCTCTCTCTCTCTTCCTGCCTTTCTTTGTCTGCTGAGTGCAGATCTAACTAGCTGCTTCAAGCTCCTGTCTTGACTTCCCCACAAGGATGATTGCTACCTGGAAGTGTAAGCTAAATTGAACCCTTCCTCCTAACTTGCTCTTTGCCACAGTGTTTTTATCACAGCAACAGAAATGACCCTTAGACCATCCTACAACCCTTTCTAGATAGTCTCAGTTATAAAACCAAATTCGCAGTGATGGGTGAAATCAATCGGTTTTGGCATGAGCACCCTCCGTGCTACCATGTCTGTAGTGTATTATGGTTTCCCACGTACACAGTACTATATCTCACGTGGGTATTACGGTGCGCCCAGGTGAGTATCAATAGTTCACCTGGGGGGAGGGGGGCTGTAGAGTGGGCTGGCTGCGCTTGTCTGGTTCCAGGAACAAGTGGTTGCCACATCTCCATAAAACGTAGAAAGGGGGAGAAATCAGACCAATGCAACACACAGGAGTTCCCGTTCCATCACGGACCTCATGGCCTTTGAACTACATAGGGAAAGGAACATCCTCTGCCTGCCTCTAGAACCTTTTGCTACGCAGGGAAGCAGCCTGCCAGAGGCAGGGCGGAAAACTGGTCTTCAGAAATAGGCTGACAGTTGCGCAGGCGCAACCCCACAGTTTTCTGGAAGCCACTTCCTGCCTCGTTTCCTAGCAACGGGGAAAGCGTTGTTGACAAGCACAGAAACTGCAGCCCAGGCTTGAGAGTGGAGCTGTCCCAAAGGAGCTATGGTAAATCTGTCTGGGTTCATGTCTGGAAGGGCAGAGAGGGAGGCACCATAGGTACAGCTGTCCTGGGAGGGTCTCACTATTTACGGATGAAGCCTGGAAGGAGCGCTATTAAGAAAGTGGAGGTGCTGAGATAAATCTGTGAGCTAGGAAAGTTTGCAAAGAACAATAGAGATGGAGGAGAAAGATCCCGGGCTGAGAAATACCGGGACCAGGAGAGCAAGAGAATAGGAAGGGAGGGGAGCAAAAGACAAAGAGGGAAGAAGGGAAAATCAGGAGGGGGGAGATAAGGAAAAAGAGAAGAGGAGGAGAAGGGGGAAAGATATAAAGAAGGAAGGACCCCTTCTCTCTTCACCTGCACAGAAAAGGAAGGGGAAGGAAGAGAGAAAAGTAGAGGGGAAGAAAAACGGCAAAGAGGAAGAGAAAGGAGGGCGTGGAACGGGAGAGAAAAGAGTAAAGTGAAAAGGGGGGAGAAGAGAAGAGGGAAAGGGGGAGGAAGAAGTAAAGGGAATGGATGGAGAAAAAGGAAAGGGGAGAGGAACAAAAGGAGAGAAAGGAAGGGGCAAAGAGAGGAGGGAGGGAGGTGGGCTTAGACTCTGAAGTAGGGGCCTCTGGAAGCCAGAAGAGGAGTTCCCTAGAGAAGAGAGAACTTGGGAGTGGAGCGGAGCAATGGAGGGAGGCTTTGGGGAGCTGTAGACATGCTCCTAAAAATGGTCAGAACTGTAGTAGTCTGGATCTTCCAGGCCAGACAGAAAGAAATCAAGAAATGCCAAGTTTCCATCTGTTCTGTTCTGTTCTGTTCTGTTCTCTCTCTCTCTCTCTCTCTCTCTCTCTCTCTCTCTCTCTCTCTCTCTCTCTCTCTCTCTCTCTCCCTCCCTCTCTCTCCCTCCTCCTCCTCCTCCTCCTCAAGGCTATGTATGGGACAAAACAAGTCCCTAGCACTATCAGGTTTTTGATAATACTGTCATTGGTAATGTCTTATTGTCATTTTCAGAGGACACCTCTGGCTCAACACTTTCATGGTAGTGAAGTATAAAAATATGCTTTCTTCCTTATTTTTACTCTTGTTTTGATATGTGACAGGGAGCCAGTTTTTACCCTGTTTTAACCTCTGCAGATGCATTTTTTTAAGCTTTGGGCCATGATATAATTTAAAGAACATACTAATTAAACGTTAATGGTATCCACAGAAGGGGAAGCCATGAATCTAGCATGGCGTGTCCTCAAATTCAGAAATCACCTGCTCTGGTGATGGGAGAGACATACAAGCTCTTGCTCACATCTGCCTGGGTGAAAAAGAAAACCCAGTCTCTGACCGCACAACCTAACGTTCACTTGCGAGGTATTGGGAAAGAAAACAATAGACTGAATTCCCATCAAACAACTGCCAGGCCAAGCAATCCCAGTACTCGGAAGGCTGAGGCACAAGGATTGCTGTAAGTTTAAAATCAGCCTGAGCTACATAGAATGAAACCCTTTCTCAGAGAAAAACCTCAAAAATCATTTTATATGAGGCTAGAGAGGTGGCTTGGTGGTTAACAGCACTAGATACTTTTGCAGAGGACGTGGGTTCAACCCCTGGCACAGTATGGAAGCTCACAACTGTCTGTAACTCTAGGTCTAGGTGACCTGGTGCCCACTTTCTGGCCTCCACTGGCACCAGGCATGAACATGGTGCACAGACATGCATTCAGACAACACCCATACTCATAAAATAATAAGATATATTTTTAAAGGAATACAGTGGTTCACACAGTCAGCTCACAAAGGTGAACATGAAACCAAGCCGTGGGATCCCAAACAGTCATTCCCATCTGAACATTCAGCTTAAACCAAGACACAGGCCACTGTAATCAGGAGACCCCAGCATCCTGCAACATGCTGCTTGCATTGAATGCCCTTTGTAAGTTTAATCACCAGAATGAATCCCCCAGAGGAAGTGACAGATGAAATTAAGGTGTCCCACTAAGGGCAGCTTTTGGACACTGAGAGGATAAATATTTAAGGACTATGACACACAAAGGAAGTTTTTGTAAGTACAGAAATGGGAGCTACTTAAAGATAACCCATGGTAGCTTTCTGGGCAATATAAAAACAAACCAACAAAGAAGACTACTTTCCTAGCAAATGGAGACACATAGAAACTTACAGGGAGCCCTTGTGAGGCTCTCTGTCTCTGCTGAGGCTGAACCCTGGAAATCTGTCTAGGTTCAATGCAAGTGGAGGCTTCATACACTGCTCCCATGTGAGATGTAACAGTGTCAAGCTTACCTCTTAAACAGCTGAGCACATAGCATCCGCCCCCAGTTAAAGAAATTGGGGACTAGGTGTCTTTGTAGCTGTTCTCAGTAGAATTGATATCACCACAGAGGCCTTCCTGGTTAATAGTTGCCCTGATCTCTTGCAGACTGAGGTGGAGGAAACCCTCAAGAGGATTCAGAGCCACAAAGGGGTCATTGGAACCATGGTGGTCAATGCAGAAGGTAATGCCTTGTCATAGGCTGACTGAGTCTGACACCCAGACACTTAACTGGGGACCCATCATCTATTTTGTTAAGAGTGAAGATGCTTACCCTAAGTTCTGAACTTAAAAGCATGTTTTGTCTATTCTCACCCTAGCAGCTATTCATCAGACATGGTATTGGATACCTACCATATACCAATTACTCATCTAAGAGACACACACTGTCTAAAATGCCTATGTATCCTTAAGAAATCCTACAAGGTGTCTTCTTCAGAAACTCCGGTAATTCCCATCTCTTCAGCAGGGCCAGCAAAGCTCCCTTGTTGAAGAGAGGGAAAATTATGCGATGGTGGTTTGGTTTTGACTTAATGTTATGAAGACTACAGAGATTCAGTCTTGATTTAAAATGGAAATTTTCCTTTTATCACATTAGGTAAAAAAAATTACATAATTCACTCCTATGCTAGTTTCCCAACTATGAGTCTGGGGTCCATGAGCTCCCCCTTGTTCAGGTCAGCTGTTCCTGTGGGTTTCCCCAGCCTGGTCTTCACCCTGTTGCTCATCACTTCCCGCTCTCTGCAACTGGATTTCAAAAGTTCGTCTCAGTACTTAGCTGTGGGTGTCTGCTTCTGCTTCCATCAGCTACTGGATGAAGGCTCTAGGATGGCATATAAGGCATATAAGGTAGTCATCAATCTCATTACTGGGGAAGGGCATGTAAGGTAGCCTCTCCACTATTGCTTAGATTCTTAGTTGGGGTCATCCTTGTATATCTCTGGACATTTCCCTAGTGCCAGATTTTTCTTTAAACCTATAATGGCTCCCTCTATTATGGTATCGCTCCTTTATTCTTCCCACAACTCAATCTTCCTGCTCCCTCATGTCCTCCTTTTTCTCCTCTTTTCTCATTCTCTCTCTCCTAACTCCCTCTCCCCTCCCCCAATACTCCCAATTTGCTCCGGAGATCTTGTCCCTTTTCTCCCCTTCTCAGGGTGACCATATATGTCTCTCTTAGGGTCCTCCTTGTTTCCTGGCTTCTCTGGAGGTGTAGATTGTAGGCTGGTGATCCTCTGTTCTATGTCTAATATCCATATATGAGTGAGTACATACCATGTCTGTCTTTTTGTGACTAGGTTACCTCACTCAAGATGGGTTCTTCTGGTTCCATCCATTTGCTTTCAAGATTCCAATTGGGGGGGGGTGTTTTGTTGTTGTTGTTATTTGCTTTTTGTTGTTTTTTTTTGTTTTTGTTTTTTCTTTTTCTTTTTTCTCGGAATTGTACTCCATTGTGTAAATGTACCACATTTTCTTTTCCATTATTCAGCTGAGGGACATCTAGGTTGCTTCCAGGTTCTTGCTATTACAAATAATGCTGCTATGAACATAATTGAATAGATGTCCTTGTTGTATGAATGTTCAGACTTTAGGTATATGCCTAAAAGTGGAATTGCTGGATCTTGACGTGGACTGATTCCCATTTTCCTGAGGAACAGCCATACTGATTTCCAAAGTGGCTGTACAAGATTGCAATCCCACCAGCAATGGAGGAGTGTTCTCCTTTCTCACTGTCCTCTCCAGCATAAACCGTCATTGGTGTTTTTGATTTTAGCCATTCTGACTAGAGAAGATGAAATCTCAGAATTGTTTTGATTTGTTTCCCTGGTGGCTAAGGGTGTCACGCACTTTCCTAAGTACCTTTCAGCTATTTTAGATCCCTCTATTGAGAATTCTCCATTTAGTTCTTTAACCAATTTTAAATAGGATTATCTGGTGCTTTGGTGACTAGCTTCTTGAGTTATTTGTATATTTTGGAGATCAGCCATCTGTGAGATGTGGGGTTGGTGAACATCTTTTCCCTGTCTGTGGGCTGCTGTTTTGTATTGTTCACTGTGTCCTTTGCCTTACAGAAGCGTCTGTTTCAGGAGGTCCCATTTATTAATTATCAATCTCAGTGTCTATGCTCTGGTGTTATGTTCAGGAAGTGGTCTCCTGTACCAATTTGTTCAAGGGTACCTCCAACTTTCTTTTCTAAGAGGTTTAGTGTGGATGGATTTATGTTGAAGTCTTTGATCCATTTGGACTTAAATTTTGTGCATGGCAATAGACATGGATCTATCTGCAGTCTTCTACACACCAGCATCCAGTTATGCCAGCACCATTTGTTGAAGATGCTTTCTTTTTTCCATTGTATAATTTTACCTTTTTGTCAAAAATCAGGTGTTCGTAGGTGTGTGTGTTAATATCAGGGTTTCCAATTCTATTCTATTGGTCTATCTGTCTATTTTTGTGCCAATACCAGGCTGTTTTCAGGACTATAGCTCTATAGTAGAGCTTAAAATCAGGAATGGCAAAACCTCCTGAAGTTCCTTTATTGTACAAGGTTGTTTTGGCTATCCTGGCTTTTTATTTTTCCATATAAAGTTGAGGATTGTTCTTTCAAGGTCTGTCAAAAATTGTGCTGGGATTTTGATGGGGATTGCATTGCACATGTAGATTACTTTTGGCAAGATTGCCATTTTTACTTATGCTGATCCTGCCTATCCAAGAGTATGGAAGATCTTTCCACTTTCTATTCTCTTCTTTAAAGACTCAAAGCTTGTTATACAGGTATTTCCCTTGTTTGGTTAGTTTTACCCCCACGATATTTTATGTTGTTTTTATCTTGTTGTAATGGGTGATGTTTTTCTGATTTCTTTCTCATCCCATTTATCATTGATTTATAATAGGGATACTGATTTTTTTTTTATTTAATCTTGTATCCTGCTAGTTTGCTGAAGGTGTTTATCAGCTGTAGGAGTTCCCTGGTAGAATTTTTCAGGTCATTTATATAAATTATCATATCATCTGTAAATAGTGGATGTTTGACTTCTTCCTTTCCAATTTATATCTCCTTGATCTCCTTTTGTTGTCTTATTGCTCTAGCTAGAACTTCAAGTACCATATTGAAGAGATATGGAGAGAATGGACAGCCTTTTCTTGTTCCCAATTTTATAGAAATTGCCTTGAATTTCTCTCCATTTAGTTTGATGTTGGCTGTTGGTTTGCTATATATTGCTTTTATTACATTTAGGTATGTTCCTGTTATCCCTGATCTCTCCAAGACCTTTATCATGAAGGGGTGTTGGATTTTGTCAAAGGCTTTCTCAACATCTAGTGAGATGATCATGTGTTTTTTTTTCTGTTTGTTTATATGGTGGATTATATTGATAGATTTTATATATTGAACCATTCCTGCATCCCTGGGATGAAGCCTACTTGATCATGGTAGATGATTTTTCTGATGTGTTCTTGAATTCAATTTACCAGTATTTTATTCAGTGTTTTTGCATCAATGTTCATACGCGATATTGGTCTGTAGTTCTCTTTCTTAGTTGTGTCGCTGTATGGTTTTGGTACCAAGGTAATTGTAGCTTCATAAGGAGAGTTTGGCAATGACCCTTCTGTTTCTATTGCGTGGAACATTTTGAGGAATATTGATAGTAACTCTTCTTTGAGTTTCTGGTAGAATTCTGAACTGAAACCATCTGACCCTGGGATTTTTTCATTTCATTTGATGACTGCTTCTATTTCAATACGGGTTATAGGTTTATTCAAATCTCTTGTCTGTTCTTGATTTAATTTCAGTAAACAATATCTATCCAGAAAATCATCCATTTTTAAACTTTTTTTTAATTTTGTAGAGTACAGGCTTTCAAAGTATGCCCTGATGTTTCTCAGGATTTTCTCAGTGTCTGTTGTTATGTCTGATTTTGATTCATTTCTGATTTTCTGATTTTGTTAATTTGCATGTTCTCTCTCTACTTTTTTGTTAGTTTGAATAAAAATTTGTCTATCTTGTTGATTTTCTTGAAGAACCAACTCCTTCTTTCATTGATTCTTTGTATGATTTTCTTTGTTTTTACCTTATTGATTTCAGCCCTCAATTTGATTATTTCCTGGCCTCTACTCCTCCAGGGTGAGTTGCTTCTTTTTGTTCTAGAGCTTTCAGTTGTGCTGTTAATTCTCTAGTGTGACTATTTTCCAGTTTCTTCATGTGGGCTCTTAGTGCTATGAACTTTCCTCTTAGTACTGCTATCAAAGTGTCTGGTAAGTTTAGGTATGTTGTACCTTCATTCTAATTGAATTCTAGGACGTCTTTAATTTCTTTCTTTCTTTATGCCTTGACCCTAGAATGGAGCAATTGCGTGTTGTTTAGTTTCCATGGGATTGTAGGGTTCTGCAATTTGTGTTGTTGTTGAATTCTAACTTTAAAGCATGGTAGTCTGATAAGATACAGGGGGTTATTCCAATTTTTTTTTAATCTGTTGAGGTTTGCTATGTTGCCAAGTACGTAGGTTCCATGTGGAGTTGAGAAGAAGGTATATTCTTTTGTGTTTGGATGGAATGTTTTTATAGATATCTGTTAAACCCAATTGGGTCATAAGTTCTGTTAGTTCTTTTGTTTCTTTGTTAAGTTTCTGTCTAGTGGTCCAGCCTAGTGATGAGAGTGGGGTGTTGAAGTTTCCCACTATAGGTTTGTGAGGTTTTATATGAGATTTAAGTTATAGTAATGTTTCTTTTATGAATGTGGGTGCCTTTGTATTTGGTGCATAGATGTTCAGAATCAACTCCATTTTGATGGATTTTTTCCTGTGATGAATATGAAATGACCATCTTCATCTCTTTTGATTGGTTTTAGTTTGAAGTCTAATTTGTTAGATATTAGGGTTGCTACACCAACTTATTTCTTGGGTCCATGTGATTGGAAAATCTTTTCCCAACCCTTTACTTTGAGGTAATGCCTTCTTTGATGTTGAAGTATGTTTTTTTGTATGCAGCAGAATGCCTTTGTATCCATTCTGTTAGCCTGTGTCTTTTTCTAGGCCAGTTAAGACCATTGATATTGAGGGACATTAATGACTGTTTACTGTTAATTATTGCGTTTTTGATCTGTTGGGATTGGTGGTACTTTGCATTGATCTCTCCCCACTCCCTTTTTTTTTTATTTTATTTTGGCTGTCGGTAAAGTAGAATTATCTATTGCCTATGTTTTCGTAAGTGTAGATAATTTCCTTAGGTTGAAATTTTCCTTCCGGTACTTTCTGTAGGGCTGGATTAGTGGATATGTATTGTTTAAATCTGGTTTTGTCATAGAATATCTTGGTTTCTCCATCTATACTGATTGAAAGATTTGCTGGGCATAGTAGTCTAAGCTAGCATCCATTGTCTCTTAGTGTTAGTAGAATATCTACCCAGGATCTTCTGGCTTTCAGAGTTTCCATGGAGAAGTCAGTTGTAATTCTGATAGGTCTGCCTTTATATATTACTTGACCTTTTTTCCTTTGTTACTCTTAATACTCTTTCTTTATTCTGTATATTTGTTGTTTTGATTATTATGTATTGAGGGGACTTGTTTTGTGATCGACTATATTTGGTGTTCTGTAAGATTCTTGTACTTTCTTTCACATGTCTTTCTTTAGGTTGGGAAAGTTTTCTTCTATGATTTTGTTGAATATGTTTTCTGCACCTTTGAGGTAGGTTTCTTCACCTTTTTCTATACCCATTTTTAACTTTGGCCTTTTCATGGTGTCCCATATTTCGTGGATATATTGTGTTTGGGATTTGTTGGATTTAAGATTCTCTTTGGTCAATGAATCTATTTCTCCTAGTGTATCTTCAACACTCAAGATTCTCTCTTCCATCTCTTGTATTCTATTGGTTATACTTGCTTCTATAGTTCCTGATATAGTTCCTGATCATTTATTCAGCTTTTCTTTTTCCAGCATTCCCTCAGTCTCTCTCTCTCTTTCTCTCTCTCTCTTTCTCTCTCTCTCTCTCTCTCTCTCTCTCTCTCTTTCTCTCTCTCTCTCTCTCTCTCTCTCTCTCTCTCTCTCTCTCTCTCTCTCTCTCGTGTGTGTGTTAAACTGTCTTTATTTCAGCTTTCAAGCCTTGACCTGTTTGAATCATTTTCTCCCCCCCCCCTTTTTTTGGTGGTGGTGGGATCATTTCCTCCATTTCTTAACATTTTTGTTTGTTTTTTCTTCCATTTCTTTAAGGGATTTTTTTATTTCCTCTTTGAGGGTCTCTATCATCTTCATAAAGTCGTTCTCTTCTGCTTCATATGTGTTGGGATGTTCAGGTCTTGCTGGCGCAGAGTCCCTATACTCTGGTGGCATCATATTAGTCTTTCTGTTGTTGAATGTGTTCTTATACTGTCGTCTTCCCACCCCCTTCTTCCAGTGGGTGCAAGTGGGGTCTCTCCCTCTCCTGGTGGGTCCAAGGTTTTCTTCCAGTGGATGTAAGCAAGTCCAATACTCTGATGTCTCTCCTGGTGGGTGCAGGCATGTCTTCTCCCTCTTCTGGTGGTGGAGGTGGGACTACCACTGCAATGTCAGCAGTTTCTGGATGGCTTGGCCTGCAGGGGGCGGGTCCACCTATGCTCAGTCCCCAGGCCAGGAGACTCCAATGAGGGCAAACAGAAAGTTGGCCTGGAGACAGGCCCACACTCACCTCTCCTCATGGGTGGAGGAGCGACTAGCACCACAATGTCAACAGACTCTGGGTGGCTTGGCCTGTTGGGGCGGGTTCACCTCCCAGGCCAGGAGACTCCAAGCCATGTTTTGCATTGTTAAAGGTCCCTGCTTGTCCCACTGCTCATTCTGGCATTTGTAAAGATGAGAGGTGCCAACCTTTCTAGAGAATTCTTTGAAATAAGAGTAGCCACCTCTAATAATTCATGGTGGGAACAACCATAGAATCAGCTGATCTCTAGCTCAGTGTTCTGGTGCAATTTGTCAGTAAATCCTTATTGTGCAACCACCAGCTAAAAGACTGTTGAAATTCTGCACTCTGTTTCCTTGTCAGTTAGGATGGAAAATATCCTGAGTTCCTGCTGATTGTGGCTGCTAGATGAGAAGACTGTCAAGTGCCCAGCTTAATCACCAGCAGTTAATAGAATTCTAATTAAAGAATTTCTGAGAACTTTGATTTATTTGATTGAAATTTGCAGAAAAAAACGTTTGGTTTGTTTTATAAAATAAAAAGAATAATTCTGCCAAATGCATGTAGTGATGGGTGTTTGGATAAATTCATTGAGCTTGAGGAATGAGGAAGAAGGAGCTAGGATTGTCTATACAAGAAGTCAAAAGCTGGGCCATGTATTTCCAGGAAGTTGTCAGCTCTTAGTGTGGCCCTATTTAAACAATTTTGCTTCCAAGTATATGCTACAGGGTCTCCCACCCTAACTTACATGGGCTACCTGCATGCTTTAACAGAGGTGCTTTATGAGTTTGCTTAGTCTGTGACAACAAATGCTACACACACACACACACACACACACACACACACACACACACACTCATTGGATTTGAACAGCAGAAATGGAAGCTGGGCTGATTAGGGTGATGCATCCATCCTTAAAGCACTTGCTGCACAGGCACGAGGACCTGGGTTCAAATCCCCAGTACCCACGTGAATAGGTGCAACAGCTATGCTCCTGGAATACCAATATTTGGGGAAGAGGAGAGGAGGGTATCCCTGCAGCTCTCTGGCCAAGCAGCCTAATGAATCAGTAAGTTCCAAGTTCTGTGAGAGACACTGTGTCAGTAAAGTTAAGGCAAAACTGATGAGAAGGACTCCCAATGACAGCATCTGATTTACACATTGATCCATGTACACACACACACAGAAACACACAACACATATCACACACATGCACACACACACACACACGCACACACAACACATATCACACACACACACACACACACACACCAAAAAAAAAAAAACCCTCATTTCTGAGGACTCTTGCTAGATTCTAGTGGTAGCAAGAATCTAGTCCTCATTTCTGAGGATTCTTGCTAGATTCTAGTGGTAGCCAATCATCAGTGTTGTTTTGCTTACTGACACTTTACCCTAGTCTCTAACTCTGAGGGCTCACACCAACCCTGCATGGCTTCAATTTTAACTAATTGCTTTTGCAGAGAACCTCTCTCCAAACAAGGCTATTTTCTGAAGCTAAGCGTGGACTTAAGTTTGGGAGAACACTCCAACCCAGTATAGGCACGATTTCCTATGGCACCCAGGCCAGTGCCTCTAATGCATTTCACTGGAACACATTAATCCAAAGCACCCAGTCCTGGTGAGGTGCATCAGATGTCTGAAGAATACCACACCAAAGAGTGATGGAGAAAAGGTTTGGATCCAAGAACAAAAGCAGGGAACAAAGCAACAGGAAGCCTTTTTGGATCATTTATACAGCCAGTTACACACATATACTCCAAGTAAACATGGGGGGCTGGGCATGTGGCTCAGATGGTAGAGTGCCAGCCTAACATGCATAAAACCTTGGGTTCTATTGAATAAACAGGGCTTGGTGGAACAGGTCTATAATCCCAGAACTGGGACAGTAAAGCAGGAGTTCAAAGTCATTCTCAGCTATATGGAGAGTTTGAGGCCAGCTTAAGCTTCGTGATGCCTTGTCTCAAAACAAAGAATCAAACATAAAAAGAGTGAGGAAGGAGAGGTTCACATGTCGGAGTGACTCACCCCAAGTAGTGAAATTCGAAATAAAGTTTGCTTTCCTGAACTTCTCAATGAAAATTCCTCTCAATTTCTTGATGAAAACAACAACAATGTTATTTTTAATACTGTTAGCTTTTCCCTAACTGCCACTAGAATAATATTATGTTAGGAATCAGGGAAATTTTCAAGGGTTGCGGAAACTTGATTTTTTACCAGGTATCAAATTAACCTGTTCCCCAGCTTATTTTTGTGGTGAGGTGGTTAATGGCCAGAGTGTGTTTCCTACTGGCACATGGTATAAGTTTTGTGAGCTGAATGTAACAAAACAATAACAGCCTGTTCAAGTGTCACTGAAGGCTCTCTTGTTACAGTTAGCTTCACAGCCTTCAGAAGTCCTGGGCACTTTAGTACTAAAAGAAAGTCCCCAGGACACTCTTGCCACCCTCATGTTCTCTGTCTTTGGCTGTAGACAATGACTCATAGACAACATGTTAACATCATTGTCAGCTTGCCTTGTAGTTAATTAAAAAGGTCTACTACGTTTGTCCATTTAGATGACATCACATGCCAGGTTGTGTATTGAGTCTTTGCTTTGTTTCTAAGACACAGGCTTCCTTCCTATTTCAGACAAGAAAGTGGGCTCAGTGGTCTAGGTCTCAATGACGGCAGATTCTTTATTCATTTTGGTTTCCCATTTATAAGAACATTCACTGTAACACCAATATGTAAATATCTACCTCCCAAGCACTCAAAGCTGTCATATAGTCTTTTATGTATAAGCCCAATTTCTATAGGCTTCTGACTTTAAATATTCTTGACACATCAACAATTCATCATTTGAATATCATTAGGTTTTATCAGCCATTCAGACAGTTGGTTCCTTTGCTTCTGAAATACAATTTGCCCACCAAAGCACAAATGCGCAGTTACAGATGGCAAACTGAAATAATGACTCCAAGCTTCCTGGGATCACAGGCAGTCATATTCTAGAGTGATGCCATAAATTCAAATTTTAAAATGGTCATATGTGTTGTTCAGGAAGCTCTGTTTTGGAAATATCTGGTACCCAAACAAGTAAATGTGCACTGACAGGTTATGTCGCCTTGTTGATGGAAGTCATAGACTAAGAACAGCCTCAATGCCTGTCAGGGCAACATGTAAGTCACATGTATTACAAAGCAGACATTCAACTGCTTGTTAAACAATTTAACCTTATGTGTTCTGCCAAACAATTTCCCAAAGTTATTAAATAAAAATATGAGGGTGCTATTAAAATAGAAAGTATACATGCAAATTCATATTCTTGAAGAAAGGTGGTGAAATACTTGCCATTATGTGAAAAACTAGAATACAAAGCAGTGATTGGTATTTCCTGTTTGTATAGTCAGGTACATGTATACACTTAAATATGGAAGAAAGACAGAGGGTGTGGAGAGGGGTATAGCCCAACTGGTAGAGTGCTTACCTTGCAACATGAGGCTACAAGTTCTGATTCCCAGCACCACAGAAAGAAGGTTGAGGGGAAGAAAGGGAGACAGGGAAAGAGGGAGGGAGGAAAGGAAGGGAGGAAGGGAGGAAGGGAGGAAGGGAAAAAGGAAGGGAAAAAGGAAGGGAGAGGATTAGGCATAGACTGTAGTGATCACATGAATTATAATTCAAAGTAATTTTTTTCAATCACTTTAAAAGTATTCCTGATTGGATATGTAAGAAACTAGGACCTATGGTTGTTTCTCAGGAAGGAGGTGTGTGAGGCTGTAGAGATGACTTAGTCAATAAAGTACTCAACTTGAAAGCACAAGGACCTGAGTTTGATTCCCAGTGGTTGTGGTGGTGCTCACATATAATCCCAGCACCAGAGAGGTGGAAACAGGAGGGTTCATTGGCCAGCTGATTCCTAACTGGTGAGCCCCAGGCCAGTGAAATACTCTGCCCCCACTGCAGATGTACAGCATCCCTGAGGATGACACCTGACTCATACACACACACACACACACACACACACACACACACACACACACACACACACACACCAAAACAAGTGAGTGAACTTGATGCCAACTACTGAAATTATTTTGGGCTTTGTGGTTATGAAAAAGCTGGCCTCAAACTCAACTCACAACTGGCTCCCTGCCTGGGTCTCTAAAGCACTACTCAGTTAAAAGTGTTCACTATCATACCCAGCCTAAACATTGCTTTTGAGTAAATTAATTTTAACTGGTACAAAGCAAGCATTCACTAAATACTTCTTGACTGGTTGATTGGTTGGTCTGGGGCTTGGGGACAGAACCCAGGGCCTTGCATTTGGTGGGCAAGCACTGTCACTGAGCTAAATCCCCAACCCTGACCTCTGGATTGTCTTCTTTGGAGTGTGTGAGAGTGAAAATATCCTGTCCATAGTCATGCACACGTTCTTCAGAAAGATGGCCTCTTATTTAATGGCCTGCGTTATGAAAAGAGAGCCTCATAGCCCACACTTCTGTTTCATAGTCTTGCCATCTACACTTTGAATAATTTATTCTGGTCCTATTTCTTATCCTAACACCAAGACATTGAGACTTCTGTCCAAAATTCTATCTAGAAGTTAGGTGTCTGCTATACCACTGCTTCCTGCTGGCTACAGATCCGCTCTTTGTGAAGTTACTGGTTTTGTATGATTCCTCACCTTCACCCTAGGTTGCACTGCAAATGCTGGACAGCCTTTGTCACTATTCTGGAGATGGTAGTTTTCTCAAAAGGAAACTTGGTCTGTTTCAAAGTCAAAACTGACAGTCTCCCACAGTTTCGTGAAGACTTGACAAAATGATGTAATTCTAAGACAGTAATCCTTAGACTTTGAAAAATGTTCACCTTTGGCATGAGTTTCTGGAGCTGTGTTTTCTGAAGAAAAACCTGAGAGCCACTTTGGACTTTTGTTGACTGGCCTTAATTCAGATGCTTAAGGGATTTGACAATGGTCCCAGACAGACTCTTCTCATCTGTCCTCTTAATTTAATGGCATACTTCGAAATGAAATCCCTAGTTTCTTCCTGACTGGCACTTCTCAACATAAAGGTTATCTTTGATCAGTTACAATGTATGTGAAGCATCTAACTTGCTACCTGCTGCATAATAGACACTAGGTGCTGGATGTCCCCACCAGGGCTTGGTGGCTTTGAACTGAATTCACTCAGACTTTCATATTTGTCTGACTAGAAGTTTTTAATTAAATCAATAGATTTAATCTGTTTTAATCTCATATATAATACAGCAACAGAGTGAACAAGAGTCCAAATTTAATAATACTTAAATGGAAGATAAGCACAGACCAGGGATATTCACCCAGAAAAGTCAGTCTCCTGGTTACCATGTTTTTCTAACACTGTGGGAAGGGTTAGGAGTTTGGAATGCTCCTGCTGAATAGAATCCCTGGCCTAGACAGTGTGGCTCTTGTTTCAGGGAAGTAGACAACTGTCACATTGTAGACCACATATTTCATAAGTGGGATGCCTTGAGAATGCAGATATATACATATATGTGTATGTATGTATATAGATAGATATAGATCAATTGATGATGTGATTAGAATTAAATTGTAGGATTAAAACAATTAACAGCTTCCAGATGATTTTTGCACAAAATATTCACCACACATTCGCTACTTAAAATTTAAAATACCAAATGTCTAACCAATATATTGATCCTATTCCAATACATCCAACATAAAATCATGCAGAGATTAACAGTAATGGCAATGATACTATTAGCGAGGGAAGCTTGTGTGTTCTGACTTAAACGATAAGAAAGCCACAATCAAACTTGTAACAACTCTTGACTCAACTCTACTTAAAACTCTATACAGAGACAAAAAGGTAATAAAACAATTAACAAACTCACACTGATGCCAGCTCGTAATATCCACCATCAGTCTTTCTGCTATTTGCAAAGATGAGTGATTCCCAGTAGTTTTTACAATTTATATATCTCTCTTGCAATGAGGGGGAAAATAGCTCCAAATTAAATCTCATCACAGGCATTCCAATCCGAACAACCCTAGACAACTCCACAACAGTTCAATACGCAGGTCTTCTCCACCAGCTGACCATGAAGGCCAAGAGCACGGTCCGGGACATTGACCCCCAGAATGACCTGACTTTCCTCAGGATCAGATCGAAGAAACACGAAATCATGGTAGCTCCAGGTAACTGGACATGTAATTTCATACTGAAAATGCTTTTCTACCTTACTGGCTTAAAACCTTCTTTCAAATAACTGGGGGATTATAGAGTCTTGGTGAGTGAATAGATTTTAATATGAAATGTGAGGCATAAAGTTCTTTGGTTACAGAAACAAAGATGTTTCATCCGGAAAAGCCAAACTCAAGCAGTGTATGAAATTAGCAAGCAATTTGGCCTTTAAACAAGCTGAATTTTACCCATTTACACTTAATAGTTATAAAATAACTAGCACAGGGACTGAAACATCACTGGAGATGGGATTGGAGAATTCCCAGTCTCATCTTGCTTTCAGTTTACTTTGCTTTCTGGGTGTGTTTGAAAAAGGCTATCTCAGCTGCCTGCCTCCACTGTCATTATGGACTCTCCTTTAGTATTTATTATTTTTAAGTGTGTGTGTGTGTGTGTGTGTGTGTGTGTGTGTGTGTGTGTGTGTGTGTGACAGTGTACATATGTGTATTATTTAAAACAGGGACATAAATGGCAGAATAGCACAGGGACTCTCTGAATAGTGGCAGAAGAGATCCGCTCTGGGAATAGAGTAAGAGATGTTCCACAGCTAGACCAGTGTTACCTCCCTGTGAAGTGAGTGTGACTACTGGTCTACTGGAAGACAGGGCCGCAGAGTCACTTCTGTGAAGGAATTATATTCACCATGTTTCTGAATAATTGTGTTATAGCCACAAACCTAGCATATAGCACATGATTGCATCAGATAAGTAGATAAAGTTAGTCTTCTGCTGCACATAAAACCATATTAGAAAATGTATTAAAATTAGTGATGTCAGGGACAACAGAAAAATAAAATTATGAATGCTGTGCCAAGTCTGTGTGCACTCAACTTTTCCAGTGTGCCATGGCAATTCTGATGTGCAAACTATTGTGCACACAATGTCCATAGGGTGTTTGGAAGAAAGCAGGCTAACAGAAATGTTTATGGATTAGATGTGACCTAACTTTGTTCATATTTCTCCCTAGATAAAGAATATCTTCTCATTGTCATCCAGAACCCATGTGAGTAGATCTTCTGTGGCCAACTTTGTCCTTGTGATGATACCTGGAAGCCCTTCATTCCTCTAGTCCATCAAATTGACTTGAATTGAGCCTAGAGACATGCTCTTCCTATTTTGACAACAAAACACTCTACATATCTCCCTTAGTCCCTTTTGACTATATTGTGGTCTTGTGCTTTTGTTGGATAATAAACAAATTCTGCCATTTATGACCCTGTTTTTAAAACACACACATACACTAGAGCTAGGTTGTGGTCCAGCAAATCCAAGACATCTTCCTTTCCCCTACCCACATATCACAGTGCTGAGGCTGCAGATACACAGGGCTGCGCCTGGCCTCTTACATGGTGTGGGGGATTTAAATTAAGGTCCCCGTGTTTGTGCTGAAAGTGTTCCTCACTTGCTGGTTCAGTGCCTCAGACCTACACATCCTATTCTGATGCACTCTATAACAGGTTACTCAGTTGAGATCTTTGTCATTGGTAGCATGTTTTCCTCTTCCCTCATCTCAATAAAGCCTGGGTACAATCAAACCGTCCATTCCTGGACAGCTTCAGCATCTGATAATTCAGCATAAATGAGATCTTGTTAAAATCCAAAAAGCAAAGAAATGCATTCATGAGGAAGGTGGTCCTGTTCTACTTAAGATTTGCAAAATTTCAGAACTAGAAAGATCACTTGCCCAAACCCTTGTTTCATTGGGTAAGTATTTCACCTGAGCTGGGTCCAGGTGTCCTTAAGACATCAGGAATATGGCTGTGCCTGTAGAATTGGCATACATGACCTTATTAGGGGCTCATGTGAGAGCTCTCTACACCCTCCAAAATTGTTTTCAGATGATACAGAATTGCATGTTGTTTTAAAATATTCCAGAAGTAACATTTGAATCCCAAATCTGTCATCACCCCTTAGTTTGCCAGTCTACCCAGAGCTTATGAGCAGATGCACGCTGAGCAGTAAAGCCCTTCCTTCTGCTTGTCCAAGTCAAAGATTTCAAGCCTCATTTGAGATAGAGTAGTGTGAAATCTCTGGCAAGTGTAAATGGACCACTGCAAATGCCAGGGGTCCTTGTGGGCTCCTTTGGAAAGGAAGTCCCCTCTATCCCACTGGGGAGGAACTCATAGAAACTTTCCTAGATTTGCACCCAGAGTCAACTTTGTTGGGGGTAGAGACTATGGCAGTGAAAGGTAGGACTCACCAGAGCCAATAGCAACTGAAGTTAGTGTTGTATCTGTTCCAGCACATGGACCCCTTACTCCCCCTTGGATTCACAGCAGCATAGGTAATGAGCTATATTTCAAAGATGACTGCACATAAGACCAACAATCCACACTCATCCAAAACCATTGGTGGATTTTCCTTTCCCACTGAGAAATGCAAGCCTGGGTTCATGTTGTGTCTCTTTTTAATCCAGTTAGCTGTAAATTTTACCTTTAACAACAGAAGGGATGTTTGTAGGGTCTCTGGAGGGACAGATTCCAAACCATAAATATTAACAATAAGTCTCAAAGTCAAGCTTAACAAACCAGCTGAGAGCAAATTTATACATCATTAGTATCATACACTCCCCATCTTCATCTCTGAAGAACAGAACCATTCCATTGAAGGCTTTGGGGGTACCTGTCCAAAGCTCTAATACAAGACTGCCTATCTTCTTCTAAAGCCCAAATTACCATAGGGTGTGTGTGCTTGTGTGCACATGAGTGCAGATGACTATAGAGGCCAGCAGAGGGCATCGGATTCCCTAGAGTTGGAGTTGTAGGTGGTTTGAGCTTCTCTGTGTAAGTACTGGAAACCAAACTCAGGTCCTCTGCTAGAACATTATGAACTCTTAACCCCTGAACTATCCATTTTTTTGTCTTGGCTTTCAAAAAAATTGCAATTATCTTCAGTACGTGTTTGGAAACACAAAGGAAACTACCTCCAGCTCCCAGTTAAGGAAGTCATGCACTGACCCTGGAATGGGAACTGGAACACAAGCTGATGAACTCATCATATTCGTTCAGTATTATTTGTTCACATTGTTAATGAGGAAAAACAGATTTTTGGGACCAGAAGAGTTTCCAGTTGGTGGGTAAATCTTCAAGCAAGGCAGGGGCCCATATTCTGAGAGACTGGAAGTGTCTCCAGCCTCCCCTTAACACAGTCACTTCTGCTAATGGAAGCTCAGAGATCTCTGGATAATTTGGATCATTCAAGGCTGGAAAGTTTCTAGTTTATTCATTCTGTAAGATTAGAAATGAAGTGTTGGCCCATGTTTTATGAAGTTCTCCCTGGGGAGATAAAGACAAATGCCCGTGTCCCCCCAGGCAACATGGTCAGAGCAGAGTGCGATTCTACCAAAGTCCAACATGGAAAACCAAGAAGTTTACAGGGGTTCCTTACAGAGCAAGGGTGAGGTGTTGCTTACAGAGCAAGGGGGAGGGGTTGCTTATAAGTTAGGGGTGAGGGTTACTTACAGAGCATGGATGAGAGGTTACTTAATAGTAGCATGGACGGCCCCTAAATCAGCCACATCACCAGGAAGTCTCATGCCAGTGATGGGGAATGTCCTTTTGTATGCTGTGAATATATGCTTTTCTTATTGGTTGATAAATAAAGCTATTTCAGGCCAATGGGCAGAAAGGATATAGGCAGGCAGGAAATGTAGGCGGAGCCACCAGACTAGGTGAATTCTGGAAAGAAGAATATAGAGAGTGAGTCGCCAGGAAGATGCCATGTAGCTACTGGGAAGGCTACAAATTATGCCCAAACATTTGGCACAAGTTTCCATATAAAACCTGACCTAGCAGGATACAAGATATACTCAAAAAAATCAGTAGCCCTACTTTATTCAGATGACAAAGAGGCTGAGAAAGAAATCAGAGAAACATCACCTTTTACAATAGCCACAAACAAAATAAAGTACCTCAGGGTAATGCTTACCAAACATGTGGAAGACCTATACAATAAGAACTTTGTGGCTTTAAAAAAAAGAAATTAAAGAAGATACCAGAAAATGGAAAGATCTTTCATGCTCTTGGATAGGAAGGATAAATATAATAAAAATGGCAATCTTGCCAAAATCAATCTACAGATTCAATGCAATCCCCATTAAAATCCCAGCACAATTCTTCACGGACCTTGAAAGGATAACAATCAACTTTATATGGAAAAACAAAAGACCCAGGATAGCCAAAACAATCCTGTACAATAAAAGAACTTCAGGAGGCATCACCATCCCTGACTTTAAGCTTTACTACAGAGCTATAGTTCTGAAAACAGCCTGGTATTGGCACAAAAATAGACAGGTAGACCAATTGAATCGAATAAAAAAATCCTGATATTAACCCACACACCTATGAACACCTGATTTTCGACAAAACAGCTAAAAGAATACAAAGGGGGGGGGAGGAAATCATCTTCAACAAATAGTGCTGGCACAATTGGATGATGGTGTGTAGAAGACTGAAGATAGACCCATGTCTATCGCCATGCACAAAACTCAAGTCCAAATGGATCAAAGACCTCAACATAAATCCAGCCACTCTGAACCTCTTAGAAGAGAAAGAAGGAGGTACCCTTGAACAAATTGGTATAGGAGACTGCTTCCTGAACATAACTCCAGTAGCACAGACACTGAGATCAACAATTAATAAATGAGGACCACCTCAAACTTAGAAGCTTCTGTAAGGCAAAGGACACAGTTGACATGACCAAATGACAGCCCACAGACTGGGAAAAGATATTTACCAATCCTACATCTGACAAAGGGCTGATCTCCAAAATATACAAAGAACTCAAGAAACTAGCCAACAAAACACCAAATAACCCTATTATAAATGGGGCACAGAATTGAAAGAATTCTCAATAGAGGAAATCAAAGAGGCTAAAACACACTTAAGAAAGTGCTCAACAGCCTTACCTATCAGGGAAATGCAAATCAAAACAACTTTGAGATACCATCGTACTCCTGCCAGAATGGCTAAAATTAGAAACATCAATGACAACTTATGCTGGAGAGGATGTGGAGAAAGGGGAACATTCCTCCACTGCTGGTGGGAGTGCAAACTTGTACAGCCATTTTGGAGATCAGTATGGCGGTTCCTCAGGAAAATGGGAATTAGTTTACCACAGGACCCGGCAATTCCCCTCTTAGGTATATACCCAAATGACCCACATCAATGCAACAAAGACATGTTCTCAACTATGTTCATAGCAGTATTATTTGTAATAGCAAGAACCTGGAAGCAACCTAGATGCCCCTCAACTGAAGAATGGATAAAGAAGATGTGGCACATCTATACAATGAAATACTACTTTGTAGAAAAAAATAATGGAATCTTGAAATTCGCAGGCAAGTGGATGGAACTTGAAGAAACCATCCTGAATGAGGTAACCCAGTCACAAAAAGAGGAACAGGGTATGTTCTCGCTCATATATAAATTTTAGACCTAGAGCAAAGGACTACCAGAGGAATTAGGATACAAGGTGTGTTCATATATAGTCCCTCACAAAATGGGGAAAGGACAAGTCCCCCAGAGCACATGGGAAGTGGGTGAGGGGCAGTGAATGGAGAGAGAACTAAGAGAAAGAGAAGGGGAGGAGAAGAAAGCACGTGCAACTAGGAAGATTGAGTCAGGGTAGGAATAGAAGACAGAAAGAGAGAGAGAGAGAGAGAGAGAGAGAGAGAGAGAGAGAGAGAGAGAGAGAGCCATTATTGGTTTGAAGAGAAAACTGAACCTAAAGAAAGGTCTAGAGTCCTACAAGACTTGACTCCAACTAACAATTTGAGCAACCGTGGAAAGGCTACCATAAATGCCCTTCCCTGATAGTGAGATCATCAACTAAATTATCCACCATCATGGAGCCCTCATCTAGTATCTATTGGAAACAGAAGCAAACACCCATAACTAAGCACTTAGTCGAACTAGAATCCAGATGCAGAAAGAGAGGACATGTGAGGGTGCATGTGAAGGAGGAGAGAGGATAAGTGGGAGGAAGAGAGGGAGGGAAGGAGGGAGGGAGGGAGGGAGGGAGGGAGGGAGGGAGGGAGGGAGGGAAGGAGGGAGGCAGGGAGGGAGGGAGGGAGGCAGGGAGGAAGTGGAAACTGGGATCATCAGGTAAAATTTTTAAATTATATTATTCAAAAAAATGGAGAGACACATTCAGAGGAACAAAACCTCTAAACGTTACACTGTGTGTTTAAAAATATTCGTAGGCTTGGGAGAGAAAAGATAAAGTCCTTTAAAAAAAAAGAAATAAAGGAACTGGATATGTTGGCATTTGCCTTTAATCCCCAGCACTCTAGAGGCAGAAGCAGGTAGATCTCTGTGATTTCAAGGCTAGTTTGGGCTATAGAGTGAGTTCCAGGACAACCAAGAAGAATCCTGTCTCAAAGCAACAAAAAAATAAAATATAAAAATTAAAGAAACACAGTAATAAAAGCCACATAAATACACAGAGTGTCTGAATATTATATGTTGTGTTGACTGAGAAAGTAGCAACAGCTGCTAAAAGACACTTGATTATAAATGTAGCCGTGTGTTTGTGTGTGTGTGTGTGTGTGTGTGTGTGTGTGAGTGTGTGTGTGTGTGTATGTATACATACATATGTGACAATGCTTTGACTTCAAAATTTAAGTTTAATGACATGTTACTTCGGAAAAGAGGTTCTGCTTTTGTTTCCACAGAAGATGAAAAACTGTGGATTTCTTCCAGACTAATATAGTTTGATCAAACAAAACCCCTTGAAGCAGTGACCCAGGTGATCCAACATCCAAAACAGCTGAGACCATGCAGACCCACAGATCACTACAGCTAGGATTTGGCCAGGGCTCTGTGTTCTCTCAAGATCCCTTTAGGATTGACAGTGCCATCCCCCAAACAGCAGGAAACAGTTTGGAGATAACTATGCTCATGTTACCAAATATTGTTTACAAATGCTTGTTGATTATAAATGTTTAATAGTCACAGGCAATCTCTTTCTAAAGAAAAAAGGTATGTGATATAAAAATGAATACTTTGCATTGGTATGGATTTTGGTTTATTGATACAAATTTAAGGTCAATTATGTTATATGTATATTTCTACTCTTGTTTAGGTTTTGTGTATATACAGCTCTTTTAAAATGTAATGTATAATTAAACACAGATTATAAATAGTCATCTGTAATAGTCAAAACTTTAACTTATGCTAGTTAAGTTTTCTGGATATGCAGAGATATATTTTCAAATGGATTGGTATTCTTCAAAACCTTTCAAAGACCTACAGAACATGGCATTTAAAATGATTTATTAGGATTTTTTTGACAATGAGACACAACTGCTCCTGGAAACACCAATTACATCAGAGAGGAAGATGGGTATCATAGAAATCTGCTATGGATTTTCCTTCAACATGTCAGGGATAGCCATCTGGACAAGAAATTGTTCTTGCATGGGCTGCTTGACAGCATGCTGTCCAAACTGGGCAACAAGGTTACAAAGAAAAGTGACTGCTGAACTTGTCAAGGGACAAGATGGTCCTTCAAGGTTTCTGAATCATCAAAAAGTCTGTGAGACATTCTGGGACACCCCAATATTACAGGGAAACTTTGGGTGACAATCTAGGCAGTAAGATGCCTCTGTCAATTCTAGAGTTTATATGTTGTCTTTCTGAGGTCCTTGATGGAGTTGAAGTCAAATAGTTATAATTAATATTTTTCTTAGTTATGTTAAAAAATAAGGTACATATAAATCTTTAGACTCACAAAAAAGATAGATGATAAAATATTTTCTTTAAATTTTGCCAGATGTTAGTGGACTAAATATTGTTAACTATAGCTCTTGCTTATAATTTTTGTCATATATAATTTTACTATGTTAAAGTTAAAACCTTTTTATTTAGACAGAAAAGAGGAGATGATGCAGGATATCCTTCTGTATGCTGTAAATATATGCTTTTCTTATTGGTTGATGAATAAAGCTATTTTGGTCAATGTACAGGCAGGATGTGGTCAGCAGGAAGTATAGGTAGGGCTACAAGACTAGGAGAATTCTGGGAAGAGGAATGTAGTGAGTGAGTTGCCAGGGAGACACCATGGAGCCACCAGGAATGTAGGACACCCAAAACCACATGGAAATACATAGATTAACAGAAATGGGTTAATAATTAAGAGAGAGCTAATAAAAAGTCCGAGGAATTGGCTAAAGAGTTTATAATTAATATAAGCCTCTGTGTGTTTATTTAGGACTAAATGGCTGAGGAACTGGGCAGGACAGAAATGTCTGTGCACATCCCAGTGTAGGTGGAAACTCCTCATAGCTGCATAGATTGACTCTCTCCCCCTTCTCCACTCCATATCTAGCCCCTCCTGAGAACATGAAACCATGTGCAGCTTGGGCAGAAAAATACACAGCTGGCAGGGAAATACAAAAGAGAGTGGATGCAATCTCAGGGGGGAGGTCTAATGACACTGCTAGAATCCCTGTCTATGAGGGAGCTTCAACAGTCAACAGGTATGCTTTTGGGGTCTTTGGCCAATACTCACAGAGTTGCTGATGAAAATGTCAATGGCTGTTATGTTTGGAGGACCACATTCTACAAGCTGCTGTGCCCAGCCATTCCTTGATCTCAGAGGAAAGAGGATGAAGCCTTCTCACTTCCTTCTGGCTTCAGACCCTAGGGAGGCACCAAGTCCCTGTTTCCTTCCAGAATACATGACTTCAGAGTTCTCTTGACAAATGTCTTGAATCCTGAACACTGGCCACATGCAGAATTTTAAAATTCTCCTTCTTTGGTCACCTTTACAACATGGAACACAGCAGAGCTGGCAGTGTGGACTGGAAGTGTTATTCTACACTTTACTAGAAGGAATGTCAGCTCCTTTTATCTCAGTTTCTAATTCACACAAATGGAGAAGGTCCACCTATGGTGGCCTTGAATTCTGATATGATACAGATGCCAATTATGAACATTAAGAATGTATACCCATAGTGGTCCTGATTCCTGACATAGTATAAATGTTTATTATTATTATTATTATTATTATTATTATTATTATCAGCAATTAAAAACCATGTTTAGCATAATAAAGCCAGATGCTGCAGCCTCACTGCTTCTCTTTAGCCATGTACATAACCCTGTTAAGTATATGATTTTGAACAACTCCTTTGCTTGTGGTTCAATATGCATTTCCCCATGCTTACCTAGAATTTATACCGATTTTTAAAAAATATCTAAATGCAATTTCTTGCATATGATCAGAAGTACAAATCCTGCCCAGATGAGACCAATGAGAGAAGGGATGTGTTTAGATTTCGAGGAGTCAGAGAGGACATTCTTTGTGGCTGAGCTGGCCCATGTTGGTTACAATCATGTTTCCACAAGGTACAGCAGAGAGTGCCAGTTCTCAGGAGGAGAGAACACAGAGCAAAGCAGAAAGTTGGAGGGCTCACACTGGGACTTTCCATTTTCTAGCTTTCAGATGCCCTTGAACCCTTTGATGTTATGGGGTGGCGCTGAAGCTTTATGTAAGAAGTCCTCCCTGGATGAGGTGCATTTCTGGAGTGGATTCCTGTGACATGAAACCAGAAGGACCTTAACTAACACACTGGTGCTATATCTGGGTCACCTCCGGCTGCTTTATTCACACACAGCCAAGGAAGCAGGGTGAGCCTAGCAGCTCCCCAGGGTGTATGCATTAATCAGAGACCTGAACAGATGGAGTGTGCTCACCTTCCCCCTTGATCCAGAACATTCCCTGTAGCTTTGCTAGACAAGAGTCCCACTCTTGTCTGCTGATGGACCATTAGGAGACAGAGCTCTAGGGACAGCTCTGCCTATCATTGACTAGTAAGATTGTATGTAGAGAAAGTGTCCATGTGCCCAGATGTACCAGAACCCAAAGAAAAGAAGGCTGAATCATCCAACATCCCTTTGGCTTTGTACCTATGGAAGGGGAATTTTTTCCCCTTCAGCACATACAACTTCAAGACTCTCTCATTAGATGCCATAGACTCCAAACACTCTTGTCAGACACAAGAAGCAGAGAAGTAGCACCTGACATTAGTTATTGTCTACATGTTGGATTCTTAGAACAGTCTCATTATACAGAAGAGATTAGGGTTTGGAGAAGTCCAAAGGTCAACAGAGCATTTTCATACCAGAGGAGGTATCCAAACACTGCTACATGACTCTAGCACCTCCCCCAATCACCTTTACCCTGCCCATTCACCAGACACATAGCAAGGAGATTACTCCCCTGCATCCTCAGAATAACCCTGACCTCTAAAACATAGACTGTAATTCACACATGCTTGGTGGTTATGAGATTAGATGAAAGTATACAAAGTACCTGGAATATTGCATATGTTTGACGGCTGGTATTGCTACTGCCATGTTGCCATCGTTACTAACATCTGGAGAAACATTCAAGTAGTGGATTGTGAGTTATGATCATAAATGAGACCAGTGTCACAGTTTTTGTATTTGACAACATCCCACAAGGCTTACCCTATAGGATAGCTACTACTGATCTTTTCACCAAAGCATCTCAAGTGTGAGCAATCAACACTCTACATAGTCAACAAATTGCCAGCCAGCATGCCACCTATATCTGCTTCTCACTCCCATACCCAGGAAGAGGGTATGGGACATGCTAAGTATCTAATGGGTCAGTATCTTGTTCCCACCTCATTGTAAATGCACTGATCCCTGGATCACAGGCTTAGTTGGATGACAGGGTTCCACAAAGTTAATGAGAGCCGTTGAAGTCAGCCTTGCCATCTAAACCCATTTAAACATGCATAAGCCTAGATTCTGACCTTCCAAACTTAGAGTACTCCATTTACATTGCAAAATGAAGGAAAGCTGGGCCTGTGGTTACCTGGGGCTTCCTGACTGGTGCTAAGTGAATAAAGGGCCAGCTCCTCACAAGAAGCTCAACTGCACCCTTCTCAGAGGGTGCATGCAAAGCTTTTACCAGCACATCCAGACCTCTAGGGAATGGACCGGCACCAGTACCATCACTTTGTAATGCCCCCAAATAGTGCCATCCACCAGATTATTTATCCAGTGTGAACTTTAAATTATTGGCCCACCCTGGATCCTTTGCTTGAGGATATCATCATCTCTCAAGGGGAGTGTGGGGGGGGGGGAGTTGGTTTCTAGTGTCTCCAGGAAGAGAATGAATAGGAATAGGCACCAGTAAGGCCAGGAGGGTGGAAGAGGAGATGTTATCTGAACATGTTTACCTGCTCCTGCCAAGCCCAGCAATTTCCGGGAAAGGCAAACAGAGATTATTAGCCATTTGTGAAAACTTGAATTAATAAAAAGGAGCTGGTTCTGGCTGAGGATTTAAAGACAAAGAGGGGTGCTTTGTAATCAGAGCATTGTGAGCCATGTGGCATTACATTCTGCAGCCATGTGACGAGAAGTCACTTTATGCCAGACATAGTCTGTGCCCAGGAGCAGAGACAGGTGACACCATCCCTACCCACAAAGAACTTCTGGCATAACAATAGGGATAGGCATGCAGTGACCTACATTTCCAAAACAGTGAAGTGACAGCAGGGAGGGGGATTATCATGGGAGCACATGTGTGGCTGAAGAGCTTACCCTGCACAGTGTTAAAAAAAAAAAAGGGCCACATCCAGCACACATCAGACACACCTGAGCAGGATAAATCAAGGCTAAATAGAAGTTAGTATGGGAAGCATGAAAAGCAAGTTGGTCAAAAGGAACTACCAAGCTAGGCCAGCACATTTGAGATCTTGTTTTAAAGGTAAAAGCACTGTCTCACAGAGAACCTTCCCCAAGCATCCAGCAGCTTGTTCCAGGAAGTTGGATGCCTCATTCCATCAGCCTCTTGGGACACTTGGCACCTCTTGTTTACACACAGTAGTCCTTAAAGGGGTGTCCCATGGAATCCCAGGACCAGCCTAGCCGTGCAGACTCCAGAACTGTGATGGGGATAGCCTCAGAAGCCTTCATTGCCATGATCAAGTTGGATGGCTTCCTTCCTCCCCCATAAATATGCGAGGAACCTTCTGTAAAGTCAGTATGTAGCCTGACAAACAAGATGGTAACATCTTTCTGATGTGTGACACTGGGCCATAGCCTGAGTCTCCCGAAGATCTGACACACAAGGTGAGTGCTCTACCCATGCTTGAAAATTTTAAAATAATCTTCCTCTTCCAAGCATCAGTTTACATCTGTTGTTCAAACCAGTCCACTCCAGTGTTTTCGGTGTTGTCTATCTATAGCAATACATTGGGGTGCTTCCTTAAAGAAAAAGCTCCTATTACCCAGAATTATGACCTTTGTCTTTTGTATCTTTCAATATTAAGCGGAGTCCTTGGGCCATCAGCATCCATGTCACCTGGAAGCTTGTCCAAAGTGGCAGAATCTCTAGGCTAGAGAGATGGCTCAGTTAAAAACCTTTACTGACTGCCAAGTATGAGGACCTGAGTTCAATGCCCAGCACCCTTGTAGAATGCGAAGTACAGAGGTGTGCAATTGGAATTCCAGCCCTGTATAGGCAGAGGCAGGAGGATCCTGGGGCTAACTGGCCTAACCTAATTAGTGAGCTCTCAACCAATGAGAGACCTGTGTCAAGAGAGTAGGTGGCAAATCTGAGGATGACACTTGAGGTTGTCCTGTACCTACATACATACACATGTACAGATCATGCATGTACACCTACACACATATATGTGGTCGTGTATGAAAACATGCATGTACACCTGTATACATATATGTGAACATACATTTACACATATATGTGCATGAATACCTAAATACACACATATGTATACCTACACACACATACACACACACACACACAAACACACACACACACACACACACACACAAATAAAATAAAAACTTTAAACTATAGAAATGAAGAAACCAGACCTCATCTACCCTGACCTACTATTGAATCACACCAGCCAAACTTGTGTCCCCAAGCATTTGGTGGATTGGGGAGTCCCGGGGGTGTCCCTGACTGCAAGTGAGTCAGCTTCTACATGGCATCTCTGTAGCTGACTTTCATATGCTCAAATCCTCTTCCTTGGCACTGCTCCATGTGTACTGTGCTGGCTCTGAACACCAAAGGTCCTGTCTTAGATTCTTTAGCACCTAAACCTAGGTGCCAGAACATAGACCTGTCACCCCAGCCTGTCATCCCAGCTGGAGGATCAGTCTTTCAAAGGTGTCTTGGCCTGTGCCAGCTACTGTCTCACTTTGGCCATACAGTGTCAAATCTGCCACAACAGCAGAAGGTTGGATCTTTGCTCTTTCTTCTGGTTCTGTTTCTACCAAAACAACTGAGCTCCAAATGCCACAGACACTTCCTCTAAGGGGCTCACATCAGCACGTACCAGCCACCTCGACTGTCATCACCATCTCCTCCAACTATCACCTCATATTGTCCCTTCTTCGCAGGACCACGGCTTCCAACTGAGAGGTTCAACAGAGATTGGTGGGAGGGCATCCCTCTGCTCTGTGTCTGTGAAGACTCCCTTTCCATGTCCACATTCAGAAAGTCTTCTGGGGAAGTGCTACTAGTCACTAGTAGGGCACTTTCTACTCAAACACACGTGATTGGGTTACTTGCCATGGCTTCCTCCTCGCACAATGCAAGCTTACACTCAACCAACTCCTAGACACCTGTGCAAACAGCTGTCTTACTCACCAGCAGGACAGGCCTGGGTCCTAGTGTGGGATACAACACATACTCACAGCAGGACTTTACAGCATCTATTCAAGGCCACATGGGGTCACAGAGACCAGGCTGCATTCTAGGCCACTTACTAATTTGACTTCAAAATAGCCTTGTCAGGTTCTGGGAACTAGCATGGCCTCTGGGGTTCTGGGGATCTGGAGTTTCTGCTATTGACATGGCCTCCTGTAGAGCTAGAATCTTCTGTTGGAGTTGTGAGTGGGGTATGAAAGCGAGCGGAGAGAGGCGCTATTGGGGGTTGGAGGTTGTGGCCTGATGGGAGATGTTATTCTGTAAATATGTTTCTTATACTGGTTAATGAATAAAATACTGTTGGCCAATAGGAAAACAAGATAGGAGGGACTAGGAGACTAGGAGGAAAGAGGAAGTAGGAAGGAGGAGTCAACATGGAGAGACCGGACAGGTAGAATGCCAGCCCCTCTGGCCAGTAAGATGAGAGAGACCACGTGGAAATACTTAGATTAATAGAAATGGGTTAATATTTAAGACAGAGCTAGCCAATAAGAAATGATAGTAACTGGCCAACAGAATTATATCAAAATACAGAGTCTCTGTTGTTATTTGGGACTGGCGCGGTAGTGGGGCCAGGTGGCTGGCAGGAAAACGTACTCGGACCGGCGGCCGGCGGGGGAGGGGGGGAGAACATACTCACTACAGAGGCCTCTTGGAAAGCAGAGATCATCTGCTGGATGGAGCTGACAGGAGGGTGCGCTGTTGTGGGCTGGAGGTCCCTACCAGTGTAGCCTCCGGTAAAGCAGGCATCTTCTGCCAGACTGCCTTGCTCCTTAAAATGGAAATCTTCCTAACTTCCTGAAATGGACATGGATAAATTCTATCGCAGTATCCTCAGATCCTTTAGCCCATTTCTCCCTGTTTGTCTGGATTTGGGGACTTTTGTCTCTCCCATCTTTGGGAAGGTGTAGGATTGGGGAATTTATTCAATGAGCAGACACAGCAGTGAAAGTCAGCCATGTAAGGTCAAAGATACCCTACCAAGTTCCCTGCAAGGACAGATGTAAGCTGCCTTCCATGGGCCTTGGCCTGAAATCTCACTCTTGCTGGCCACCCATGTCACTTTCTCTAGACCCTTTCCCTCTTCCTCTTCCTCTCCTTCACCTGATTCCTGCAGGATCTCCCTTAACAAATCACATGCACAGGAATCAAATTCTAGGGAGCCTTGCCTTAACTGCCCTAAAGATGGTGCTGAGGCTCACCTGGATGGTTGTGTATAAATCATCTGGCATGATTATGGCAATGCTCACACCTATTAAGTTTCTCCCACAAGTGAAAAGTTGGTCAGCCATGTTGAGTGTCACATGCCTGAAATCATAAAATCCCTAGGGTCAAAAGAGACCATAAATGTCCTGGACTTTTAGCATTCTGAATTACCTGCCAGCTCCTATCTCTCCCTGAAGAGCATCTTATGGCTTCTAAACAAAACAAACAGGAATAGATACCCCCCCACACACACCCAACCCATGACTACAGCACCAGCTTTATTGAGCTACAATCAGCCCAGCCATCTCCACAGAGATGAGACTGTAGAGAGCGGATATTAAAAGGCGCCAGCAGCCCTGAGTTTCCCCAGACCAGAACCAGGTTCACAGAGCTCTGTATACCTTTACCCTTCCTATGCCCCATCCCACACCAGAGTTGCCTCTGTCCTTAGGCAGTGGTAGGCAGCCTTGGGTGAATTAATAAGTAGCTACTGGTCTCATAGTCCAAAAACTAGAATGTGCAGAGTTATAGTAAAATGAAAAGGATACTGCAGCAGACATGAAATGACCCTCCCATCTGAAAACAATCCTATACAATCCATTGTTGAGGGTAATCAAACCATTGATGGGATCCTAAGAGAATACTGCAAATTTATTTGATTGACAAGAGTGGATTCCAGGGCGAGTTGATAGGACTCTAGAAAGATCAGCATCAAGACTAGCATATGGAAGATTGACACCAGAGCAACACAGGTTGGACAGACCCACAGAAATGTGTCTGCCTCCTAAATTGGGAAGAAGGCAGCTGCTACATAAATGATCCAGGAAGGGCCATAACTCATGGCTTCAGAACCATTGAGCTTGTAATTTTTTCCAGCCTGCTCCAGTCTTAGGCGTGTTCTCTTACTGAACTGTTCCTATTTTACCAACAGTCATGTATCTCTAGTCCAGTTCTTTGTTCCAGGTCACAAGGACCTGAAAATTCCAGTGGACACCCTCAGAAATGACCTGGTCCCTGCTTTGACTGGGACAAAAACTGGGATCAGCCATCTAAAGTTAATAGTTATTGTCATTCTAGGAACTGCTCTAAATGTTAAAACAGTCTTGAAGGGGGTGTGTCCACCTGTCATTTAAATCTGAGTAACTGAAGGGGCTAGGATAGAGCTGACCTCACTCAGAAGCAACAGAGCCTAGACTCCAACCTGGTTATCTGCTTCTAATGCTGTTTGCTTAAGTAGAGCTTTGGCTGGGAATCTGGGTAGAGTGGATACGCTGGCTTCCTCTAGCTTGACATAAACTGGGTGCCTTAAAATAATAAAAGTCATTGACATCCTGGAGACTAGAACCCCTCCTTTATCTCCTAGCACCTGCATCCTTGAAACACCTTGGCTAGCAGCTGGTCCCTTGGACATGACTAAGACTGTCACCTGTGACTCTAGCTGAGATACTTCACAGTCCCTAACTTTCAGTCTACAAGCTCCAAATTCAAAGTCACTGACTAAACTTAGCCCAGATCACTATCTAAGAACAAGCTGCAAAGGAGCTAGGAAAGCAGATCTGGGTCGTTTAGCTTTTATGGAGAGAGATGGCCACTGTCTCCTACCGGAAGTCATACACTAAGGAAAGAAGTTGAACTATAGGAGAAACAATACAAACGGCCTCTCAGGAGAGATCCAGTCTGCTCTTCCAGGAAGTAAAGTAAGATGCAGAAGCACATTCATGAATGTGTGGGAAGGTCAAAACCATTTAGAAATAGTTGGGGGCTTTCAAATAGAAGATACTGACTCGAGAACTTCCCAAGGAGCTATAAAAGCACACAAATCAGGTGTTCTCACAGGCTGCAGATTGGAGAGGAAGGATTTGTGGCTCACAGTCCAGGGCATTTTTATTTTTTAAGAGATTAGCTTTTTCTGGAATTAGTGGTTATTGTTACATAGCATTGTGAATATATTAAAAGGACAGTGTGGTACACCTTAAAAAGTACATCTTATGATATAGTAATTCATCTCTAATTTTAAGGAAGAAGGGGTTTATCTGGCTTATAATTTGAGAGCACATTCCATCATGATGGGGAAAACATGGCAACGGGAGCATGAGGCAGATGGTCACATTGTGTCTGCAGTCCAAGAAACAGAGAGAGGTGAATGCTGGTGTTCAACTTTCCTCCTTATTGATCTGGAACCCCTGGCCATGGAATGGTGTCACCTACAACTCATCATGGGCCTTCCTGATTAACTCAATCCAAAGATGCCTAGAAGTCTGTCTCCTAGGTGACTCTAGACCTTGTCAAATTAGAATTCTGTCTCAACAAAAAAGAAAAAAGGTAAGAGATCCCAGAGGGAGACTCATAGCCCTGAACTCTAAAGGAGAATAAAGGGAGTCTTTTGTCATCAGGTAGTGAGATGGACAGTAGTGTCTGGCCTCCAGGGTCAGGACACTTACTCCATCACTATCCTGTAATCATAACACAATTTGATGGACATGTGTTGGGTGGGGGGAAGGAACCCAGGGAAGCATAACTTCCAGTGACTCCCAAGCATCTTATTTGCTTAAGAACTCCCCCATCTCTGTGCTCATTGGGTAACAGTCAATGTTACACAATGTACCTGCTACCTCTATTAAGAGTAATTGAAGCCATGGAGTTGGTGGTTTTTACTTACTTGAACACTTTCAAACAGATTGAACAATTTTGCAGGTGACAGGACCCACAGGTAGGGAATACAGAGCCAGTGAGCAATTGAGAACACGGATTGTCTTACAAAGAGTAGCCCTATGCATCACACTCCTGCTTCTGTTTGTTGGTGTTTGTTTTTGGTTTTCCTTTCTTTTTATTGTTAGTGTATGGGCATGGGGGGGATGGAGAGGGAGAAGAGGAGAAAGAGGAGGGGAGACAGAGCCAGATAAAGAGAGGTATGTATATGATATATGTGTGTAGTTTACAGAGAGACAGGCAGAGAGAGAGAGAGAGAGAGAGAGAGAGAGAGAGAGAGAGAGAGAGAGAGAGAGAGAGAGAGAGAAGAGATATGCAGGTCATATACCTGATGGGGAATGTCTTTCTGTATGCTATAAATATGTTTTCTTAGTAGTTGATGAATAAATGCTGATTGGCCAGTAGCCAGGCAGGAATGGTGGGGCTACCAGACTAGGAGAGTTCTGGAAAGAGAAAGAAAGAGAGTGTGTTGCCATGGGTTAATAATTAAGAGAGAGCTGGCCAATAAGAAGCCTGAGCCATTGGCCAAACAGTTTATGATTAACATAAGCTTCAACGTGTTTACTTGGGATTGAAGGGCAGTGGGACTAGGTAGAACATAAACTCCAGCTACATATACCTGTGCATACACAGGAGTGACCCAGAGCAGGATGCCAAGAGCCCTGCTCTATAATTCTCACTGTTGAGGCAAGATATCACCAACCTGGAGCCAGCCTGGAGGCATCCAAATTTCAGCAATCTTCCTATCTCTGTGAACTCCACTATGGTGCTTAAGATTACTGCCATGCCCAGCTTTTTATGTGAGTTTTGGGGATTCAAAACTGAGCTGCTTGAGTGTGTACAGCAAGTGCTGTTACCCATTAATCTAAGCCATCTATCTCCCCCAACCCCCTGGACCTGATATAAATCCATTTCACAAATAAGAAAAGTGATCCATAAAAGAACTACGGCTGGCATGTAGACAGAGTGAGTTCCTAGCCCTTGATCTTCACCACCGTGCTCCTCTGAGCTTATTATCCTTAGAGAGTAGCTGAGATGGTTGTGGGTTGGTTAGAGAAAGCACAGGTCATGGGAGAGAGGAAAGTGAGTGCAGAAGAGTCCAAGTGAGTTTTTGACTAGCACATGCTAACTGTATAAAATAATGGATTCATTGTGACAAGTGACTTTTAAGAACAAGGGCAATTCATTTCTAATTTTTAATTTTGGGAAATTGCCTTCTCAAGCGTTTAGCCAACACTGCTGTGCAAACAAAGGACTTGGGTATGCAAGATTGTTACTACTTTTTTTTTTGGCAGGAGGTGGTTGACAGACTGATAAAAGAAGGTAAGTTTTCTATTTGGAGTCATGTTGGCAGGAATGAAAGCACAGAGATCAGATTTAAAGAGGGGACTTTGTAATAGAGATCAGCCCTAAATGTGTCATTGAGGTTGAGAATCCTCTTAAGGGACTGGGGAGATGATGGCCCCATTAAAAACACTTACTGTGCAAACAGGGGGACCTGTTTGGAACTCAGTATAGACCCCAGCACCCATGTAAAAAACATGTGTGGTGGCCTGCACCTGTAACCCAGAGATGGGAAGGTGAGCACAAAAGCATGGGGCTCAGTGGCCAGCAAGTCTTATCAATCACTAAGGTCCGTGCTCAATGAAAGACCCTGTCTTGAAAATTAAAGTGGACATAGACATACCCAAAGTTTTCCTCTGGCCATCACACATGTGCACACACATACACCCATACCCACCCACCTGCCCACAGATAGATGATAGAAAGATAGATAGATGGATAGATAGATAGATAGATAGATAGATAGATGGATAGATACATGACAGATGAGATATAGATAGAGATATGGGGAAGCAGGTGCTAGCTGAGCAGGTAAATGAACTTACTCACAAGCTTCACTGCCCAGATTTAATCCCTGGAACCCATTTGGTGGAAGGAGACAACCAACTCCTACAAGTTATCCTCTTACTGCCAGACATGGAACTCTAGCTCCAGGTTGATCCAATGCCCTTGCCTCCATGGGTACCTATGCATACTTGTACATACCCACACAAAGACACAGACACAGACACAGACACAGACACACACACACACACACACACACACACACACACACACACACACACACATCATTCTGAGTTTAAGACCAGACTGAGCTACATAATAATGTGCCCTATGAAAGAATGCCTCAGTGGTAGGGGATATGATTTTGAATGTGAAATACCCACCACAGGCTCCTATGTTTGAACATTTGTTCCCCGGCAGGTGGATGTGTATTGAGAAGTTATAGAAGACTTGGTAAATGAGAGGAAGTAGTTCGCTGGTGGGGGTGGATCTTATGGAGTCTGTCACAGTCTCACTTCTATGCTGATCTGTTTACTGACCCAATAAGATGTAAGCAAGCAGCCACATGCTCCCACCATCCCACTCATGAGCAGCTATGGACCTGTCTTCTCAACCTATAAGCCAAACAAATCCTTCCATGACTTCTTTTTGGCATTTTATTGCAGCATTGAAAAAGAAACAAATACAACAGGGAAATACAAATGAAGAAACTGACTTAGATGGTATTGAGTGGATTCAATACCAATTCCAGAGAGCAGAGTTGGCCCAACTCCACAGCTCTATTTGCCCCATGCTGTGTTTGGATCTGGAATGTCACACAAAGGTCCCAGGTTGAAGGACTGTGGTACAATCAGAAGGTCCTAGGAGTTCTAGGAAGTGGGCCCTAATGGGAGGAAGTTAGATCATTGGGGTGTGCCTCTGAGGGGAACATTTAACTTACTCTCCCTCCCCCTTCCATTCCCTCTCGCTGCATACCCCTACCCTGATCACCATGAAGTGGGCATCTTTGCTTCCTACATCCTCTCCACCATGAGTTTATGCCCCACCACAAGTCAAAAACAAGGACTGAGAAATTATCAAAACCATGAATTAAATAAGCCTTTTCTCCTTACAAGTTGATTTTCTTGGTTACTTTCTCATACAATAACAGAAAGCTGACAGATATTGAGGCAAGCTATGGTGTTCTAGGGGACCAGGGAGGCGTCATGGAGGTGGCATGAGCAGCCCTTCTCTGTTGCTTCTTAGGGTGTCTAGTTTACGTTCTTCCTCAGGGACCAAGGAAAGCCTGGCTGGTGACTTGCTGCCTGTGGCAGCAAGAGCTTGCATCAATCAACTCAAAGCCTCTGCACAGAGGCTCCTCTTCTGTCCGCAGTCAGGGATGGGGCAGGTGAGCCTGGCCAAGCTGGGGTTGCACTCTGAATCTTGTGGGAGTGGCCCGAGGCAGTCAGTGACCACAAGGACTCACACTCCCTTCTCACTCCCCTGAAACCCTCACCATAGCTGCTGAGATCACAGCCAGACCCCTCTGCCAGCCTCCCATGACTGCAGCCCTGTGCTATCACAAACTGGAGGTGTACGACAGAATAAAGGGACGTGACTCATGGCAAAGGACTCAGAATCAGTGGATGAAGGGGACAGCAAGAGTCTCTCAGAGCAACTGTGCAGTCCCAGAAGTTGATAACACAATTTGAGGCTTCATCTGTAGACAAATGTCACCTTCATGCCGTGAGCTAAGATTTTATTTCACCCCCCCTCTTTCCATCCTTATCTCCTTTCCTCCCTCCCTCCAGCCCTCTCTTTCTCCCTCTCTGGGGATAGGGGAAAGCTTGTAGAGGACAGGAACAAGGTTCTTAGAAGGAACTAGTTAGTGTGATTGGAGCCAAGGGGTCTGGTTAATGAGGGAGGATGGGTAAATGGGGTAGGGTGGGACTGGTGGGCCGGCGCAGGGGCACTCAGGTTTGTTGTCTTTGCCAGCAAGAGCAGCTTCATCTTTATCCTGAGATCAAAGAGAAAGCACAGAGAGCATTAAGCAGGAACTGACATGCCTGCATTCCCACCAGTGCCACAGACTGCAGGTGGAAGGCCCAGAGATTCCCAGGTTCAGGTTAGTGAAACTGATCAGGAAATCTGGGAGGGAGGTCAGGAATGGGGATCTTGGTATTATGGTTAAGAAAAGTGACCTGATGCCCAGGATAAAGTGACATGTCTGGCATCACACAGCAGTGAGTTCAGGCTCAGTTCAGCCGTCTCAGTCTTGAGCTGATGCTCCATAGTTCTAGTGCTGGTCTGCACTCAGGTAATGAGGGGGTGGAGTTTGCAGAGTCTAGAATTTTCCAAGGAAGGGAGGGAAGGTGGGAAGAAAGGAGAGAAGGAGGAAAAGATTAAAGGAGAAAGGGAGAGATGGAGGGAAGAAGGAGAGAGGGAAGGAGACTAGGAGGAGATCAAAGCAGGACAATGTGCTGGCATGAATGGTCACTGGGTGTCTTTATGGGCCATCTATGTTCCCATGTGACGTTAACTCATTAATTATGCCACCTGGTCAGAATGGAGCTCCAAGAGCAGAATTATTTTACTAGTCCCTCTCCCTCTACTCTGCCTTCAACTGTATCTGACATTCCCAACAATGAGTTTATGGTTTCATGGCTCAATTTTCTCTCTAGGCCTATGACCCCAAGTTAGTATCTCCAGTCCTGGTCTTTGCCCTAACTCTGAAATTATCCATTCAGTACCTGTTCCCAGGAGCCATTTGGCTATCTAGGGGCCATTTCAAAGCGAGCATAACCACCCCACCTCCTTCCCAGACACTTAACGCAAGCCTATATTCCCCATCTCAATGAGGGGCCCCTCTAGATTCAAGGATGTTCCTCCGAACCCACAGCCTCCTCCATCAGCAAAACCTTATTGCCCAAAACAGCACAGCTTCCCATCAGCCACATCTGCTGTAGTCAGAGGAATAGAGAAGTACCCACCATCTGTGGCTCCCAGGACTGTGCACTCATAAAGCAATGGGACAGTGCAGATGTGATAAAGATAAAGCTGAGACAGGGGATCATCCTAGTCACCTAGATGGCCATGGGACAATAGGACCGTGAGAGAGAGAGAGAGAGAGAGAGAGAGAGAGAGAGAGAGAGAGAGAGAGAGAGAGAGAGAGAGAGAGACTGCTGTCAAGATGAGCAGGAGACCAAAGCCAACAGATGCAAATGACACCAGAACCCGGAAAAGTAAGGAAATGAACATCCCCAACCCAGCTTCCTGAAGGAACACTACTCTACTTTGATTTTCCCCAAAATCATTGTTAGACTTTTAGCCTACAAACCCATAGGCTAAAAGTGTGTGTGTGTGTGTGTGTGTGTGTGTGTGTGTGTGTGTGTGTTTTAAAGCCACAGGAGGTATAAGATAAGCTTGTGACTGTAGTGACAGAAATTCAGTAGCTTTCTCACTGCCTTTGCCTCTCACACAATCTGTGTTCTCCCCAGGTTGCCTCTTAGTCCCAAGAGACATCATAACCCATATAAAGTGTCATATCACGTCACATGGCTTTGGCATGTAAAACCTCCAAGTCGCACCCACTGTCCTTGAAACAACATTGTGATCTGAAAAGACCTTAGGTTCCAGGCAGCTGGTCCCTCTGCACACATTCCCTCTGGGCCCTTCTTCCCTCAGTTCTGGGCACCATGAGTGCCTTTGTGTTCCTTAAGAAATTCAGGCAAGCCTCTAGGCACCCTTCCTGCTGTTTCTTTTTCTGGAACTCTGGCCACTGAGGACTTGGCTGAGCTCCCACCCCCACCTCAAGTTAAAGAAGTTTCCCTCTCCTTGGCAGATCTTGCCTAGGTCCCTGTTTGATTCCTATCCTTTTTCAGTAGTTGAGTTGATCTTTTCAGTTTTGTTTCTTTCAAGTATGCGGATGGCGGTTGATGGGAGGTGTTTGTGAGCTCCCCTCTATGTGGGCTCCATGACACCTGCTGACTGTTAACTCTGTATCTGTGCAAGACTGTAGTGGTGGCTGGGCTGTAATGGCACTTGGTATTTACCTGTTTTTACTTGGGTGGGTGGATGGATGGATGGATGGATGGATGGATGGATGGATGGATGGATGGATGATGTATTGCCTAGCCTGGTCAGTTGTCAATAATGGCTTTTTATTTAATATTACCCTTATAGGGTCCATCACATCCATCTGTCTGAGAAAACATAGTCTAAAAGCAAAGTTCTGCACATGTGTACAGCATCCTCATTAATTTCATTAGCTCTTCTCTAGGGGTAGTAGAGTCAGCACCCTCCTTTGGGACTTAGCACTCTCCAGATGTCACACTGGAAGCCACTGCGATGCATATAGGAAGTCTGAGTTGCCAGAGCCAGGTCTCATGGCCCTGTGTGGATCATTCCAAGCACAGACCAGACAGGCAACAAGGGCCCAGCTCTCAAGTGCCCAGTTCTCTGTGCAGGACCATACACACACACACACACACACACACACACACACACACACACACACACACACACACACACCATTCCCCACCCCACCCCTATGAACATACCCCAGAGCCCTGCTAGGCAGCTAAGCCCAAGAGGGAATGCTAGAGGGTGGCTTTACAGGCAACTCCCAGGATGCCGTCTGGAGCAACCCTACCTTCAATTATATGCCACTCAGCTGTGCACATGCTTTGTATCGGGATGAATATAAATAAACACCAACAGGAACCTTGAACAAAATGACCCCTAGAGGAAACCTGATCCTCAGGCAATTACAGCACATCTATTCAGATAATTGCCAGCTAAATCTGTGGAGAGCTGGGTGCCAATCGGCATCTGGAGCCAGCCACCCTGGCAGACAGCAGCCCTGCCCACCCTGAAGGCCTCCCAGGCTTTGCTGCTTGGGGAAGAAACAGCAATGGCAAATAGCCTTGGAACCATTTGCGGTGCATCTAAGAGTGAATTTTTGACTGGGGCAACTCAACGCATCCTGTGGCGGCAGCAGGGACAGGGGGTGGGGTGTTTGGCAATTCCACAGACCCTGGCATTTGGTCGGAAGGAGTCAGGGATGCTGGTAACCCCTGCAACACCCAGCACAGAGTACCTGTACAGCACAAAGCGTCCAGAGCAGAGCCATGATTTTGAAAGCCTAAAGCCCTCTGAGGATCAACCTGGAAGGCCAGATCCCAGCTCCTACAGACCCTCTGTGGGACCTGATGCTTTAGCAAACATGAGTCCTAGCCACAAGTCCCTGGAACATCACCATGAGTCTAATTGCCACCTGCAATTATACAAATCAATTTTTGAACAGTCTCAAACAACTTGCCCAAGATCCCAATGCTACTATGTAGCAGAGAGCCACTGAACTGATGGCAATGCCATCATCCGGAACTGGACTGTTCATCTACCATTATAAAGCCACACAGAGCATCTCTAGACCCAATAGGAATGTGGAAAGGTGGGGAAACAGGGCCTTTGACTTCCAGTAGACCTGAATTCAATACCCTGCTCTGCCATTTTGATCTGCCACAAAACCTGGGGCGTGTCAGTGAACTTCTGAGAACCTTTATTTTCTTATTTGGGCCCCCAGTGTGGCCCACCAGAGGAGAGATATGAAACTGTATATGAATGAACTCCTTTACATGGGGTCTAGCATATCCAGGGCCTCAAGGAACAACGGCTATGACTGTGATCTCTGCTTCTGAGTTCAAAACTCGGGATTTCAACAAGGAAGCAGGATAGTGTAGAAGCAAAGGAGAGGAAGCGGGAACCTAGGGCAGAGGTAGAATGGAAGTGAATGGGCAGGGTGGGGCTGGGGGGAGTGTAATCCTGTGACTCCCAGACCTTTGCATGCAGCTCCCTCTTGTTTGGGGACAGGTTTATGTGCTTTGTTTACTGGGGAAAACCCATGACTCTGTCTGACGCAAACAACCAAGTCTGCAAACAATGCAAGCTGATGCTAGGACACATCACTCCCCACAAACAGACAGTGGGGCCCTACTACTGAGGACACAATCCTCACCGCTTACTGAACATGGAAAGGTTGAGCTGGTCCCTGAAGGGAGCCTTCACCCCCAGGTTTTGTCTCTTTGGTGTAGGAAGGTACTCTGAAGGCTAGGGAAAAAGAAACCTGGACACCAACCCAGCCACAAAACCCTCATCCTCTAGTTTGTCTTGCCTGCAAGATGTGCTGGGGTATTGACAGCACAGAATCTGGAGGAGCAGCCAACCACTGTCTGGTTTAACATGAGGCCCAGGACATGAGAAGGAGACTATACCCTATACTGCCTGAATGACCAGGAACCAGAGGCTGGACAGCCCAGAGACTTAGGGTAGAACAAAACAGGACTAGCATAATAATAATAATAATAATAATAATAATAATAATAATAATAATAATAATAATAATAAATTCCTAATGATATTCTGCTATAGTCATCAATCAGTGCCTTGTCCAGTCATCATCAGAGAGGTTTCCTCCTGCAGCAGAAGGGACAGGTACAGAGACCCACAGCCAGACATTGTGCAGAGAAAGAGTCTAAAGTGGAGTTTTCCACCAGGTCCCTCCTCTCGGAAATCAGGGAACCCCAAGGAAGAAGGGGAGGAAAGATTGTAGGAGTCAGAAGTAATGGAGGGTTCCAAGTGAACAGGGCCCACCAAATCAACTAAGCATGGCTCATATGAGTGCACAGAGACTGATGTGGCAAGCAAAGGGCCTGCATGGGTTGCATGGGTCTGCACTAGGTCGACTGCATATATGTTATGGCTATTAGCTTTTTTGGGGGGGGACTTCTAAAAATGGGAGCAGGTATGTTTCTGACTCTTTCGTTTACTCTTAAGACTCTTTTTCTCCTATTGAGTTGTCTTGTTCAGCCTCCATATGAGGGCTTTTGCCTTGTCTTACCTTGTCTTGTTTTGTTGTGTTTGGTTGTTGTCTCTTAGAGGACTGCTCTTTTCTGAATGGAAATGGAGAGGGAGTGGATCTGGGGAGAAGGGAGGTGAAGGAGTGGAGGGAGGGGAAACTACGGTCAGGTTGTATTGTATGAGAGAAGAATCTATTTTCAATAACAAAACAAAACCAAACCAAACCAAACAAACAAAGACTCCAAAGGTTTGAGCTGTGTCTGCAGATGTAGGCTGAGGGAGGGTGAAGAGCTCACAGCTTCTTTGGCTTTGAGCCTTTTGGAGGTTGGAGCAAAGGCTGGGATTACCCTCCCAACAACATATACATGCCCCATTGTGGGGGCAGAAAATTCAAGTCTTCACCACCTGCTCTGCATCGGTGTGTGTTTGCATGTGCTTGCATGCATGTGTGCGTGCGTGCGTGCGTGCGTGCGTGCGTGTGTGTGTGTGTGTGTGTGTGTGTGTATGTACTTGCATGTATATGTGGTGAGTGAGTGTGTGTACATGTGTGTATGTGTTTGTGAACAAGTGCAAAGGGTTTGGGGCACATGAGTGTACATATGAGTATACCAGAGGAAAACCTACACTATCATTCCTTAGGAGCCCCTCACCTTGTTTTCTGAGATATGGTCTTTCACTGGCCTGGAACTTGCCAAGAATTCTACACTGGCTGGCCAGTGAGCCCTGGAAATCCATCTTCCCCTACCCCTTCAGAACTTTTTCTTTTTAAAGTGACTCTTTAATGTGGGTCCTAATGAAGGTCACATTCAGGCCCTCCTGCTTGGGGCAAGCACTTCACTGCCTGAGTCACTGTCCCTATTCACACCCAGGCACTTCTGATGAAGTTTGTCTAATTTTCCTAGAAGTCATAGGGCATCCATCTCGTATTTGGAGAACTGAGGCCTAAGGATGTTTTTATTATTAGTTTGCCCACAGATACACATCTGAAAAATGGCAGCACTGAGCCTGGACTCCAGTACAGATATCCTTAACCACCACACCACTGGAAGAGAGTGGTGTACCACTGGGAGTGTCTCTCTGTCCCCATTCCATTACTTCAGGGGTTTTGTTGTTGTTGATTTGGGTTTTTTGTTTGTTTGTTTTAGCCACCATGATCATATATCCCAAGTTCATACTAATTACTTATCCTATTCTCTCTCTATAGAAAGAATCTACTCAGTTGTATAGGTGGATCTTTATTCCAGGGTGGCCAGTTCCCAAATAACCACACAAAGACTTATTATTAATTATAAATGCTTGGACAATAGCTTAGGCTTGTTACTAACTAGCTCTTACATCTTAGGTTAATCCATATTTCTTATCTATGCTCTACCTTTTGTTCAGCTTGGAGTGTTCATCTTCTCTCCCTGTCTCCTGGTAACCCAGCTCTCTTCTCCTGTGTTCTCTTTTTTGTCTGAAAGTCCCATCTAACCTATTCCTGCCTAGCTATTGATCAATGAGAGTGACACATATTCGCAGTGTACAAAAGATTGTTCCACAGCACAGTGTGCACAATGAAACTGAAGGTCAGAACCTTGTATAACATTCTGAACAACAGAATTTCCTAATGATATAAATGTCCTGCATCCATGCTTTCCAATATGGCAGCCACTAGCCACAGGTGATATATTGAAAATGAAGGTGATAGGACTTCACAACTGACTTTCCTATTTTATTTCACTTTTTTTTTCCTTTGAGGTGTATTATGTGTGCATGTTCACATGTTCTACTTGCACACAGAAGCCAAAAATCAGTGCCTGGTAGCTTTCTCGGTCACCTGCCACCTTACATTTTGAGACAGGGTCTCTCATAGAATCCTGCACCAGGAGTGTATTGAATAGCTAGACTGGCTGGCAGGCTAGCTCCATGGATCTGCCTGTCTCTGTCCCCTCTTCCCCAGTGCTGCAGTTACAGTCATGCCACTTGGGTAGATTTAAATAATACGCATGGTGGTAATGAGGGTGATAAAATGAGGACAGTGATAGCAATAGTGATGATGGCAATATGACAGTGATGGTAGCTGTGATGGTGATGGTGGTGGTGATGGTGATAGTGATGATGGCAATGGTGATGAGGATGGTGGTGATAGTGATGATGGCAATGGTGATGAGGGTGGTGGTGGTTGTGAGTGTAGTGATGGTGGTCATAACGGAGTCTAAATGGTGATAGTAATGGGTGGTGATGTGATGACAAAGGCAGTATACATGACATGATGCCATAGACTTGGACTCTCTAAGTTCAAATCCACACCCTATCCCATATTAAATGAAACCATGGGGAAATAACTTAGCCTTTGACCATCAGACTTCTCTTTTCAAAATTAAGTAATGAAAACATGATAGTGTTCAATAAACATGCAGTGTGCATGACATAAACTGGCATGCAAAAAAGCATTGTGTAAACACTAGCTAGCTTTCATTCTTGTCCTTTGCATTATTTAATTAGGCATACCTACCACGCTTATGTCTCAAGTGATCTTGATTCTTCTGCACACTGACACCATTCTCATCCCTGTTTGATAGCCAAGAAGCCTGAGGTTTAGCCTCAAGGAGTTGACCATGTCCTCAAAGCAAGTGGCAGTGCTGGGCCTCGAATCCTGTCATCAAATCTTCCCATCTTTGCCCTTGCTTCCTTGCCTCTTCAGCCACAAATTAGAGGCAAGTACTCCAAAAAGGCATTGTGAGAAGAGAACATCTTGGTCTGCCATGCAATGCAGACATGCCATGCTCAGAGTCCTGGTGCACTTTTGTCCCTAGATCATTGCAACAATTACATGAGATGTGGTGGGTAGGAAACACACATCCATTGGATCCTGACATGATGCCAGCACACTGTGAACTGTCACTGTTTGTTTATATCACCAGCTGGCATGCAATCACTCAGCACAGGCCTACTATGGCCAGTATTCAGTAAACGCTTCCCATGTGACCTTTTCTCTGTTCTGTCACTCCCCCAAATGACACACAATTCTAACCTCTAATTTCTTTTTCCGAGTGGGACTGAGAAGTGCATCATCTCCCCTATGTGGCTTATGACTACTCAACAGGGCACCTATAAGGTTAAAGAACATTCTGGGAGCTATGCCTTCAGGGTCATGCCACACTCTGCTGTAGACTCTCCCCAGGTAGAGAGACACACCACCCTTCATTATCACCCAGGTGAGGATAGAGACAGAAGCTCCACGAGAAATTCAGAATTAACTGGTGATCAGCTAGTGTGGGAGGAGCCAGGGGCAGGATTGGGTATTTATAAACCTGGCACCACTGCTGGGGCCCTCAGGAACCCAAGAGGGCAGCAGCTTTCTTGCCCTGCAGGGAAGCCAAGAGAAAAACACCAACATGCTTCAGCCTTGGTCTGCAGTCAAAGGCCAGGCAGGGAGGGTGCGTCCAAGTGCTGTCTAAATTTAGAGCATTCAGCCAAACCAGTTCTCCACTTCACCCTGCAGATAGCTCTCCTCTTGGCTAGACTTTGGGGCATTTCTTGAGAGCCAGGGACACGATGAAGCCCAGGCCCAAGCCTTCTCTGTCTCTGTTTCCATTCCCATACCATCATCAGGGGTCGCTCTCACATCTGATACAGTACGTGCAGTGTGGCTGAGTCTGATGTTCAAATGTTGACACTGCCTGTGGGCTCTCATTAATCTGAGACCTCACACTAGAATTTTTGTTTTTGTTTTTCGGGAAAGGGTTTCTCTGTATTGCTTTGGAACCTGTACTGGAATTTGCTCTGCAGACCAGATTGGCCTTGAACTCACAGAGGTCCGCCTGCCTCTGTCTCCCGTGCTGGGATTAAAGGCATGCGCTCCCACCACCCAGCCTCACACTAGTATCATAGGCTTTTCACATCTGGGTCAATTCATTGTAGAATATGGAAGAAACTTCACCTCATCATTTCTCAAAAAGATCACAGCAGTTTATGAACCTTGGTTCCCCTGTGTTTGAGGGGGAAATTTGGAATTCAGAAAAATGACACAGCAAGATAAGACTCTGCTATGGTCCCCAACTCATGTGGGTTGAACAGGGGTAGGAACAAGAGTCTAAAAGTATCAACACAAAACCTTTCTTTTGTTTTTCTAAGTTCAACATACTAATTTCAATACTAGCTTTGTGTCCCCAGGCCTTCTATTATTAATCTATGGACTAAAAAAAGGTCCAGGAAAAACATTTCTGTATCTCTGATTCTGCTGCTGTAGTCTAAACATTGCTGTTGCCCTCCAAAACATGTATCAAGAAATTATCAAGGTATTATTAGGAGGTAAGGCTTTGGGGCAGGTGAAGATGTCATGGCAGCAGATCTCCAAGCCGTCCCAGAGAGCTCCCTCACCCCTTCTGCCATAAGGATCCTGAGAGAAGGGGCCATGTACTGGAAGGTAGTTGCTTAATAAATACTAAATCTGCCTCCCATGACCATGAACTTTCTAGCCCTCCAGAATTGTGAGAAAAGAGTCTTGGTGATGTGCAGATCACCAAGTTTAGGGTATTTGGTCTTGATAGTAAGACAGACTAAGACACTCACAACCAAATTGTGAGTAGCCCATTGAACTCCTCCTGTCATTATTACTAAAACATCTTTGAGAGACCCTACCTCAAAATATAATGTGGAGAGTGGTTCAAGCAGACATCTGTAATTGATCCCTGTCCTCCTGATACACTGTTACATACTGTTGGTACATACATACACTGGAACACACACATGTGCACAAACCCACATGAAGATATACATAGCTCATACACATACATACTCACATACACATAAACACTCATCCCCATAGTACGCCCCCCACCCAGAGAAACTGTAATATTAGATACAATCTATTGAACACTTACTAATGTGTAGACATTTGGTTGAAGACTTCAAATAAATTACATAATTTAATATAATTAAAAGTGATATGATCAGAACTGATCCAAAAAAAATGAAAGCAACAGTATCAATACCAACACTTTTGTCATCTGACAAGCCAGAGGGATTGCCTTATCTCTCTACTTGAAGCCACCAACGGTTTTGTGCACACTGTTCCACCTATCTTTCGGTTGCTTTGATAAGCTCTAGGACCAAAAGCAACTTGGAGGAGAAAAGGATTCATTTGGCTTACAGGTTATAGTGTCACACTAAAGGCAGAGGAGATAATAACTCAAGGCAGGAATCTGGAGGCAAGAACTGAAGCAGAGACCATGGAGGAGTGCTTCTTATTGACTTGCTCCCCGCTGGCTCACTCAGCTATCTTTCTTACATAATTCAGGATTACCTGCCCAGATATGGCTCACCCACAGTGTGGGCCTTCCTATATCAATCAGCAATGAAGAAAATGCCCCACAGACATGGCCAGTCTAATGGAGGCAATTCCTCAGCTGTGATTCCTTATCTCCGAGAATGCCTAGGTTTCTGTCAAACTGACAAAAACTAACTATAACAGGGCCATCTTTGGTGCTCGATGGAACCTTCCATGTATCACTGCTGGGAGCCCCAATCCTTTCTCTCTCCATGGGAGTGTTTCCGGTTGTGACAAATCTCATTATCTGTATTGTGACCTCGGACTGGGGAGTACCCGTCCCTATTTACAGCATCCTGTTTCCCAGTTACTGAACACGGCTCTTGGTGCCTCACTGAGATTGAACATGGAGCAGCTGAGTTTTACTCAGGTGTGCATCTTACTGTCTTACCCTCAGGAAGTCCAGTGGCGCAGACTCTTGGGACAATGATCTTTGCTCTTGAACTAACTTCCTGGCCTAGATATCCCCCCCCTCTCCCACTCCCTCTCCCCCATCTCCCTTTCTCCTGTCTCCCTCTCCCTCATTTCCTTTAAGAGGCCTTTAGTAAGTAACTTCCACTGGGCACTGGCTATCATCTAAACTCCCCTAGTCATGTTAGACTCCATGAACTCCACAGTGTGTGCCCCCCCACAGCCACACCCTCCACTGCCAGGAAGGAACTGCTGACTGGCCAGGTGGAGGCACCAATCCCTGGCTTTCTCCTTAGGACTTGGAAGCTTCTATGGTGTCTCCTGCACAGCTTTTCCTTGCTGTTCTTGTGAGAAGCACTGCCCACTGTGAAACTTAGGAGCACCTCTCACCTCGGGATGATTGTCCATCTGATGCTCAAGGGCTTAGATGAAATCTCATCCACACAGCAATGCATTTGTCACACACATTCTGCTTCTGCTCCACATTCCCCCAGGGTGGCTCTACGATGGCTCCTGGGGGTGGGGGGGTAGGGTGGAGCATGAGGAAGAGCAAAATATGGCCCAGGATAGGTAGACAGTGGGTCAGCGATCCACTCATTCAAATAATAGGCATGAGAACAGACCAAACACCTCTCTTCTTGCTAGACCTCACATTTGAATGACAAATATGGGAATGGTACATGTCAGTCTCACACAGGGCTATTAAGTGTGAGAGGAAGCAATGTTTTCAGAAAGATGACGTGGTGCCCTTTCCCAATATGTATGTATGTATGTATGTATGTATGTATGTATGTATGTATAATCTTCACATGATTTTCACAGTATCCCTTTGGTTCCAGCTAGAGCCATTAGTGAAAAGCAGGTCAACATGTCCAGAAGTACCCCTGCCTACCATCTCAGTGCACAAGCTCAGCATATCCAGGAGCATTCTCACTCCCATGCTAACTTTTCAAGAAGGCACACCATGACTTTGAGCTGAGCATGGCCAAGGATATGCCAGCCATCTTTCCTTCTTGAGCTGTGGGCATACTTAACATCTTAACTGAGTGTGATCAGGAATAGCTGACCCACGAAGAGTTTCTCTAGATGAGTATGTTAATCCAAATCCCTGCTTTCTTTGCTTAAAAAGGAAGCTACAGGCAACAAGTCTTTAGTCTTTTGTCTTCTGGTCCTGTTTATTGGCTTCCTTCATACTTACCAATAGGAGAACCCAGTGTGTTCTGTCAGGACAGCGGGGGACAAAGAGAAGAGATCAGTCTTGTGTGGGGAAGCAAGGTGAACACAAAGAAGTCATTGTACCACCGTCACGCTTAGAGACAAGGTGGTCTGTTCAGTGTCCCCCAGGCATCCCTGCAGAGGCAATGTGCAGGGCTACACTTCTGAAACCTCCAACTAAACACTACTGTCAACAACTGGTCAACATTCAATCCATGAGGTGTCAGCTTCTATTATCTGACTTGAAGACATTCGACCACATGGACAACAGGTGGGCCATGGTGCCTTGGACCTACAGTCAAAATGAAACAACCAGACAGAAGAAGGCAGGCAGGAAAGTGCTGTCAAGGTGTGTCTCTCAGCAACTGTGGTTTTTAGTAACCTCAGGCAGCAACAGCTTGGTTACAAACTAGAGTGACAGCACACGATGTTACTTAGGAATACCCAGGTCAGAAAGCAAAGCCAGTTCTCACACCCAGGAACAGCCATGAGCTGGGTCTAGTGCAATGGATGAGAAGGGAGAGCCATGTTCAAATATACATTTTTGAAGTCCAGTCTTGTTGCAGATACAAGAGTGGGTTCAGCCCTTCACAATGCGTGGTACATGTTCCATGGAGATAGTTGAGTGTATTCCACATGAAATACAGAAGTATTACAATAGCTATGCTTTTAATATTCTATGTGTAAATATATTGCATAGGCATTTAGATACATTTTACATAATATGAATTTTTGCACAATAAATAGCCAGCATATAAACAATCACAGGAAGAGTTGAGTAGTAAAGGCAGGAGAAAGATGGAGAGAAAATCAGCAGAATAAAATTTAGAAAACGAGATGGGAAAACAGCTCAGTTGGTGAGGTATTTTCTATGTGCCCTAGGTTGCTTCTACTGCTGAGGTCATCACCACAACTGAAAGCACCTAGCAGAGTGTCTTAGTCACTGTTCTATTGTTGTGAAGAGGCACCATGACCACAACTCTTAATAAAAGAAAGCATTTAATTGAGGGCTTGCTTACAGTTTCAGATACTTAGTCCATTATCAGCATGCATGGCAGAGAGCACAGGATGCTGGAAAACAGTAACTGAGTGCCACAACCTGACCCAGAGAGAGAGAGAGAGAGAGAGAGAGAGAGAGAGAGAGAGAGAGAGAGAGAGAGAGAGAGAGAGAGAGAGAGACAGAGAGAGAGCAGAGAGAGAGAGAGAGAGAGAGAGAGAGAGAGAGAGAGAGAGAGAGAGAGAGAAGAGAAAGAGAGACAACCCACTGTCCAAGGGTATCACTTCCCACAGAGGGCTGTCTCTTCCACATCACTTACCAGTTTTTAAAAAATGTCCAGTAGACGTGCTCTCTGGCCAATGTGATGTAGATAGTTCCTCAACTGAGGTCCCCATTTCACAAGTGATTCTTTTGTCAAGTTGGCAAAAGATAACCAGCACACCTTGAAAGCCTGAGTCCTGGGTTTGATCCCCAGTGACCAAGGAAAATTAAAGCAACAAAATGGCGTTCATCTGTGGCAATGGCTCAGCTGAAAAAGTACCTGTCATGTGAGCACAAGAACCTGAGTTTGGATCCTCTGTTAGCATCCATGTAAAAGCCAAATCTGGTGGTGTTCCTCTGTCACCCCAGTACGTGGAGAAACAGACTAGCAAGATCTCTGGACTTTTCTGGGCAGCCAGTCTAACCCCTAGCCCGAGGATAAGGTCTTGAAAACCAAAGGTGCTTGAGCTTTGCACACTCTTCAACAACAGAATATTCTTAATGGGGGCCAGCATGTCAAACCGTGAGGAGAGTCTGTCCCTGCAAAGGGCCACCCAATAGTGCCAAGATGGTATTGACCAGATGAGATGGTCTTGTAAGAAACAACCCAGGCTGCCTGGCCCCCAGCAGGGTGAGTCACAATCCTGGCTAGAGTTGTTACTCACCAAGAATTTGCACGTGTCTAGAAATTTGGTGACATCTGCAGTTTCGGTCTTAATCAAGCTGGATCTAGTATTTTCTTGCCTAGTACCTAGCTGTTTCTTGATTTTTTTTAACTGTCTATACAGAGAAGTCCTCACCCTGGATCATGCTACAGGCACAGCTTAAAATCTCAAAGGTTTCACATTTCTCTTGCAGTTTGGTGACTATCCACGCCAAGAAAAGACCGGCTCAAATAAAAACTAAAAGCAAAACTAAAAGAGAAAGACCAGGCCAGGAACCAGGAAAGCAGGGAGGTGAACTGTAGCCAGGTAGAAGTTTCCCTCTCTTCCATGCCCACCCCTGCTGTATGTGGACCAGGGATGACATGGGCAATTCAGTTCTCTGGGTTTCTCAAGTTTTTTCATAAACAATAGGGAGATACCAAAGGGCAAGCACTTGGTGACTTCTTGGCTTGTCCTGTCTAACGATGGTCATGAGCATCATTCTGAGACACCCGTGCTTAGGCTCTCATCACAGGCTCTCTCTCCAGCTCCTACTCCTTATGGATGAATCTCATTCCAACCAGATCAGTGAACTACTTTCCTTTGAGTTCAAATGTCCAGTCCCATCACCAGTCCACCTAACTGCTAACCCAGGATTGAAGCACTGTCCTAGTTAGTTTTTATTGCCAACTTTGCACAGCCTTGAGTCACCTTAGAGAGGAATTGCCTACATCAGATTGGCCTGTAAGGGTGAGAGACTAACTTGATAATTGGTGAAGGAGGGCCCAGTCCACTGTGGGCACCACCATTCCCTAGGCAGGTGATCCTGGGTTGTATAAGGAGCTAGCTAAGCATGAGCTGGAAAAAGCAGAGTTCCTCTATGACTTCTGCTTCAAGGTTCTGCTGGAGTTTCTGTCCTGTTGTTTCTCAATGATAGATTTTGATCTAGAAATAGAAGTCAAAAGCCCTTTTTTCCAAGTTTCATTTGTTCTGAGTGCTTTGACACAGCAAAAGACAGGAATCAAGAACAGACACTAACAATTGCAGTCCCAAAAGAAGTATGATCACCCTCACCAGTCTTCCTCACTTAGATGACCTGTGGGGTGAAGAGCAGTTCAAAACTGTGATCCAATTATTATTCCCAGGAGTTCCAAGGCCTTCCCAGGAGCCCTGCTACTCTGAGCCATTGACACATCAATAATGTTAAGGTACTTTTTACTTTTTCTCACTTTAACATTCCTGCATATCTCACAGAATATTCCAGAAACCACACTGAATATAGAAACAGACAAAATATATAAAATTAGACATTAGAGAGATTTAAATAAAGTATAAAAGGCTAGCACTCTTATTTTTTATCTAAGTAAATCAGTTTTTTTCATAAAACATTGTTCACATTAATGCATATTGTCATTTTAAATGACTTAGTATCATGAGGACATGAGGGAGCAGGAAGATTGTGTCAGGGGAAGAATAGAGGAGAACAAGAAAAGAGATACCATAATAGAGGGAGCCATTACAGGTTTAAAGAGAAATCTGGCACTAGGGAAATGTCCAGAAATATACAAGGATGATCCCAAATAACAACCTAAGCAATAGAGGAGAGGCTACCTTAAATGCCCTTCCCCTATAATGAGATTGATGACTACCTTATATGTCATCCTAGAGCCTTCATCCAGTAGCTGATGGAAGCAGAAGCAGACACCCACAGCTAAATACTGAGCCAAACTCCTGGAATCCAGTTGTAGAGAGGAAGGAGTGGTGAGCAAAGGGGTCAAGACCAGGCTGGAGAAACCCACAGACCTGAACAAGGGGGTAATTCATGGACCCCAGTCTGGTAGCTGGGAAACCAGCACAGGATAGACCCAGACCCACTGAATGTGGGTGTTAGTTAGAAGGACTGGACATTCTATGGAGCCTCTGGTAGTGGATTAGTATTTATCCCTAGTATACAGATGGACTTTGGGAGCCCATTCCACTTTGAGGGATACTCTCTCAGCACAGGCACATGGGAGAGGGCCTAGGCCCTGCTCCAAATGATATGATGGACTTCGAAGATCCCCCATGGAAGGCCTCCTCCTCTCTGTGGGAGCAGAAAGGAGATGGGATGCGGGTTGGGGAGGGGATAGAGGAGAAGGGGAGGGTGAGGGAACTGGGATTGACATGTAAAACAAGCTTGCTTCAAATTGAAATAAAAATATAAAAAGTGACTTAATATAATATCTTAATTTAATTCCTGATTTGTTAAATATTAGTGGACAACACACACACACACACACACACACACACACACACACACACACACACACGTGTGTGTGTGTATGTGCGTGTGTGTATTTGATCTCTTTGGAGTTATTAACTATTTACAGTTTATTAGTACCATGAAGTAGTCAATGGTCCAATATTTCAGATTGTTCCAACAGATATTATTCATTTGAAACAGGATTTGAAGTAGACTGCCTATGACAACTAATGACAGATGAGTCACTTGGTTTTCTCATTCCATTGGGTTTTTTTAAAGGAATACAGTGTTGAAATGCTTTGCTGTACATTTTTTTCACATCTTGGACATAATGAATAGCTTCAGTGGGATTCGGTGTAGCATATATACTTCTCTATTTTCTAGATATTGGAAGCTCTACTTAGAGGAATGGCCATACCAGGTTGGTGAATCTGAGGGTATCTTCTAGGTGAGGTGTGTATACAAAAGCACATTCCTCTGACTGTGTTTCTTCTTGATGAAGCTAATGGTAAGCATAATCTAAATAGGGCAACTGCAGAAGGAGAATGGACTTAGGACTCTGAGCAGAGATCCAAGCAGGAATGACATCATCATTGGACTGTGTGACCTCTATAAGTCAAGAGTCAGGCAGGACTATATAGTTCTCAGGCAATTGTGCAGATTCATGATAGGCACCGACTGAGGCTCCAACATTATTTACAGACAATAATGGTAATGGTTTACATATTGTTAATAAGAATGGTATGATTAGTCTGGGTGCCATAGCTATTACTGAGGATTTGGAAAAACTTTTTTTATATCCTTAGCTGCGAAATCCAAAAATTGAAACAAGATCTGAGATCTAAAGGCCACAATGTTCCATGCTGAGATCCCCAGCACAGTACAGTGAGAAGACACCTCTTTGCTGATGTTTCCAGGGACAAGTCTTCTTTCTCTTATCTTCCTGCCTTCATTCAGATAAAGAAACAAAAGCACAGTATCCTTCCCCAAGGTAGCTAGCTACCCAACCCACAGGCAGGGTACATGGTTTTCTGATATGGGGCGTGGTCAACAAGGTCCAGAGCACATTGGAGTCTCATAGTTCAGAGGGGCACTTCCTCTCCTAGAAAACACTAGGCCAGGAGAAGTCAAGAAAGCACAGCCTCCTCAGCACTTCTGAGCAATTGATGATGGGGTTCCCATAGCAGAAACCAAACAGGACTATATTGGGGAGGACAAGTTAACCCGTGCAACAATATCTTGGAGTATCCTCTGCACCTTCCTGCAGTGCTATGCCAGCAACTGTCCTGGGTATCCACTTGAATGAGCTAACCACAATCACACAAAAAGCTGCACAGGAATGCTTTAGTAGCATCTTTCAGAACCACCAAAACCTGGTGATGACAAAAGTAACCAGGATATTCTACCCTAAGGGCATGGATCTAAAATGAGCTGTAGTATATTTATGTAGTGGCTATTGGTCAGCAATAGAAATAAATTAGCCAAACAAGACAGGATCCTCAGAGGAAACCCAAAGGGCATACTGCTCAGTGAGGGAAGCCCAACTGAAAAATCTGAGTAATGTTTGATCCAAAGATGTGCCATTCTGCAAATATCAAAAGTCGAGGTACAGTAAAACCACCCATATATCATACACAAGGAGGAGAAGGAGAGCAGAGATGTCACAAGGGAGTCTGAAAAAACATCCTCTATAGAATATGATAAAGGTGGGTACATGGCATCACGTTATCCAAAATGCAGAGAACATAAAACAGGGAAAGAAGGTGATGGCAAGGAATCTTGTATTGTCCACTTGACCGTAACTTTGGATATGCTCTAAGACAGCAACAGAGCCTATGGTCTGAAGATTTCTGGGCCACAGAGATGAATCGTAGAGTCCAATCTCAACAGCCCTGGCCAGACTCAGAATCCTGGTCCCTAAAAAACTGTAAAAGATGAGTTATTGTGACAGTTTGTCTGAAAAATTCCCTCATAGGCTCACAGGGAGTGGCACTATTAGAAGGTGTGGCCTTAATGGAGTAAGTGTGGCCTCTTTGGAAGAAGTGCGTTACTAGAGGTGAGCTTTAATGTTTCATAAGCTCATGTCACACCCATTGGCTCACTCTTCCTGATGCCTACCAATGTGGCTGTAGAACTCTCAGCTACCTCTCCAACACCATGTCTGCCTGCATGCCATCATGTCTCATCATGATGATAATGGACTGAACCTCTGAACTGTAGTAGGTCCCAATTAAAAGCTTTCATTTGTAAGAGTCACCATGGTCATGATGTCTCTTCACAGTAATAGAAACTAAGACAGTTATCATGAGGCGGAGCCCCTCATTCCTAAGGTCTTAATAGTATGTGCTGCTGCATAGGGAGAACAGCCATGCTAAGCACCAGCCTCTGTCCTGCTCACCCTTCTAGCTGCTGGTAATGAGGTTTGCTCACTTCACGCAGAAGAGAAATCATCACCAACCTGGGAGGACTGGGGTTTTACCAGGGTCTGCTGAGTTTGTAGGCTAGGGCTCTGTAACTGTTCCTGGCAACATCAATTACATCAGAGAGGAAGATGGGCATTGAAGAAACTCATTATGGAGTTTGCCTTCAACATGGCAGGAATAGCCATTTGGATAAGAAACTGATCTTGCCTGGACTTCTTGACAGCATGCTGTCCAAACTGGACAAGAAGGTTACAAGAAAAGTGACCGCTGAACTTGCCAAGTGACTGGATGGTCCTTCGAGATTCCTGCTTCATCAAAAAGTCTGCAGACATTCTGGACCCATAGGCTGAAGAGGGATGCCCCAGTGTTACAGAGGAACTTTAGGTGACTGTCCAGGCAGTGAGATGTCTCTGTCAATTCTAGAGTTTATATGTTATCCTTCTGGGATCTTTGATTGAGTTAAAGACAGATAATTATGGCTATGGTTTTCCTTAGTTATGATAAAAGGTAAGTTACATATAAAACTGTAGACTCACAAAGATGGGATAGATGATAAAATATTTTCTTTAAATTTTGTTAAATGTTAATGAACTAAATATTGTACCTATGATTCTTGCTTGATAACTGTTTTGTTATATATAAATTTATCATGTTAAAGTTTAAACCTTCCCTTTTATTTAGACAGAAAAGAGATGAGGGGGATGTCCTTCTGTATGTTGTGAATATATGTTTCTCTTATTGTTTGAAGAATAAAAATGTTTCAGCCAATGGACAGGCAAGATTTAGCCAGGCAGGAAATCCAACAGGGATAGAAAAAGATAGTAGGCAGAGTCAGGGAGATGCCATGTAGCTATCCAGAAGGTAGGACACCTGGGCATTCTCCAGTAAGTCATGACTATGTAAAGATATACAGACTAATAGAAATAGGTTAATAACTAAGAGAGAACTAGCCAATAAGAAACCTGAACCATTGGCCAGTTTATAATTAATGTAAGACTCTGGGTGTTTATTTAGGACTAAACTGCTACAAGACTGGGCAGAACAGAAGCTTCAGTCTATACAAGTGTTTTGTTTATATGTATGTATGGGCACAATGTATGTCTGGTGCCCATGGAGGTCAGAAGAAGGCATCAGATTCTGTGGAACTGTGAGCCACCGCATGGGTTCTCGGAACCTAATCTCAGTCTTCTGCAAAAGCAACAGGTGCTCTTAGTCACTGAACCATCTCTCCAGCCCCTTAGAATAAAAACTTTTGTCTCATACAAAATAATTAATAAATACTTGGATTCCTGCTCTGTTACTTATCTCTGTTTATCATTGGGTAAATCATTTGCCCTTTCTCTGAACCCAGACTTTTTCCTATTAAATGAAGGCATTAAGAGTCTGGGCAGGGGCTGGAGAAATGGCTTAATGGTTTACAGTGTGTATTTCTATTGCAGAGGACCCAAGTTTACTTCCTAATACTGACATTTGATGCATTTGATGGTTTACAACCACCTATAATTCAGCTCCAGGAGATATGATACCCTTGGCTGGCTTCCAAGGTTACCTGCACTCATATTCAGACACCAGCATGCATTCACTGATAATTAAAAATAGACTAAATCATTTATAAAGAGACACAGAGTACAAATTTACCTCACTGAAGAGCTAGCCTGAATTCAGTGCATTCCAAAGAACCACGTCAGCACAATATGCTGACAGCAGTGGAGATGGAATTTGAACCAAGGTCTGTTTGATTCCAAATGTCATGGTCTTCCAAGAATATACTAGGGGTTTTGTCATGATGATAATGTGACGAAGGATGTGAGGGACCGGGAGGAAATAAAGGAGAGAAGAAGCAACAACCAGAGAGAGAGAGAGAGAGAGAGAGAGAGAGAGAGAGAGAGAGAGAGAGAGAGAGAGAGAGAGAGAGAGAGAGAGAGAGAAAGAGACACACACAGAGAGAGAAAGAGACACAGAGAGAGAGAGAGAAAGAGAAAGAGAAAGAGAGAGATCAAAGGAGGAGAAGGAGAAGGAAGGAATTGTAAACTAAACATCTATTTTCTGTCTGAATTTCACCTCTTTGTAATCATTGCTTGCTACCACCAAAGCCAGCCCTTGTGTCTTTTTTTGCAAATGAGAGTGTAAACAAGTGTGTCTGCACAGGTGTCACCTGGCACACCATACATGTCATGAAGCTAGAACTCATCAGGCCCCCTGTCACCTTGACACACAGTGCTTGCCATCTGTCCATGCAAAGCCAGGGGCTCTATGTCCCACAACAGCAGCACAGAGGCAAGCACCAGGCTTCTCTCTTCTCGCCCAGAGGTCAGTGCTCTGTTAGCAGCACATACATGCATGTTTCTCTGTATGTACAGACCCAAGCTAATTATTTTACAACCACAAATAATTTCTAATGATTTGCTCCTTAATCTGGGAGGCTATTAAGTTACACCCCGCACAAGTCACCATCTGCCAGGGGGACTTCCTTGTGGTTTGCGTCTCCTGACACTCTTAAATTACACAAACTTGAATGTCAGTCCCTGAAGACACAATTGCAGAAACTCACTGGCTCTCAGCTCTCCCCCAACCCTCAAGTCCCTGTTCCTCAGCCACATTTCCATTATTTTCAAGAAAAAGAATAACAGTGGATGTCAGGGAGTTAAGACATGGGGGATACTTCCTAAGAGTCAGACACCTTCTAAGCATTTTTTGTACTGGCTCAAATGTGCTTCATAATTATCTGTGGTAGATACAGTAGGGGTCTGGTCCTAGCTGCATCACTAGGAAACTTGTGCCCATGATGCAGAATACCAAAGTTAAATGATATATTCTAGATAGTATTTCATTTTAATTATATGCATGCATATGTGCCTGTGTGTAGGTATGCATACGAGTGCTTGTGTCCTTTGAGGCCACTGGTTAGAGCTGGAGTTTAAGTCAGTCATTCAATGTTGGTGTTGGGAATTGAACTTGGATCCTCTGTAAAGTCTCTTAACCTGTGAATCATCTCTCCAGCCTCACTAACAACATCCGACAAAACCCAATTAGAGATCCTAAGTGCAAGACTGTCTTATACTAAGAGATGCCCTTTCCTGTACAACCCAAGACTCTTAACACTCTGGGCATGCTCTCTTGCTGCTTGTCTTAGCCACATCTTCCCACAGTTGCTGCAAAGGAACAGCTTTGTGGGCTAAAGCATCATTTGTTTGTGTGTATATAGGCTCTTCTGCAAATCTGGTCCCAAGGGTCTCCTATTGGGCATGATGGTAGGGTCCATTCTAGTGTTTGGATCCAGCCTCTGACTCCATGGGCTGTTGAGCCCATGATAGCCTTTGCTTTATGTCCACTTGGTTCCTTGATTCTGGTTCTTGGATAATTGATGCAGATAAGACTATCTGATCCCCACTTTTGAACTCAACTCCAGATCCAGTTTAGGAGTATGCATAGACCATCCCTTGCCCAATGCCTCTAAAAGTAATTTGGACAGTGAAATCAAATCTGTTTGGAAACTCAGCATCTGAGATGTTCTGGCCAGGATGTTTTATGGAAATTCTTAGAGAAGATACATCAGGGCACACACACTCACCAATATGCAGGCATCCTGGAAAGAGACTGAGAGCCCTGCATACATATGAGGAAGACCCGGAGATCCAAAACCGAGGCAAGATGGTTCCTGCTGCACAGATAGGGAGCTTGTCTTGGGAACAATGCTCAGTGGATGCAAGCAGAGACTTCTCTGGGAAGTCAGCAAGACTTTACCAGTATCCAGGCTTGCCCCCAGGCTCTTTAAGCTAGTCCCAAGACGTATGTGTGATCCATCAAAACACTTTTGCAAAGTTCCAAACTATGGACCCCAACCCTGCCCCAGTCACTTGCTAGCATAAATAATGAATTCTAAGCACAATACCAAACTGCCCCAAAACTTGTGTAGTTATATATGTATGTGTGTGTGTTTTACCCACTATTTTGTTTTAAATAATCTAATATGTGCATATATATAAAGCTCACTTAATCTCCAAAGAGTGACCATGTGCCAACAAGTGTTTCATATATAGATATATATAAATCTCATGTGTATATGCGCATAGCTCTTTTAAATAGTCCTTGCATACATTTACATAAATTTTATCTACATAAGCGCTCACATACACACATATATGTAAGTCACATTAAGTCATTAGTTACTATATGAATAACTGTTATAAAACTATATATAATGACACCAATAACCAAATTTACATGTGGTGTATAGAGATCTCAAATAAATACATATGTACATAAATCTCCCTAATTAAATAGTAACTAAATGTTAGCAACTGTTCTGAATATACATGTAGTCATTTATATATGGCTCTCATATTTAATGATTTAAAATGACTATATGCCAACAGTTGTTTCATATATCATGAATAATCTAGTTTCACAGGTTAATGTCACATATACTTAAATACATACATACCACCGACACAAATATGCATACCTGTGCATGTTTGTGGGTATGTGTCATGGTTTACCTGTGTATGCACACATGTGTGCCTGCCTGTGTGTCTGTCTGTCTGTCCCTTAACTTCCTAGCAACAGCAACATTGCTGCCCTTGGGCTAAGCAGGACCACCTACCTGGGGCCTGTGAGGCCAGACTTAGCTGAACTCTTGGTAATCCCACTCAGGTCTACCTACAGCCACCCCAGCACAAGTCCCACTCATGCCTACCTATAGCCCTCCCTCAGCACAAGTCCCACTCAGGTCTACCTATAGCCCTCCTTCAACTCCAAGTCCTAGAGCCTTCTCAGTCTCACCAGCGGCGGTTTTACCTGGTCACTACTCAAGCTCAAGCCCCTGACAACCCTGATCTTGACCTTTCTCTCTGACCCTACAACCAGTCTGCCTGTAAATCCCCAAGCCAAAACTCCCTCAGAGGTGCAGGAAGGCTGCTCCAACCCTCCTATGGCTGTCCTTGCTTCTGCCTTCTGCTTTTGTAAAGGGGAATATCTATGAAAGCACAAGCCAGCCCAGGCCAAGGCTTCTTGAGCTCTCCTGGGCTTCTGACTCACTTGAAGGGAAAGTTCAAGTCCTAATTTCCAAAGCCCTCTGGGGTGCCTCCCATTGGAGACCTGCCCATACACAGGAGTCACTGCTGCAAGGGCCTGACAGATCTTAGCTGTGGTCTGCATACTCAGCATCTTTAGAAGAGGAGTTAAGAGGATTTCTCTAACAAGAAGTACAGGAGACACACACACACACAGAGACATAGATACACACACATTCACACACACACATGGGGTGGGGTGGAAGAAGAGGAAGGGAGGGAGAGACCGAGAACAGAGAATAAATGAAAAGCCTTCCCTCTCATTTTGTGAAGGGGATTATACATCATCTCTAGAACTTGGAGGACACCCAGTTTGAAAAGTTTGTAGTGGACAGACTTCCAGTAAGGGGCTGATGAGGAATAGGGTGTTGATAAAACAATCCACCTGGCAATTCCAGGGCACTGTTCACTCTAAAAACCCATAAAATTCCCCAAGAGAATAAGACATAAACATTTCTAAGGCTCAAAAATTAAAAAAAAAAATCCCTACCCAAGCACATTGCTACTTTAGCATGAAGATCTTTGCTGTTCCTCCTGCCTCCCATTCAACAAGACTAGTCAGGGGCCAGTTGATGATGGTGAGAGAAGTCTTCATCTTGAATGAGTTGAGAACACTGTACCTAAAATGCATCATGTTTATCTCTGGTGACAACTGAGTCAGTGTTTGTGACTGTGAGGGCTCTAACCCACGAGACAGGAAGGTACTGAACCTCATCAGAGTTTCATCAAGGATCAGGGGACTGTCCCCTCATTAAGCAGACCTAAAGGAACTGCTTTTATAGGGGCAGAAGATATAGCTCAGTTGATATCCTGCTTGCTTTGCATGCAGAAAACCTTGGGTTCCATCCCCAGCCTGCCCCCACAGCCTTGTCAGTCCTAAAATAACACACAGAGACACTGTATTAATTATGAAACTGTTGGCCAGTCACTAGTGTTTCTTATTAGCTAGCTCTGTCTTAAATATTAACCCATAATCACTAATATATGTATTTCTACATGGTCTTATCTTACTGAGAATGCCAGACTCATGTCCTCTTTTCATGAGATCACATAGCAACTCCGCTACATTTCCCAGAATCCTCCACCTCTCCTAGTCCTGCCTGTCTTGCTTTCCTATAGGCCAACAGTGCTCTATTCATTAACCAATAAGAGAAACATATTTACAATGATATCTCCCATCATTCATCGTGTGCTGCCCATCTTCTAGTTGTTATTTGTGGCTGTGGAGAGGGTGCAGCCACATTATTCTCCTGTCCTGTTAGGGCAAGCAGCTTTTTCCATAAAAATATCATATCAAAATAACCCAAGCGACAGTCTGAGTGGCCAAGTATTCTTACAAAACTTCCACAAGGTCTTACCCTGTCTTCCAGAAGAAACACAGAAGTCTGAAATTACAGGACTGTCCAGGTTTGGTCTTGACCCCTTCATATCTTGAATAATGTCAGGATTTGAGAGAGAAAAGAAGTATTCAAAGCAACAGTGACAACCATGAAGGGATGACAGCAAACCAAAGGGGAGAGAATACGAGCCCCAGGCTGGCTGACCTATACACACTGGAAGGCAACACCATGGAGTCTAAGTATTGAACACTATATCTACTTCTCAGCTCCAAGTATGTTTGTGATGCTGTAAGAATGGGTCTTCTCTAGCCCTGTGTTGACATTTTAGGGTGGGGGAGGGGGAACTTCTAAGCCTTTCTCACATCCCTAGACTCCAAATTCCTTTAGAAAAGAGCTGATCATCTATGTATCATGGAACCTCTGTTGTAGGTTCCCTCTTTCTAGGGAGCTGAAATGAAAGCTGAATGACAGATTAATGAATAGCAGAGGTGGACAGTAAAATAGACAGGCAAGGAAGTGGATGAATTGACAGATAAAAGAATGGGTGAGTGGACAGACAGACAGATGGAAGGATGGGTGCATGGATGGAAGGACAGATAGGCAGATGGGAGGGAGGGAGGATGGAAGGATGGATGGATGGATGGATAGACAGACAGACAGACAGACAGACAGACAGACAGACAGATAGATAGATAGATGCATACATGGAAAAATTGATAGATGAATAAATGGGAGAGTTGATGGATAGATAAATGGATGAACAGCTGGGAGAGTGGGCACATGGACACATAGATGGATGGGCAGGTAAATGGTCTTATAAATCACTTTCCCCAAATTCATTATCACAAAACACTTGAAGACTTCTGATACCACCTCTTTTCTATACCCTTTACCAATGTGTGAGGCCATGTTCTAGAGGGTCCTCCTACATTTGTGTCTTCATGCTATGATAGACAAAGCAACAAGATTATGTGTATGGAAAGACTCTATCCATAGTGGTAGACATCCTGCTGACCATGAAAGGCAGCTAGAACTGTAAAAGATTGAGCTCTATGGAGGTTTGTCTACTAAGGATAGGGGCCATGGTGGGCATGTCAAGGCAGGGATAAATGCCACATCAGCTCCCTGAAAAACTGTCCCCTCCATTCTTAAGTCCTCTGGCATCCAGCTCTTGCCCCTCTACCCAAGTGACTGCCTCTGAACACTAGAAACTGCAAAGCATACCTGGATGGAGGAGTCAGGGCTGCCAGGAACCCCGAAACAACCTCCAAGGCTCCAGAAACCTCTCTATTTTGAAACTATGCAACCCATTTGTGAATTTCACAGATACATCACCAAAGGGGGAGAGAGGTGGACGGGAAAGACACAAACAAATGGAGATGAAGTTTCAATCTTTTTATTCAAAGCAGCTTCTCACAATGTATAAATACTGCATATTAGCACACATGAAAAATACAACTTCTAAGGCACCCAGAAATATGTTCATATACGTTACAGGACCATTCACAAAGAGTGGACGATTTGCTCCAGACAGTCAGCATTTGATAAATCAGAAGATTATTACCCTCAGTACTGCACCCAGTTTGGGGAAAATATTTACAACATGGAGAATGGGTCAGCTATACCTGCATATAACTCTATGAAGGACTCATACTTACAAGTATCCAGAATTAAAGACTCCCCCATGAAAATCTGGCAAAAGAAAACAAGTAACTTAACCTGCAAAGGTATCCATGGATTTTGGTGTGTATGCTATATCCATGATCAAACCCAAACTCTTCTAGGGTGAGCTGGATACGTTTTTGGTAGCCTGCTTCATTATCAGAAGTTTGGTAATAAGCCTTACCAATAGAATAGCACTTCTTTAACATCAGTCACCTCTGGATTAGTTAAGAAGTCAATGACATCATTATGAATGAGAATGAGAATGGGGCATCCCATGGCAGGGGCACAGAGGAGAATTCCTGCTCTACCAAGCAGGAAGTGGAATGGCTTGATGAGGAACTAAAGAGATGGACATCTGGCAGTCACAGGATGCATCCCTGGAGACCTAGCTGTAAAACTTCAGCTGGAGGTCCACATGCAAATGAAAGAGTCTACTGTGGTCAGACACCTGGCGGGATCCCAGAGCTCTACTTTATAATGGCATAAATAAAAACTTGAGACTACACAGCAGAAACACCCACCTGAGTTACCAAGTTCTGATCTCAGAAACTCTCCTTCAGAGCCTATTCAATGAAATGCTCAATTTATCGGCATTGCCAGTCAGGAGGAGCATGAGTTTGGGGGAAACCAAGGGTTCCTGTGTGCTATGAAGCTCACACATCTGGACTCAGATGTACCTACAAATTATGAAACTCATGCTTGCTTGGAATAATTGAATTCTTTGGTCCTTGGTCCTTATGAAAGGCAGTTATTTTCATAATCTTGTCAAAGTAGACATCAGAAAATAACTTCAAGCTAGAACTAATGGCACAATGGCAAATTGAATACTGGATGAAAAACTCTACACCCTCTGTATTTCTCAGAATCAACTAAACAAGCTCCAGCATCAGACTACATGTTGGAACAAAGAGGTGTAACGTTGAAGCTTAACCCTAGATGTCAGGTCTTGACTGACTTGTGTACACATGCCAGTCTCAATGCTAATGGCTGAGAAGGTGACTGGACACTTCCTAGAGATGGACCACATGCTTAGTCACACAGCCCTGAATTCAAAATCCTATTTCAAGGGTTGATAAGGAGGATCAGTTGGTGATAGCCAGAGTACCACCTACCAAAAAGAATTTAATGTAATTTTTGAGATTTAACTCTGTTAGATTCCAAGATACACAAGACCCATTGCTGATAACATCTGTGAGTTCTGTGCCACTGAAAAAACCTTGAATAGACCAGCTTGCCTGCTGTGCATGCTCTGTACCTACAGTATATCCATCCTGCTTAACTTCAGTCTAGTATGGCTTGACATGCAATTCCTCACAGAAACACCAAGGACACATGGCAATGATGGAACAAAAACTGACTCCAGATTGTCTAGACAGTAAGACTCTTCTGTAAACTTTTTTAACACCTCTCAGAGAGTGCTGACCTTAAGCTACCCTGGACATTGTTAGGTCACCCACAAGGAACCTGGGGTCCCCACCAGGGCCAGGAGCAGGAAATGTCATTTGTTTAGAGCAAATGATGAATCAGCAGTTCTCCCTGTTACCATCTCTAACCTAGAATAAAAGTGGTTCAGAAAACCTGTCCTTGGTCCAGTCTTATGGCCAAAGACATTTACCAAGAAATCCACCTGGTACCTGCCACCATCAACTCCATCACTCTCTTCATATTAGCCATGAGCTACTTACAGACTTCAATGAACCCACCACCATGGCTTACATGGAGGAAACAACCCGTATTATCCATTTATTTATTTATTTACTTACTTACTTATTTATTTTTTGCAACAAGCTTAAGGCTCTGTTCACAACTCCACCAACTGCCACACAGTGAGAATTTATGGAGGGAGGTTCTTGAACTATACATGGAGTTTTGAAGGTCAGAAGGATTACTGAACCTAATGGTAAGGCTTATTCCACAAATTCAATACATTTTCAAATTAGATTTCAAACGCAATGACTTCTAGAAAAAAATTGACTTGATTTCTTAATAATGCAAGATTGCTAAAAAAAAAAATAATTGGCACCAAACCAGTATGAGATATATTTTTTGAAGGAAGAAGTGATATTAATGGAAAAGATTGCCTAAAACGCATGTCCTAATTTACCACAGAAATATAAAAGTTTATATTCTGAAAATATATATACTGTATTAAAGTCTATAAGCATTTCAACCAAAACCCGCAGAAAGAACTCAGCGGCACTTAACTACAATAACAACAACAACAACAAAAAAACACACATGCAAGACAAGCCCCCAAAGATGTATCTACAAAGGCAAAATGTAGATTTTCAAGATTTTACAAAAACCATTTACAGAGAATAAAATAAAATACTTAAGAAATCTCATTTGGAGTCTTAAATACTGTGTATATTAGTGAGGGCATCTTAACTCATATATACAACATATCTAAATATCTTAATACAGAAACACAGGAGAAAAGTGAGCCTTCCTTCTAAATGTTCCCATAGGAAGATTTGAGGATGTTGCTATTTTTCTATTAAAAAAAAAACTTCTACATAAACTAGATTGAAAAATTGTGTGAATTGGACTAATTCCAAATTTTTTTAAAAAATTAAAAACTTCAAAAGAGATTTTTGAAACCTACAGTTAGTAGTGGAAGATACAATTCAGCATTCAGTGGAGGCTATTTGTTAAAAAGGAATTCAGAAATATAATTGCATTGTTCAAAGTCTGCTGTGATTATTTTACCATCCTCATATTGAACTTCACATGGGCAAATCATCTTTTCATGCTTCTGAGAGGACAATGCCCAATTTGATCTATGCCAAGGAATAGATTTTAATTCATATCTATGCTTCTTTCTCATAGTTACCTCATTCTTAGCATACATGTTTCCCCTCAGATTTTTTTTTAAGCAGGAAAGGGTTACCTAAATAGAAGAATGTCCACATTACAAGGTGGCTTCCAAGTGCTGAGGTGGTCTGGCCACCATAACTATAATTCTTCAAAAGTCCCTTGGGATCAAAGCATCTAACTCTAGCAGTGCCATCATCATGCCAGAAGTTGCCATCACCAAGGTTGTGGCAGATAGTGGGAGTCCCAATTGGCTTTCTAGAAGAGACCTTGACTCAGAAGAGGCATTCTCTACTTCTCTCCCATTGCTGTCCTTCCAAATTCAAAGGAACTCTGAGTTGGGCTTTCCAAGACCATCTATAGTTCTTGAAGACTTACTCGGGCCCTAGGAAAGGACAATGTAGGAAAGGAACAAGGAAAGTAAAAGGACAAACAGAAATCCTCATGGGAGGAGAGAGAACACTAGGGTATGAGATAGAAGATGGAAACCAGCATCCTATCTCAATAAAGCTTTTAGGGTAATCTGAACCCAACCACAGGGCTGGTACTTTCCATCCCCACTCAATATGCTGGAGGTCATCTGCATTTCAACTACACGCTACCCCAATAGCTACCCTGAAAATAGCCAATCCAGTTGTTCATCCAGCCCTGTAGTATACTGACTAAATGACTTGTGCCCAGGTGGCAGAACTAACTTAGGTAAAGAACTTGATGCAAACAGATGAAACATGGCCTTTTAAAACTAGCAGTGTGAATTCCATCTTGGAAATAGTCCCATGTCTACCTCAGTCATCAAAGCAATTCTGATTGTATCAAAAGCAATCAAAGACAGATGCTGATAACAGGAATTTCTAAATATCCCCTCCCCTTTCCAGGAAGAATCCTGACCCCATTGCCCCACAATGGACAAAACCACCTTAATTGACTAGAGAGCACAGACAGTGGGTCTTACAGAGGTGGCAGCAACAGTAAAAACATGTACTAGGACAAGGACTATCTTATGGGTGTGGAGGAAGTGCACATGGGACTCATCTAATGGAGAAGGTTCAACAACAGGCACCTGGTAGAATCAGGTGTTCTCCCATGTCCATTCTCTACACCACAGTCTACAGCTCCTACAGTGTTCTACTGGGAAACCAGGGAGCTAAAGGCTTCAATTCCATTTTCCCAAACACAGCCAAGATGGCTGTACCTACAGGTTCCACATGGCCAAGGTGGCACAGGCTGAAAGAGAATCGAGAAGTGGAATTCCTTTCCTCCTGAACCCTTCTGACCTCTAACATTTTCTATAGGATGAAACAAGATCATTCTAAGGATCACAAGGCCAAGTACATGTGAACCACTGTTTAGAGGGTCACCTCGCCACTTCTCAAAAAAACATTCAGCTACCCGTGTCATTCAAAGCTCAAGACCACTCAACCCTTCCACTTGTGACTGGGTGACTGGGGTAGCTGTTCCCATTCAAGAGCAGGCAGAGAACCAACTTCCCCTCTTTACAGCCTACCTCCCCTCCACAAGCTGGGCCACTGTCTACAAGGAAGGGGGAAAGAACGGCTGGAAACTTAGAGGGAAATGGAGAGAAAGAACAGAGGTCAGGGTTAGAACATATCTAGAACTATCCAGACACCCTGATGGTCTAATTTTCTCTGGCCATACTATCTCAAATAGGTTTGAGGCTCCAGGCACAATGCATCCCTTCCATTTCCTGTCTCTTTATCCACTCAAACCCGGACAATCCTCCCCCTTCCCATGCAGGTCCAGGGACTTTAGTTGGATCACACAAACATAGCTAAAGGAGGCCTCTGGTATCCCAGGGCCATTGAGGCAAGGAGACTGCTGGATACTGCTCCCTTGTATTCTCCCAGCTAGAAAAAAAAGATTAATTGTCCAGGTTTCTGGAAGCAAAATGGTTTGGACCCTACAGAAACTCCTGAGACTTGTGTTTTCTTTCTCAACACTCCCAGAAGGCCAACCAAGTCATTGACATCCATATGGGAGGAAAAGTCTTGGAAATCCAAATTCATTCATCTATCCCAGAGCAAAAGAATGTTTCACCCTAGGCAATGCTTCATCCTGGAACAGAACTGTACTTAACTTTTCTTTCTTCTCATCCTTTCTTAACATCACACATTTAAGGAGTGGGCCCTGCTGTGAGACCATTTGGGGTGACAAGAATCCTTGATTCTCCTTAATGACAGTAAGTGAAAGAGAAAAATGCCACCATGACCTGTCCTAAAAACAAGACTAGAGAACTGGCATCATGTTGTAAGAGTGGCATGAAGAGGATCTGACACAGTATTGTTCATTTTAAATCCACAAAAATCCTTCCATTCTCATCTCTGACCTTTCCTCATGGCTCATTACGAGAGTGCACCAAACAGTGTGAACCGTGAATAGTATTTGGTCCAGGGCAGTATGAAAATAAGATCTGTGTGAACAATAGACTTCATAATATATAAACAAAAATAAATAAATAAAATAAATCCAAATAAAGAAAAAATTTCCTAGTAATTCATGTTTTCGCAAAACTAGCTTTACATATAATACACATAAATTATCAGAATTTCCACTTACATTTTTTTAAAAATATATATTTAACAAAACATTTCTAAATGTACAATATCTGGGTTTGTAAATCACTCAGTTGGGGTTTAAGACCACGCCCTAAGAGTCACACCGATTTGCACTGGAGAGGAGACTGAAGCCGGGCCTACAGGCCTACACAGTCTCATGCTAGCCACGTGCTTGTTGGTCTGTGAATTCCCTAAGATGATTGTCCCCTGGTCCCAGATAATTTAATAAGAGAACCATGATGGTCTCATCTCCAAGTTGGAGGCACTGTGTAGACACAGCCTGAGTCAGGAGGATAGGGGAGGTTGATCTTCCCCTTCTGGACCATGGTGGTGAAGCATTTCAGCTAGTGGGGAAAGGGCAGCAATGCCTGGCAGAGCCCTAGGAAGCTGTAACCCTGGGAATCTCTACGGCCAGCTGGGATAGGGACATGAGGAGGCCAACTGCATTTCCCACCGTTACACAAAATCAAACCAATGAGGAACAACCAAAGGACACAAGGAATGAACACAACTCTAGGTGTAAAGACACACCCTGATAAACTCTTGGCTATGGTGGACCCTGGGCTCCTATGGTAGAAACACAGGGGCCAGCTGGATGTCAGGTACCCTTGAGCAATGGGGCTCAGAAGCTGGGGCCCTTCAGACTTCATAGATTTTGTCCTGCAGGTAGCTGAACAGGGAGTCCAGGCCTTTGGATGAGCTCCAGAGCTGCTTCAACATGAGGCATTCCTTTTCATTCACGTCTTCCAATACTGACTTCAGGAAGCTTCGGACCAGACATTTGGACTCTTCTAAAACCTGGAAGGAAACACATATGTTGGGTCAGTCAGCCTGGGGCTGAGTTCTGTCTCTATAGCCTTGCAGTTTCCACAGCCAGGGAGGGGATTCATCTTAAGCCTGGGTCATCTGGTTTATTAACACTATCCTGAATGGATTCCAAGTGGTCAAGGTGTTGAGCCCTCTACCCATGGGATGACTTGGGAAAAGAGGCATGGTGCTCAGGCCATAGGAGCCTTGCCTTTTGCCTTTTATCCAAAAGTGACATATAATCAGTACTATTTCTCTCTCTCTGACTCTCTCTGTCTTTCTTCCTCTCCCCCTCTCTCTGTATGTGTGTGGTATGGTATGCATATATGTGAAGGCCTAAGATCAACATCTTCTTCAACCGTTCTTCATTTATCCTATGAGACAGGGTCTCTCACTGAATCTAGTGCTTGCAGACTGGGTAGACTGGTTAGCCGGTAAGCTCATGAATCTGCCTGTCTTTGCCTCTCCCTTTCTTTGGATGATTTAGCTTGGTGCTTATGTGAGCGCTTAGAGCTTTCTGATAACCCAATGCTTGCCGCTCAATTATAAAGCTTCCCCATGAGCTTCTTCCAATTGAGTATAGATGAGAATATGCAACATCCCAGGCATCTTCCTCTAATAAGTTGGGCTTTCAGTACCAAGGGACAGTTTATCCCACACTGCAGAAAATCTCTCACTGACTCTGCAGGTCCTCTGGGGGGCCGTGGGGATGGCTCAGTTGTCACAGAAGCACGAGGACCTGAGCTTGATCCACCTGGAACCCATGTAAAATACTGGGTATAGTGGTACACACTTAAAATCCTAGTAGTGGGGATGTGGTGACAGGAGGATTCCCTGGGGCTCACTGGCCAGACAGTTGAGCCAAACTGGCAAGCTTTGGCTTTTGTGAGAGATCTTGTCTCAAAAACTAAAGTAGAGATGACTCAGGAAGAGAGTCTGAGTTGGCATCAGGACTCCACCCTGTGTGCACACACACAACACAGTCAGTTCATGAGGACAGGGCATGAACAACATAGGGACTCACCACAGCACTGCAGGATGCCATCTCCTTCACCCGCAGCATGACCTCCTGGCTGAATGTTGTGGGCCAGAAGACCTGAGACACCAGGCCCCGGCTGCATGCCTCCTGGGCAGTGAGTTTCCGCCCACAGAACAGCATTTCATTGGCCTGAAAGAACAAAGGCGAGGAAAGCTGAGGGCACAGAGCTCTGCTGTGTCCCTCAGGGAGCCCTGGAACAGCTGTGCATGAGTGTCTCTGCTCTCTGAGGCAGTGTGTGTAACCTCAGGTCAGACACACTGTATGAAATGCATACAAGCATCTGTCACAGCTTTCATTAAATTGTCAAAAGAAGCCAATGGGTTTTCTGAAGCTCTGTGAACCCAACAGTATTCCCCTCCAGTAGATGACCCTTGGGTGGATATGCACACCTCTGAGGCACTTGATAGCATGGCCCTGCTATGGTCCAAGAAGGATGGGGTGATCTACCTACATGTAAGCACTTTCCAACTAAGACAATGAAACAAGTTTCTCCTCTCAAGAGAAATTAGTTTATGAGGAAAGAAGGAAGGAATGGAGACAGAGAGGGATGGGAAAGAGATGGAATAAGGGAAAGTAAAAATCTTATAAGAACCATTACACTTTAAAAAATAAGTCAATTAAAAATATCTACAGCATTAGGGACCCAAAGGTAAAGAAACATCATCTGGTGACTTGGGCACAGGTACTATGCAGTTAAGATGCATAGAACACACCCTTCTTGGCTGGGCTGCCTCTGCACCCCATTCCTCAAAGTATTTCCCTCTGCTTTGAAATTGGTGGCTGTCATACAGTGCTACAGGGGCTTAAGTGTTCCCCAAAGCTCAGGATGCTCAATGATTGGTCCTTGGCTTGATTTGAGGGAAGTGGTTAACCTTCAAGAAATGGGGTACTTGGCAGATGGCTTAGGTCACTGGAAGCAAAATGTACACTTGAAGGGAACTATAGGACCATGGTGTGTCTCTCTCACTCTCCTTCACCAGGCCAGAACAAAGGGAACCATGCAAAACTCAGCTGAGAACACATGGCCTTCAGCCCACTTTTACAGTCACAGAAAAGACTAAGGGTGGGAAGGCAGAGACTAGGCCAGACAGTTTAACTGTGGCCTCATGTTTACTGCCACAAAAATGAGGAGGAACTGACTGGAGAGAAACTGACGTAAGTGGGAGCGTATGACATCAATGGGAGAGTGTTCACCTCCCAGCTCTGTGCCACAACTGGTGAGACCGAGAACCACCTGAGACATCATGCAGTGCTTGAGTCCAAGATGGCTTCTAGGTCCCACCTGGTGGCCTACAAGAAGAGATACATAAACAGGGACATGCTTAGAGATAGGACCTCACTGGGAACAGAATGGCCGTCTTCCATGTCCTCAAAGGAAGCCTGGGAAAGTGCTGTCTGGCTGTGAACATGGATGCACAATTGCCTGAACCTACACCATGGTAGATGTGAGGCATGTAGGCCTCAGAATACATGGGGGTCTCCCAGTCACCTCCAACAGTTTTCTTCCAGTGCCCACTTTGAAAAGAAAAATATAGATGTTACCTAGAAGTCCAAAGTAGCTGGCAAAGCCAGGGAACCGCTGATAAAGACTAATAAGAACAAATGACATACCGTGCTAGAGCTATGAAAATGTCAACATAATGTCTGGTCCCTACTCAGACTCTGGGCAAGTCACTTAACCTCAAAGGCTGTCCTCCATCCCAGAGGCATTCAATAGCCTATGGCTCTGGGCTCCCAGCTATGGCTGGACTAATGGAGACGGGGCTAGAACAGCACCTGGAATGTGGTGCAGAGGCGATGAAGGAACTGTTTTTATTACTGCTGGTGTGATGGATTTGGAAAAGTGCAAAGAAGAACAGCCTGTGAGTCAGACTCTTACTGTGGTGACCCAGGCAGGCTTTCAAGGAGATGAAGGCAGGCCGAGACTCCTCCACACTATAAAACTGATGGCAGATGGGACACAAAAAGAGAAAAATGGAAGAAATGGAGACAGTGTAAAGTTCTTTGCTCTGCCTTCTGTCCAGGGATTCCAGAGCACCTAGGGTTGGGAGCAACCAGAGTTCTCTAGTGTGCAGACTGCATTGGGACAACTGGGGCTTGCTTAAAGGTGGCTGTTTAATAAACATATTCAACAAGCACCCTGAAGTCTGTTTGCAAACTAAAATAGTTAGCAAGAGACCCAAGTGATAGAGCATTGGACAGGGTACTTGCCAGGTTTGTCATGCAGGCCATGCTGCCGCAGGCTCTTCCATGACCTACAGCACCTGCAGGCATGGTGCCCCTTGTAGTCACTAAACAGGCCTTGTTAAAGCCTGCAGGACAACTGAAGTCCTGGCACCTTCCCTAATGGGCACAGTGCATGGTCTTGGTCAGCCTGCCCACCTATGACGCCTTCTTCCCATCACCTTGCATGTGGAGGTCACCTCTAACAACCCCTGCTTTATGACATGCTGGGCTGAGAGCACAAACTGCAGTGAATCATGGCAATCCAAACTCTAGGACCACCATGATATTATGTGGCTGTGTGTGTGCGCGCGTGTGTGTGTGTGTGTGTGTGTGTGTGTGTATGCGCACGCGTGTGTGTGCGCGTGTGTGTGTGTGCGTACATGTATGTTTGGAGGTCAGAGGATAACCTCAGGTGTCATTCCTCAAGTGTCATCTACCTTGTTTTTTGAGATGTGTGCCTCACACTGGCTTAGAACTCACCAACTAGTCTAGGCTAGCTTGGCCAGAAAACCACAGGGATCCACCTATGTCCTCTGTGCTGAGATGACAAGCATCTGCCACCATGCCCAGATTTTTATTATGTGGGTTCTGGGAGTTGAACTCAGGTCATGTTTGTGTGGCAAGCCCTTGACCAACAGAGCAAATCCCACCGCTCATTGCACCACTTTTGTTAGCTCCCTTACCCATCAGGGCCTTGGTCTGCTACAACATTCACTGGTAATAACAGCTGTCTTCCTCATGGGGCTGTGTATGGCTCAGTGAATGGTTTCTATGTCTTGTTGCCACTACTGTGTGTCCTGCTCAGACTTGTACTGCTGCCACCTGTGGTGGACTCCATGGCTTCCCTGGACCAGCACTGCCAGCTGCACAACCTGGTCATGTGACAATCCCTTTTCTTCTCTGATGTCACCGTTTGTTCCACCTACATTTTGGAAGTATCCACATTTTCACAGGGGTGGACATAGCTTTGTCTTCATTCAAAGTCTTTCACTCTTCGTTCATGGCTGAACTGCACTTCCTGCCTCCCTTACAAGGGGGAGTGGCCACATGATGGAGTCCAGCCAGTGATATGTGATATGTGAATGAGGTGAAGATACTCTAGGGTCCTCCCCCACCTTCATTAGAAATGGTGATAGAGCTGATGGACAGAAGCTATCTGATCAATGAGGTCAGTTCTTGCACATTTGCTGGACTGTTCTAGATGGAGAGGGCAGCTGTTGTGCAGACTCTGAGAACTGTGGCTGTTGGCTACAGTACTCAGCTCTCCCAAAGACATAGCTTTACCAGAGTGGAATGAGGAAGAAAGGTGCCTGGCACACAGTAGGTAAATAATAAGTAGCTGTCATCATTGTCATCTCAGCTCAGCGACTCCTTCAGATACACCAATACTGTGAAGACCTATTGGTCTGGCATGAGATCAGCCTGGCTTCAGTCACAGCAATTTTGGGACAGCAGAGGCTACCAGATCAGATTCCTCAGGCCTAATAGATTCCTGAGTTTCACCCATAGGCCAATGTTATATTCTAACCCCAGGAAAAGGGTCCTGCCAAGACCCAGGCACATGCATCTCAGACGAGGATTTATGTAGGAAACAGGAGGCTTACCAGTGCCACACCCAGGATCTGGGGGAAGGTGTAGGAGGAACAGCCAGCAGGAGTGAGACGGATAGTAGCATATGGTGTCTGAAACCAGGCTTTTTCACTGGCCCATACAATGTCACAGAGGGGTAGAATGGATGCTCCCAGGCCCAGTGCTGGTCCATTGATGGCTACCACAATGGGCTTCTTAAACTGGATAAAGGCCTTCACGAAGTCTCTGGAAAAAGAAAAGAGCCTCTTTAACTCATGGCTTGCATTTGCTGGCCTCTGGATACCCCCGATTCTCTTTGGGTGTTGCGGTACAAATCCTGGACATCAGAAGCAAGTGGAGGCCAGCCAGCGACCCCATAGCCTACATGCAGAACCATGGGGATGCCAGATTCTAAGAAGAGAAGAATGGTGGCTAAGCACCTTGGTGTCCTAGTCTCTGCCTGATATGCTCTCAGTTCTCTTCACCTCCCCTCTACTCTCAAAAACCATGGCCTGGGCAGTAAATTCTATGGGCACCCTAAATACTGACAAGGTTGTATACTTAAAGGAAAATAAGAAGAATGTTACAGTTCTAAGCAAGAGCCAAAAGGGGGTGTCCTTCAGAAGTATCCCTCAAGGGCAATTCCATCTCAAAGAGACAGCAAATGTTCTAACATCACTGACCAAGATGTGATGGATTATGGGGAATAATTTCACTAGAGGAATTCTGTTTTTAGCTTGGTGATCACTTTGAGTGATGCTGAAGATGGAATTCAAGCTTCGGGTTGTGGATACCTAAAATTTCTTTTAATTCAGGGATGGTCTAGTTCTGAATTACCTACAGGTATGCCACAGTCATCAAGGTTGGTTCTATGGTACTTATGAGAGTCTAGTGTTAGGATGGCCTTAACTAAAACTGGGGTAGGATGCTGGGCTCCCATCAGGAAGCCTCTAGACTCAAAGCTAAAGAATAGGGTAATGTTTACACTACCTGACATAATGAATGGGTCAAGGTTATAGCATGTCTCTTTTCCTATCAAACAGGGCCACCAGAAATGACTTCTTGTGTGTGTGTGTGTGAGTGTGTGTGTGTGTGTGTGTGTGAAAGAGAGAGAGAGAGAGAGAGACAGAGAGAGAGAGAGAGAGAGAGAGAGAGAGAGAGAGAGAGAGAGAGAGAGAGAGACATGTGGGTGCTGGTGCCAATGGAGGCCAGATGAGGGCAGCTGTAGTTAAATGGTCATGAGCTGCATCACATGGGAGTAGGGAACTGAACTCTGATATGGGGGGAGTTGAAAGTACTCCTTGCTGAACCATCTCTCAGGCCCCAGAAATGACTTATTTTGCCTTTGAATGCTCTTCACCTTTCTTCAAGTTGCTATCAAACATTTATAAAAGTTAAAGTCTATGTGGGTATAGAGGGAAATTACAAGATGTCAAGTTAAGCTAGCATTCATCATTCTTAAATGGAAGATTGGGGACTACCAAAATGTTACAAGAACAGACCTTGATCTGCCCTAGCTTACCTCTCTGGGCTTCTCTCTTGCCATTCTTTTCCCTGCCTGCTGTGCATGTTCACAGGCCACCATAATATTTTGCAATTACCTTGATAGTTTACTTGCTTTTTTTTTAATCCTTCTACCCCTTTAGGCCCCAAGGGCACTCACAGACATGCCTGAGGTACTGCCAGGCTTTCATCAGTGTTGAGATTAGAAACCATAAACAGAAGGAATATACTGTCTCCCAGAAGGGGCATAAAGACTACTTCTGTTCCCTTTTCTTCCTGATCTAATAACAGACCACATTTCTCAGTCTTCTTTGTAGATGGCTGTGGCCACATCACCAAAGGCTGACCATGAGTGTAGACTGCATCCTCTTTTGAGTGAACACAGCTCCCACCATGAAAATCTCCATGCTCAGCCATCTAGGCAAACATGATAGACAAGGACAAAACCAGTGGAGTCATAGAATAGAAAGGTCTGGATTCTTGACATACCATTTGGAGGACAGTAATAGAATGGATATTAAAGTTATTTACTTTTCTACGTTCAAGAAGTAAATTTCTGGAGACAGAGGGTGGAACCAACAATCCAGCCACCTTGGGGAAATTCCTGGAACTGATCTGAGCACAATAGACCTACCTATCCATGCAGGACCACCCGTAATTTCCACCTGCCTGGTCTCTGACCCCCACCTCAGGTCTTCTACTGGAGTTCTGGGCCCCTCCCAGAGATCCGTCTATCTCTGCAAGATCACTCAGAGTTCCTGCAGGCTGGATCCTTGACCCCCATCGCAGGGCCTCTGCTAAAGAGGCCTCACTCAACTGGAGAGTGCCAGGACCCAGCTAGACCCAACTATCGCTGAGGAAACATCCTGAGGGCTGGCCTCTGCCAAAGAGGCCTCAGCTGTCCTCTGCTGGAGCCTGATCTTTGACCCCCATCGCCGGGTCCCTGCCTGTTGAGAGACCTCCCAGAGCTACAGACATCGAACTTCTGACTCACCTAAGCCCAAAGAGAGAGGGAGACACCCCACCAACACCTACTGGAAGAAGCTAAGGGAAGATGGCAATATAAGAAAACACCTAACAACAGAAAGACAAGCATAACACCACCAGAATCTAGAGAATCTACACCAACTAGACCAGAACACAACAAAGCAGATGAAGCAGAAGAAAACGACTTAAAAATTATTGTCATAAAAATGATAGAGGTCCTCAAAGAAGATGTGAGAAAATCCCTTAAAGAAATGGAAGAACAAACAAACAAAAAATTGGAAGAAATGAATAAAATTCTTAAAGAAAGTACAGAAAGCCAAGAAAAAACAATTAAACAGGTGAAGGAAATGGTTCAAGACTTGAAAATGGAAATATAGACAATAAAGAAAACACAAACCAAATGAATGCTGGAAATAGAAAAACTGGGCAAATGATCGGGAACTACAGATGCAAGCATAACCAACAGAATTCAAGAGATGGAAGAGAGAATCTAAGGCATGGAAGATAAACTAAGAATATAGATTCATCAACCAAAGAAAATTGTAAATACAACAAATCCTTAACACAAAACATACAGGAAATGTGGGACACTGTCAAAAGGCCAAACCTAAGAATAATAGGCATAGAGGAAGGTGAGGAAGCCCAGCTCAAAGGGGCAGAACACATATTCAACAAAATCATTGAGGACAACTTTTCCAATCTGAAGAAGGACATGCCCATGAAAGTACAAGAAGCATACCGAACGCCAAATAGACTGGACCAAAGAAAAAAGACCCCTTGACATATAATAATCAAAACACCTAACATACAGAATAAAGAAAGAATATTAAGAGCAGCGAAGGAAAAAGGACAGGTAACATATAAAGGCAGACCTATCAAAATTATGCTCGACTTCTCCATGGAAACCATCAAGGCCAGAAGGTCCTGGATAGATGTTCTATAAGTACTAAGAGTCCTCAGATGCCAGCCCAGGCTACTATACCCAGGAAAACTCTCAATCACTATAGATGGAGAAAACAAGATATTTAATGACAAAGCCAGATTTTCACAGTATGTATCTACAAATAGAGCCCTTCAGAAAGATTCGGAATGAAAACTCCAACCCAAGGAAGTTAACTAGGCTCACAAAGATGTAGGCAACAGATAATCCCACTTCACCAAAAACCAAGGGTAAAGCAGGACAAATATATTCACAATACCACTGCCAAAAACAAATCTAAAACAAACAAGCATTAACAATCAATGGTCCTTAAGACCATTAACAATTAATGGTCATAACTCGCCTATAAAAAGACAGGCTAAAGAAGACAGAATTCATCCTTCTGATGCATACAAGAAACACATCTAAGCTTCAAAGATAAATATTACCTCAGGGTAGAGGGCTGGGAAAAGATCTTCCAATCAAATGGACCCAAGAAGCAAGCAGGTGTGGCTATCCTAATATCTAACAAGTTAGACTTCAAACCAAAATTAATCAAAAGAGATGAAGATGGGCATTTCGTATTCATCGCAGGAGAAATCCATCAACACAAAGTCTTGATTCTGAACATCTATGCCCCGAATACAAAGGCACCCACATTCGTAAAAGAAACACTACTAAAACTCAAAGCTCACATAAAACATCACACACTTATAGTGGGAGACTTCAACACACCACTCTCACCACTAGACAGGACCGCCAATCAGAAACTCAAAGAAACAAAAGAACTAACAGAAGTTATGTCTCAACTGGGTTTAACAGACATCTATAGAACATTCCATCCAAACACAAAAGAATATACCTTCTTCTCTGCTCCACATGGAACTGTCTCTAAAATCGACCACATACTAGGTGGCATAACAAACTTCAACAGATACAAAAGAATTGGAATAGTCCCCTGTATTTTATCAGACCACCATGCTTTAAAATTGGAATTCAACAACAACACAAATCGCAGAAACCCTACAAACTCATAGAAACTGAACAATGTGCAATTGCACCACACCTGAGTCAAAGAAGAAATAAAGAAAGAAATTAAGGACTTCCTAAAATTCAATGAGAATGAGGACACGACATACCTGAACTTATGGGACACCTTGAAAGCAGTGTTACAAGGGAAGTTCATTGCACTGAGTGCCCATATGAAGAAAACAGAGGATAGTCACATTAGAGAATTAACAGCGCAACTGAAAGCCTTAGAACAAAAAGAAGCAAACTCACCCCGGAGAAGTAGAAACTAGGAAATAATCAATTTGAGGGCTGAAATCAATAAAATAGAAACCAGGAAAACAATACAAAAAATCAATGCAACAAAGAGTTGGTTTTTCAAGAAAACCAACAAGATAGACAAACCCTTATCCAAACTAACAAAAAAGCAGAGAGAGAACATGCAAATTAACAAAATCAGAAACGAAAAGGGGGACATAACAACGGACACAGAGGAAATACAGACAACTTTCAGGTCAAACTTTGAAAACTTGTACTCCACAAAAATTGAAAATTCAAAGGAAATGGACAAATTTCTGGATAACTATCACTTACCAAAATTAAATCAAGAACAGACAAACAACTTAAATAGACCTATAACCCTCCACTAGACAGGACCACCAATCAGAAAGCCTTCCAACCAAAAAAAGCCCAGAGCCAGATGGCTTCAGTGCAGAATTCTACCAGAAATTCAAGGAAGAGCTAATTCCAATACTCCTCAAATTGTTCCACACAATAGAAACAGAAGGCTCATTACCAAACTCTTTCTAAGAGGCCACAATTACCTTGGTACCCAAGCCTCAGAAAAATACAACTAAGAAAGAAAACTACAGACCAATGTCCCTGATGAACATCGATGCAAAAAATACTCAATAAAATACTGGCAAACCAAATCCAAGAATACATCAGAGAAATCATCCACCATGGCCAAGTAGGCTTCATCCCTGGGTTGTAGGGATGGTTTAACATAGGAAAATCTATCAACATGGTCCACCATATAAACAAACTGAAAAAGAAATAACATATGATCATCTCCCTAGATGCGGAAAAAGCCTTTGACAAAATTCAACACCCTTTCATGATAAAGGACTTGGAGAAATCAGGGATAACAGGAACATACCTAAACATAATAAAAGGAATATACAATAAACCAACAGCCAACATCAAACTGAATGGAGAAAAGCTTAAGGTGATTCCTCTAAAATCAGGAACAAGACAAGGCTGTCCTCTCTCTCCATATCTCTTCAATATTGTACTTGAAGTTCTAGCTAAAGCTATAAGACAACAAAAGGAGATGAAGGGGATCAAAATTGAAAAGGAAGAAGTCAAACTGTCTCTATTTGCAGATGATATGATAGTTTACATAAGCGACCCAATAAACTCTACCAGGGAACTCCTCCAGCTGATAAACACCTTCAGCAAACTAGCAGGATACAAAATAAATTCAAAAAATCAGTAGCCCTACTTTATTCAGATGACAAAGAGGCTGAGAAGAAACATCACCCTTTATAATAGCCACAAACAACATAAAGTATCTTGGGGTAACATTAACAGAACATGTGAAAGACCTATACAATAAGAACTTTGTGGCTTTAAAGAAAGAAATTAAAGAAGATACCAGAAAATGGAAAGATCTTCCATGCTCTTGGATAGGAAGGATAAATATAATAAAAATGGCAATCTTGCAAAATCAATCTACAGATTCAATACAATCCCCATCAAAATCCCAGCACAATTCTTCATGGAACTTGAAAGGATAACAATCAACTTTGTATGGAAAAACAAAAGACCCAGGATAGCCAAAACAATCCTGTACAATAAAAGAACTTCAGGAGGCATCACCATCCCTGACTTTAAGCTCTACTACAGAGCTATAGTTCTGAAAACAGCCTGGTATTGGCACAAAAATTGACAGGTAGACCAACGGAATCCAATCAAAAATCCCGATATTAACCCACACACCTATGAACACTTGATTTTCGACAAAACAGCTAAAAGAATACAAAGGGGGAATAAAGCATCTTCAACAAATAATGCTGGCACAATTGGATGATGGTGTGTAGAAGACTGCAGATAGACCCATGTCTATCGCCATGCACAAAACTCAAGTCCAAGTGGATCAAAGACCTCAACATAAATCCAGCCACTCTGAACCTCTTAGAAGAGAAAGAAGGAGGTTCCCTTGAACAAATTGGTATAGGAAACTGCTTCCTGAACATAACTCTAGTAGCACAGATACTGAGATCAACAATTAATAAGTGGGACCTCCTCAACCTTAGAAGCTTCTGTAAGGCAAAGGACACAGTTGACATGACCAAACGACAGCCCACAGACTAGGAAAAGATATTTACCAATCCTACATCTGACAAAGGACAGATCTCCAAAATATACAAAGAACTCAAGAAACTAGTCAACAAAACACAAAATAACCCTATTAAAAATGGGGTACAGAATTGAAGAAAGAATTCTCATTAGAGGAAATCAAAGAGGCTAAAACACACTTAAGAAAGTGCTCAACAGCCTTACCTATCAAGGAAATGCAAATCAAAACAACTTTGAGATACCATCTTACTCCTGCCAGAATGGCTAAAATTAGAAACACCAATGACAACTTATGCTGGAGAGGATGTAGAGAAAGGGGAACACTCCTCCACTGCTGGTGGGAGTGCAAGCTCGTACAGCCATTTTGGAGATCAGTATGGCTGTTCCTCAGGAAAATGGGAATTAGTTTACCACAGGACCCAGAAATTCCCCTCTTAGGTATATACCCAAATGACCACATCAATGCAACAAAGACATGTGCTCAACTATGTTCATAGCAGCATTATTTGTAATAGCAAGAACCTGGAAGCAACCTAGATGCCCCTCAACTGAAGAATGGATAAAGAAGATGTGGCACATCTACACAATGGAATACTACTCTGCAGAAAAAAAATAATGGAATCTTGAAATTCGCAGGCAAGTGGATGGATCTTGAAGAAACCATCCTAAATGAGGTAACCTAGCCACCAAAGAGAAACAGGCTATGTTCTTGCTCATATATGGATTTTAGACCTAGAGCAAAGGCTCACCAGCCTATAATACACTACCAGAGGAACTAGGATGCAAGTTATATTCTAAGAGATTAATATATGGTCCTTCACAAAAGGGGGAAGGGACAAGTCCCCCAGAGCACATGGGAAGTGGGGGGGCAGTGAATAGAGAGAGAACTAGGAGAAAGAGAAGCGGAGGAAAGGAAAGCACGTGCGACTAGGAAGAGTGAGTCAAGGTAGGAAAAGAAGACAGGAGACAGAGAGAGAGAGAGAGAGAGAGAGAGAGAGAGAGAGAGAGAGAGAGAGAGAGAGGAGAGAGAGAGAGGGAGGGAAGGAGGGAGGGAGGGAGGGAGGGAGGGAGGGAGAGCATAAAAGAGGGAGCCATTATGGTTTGAAGAGAAAACTGAACCTAAAGAAAGGTCTAGAGTCCTACAAGACTGACTCCAATTAACAATTTGAGCAACTGTGGAAAGGATACCATAAATACCCTTCCCTGATAGTGAGATTATCAACTAAATTAACCACCATCATGAAGCTCTCTTGTAGTACCTGTTGGAAACAGAATCAAACACCCATAACTAAACACTGAGTTGAACTAGAATCCAGATGCCACCCCTAACTAAACCCTGAGTTTAGTTAGTTCAACTAGAATCCAGATGCAGAGAGAGAGAGAGAGAGAGAGAGAGAGAGAGAGAGAGAGAGAGAGAGAGAGAGAGAGGACAAGACCAGGTTGCAGACACACACAAAGACAGCAGACCTGAACAAGGAGGAGCTAATGCCCCCCCCCACCAGACTGATAGCTGGGAATCCAGCATGGGACTGACTCAGACCCCCTGAATATGGGTCTCAGCTAGAAGGACTGAGCAGTCTAAGGGACCTCAGAAAGTAGAACCAGGATGATTTCCTGGTGCACAAAAGGACCTTGCGGACACATCCCCCATGGAGGGATACCCTCTTAACCTAGAGACAGGAGAAAAGACATAGTCCCTACTTCAAATGACTTGGCAGATTTACATGACCCAACCTGGATAGCATAGCTCTACATGTGGAATGAGGGTTGGGGGATGGGAGGGGAGGGTGGCCAGGGTGCATGTCACAGGGTAAAGAGGGTAAGAGGGAGAGAGGGAGGAACAGAGAGACGAAGGGAGGGAGGGAGGGAGGGGGAAGGGAGAGAGAGGAAACTGGGATCGACATGTAAAATTTTTAAATTATATTATTAATTAAAAAAAAGAAGTAAATTTCTCCTTCTGCTGAGTCATTATATAATGGGAGTCTATTGTCAGCTAATGTTCAACCAATATATCCATGGAGCTCAGTAAATATCTTCTGTTGACAATAATTTCCTTCCTAATACTTATCAAAAGACGTGAGTGCAACAGCCATAAGGTGGAACCAAATTCTACTGTAAGAAAGATTGCTTTATATTCTGCTAAGGTGGCGATACCTTAATATCTATGTAAGTCATTAGGGAGTTGTCAGCTTTGACCCAAGATTGCATGTCACATTGTCCGTCATGAGACACCTACTGTGGTCACTCTTAGCACTGCTTCAAAGAGAAAGATCCCAGTACTACCACCTTCTGATGACTGGGTATGCAGGGACCATCTTCCTGGGTTCCCATCCTACCCTCATGGTTAGGTTTTAGGTCAGATTACTGGCTTATTTCTGCTCATGCAACCTGAGTCTATTAAGGATATGGGACTTTCATGGACAGTATAGGGAAGCCAAAAGCAGTGTAATTTTTATTAGACATCCCATTTCTAAGAACTTTTGTACAATTCCAAAATCTAGGATCTGAGACATGGGAAGACTTCCAGACTCCTCAAGCTACACCTTCCTCTCAGTACAGACTCCCTCTGAGGATACTGAGGACATCAGCACAGCTCTCCTGAAACACTGCCATACATTTGTTAAGATGCTCTCAGCTATATAAAGTCCATGACTATTAAATTCGTCTCCATGCTCAAGGCCTTAGGTAGGCATTGTCAATGTTCTCATACCTCACATGACTACAGTTCAGGAACCTACTGAAGCCCTCACACTCCTTCCAGAAGTTTCCATTTCAGGACCCAGGCACTTTTGCTCTGTGCAAGGATAGTAAGGGCCCTGGAGAAAGTGATGGGTTTGAATTGCACACAGCCCTGCCCTTCCCCCACCAGCTGCTCCAGTTTCATTCCCCTGATGTGAATGTGCTGTATGGGACCCTCCCATCCTTTCTCTCTCACCTCAAGCATAAGATCTGTATCACAGGGCCCCAAGGAAGCAGAAGCCAAACAGCAAACAGGATATTGCATTACAGACCTGATGCTCAGATATCTGATCTCACCTCAGTGGCAGGGCTGGGCTCAAAGGACTGATCTCTGTTTTCTTCAGTGTGCAAGACCCCACACTGACTCTGGCCCTTTGCAGATCCCTGTGCTCAGCCCTGTGTCTAGAGCCTGATGTGGGGTGCCCAATGTGGGGTGCCTGATGTGGGGTGCCTGATGTGGGGTGCCTGATGTGGGGTGTCTGATGTGGCATGGAACATCAAAGGAGACAGTTTTGAGGCCAAATCTCAACTCTGCCCCTCACTAATGGTCAGACTTTCCCCTCTATAAAATGGGAAGGCCAATGCCAGGCACCCATAGAGCTAAATGAGAACTATACAAGAGCAGCACATGCCCAGCACATGAGGAATAATGGATCAGACTGCTGTGATCAGGCCTATGTTTCCACATGTATCTTTCATCTGATTCATGGTCTGGGGTCCATTCTCCTGGCCCAGAGGAGACTCAAGCAAAATGTTGCCACTGGGGACATATCTGTTTAACCTGAAACAACTGCTATTTCCCTTGAGACCCAGGTGCCCATTCCCTTTAACCAGAGTCAAGACAGCCAGAGCCCTGTCAAGCACTCCATGAGCACCAGACATACATGGCAACTATCATCTAAGGCCTACTCAACAGTCACACTGGTCTGGAACTCATCATATAGGCTAAGCTAACTGGCCAGTACACTCTAGGGACCTATCAGTCTCTGCTCTGTTCCCACCCCAAGTACACAAACATCATTACACCCTGTTTTTAAATGATATATTTATTTTTATTTTATATGTATTGGCATTTTGTCTGATATATGTCTGTGTGAGGGTGTAAGGACCCCTGGGGGTAGTTACAGGCATTTTTAAGCTGGCATGTGGGTGCTGGGAATTGAACTCAAGACCTCTGGAAGAGTGGTCAGTGCTCTTAACCTCTGAGCCATCTCTCTGGCCCTCTTACCCTATTTTGTTTTGTTTTGTTTTTAATATAAATTCTGAGTGCATGGCGAGAACTTTATCAACTGAGCCACCTCTCTAGCCCACAAATGTATCATTTTTTCCCATCTAGTCTAAGCACTTAATATGTCCCATGAGTAGCCTGCATGGGGTTGTGTGTGAGCACCTTCCATCCTAGTAACCCATCAGAGAGGCTAGAACTAGAATGTAGACAACAATTCCCATCTTTTAGACGAATCTAAGGCTACGCCATTAGCCAATGAAGAAGTAGGTGTTACTCTTCTTGGATACCATGCTGCACATGCCATTGTGTCACCTGTATACAGCACAGACAGGTGGGGTTGACTACCCTTCAGGGTGGTCCTGATACAAGCTGATGAGCACACTGAGCCCTTCCCACATCTGCTATTCCCCCATCTGATACCTGCATGAAGGAAATGGAGCACCATTCCTATGCGTGTCCAAGAGATAGCTCATCCCTGGTAGGTTATGAATAAGGTACCCCATATTCTAGCCACATTTCTGCTCCAGCTTCATTGTGACCAATGTCTTCATCCCCATCTCTCACTTGACTTGGTCTTCAAAACTCTAGAGAGCATGAATTGTCACTCTTATGACCCCAACAGGTCAAGGGGATGGGCAAAGGATGAACAGAAAAGACCCTCAGCTTTAATAGAGCCAAGCTACAAAGACTAGAGCAGTTCCAGAGAGATGCTACTCTCATCTGAGAGGCCAGTCGTGAAAAGCTGTAAGAATGTACCATGAGGTAGGGGTTTCCTGTTTAGGTTTTCTCCCGTGGTGACTCGGCTACAAGTCCTTTATTCTAGTGACCTGGCACTGACTTTGCTAAGCCTAAGATTGAACAATACCTTACTAGACGTTGACAGAGGTGTTCTGTTTACAGCCCTTACTCAGCAGATATTGCTAATCACCTATACAGAGGAAAGGCTCTAAGGATACTCTGATGAAGGATGGGATGGACCTGGCCTGAGAAGAGAGTGCAGAAAGATGGGGGCATTCAGAGTGCTGATGCCTTCCTTCGGAACTTAAAACAACTACAACAGTGAACACAAACCACGGCTCAAAACAACAGAAATGTGTTCTGTAGTGTCCTGGAGACAGGAAGTCCAAAGTCCAGGTGCTGGTCCCCTCTGGGGCACTGAGGCATGAGCTTCCCAGGCCTCTCACCTGTTGAGTATGACAGTCTTCTTGGGTGCTCCATGCCTAGCAGCAGCCTCACTCCAGTCTCTCATCTCTATGTCATACTCCCCTTTTTTTTTTTATCTTCATGCCTAAGCCCCAAGCCATCACCTTTTTCAATCCCAAGGGCAGCTCTCAAGATGTTTAGAGGCCATTATAATCTAGGATCTCAAGACTCTGAACTCCATTACATTAAGATTCTGTTTCCAAATTAATTTACCTTCATAGGCTGAGTAGATTAAGAAGTGCTTGTATCTTTTAGGGACAAGAGGTCTAAGTGCTAATTAGCTATGCCCGCACAAAGGAGAAGCCTGGGCCCTATCTTAAAAGGTTTTCCTAGGCTGGAAATCCCATAAGCACCTTCACTGAGATTAGTTAACCAGATGCAGGCTGTGAGCAAGGCTTTCTAAGTTCACAGATAGAGTCTTTGGTCCCTGGGGTGTGCTCTGGTGGTCTCATTCATGGAGACGGAATCACTGCAGTGGCTTTGCTGATCCCTCAACTCATGCAAAGTCAGTAATGAGAAGACACAGCCAAAATCAAGCAAAGCACAAACAGCCAGGGCACAGCCAGGGCTGGGCTGCACCCTGGAAATAGGGAGTGACATCAACACCTTGATTCCATCTTAGGAGCTGGGTCCAGGCTTCTTCGTCCCTTCCTAGGGAGGATTCTGCATGGAGAAGCACATGGGCAATCCTGAGCAACACTTCACTCAAAGTTGGACCTGGAATTATCACAAGGCCATGTCTTCATGTTACCTCCTGCATCCTCCCAAGTGCCTAGTGACCACATGGGAATCCTCCTATGCTGTGATTCAACCATGGGGCAGTGACACTGGAGGCCCAGAAGAGTCCCCAGCTTGTAGCCTGAGCTCCAAGACCCTACATCCAGTAAATGTTTCCAGTCTTAAGACCAAGGGCTGTGTCTCAGCTGTGGGTCCTCTATTTCCTTGAGCAAGGCACAGCAAGTTCTTTCCCAGAGTGATAGCTGTCAAGCAGCTGGGTGACCTGGCTGGAGAGTTCCTTCATTTGCTTTTGTTATAAATAATTGGGAGGGAATAGGCAAACAGCTCAGTAGCTAAAGCGCTAGGTTTGCAAGCATGAGGAAGGACCTGAGCTTGATCCTCAGAAACCATGTGCGGAAGAAGGGCTTGATGGCATGCACTTGTAATCCAAGAGCTGGGAGGTGGTGACAAGCACCCTGGGGCTCACCAGCCAGCCAGTTTAGCCTGCTTGCCAAGTACCCCAGGCTAGTGAGAGACTCTGTCTTAAACAACAAGGTGGACATTACCTAAGGAATAACATCTGGGGTTGACCTCTGGCTTCCCCATGTATGCACATGCATCCACACATATACATTGCACCCACACACACATTCACATGCACACACACATAAAACAAACAACATATACATCAATGGGGAGATAATTATCCCCATTAAGACACCCCACAGACTTTGAGCGGCAGCAATAGTCCCATCCACAATGTCTATCAATGCACAACAGCCCCAAGTTCTCCATCTTCTTCCTATACTTGAGTCACACCAAATCCAGGACACAGGAATGCCTATACAACCAAAGACTCCACTACTACACAGGAGGCAGGAGCAGAAAGCACCACAGGCATTGCCAATGCATTCCTTAATGAGAAAACAAAACAAACAAACAAACAAACAAAGTGGGTGGGGGTAGGTAGTGGAATGCAGCCCAGAGAGCAAAGCATGCCATTGGGGCCATAGACAAACTGCAGGCTGCCCATCTTAGGTTCACAGTTCAAAGATGGAAACAGAGCTAAATGAGAGAGCATTTGTCTAGCATGTGCATGGCCCTGGGTATGATCCCTAGCATTGAAAAAGAATCAAATTTCAGATAAATCAAAAATAACTTTAAGATATAGGTATGTCCTGGTGTCCTAAATGTTGTCAGGGAAGTACTTTCACTAAAAATAAAATCCCACATTGTTTGAAATTTAAGTTTAACTGAGCAGCCTGTACTTTCATTTGCTAAATTTGGTTATCATTGGCAGGCTCCCAAAGTGTACATTCAAAGAGAAGCTGGACTCACCTGATGGCTTCTGCGATCCGAGTGCTTTCCTTTCTCCGGTCACTGGACAGCCGGCCAATCAGGTAGGAATAGTCCAGGCCACTGCAGAACACACTGCCCACTGCACTGAGCAGCAGTAGCTTGCTGTCGTCCGTGGCCGCATTGCACAGTGCTCGCCGGACTTCCTTCATGATCTGCAGGCAGAGGAGAGTGTGCAGAGCTCTGAATATCTGCCAGCATGGGCCAGACCCAGGAAAGAATCTTGATAGAACCAAAGCCTTCCAGTACCACCCACAGTGCTAACAGAAGGGATCAACTTGGAGGACCTGAGGTCAATGGTCCAGACCTGGGAGCCTGGCGTGAACTTGGCCAGTCTCTAGAAACTTCTGCAGACCCACTTCTGGCATTTGCTGGCTGAAGCCCTCACAAAATGTGGGGAAATTGTCCTGTGCACAGCTTTGGTGAGTTACATAAGTCTCTAAATGGTTCAGTTCAGTTTTTCTCTTTGTTTTATTGTCCTGACCCTTAAAGGGGTTGTAGGTGGCCAGTAGTTAGCAAGTTTTAGTATTAGAACATGACCAAGCTCATGGTTTGCCATGTATTATCCACAAGATTGGGGATTTGTTGGTCTTAACATCTATAATTCTTTCCATGTATAAGGAGTAAATGACAAGCCACCTCAAAGTTCACATCCAGGGAGGTATAGTAAAATCTGGATTAAGAACATCTTGTTCTCCTCATCAAGCAACCACAGGGGAAATTTCACGTGTTTGCCCCGGCTAGACCGTTGTTTCAACAATGATCAGAATGTTGTCTTTCTTAGCCCATGCTATAATCTTGAGATTATCACAATGCTTAGTATGGGTATTCAAAAGTGACCTGCTGCAAGCCAGTCACCCTCACAGATTTGCCTCCAACCTTAAAACAAAATTACTCTGCTCCCATGCCTAGAAGCCTCACTGAAAGTAAGACTATCTCGAAGCATCTTGGCTCTGACATCTAAACCTCCTGTGAAACAGTCATTTGGTTGAGGGGCATCGAGGAAAGCTTTTCAGTGCACAGGAGAGAGCAGACCCACCCCTTTCCCAGGCTACTGAGGTTGCCACAGAACCAGGGGCTGCAGCTGAAGTCCTGCCACACACACTGGGCACAGAAGCAGAAGCAGCATACAGGACCTCAAAAGCTGGCACTGGATGAGACCACACCTGTGGCCTCCACACTCTGACTCATTCCAGTCACATTCCTGTTGTGAGAATGGCACATGCTCCCTACACAACTCTTCCCAGGAGCCTGGGCAATCATGAAGACCCACAGCAGTGTGGCCAGGCTGCAAAATGCAGGTTTGCTGGTCAGGAAACTTGCACTATAATCTAGTGCGAACTAGTGTAGCCCTCTCCACCACACGTTCTCCACATCATAGCCAGAACAAGCAGCTTGAACTGTAGGTAAATTCTCCCATGAGAACTTAAAACCCCAACACAAAGTTCTGAGGTGTAATACCACATGAAAGAGAAACCTTCAAATAAAAAAAAAAAAAAGAAAAAAAAAAAAGGAGGAGGGACTGTAGAGATGGCTCAGTAGTTAAAATGGCACACTGTTCCTGCAAAGGACCCAAGCTGTGTTCCTGGGGCTGTGACAGGAGGCTCACAACTGCTTAAAACCCAGTTCCAGGAGTATGGCTTCTGAGGGTACTGCACTCATGTGCACAAAACCACACCTAGATAGATATGCACGCACGTGTGTACGTGTGTGTGTGTGTGTGTGCGTGCGTGTAAATAAAATTTATTTAAAGATTAATGAATTGATTGATATGGAAATTGGATATAAGCTAGTGATATCCCTGGAGCATTTCATAAACATAAGCACAGAAGGGTTTTGGAGAGAGACTGAAACCTAAGCCACATGAGGACTGTGCAGGAAAACAATCCCCTCTGTCTGCAGATGAGTTCACAACAAAATGACAAAGCATTTGAGAAACATGAACTGACACACACATGGAAGGGACACAACAATTTTAAGTAACATTGATCTAAGAGACTATAACAGTTTAAAATAGGTTTAAAATAGTCAAGCAAAGGGAAAGGGGCCCGGTAAAAATGACAACTAACAGAGAATGAAATGAAAAGGTTTAAGTGAAGAAAATATATCACATGGACAACAAAGTCATGAGTTGCTGCCTAGATAAACATAGGACTAAACAGAGCTGGAGAGAGAATAAGCAAACCGGAAGATCTAAAGAAGTCTCCCCGAGCCCAAATCAGAGAAACAGACAGAAAAAACAAATAAGAGGGTAACAGTAAGTGTAAGCCATGAAGGTTAAAATGGGTGCTGAAGAAGCCACCTTCAAATGTCATGGAGAACAGGCAGAGCCGTGTCTGAGGCAGAGGCTGAGAATGTGTATCGGTGGACTGTACTCTGACCTGAACATAGCAAGCAGAAGACATTTCCTACATGTTCCCTAGCTCCTGGCCCCACTCTCCACCTTCCAACTCAGCAATGGCCAGCCGAGTCTACTCACAGCTCACCCTGCCTCTCTCTGACACTGACTCCTCTGTCGTCCTCTTCTTCACTAAGGACCATGTGATGACACTGAGACCATGGAGACCTTTCATTCCAAAATAATCTCTTCATCGCAAAGTCAGCTGAGGAGCAACCTTCATTCCTCAGAAACCTTAATGCCTATGCATGTAACCTAATATCATCTTAGGTTTGGATTAAGACAGCAGCATCTTGGGAATGGTTTAAGTCTGCTAATATATGCCTGAATTCTGGGCACCATAAAAAGCCAAGAAAAAGGAAAGATAAATATTTAAGTATCCAGAGGCAAGAGAAAGCTCACCTCAAAGGTGAACCCTTGAACAGAGGGCAGTTCTAAAGAACACTAGCAAACACTAGAGGAAGGTAATGGAATATGTGTTAAATGTGTTGAGAGAAACATCTATAGGACCGATTCTTCACCAATCTAACTGGTCATTCAAAGGCAAGGGTAAAGCATGGGACATTTCTGTACACAAGAGTTTATCACTCCAAGACTCTCAAAGAATATAACTCCAAAGGCACGGACTCCGAGCAGAGAAAATGTGTATTCAGAAAGAAAAACGTATAGATAAACTAGAAGAAGGTCAAGTGAGACAGACAGATGCACAGCAGACAGAATGAAAAGGAGACAGGCTTTGAGGGAAGTCTGAAATGGCTAGACAGTGACAAACAGGGCATGGTAGACATGCCTGCATGGCTGGCCTGTTCCTGTGTGTCCCTGTTAGCTTTAGCTGTCAACTTGGCCTAGTCATCTGAGAGGAGAGGCTCAGTTGGGTGAACTGTGTACATCAGCTGTGGGCATGTTTGGTGGGGAACTGTCATGATGGAGGAGGGCACAGCCCACTGTGGGTGGCACCAATCCTAAGGTTAGTAGTTCTGATTGTATAAGCACACTAGCCAAAAATGAGCCAGAAAGCAAAGCAGAACTCAGTTTTCTTCCATGGTTTCTGCTTTCTGGATCCTGTTTTTGAGTTCCAGCCTTTATTTCTCTCAATGACAGACCAGGAAGTGTAAGATGAAATAAACCTTTTTTCCCCACTAAACTGTTTTTGGTTTAAGTGTTTTGTCAGGGCAGCAGAAAGTGAGCCTCAAACACTGTGGATGGGGGTGGGGAGCTGGCTGAGACAAGCATGGGCAGAAGCAGAGGCTGGAGGCAGGCACTGGGCCCCTCTCTGAGCAGGAAAGTGAACAAGCTTTGAACTGTGAAGCCTTGCTTGCTGGTTCGTTCCAGAGGGCCTTGTTCCCACTCCTGTGCTGACAAGAGTATCGCTACACACCTTCTGATCTCAGAACTGAGTCAATGCCTCTAGTCACGAATGGATTTTTCACTTGTATTGTCAATTTACCCAATGACACTTGTACAGCCAGGAGAAGAAATTCAATTGTCACCATGAAAGGGTCCCTTCCAGTCGGTTCAATAACAAGCAAGGTGGCCTTGCTGGTGACCCTGAGCAACCCTGGTTTCATCTTAGCAACAGCAAGAGCCTACATAGCCAGCCCTGGGTACTAACCACTCCTGAGCACCTCCATGTACTGTCTTTAATCCCATAAGGAAGGCATGGTGCCTTTTCTGTAAACAGGTGGGGCACAGGTAGAATAAATTCCCCTGGTAACAGAAATGGGGGGTGGGATTGGAACCCAGGTTGCTAGACTCCTAAATCTATATTCCCCTTCTAACCCTATCTCTTGGGTTAAGTGGAATCTTTCTTTAGGGAATACCATACCCAGGATGCCTAATTACCCAACTCGTCAAGCCACTGAATCAGTGGATCCGTAACTCATTCTTGTAACTGACTGTTGTGGATCAGGGATGCAGGCCATCACAAACCAAGCCCACGTCTCGGTAGGTAGGGTCCCCATGTACCTCGGATCAGTGGAGCCCTGTTTGGCATCCTAGATAAGTGGGTACCCATTACCACACAAAGCTGTTCCACAGAGGCAGAATGAACTGAGAGGTGTTACCTTGTTTCAATTTATGGAAGGAAAATGATGTACCTTTTGAAAAGCTTTTAAAAGACTTCAGGAAGAATCAGCCTCATGTGGATGTGTCGTAATAAGTTTTAAAGTCACATGAGTTCCTAGTGTATGTGTCTGTGAGGAATTGCTCATCAGGAGCCCACATTCTAGATCCTACAGAGAGACTCCGGGTGCTTCTGCTAAAGGTAGGTGAGGACAGTCCCCAAAACTCCATGCTTACAAGAGGGGCAACAGCAACCAACTAGGTGATGAACCCTAAAGGCACTTGCCAGCTCTACTGTCACAAACTGTCATTCTGGGCTGTCAGACCTATAACCCCATAAAGGAGCCACTGGCTATGTAAACACAAAAGACATGTGGTCACAAGTTCAAGGACGTGGCACCCCACCACCACTTCATGGGCATTCCTGAGGGTGTCAGATGCATCAGGGGATCCCCGGCCACCCTATCAATGCCAGCTTGGAGGAGCTGTTCCTCTAGAGCAATAGTTAAAGGGTCACAGCACAGGGAGACTGGGAACCACTTCTCTAGAGAGTGCCCACACCCAGACGTGTTGCGAATTCTGCATGCTTCCATAGATATTATGGACAAGTGAGTACTGAGTGATACAAGGCCAGAAGAAGGGGGTCTGAAATCACCTGTCTCCCCCAAAGCGCCTTACCTCAGGGGTCAATGCATTGTTATCTGAAGTCTGGCTGGACAGAAGAATGTGTGTGAAGCCCTCTTCTTTCCGCACCACGATGTCACGGAACCGACAGTTGCTCTCATTCTGGCGGACACTGTACCTGAGCCTCTTGTCAAAGACATAGTCCTTCTCTGTCTCCAGCTTCCTCTTCACAGGGCTGTGCAGGTTCAGGCCTCCATTGGTCAGAGCAGGGCCTTCCAAAGTCAGAAAAGCCACGTGAGAAACTGGCCTGCATTATAAACACAAACCAGGGTGCCCAGGGCACCCTGTGCTCTGCTTTGAGGGGGCTTAAAGAGTTCTGGACATAAATTACATGTTTTCAAATTCAGAAAATAATCTGGGGGCTTTCAGCATGGGTCTGGTTTGAGGGCCTGGTCCCATTGTGGAACGCATCTGCTTATACCAGGATTCTTCATAACCAAGAACCTGCTGACCACTGGGGAGGCAGTCCCGCCCATTGGTGGACACACATGACTGACAGAGAATCCTTATGAAAAAGCACTACTAGCAACTGGCCTGGATCTAACTGGTACAGAGCTGTACCATGTGCTAAGTAAGCACAATGGTCCAACACTACAGGTGAATTACCCCATCCAATGTGAAACCCAATGCTTAATGGAGTGCCCAATGCTTAACTCCAGATAGTGAAGCCCAAACATGCAGGGCCCTCATTCCCACCTCTCCTCTCTCAAATGATTAACTTTTATTTTTTGTATATTAGTATTCATAAATGACCACAGAGTACCTTCAATAAGAAGATACTGTTTTAACTTGCTTTCTGTTACTCTGATAAAGGCACCATGTCCAAAGCAATCTGGGGAGGCGAGAGTATATTTTGGTTTATAGCTCTGGTCATATTCCATTAATGTGGATACAAAAAGTCTTTGACAAGGGTCAGGCATGATGGCACATGCCTTTCATTCCAGCACTTGGAAAGCAAAGACAGTATCTGTGAGTTTCAGACCAGCCATAACGACAAAGTGAGACCCTATTTAAAAATAAACAAAGGCTTTGATGAAATACTAGCTAATCACTTCCTACAATACAGACAGAATTCTATGCTCGGAACAGGTGAGGGGAGCTGGTTCAATATCTAAAAACCAGGTGATGTAGTCAAGCACACAGGGAGTGTAAAGATGAAAAAAAATATTCATCAACATATAAAAACCATCTGACAAAAATCCCACAGAGGACTGCATGTTCCTCAACAACACATCTAACATACACCATCCCTTATTGAGAAAAACTGGATTTCTCCCTCTTAACACCCAAAGTCACCCAATGTCTTTCTCCTGCTCAACTTGATCCTAGAAGAACTAGCTAGAGTATGAAGACAAGAAAGTGCAATAAAATTATAGACACTGAGAGGGAAGAGAGCGGCTGGAGAGTTGGCTCAGTAGTTAAGAGTACTGACTGCTCTTCCAGAAGCTCCAGGTTCAATTCCAGCAACCACATGGCAGTTCACAAGTGTCTGTAGCTCCAATTCCAATGGATCCAACACCTTCACACACATACAAGCAGGCAAAATGCCAACACACATAAAGTAAAAATAAATAAGCCACTTAAAAAGAGAGAGAAATAGAAGAGAAAAAATGACTGTTTACAGATGTCAGGGTTGTTCACATATAAAGCACCAAAGAACTGAGGGCCAAAGAAATAAACCATTCCTGGAATTAATCAGCAAATTCAGCAAGGTTGCAAGACACAAGATTAATAGACCTGTTAGTCACTATCCAACCTATCCAACTATCAATAATGAACAAATGGAATTTGACATTTAAAAACCAGCACCGAAAATATGAACTACATTCAGCTCTAATAAAAATTTTAAGTATGGGATCTGTATATAGAAAACCACAAAACTCTAATGAAAGACATTGAAGCATTTCTAACCTAAAACAGAGTATTGTTGCTTCAATGAGAAACATCTTCCACAGCTCCTGTGTTTGAACATTTGGTCCCCAGTTGGTGGCACTGTTTGGGTAGGTAGAACTATTAAGATATGGGGCCTTCTGGAGGTCGTACACCATTAAGGGTGGGCTTGGAGGGTTTATAACCTCACACCACTTTGAGTTGGCTATCTCCACCTCTTATAATGATGACATGTGATCAGGCAGCTGCCTGTTCTTGTGCCTGTAGCCATGCCTTCTTTACCAACTCCTCCCTCTGGAACCTTAAGCCAAAATAAACTCTTCTTTCTGTAAACTGGCTTTGGTCATGGAATTTCATTTGAGAGACAAAAAATAACTACTAATACAAATATGCCTTGTTCAAGAATCAGACCATTTAACACACATAAAATGTCAACTCTTCCCAATTGATCTATGAGTTCAATTCAATCCCAGTCAAAATCCCAGCAAGCTATTTTGTACCCAGTGTCAAACTAACTCTGAACTTGAGTTTAGAAAGGCAAAAGATATGGAACAGCCATAAACAAAGCTTCAAGATAAGAAGAGTTAGTTCTTTCTCAGACTCAAACCTTAATAAAAAGCTGCAGTATCCAATGTACAGACATAGACCACTGACTGGGTCCCAACAGAGAACATATAAACCGATACTTGGATATACAGTGTCAGCACAATTCAGTGGGGGTAAAGACAAGTGCCACTGAAACAAATAGGAGTCCATTGGCAGCAGAGGAAAAAAGTGAGCCTGGACACATCACATTTGTCATGACTAACTGTCAACTTGATATACAGCTATAGTCAGCTGTGAAGGGGAAATCTCAGCTGAAGATTGCCCAGAACAGATTGGCTTGTGGCCAAGACTGAAAGGCATCTTCCTGGTTGATAACTGACATAGAAGTCCCAGTCCACTGTGAGCAGTTCCATCCGTAGGTAGATGGAACTTGGCTGCATCAGGAAGCCAGTTAGGAGAGCCAGTAAGTGGTTGCTCACCAGAGTTTCTACTTCACATTTCTACCCTGATATTCCTCAACAACAAGCTGTAACCGGTGAGATGAAATATAAACCTTTTCGCGAAGTTCCTCCCAGTCGTGATGTTTTTGTTTATCACAGCAAGAGAAACTAAACTAGGACATATTACACACACACACACACACACACACACACACACACACACGCACACTCATGCACACACACACACACACACACACACACACACACACACACACACACACACACACACAATGCACAAAGAGACAAATGCAATTTCTTTAATAATGGATCACAGACCTAAATACAAAATGGCAATATATCTAAAAGGCAATCAGATAAAGCTCTAGGGACACTGGGCTTGACAATAAATTTCTATATTCAACATAAAAAAAAATCAAGTCCCATGGTATAAAAAAATGGCAAGCTGAACATTATAAAAATTAGAAACTTCTGTTCCCTGGAGGGCATCATGGAGAGAATTGAGAGACAAGCTACACTCTGCACAAGCTACACTCTGCATGAAAACGGTTTGACAAATATATGTCTGAGATATTTTGTATTCAAAATATACAGAGCTTCAGTAAGAAAACAAACAACCCAGCTTAAAGGTGGGCAGGAGATCTAAAGAGCCAAAGCATGCCTTTTCACTGAGGAGGGGAAATCCAGGAGACACCAGGACACACAGGGTGGATCCATTAACTTACAAAGCAGCGATGAGACGGAGGGCTCCCTAGCTGGTGAAGAGCAGGTATGCATGGCCATGCTCACTGCGGTCACTGAGACCGAGGGATAGCTGGTGAGGACCAGGTGTGCACAGCCGAGCTCCCTGCTGACAGCCACACACATCTGCACAGCACTTTGGAAGAAGGCTTGGCCTTGTCTTTTCTTTCTCCTCTAAACAAATCTATTTTTCTTAAACCATCTTTATTCTTGGGAATGCCATACATAGATACGATGAAATACGGTCATATCTATCATCTATTCCACCCCTCCATCTCCTCCCACATCCCTGCAACATTCTCCCTTCCAACTTGCCTCCCTTTTAAAGTTGTTTTTGCATGTAATATGCTCTGATAGGTCGCACCCCCACTGCCTACCCTCTAATTGCTCGTCTATATTCCCTGCCACTTTTCCCTTCTTTCACATGCCCACTGAGTCCACTCAGTACCGCCAGAATGTATAGCCACCCGCTAGAGCATGGGGATGCTACCAATAGCTTCACCCTCCAAAGAGAAGAATTCCATGGTGACCTGAAGACATTTCTGCTGTCTCTTGTGTTCTCACAGGTGATGCTAAAAAAACGGCAGGCTGCACTCACTAAACTAATTCCCTTAACAGGGAATATGAGGAGAGAAATGTGATTTTAACACTGGTCCCAAATACAGAGGAGCCTGTCACAGGACATCTAATGGATTCAAATATTGCTTTAATGGGATACAATAACTATCCAGTCCACTTTCTGCCAACTATGAGCGAATCAAACCTTCTCAAAACCCAGTCATAAGGGAACAACCCTTCTCCTGCTGGCCTGGAACACTCGGTGGGGCTGGTGTCAACACTTTAACTCGAGACCCAATAGACATGTGTACCCTTGACAAATATATGCTATTTGTAAGATATAGCATGAGGTCAGGCTGAAGCTGTGTGAGCAAGGGGCCAAGGCCTCAAGAAAGTAGCATCAAGTGTATGAGAGAGGAAACCAATATTGAAGTTGTATCTTCAGCTCAGGCATCTGTGGTTGCCACTTGGGGAGGAATTACTACCAGAGCCCTTCAGCTTGGGGTTGTGAGTTGCTGTTTTCTTCCTATTTCTGGGGAACACAGTTTGTTACAGCCCTCTGGTGTCAGGTGGTGGCAGACTGACCTCTGAAGACATGGCAAGCTTGGTTTGCCTGAAGTTTCATGGGGGTCAGACCTAGGTCCTAGACTTCCCTAGAGGATGACTTCACTCTGTCTGTTACCACCCTGAATTTTCTCAGCATTCCAAGGAATAGAAAATAATATGGTATATCCTGAGTGTGTTCAAAGGAATAATGAGATCATGAAAGAATTAACTGTCGTGGGAGAAACAGCACAGAAGATCACAATATGTTACCCACCGTATGCCACCTGAGTCAATGTCAAGGTCTTATCCTATCTAGAGGCAATTGAGAAGAAGCAAACAGCAACTTTCTGCGTTTTCTATATTGACTTCAAAAAGAAACACCAAGACACATCAATCTCCAGAAATCCTTCTTCCTGCCTTTACTGGGACAAACATAGGAACCTCTACAGACACCTGCTAAGAGCATACTGAATCCTAACTGTCTTTAGTGTCTCCCAATGCCTTGAGTTGAACCTGTTAAATTCTTAGCTATCTAGGGAATGGTTTGGCTGTAACGGGATTGTTTTGTTACTATTTGTTTTCATAGATTTGATGAGCAGCTCCAGGGTGGCAAAGCAGAAAGAGCTCCCATATATGCTCTCTTCCTGGTCCTGTCTATGAAATCCCATTGTGATACAAAAAAGAGATGGGGAAGGAGGAAGAGAAGGAAAAAGAGCAGCAGGAAGGGGAAGAGAGAAGAGGACAGGGAAGGGCAGGACAGCAGTGTATGGAAGGGGAGAAGAAGGCAAGGGAGGAGAGGAGAAAAGAGAACCAGGATTCTCCCTCTCCTGGAAGCTAGCAACTGCCAATAGCTCCTTAACACCCAACAATAGCTCCTTCAATTAATGAGAGGACCCTGGAGAGCATCTTCCTCATCTATCATCTTTTCTTAAAAAGCTGAACATAGCATACAAGGAATAACCATGTCTAGGTATTTATAAGCCAAGTCTATCTGGAAATCTTACAGCTGCAAATACGCAAAGAACAAAACACTGTGGGTCCCTCCCCCCCCCCCAAGCACCTGCAAATGCAACCACTATGTCCTTTCACAGGCAAATGGATAAACACAATGACATTCACAGAATGGAATATTATTTAGTCATAAAGATAAATTAGCTGCTGTTCTCATTTTATTTCTGTTGCTGTGACAAATAACCCTGACCAAAAGCAACTTAGAGAAGAAAGGGTTTATTTGGCTTAACAATTCCAGGCTATGGTCCACTATTATGGAGAAGTCAAGACAGGAACTTAAAGCATCATAGCCATGGTCAAGAGCAGCTAGAGAATAAATGCAGGGATCCTCATTTTCTTGTCTTTCTACTCTTACACAGTTCAGAGTCCAAACCCAGGAAGTGGTGCTGCCCACAGCTGGCTAGGTCATCCTCCATCAGTTAACAATCAAGACAACCCCCAACAGACACGGGCCAGCCTGAGCTAGACAATCCCGTAAGTGGAGATCTCCTCATAGGTAAATTCTAGGTTGAGTCAGATTTACAAGTGAAACTAAATGCTACTGAGCCACACGAGTGGATTTCAAACTCATGACACTTAGTGAAAGGATCTACTGTGAGCAAATGGCGTGTCACGTGATTCCAATTAAACAACATTCCAGAGGTGAGGAAATGGTAACCATAGTAAAAAGACCAATGGTTGCTGGCGGGGGGGGGGGGGGCGGGAGGATCTGACCAGGAGGGAGGCTGCAAAGGTGAAGACCAGACTGGCTTTCAACTGACTGGGTCTGAGCCACAATGGAGGAGGAAAGACATTAAGCCCCTGTGTAAACCAAAAGAACTTCACAGCACAGAGAAGCTTAAATGTGCAAATGTGGGAGTCTCCTTTAGAGGTCCTGGGGTCCCAGGATGAAATGCAGAATGTCAGAGTGTATCTAAAGGTGTTAAATATGGAAGAAATCACCTTCCTGAAGGTGGAGGAGACCCCAGCAACCTCAGAAATGTGAGGAACCTGAAAACTGAAGGACAAAGAACACACAGGCTGCATACCCTCAGAAACAGCTGGTTCCCACCCAGGGAAGTCTGCTGATGATGTACACACACCACCAGAACTCTGACTTGGGAATGGGGTGGCAGGTGGGAGGGGCAGGAAAGGGAAGACAGACTTGGTAAGAATCACCCAAGATAAGCTTACAGGGCCAGAATGGGAAGAAGTTTGAAAATAAAACAATCCCAACAGTGATAGGGCTTGTCTAGAGGAGACATGAACCAAATTAAGTCTCCCATGACCAAAGCTGCCACAGTATGAGCAACAAATAGTCTGGAATTATAACAAAAATCAATGATACCCATCTAAGAGCAGATATTGGTGTAAATAAACAGAGCCCCCCTCCCATGCAGTGTAAATGCCTCAGCATGCTGGGGCTGCAGAGGTGGCACAGCGGATAAGAGCAATGGTTGCTCTTTCAAAGACCAAGTTCCCACCCACACGGTGTCTCACTACTGCTTGCAGCTCCAGTTACATGGGATCTGACACCTTCTGCTGACCTGCATTGCACTGCACTCACATACACATACCTGTGCACATACCTACACACATACACATACAATTAAAAAAAAATGCCTATAAAAATAGTCTGTTATGGACCTCAGAAAAGAACCAATTGCTACTTCGCAAGAGCAGAATAATCCCTTACTACATTCTAAATCTTATCCTTTGTCTCAGTTGGGGTTTCTATTGCTGCAAAGAGACAGCAGACCACAGCCTGGCTTGAGCTTTGAAACCTCAAAGCCAACCCCCTGTGACACAATTCCTCCAACAAGGCCACACCTCTAATAATGCCACTCCCTGTGAGTCCATGGGTACCATTTTCATTCAAACCACCACATGCTTATGCCCATAGGTAAGTATCTTCCACCCTCATCATAGAAGCCTCTCTTTATATCAAATTGAGACCATTACAGAAAAATAAACAGGACACAATGGAGACATCAAGGGACCGTGGGGAGCCTGGATCCAGTGATTATACCTACATCATAGCTCTTGCATCTAAGGTTCAAGGAACAGCTTAGAAGAGGGGGAAGAAAGATTATAAGAAAGAGTCAGAATACAAGGAAGCCTGCTGTAAAAGAGTCTGTCCCAGAAATGGCTACATAAACAAGACTGAAACAATGGTAATACCAATGGACATTATAGCATGAAAGGGGACATTTTCATGGACTTCCTACCTCTAGGAAAAGAACTACAGGCAACTATTGACTGTTGACAGAAGAATTAGCCCATCCCGGGAATAAGGTTCCTTGTTGGTTGTTCAATGCTGAGTGTTCATCCTTGACACCACATACACACGAATAATAAACAGACTCAGTAAGTTGTGTGTGTGTGTGTGTGTGTGTGTGTGTGTGTGTGTGTGTGTGTGTGTGTGTGTGCATATAATCAAAGAAAAATGAGTGATCAACTTGAGAATGGGGAGCATGGGAGGGGTTTGAGGGAAGGTAGCTGGAAGGAGATGGAGGAATAAAGAAAGGGAGAAGTGATGTAATTTTATTTCAGAAAAAAGTAAAAAAAAAAAAAACCTTTCAACCTCAAGGAAATGGAATATAACTTCATTTCTTAGATGTGAGGTATGCATAGTGACTTCTTTTGTGGGGAAAAAGCAGTGTGGCAAAGAGAGGGTAGCTACAACCATACAATGGTTAAGCCCAACAATAAGTCAATAGCAGCAGGGATATGTTGAATCCACAGTATAGCCCGTTAGTACAGTATGATGAGAAGGGCACCTGTCCTTTTGGATCCACCCCCAAAACTTAAAACCCCAATGTGTCCATGAGAAATTCATTAAACAAATCCCAGTGGAGAACGTCTTGCCCCTCTAACCTCAGAAGAAAGAAAGTCTGTGAGACTGCCACAGCCAAGAGACACATGATGACTAAATAAACATAGTAGTCTAGAGGAGACTCTAGGATGACACAAGGCAAAATGAAGGAACCTAAGTAAAGTATGGGTTTTAGTTCCACAATACTAAGATATCAAGATGTGAATAGTTGAAATTTAGTGGGCATATAAGGGCTGCCTGTGTTGGTGTTCCAATTTTCTTGTAATTCTAAAACTATATTCAAAGTGAAGCTTATCTTAAAGAGTCTGTGTTAGTCTGGAGAGATGGCTCACCGGTTAAGATCATACACTGTTTTCTAGAAGATCTGGAATCACTTGTCAGCACCTGTGTCAGGCAGCTCTCAATTGCCTGTAACTCTGGCTCCAGGGAATCTGGTGCCCTCTTTTGGACTCCATAAGCATCTGCACTCACATGCACATACTCACATACAGATATACACACATGCATGCAATATAAAATAATAAATCATCACAGCCAAGCTCAGCACTAAACTTTTTGGGCAATAATGGCACTGAATCTTGACTCTCTAACAACAGCAAGACAGGCTCGGCAACCTACCTAATGTAATACAGGTCATGTCCCAATGCACACAGGACTTGTTCATCAGCACCCAGAACTCCAAGTCCATCTCTGGATGGTATCAGACTTTCAATTTGACCCCAGCGAAAAGGCTTAGAAGCAACATGGTTCTAAACCTTCATCCATAAGTTTTGGAATCTCAAGCTGGAAGCCAAGGGCAGGGACCAGGAAATGTTCTTCTGTGTTCCCAGGAGATGGGCTTTAGGCACCGGGGATACTGCAGTTATCAGCACCGCCAGGCACAGTGCCCATGTTATCCCACAGCTTCTTTAAAGGCATCTCATTTGATAATTATCTATTACTCAAAGGAACCCAGCATTGTCAGATATCAAGACGCAGCTCCTGTCACCCAGCAGGATCACTTAATGAACTTCAGAAAGTATACACAAGTATTTAATTAAAAGGCTGGTGCTGAGAAAGCTATTTCTCCCCTGAAGACTTGACAACTGAGATGGTGACACTTTCTGCAGAAAATGTCCATTCATCATGCACCAGGCTAGTAACAAAGGGTTCATGTATGGATGCTGCATCCAGTGGACTCTAGCTCACTCCCAGAGATAAGGCAGACACTGGGAGTATGATTGTGTCCACACTTATAAAACAGCAAGGGTGGAATGGCATATTCCTATTTCCCAGCAACCCATGGTCCTGTTCTGAGCTTATTCCACAGGACTAGGAGTCCATCTTCCAGATAAAGTGTGTAACTTGTCAGATGCCACATGGATTTTACATAACAGAAGCAGGACTGGAGCCATCTCTCTCTCTCTCATTTTATTTCATTCATTCCTTCTGAGTCTATAGATTGGCAAACCATTCAAGGAGGTGACAGGGTTCCAAAACAGAGGAATAAAGTTCCTGCTTTTGGGCTACAATGAGGGCAATGAAAAACTAACATGATAACCAATACCTGTAGTGTCTGTAAATCAAAAGGTAATGGGAAATGTGATGAAGGAGGAGCTAGACATCGCTGGACTCCAAGGCCATGCCTCCCTATCAGAGCTCAGAGAGAGGCAGTTCTGACCAATCTAGCACGATGCTAGGTGCATGTGTGTAGTGCTGACTTGGGAAGACACAGCACTGTTGAACCAAGAAATGACAAGAGCCTCTGTGAGCAGCTGGTATATCGCTGTGGCTGCATCATTCTTTCCAAGTCTCCCTCACTTCAGGAGAACCTGCAGGAAGCTGCATTCTCACTCTAGCTTTTTACTTTGCATCTCAAGGAACATCAAGGCTCTCTTCCTCCCAGGCATCTCACCACCCTCCTGAGAGATGGCAACAAGCCGGCAGGGAAAGAGCCTAGGGATGCACAGAAGCACTGGGCTATGTAGTTAGATGGCTGGGAATTAGCAACCCACAGTCTGCTAATTGGGAGGAATCCTACAGCAGCATCCAGCTCCTATTCCTCAAATTAGTATAGCAAGACCTACTTTCTAGGCCAGGAAAGTCTAAGCTCTTCCCTCGAGTTAGCTGTAGGCCACCATACTCATTACTTTTCTCTTTCCTATGGCCAAATGCCTGCTTCTCCTATGACCACAAGGACCTGAATTCAATCCCAGGAGCACACATTAGCCTATGCAGCAAGCTCCAGGTCCCCAGTAAGAGACCCTGTCTCATGAAACAAGGTAGACTGTTTCTGAGAAGTGGCACCCAAGGGTGCCCTCAGTCCTCCATGTGGACACAAGTATACATTCATGTGCACCCCCATCCCTACATACAAAGCAACTTAAAGGAAGAAAATTTTATTGTGGTCCATGATACTAAGTATACAGTTTGCTGTAGGAGGCAAGGCCTACTACAGTGGAGCCAGCTCCAGTCTATAGCAGCAGGAGGCTGCCTGATCACATCTTGGTAGATCAAGGACTGATGTAAGGAACATGGCAATATTCAGCTGGCTTCCTCCTCTTCTCCTTTTTATTCATTCTAGACCACCAGCTCAAGTGATGGTGAGCCCTCTCTAGACATATTCTCACAGACACACCCAAAGGTGAGCCTTGGTGATGATCCAGACACTCAATCTAACCAAACTGATAATCAAAATTAACCTTCAGATATACCAAGCTGCTCGGGGAGAAGTCCTCAGTATTACACCTTCCCCCTCCCACCTCCACCCCTATACAGATCAAACTGGGGCATTCCAAGTCCACCCCGCTGAGCCCAGGAATCAAAGAAAGTCACCACTTGTTTTTAAACCCCACCTTATATCTGGTGGCTCAAAGATAGCTACCACTTGGCTTTTAAATTCTATCCTACCTCTTATGAATGCAAGGCTGGATAGCTTGCTCACCTGATTTGTGCCTTCTCTGTCACACACAGAATTTGGGTGACTGCCTCACAGGATATGGATAAGTACAGGAAAGAATGCCCACTCCATTTACTGAGTAGAGAGAACCTTCATCACACTAACTTCCTTCAGGCTGCCCCCATCAAGCCCTTCTTTTGAAGTACAAGTTTTCTCTGGAAGATGGGAACAGAGACCTTAGCCTCGGGGTCACCAACCAGGGAGGGAGTAAGGCTCCCTCCCTACCTCATGAAGGTCAATGAATAGTAACAAAAAGATACATTGTGTTATGAGAACTCTGGGCTAGTTGGGGCAAATACAAATGTTTGGAAAGATGGGAGAGTCAGAGGAAAAGCAAAGAAAAATCAAATATAACCTTCCTGCCCAAATAAGCCAGTACACCAAAGTTCCAAGGAGTTTAGGATGGAAATGTGAATTATGCCAAACATAAAATCATCATCCCAAGACAATCTGACATGAACTTTAAGAGAGTTCTATTTCAAAGACTCTGAGGGAGAGGTACAAGAAAAACTACACATTTAAAATAATTCAGAAAACTTCAGACAAAAGCAGAAGAAACAAGGACAGTGCGATAAGCAGAATAGTGAGCTAATTAAAAAGCAAATGTTAAATATCTGTGTACTACAGATAAAGGATTAATACCTCCAAGTTGTAAAGAGTTTTGAAACACTGAGGATAAAGAAAATAAAACAGCCCCTGGAACAAAATGAATAAATGACACACACAATCTACAGATACTACATCAGAGTAGCTTTTAAGTAGAAGACTTCAACTTCACTCTGAAGAATAATACAAATTAAAATTCATAAAGAGGGAAGTGAAAATTAAAACTGCATCGAAATATCATTCACTTTTGTCCCCCTTAGCCCGGTGAAAACTCACCACATGAGTTCTCTGCCGCAGAACATGATGGGAGTTATGGCTTCTCTTCATTGTAGGGAGGGAATAAAGGAGGAATAATCATTATGAAGAGGAATTCTGTGCTCTCTGACAAAACTAGTTCTGTACCCACCCTCAATTGTACTTCTAGGAATCTGCCTTGGAACTGTACCTCCAATGGCACAGAACACACACATGTAAGGTTGTTCTTTAGAGAAGTATTTATTCTTGGAAATTAAAAAATAAACTCCCTAAACAACACATAAGCCAGTGGAATAGTGGGGAGGGCATTCACATGATGGAGTATCACAGTATCATATAGCTGTCAAAGAGGAACTCTCTCTCTCTCTCTCTCTCTCTCTCTCTCTCTCTCTCTCTCTCTCTCTCTCTCTCTCTCTCTCTCTCTCTGCCTATGTAGTGGGAGATGCTAAAGCACAACTACATGATAAATTATCATGCTGCAGCTATAGGAGATTATAGTCTGTATAAACATATAAAGAGATGGTTTTTAAAAGTCTCAACTGAACAAAAGGAAGGCTGAAAAGTTAACTTTAGTATGAGAAAGACAAGGGAAAAATAGGCAAATCTGGCACACCCCCTACTGGGAAGTAGCCAGCAATTGATGGTGGCTGGGGAGGGAGAGTCATTTGTATGAGAGTAGTCCCGCTGGTACTTTCCATGCTCTAGTAGATGGCCCCACACTCGTGTACATGTGATGAGAAGCACTGACTGGGATCAGTAGGTTATAAGAAAAAGAAGACGTGAAATTGGGGCAGATGGGAATATGAGGGGAGTTAGGAATAGAGGGGTAGAAGTAATCATATTTCATTATATACCTGCATGAAAATCTCAAAAATAAAGTTATGACTAAAAGTAAATTGATAAATTTGATTGTTTCTGTAAAAAGAAACACATGAAGTATAATCCAGAGAACAAAAGAATCAACTACCCTTGCACAGTTGGCAGGAAAGGGGGATGGCAAGGAGAGGCGATTCTCCAAGTTCTTTTGTTTAACTTCTTGAAGCATGTTAAAGCACAATAGGATACAAAATAAAATCTACCAACAATAAGACAAATAAACTAAATGAAAATAGAAAGAAATGAGCTGTGTGGTATTTCAAATGAGTCACATAACCGTTTGAAAGAGGAATTCAAGAACAAACAAAACCGGGGTTTGCACCCAACACTGAGACTCTGTCTCTTTCAGCACATCCTTGCTTCCTCGTGGGTTTGCTTTGCATAACGATCAGAATGGATTGCCCCTTAGAATTACTGAATGAAGAGTGCGGGCTGAGAGACAATGTAAGATATTGTGTAGGAAGAGAAGAAGGGGCAGGCCTCTCTGGGATGGGGGCAGATGAGGAAGAACTCAACTAAGTGAGAATGGAACTGGAGGACTCTGCACAAAACAACTTTTAAAATGATTATGTGCTCAGAGGGTGGAAAGATGGCTCAGAGCTTAAGTGCACTTGTATTTGCAGAGGGCCTGGGTTCAGTTGCCAGCATCCACATGGCAGTGAGAAACTGTCCATAGCTTTAGTTTCGGATACCCTGATGCCCTCTTCTGAACTCTGAGGGTACCTGGCAGGCATGTGGTACTCACATACACACAAAACAAATAAAACCATAACTTTTAAAGTTTGCTTTAAAAAGAGTACACATTCTTCCTAATTCTATCAGTCGCAAGAGCTTAAAGCAAATGAAATCAAAACACATCAGTGAGCATGCATAGCTAGGTCTGACAAGCTGGTTCCTAAGTAATAATTCCAACTAAGATATATCCAGGGTGTCTGGAGACATGGATGTTTTCTGAAGCTTGACTGGATCAGACATATAAATATAAATGGACTAGAAAAGCCTTACCATACCAGGAAGGAATGGAGTATTAAAAAATTAATAACTAAATATCCAGGCATGTCAAAAGTTTATAAGAGGATGTTTGAAGGAACTTCAAATTTGGCACAATGTGAACATCAAACTAATCCTCACCACCACAAAATATGAAGAGTCTGTAAGTGATAAGGGGGATGACTGACAGATGGAGGGTGGTACACAGACATATGAATGCACACATGTGCACAGAAAGAAAGTAACCAAGTCATGGAAGTTGCCATGCTAAAAACAGTCCTTAATATTTTCTCTAGGTTTGAAATCACCTCAAAATAAAGTTAAACATACTTTTAAACATAACTATCCTACAGATAACGAAGAAATTAAAACTTTACACAAGAAATGATTCTAAGAAAGGAATAGTCCTAAAAATCCTATTATCCAGAAAAAGATCTTACTTTGACAAAGCACTCTAAGTGTCAAGAAGAATAAACAGACCAGAAGGAGAAACTAAAGAATGTAATGGGCAAAGAAAATTTCTTAAAACATAGCTTACTAAAAATAACATTTTCAAGGTGGACTAATAAACCAATAGAATCAATAACAGAAGGTTGGAAGAAATGATCTGCTATTATCAAAATGCTTAAGACTATATACCAATCTGAAATTTTTATACCCAGCTAAAATAGCACTTAAAGTACTAAGTACAGAGCATTTTCAGATATCCCCCACACTAAGAGGTACTGCCTGACACAGACTCTATAACAAGCATTCAGAAAGGCTTAAAAAAACCCAAAAGGTTTGTTGAAAAGATGATATGGGAATAAAAGAAAATAAGATAAAAATGTTTCCATTTAATGTAATTACTGGCCATAAATGTAAACTTTTGTGTCTAACAACATTGATTATATAAAGCAATAACAAAATGTCGCAAGGATAAATTCCATAACAGTTTAAAGTAGAGGTGCCTTGCTATACTAAGTCATAGTGGAGAAAGGGTTGTAGTAAAGATCATGCACTAAATACAGTTCAGAGCTACTTTCCAAATCAGCCCCAGGAGTAGGAATTACAGTTGAAAATTTATCTGTGCAATAAAAAATTACTCATTGGGAGATAATAATGGGAGAGGGAGCATATAAAATGATTTTAAAATTAAGTGCAAAATAAAGTAAGAAACCCAGTATAGAAACAATTACACAAATCTGTGAACAGATTAACTCATGTTAAGACAGAGATCATCAGATGGGATAAAAGAACAATGGAATATGATATAGTCTACAGAATATTCTCTAAGGAGAGACTTGGAAAGACACAAAAGGGAACCTCAGCTTAGCCCCTAACAGGGAACATGCGATGCTCAAAGGATGGAGACTGTTAAAAGAAGCCAGGCCTTGCTGTCCATTTGCAGGTAACACTCCTTAAAAAATAGTCAGAAACTTGGCATATGACAGACAAGGGGATATCTCTCACAGGTCTAGGGACAAGGTGTCAGAGAGGATAGAAGGTAATGGGTTGAGGGTATTGGCAGGGGGAAGAGGATGTAACAAGCTACGAATGGGCCACAGAGAGCTTCTTACATGAAACATCAATTCTCAGGAACAGGGCCACCCCTGGCACAGTTCAGGAACTGGCCTCAAGTGCTCCACCAAGATCCTGCCCAAGTCCAGGCACAAAGGAGTACCAACATCCCTTGGAGAGGGAGGACATTCCCCTGGACTGGGAGAAGGATAAGTTTAAACATCACTGAGAGATTCTACTTCCAAGAGATGCTCTTATAAAATACTTAAAAAGCAACTAAATGGAGAAAGTGTATTTCTTATTACAATTCAAGGTCCATCATTGTAAGGAAGTCAAAGCCACAATCATAAACAGAGAGACAAATGCATGTGTCCTCACTTGCTTCCTGTGCTCAACTAGGTTTCTCTACTTTTACATAGTTCAGGCCACCTGCCTAGGGAATGGTACTACCCACAGTGGCCTGGGTCTTTCTGTATCAGAGTCAATTAAGCTAATTAGGATAATCACTGACGTACATACCCACTAGCCAATGTAGATAATCCCTCATTGAAACCCACTTCTCAGATAATTATAAGTTATGTCAGGTTGACCAAACTATCACACCAAATTCATACCACTGCAAAGTATCAAACATCAAGATTCCTGAATGGAAGACAGACATATGTCAAGGCTTTGAAACTTGTCCTGGATGCTCCTGCTTGGGTGGGCTCTAAAGGATATGCTACTTTTCTGCCCTATTACTCGGGATTTGTCCTATACGTTCTATCATATTGTTATTCCTCTCCACTGTGGGATCTCTGGGGACAAACCAGCCATTTATTCAGCTTTGACTGCAGTGCTAAGTGCAGGTCCCAGAAGACACCACACGTTCAGCAATGCTCACCACGCCATGACTGAGCAAGCCAGCAAGTCCAGAAAACCAACTCAAGCAATTCTCCAAATATCACCATGGGCCAAATTCATAAAGCAACATTATTCATGATGGTTACATACTGCATCTGCCTCACTCACGGATCACAAAGCCCAGTCTCGTGAAACACAAGTCTAATTCCCAAATGTTGAAATGGAAATGTATTCTCCACCATCAGGTAGATTCCTCACCCTGTTCACTCACTTCTGCTTAAGCTACACCTGGCTCTCTGCCTCCCACAAGCCAAGTGAGATCTCACCTCTCCTAGATATCTGAAGGGAAAGCAGGGTGTGGTATGGATGCTATTCATTTTCCTTCCCTCATGAAGATGATAGGAGCACATTGTGGGGCTTCAGCCAATGCAACATAGAATGAAGCCAGGAAGAGGGAGAAAAGATTTGTTCCCACCCCAGGTGGGATGCATGCCTCCCTCAGGTGGGATGCATGCCCTCCTCATGCTCTTGTTAGAGGTCTCGTTTTACGGAACTCCACGGTAACATCCCCTTCTTCTCCTACCAGTTCATCTACCCTGCTTTCACAGCTTGTACTACATTGTCCTACATCTACTCATGGTAAGAACCTACAAGTATGCCTGGCACCTGGAGTGCACTGATAGATGGGAGCAATGAGAAACTGACCTCTGGAGCCTGCAGTTGGATTTAGCTCTGTCCAACAAGGTACCTTGAAATGATGGAACTACCCACGCGGCTCAATGTAATAGGCAGCTGTTGGACAGCAGTTCACTGAAAAAATTAAATTACTTAATTCTAATTAATTGAAACTGAACAGAAGACACCTGTGTCTGGTAGGAGTAACACCAAGGGATAATCATCATGTACACTGACCATATCTTGACATAGCTTTGAACGTCTGACTGCCTACTTGCCCTTCCCCCAACCAGGTGATGTCCTAAAGAGCTGACATAGTTTAAGCCATGTTTTCAGAACCTGCAGAGCCAAGAAGAGAGAAGAGCACAGATATTTGTCTGCTAAACTAATGTTGGAGTACAGTGGAGGTCCTGTGGAAGTTCAAGGAGATGGCTAATTGGCCAAGTGCTTGCCTAGCATGCATGAGGACTTGGGTTTAGATCTGCAGCCCCCACTTAAAATTCTGAGCATGGTGGTGCATAGAACTGGGGCTGCAGAGACAGGAGGCATGTTGGCCTGCTAGTCTGGCCAAGTTGGTGAGTTCCAGGTTCAGTTAGAGGTCTTGTCTCAAAAAAAATAGAGAATGACGGAGTAAATCCGTGGTGTCAACTTCTGGTCTCTATGTGCATGCACACCCATACATGCACATGCAAAGGGACAGAGAACACAGGAGCATGTGTATGAGACTGGAACCATTTGTGATGTGTCTCTTGTGCTACATATAAAGACGCCAGCACTAGAGGAGAAAGCACCAGACCAAGAGCAGCATCTGGGGATAAATTGGGGCAGTGGGAAATGGAGAAGATACAGTTTGAAAAGCAAGAGACCCACGTGGTCCCACCGCTCACCAAGACCACAACACCAAAGCTGGAGGTGGCCAGAGATTTCCAGCTGCAGTTCTTAGTAAGATCAAGTGCAAATTGCAAGGGAGAGTATTTCCAGGTGTGTGGTTGACCCTCAGGAGACCTGCTGGGTACTGTGGGCTGTGCTGAGGTGTTGTGGAAGAGAAGAACAATAGAATAAAGTCAAAGGGTCCAGAGCTTGTTCTGAAAACACATCAGGACACAAAGCAGGCTTAGCAGTTTCTTCAGTAGAATAGGGGCCAGCAGGTCATTGCAAAAGGCTAGGGAGAGAATGGGAATGGAGAAGAGAGGAGGGAAGAAGGGAGGATCTGGGACTGGAAACCCCCTTTGATGGCTCCACCCACCATATCACTGGAGTTCTGGGTGTAGGGCTGGAGATTTCTATGTGCACCCTCAGCCCTGTACTTGTACCATCTCACTGCTGTTCACAGCTCCTAACGGTCCCCATGTGCAGACTCTCTGACCTCAGCGTCTGAGGAACTACACAGCTCAAATCCACAGGCATATTAAAAACCTCTTGTGGCACCAACCAGCATCTGACACACCAGAAATATGCCTGGATAAATCTGCAGTGGATTTTGAGGAAATTGAGGCTCAAGATTATTTAGAACTGCCAGAAGAGATGATCATATACATTGTGCAGTGTTTACTGCCAAATGTCTAAACACTTTAACCAGCCAGCAAAGCATGAATTTAAAATGCATACACCCTGATTGAAAAGCCTGATATCATAGTACAGTGTGGTGGGTGGAGACATTAGAGGGATTTTCCAGCTCCAGCTCCTCTCCTCCCCTCTGTAAAGGAACTGAATCTACAGGTCAGATCATTTCTCCCATATCAGATCCCCAAGACAACAGTGTCTCCATATGCATCGCTGTACCAGAAGCTGGGCCCATGGAAAAACATTCCCTAAGTGTTCAATGTTTATGACGACCCCTGTTCTCTAGTCTTACCTTCCACTCCTGCCCCTTAAGTGATCTAATTCTCAGGACTATTAGAGCTTCTTAGACAAGATGCATTTCCCTGACCCTCAGACATTGCTTCAGTTGTCCCCTTGGCCAGGAATGCCTTTTCTGTCCATATGCATTGGCCTCTGTCTCCCTGTGCATCTGCTGGGATCAGAACAGGGAATGGCTCTCAGTCTGGGTTCAGTAGCACTAGCTTCTCTAGACATGCAGAGTTGCTGTTTCTTTATTGTTTGCTTTCTTCCCTGAACTTGGAACACTTTGTCTTATCCATCACCATAGTCTCAGAAAGAGCCACACAGCAACCAGCTACACAGTGAGTGGCCCAGAGCAGTCACTTAAAGAATGCCCAGGGAAGAAGAATTAAGTGGAATTTATTGGTAATGTTTGAGGTTGATGTTACTTACATTCTCTAAATCTTAATAAAACAGCATTTCCACCATCCAGTGCCATCTTCCCTCTGCTCTTTACCGATCAGAGCTCTGGGAAACCTTCAAAGCCTAGGTCAGCCATCATATTCACTTGGAAGCCACTTCCCAGACACTTGCAGCTGCGTGGGTTCACTCCTCCACACAACACTCCAGTGCTCAGTGAACAGGACTAGTGGCTTCTCTTCTACCATCTCCACAATGTGTCTCTGGTGGAAGCTAGGCCAGCAGAAGGGACATTTACCTGAACTCCAAGAGCTCAGCTCAGCTCTCTACCTATCTGTGCACAGAAATGGAAGACAGAAGCTCGAAGTAAAGCAATCTACCAGTGCTTTACAGAACAGAAGGACAGAGGGAAAACTTGTAGACAGGACCCCAAATGCAATGACATTGTCACCAAGGTGGCAGGAGAAGCGGGGAGGGGTGTGCAAGGCTGATTTTCTACAGGGAAGTCATAAAAGTATCAGACATCCTCTACACACTAGTGTTTCTGATCTCTTCATTCTCACTGACATTAACAGAGTGAAGTTAACATGCTATGCTCACAGGCATTTGGGGTAGGGCAAGAAGCACAGTTTTCCCTGAAGCATGACATGCCATCTCTCAAATGGGAGGGAGAAGAGCATCAGCAGGTAATGATAGAGTGCCAGGTCCCATTCCTTCATTTTTCCAGGCAGGACTTTTAGCTAAAAACAATACCTAGAGCCTGGGAATATGGCCCAGTGAGTAGAGTATACATCTAGCATGTTCAAATCCTTGGGTTGGCTCCCAGGCTCTACATAAACAAGGTACGGTATGGTACATCTGCCATCTCAGCACTTGAGAAGTGGAGGCAGAAGGATCAGGATTTTAAGGTCATCTTCAGCTCCATAGTAAGTCTAAAGCCAGGCTGGGCTTTTTAGACTATGTCTCAAAAGGAGAAGGGGGGGCAGGGAGGGAGCTGAGGAAGGAGGAGGAAGAAGACAATGATGATGAAGAATGGTTGACTAAAGGAAAGAACCTGTTTCCCATCTTATGGTCCCTGTGCTCCAAGCTCCCACTTGAGTTTCCCAGTTTCTCCCTTGTGCTGTCTCCAAAGTTTCTAGCTATTTCTTAGACCATACAGACTCTTCTGCACCTGGGACTTCTGAATTAGGAGTTCACTGATTTCCCATCATGCATTACCATCAAGACAGGTCATAAATTATGGTTTAGGCTTTTATTTCTAGTACAGCAAAGGGCTATAGAACATCAGAGATCGCAACTCAAAGGGAATTCACTCTGCTGGGAAGAGCACATCATACACTGGGGGCGGGGTGTCCTGACACTTTCTGAAAAGTCAGCCGTGACTGTGTGAATATAAGGGAGGAAGGCTGGTATGGAAGATGACATAAACTCATGTAGACAAAGGAAAGGGAACTTCAGCTGTTATAAGATCACCACAAAACATTAGCTCTCTATGATATGATACCATGAACAGGAAACACCACATGAGCCTGCAGGACACTCAAGAGTGGAGGAGGATTGGAGACAAGGGCAGAAAAGTTTTGACAGATGCTAGCATGGCTTCCTATAGAGAGACAGGACCCCGGGGCCCACATACTAAGGAAAGAGGACTCCAGGGTTTCTTTCATCTGTTAGCTCCTTCCCTCCCTCATTCAGTGTCACCTCATTCAGTGAGGGTCACTGCTAGGTGTTGGAGATTCAACCATCAGCCCATGCGTGTTATTGCACGGAATTACATAATCACACAAGAAGTTTTAGGATGACTTATGAAATTTACTCAACAGTCTCCAGTGTTGAGTGGTGCCAAGCGGGAAGGCTCCTGAAACTTTAGGAGGTACAGACTAATTGAAAGAAGCGGGTGACCAAGGGTATACCTATCAAGGTTATACCTGGTCCCCGGTCCCTTCCTTACTTTTGCAGCTTCCTGTCCTGTCCATCATGACTCCCTCTCTGACTCATGCTCCTATTGCCATGATGACGTTTTTAACCAAGTACATAGGGCCACTCATCAACAGACTGAACTCTCTGCAATCCTTCCTCCATTAATTTGCTGTTCTCATGCATTTGGGCTCAATGACATAAAAGTAATTACCATACAAATACTCAAGCTATGTCATTGCAAAAATGAGGTACACGTTGTTAATGAAGAAACTGAGGTTTCTGTGCAGAGATTAATGAGAACTGAACCGACTGGCAGTCAGGGAAGGGGCCCACAGGAGTCACTCCCCAGGGTGGGAGGAAAGACATGCAGGATGAGTGGCAGCTATTGTGTAAAAGAGGACTGGCACAGAGGGAGCATGGAGGAACCACACACGCAGAACACAAAGCTGTGGAGGTCTACAAAAACAGTTCTTAAGCCAGTGCTGCCTGCACAGACTCCCTCATCCAACCACACCCTGTCTCTTGGTCTGAGCCCTTGGCATGCTGTCAGGATTCCAGCCACTTGTGCCTTCTTTGTTGCTCATTCAATCAGCTTCAGGTCACATATAACCCCCTCCAAGAAGCCTCGTCCCCTAAGCTGGGTTTGATGTGCCTTCTCACAACTTCCAGTTTCTTCCACACTTAAGGAAGAAGGTACCACCACTGTGTATCTAACCTGTTAGGTAGCAGGTACTCAGTATATATGTGTTAGCTTAACATATACAATATATAAAATATTAGCTCTGTTAGCTCCTTCCCTCCCTCATTCAGTGTCACCTCATTCAGTGAGGGTCACTGCTAGGTGTTGGAGATCCAACCATCAGCCCATGTGTGTTATTGCACGGAATTACATAATCACACAAGAAGTTTTAGGATGACTTATGAAATTTACTCAACAGTCTCCAGTGTTGAGTGGTGCCAAGCGGGAAGGCTCCTGAAACTTTATTAGTATACACAATATATAAAATAATTTTAAAACAGAGGAAAATGCAAAGATCAAATTAGAAAAAAAATAGAACATTGAAAAAAAGTTAGCCATCAAGCATCTATCACATGCCAGGTGATATTCCAATAGTTTTCTATAAATTAATTCAATTAATTTTGTGCCCCAACTTATAAAGCATGACTGCATTTCATCAGTGGGCCCAGAGAAGCAAGGCAATCTATCTGAGGCAGCAAGTTCAAGGCTTACTGCCCAGCATACACTGTGCTGGTCTATGCCTGTGTCTGGGCAGCTCCTGGGGCCAGATACATGGGAGCATGAAAAGCACACTCTTGGGGTGATAAACTAAAATTAAACAACCAGATTGGAAGAAAGTTACAAAGTCTGTCAGTGACCAGGGCTGGCAAGAGTGTTGTACCTCTGCAGCAGTATGAGTGTCATCAAAGACAGGGACAGTTAAATCCCTGCAGATTGAAAGAATAAAAAACTCCATGGCTAAAACGAAGAGAGTATATCTCTATGTCACCCAGAAAGGGGGACAGGACTGATGCAGAGTTTAGGAGACAGCTTATGATAGAACAAGGCACAAATGGCACATCCAGTGACTACTCAGGCATCACCTCAGGAAGGCCTTGAAGATGATGATGGATGGGTGAATGAAGGGATGGTGGATGGAGTCCTGCTTGGCGTCCCAGTTGCTGTGATAAAATGCTGACCAATAATGACTTGGGAAGAAAGAGTTTATTTGACTTACAAGTCAGAGTAAATCATCAAGGGAATTCAGGGCAGGAACTCAAGGAGGAACCTGGAGGCAGGAACTGAAGCAGAGACCATAGAGAAGTGCTACCTACTGGTAGGGTTCCCATGTCTTGCCTAACTAACTTTCCTATTTAGCCCGAGCCCACCTGCCAAGGGATGGTAATACCCACAGTGGGTTGGGTCTACATCGATGAGCACTAAAGAAAAATGCCCAACATACATAGCTAACGGCTACTCTGATGCAGGCAATTCTTCAGTTGGGGTTCCCTCCTCTCAGATGATTCCTGGTCAAGCTGGGAGCTGAAGGTAACTATGATAGGAGGTAACAGATAATGGCCAGGGAAGAAGGAGGGAGAGGGGGAAGGAAGGAAGGAGGGAAGGAGAGAAGGAGGGTATATAGACAGACACATAGATGATGAAAAGTAATGAATGGGAGAAAGATAGATTGACAGATTCTAACTAGATAGAAAGAAAGTAGATTGATGGTAGATGGATGATAATAGAAATAATTCATGAACTACTAATCAATAGGTGATAAGTAAAAATATTACTTATTTTCATGACTAAACCAAGCAACATTTGCGTACTTACTTAATAACTATTACATACATGTGTAATAAACTATATAAAATAATGAATGATAAACCTAGAGAATAGGAGTCCCCACCTGCCTGACCTTTGAACCCATTCTCTGGGCCTCTGCTGGAGGTGAGTCTGGGACCAGTTCAGGCTAAATCTCCCCTACACCCTTCCCTGGGAAATCCCTGGGAAATTCTGGCTGAGCATTGGGCCAGAATGCGGGTCCAACAACCCCTCCAACTTGATGGAATTTCGTGGTCTGCTCTGAGCACACTGGACCTACCTATCCACATGGGACCACCCTGAATCCCAGCCTGCCTTATCTCTGATCCCCATCACAGGGCCTCTGCTGGAAAGACCGCCTAGAGAACTTGGACCATCCAGAGTTACAGGCATCAAACTCCTGACCCACCTACACTCACTGGGAGCTGGGAGAGTAGGGTAGAGAGAGAAAGAGAGACTCCACTTGCACCCACTGGAAGAAGCAATGGAAAGACGGCAATACAAGAAAACACCCAACAATAGGAAGACAAGCATGACACCACCAGAATCTAGGGACTCTACACCAACTAGACTTGAACACACCAAAGCAGAGTGAAACAGAATGACTTAAAAAAATAACTTCATAAAAATAATAGAGGTCCTCAAAGATGATATAAGAAAATTCCTTAAAGAAATGGAAGAAAAAAACAAACAAAAAAAACTAGAAGTAATAGAGGAAAAGACCATGCAAGAAATAAAAAAAAAAAAAACTCTTAAAGAAAGTAAGAAAAGTCAAGAAAAAACAAACATGATGGGAGATGTTATTCTGTATAGATATGCTTCTCATACTGGTTAATAAAACACTGTGGCCAATAGAAAACTAGATAGGCAGGGCTAGGAGACTAGGAGGAGGAAAGAGGAAGTAGAAGGAGGGGTCAAGATGTAGAACAGGGAGGAAAGAAGACGCCAGCTGCTGCTCCCGGATAAGATGAGCCACGTGGAAATACTTAGATAAGTAGAAATGGGTTAATAATTAAGACAGAGCTAGCCCATAAACAATAATGGTAACTGGCCAATAGGATTGTATCAAATACAGAGTCTCTGAGTGTTATTTGGGGCTCACATGGCAGCAGGCCCATGACTGCAGGACCAGCTGCAGCCAGCAGGAAAAACGTGCCGTAACACAAACAGATGAAGGAAACAATTCAAACAGTTCAAGAATTGAAAACTGAAATTAAGACAATAAAGAAAACACAAACTGAGGGAATGCTGGAAATAGAAAAATGGCAAATGATCAGGAACTACACATAACCAACAGAATATAAGCGATGGAAAGAGAATCTCAGGTGCTGAAGATATACTAGAAAATACAGATTCATCGACCAAAGAAAATTTTAAATCCACCAAATCTTTAACAAAAAATATCCAAAAAATATGGAACACCATGAAACTAAGAATAATAAGCATAGAAGAAGGCAAAGAAACCCAGCTCAAAGGTGCAGAAAACATACTCAACAAAATCATTGAAGCAAACACTACTAATCTGAAGAAGGACATGCCTATGAAAGTACAAGAAGCATACTGAACACCAAATAGACTGGACCAAAGAAAAAAGACCCCTCAACACATAATAATCAAGACACCTAACATACAGAATAAAGAAAGAATATTAAGAGCAGCAAAGGAAAAAGGGCAGGTAACATATAAAGGCAGATCTATCAAAATTACACCTGATGTCTCCATGGAAACTCTCAAGGCCAGAAGGTCCTGGATAGATGTTCTACAAGTACTAAGAGTCCATGGATGCCAGCCAAGGCTACTATACCCAGCCAAACTCTCAATCACTATAGACGAAAAAAAGAAGATATTCTATGAAAAGGTCAGATTTTCACAATATGAATCCACAAATCCAGCCATACAGAAATTCTGGAAGGAAAACTCCAACCCAAGGAAGTTAGCTACACTCACAAAGGTGTAAGCAATAGATAATCCCACTTCACCAGAATCCGAAAGAAAAAGCAGGGCAAATATACTCACAATATATACTCACTCACCACCACCAACAAATCTAAAACAAACAAGAATTAACAATCAATGGTACTTACTTTCCCTCAATATTAATGGTCTTAACTCGCCTATAAAAAGACACAGGCTAACAGAATGGAAACAGAGACAGAATCTATCTTTCTGCTGCATACAAGAAACACATCTAAGCTTCAAAGACAGACATTACCTCAGGGTAAAGGGGTGGGAAAAGATCTTCCAATCACATGGACCCAAGAAGCAAACAGGTGTAGCTATTCTAATATCTAACAAGTTAAACTTCAAACCAAAATCAATCAAAAGAAATGAAGAAGGTCATTTCGTATTCATCACAGGAGAAATCCATCAGTACAAAGTCTCAATTCTGAACATCTATGTCCCATTACAAAGGCACCCACAGTTGTAAAAGAAACGCTACTAAAACTCAAATCTCACATAAAACACTCATAGTGGGAGACTTCAACACCCCATTCTCACCACTAGACAGGACCACCAGACAGAAACTTAACAAAGAACCAAAAGAACTAACAGAAGTTATGTCCCAATTGGGTTTAACAGACATCTATAGAACATTGTATTCAAACATAAAAGAATATACCTTCTTCTCAGCTCCACATGGAAGCTTCTCTAAAACCAACCATATACTAGGCAACATAACAAACCTGAACAAATACAAAAAAATTGGAAGAGTCCCCTGTATCTCATCAGACCACCATGCGTTAAAGTTGGAATTCAACAACAAAACAAAATGCAGAAACCCTACAAACACATGGAAATGAACAAAGTGCCATTACACCATTCCTGGGTCAAGGAAGAAATAAAGAAATTAAAGATTTCCTAGAATTCAATGAGAATGAAGACACAACATACCCAAACTTATGGGACACTTTGAAAGCAGTGCTACAAGGAAAGTTCATTGCACTGGTGCCCATATGAAGAAAGTGGAGGATAGTTACCTTAGAGAATTAACAGCACAACTGAAAGACTTAGAACAAAAAGAAGCAAACTTAATCCAGAGGGGTAGACATCAGGAAATAATTAATTTGAGGGCTGAAATCAATAAAGTAGAAACTAGAAAAATAATGCAAAGAATCAATGTAACAAAGAGTTGGGTTTTTTTTTTATAAAATCAAGCTAGAAAAACCTTTTCAAAGTAACCAAAAAGCAGAGAGAGAACAGGCAAATCAGCAAAATCAGAAATGAAAAGGGGGACATAACAACAGACACCGAGGAAATCCAGACAATTTTCATGTCATACTTTAAAAACCTGTATGCCACAAAATTTGAAAATTCTAATGAAATGAACAAATTACTGGAGAGCTATCACTTACCAAAATTAAATCAAGAACAGATAAGCAACTTAAATAGACCTATAACCCCTAATGAAATAGAAGCAGTCATCAAAAGCCTCCCAACCAAAAAAGCTCATGGCCAGATGGCTTCAGTGCAGAATTCTACCAGAAATTCAAACAGGAGCTAATACCAATACATCTCAAATTGTTCCACACAATAGAAACAGAACGTTCATTACCAAACTCTTTTTATGAGGCCACAATTACTTTGGTATGTAAGCCACACAAAAACACAACGAAGAAAGAGAACTACAGACCAATATCCCTCATGAACATTGATGCAAAAATACTCAATAAAATACTGGCAAATTAAATCCAAGAACACTAGAGAAATCATCCACCATGACCAAGCAGGCTTCATCCCAGAAATGCAGGGATGATCCAGTATACGAAAATCTATCAATGTGATCTACCATATAAACAAATTGAAAAAGAAAAACCACATGATCATCTCAGTAGATGCTAAAAAGCCTTTGACAAAGTCCAACACCCTTTCATGATAAAGGTCTTGGACAGTTCAGGGATAACAGGAACATACCTAAACATAATAAAGGCAATATACAGTAAACCAACACCCAAAACCAAACAAAATGGAGAGAAGCTTAAGGCAATTCCTCTAAAATCAGGAACAAGACAGCGCTGCCAACTCTCTCCATATCTCTTCAATATTGTACTTGAAGTTCTAACTAAAGCAATAAGATAACAACAGGAGATCAAGGGGACACAAATTGGGAAGAAAGAATTCAAACTGTCACTATTTGCAGATGATTTGATAGTTTAAGCGACCAAAAAAAAAAACCTCTACCAGGGAACTTCTACAGCTGATAAATACCTTCAGCAAATTAGCAGGATACAAGATAAACTAAAAAAAAATCAGTACCCCTACTATATACAGGGGCTACTGATCCTTTACAATAACCACAAACAACATAAAGTATCTTGGGGTAACGCTTACCAAACAAGGGAAAGACCTGTTTACCAAGCTTTGAGTCTTTAAAGAAAGAAATTAAAAAAGATACCAGAAAATGGAAAGATCTCCCATGCTCTTGGATAAGTAGGATAAACATAGTAAACATGGCAATCTTGCCAAAAGCAATCTACAGATTCAATGCAATCCCCATCAAAATCCCAACACAATTCTTCACTGACCTAGAAAGGATAATACTCAACTTTATATGGAAAAACAAAAGATCCAGAATAACCAAAACAACCTGTACAATAAAGGAACTTCAGGGGGCATCACCATTCCTGATTTCAAGCACTACTATAGAGCTCTGGTCCTGAAAACAGCTTGATATTGGCACAAAAATAGACAGGTAGACCAATGGAATCAAATAGAAAATCCTGATATTAACCCACACACCTACAAACACCTAATTTTTTTTACAAAACAGTTAAAAGTATTCAATGGAAGGAGGAAAGCATCTTCAACAAATAGTGCTGGCACAATGGATGATGGTGTTTAGAAGACTGCAGATAGACCCATGTCTATTGTCATGCACAAAACTCAAGTCCAAATGGATCAAAGACCTCAACATAAATCCAGCCACTCTGAACCTCTTAGAAGGGAAAGTGGGAGGTACCCTTGAACAAATTGGTACAGGAGACCACTTCCTGAACAGAACACCAGTAGCACAAACACTGAGATTTTACAGTTAATAAATGGGATCTCCTCAAACTGAGAAGCTTCTGTAAAGCAAAGAACACAGTTTTTCTGTAAAGCAAAGAACACAGTTGACAAGACCAAATGGCAGCCCACATTATGGAAGGAGAACCAAGTCCCTCCTGCAAGTTGTCTTCTGACCACCAGGAGTATGCTGTGGCACACATGGGTACACACATTCACATACATACGGATTAGAAAGAATGACAGAAAGATAGATAGATGATAGATAGATAGATAGATAGATAGATAGATAGATAGATAGATAGATAGATAGATAGACAGACAGATGCAATTACAATAAACAATTAAACTTTTAAAACTCTAGGTCATGGCCTGACCAGAGAACATGGATTTCCTCCTGGGCTTGCCAGTGTTTAGGTTGTTTCTAGTTGGAGCTTGAGATTTTCTGTCTCAGCCTGGTGCCCTCTATGGGATGTAGTGGCCAACTTGGACCAGGATTTAGCTTCACCATATAACAGGCTTAAATGTATCCATTAGCACCAGCAACTTGTCACACACTGAAGGGTAAACTATACACCCCTTAAGCTTTCATATTACTGGAATTGAAAATTTCCCACCTCTGAACACCAAAAAGATTGGTCAAGGCTGGTTTCACATACATAGCTGGTACTGGAGCAGCTGGGGTCCAGGTTTCACAGGGAAGTTGAGGGCCATCGCTCAAGATGCTCAGAGTGATCCTGCATCAGATGCCCTTGTACCTCTCTCAGGACAAGCCCACCACTCTGGGAAGCAATAGTGGATGGGAGAAATGGGGTTCAAGATAAGAACAAAGAGAATGCCTAGAACAATTTTGAGTAAGTATTGAAGGAATTGGGAGAAGCCAAAAGGATTATTCAGGATGCTGACTACTGTGCTCCAAATGAGACCAACTTACAATTTTCCTTACTCATCTGTCTGTATGGTTTGGAAACTTACAATGTCTGAGATTCATCAGAGAAGCCTAGAGTGTTCTCTTTTCCAATTCTCTGCAAAGTCTGAATGAGTGAGGAGCAGCCCACTCTAGAATCCTCACTTACATTATTCATTCTAAATTGTAGAATATACAACTATATTATCCCTGTGTTCCTGCTGGATTCTTCTGAGTACTTTCTAAGAATGAGTTCAATCTTGATAAGTTGTATTTATTTGTGTGTGTGTGTGTGTGTGTGTGTGTGTGTGTGTGTGTGTGTGTGTGTGTGTGAAAGAGAGAGAGAAAGAGAGAGAGAGAGAGAGAGAGAGAGAGAGAGAGAGAGAGAGAGAGAAGGAGGGAGAAAGAGGAGAAAGGGAGGAAGAGAGGGAGGAAGGAGCTACTCATGTGTCTCAGGCTGGCTCTGAGCTTGTTAGGTACCCAAAGATTATATCAAATTCTTAATCCAGCTCCCTCTACCTTCACAGCACTACAATTACAGGGATGCACTATCACACTTGCTAAGGCTCTGACTCAAGACTTCATGCATGCCAGGCAAGCACGCTGAGAACTGTCCGTAAGTTGTATTTGTTTATGAAATTAATCACTTTATCAAGGTTTGTAAATGTGAGTCAGAGATGTAGACCCACTCCCAATATTCCCCCTCCCGGGGGCAGAGCATGTTTTTGGGTAATCAGGGTTTACAAATTGTTTCCACTGCCCCAAAGTCAGGTGGGAGTGCTTCAGAGGTCAGCTCTGGAGTCAAATTACCTGGGTCTGTCTCCTGATTCCAAATTGTGTACTTATAACAGGATGGGTATACCAGATGTCTCTCAGGGCTGCCATGAAGATCTCAGGGCATCCTTGGTAATCCCCAAGACTGAGTCTTAAAAGAGTCTCTTTACCCTAATTCTCCCATCCTGAGTTCTCATCTCACACTTTAATGTTTCACAAAGGCAAAAGGAAGGTTGCAAGGGTAAAAATACTTACATTCCAGTGGGTCTACTGGCTTTCACAACCACCTACATTTCCATCTGACCACCCACAGCTGATTAGTCAATGGTGGTGGTTCCCAAAGTGGGGCTTCTGTGCCAACAATACCACCTGGAACTTGTTGGAAATGTCTATATTCTGGCTCCAGCCCACACCAGACTCTGACCCACACTCCAGGATGCTAAGTCTGGCTCTGCTTTTGAGAGGCTCCAAGTTCTCCCCACACTGACACTCAGTGTGAATTGCTTTTGAATTTTGTGTGTGTGTGTGTGTGTGTGTGTGTGTGTGTGTGTGTGTGTGTGTGTGTGTGCGCGCGCGCGGCGCGGGCGCGCATCTCAGTTCTGATCCACAGAAAGAGAAAAGCAGTAACTACACTAGAGAACGTGTGGGTTGAAATGAACATCCTAGACGAGAAGGCTGGGATCCTTTCAAAAGATCAATGAAAAGAAAATGGCAAAAGATGCCTATCAGTGGGGGAGGACAGGCAAGTGCAAGAATGATGTTGGAAATATTGAATCATGAAAGGCTTGGGTGACAGACAGTCACCAAGACATGGGGGAAATGATCCGTGGAAATCAAAGAACTGAGGCATGGGAAGTGAGGGTCCATGAGTGCACAGAGCAGCTAGGCTTTGCTCTAGGGCTCAAAGGGAATGAGGGCACATGCCTAGGGATGTCCCTACAGGTGAAAACACAAGTGGGTCTGTAAAAAAACCTGACTGTGGCCTCCGTGGATAGTCAGGACAAAGGGATTTTTATGGGCATAACAGTAGAGGAGAGCTCCATAAGGGGACAGCTTCTAGGCACAACCAAAGCTTGTCTTTCTTAACAAACAGAAGGGAAGGAGGGTGAGAGGGAGAAAGGAAAGGGAGAGAGGAAGGGAGGGAAGGAGGAAGGGAGGGAGGGAGGGAGGGAGGGAGGGAGGGAGGGAGGGAGGGAGGGAGGGAGAGAGAGAGAGAGAGAGAGAGAGAGAGAGAGAGAGAGAGAGAGAGAGAGAGAGAGAGAGAACTTGTCGGAAGTGCACAGGCAAGGGAGAGCCCTTTATAAAAGCATGCTCTTGTAAGTTTAAAATGTGAAGAGCAGCTCCAGATCTAGCAGAGAGGGATCTATGAGCCATTGCTCACAACCACACATATCCGTGGGGGCGGCCATCCACACTCAGCTATTAAAACTCATCATTTGACAGGAGTGACTCACACCTGCCCCCATCCCCATTCATTGGATGGGGCGGAGCTCATTCTAATAAGCTCCCAAAGGGATACTGAGGCAGATGGTCCCTAGACCAAAAAGCCGTTTGTCACTACAGGAGAAGAATCAGAATAGAGATGGGCACTGAGCCACAGCATATACATCACAAGCTTCAGTAGGGAGAGATGTGGTGTGAAACCAAAATGTGCCACCCACTGAAGCCCTGGTTTGGTTTGTTCCTATAACATAAAGAAGTCAGCAGTCAATGGGAAGCATATTATATAAGTTACTTTTCTCTAAGCATAACTTGTTAACAGAGAAGTAAGAGCCATATCAAAATCAACACTCCATCCCAAAGCACTGCCATGAAGTACAGCCAGGAGACCTCTGACCTCTTCTGCAGGAAAAGACAGGGACCCCTGGTGCTGCTGTCCACCCACTATAGGGCACTAAGACCTTGGGTTTTGGTCAGGGAAGGCATAGAAGGGAAACAATTCAATGCCCGATGTACATGTGGTTGTAGCCCTCATCAAAACATCCCTCTAGTAAGAAACATGAATGGAGACATGTTTGGTCTCAGTACACCTCTAACTCTTTTCTGGAAAGTTCCAGAACTACAGAACTTCCTATATGGGGACTTGTCTGTGAATCTCACACTATCCCCTTTGGCAAGGATTCTGCCTCCCCTTTCCTGAGTTCCTGACAGACCCGGATAATAAGCTAGTTGTAACAAAAGTGTTAAAGGATGTGTATGTCTGGGAGCATTCCTCACACTAGTGACTACAGAAGACTTATACGAAAATATTGCCAAGCCATTCTATGTCCTATGCACGACTCTTGTCTATGGAATCAGCTTCAGGTACCTATGAGACTAACAGCCAGAGGCCACCAGCTTAGCAGAGGGTAGATTGTAAGTTATGAAGGATGAATCCCTTATTCTTTGTTGTGTCTCTCTACTCTAGCACCTGGCAGGGTCCTAAACAGATGCTCCAAGAATAAGAATTTAATTAAAGAGTGTTCATGCCTGATGGGAAACAGCATCATCCTCTCATCCTGGCACAAAGTCTGAAACATAGAAGTCACTGAGGTGACCACTAGGCATGGTGGTGCATGCCTTTGATCCCAGCAGTTGGGAGGCAGAGGCAGGTGGATCTCTGGGAGTTCGAGGCCAGCATGGTCTACTACGCGAGTTCTGGGACAGCCTCTAAACCTGCAGCGAAGCCCTGTTTCAGAAAGAAAAAAGAAGAAGTCACCTGTTAAGATCTGGTCCTCTGGCCTCCATCCAAGACTCAGTACATCAGATGCTCTGGGATCTGCCTACATTTGTCACTGGTACCCAGGGGATATTACACACATGGAATATGAGACCAACAGCCTTATCCTCATGGGAACGTGTGTGCACCAACATGAAAGGATGTAATTAAGCAAAAAAAGTTTGGAACAGCCATTGCAGCTGGGGCCCTTGGATGTGTGAATACACATTATCTGAGGAGGGTGAGAAAACAAGAGACCAACAAGGAGGATGGTCCAGAATAGCTGCAAACTTCCAGAGACTTCAGAAGGTCAGCCATGCTAGTTTTCCATATGATGGAGTGCTAGGACCCATTAACAGGTCATCACTCAAGGTAGCTCAACACAGAGCAAAGTTAGTGGTTCCACTCCACTATAGAAAGCAGCACAAGGGGAGACACACTTCCCGTGTGTCACACTGCTGTCTGGCAGCCAGGCAGCACACCATCCTCCTTCAGGCTCCTCCTTACTCTGGGAAGCCGCAGGTCTGGCACGGGGTGTCAGCGGCTCAGCTGCTGGGGTCATGCCCAGGATCCTGTGCCTATACCCTGCCTAAGAGGCTTCCGTCGCCACCCTTCCTGCACTGACAGGGGATTCTGCCACTGCTGGCAGCTGTCAAGGGAGCATCAAACTCGGATGTTTATGTCAAGCCTCATTTACACAAGCTACTTCTCTCGCAAGAGATGAATGTTTAAAACAAACAGCATTTCCATATGCTAGAGCTAGAGGCACAGCACATCAGCACTGGGGATCCCCAGATGACAGAAGCACGAGTCAGACTGGGACAGACACCTAAATAAATCATGTTGGGTCAAAATTCCTCTCTGGAGTAGGAGCAACCTCTAAGTGATGGCTCAGGATGCCCCGAAGATGGCAAGCTCTCCCCAAAGGATTGTGCTCAGAATGGTCCAGACCTACACTCAGCATCATCACTGCCATGCACTTGCCTCAAGACCCAGCCAACTGCACCACCTGCATCCCAGCATCCCTATTCACACACACTCTCATCCCATCAGGGGCATCTGAGGACCCTGCACATTGGGCATGGATTGCTGTATGTCTGTTAAGTATTTCCTGAAGACCCTGAGGTTTGGGGCTCTTATCCCCAAAGATAAAAATGCTGCCTTTGGCATTCCAAAAAGCTGTTAGAGAAAGAAGGAGGCATGAAACCAGAACACACCACATGCCCAAAGATACAGGCCACTGAGGTCTCTGTTAAGGAGCAATCTGGCCACCGAGGAAGTCTTGGATGGGAAGCTGGAGTCACCCAGGTCACAGCTCGCTCTTTTAATTCTACTTCTGGAGACTGTAGGAGGGAGAAAGTTCACAATCTAATGTGAGCCACACACAGTCTGCACTGCTTCCCAGACAGAGAAGAAAGGAGCAGGCAAGAAGACAGCTAGCAAACGCTGGGGTTGTAACTGTATTTAGGACCCACTATGGTCTGGGTGCTCCGGTTCCCTCTCCCCTGAGGGTCACAGCTTGAAACCTAGTTTCCCATGTAGCAGTATCGAAAGACAGAACCTGTAGGAGCTGATGGAGTAATGAGAGCTCTACTATCCTGAGTGGGATTAGAGACATTATAAAGGAAGCTCCAGGCCAGCCTGAGCAACAGTGTGATTCCAAGGCAAGCCTGGTATAAATATAGAGACTTGATGTTGAATAAAGAAACATGCAAGGAGTTTGCTGTCCTATCAACCGAGTAAGCACACAGCTAGAAGTCATGTTCCACCTATGAGGAAAAGCCCTCAACAGCCCTGACTCTGTTGCCCCCTCTGTCTTGGACTTCCCAGTTACCAGAACAGTGAGATTTAAGTCTCTCATGCATTTTGTGACAAGCGTCCTGACTACATTGAAGCAGGATGTCATACAGAAATGAAGCCCATCACCTATGTTAGTGACATCAGAAGGGCAGGCATCACCACGATATGCTGGTGTGGCAAACTTCACCTGTAAATAGGGTGGAAGGAAGGGCAGCCCCCAGGTGGCCCCCTCTCTGGGCACTATAAGACCACAAGCAGAGGTTATGAGTGAGACCCAAGGGAAGGAGCTGGCTCTCTGGGGATGACTCCTACGTCCTGAGATATGAGAATCCTTGAGCTGCCCTCGGGGATGTAGATCTGTTGTGGTGGCCATGGCTGTGGGTGTCTTGGGGTGTGCTATGGATGGAATCTCTTTTTCTTTATTTTTCTGTATTTAGTAACATGAGGGTTGGATGACCCCAGCCATCTTTACATGACAGGATCTTGTTAAGTGGCCCAGGCTGGCCATGAATTCAACCTGTAGTCCAGCAGAGTAAACTTAAACTTGCAATCCTCCTCCCTCAGCCTCCCACATAGCTAGATAGCTAGATAGGTTATAGCCTTTATAACCCATCACAGGCTCCACTTGAGCAGCTGTGGCTTGGTATTTCCACATGCAAAGGTATCTAATAATCCACATAGGCATGAGGTCGTTTACACAGCCCTGATGGGAGGCAAAGGCAGTATTATCAAATAGCTAAGAGTCAAATACAGGAGGTGGGAAGCATTATGTATTTTCCCGGGTTGGAAGAAAATCAGACCAAGGAGGTAGAGAGGTGGTTTGGTTGGTAGAGTGCTTGCCTAACATGCATAATGCCCCGTGTTCTGCCACTACCTAAGCCAGGATGTAACAGTGCCTGCCTTTGATTCCAAAACTCAGGAGGTGGAGGCAGGAAATAGGGAGGCCAAGGGCATTCTAAAATAGATAGTGAGTCTGAGGGCAACCTGAGCTGCATAAGATCCTGTTTCAAACAACAAAACTTCTAGCCACAGGCAAAACCAACCCCAAGAGAAAGAAAAGTCACAAACCAACTCCATTCTCCACCAGCGCAGAGTGGGTTCCATCGCAATCACTGGCATCCTGCTCTCCAACCTGGTCATTCAAATCCAAATCTGCTTGATGGGACCCATTTCCAAAGTGTGACTCGTCCTTCTCGGAGCCAGCATCTCCATTCTCCAAGCCATTCTGTGCTTTCTTCATGGGCATGATTTGCAAGCCACTGGGAGTAGTCCTATAAGACACAGTCTTAGTAGGCCTGTCTGCAGCCCCAGGGGCCTTTCCTGAAGATCCCTTCTTGGGCCTGGAGAGGGGAGAGTTGATGCGCTTCCGTTTGTGGGAAGTTGATTTGCTCTTCCTGGGATCCAGAGACCTGTGGGAGGGTCTCTCCACCGGTGGGCTGCGGGTGTCTCGAAGCAGCTTAGAGGCTCCGGCTTGCTTCCCTGACTTCACCCTCTTGTCCTTGGCCACATGCAGCCCATTGAACTCATCAATAAACTCCTCACAGTGCAGGAGGTGATGCTCTGGCTCCCATGTGTCCTCGGTGCTGCCATAGCCTTTCCATCGGATAAGATATTCCCATTTCCCCTTCTTGTTCTTCCTCTTGTCCACAATCCTTTCAACCTGGGGATGCAAGACAAGAGAGTGAGAAATAAGACACAACAATCCATTTTCCAGAGTGCCTCAGACCATCTTATGTCCAGCTACAGATAGACAGGCAAATACTGAATAGCTGCTAACATGGGCTACAAGAGTCCCCACCACCCAATCTAGAAAGTTTAGAGTGGAAAATTATTAACAGTAAAGCATTCCTGATGACCTGCAGATGTGTCAAAGCCGTGTACTTGAGAAGCTTTAAGATAAACAAGGATGTAATACGTAGATATGAAGCCATGTGGAATTTTTGTCAAGAAATAGACAAACACTAGGTGGCAGGTGACATGTAAGATTGTATCTCCCTGGTAACTTGACTTTAAATGAAAGCCTAGAGTTCGGGTTTATAAAAAAAAACTGTCCCATGCACGCCCTCAGAACACTTGCACTTTATCTGGGTGGCTTCCCAACTTCACAAGGTCAGACTAGCCCAGCCTTTGCTATTCTGATGCTCAGCTTGCTATTTTGAGTGAAGGTCTTCATTCCAGTCAATCCCAAGCAGTGAGAGCAACGTAATACTCCCAGGAGTGCTAGGGAGAGAGCTGCTTTGTTTTCGAACATGGCAGAAGGGCTGGGGTTTTAGCTTATTTGCAGAACAAACACCTGCCTTGCAGACAGGAGGCCCTGAGTTTGATTTCCATAGTCATGCTGCTCCTACTCAAAACTAAAGCATCGCAATCATGATCATGTCCCATGCTGCCTCTTCAAGCTATACACCACTGGTAGCCTCCCTGTGTCTACCCTCACTCACTCCTGTGGAAATGGCACTTCAGGCTTTCTCAAGAGGTTCTTATTTTCTGGGCTGCAAAGTGGACTTTGAAAGACACATATAATGAGGATTTCTACTCATAAAAATAAGTAAAATTAATTGAGCAATAATACATAAGGCAGCATACTAATTTACCTTTGTGACATCATTGCTATTTTTAGATAATAAAACTTTTAAAAATCATTCTGTATTTATATGTATGTATGTGTGTGGGGTTGGGGTAGTGCATATATGGGACACATGTGGGAGTCGGCGGGGGGTGGGAGAGGGTGTAGCTGGAATCACAGGTGGCAGAAGGCAATCCAAACTGGGTGTTAAGAACCAAAGTTAAGTCCTCTGCAAAAGCAGAACATGCTCTTAAACACTGAGCCATCTCTTTGGCCCCTGTAAAATAAATCTAATGTATAGCTTTCATTAACATACAGTAGGCATGTCTGAGATGATGGATACTGTATACGGAATGTTGGCCTGATGACCCATCCGGCAAATTTTCTTCTCACATCCCAATAAAGTAAGCATCCTCTCAGTCTCCACTTTAAAATGAGGATACTAGGGCACAGAGATGTCAAGTCACTTAAGTCCTGGAACTGCTAAAGGAAGACCTGGGTTGGAACAACTCTCACCCCAAATGTTGTCTCTCAATCCTTATACCAGGCTGGCCCTTCTTGGGGGCAAGACTCTCTCAGATTGGACAAAATGAATTTGCATCAACCAAGCTGGGTTCTCCTGGATGCAGCCTCCATGGCTGCCACACAGGAGGCAAAGAGATGAGTACAACACTTGTTGAAAGACTACACGTGCCTGGCATACTGCTGTGGGAAGCATTGCTATTCTCCCACCTGGCAGGTGAAGAGACTGGGATAGAAGCCCTTAGGGGCTTCTATTGCTATGATAAAACATCTCATCCTAAAGCTATTTGGGAAAGAAATGGTTTGTTTCCAATTACATCTCAGGTCACATTCCATCACTGAGGGACCTCAGGACAGAAATTCAAGATAGGCACTGAAGCAGAGGTCATGGAGGAATGCTGTTTACTGGCAGCAATTTTGCTCTCTATGGCTCCCCCAGTCTGCTTTCCTATACAACCCCAACCTATCTGCCCAGAGTTGGCACTGCACTCAGTGGGCTGGGCCCTGCAACCTAACTATTAATCAACCACATGCCCTACAAATTTGCCTATATTCCGGTCTTGAAGGAGCATTTCCTAAATTCAGATACCTTTTTCCTATATATGTCTAGGTATGTGTCAAGTTGACAAAAGCCAACCAGGACATGGTACTTGAGGCAACTTGCCCAGAAGCATGAGCCAGGCTACAGTAGACATGGGTTTGAACCTGCTTCCCATGTCTAAGCCAAGTGCTATTATCTAGAAACACGCTCCCTTATATTCCACAGATAAACACAGTCAGGGTAATGCTGAGTCTGTGCTAACAGCTGATGTATCCAAGTAAAGGGACATTTTTATTAAACAATTTTAACATTTATTTATTTATTCTGTGGGGAGTATTATGCCACTGTGCACATGAGGAAGTCAGAAGACAGTTTGCAAGAATTGATTCTTCCACCGTGTGGTGGGGACCCAGGGATCAAACTTGAGTCATCAGGTGGCAAGCGCCTTTACCTGATGAGTCATCTGGAGTGACATAAGCCAAGGGTACTTTAAGACTTCACTTACTACCCTTTCAACCTTGTTATCCATTTGAATTTGGTTTTGTCATTGGTGGCTGGTCAAAGTGCAAAGGATGAACATCTACAAAGTGCTCAGCTTAAATGAGACTCCAGATCACACTTCCTCCCCCTAAGGCTCAAGTGTCATCATGGGAGAGGGGGCAGAAGTTAAGAGTCAGAGGTTGGAGGAGAACTTGAGAGAAATAGTGTTCTCTGGACACAATAGGACCACTGTGCTTATGAACACACAGCAGCTGTGGCAAAACCAAGCCAGTCAATATTCCAGCATGGAGAGAGGAGGTCACAAGTCTCCCCCAGCTGAGAAGCTGTTGACAGCCCCTGAGGAAGGGAGTTAGTTTTCTGTAAGCCTGTGACCCCTAGTAGGTTGATCAAGCTCCAGTGGAAGGCCCACACCCATTTGCACATGGACAACAGAAACTGGACTCAGTAGGTTCTAAGACAGAGAGCGAGAAAGCTGGGAAGGAAGGAGGGTGGATCTTAGAGAACTTAGGAGGGTGGGAAGGAGCATGGGAGTTCAAAATATATAGTTGTATGAAATTCTCAAGATTAAATAAACGTATATATCTTTTTAAAAATATGCTGGTGCATGCCTTTAGTCCCAGCACTTGGGAGCTTTAACTACACAGCTTTCTGTGAGGCTGGGGCTAGCTTGGTCTATCTATATAAAGAACTCTGTCCTATAACCCCCAAGTGCTCAATTTCCATGAAAAAAATTAAAATGCTGCATTCAAACATATTTCTCTATTTGTTGTTGTTTCTTTTTGTGCTACTGGAGACTGGGCCAAGGACCCAGGACCTTGTGGATGTAAGTAAGTGCTCCCTCAAGCAGTAATGTCCCTACTCTTACATTTCAGTGTCCTCACAATACATTTACAGGATGAAATTCTCATTCACTGGAATTGAACGATAAGTAAAGGCTGTATTCCTGAAACTTACAAAAGACAATACAGGGGGAGGTGGGTGCAGCGAGAGTGACAGTGGTTGTAAAGGAATAGATATAAGGGGCCCCTTAAGTGACTCTGCACGTTTACAGGTTGAAGTTCTGTGAACTGTGATCATCTCCCTGGTGGTTAACATGTAACAGAAACTATAGGAAATAACGATGTGGCTTTCCCTGATCTGCCTTAATAAATATGGATCTAGCTAGGTCACACCTCCTCTTCATAATACTGCCTCTCAGACAATTTTAACTGATTCCTTAATTGATTTATCTTTTAAATTCGCCTCTTTCAATTACAACTTCTTCCTTGCAAGACTCTGTTTTAGATACATTGTACAAATCACACAAGCTCAATAACAGGTTTTTTTTTAAAAAAAATAAAACTAGGACCAATTTGCCCTGGCCCCCACCTACAGAGTCAAAGATGTTGCTGGTCACTTATAATAACATGTCAGAAAGCTCTAAGGGTTTCTAAAAGAGCCTGCTGCTTTGTTTTCTTTGAGGACATTGTGGGGAGAAACTTTATGCAGGTGACAAAATAGGAAAAGGTAATAAGCATCCCGGCAGTATCTGGAATGGTAATATGCCCAAGGACACCAGGTTGGACTGTCACCAGCAAGTACACAGCTCTTGGGAGTTAAGGGGTGTTTAATAAAATGAAGATCTCTGCTCCAGAAAGCATAGGTTTGGCTCCTACGGTGAAGGGATTCCTCCCCCAGATAAAGCAGAAGACAATGTTACACAGTGGGTGGATGTTCAGGTGGATCATGATGGATGATGGAAGATAGATAAACAGATATATGCAAGGGTGGATGAAGACAATGGTACATGGATGGATGGATGGATGGATGGATGGATGGATATATGGAAGGATAAGTGATGGATGAATAGGCAACTGACAGGTGAAAGAACGGGTAGAAGATTGAGCTCATGAAGTGATAAGCAGATGTAAAGATGGCAGTCACATTAAAATGATGTTAGTATGATAATAAGAACCAAGGCTTCAGAAACAAGACCATCTTGATTAAATCTCCTATTAAACACTATCATATATTCTTAAGCACATTTCTAAATGTCATTGCACCTATGGTGACTCATATACCAAAGAGCAAGAAGGAAGTAACTGGCCCATTTCAGTGGGTGATTGTGGATAATATACAAATAGGAGTTTTCTTATTCCACAATAAAAGTATAGCCTCCTATGACCATAACATTTGCTGTTGTCTATGACCAGAATGTTTTTCCATCTAGCACAAAATGACCACAGGATGTCATCTCCTCCCCTAAAAGAAGTGAGTGTTTACCTACTTGGATAAATCCTTCCAAGTATAGAAGATAGCTCCACACAGTAGTGCTGCTCCACAATCCAGGAGTTGTCAAGAAGCATGCAAAGTCTAGAGGGCTACACTGAAAGGGGAACTAGTTCTGTTCTCTTCAAGTTACTGAAGGTTTCAACAGACCATTGCTCCCACCCCAGTCCCACCCACAAAGCCACTGGATATGTAAACTAACTCAATATCAACTATAAATAGGATTAATGGCATCACTCCTAGTGGCCCGCTGTTTATAGGGAAAAAACCTGCCACCCTCTATCTCTATGACTAGAAACTTGCCCAATCATTCTAAACCTCAGTTACTGAAACAGACTTAACAATATCAGTACCAACATCACTGTGAGGAGAGATGGAAGGATTGCAACACAGAAGAGTGTGTTCAGAAACCCACAGGACCTGGAGATGAAAAGGGACTGCTCTCCTATGCGTGAAGCCAGCAGACAGCAAGGCTTTACTGGTGTTTAAAACAAACAGAAAGGCACTTTTCAACAATTGCTCTTTCTGAAAGAGCAAAATGCCTCCAGGGAACTTGGAGGAAAGATGACCTCAAGCATCTCACTGCACTTTGGTCACTGCCATCTCTGGTGACTCACTCCTAAGGTGCCTGTGTTGGTTCCTCTTCTGCTAAGACTCCCAAACTCACCTTGATGTTTCTTACCCAGCTGGCTGATGTTTCTTACTCAGCTGACTGACGATCAAGCCACCTGGACTTGACCTTGCCTGTGACTACAACATTTTCTACCTGAGGCATCTTACTTTTTATGGAACCCCTCCTTTCCACCTCTGTCCTGTCTCCCAACTCCTCACACATTCTGACAGCAGAGACATGATCCTGGTCTGGGCAATTCCATCTCCTGACACGTCACCTACCTGTACAGATCACCAGCATTATCTAGAGCTCATTTCTTGTAAACGGAAGAATTGTCAATGCAACCTCCTTGTGCTTATATGCATGCACAAACCCGGGAATGGTATTAGACGAGTTGGCATGCCCACATCCCACAAGCTTCTTTTTTTCCAGAGATGAGCAATATGAGATGCTGGACTATTCCTTAGGGATCAACTAAATTGTTAATTAACATTTACACTCTCTGATCCCAGCTAACTTGAGACGATGCTACTGCAGGTGGGGGCAGGGAGGACCTGATGCAATCATTACCTGTGTCACAGTGACCCAAGGATGACTGTCCCATTAGGAATAATAATGATGTCAATCCCAGGAATTACATTAATCACTAACAAAGTAGTCATTCTCATGCCTGTGCCCACTTCTTCAGCAGGGCACCATTTTGCCATTTGACAAGTGGGGAGACATAGGCTCATGGAAGATGGGTGATTTCTTTGCATCACATATCTAACAGGTAGTTAGTCAAGATTTGAATTCAAGGTCACTGGACTCCATAACCACATATGTCCAGTAGGAAGCTATCGGACAAACATCAACTCTGTGGACCATCAATGGAGAGGCATGAAGAAGAAAAGCACTTCACAGATATGATTCACTAGATGGATCATTGTGAACAGATACACTGTGTCCAGCAGAAAACAACAGAGAATGGAGAGTGAGTGCCCAGCAATGTATAAGAGGAAATAAGGAAAGTGTGCTCAGGAGAAAGTCAGAAGGCTGGGATAGGCAAAGGCATAGAGGTGGAGCTTCCTTAGATGAACATTTGGGAAGAAGGAACTAGACATGGCTAAAAGATGCTGAAAGAAGTAGAGAATTTAGATCCAGGCAACACCCAGGAGGGGCCATGACCCCTGCTTCCCATCCTTCTCCTAGCATGCAAACACACTAATAGCAATGCCTGATACTTGTTCAGCCAGCCACTGCTGTACATGATCCCAATGTATTAACTCATTTAATCTTCAAATTGACCCAGTGAAATGATTTTACTTTCTCTTTTATAGAGGACAGAATGAGACCAAATGTACAAGCTCTAATCACTGGTGAGCCTCAGAGAGCTCAAAATGTTCCACAATACCTCGTCTTTGGGCCCCACCTTTTCAAAGGATGCCTTACATACATACAGGATACCTTACATACAGGATACCACACTGTGTGTGGTGAGCTCAACCTGATAAGGCCAACAGAGTGTCTGTTTGCACCCCCAGAGCCTTTCTCTCCATGCATGCCAAGGTTCCAGGCACATCTGCGGCATGTTTACATGTTAGATTAGCCTCCAAGTACACATAGGTTACCACACACCTATGGCATGGTTAGATGATTAGCCCTCCATGCATGCCAAGGTTGCCCCTATGCCTGTGGCATGTTTACATGGTTAGATTAGCCCCCCCCCCAATCTTGACATTACTGGGGATTTCCAACATGCCCTGCAGGCCGGTGTACCTAATCCTTAATTACTTCCCCTACCCCAGATTTTCCTTCAACCCTAGGCCCTCAGCAAAAGCAGGATGGAAAACTATAATATCTTTTGGACTCAAGATTCCATACCAAAGACTTTTCAGACTCTGGAAGGCATTACTTCCCAACACCACCCTGAAGAAGATGGCTGCCAGACCAAGACACTTGACCCAGACCCAAGTACATCAAACTTGCTTGCAGATTAGGTCTGACCTGGAGATTCTATGGCAACCAAGTGATAAAGGTGATCAAGAGGGGTTTCCAGAATCCTCTAATGGGAACCCCATCCACACAGAAGCCTCATTTCCATCAGGAACACACAGTCATACATGTCTACAATGTGACCGTGGCTACTACCCAAAACTCTCAAAAAAGCCCCATTCATGAGACATCCCATTATATGCCTTCAGAGGACATAGGTGGTGTTTTCCATTACTGTAGAAAATAAGACCTTTGTATTTAAAAAGGGGCAAATGATCAAATGAAGACAACAGACTGAGAAAGAAAGTGACATAAAGGAAGAATCACTTAAAAGAATGGGGTAAGGTAACAGAGAGAGAAAAGCCAGAGAAGGTAGATAATCCCACAGAAACCAGGAAGGGCCAGAATCAAACAGTAAACTGACTGATGTATCCACCATAGCCTCTCCTGGCTCCCCAGGCTGGCCATGCAGTCAGTCACTAAATTTAAAGGAAATAGCAAGGAAAATGGGGCTAGGCATCCAGAGGAGGTCTAACCAACATCAGAGTAAGGAAATGGGACAGAAATGCTAATTGAGGATAGGAGAGAAAAAAAGTATGTGTCCTGATTCAGCAAGTCCAGAAGTGTGCTCAGTGTGATGGAAGTGGAAGACAGAGGACTGTGGAGACTGTTTCTCACCTTACAAAACATCTTCATTTCAACAAAATAAGCCCTGTTCTGTCCCATGACAACCCTCAACCTTTCTCCATCCAAAAGAGCAATTTCAAGGAATATTAAAACAATATATGATGAAGAAACAAGTGCTGGGCTGGGGAGATTATTATGAGATATTCCTTTATACTGTGTGAAGATATGTACTGTGACAGGTTTAATAAAGAGTTGAATGGCCAATAGCTAGGCAGGAAGAGGTTATGTGAGACTTCTGGGGACAGAGAGGTCTCAGGAAAGAAGAAAGGAGGAGTCACTAACTGGACAGAGAGGGATTAAGATATGCTGGAGGAGAGGTAGGTGCTACGAATCACATGACAACACATAAATGAATGAGAATGGGTTAATTTAAGTTATAAGAGCTAGTTAGAAACAAGCCCAAGCTATAGGCTGGGATTCCATAATTGATAATAAGTCTTTGTATCATGATTTGGGGGCCTGTTAGAAGATATAGCTTGGTAGAAAAAGAATTTGTTGTACAAGCTCAAGGATATGGCTTTAGATCTTCATCACTGATATAACGCCAGTTTCCAGGTGTGATGGAACACACCTGCAACCCCAGTTCTATAAGGTAAAGGGGGAGAGGCAGAGGAATTCCAGGGCTTACTGTATAACCTGTCTAGCCAAAATGCCAAGCTTGTCATTTTGAGACATGACTAGGCATTGAGACCATGTCTCAAAAAATAAAGTGAAGAGTCACGTACAGAGACATCCAGCATTGATCTCTTTCAGCCATAATCATGTATACACACTACACACACACACACACACACACACACACACACACATACACACACACACACACACCACACACACACACACACACACACACAATTGCACATGGGGGTGGGGCACAGAGGGGGACAGGGGACACTGTGAACTGTGATATTCTTAACTACTGGCTAAGTAATCTTCTGAGACAAAGGAGGATTTTGTCTCATGTTTTCCACGGCAAAATGCAAATTAACCACTTTCAAAAACATGGCTCAAAAACTGATTTAGAACTTAAATCTTACAATGTCATAAAGGGGAGGCACAGCAAGGCCAAACCATTTGACTTGAGTTCAACCCCTATAACCCACATGGCAGGAGAAGAGAACTGACTTCTGCAAGTTGTCCTATGAGTTCCATGCACACAACAGGCACGCGCACACACACAAATAAATGTAAATTTAAACTCAAGAAGAAACAGTAAGGAGATGTCCTCCTGCACTCTCTCTTGCTGTGATAAACACCATGACAAAAATCAACTTAGAGGAAGACAGGGTTTATTTCATATTACACAGCCCACTAAGGGCAGGAACCTGGAGGTGAGAACTGAATGACGGTCATAGTGAAATGCTGCTCACTGGATTGCTCACCATGGCTTACAGTACCACTTGTCCAGGGATGACACTTCCCACAGAGGGTGGGCCCATCTAGATCAATCACTAATTTAAAACAGGCAATCTGATGGAGGCAATTCCTCAACTGAGGTTCCCTGATGACTCTAGTATGTGTCAAGTTGATGAAAACTAAACAGTATGGGAGATATACATACATACATGTAGATTCAGTGAGAATCTATAATACAGTCTACATCTAGAGGATGAGACAAGCAAACACAAAGGTGGGGTGCCTCTCAAAGGACTGCTTAAACAACAGTGTACAATATAAAGCAAGGGTAGTGTGTCAGTTTAAAACCATGGTCAGATAACAAATACAGAAAATGGTCCAGAAGAGGCGAGGGACACCAGCTCCTTCAGTAACATGCAAGCATGAGGATCTGAGTTCAAATCCCTGGCATCCACTGAAAAACCTGGCACAGCAGCATGCTCCTGTGGTCTTAGGCACCTGAGGAGATAGAAATAGGAGTATCTGGGGCTCAATGGCCCCAGATTCAGTGAGACACCCTTTGTCAAAAAGTAGGGAAGTGAAGTGACTGAGGAAGACACACCTGGACGGTGATGTCTAACTGCCATATGCATACACACGTACACACCCACATGGATACAATCAAGTGTATACACACATGTATATACATTCATGGGTACACACATGAACACATACTCAAACACACACTTTCACTCAATGGACATATGCACAAAGAAAGTGATTTTAGATGGGTAGAATCAAGTGTATATACACATGTATATACACTCATGGGCATACACATGAACACAGACTCAAACACACACTTGCACACAGTGGACATATGCACAGAGAAAGTGGTTTTACATGGTGAAGAGTGGAGAATTGGTGTGAGACTTTTGCATCCTGTCAATGGTGAGACAGACATCTGTCAGTCACTCTAACACTTAAGATGTACAGGCTGGCTGAAGGCAAAGACCCACAGATGTGGAAAGAGGAAACGGGCACCACAAATCAAATGAGAAGATGGAAATAAGGTCCATGGCACAAAAGCCACCTTAATGACAAAGTAACATTAAGAAATAGAAGCCAGAAAAAAATGTTAAGAGTTGAAAGGAGAAATGAGACTAAATAAAATACACACCCAAAACACCAACCAATCTTTTTTGTTTGTTTGTTTTTATTATTTGTTTTTTGAGACAGGGTTTCTCTATATTGCTTTGGAGGCTGTCCTGGAACTTGCTATGTAGACCAAGCTGGCCTCAAACTCACAGAAATCTGCCTGCCTCTGCCTCCTAAGTGCTGAGATTAAAAGCATGTGCCACCAATGCCCAGTTTCCAAAACAACCAATCATGTGTACATACTTACAGTGACATTGCTTCCAACTGCTTGATCTTGAATTAGCAGCAATCTACAGCATGGAAGCAGATAAACAAACTGAAGGGATCCACAGAACTGATTACTGCTCAGAAAAGAAAGGCAGTAAGCCACTGGTTCACACAGCAACCAGAGTGAATCTGAAATTCACTCTGTACAATGACAGAAGACAGGCTCAAAAGGCTAAGATTATTACATGGCTCCATTTGTATGACATCCTGATGAACTAAAGCCACAGAGATGAAGAGATCTGTGGGTGTCAGAAGCCACAGTGGAGGGATGATTGCACAGGACTACACAAGAGTATTTTTATGTCTTATATGATGGCAGTGATGGACTGACTCTACACAGGTGTCAAAGCTCACAGAACTATATACAAACCCAATATACAACCCAATACATGACCTTTAGTACATGTATTTTGAAAAAATAGCTGGGGTGGGCTGAGAAGATAGCTTAGTTGAAATGTCTGCCACACAAGTTTAAGGACCTGACCCTGAATTCCTAGAACCCACATAAAGCCATATACAGTGAGCTGGGAAGGTGGAGACAGGGCATCCCAGGGACATGCTGGCCTGCCCATCTAGCCAAAAGTCAGTCGGCTCTAGGTTCAGTGAGAAATCCTGTCACAAAAAAGTGGGTGGGCATGATTGAGACTGAGGGAAACACCTGACATTGAACCCTGCCCTCCACATATTAATCAGCCAGAATGCTAGGGGCACCTAGGATGGAATGGCACCTGTGCCAACCGACTGGCATAGAGGCACAAAGATGTGATGAAGTGTGAATGATGGGCAGAGAGGAAAGGAGCTGCTCACATAATTTCAGGAAAATACAAACACCAGACTGGAGTTGGTAAATTTGCTTCTCATACAGACAAACAAACAAACAAAAACTTGGGGATGTGTGTGTGTGTGTGTGTGTGTGTGTGTGTGTGTGTGTGTGTGTGTGTGTGTGCATTCATATTATCATATGTACATGCATAATAGGTATGAACAAACAAATGAATAAACTGGAGACTTTGGGAGCCAGGTTCTCCACAGGAGATGAAGTCACATGTAAGCTAGGCTATAACCCTTTGAAATCAATCAGAGTCCAAGGAATTAGTGTGAACTCTTGTTTGTTTTCACACACACACACACACACACAAAATATAGAAATATGCTTACATGTATCATGGATTGGTGTGTACATATAGCATCTCCTGTACCTGCATTCTGAGAATGGCTAGAAGCAGAGACACCCAGCAGCCATAAACACACTTAGTATATCCATGATTCTCCAACAGAAGGAACCAGGGTCCCCAAGACAGTCCTTGGACAGGATATGCAGCAAATGAACCTGGAGGGTCTTGCTGTGTCCATAATGATGGAAGAATGAAAAGGAACTGCTGGTGACCAGAGCTGAGACACTTTCAACAAGTACCATGGGTGATCCATTATGATCCCCAAACACAATAAATGTCCCGAGGTAGTATGGTGCTAATAAATTAAATAACCTGTAGCTTGCAAAGTATGGACTTGATGTGCCTTGATGCTGGTTTGGGGAAATAAAGTTTCATTGGTACATACCCATGCCCCTTCCTACATGTAACACCTGCAGTCCACACTACAAGCACAGAAGTGGGCTGCCATGACAGAGACAGAACAGCATGAAAAGCCACAGACATTCACTATCTCATTGCAGAATGGCCTAGAATGAACAAGCAAAGTGACAGAAGGAAAAAATATTCCTTTTAGAATAATGCCAAGTAATAAAGTTTTTTTAAGGTCAAAGAGATGGTTCAGCCAGTTTAAGAGTTTGTCACACAAGCCTAGAGATGTGAGTTTGATGTCTAGTACCCATGCAAAGGAAGAAGAGAAATGATGCCACTCACTGGTTCCCTTTCCTCAAGGTGTGCACCAGCTTACACACACACACACACACACACACACACACACACACAAACACATATACACAAATACATACACACACATACACACATATACACACACACCATGCACTTACTGACCATGCACACTCACACAGTAATAATTCTAAAATATTCTTTTTTTCTTTTTAAATTAATTTTTACTTAAATTAAAAACAATCTTATTTTACATACTAATCACAGTTCCTTCTCCATCCCATCCTCCCATTCCCCCCACCATCTTCCTATCTCATCCCCCATCCACTCCTCAGGGAAGGTGAAGCCTCCCATGGGAGATCATCAAAGTCTGTCACAACATTTGGGGCAGGACCTAGGCCCTGCCCCCTATATCTAGGCTGAGAGAGTATCCCTCCATAGGGAATGAGTTCCCAAACCTATTCATGAACTAGAGATAAATACTGGTTCCACTGGCAGTGGCCCCATAGACTTCCCAAGCCCCCAACTAACACCCACATTCTTTTGCAGCAAAATTAGCAGCAGCTATACAATACAGCATATTTCCCAAATCTCAGCAAAAACATTGAATTAGATTCCTGCCTTAGTTGTTTTATGCTGCTGTACCAAAATACCTGGTAATAGATAAGTTTTAAAGAACATGTGTTTATTTCTGATTGTTTTAGAGGCTAAGAAATTATAGATCAAGACATAGACAAGCCAGCAAAGCATGGCATATCAAGTTGCTGTAGGACTAAGCTCATTCCCTTGTATTAAGGCTAGGAAAGGCAACCCAGTATGAGGGATAAGTTCCCCAAAGCCAGCCAAAGCATTAAGAATAGTGTTAAAAAAAGAAAACAGAGATGTCAAACTCACCATGAGAACACTGCTATGCATGGTGGAGAGAGCTGTTGGGTGTGCACGGAGCTTTAAAGTGTTTCTTCCAACACGTTTATCTCATGTGGTGGTTTAACTGGGAGAGGCTGGTTCCCCATCCTTCAAGAAGAGGAACACAATTCCTCTCTCTCACAGGAAATATTGGGAGACTAAGCAGGCAACCCACAAGATTCTACTCAGTGATTTTTCTGAAGCTTACACGAATGGGGATGATCCCATGATGCTTCTGGGTAGAAAGTCTTAATATATTAATGCTGCCAGTTTGCAACAAATTGATCAATAAATATAATGCAATTACAGTCAGAATCCCAATGAGTCCATTTCCAGAATGCTATGGAATGATTCTTGGGGACCACTGGAAGAATTAAACAAAAATAGACAAGAGGTCTTTGAAAAAGAATAGCAGGGAAGCAGTTCCCCAATTACATAATTAAGCACAATTGTAAAATAAATAAATAAAATAAAATAAGCCACCAGCATAGAGAGCACAGCACTGAGGCAGGAAAAGTAAATCAACTGAGAAAGAAAACAAGCCTGACACCATCCTTGAGTGAATTAGGAGATTTGAGTGTAATTCACGGAAGGGGAACATCTGGCTCCTGGTCAGATGGAAAGACTTGGGAAGGCGTATTAGGATGGGTAAATGGGAGCAGAGGGGAAAGACCCTCACTACATAATGAAGGAAACAGTGTGGGCTTTAAAACTGATTTCAAGAGTTATAATACCTACCTACCTACCTACCTACCTACCTACCTACCTACCTGCGCGCGTGCACGCGCGCGCGCACACACACACACACACACACACACACACCTGCCTCAGTCTCTCTGTCTTTCACACTATATACACACAAACATATCAAATGGAACACTATGTTCTTCATGATGAATCATACCTTTGGACACCCACTTCCCCTTGGTAACTCCATGTTGCATCTCTTCCCACCAGGGGATGGCTTGTATTTTCTAGTCCTTGAATACAGACTGCTCTTGTGACTTGCTTTAACAAATAGAACATGGTAGGAGTGGTGTCATACAGTGTCAAAAGCTGGGACAGAACTATCCCTGTGGCAGCGTCTGTACTTAATTCATCATTTGCTGACCTAAGGCTACCACTGGAGGATCCATTCTAGCATACAAGAGGACACCTAAGTCCCAATCAGCAACCAGTATGTCATGTTATTGAACCTTCCATCCCCACTGCTTGCATGAGACCAGATTAAGACAAGGGAAAATCCGTCAACCGACCCTGAATCATGAAGGACAAGCATCCATTGTCTTGAAGCAGTAAATATATCATTAATAATTCCATACTATAAAATTTAAATACAGCACACACATCTCTACAGAAAAAATATAAGGAAAGATTAACCAGAATAAAAACTCTGTCTCTGTTTCTCTCTGTCTGTCTCTGTCTGTCTCTTTCTCTCTCTCTCTCTCTCTCTCTCTCTCTCTCTCTCTCTCTCTCTCTCTCTCTCACACACACACACACACACACACACACACACACACACACACACACACACACAACTGTGAAAAGCAAAAAGCCACAGGTGTTACAGGGATATTATCTCTTGAGAATAGGATGAGTAATAATTGTTTTGTACTTACTAAGTGTCCTTTTGTTCATAGACACACAAATAGAGCCTCGTACTTTAAAAATGGTTTTATCTCCCCAGATAGATGATGAATCCCCTATAGCACGACACTAGATTCCAGTTGATAACCCTAATGCCTATGACAAAGGACAGAAGCAACAGATACAGGATGAATGAGCAAACATGGAGAGCTTGTTGCTTCCCCAAACTCTGGTCTGGACCCCGGCTACAAACCCCCATACCTATGCCCATTATTAACCACTGAACTAGACTAAGTCTAGCAAATGAATGCAATCCGGAGCTCAGCAAACTTTTTCTTGAAAAGCACAGATGGTAAACATTTTAGGCTTGGTAGGCCATACAGCCTGTTGCAACCACTTGACAATAGCCCTATAGTGAAAAGACAACCAGGAATAGGTAACAAATAGATATTTGTAGGTGTGTTCCAATAAAATTTGCTCATAAAAATAGGCAGTGAACCCTGCCCATGGCTGTACTTGGCTACCTCTGTTGTAACATATCTAGTCCCTCTTTTCTCAATAATAAACATCAAAACTATCTTCCTTCAACTTACCTTGTTTATTGCTATGGGTGAGGCATGCACTGAGTATCTACTGTACGGTGGGCTATGTGCTAAGACTTAAGAGGGATGATAACTGAACATCCAAGGCATGGTCTATGGCCTTACTGAAGTTATTGTCCAGTGAAGTGACAAATGGAAAAGTGTTCATTCTTCTCTACTGTGTATCTTTTCCTCAGGTATAGGCGTATACCCCAACTACTGAGTGATTAAAGAGGACTAAGAACACTTGGCTGGCACAATGGCTCAGCAGGTGAAGATGCTTACTGTACAAGCATGATGACCTGAGATTCATTTCACAACCAACAGAAAAGAGGGAGGAGGAAAAAGCTGTTTTCACAAAAAGTTGTGTTTTCACACACACACACACACACACACACACACACACACACACACACACACACATTATTTTAAGAGACACAAATCAATTATTCCCATTAATTGCTCCACCATAGCATACCAATAAGCTGTCCCCAAAACATCAAATGTTTTGTCAAAAGCATGGTTTTCTCAACACTCTCACAAGCTCATGAGCTCAGAACCTAGTAGGCAAAGTTGGATTCCTCTTCTCAAAGTAGGTGGCTAAGGGCTCTAGCCTTGGAACAAATTATCCTGAGCCTGAATTCAGGCTCTACAACTCTGTGACACATAAAAGACAAAGATCATCCATTTCACCTCCTGGAGCCCAATTTCTTCTGGGAATATTGACTGCTTACTTCAGGAATCAAATGAAACAACTGAGCCTGGACCATTTACCTTTAGTTATTCTTCCTACCCAGATACAATGGATAGCTCTAGGGGAACCATGCCATGTGTGAGGAGTAATAAGAAATAATTTATGAACACTACACCATGTGCAGAAAACATAAAGAATGGGGTGCAGAGGGGAGCACCTGGAATGAGGGACACAGCAAGAAAACAAAGAGTGTGGGATAAAAGGATTTGGAGTTGTATCCTTTCGAGTATGGACAATCAAGACATCACATCAGAACAAGGCAGAAGAGGGCCTCTTGTGACACAGCAGGGATGGATGGATGGATGAAGAGGCTCAGATGAATCAGTCTTAGACTTCTCTCCTAGCCATGAAATGGGGGTCTGAATGCCAGCAGGATTTCTCAACTGTGTTCCGAGAAGAAGTAGGAATTTATGGAGGTGTAGTAGGAACTCATCTTTGTGCACAGAGCCAGTGAATTCTCCATGGCTAACTCCATGCCCCAGAGCCACCTCACACAGCCTAGGTAGGAACTTGGAGGTTCTGCCTAACAATAACACAGGAAGCTAGAATAAAACATTTTTAGACAACAAAATCAAGTGTGGAAAATCTCAGACAAGATGTCCCTGGATCATAAATCCGTCCAAAAGTTTCCTTCCAGCTTGACCATTTTAAATGCCCTAGACAAGGCAGCAGCATTTAAATGATCCAGCAAGGGATGCTTGCTAGGCTGTCTTCACCCACCTCTGGATGATATGACAGTGTCATTCAAGGTACAGACTCAAGGATGAAATCATGGTCCCTTCCTAGTCTTTAGCAGAATTTTTGTGTGCACACAAAAAAGTACCTGTTTGTAACCAAATAGCCAAATCCAACTGGCAAAGAGGCAGCCCCAATTAGCTCAGGAAACACAGCTTTTCTGGCCCCTCACACAGGCTTGGGGATAATACTTCAGGGAACTGTCATCCCAGAGCATAGACGTCTCACCAACATACCAGGTGAGGGTTTGGGAAAGAGCTCTGTCTGCAAACTGTTTGCTGTACAAGCACAAGAATGTGAGTGTGATACCCTAGAACCCATGTTTAAAAGGATGAGGTCCCAAAGCGTATGCGTGCAAGTCCAGCTTTGGGGAAATAAAGACAGAAAGAAAGGATTCTTGGGGCTCACTGGCTGACTAAATGAATCAGTGATCTCCAGGTTCAGTGAGAGATCCTGTCCCAAAACACAAGGCAGAGAAGACTGGGAAGACATCCAATGTCTTCTACATGTACATGTATACAGATGCATGCATACAGGTGCATGTACATATTTATGAATGTTCACACACACACACACACACACACACACACACACAAACACACTGTCTCTGGGCATGTCTCCAGGGGTTATCCAGATTAGGATAAATGATGGTGGAAGACCTATTTTAACTGTGTGATGGACATCATCCCATGGGCTGAGGCCCCAGATTTAATAAAAAGAAGGAAGTGGGCTGAGAACCAGTACTAACCTCTCTCTGCTTCCTGACCACGATACAGTGTGACCAGCTACCTCGAGCTCCAGAACTTTCCTGCCAAGGTGGACTATACCCTCAAACTATAGGCCAAATCATCACCCTTCTCCATTCAGTGGCTTTTGCCAGGGTATTTTATCGCAGCAACAAGATGAATAACACATACATAATACATACATACATACATAGATACGATATCACAGAAGCAAAACGACTTAGGGGAGTGAAGGTGGAAGGGAGAAGACAGAAAGCAGAGGGAGGAAGAGTCGGTGGGGAAAACATGGTCAATCCATATGGTTAATGGAAATGCTTTATGGAAAATGTTTCCATGAAACCCAGTACTGTGCACAATGAATACATGTCAATGACAACAAAAAGAAATGCCACCATTATTGTCCTGGTACAGCCCCACTATTGCCCTGGGAGAGGGCCAATGACATCTCATTCAGGAGATGAGGTTTAGGATCTCACCAAATAGAAAACCCAGCTTATCCCTCCAGATTGCACAACGCATCTCCATCTCTGGACCCACCAGCCAATCAATGACTGACAGTGAGAGGCTAGACCCCTTTAAAGTTATTGACTAATGGAAGGTATGGGCTTTCTTAGTGTGTGCAATGAACAGAGGCTCATCTTGATGTTCAACTTGTTCTTGGATTATGGTATTAGGACAGAGTGGGTATGCATCTAGTAATGATGAAATCTTTAGTATAGTGGCTACTATCCTCGTTAAAATATCCTAGCAAACAAAAACTCACTGGCTACAAATCAAAACAAGGCAATTACCTGTCTACATTCCTCTTTTAAAATAAAGGTAAAAGCCTTCTGGCAATACAGCTCCTGTTTGCAAACTGAATGGAAACACAAGGCACCAACCAAACAAGAAGAAATACAACCAGAAAAGTACACCAGGGCCACATAAACTCGTTTTGAAACACACATTTGTTCCAATGTAATTGACATATTAGGGAACAATCTTCACTCTGGTAATTTTTTCATTTGCTTGTGTATGATTTTGTTGTTAAGAGACAATAAGTAAGTGTAAAAAGTTCCAACCAGCTGAACCAAGCTGTGTGGGAGCATACAAAATACTCATATATGCTCATCACACCTACAAGCTACCACAGCTTACCACATCTGGCCATGGTCTCTCATCTTTGACACCTTATAATAATCTGTGAGATGAAGCCATGGTCACACACTTCTTTAGGCTAGCATTCAGGTCTTTTCAAATTGTATCTGCTTACTGTGTGAATAGTATGCCACCTTTTTGTTTGTGGTGTTTCTGGAAAAAAAAATTCTGCTTCCTACCCATCCTTTCCCCATAAGTGTTGTAATTACTTCTTCAATGATTCTGACTCTAGGGTGATTTTTCAGAGCACTCAAGTCACATTATAACAGAGAACTAGCTGCTGAGTATCCTTCATGGTTTATTTGATTAATAAAGGGAATATTTAGCATTATCAACTGGGACAGACCTCTGGTCTTCATGTGATGACATTTGCCAAGCTAAACCCATGCTTTTGGATCAAGTAATCCAATTCTAGAAAGAGACCCTGATGGCATAATAACAAGGAAATAACCATTATGAGCCTCCTGTTGTGGGTGCTGGAAATTGAACTCAGGTAAAAGCCATGCACACTCTTAACCACTGAGGCATCCCTCCAGCCTCAATGTTTTAAAGTTTATAAAGAGTTAAGTCACCAGGGAGGACTCCAAATATGCTAATTTCTAGTTTTGCTAAAAATCAGAAATAATCTCTCACTACATATCCTACACCCAGCATGATATTTATTTTGAGACATGAAGGAAGCAATTTGGAATTTTAGTCTCATGCATACATGTTTTTGTCACAGCACAAATGTGAATCCTGACCACATGTGGCTGGTATCTGCAATCTGTCACTAGGTTCATTTGCAACACTGTGGCATTTTGGTAAATGTGGAAACTAAGGTCTTAGAACACACAAACACAAGGGCACAACAAATCCATAGAAAGGCATGGTTCTGTTAAGCAACTGGCAAGATGGACAACACCCGTGGTAATGGACACAAAGCTAGTAGGAGGGGAGTTGTTAGGCTGGGACAACTACCAAGAGGACAACTTTTAAAAATAAAAAAGCCAGATAGCCAACTAGGCCTGGGAATTTCTACACAAACTCAATGGAACAAGCCAAAAATCTTCATGGGAAGTAGGAAGTCCTGATCCTGAACCATTCTGCCAGAATCTCCAATTCTGCCCACACTCCCCTGTGAGGAAGAAGACATTGACAGGGGTGGGGGTGGGCGTCTAGCCTGCAGACACACCTAGGAGCCAGCAGGGAAGGGACTCGAGTGTTTAACTGGAAGTCCTGTTTTTATTAACATTTCAAGTTAATAGAAGATCTGGGTTTTCCCACGTGTGAAGTGCTCTCCTCCTCTGAGCACTGAGGATGGAGTAGGAGGGAAAGCTTGAGCTTTGGGTCCCTGTCAGCTCTGGCATCTCCTTAAAGCTACTTGCTGTGTGAGCCTTGGCAAATGTGTGAACCTCTTTGGGCCTCCCTTCCTTCTTCAAGAATGTACAGGTCATAGCGCCTCCCAGGTTGTTATTCTGAAAATTAAATATGTTCAATTAAATATGATTTTTCATTAAACTTACAAGAACTTCCCAAGACACTACACACTTGTGCTCTAGTGTCATTTATGTTGCTGTGATAAATACCTGACCAAAGCAACTTAGGGGAGAAAGGGTTTATTTGACTTACAATTCCAGGTCATAGTCCATTATTGTGGGGAAGCCAAGGCAGGAACTTAAAGCATCATATCCACGGTCAAGAGCACACAGATAATAAGCACATTTACTTACTTGCATGTCTAAATAACACAGTTCAAGACCTCCTGCACAGGCAATCATCCAAGTCATAATGGGATGGGTCTTCCTACATCAATGAACAATAAAAACAACCACACCACCAAAACTCCCGCCTAGGCATGTTCACAGGCCTCCTCATTAAGTTATTTCCCAGGGTTATTCTAAGTTGTGCCAAGCTGAAAGTTAAAACTATCACAACCTATATTGCCAAACTTAACCCCTTGTCCAGTGTCCCTAAAAGACACATGTTGTAGCTGACCATATTCAATATTGCATTGAGAGACAAAGACTCCTAGAGCATCCTGAATTAGCCACTATGAAATCAGCAGTGGTAAGAACAACCAGTTTCATCCAACCCCACCAACCAATCAGAAAGTGTAAGCATGGTGAGGTTAGGAGGCAATGGAAACAATGAGTTGTAAGAATCATTCACCTAAACTTTCAAAAAAAAAAATCCAAAGTACTTTTCACTATGATCCATGAAATGCACTAACATTTACTTTTCAAAATAATGTCCAGAAATATCCTCAAAAATGATCACCTGATAGAAACTGCCTGGAGCCACTGCTGTGAACTGTCACTTCCTGTGTCTTCTACATACCCTCCCTCCTAAGTCCCTCTGGGACATCTGTCAGTGCCTCAACAGTGTTGGTTCCTGGTTCCTGGTTCCTGCATGTCAGCTGGCCCCTGATGACTCTCTGCTTTCTTGTCACCAAAGTAGAAAACTGAATGATTGTAGACATGCCAGAGGCACAATGATCCCACCTCCAGAAGCAGCAGCCCTGGGCAGCTGTGTCTCCCTCTACCACACAGAAGGCAGCTGGCTGGAAGCAGGCAAGAAAACGGATTCTGTTGGTCTGAGCAGGGAGCTAGGAAAGAAAAACCCTTGTTTCTGTAAAAGGTGCATAACAGCAGCCTTAAGCCACAATGCACAGCCAGGGGTGGATAGGAAATGTAGTCAACAGAAAGAATCATATCCCCCTCAACATGTCTGTTTGCCTTCTCAAATCAGGTAAGAAATACAGTCTCATTTTTCTATACACCAGATGTCACAAACTCAGGAGCATACAATCCAAGGGAATACTGGCCTCCTTGGTGGCAGATAGCAACACTTTTTGACAATACAAGGGGCTACAGGAGAACCCTATGAATACTAGAATTCCAGACTTTGTGTGTGTGTGTGTGTGTGTGTGTGTGTGTGTGTGTGTTGCATGTGCCAGTGTATGTGCATGAACACATATATGTGTGTGTCAGTGGAGACCAAACAGAGGTTGATGCCATGTGTCTTCCTCAATTATTCTCTACCTTACATTTTTAGGCAGGATATTTCACTGAACCTGGAGATCACCAATTAGCCAGAAAGCCTGGCAAGTAAGCCTCAGGGATCCTCCTGTCTCCTCCTCCTTAGCTCTGAGACAATAGGGTTTTCTACATAGACTCTGGGGCTTGAACTCAAGTTTTTATGCTTGTACAGCAAGCCCTTTACTAACCCAGACAGCTTCCCAGCCTCCAGGACTTGATTAAAAAGGAGTTTAGTGGAAGGTTCAGTTACTCCTTGGCCCCAATAGCTCTTCCTGCCTGAACAAAAACTCCCTTCACACATCATGTCCTTTGTGGGTATGGCCTGTGGTATACTGAGCCCATGGCTTCTCCTGTATCTGTTCATGCTTGTAATATCCCATGCAATGTAATATAGCCAGAAGGCAATTCATAGGCACTATGTGTGTGGGTGGAGAAATACATGGACAAAGTTCTAAGACAAGCTGTGAGGGGCTGTGAGCACAATGGAAGGTCAAGAGTCTCAATGGGAGTGCCATGGAGACAAACAGAAGACTGAGATCATCTTATGGCATAAATCATACAATCACTCAGCTGGACTGGTAGCCATAGCCACAGGTTATGTTCAGAGGGTTCTAGCTGATGGCTCAACCCAGAGTTCACAAGATCCCATTGAACATTTAATGAGTCTGAGTCATATTGAAAAGACCTTGACCTTGGCAGTCTTCACCATCCTGTTAAGTTGACCTTCTCATGGTACTAGGTACTGTATGCTAAGTCTTAGTTATGGATACTGTTGCTGTGATGAAATGTCATGACCAAAAGCAACTTAGAGAGGAAAGGGCTTATTTTGCTTACTTTTATACCACTGTTCATTATAAAAGGGAAGCCAGAACAAGAACTCAAACAGGGAAGGCACCTGGAGGCAGAAGCTGATGCAGAGGCCATGGAAGAGTACTGCTTATTAGCTTGATCCTCATGGCTTGTTCAGCATAGCTTTCTCATAGAACCCAGGACACAAACTCTGGGCTGACACCACCCACAATGGGTTGGGACCTCCCATAATGATTACTACTTAGGAAAATACCCTGTATAGCAGTAGTTCTCAACCTTCCTAATGCTGTGACCCTTTAATACAGTTCTACATGTTGTGGTGACCCCCAACCCAAAAAATATTTTTGTTCATATTTCACAACTGTAACTTTGTTATTGCTATAAATCATAATGTAATATTTTTGGAGATAGAGTTTTGGCAAAGAGGTTGTAACCCACGGGTTAAGAATCAAAGCCCTATCAGGAGGGAATTTCTCAATTGAGGTTCCCTCTTCTCAGATGACCCTTGACTGTGTTGAGCTGACATAAAACTAGGCAACATACTAAGTATGGGCATTTCACAAGGGTGCTCACAATAACATCTCTACCTTATACAGTTAGATAACAATATCTAGAGGCAGTGCCTCTATCCCCTCTCCTTGAACTCAAACAGACCTTTAAGACTGAACAGCAGTTTGTGGAAGTGACTCTCTGTGACTTCCATAGCTTTATTAAAAAAAAAAGAAAGAAAGGAAGGAAGGAAGGAAGGAAGGAAGGAAGGAAGGAAGGAAAGAAGAAAGGAAGGAAGGAAGACTCAGTCATTTCCACTAGGATTCTCATTCTGGGAAGCCAGAAGCCATCCTGTGAGGAAGCCCAAACAATGCCATACAAAGAGACCATATGCATGTATTTCAGCAGCCATAATTGCTCATGCCCCAGTCACCAGCCAAAATTAACTAACAGACAAGCACATAAACTTAGTTCCATCCACCCAGCATCACAATATCCCAACCTTTGACTCTTTCCACAAAAGTCTCCAAACACCATGAAACAGAACCAAACAGATTTGAGTACTTATACTCTACCTCTCCAAGTCCCTGACCTGCAGAATCAACTGAGTATATACATTTAAAAAAAATGAAAGATATGGTTGGGTGGTTTGTTTCAGAGTAACATTAACTAGAATCCAGACCACTTAGTTTGAACCATTTTGTTATTCCCTAAACCACAGAAGGGCCATGTGTCCTTGAAGACTGGATAAGGTCTAATACTAAATAACAATAACATCAACCAAGAGGGTGCCATGCACGTTGTTTTGGACCCACCATTCATACATTTGTTCCTATGCCTCATTCATTTGATATGCTCCTTGAGATTCATGCCAAACTCTAGCCACGGTTGTAAAATCAGCTACCCTGCCCACAACTCTCACTTTCTCTCTATTTTACTGACAGGCCTGGTCTACCAAATGCCAGTGTTATACAGAGAAGTCAACTCAAAATCCTGATATCTGCATCCATCTGTCCTACATTGCATTCTCTTGCTCTGATAAACAGATGACCAAAAGCAACTTGGGGAGGGAATGCTTTATTTCATCTTGCAAGTTCCAGGTCACAGACCATCACTGAGAAAAGTCAGGGCTAGAACTCAAGACAGGAGCCCAGAAGCAGGCACTGAAAAAGAGGCAATGGGGAACTGGTGTCTACTTGCTTACCTTTTGTGATATGCTCAGTTTGCTTAGGACTGCCCAAGGATGGCACACGCACAGTGGGCTGGACCCCCCCCCCCCGCAGCAATTAGTAATCAAGGAAATGCCCCATAAACCAGTCTGGTGGAAGAAATTCCTCAACTGAAGGTCCCTCTTCCCAGATGTCTCTAGTGTGAGTTAAGTTGACAAAAGCTAACCAGCTGCCCAATCACTAAGCCAACAAATCCTGCAGCTTACCTAGTGCTGCTCAATGGCCTAGCAAAGTAGTCCAAAAGTAATCCATCATCACATATGACCAAAAGCTCCATGTTCAGAGATTCAGTGAAGGTGAGCATGACATGGGTCCTTTGACAGAAAGATAGACTTCATGGGTCAGGATCAAGAAAATGTCGCAACTGATCCTACAAATGAATGGGTAACCATGCTTGACTACTCAGGCTCAGAGACAGATCACCAGAAGCACCCACAGGTACTGGAGGTGCAGTTTTGTTCATGCAAAAATGAGTATGCACATCACATTCATCTGGAGGACCACCTGCTATGAAGCCTAATGCATATAACTAGTAAGATGGACTAACAGAACAAGGTCCTGAGCCCAGGCCATGAACTGAACTGTGACAGAGGGGATCAGAGAATAATTAGGAAAGAAATGTTTCTAGCTCAGGCTCTAAAGAAAGAGGGATCCTGGAATACACAGTGTTGTTCTGCATCCTTGCCATAGGCTAGAAGGTAGTGGAATCTGTGGGACCCTAAGTTAGGATCTTACCACCACCAACAGTGACTTCACTTCATGTTCTCAAAGATCACAACATCCCTGGTACCCTCATCTGCGGTGGAATAATATTATAAGGTATGTGACTTTTGTTTACACTACATTTGTTTAAGTGGGTGAAACTGTGATTCTTTGCTTGTCTAAAACACCTGGTGGTCCTAATAAAGAGCTGGATGGCCAATAGCAAGGCAGGAGAAAGGACAGGAGGGGATGTAGGCAGAGAGTACAAATAGAAGGAGGGCCAAGGAAAGAGCAAGGAGAGGAGAAATTCAAGGACTAGCCACCCAGCCACCCGGCCAGCCATGGAATAAAAAGGAAAGTAAGATATACAGAAGTAAGAAAGATAAAAGCCCAGAGGGAAAGGGTAGATGGGTTATTTAATATAAGAAAAGATGGGTAGAAACAAGCCAAGCTAAAGCCAGGCACTCAGAACTATGAATAAGCCTCCATGTGTAATTTACTTGGGAGCTGGGTAGTGGGCCCCCCAAAAGAAAAAAGAGTAAAGAACATTACAACACTCATCTAAGCCGTCTATCTGCAAAGGGTATTTTGACAGTCTTTGTCCTTCCTCCCAATATATAATGCCTATGAGTTTACCTCCTGGATGTCCTTCCAGTGTAGGTTCAGTGATGGTCACCAGCACCTCCCCAAAGAAGCCCTTCACTCCCTGACCCACTTCTGCCATTCTCACTCTCTCACTAAAAATCTGATTGAGTCCTTACTCTGTCTCCCTAAATTTTCAATGACACCCATTACCCCTGCCCCAAAGTAAATGCAAAAAATCCTTAACTTGATCTGCAGGGGCCCATACAATTTAGGCACCCAAGCTGCCACCCTGACATCTTCCCCTTCCACTCCTTTCCTCTTCCACTCCCTTCCTCTAAGTAACTCTTGCCACCCTTGCAGCAGATACGTGGATTCCGTAAGACTTTGGGAGATTCAATTCTAGCCTTGCCCTTCACTTGCTGTTATGACCCATATCTTGCTTCCCAATAGGCATGAGAATCATTTCTCCTTTCCTGATGTCACAACATGGAAGGAAGAAGAATTAACATACATAAATCAGGTGAAGTCATCAAGTCAGGTTTAGCACATGGAAACCACTCAGACATGTTAGTTGCTTAAGCTTATCCCACATTAAATGTCACTTCACCAGAGAGCCTACTCTGTGCCCTCTTAGACTAAGACTCCCTCACAAAAATGCTTCTTCCTTCAAAGCCCAGACTGGGGGTTGGCAAATGGCTCATCAGGTAAAGGCACTTGATGAGTAAGCTTTATGGCCTGAGTTCATTCCCAGGAAAGAGAGAAATGGCTCCATGAAGCCATTTTCTGACTTCTCCACATGTACAAGGCATGCACACAACCACACATATGATGAAGTAATAATAAATACAGTTTAAAACCGTGAAAGCATTTGCTGCATCCTCATAATTCTAGAGCCTTTAGTGAGCATGGTCACTAGTTGAATGGTGTATGACTTACCCACTTGTCACAGGGGAGAAGCTCATGGCTGATTTTATGTCAGTCCTCACTCATATCGTGGTACACAGTATGCTGGATAGATGGGCAGATGACAGATGATGGATAAAAAGAGGGAAGAAAACATAAAAGGAGAGAGGAAAGAAGGAAGGGAAGGAGGGGGGAAAAGAGAGAGGGAGAGAAGGAAGGAAGACAATATGAAAGAGGATGGATTGGGCAAACTGATAGTTCAACAGATGGGAACAGCCCAACAGTCACAGAATGTAGAGATTAGACCACTTCAATGATCTAACCTTAGGTCCACTTATACCAGCTTTGTCCTCAGGGGCTACCCAGAGCCCAACTCTGAATATCACAAGTTCTCTTTCTCACCTCACTATTATTGGTGAGCATCTTACAAAAAAGACTAAAAAACATGGTATTTCCTCCTGGCCATAGAACCAGATATTCCACACAGCACCCTGAACTCAGCCACTGTCACTGGGGAAGTCAGGAGAGACTGAGGGCCCACAGCGGCAGCACCTGTGGAATCTCCTTACTGCTTTGGGAGCCATGAAGAGTAAAAAATTACCTGTGGCAAACTGGAAATAAAACCAAATGGCTCTTTAGGTCTCCACTGTCAAGGAAACAAGAAATACTCATGAGTGCTGTTAGCTAGGATATGGCAAAGGCAGAAAAAGGCAAATATTTAATTACAAGTGTGCAAAACATAGCATGTTGTGGGATGTTTGTACATTGTGTGAAGATATATTGCTGTGACTGGTTTAATAAAGAGCTGAATGGCCAATAGTTGGCAGGAGGTAAAGGTAGGGCTTCCCAGCAGAAAGAGCAAGTAGGAGGAGGCAATCAAGGTACTGGGGAGACACCAATGAGACATGGAGGGAGTCAGACATACAGAACTAAATAAAGGTAAAGGCCACATGGTAAAATGCAGATTAACAGAAATGGGATAATTTAAGTTCCAATAGCTAGTTAAGAAAAAAGCCTAAGCTACAAGCTGAGTCTCTGTGACATTATTTGTGAGTTGCCAGCCTAAAGAAAATTCTCTTTACACACAGCACCCCATGTGGAACATGTATTTCCACACAAGACCTAAGAGAGCTTAATTTTAAAAAGTTTCAAACACACAAACACAGAGACAAACACAGTATCCTACTCCTGCAGTCTCAGGTGGATGGGGTATACAGAGATGCAGGTCCTGACTGCTGCCTACAGGCTTGTCCCAGCCAGCGCCTTGTGCAGAGCCACACTATGGATTTAAGACATGGTTTACATGGTCAGAGAAGGCTATGAGTGTGCAGTAAAGTTGTCCAGACTCAGAAAAGCCTTTAAGCAGATATAGTTAAAAAAATGGGTATAGGCAGTTATGGGAAAAATAGTTTTAAAAAATAAGTAATAATAAAGTCTTTAAAGAAAGAGTAAAGTAATATAAAAAAAATAAGCCACATAAAGATAGGAAATACACAGGGCATCTGGATCCTGTGTGGTGCTTCGTTGACTTTAAATTTTTTGAATGCTGGTGTGTGAACAGCAGCTGAGAGACACTGGATTATGAAAGGGACTGCCGAATTAAACCAGCCTATATACTTTAGAGATGTTTTGGCTTCAGAATGGAAATAAGAAAATGTGTTGCATTTAGGGAAAGGTTATATCATTGTTTCCACAGGACAAGAACCTTATGTTTCTCTTCAAAATTAAGGAAGATCAGATTTGATTGGGGAAGACTTGAAAAACTTGGCTACACACAAAAAAAAGAAACCAAGAAAGACTGCAGGACAGGTGATATATATGTTGATCTCTCTACATGGAAACAGCTCTAAGACTGAATGGGACATGATAAATCTTGTTGGCTACAGAGTCCTCATTACTTCGTATTACATGCCACCCTTTCATATGGCATGGATAGAGGTTTTGTTACACAATCCAAACAAACTTATAAAGTTAACAGATGCCTTTTTCCTGCTCAAACATAGAACAAAAAAAATCATCTTTATCTGACTGTGTACACTGTACATTTCATACTTCTGTTAATGCAGATACACAATGTTTCCTTTAAAAGTTTGTGTTTTCAGAAAAAAAATGAAGACAGGTAGCCCAAATGATCCAGCCTCTCAGAATGTCTATGCTGCAGTTTCCTTAAAATTCTGCATCCAGAACAACTACAAAGCTGTTGGCTGGATGTCTAGCCTCACAGACTATTCCAGGCAGGACTTCACATAAGCTCCCATCACACAGAGACTAAACAAAAAATAATACAGCTAGCTCTCACAGGGCTTGACCAATATCCCAATTTTCTCAGGGTCCCCTAAAGGTGGAGTCAACCCCAGACAACAGGAAGCAATCTGGAGAACACAACACTGACATTTCCAAAAGTGAGGTGGGAAGTTTTTGGTCATTTGGTGGGTTATGAATGTCTGTCATTATGTAGGGGACTTGGTTACAAGTTGTTATTGATAATGGTCAGGGAAAAAAAAAAGCCGAACAAAGGAGATTAGATTCAAGAATCTCTTTCTGAGGGGAAAAAAGGAGAATATAGAAATGATGGAATAAAAGGGTGGAATGTTGAGTCTATTTTTGAACAAACACTAATCTCAGATATTTTATATTGGTATGGATTTTTGTATACTGATACAAATTTAAGGTTATTTTTGTTAATATATATATATACATATATAATACTCTTGTTTAAGTTATTATATTAGAACAATGTACCTCAAAGAAATGGGAATTTCCCCAGGAATCTCATGTTGAAAGAAAGAAAAGGCCCCAGTCAAAGGAGAAACTTGTCTTTAGAAACTTCAGAGTTCTAACAACTTTTCAAACCACCTTATAGGATGAGACTGCAGCCCAGACAGGGATGAGTCAGTGGTGGGCGGGACCACAACTTGACCAGGACCACTTTGATGTGTCTATCTTTGACCTTCTATTTATCCATCAGTCTCATTTCAGGACACTAAGACAGATCTGAGGCGTCTCTAAACCTCCTTGTCCCTCTTAGCAATGTGGTCATATTGGATAAATCTCCCTTTTATGCTGTTAATTTGGCTCTTTTAATTGGTGTATAAAGAATGAGTGTCCAGATCTCACTGAGGCATAGGCTGTGATCCCCAAGTTCTGTCATAATTCACATGTGCACTCATATGAACATGTGTGTGTGTGTGTGTGTGTGTGTGTGTGCATGCACACACATATACACACATACCACAACACACCATAACAATACATATGGCGCACATACACAGAAAAGATAAAATCATCAGAGGAGATGACCTAAACACAGGTCAGGTGTGTATGATCTTTATTTCATGTTCTACATTGTCATGTGAGAACAGCGCTTCATTTGAAGCAAGACTTCATCTTCTCAGACCCTGAGGCTTAAGTATCCCTGTGTTTAGCTCAACAGGCACATCTTTTTTTCCAACATGGAGACTAACCTGCACCTCAAACTCCAGACAAGTATGTGTCTGTACATGGACTATCTGGAGAAAACAAGGTCAACCCAGACCCTGATTCTGAACCCTTGAATGTTACCATCTCTTCTGGGAACCCTGACACAGCAACAGGATACAAGAAGACTATGCCCACCAAGCTTCATGCACCCTGAGGTGGAGGAGCATCTGGCTGACAGCTTGTCTGGTAGTGTGGGGGCCACAGCATCAAGGAAAACAGACACTTGTGAGGTATGCCACACTTTCTCCTTCCCTTAGCACTGATGCTCCCACAGACTGCTCATACAAGAAGAGTTTCAAAAGCATCACGACATTCCCTATAATTATGTTCTTTTCCAACATCGTCTCCTCACACATGCCATGATGCCATGAGGTCACCAGGCTTGGGAAGTGGCTCAGTGAGTAAACAGTTACAATGGAAAGACCTAAGTTCAGCACCCAGAACTCAAGTAAAGCCAGATGTGCTCATGCGTGTCTATAATCCAAAGGCTCAGGGAGACATGAAGCACTGACAGGAGAATCCCCAGAAGCTCTGGGGCCAGTTACCTAACAACCCAATGTTGAGCAACAATGAGACTTTGTCTGAAAGTGAAAAAAGACCCACACCCAAAGTTGTCCTCTGACCTCTACATGGACACGGTGGCACATGCCAGCCAGCACACAGACATCCTACACATACAAATAAAATTGAAAAATAATGAATGATCAAATTTAAAAAAAAAAAATAAGGGTGTGTGGTCCATGATCTATCCCATTCAACAGTTGTTGGAAGCACTGCTTCTGTTGGGAAAATGATGTCTCTGGCATTTCCTCCTGGGGCTGGGGATGGACGGTCCTCACCTAAGAGCAGCTGGTCTCTGTCACCAATATACTCCATCCATCGAATTAGTAACCAGGGACCTCAGCGGTCTGGTCTGGGGACTGGCTACCACTTGTAATGGTTCTAGTTTAAAAATAAATGTGGAGAGCCTGGCTGCTTCAGAAACTGAACATGTGTAGCTGCTGAGTGGCTTTCTTTAGAGACACACGTGGGGTAACATCTTGAATAAGAGGGCAGACTAAAATAACCAGAGAAAGCCCACACCCATTCATTCCAGGGAAATGGCTCCCAGCAGAAAATTAAGTGCCACTCTGAAGGGACCCTCAACACAGTAAGCACATTTCTGCTAAGACCCCAAGAAAATGCCTTTTCCTAAGAGGCTGAGGGCTTTCTTCTTGGGGTCCCTGGAGGCTGACTGAACCAGGAAGCAGATTTTGACAATCATGAGCAGACAAGGGGTGCTCAGAAGGTAACACTGCTATCAGCTGCCTGCTGTCTGGGCATTGGGAACAAGGAGTACACTTTAAGCAGTTACTTTGATTTAGAGGAGTCCTGAGGTGGTAACTTTATCATGCCCAGATGACAGGAGAGAACATTGAGGCTCCGAAATATTAACATTAGGTTCAGTGCCATGTAGCCAACACACACTGGGGTCTGGGTTAAAAATCACAAAGCAATTCTCAAGGCTGTTGTGGCATCTTCCCAGGGTTTGAATAAGTAAGGCTGAGCAGGGAAATGGAGACCTATAGAAATATCCCTCAATTCATGACTATTTGAAGACCTATTGGTTGTGACTGCTTCTTGAAATGTGGTCTCTTCCTTGTCCTCTACAGTAACCACAAGCTCCTGCGTATCTAGCTGAACTAAGCCACTGCTAATCACTTCCCTCCATGCAGGTTGTCATGCAGCATAACCCACTCTTTCCCTGTGGTTTCCACTCTGCTACCTCTGCAATCAGGGATGAACTCGGGGAGGCTTACTGTGGCCCTGCAGGAATCTTCTGTTCTCAGGATCACGCTGAGCACAGGCCACAGTTATATGTCCTTATGGCCAGGGACATCTAGGCCACATAGTCCCTTCTTCCCTATCCACCTCTTCTACCCACTGGATCTGAGTCCAAGAGCCAACATGACTACAAACTCAGGGGTGAAACCCCAGGCAGGAAAAGGAAGAAATCCTGTGTTTTGCCCACTTCTGAAGTCTGTGAAAGCCTCATCAGTAAAAAAATGATTGGGGATGTCATTTAGAAACTAAAAGGGCTCTAGAAATCAACTGAACTAAAGGTCCCCAGTGATAAGCATTGAACCATCATGGTGGAATTCTTTTTATCATGGATCATGTTTCTACAACATTAGCATCATATGGGGAGTGTGTTGTTTGTTTTTAATGTCAATGAAAATAAAGAAGGAAGTGAGTGGACTGGGGAAGGGAGGGAGGAAAGGAGGAAGGAAGAAAAGAAGAAAGGAAAGAAGGGAAGGAGGGATGGATGGATGGATGGATGGACAGACAGACAGATGGATGAAGGGAATGTCCAAATTCCATATTACTGATCTTATTAGTCTGAGACTTGGCTGAGGCATGGAGACATTGAGAGTTCCCATTAGAACATAAAAAAACAGGCCAGCATATTATAACCAGGGCCAATGCAAACAGACATAGTCTTGGGCCCAAGCTTAGGACCTCAGTAGAGTTTCCCAAGCCACATCCTCAGGTCTGGCACTTTATTATCAAGTCAATGGCCAACAGTGACAAAAGTGTTAACAGCAGAATGGAATAACAAGTCCTCTATCTGTAACCCTCAGAATGCACATCAAAGTGATTAGCCCTGTTTACAAATGGGGAGGTTGAGGTTTAAAACTTGCTCAAGGCTGCAGAAGAAATAATCAGTGGACATCTAAAACCTGCACACTTCCCAAACAATAAGCTGACTCTCCAACATGATAATACATTGGATTAGGAGCCAAATTCCAAGGATAGATGAACCACAAAGCATGCACTCTAATGTTCTAAATTTTCTTAAAAAAAAAAAAGGCACCCAGGGGGCACACCAGTACACTATGAGTGGTCACACCTGTCACTCAACAAAGCTTCCAACATCCAGAAGGATGAAGGAACATACAAGAGAAACTGAAGGATCCACTGTCTCTAGAAGAGAAGCCTTGGAGGAAAGATTATCCACATGAAACACAGGGGAAACAAAGGCTATGAATAAGAGCAGGAAGAGAAATAAGGGTTCACAAGCCTATCCTATTGCAGGACGAAGACCTCATGACCATCATACCCGGTGTGCACACTTGCTGTCTCTCCTCTGTGGCCCCTGGGTATCACATATTCATTCCAGCCACCTGCTTAGGCCAACTTAAATGTCTGCAGGGGCATTTAGGTCCAGGAATTCCTAGAGTGAAGAACACTCAACAAGAAGCCATCTCTGGCCAACCATTGCTTCCTCTTGGGCACAAAGGCTTCATTCTGTATGTGTGTGGTCCCTCCAGCAAAGGAACTGTGCCCAGAGGAGTTGTACTAATTAATCCCTGGCCAAGTACCAAGTCCAGCACTGGCCTTACAGCACTGGGGAACTGAGCCAAACACTTAATTCACAGTTTGTATTCAGTGGCTGCATCTAAGGCTACAAGATGGGACACTTCACTTAAGCACCTTAACTCTATCTCTCTTGGTAGAATCTCATGCTCCACACATGCACACCCCCTGAGTACCAGACTTTCCCAAGGGTCAATAAAGCCTGGGGACATGATCCTGCCCAGCAAGAAATCTTACCCCACCATTTAGGCTCTTCAGCCTCTTGGAACTAGACAGCAGGCCAAGTCAATTACAGCCCCTACCTGCTTCTTTGAATAAAGTTTTATTGATAACACAGCCATACCTTTTTATTAATAGAGTGCATATAACCACATTTACTTTATACCACAAAACTGAATGCCAGTGACAGACTGAATATCCTGGAGAAGCCAAAAAAAAATGCAAGATAAACTATCTGACCCTTGTCAAAAACTGTTAATCAGCTACTGTTGAAGAGGATAAAGGAGGAAGAAGAAGAAAAAGGAGAGAAGATGGAGGACAGAAAAAATCCAAAATAATTATTTCTGTCACACAGAACTTTTTCTATGTCAACATCATTCTCTCTTTCATGGGACACATCTCTAAACTTTAGCACTAGTCTGATACATGCAAGATCCAGGGGCAGATTCCTTACACTGATTCTTAAAGTTCTGCAGTATTCTATGTTCACTTCAAACACACACACACAGAGAGAGAGAGAGAGAGAGAGAGAGAGAGAGAGAGAGAGAGAGAGAGAGAGAGAGAGAGAGAGAGAGAGAAAGCCTACATTTGGACAGTTGGATCAGGAAACTTCGAAGAGAAAGGTGCTTGCAACTTGGAAATAGTTGTCTTATTACAAACTTTATCTTATCTATGACTGGAAGGTGTTAAGTGAAGTGTCACAGCATGTGAAACTAAGATAGTATTAATGGTTACAGACCTTTTGGTTGAAACTTGTGAGATTAGTGCTGTTGGGCTTCATAGTCTGCTGTGAAGCCAAGACTTCTTCACATTTATATAACTCAAGACCCAATGCATTTAGCATGCAAGGTATTAAACTACATGCCAATTGTCATGACCCCCTAGGCTTATCTGGACCAACATGCCAGTTTTTCAGACTTCCTTCACTTCTGGTGTTCAACCTGAGCAGATACTATGGAGAATTTGAGTGTGCTCATGGTTAGAGTTGGCTGTGGGCTTAGAGAAGAAGATACAAGGAATAACAGCCATTTTCATCACATCATATCAAGGGTACATACTTCTGACATGGCTCATCACTAATGTTGCTGACCTGGATCACATGGCTAAGATGGTGCCTGTCCTGTGCCTCCACTATACCTTTGCCCTTGTTCCATTTCTGTGGATCATATGACTCAGTCTTCATTCTTGAACGGAAAGTCCACTCCACCTTCTCCAGAATGGGGGTAGTGGATAGCTACATAACATACTTGGAATTCTTTACTTTGGAATATTAAACCTTCCTAACTCATTTAATTTGCTAAATGATCATTTGCATAATTAGACTTAAAGATGTCCATTTTATATGTTCAGCTTTAATCCAGTAATACATTATTTGTTTTGCTATTCATGCTGTCATTGGAGTTATTTCAGGTTGGTTGTGATGTTCTGCCATAGCTCTATCCTCCTGGGTATTTTTGATAGCTCCCTTAGTTTCTGGCATAAGAGATGCTTCAGGCTTGCTTCATGCATTCTTTGGTAGAATTGGCCATATTTTTTCAGAAGCCATTTTTGTTTTAAATGGCAGAATGAAAGTAGAACCAAGATGTGAACTCAAGCTAAGTGTGCATGTATAGTATGTACACAGAGATATACAAATGATGTATATGCACACATACATTAAACATACTAAATTGTGTATACACATATTACTTGAACTAAGAAGTATTTTAGTATACTTGTAAAGTCAAATACCTAGCTGGTCTTTCTTAACTATTGAATGCCAACTACTATACTGGGGGTTTGTCATGTTTTCAGTTACTTCATTTTGCTTGAAAAATAATGAGGACACAAAGTTGAGTGAGTGGGGAGTAGATCTAAGATGAGTTGGGGGAGGGGATAAATATGATCAAAATTGTATGATATTCCCATAGAGCTCATTAAAAATTTACCCAAAAGAGAATTTCAGTTTTTAAAACTCACAGTACTTAGGAATCCATTCATAATTTAATGCTATTTAATAAAAAGTTATAGTTATCCCTTAGGATCATACAGTTATTTCATTAAACTCAATCCTTTTACAAAGCCTTTTGGTAGATAATCTTATAAGCAAATTCATTTTGTTGGGAGAAGATATATAGATGAATGTTGATTTGAGGCACTAAATGTTAACCAAATAAAAACCAAATAATTTTCAATTTTTTTTCTTTTTTTTTTTTTTTTTCTTCTTCTTCTTTTGGTTAGTTGGTTGGGTATTTTTTGTTTTGGCTTGGTTTTCGAGACAGGGTTTCTCTGTGGGTTTTGAGGCTATCCTGGAACTAGCACTTATAGACCAGGCTGGTCTTGGCCTGCCTATGCCTCCCTCCCGAGTGCTGGGATTAAATACATGCTCCACTACTGCCCAGCTAAATTTTCAATTTTTATAAGTAAAAATTTACACAAACATAAAAAGAAATCTTTATCCTTAACAATTTATGTATCTTTTAGTTATGTGTATATGTGTGGGTATGTGCATGTGTGTACAGGTGCCCAATGAGACATCAGATCTCCCCTGGAGCTCGAGTTGCAGGTGGTTGTGAGCTACCTAATATGGGTTCTAGACACTGAAGTTAAGCCTCTGCAAGAGCAGCACATATTCATAAGCACTGAGCCATCTCCCCAGTCCCAACAAAGGCCATTTTACAACTGACTACTGTGAACTCATTACACAATGTCAGCAGTTTGCCTTTAAGCCTGATCTTCTTTAATCTAAACCCAGTATGGTTTTGGTTTGTTTATTTTTTTTTTGTTTTGTCCTAGATTAGCAAATCAGCTTTGAACTTGAAATAGATGTCACTTAATTTCTTGTGACTAAAGCCTACATAATGAATAAAGCTCAAATAAATTATAAAGAACATTTAACGGTATCTTTAAGAGAAGATGACCTATTAATTGTCAACTACTTGACAAAAGGGAAAAATGGTACTCATGTGTCAGAAGCTTATGGCTGAATAATACTGAGGGTTCTTGGAACAAGTAAGCATGTTCTTAACTAGGGATTCACTCATCTGGGTTACCAAACTTGGATTCTACTCTTCTTGACAATCAAGGCACATGTCATTAAATCACACTGTTTTCGTAGGCTTGGCCAGATTTCAGGAGCAAAACACACTAGATATTTTTCAGTTCAACCTCTGCTATGTTCTCAAGTCAGGCATATACATCTCTTGCCAACATTTCTGTGGACTGCTGAACCTTCTACATCTAGATTAGACCACCACAACTAGGGGTGGCACAGAATGCACATTTGAAATGTATAAAAGGTGATCAGTTGTGAGCTGAAGGTCCAGATATTCATGGGGGTGATTCTTTTTTAATAAATGTTTATTTTATTTTTTATATGTGTGGATTTGCATATGTATATGTATATACATATGTATATGTATATATGTGCACTACTTGCATGCAGTGCCTCTGGAGGCCAGAAGAATGTGTCAGATCCTCTAGAACTGGAGTTACAGATGGTGTGTAACCTCAGTTCCAAACTGAGGTCCTCTGCTCTACAATAGCAGTAAGTTCTCTTAACAGCTGAGCTATCTCTCCAGCCCCAACTAAAGGATTTTTAGACATCTACTGGGTTCAGGGACAAATAGACATGTAGTCTATTGTGTATGGGTACCCTAAGGTCAAGAGCAAAATCAGGAAGCTCCCATGGACCACACCAGCTACTCATTATACATGTGAATATTATAGTAAATAGAAAACAGTGTTATGACACAAAGGATTAAAGGTGTTAGTAAGGCAAGACATGTTGTATATACACAAATATGGGAATAGGTATATGTATATATGGCAGTTGAGAATGTTCCAACCCAAGAGACAATATCTTCAAAGCCTGAGCCAGGGGAAAAGCTGACCTTGGACTAGGATCCAGAAAAGACAGCTAGGCTGCCATAGGTATAAGAGCTGGCAAATGGTTAGGCCAGACTATGCTAACAACCTGCAATATGGAGTCTGGTTTTACTCTTAGTATAATGGGAATCCTCTAAAAGACTTGATGACAAGTCATCTCTCCAGGCTAAAAGATCTACTTGGTCACTGTGTGAAGAGTGCAGTGGCTAATAGTCAAAACAAAACAGGAAGAGCATGTGAGAGGCTACAGCAAAGGTCTATGTGAGAGGTTCTGTGACATGGTTGTAAAGAGAAGGTAGATTTGAGATTGAGTTCATAGACTAATTGCTGTGACTCTCAACTTCTTTGATGATTACTTACTAAAAATTTTGTGTCATGAGTCTAGTGCAAAAAATGTGAGTATGTATATGCATACAACAAAAGCCATACACTGTAGGCAAGGCACATGTAGTGTGTGTGTGTGTGTGTGTGTGTGTGTGTGTGTGTGTGTGTGTGTGTGTGACATGGAATACTTCAGAATTTTATGAACCACTGTAAAGAATCTGGACCCTCACCTTGCATGGAGCAGATTAGCTCTAAAGTTTAAGGATTTGTCCCATAAGAGGGGTTACCTCCCCTGAAGAGAAGATTCAGACATGTAATACAAGACTAAAGCTCGGCCTTGGAATTAAAATGTATAAGCAAAGTGAGAAAATTACTAGAAGAACAAAACAATGGATTCATAGGTTTAGTTGTCAGAAAGAAAGAATCGGTGACCTTCAAGGTAAGCCAACAGTGATTTGCAACCTAAGAAGCACAAGAACTTTAGAGTACAGCACCACCAACACACACACATAATGGAAGTACCAGAAGAGGAGGAGAAGAGGGAAAGGAGAAAGAGAGAATTTGAAAAGAAACCATGGCTGAAGACATGTCAAACATTAAGAAAGAAAAGCCTCATTTACACATCCAGAAAACTCACAGAATTCCCAGTACAATAAATGCAAAAATATTCACAGCCAGATGCATAACAGTGAAATGCTGAAATTCAAAGATGAAGATAAACCCTTCAAGAAGCAAGAAAAATCCAACTCATCCTAAAGCAAGCAATTACAAGATACACAACTGAACCAACTTGTCAGTAAGTCAATGAACCAAGAGCATATTTTTAAAAGGTATCCTCTAAAATTAAACACAAAATAAAGATATCGCCAGATAGGCAAAAAGGAAAATAGTTGTTGTAGAACAACCACTAAAATTATAAGAAAATACAAAGATAATACTCCAAATAATATTTAAGTTTTTTAAATATTCAATTAATATAAAATAAAGCAGAAAACTGAGAGACATAGAAACAAAATACATACAGGAAAACAGAAAACAAACACAAAATTAAGCCCAGGGAGATAGGTAGTAGTAACAAATTCAAATAGTCTAAACACCCAGTTTGAAAATATTGATGGTAAATGGTAAAACACTTAAATTAAGAGACACAAATTTCTCAAATGGAAAGAGATGAGCCACACTAACACTAACTAAAAGAAAGCTGAGTGATCAATGTGCTGTGAAAACGTAGATTTCACAGCACAGTTTATTACTACAGGAAGAAAGGTCTTTTCACAATGAGAAAATGGTCAATTTGTTTTGAAGACAACTGTGGTCACAGATGTGGCTCAGTGATGAGCATCTGTACAGAACACACAAGGCCCTAGGTTAGTTTCCAACTACTGAAAAAAGGAAAGCAACTGAATAAGTCACAAGCATGGCGTTTATGCTCCTGACAGCAGAGATGAGAAACACAGAGTTAAAACTCACAGAAGTGAAAAAAGAAAAATCATAATTTTATCAAAAATACCATTTTCAAAACTTGAGGGAACAATTACTGGCAAAAACATTACATAAAGAAAATTTAGAATATAAGAAATGTTAAAAACCACTATTAACCACAATAATTCACTTACACTCCACACAACAGCAGCAAAATAAACTTCCCTTTCAAGTGCACAGATAATATCAGTCAATATAACTTATACACAGGACAGTAAAACAGGTCTCAACAAGTTTAAGAGGGCCATAGTCACACAAAGTATTTCTCATACCAAAATAAAATATTAGAAATAAATACCAGAAATATCTCTGGTAAGTACATCAAGCCATGTACTTCTAAATAATCCATAGGACCCAAAATAGATCAATGTGAAAGCAGAAAGTTGTTTAATTTGAATGAAATAAAATATAAAGTATCAAATTTATAAGTAGCAAAGAAGCAAAAGTCAATTACCTTAGAATTTACCTTAAATAACTAATAAGAAAATTAAACCTAACAATATAGAAGAAAAGATATGGTGAAGATCAGAAGAAAAATTAATAAAAAGAAAAACATTTTAAAGAGAAAATTCAGTTAAATCAATGGCTGATTCAATAACAAAATCATCAATACTAGTTAACTTTTAGTAAGGCTGACCTACAGACTAAATTGAAAAAAAAATTTAAACCAAAGAAAGAAAAAGGTGACATTAGTACAGACCCTACAAACACTAAGATGAGAATCAGAAAATATTACACATTTATTTTCAATTTTATAACATATATCAAATTAATACATTCCTGAAAAGGCACAATCCATCTAAGAGCCTTAATAAACAGATAACCAGAATAGCCTGTAACTATTAAGTAAATTGTATATACAGTTCATTTCCATAAAAAATTTCCATTGATAAATATTTACCAAAAAAGTACAAAAAAAAATTTCTAGCAAACTAAGGCAAAGATAAAATTTCCCCAATTATTCTATGATGGTAATATATTACCACCAAAATCATACAGACATTTTTAAACAATGAAAACTAGTGGCAAACCAATATCTATCATACATATAAATACAAAAACTCTACAATGGTCTATTCCAAGACTACATGAAATTGTCTATACTTCATGACCAAGTAGAATTTATCTCTAGGAAGCAAATCGGCTCTAACATTCAAAAAAAACAAGAATGAAATTTTCTCTCTGAGTAATTAAAAAAATATACATGAACAATTCAAATATGTATGTAACTTCACAAAAGTCTATAATTAGCATCACACTCAACTCATGAAAATGTAAATACTTTCCTAGTCACATTAGGAACAATACAGGGTGTCTTCTCTTGCCACTCCTATTCAACATCAGGCAACAACAAAATTCTTGGCATCCAAGTTAGAAACAAGCAACACAAGTGCTTTTATCCCCAGAAGACATATTTATCAATGTAGATGATCAGATTGAGCCCTTTACAAAGTCTGATAATAAGCTTTAGCAATGGATATAGAAAGGAGCATGTTCTGGGGGCTGTATTTAGTTTTGGTTCCTTCCTGGATGCTCTGCTCTCTTCCTGTTTTCCACAATGTGAATTGTTCTACTCTCCAGAATGGGCTGAAACCTCATTCTACCTAATTTAAGTTGTTTCTGGAAGGTATTTTTATCACAGTGATCACAAGTCTAATATGAAGTACTTAGTGGGGTCATAGCTATGACTAAATCTGACCGTGTGGTCTTTATGCCTTTGAAATTTGTGGATGGAATTTGTGCATGTTTGATGATGTGAGTTAAAGGAGCCAATCAATGAATGCCATGAGCACAGTAATTCTGGCAGGACCTCAAAAATCCAGGATGCCAACGAGAATGAAGATAGTGAAGTTTAGGCTCATGGAGTTTCAGGTAGAACCATGTACTCTCAGGATTTAGAGTAGAAACCATATGTGTTATATTCTGAGAAATAATCTATACATTTTGTCTTGGTCCTAAGGCTTCAAATTAAGGTTGAGTTTGAGGATGATTGGCTGCTTGGAGGGGATTTCAGGACAGGATAACATATAAGCTGCGGCTGCTGTTAGCCAGATTTACAGTGACCACTGAGAGCAAAAACATAGCAGAAGGATTTGAGAAAAATGTGCAGAAAAGATCAAGTTGAAATTTTCAAACAAGAAAGGTGTAGTTGTTGAATAGATTTATGCCACTTAGTAAAGAAGCTACACACATTGTGCTGGGACAATAACAAAGATGGCTCAAGGGTACCTCAGGACTGGCCTTTGTACAAAATTGTTGAAAGACTTGCCCTTGAGAAGAGAGAGACTTTGGGTGTCCCGGGAGTGTTTTCCTGGATTCAACAGTCCAAGCATTCAGAGGCCATTACAGTCACCGTTCAAGGGGGACCTAGATGTTGCTTGAGCTTGTAGCACACATTGGAGTTGGCCATGTGATGTTAATTTTTCAGACATGCTAATCAAAGTTAGAGTCATCTGGGCTTCAATTCAGATTTGAAAGAAAAGCAGGGGCAGCGGGAGGCAATGTGTGGCAGAATAAACAGCTCTAAGGGCAGCCTCTGAGAAAGGGATGCTGAAAGCTATGAAGGTGAAGCTAATGACAAAGCGGAGGCATCAGAATACTGAGGATGCCAGGAACATTGCACATCTGCCGAGGATAGACACAGGTAACAAGTGGAGCAATCCCAGGACCACGTGGGCTGCAAACAGCAGGGCTACAGGGTGGGGCTGTCCAAATTCATTGGCAGTCACACGATAAAATCTTGTGCCCTAGATGATAGAGCTGATGCTACAGGATTTTATGATTTACTTACATGGTTTCAGTCCTGCTTTGGTCCAGTCCTTGCTGTTAGTCTATCGTCCCTCTGAGAATGTGAATGCTTACTCAGCATCTTTGTGTCTTAGAAGTGTGTGGTTTGTGTTTGATTTTCACAGACATTCATGATGAAGAACTGACTGGAGTCTCAGAAAAGACTTTGAACTTAGGCTTTGGATTGATGTTGGAGCTTTGAAGACTATAGGAATTCATAGAAATAGACTGAATGAACTTTTCATTATAAAATGGGCATGAGATTTTGGGAGACCAACAGTACAATGTTATAGGTTAGGAAATATGTTTGGATGTCAAAGGTTGGATTTCTGATTGTTAGTCTTGATTGTCCATGTAATTGGATTAAGAAATACCTGAGAGATTAGTAAAAGCATACCTCTGGAATATCTATGACAGCATTTCCAGAGACAGATAACAAGAACTCTAACCTAATGAATGGATTAATCCCCTGATGGATTCATCCCATAATTGAGCAGTATCTAAGGGTAAGAAGAGCAACCTACTTGGAGGGGTGAGTCATGGGAGATATGTTGTGGAATAGTAGGTGAAGATCTGCTACAGTTGTTTATTCTGTAGAACATTTGTTTAATGCTGCAAAGATGTGTTGCATTCTTTTATGTTGCATTTGTTTAACTCTGTGAAGCTGTGTTATTTTGCTTATCTAAAACACCTGACCAATCCAATAAAGACCTAAATGGCCAATAGCCAAGCTGGAGAAAGGAAAGGTGGGGTTGGCACACAGAGAGAATAAACAAAAGAAGAGAAAAGAGGGAAGGATGAAAAAAGGAGAAAGAGAGGATGCCAGGAGCAAGCCACCCAGCTACCCAGCCACCCAGCCACCCAGCCAGCCATGGAGTAAGAAGTAAAGAAAGATATATAGAATAGAGAAAGATAAAAGCCCATAGGCAAAAGGTAGATGGGATAATTTAAGAAAAGCTGGCTAAAACAAGCCAAGCTAAGATTGGGCATCCATAAAGAATAATAAGCCTCCATGTATGTGTGGGAGCTGGGTGTCAGACCCCCAAAGTGTAAGATCCAAAAAAGTAAAGAGTAAAAAAGCCAACTATAGAAATATGTCTTTGGGAGCTACTTTCTCACCCTGGGCCCTTCCTTTATGTTCCACTCTGCTTCAAGTTTTCCATGATGTGAACACCCCATTCCATCACACCCTCCCTACCTGGTGAACTGAAACTCTAAGCCAAAATAAGCCTTCACTGCCTTGAGCATCTTTGACAAGTACTTTCATCTACAATATCACAAAAGCATACATAAATGCTAGGTGGGCATGACAGCCTGCCTCTAATTCCAGCCTTGGAAGTAGACACAGGAGATTTCCCACAGCAAGCTGGCTAGTGAGGCTAGCTGTGTCAGCAACAGCAAGCTCTGGGTTTGACTGAGAGACCTTGCTTCAGTGAATACGGTGGAAGAACAACAGAGAATGATTCTCATCATCAACCTCAGCCCTCCAAATGCACATACACAAAAGTACATGTGAACCCAGTATGAATGTACACACATGGGCCTATACTCATGCATATATGCATATACACATTCAGATGCACACACATGAATATCAAACATGCATCATACACGAATAAAAATCTATGTGAAAACCACAATGCATCATTAAAGAGTGTTTCAGACCTATATAAACAAGAATCATGCTCACAGATCACCACCTTGGTATCACTATGTCAGTTCTCCAAATCCTGCCATAGGGTTGGTATAATTCCAACTAAAATCCTAATAGACTTTTCTGACATGCTGGTCTTAAGGCTTGTTGGAAATGGTAAAACCCAGAGTGAAGCAATACTAATAAATCTTCCTGATTTAAGACTTGCTATAAAGTACAGTAATCAAAAGAATAATAAGTCAAGAGACAAAAAGACTGGAAAAACGCATCCAGAAATAGCCCCACACATATATCAACAACTGCTTCTGATGGAGGAACAAATGCAGTTGAATAGAGGGTGGCCTTTCTCAACAAAAAGTGCTGAAATATGCAATTCATACCCCACACCACATCCATACATTTACTCAAAATGATCACAGACCTAAATGTGAAAACTAAAACTTGGAAAAGTCTAGAAGAAGATTAAAAATACTTTCAGACTTTGGATTGAACAAAGGCTCTCTAGAGGAGACACTGAAAAACACATTCATAGAAATAAAACAAAAAAATAAATTAGGTTACTACATAAGTTAAAACTTCTCTCTGAAAGAAATGTTTAAGGAGAATAAAAATATAAGCCATGAGTTGATGGCAAAAGTCAAACTTATTTGTGATGGGAGATGTTATTCTATATATATATGTTTCTCATAGTGGTAAATAAAGCCCTGTGGCCAATAGGAAACAAGATAGGCGGGGCTAGGCGACCAGGAGGAGGAGAGAGGAAGTAGTAGGGAGGAGTCAAGATGTAGCCCGGGGAAGAAGCAGGATGCCTGCCGCGGCTCCCTGATAAGACGACCACGAGGAAATACTTAGATAAGTAGAAATGGGTTAATAATTAAGACAGAGCTAGCTCATAAACAGTAATGGTAACTGGCCAACAGGATTGTATCAAATACAGAGTCTCTGAGTGTTATTTGGGGCTGGCGCGGCTGTGGGCCCAGACTGGCGGGCTGGTGGGCTGGCGGAAACATACACGCTACAGATGGCGCCCAACGTGGCTATAAGAACTTTTACTTCAAACTAATAAAAGCTTACAAAATAGTTTTTAGAAACAAGGGAACAGAGTCTAGCAAGACTTCTTGGTAGCAGCATTTTCTCGGTTGGATTTGTTTTGCTGTAGACAGAGAGTTGTGCGGCTCCTTTAAGGGAGGTTTCCAAAATTAGCATAAGTGGCAAAAAAAAAAAAAAAAGAACGCCTTGCTTTTAAAGAGCTCTGCTAACAATTCATTGGTGTGTACAAGAGCTGTAATGGTTTACACGGTGTTTTAAAAAATACGCTGGCTTGAGAGAGAAAAAGAAACAGGGTACAATGGTTTAAAAAAGAAAAAAGAAAGTAAAATGGATGGATGTAGTGGCACACGCCATTAATCCCAGTACTGGGCAGACAGAGGCAAGCAGATCTCTGTGATTTCAAAGTAAACCTGGTATGCACTGAATTCCAGAACAGATAAAAGTTACACAGAAAAACCCTGTCTCAAAATATGTAAAAATAGAAGTAGAATAAATAGAGTAATAAAAGCCACGTAAAGATGGAAAACACAGAGAAATTTTGGATCTAAACACAGAGAAATTTTGGATACTATACGCGCTTCTGTTGTCTTTAAATTACTTGATTGCTGAGAAAATAACTACTGATAAAAGAAATGCTGCTGGATTAATTCAATTTATATATTTTAAAAATGCTTTGACTCAAAAATTTAAGCCTAAGGACAAGTTACTGGGGGAAAGGATTTCTATTTTTGTTTCCACAGAAAATGAAGAGCTATGGATTCTTTCCAGACTTATATGGTTTGATCAAGCCAGACCCCCTGAAACAGCTTCCCAGGTGATCCAACATTCAAAGCAGTTGAGACTTGCAGCCTTGCAGACTACTGCCAAGATTTCTGCATCTTCTTTGGAACCCCATGACAGCGCCCTCTACCAGCAGGAAGTAGTTTGGAAAGAACGACGCCCAAATTCCCAAATATTGTTTATAAATGTTTGTTTTCATTTAAATGGGTTTGGTTATAAATGGTTATAACCACAAGCAATCTTTTTAAAGGTAAAAAGGGAATTATGGTATAGATATGAATACTTTGCTTTGGAATGGATTTTCTTTTATTGATACAATTTAAGGTCAATTTTGTGATATATATATTTCTCCTCTTGTTTAGGTATTGTGTTTATATAGCTCATTGGAAAATGTAATGTATAATTTAGTACAGATTATAGAGAGTTACCTATGATAGTCAAAACTTAGAGTTAAGTTAGTTAGGATTTCTAGATATGCAGAGATGTATTTGAGATGAATAGGCATTCTTCAAACCTTTAAAAGACCTACAGAATATGGCATTTAAAATGGATTAGGGTTTTTCTTGACAGTGAGGCACAACTACTCCTGGTAACACCACCTACAGAAGAAAGGAAGGTGGACATCGAAGAAACACATTATGGAGTTTGCTTCTAATATGGCAAGACTAGCCATTTGGGCAAGGTACTGCTCTTCTGGACTGTTTGACGTTATGTTGTAAACTCGACATGCAGGACCCACAAAAAGGTGACTGCTGATGCAAGATGGACATTGCTACAGGATTCCTGCTTCATGGAAGAGGCTGCCTGCCAGACAGTCTACAGGATACAGAGAAAAATGACTGACAAACTATCAATACAGGTGGACAGTTTCAAGTTTCCTGCTTTGCTGAAAGTCTGCCAGACACATTATGGCCTATAGGCTGAAGATGGAACATTACAGAAGAACTTCGGGTGACTGACCAGGCAATGAATTGTCTCTGTCATTTCTAGAGTTTATATATTATCCTTCTGTGGTCTTTGAAGGAGTTGAAGACAGATAGTTATAGTTATAGTTTTCCTTAATTAGGATTAAAGATAAGTTACATATAGGACTTTAGACTCACAAAGATAGGATAGATGATATTTTCTTTAAGTCTTACAAAATGTTAATGAACTAAATATTGTTAACTATGATTCTTATTTGATAACTGTTAAACCCCTTCTTTTACTTTAGATAGAAAAGAGGAGATGATGGGAGATGTTATTCTGTATATATGTTTCTCATAGTGGTAAATAAAGCCCTGTGGGCAATAGGAAACAAGATAGGCGGGGCTAGGCGACCAGGAGGAGGAAAGAGGAAGTAGTAGGGAGGAGTCAAGATGTAGCCCGGGGAAGAACAGGATGCCTGCTGCAGCTCCCTGATAAGATGACCACGTGGAAATACTTAGATAAGTAGAAATGGGTTAATAATTAAGACAGAGCTAGCTCATAAACAGTAATGGTAACTGGCCAACAGGATTGTATCAAATACAGAGTCTCTGAGTGTTATTTGGGGCTGGCGTGGCTATGGGCCCAGACTGGTGGGCTGGCGGGCTGGCGGAAACATACACACTATATATTTGATAAAAAGACTTTTGCCTAAAATAAAGAGTTCATGAACATTGATAATAAAAAGCAATCCAATATTTGAATTGGCAAAAGAGTCAAAAAGACACTTGACCAGAGAAGGTAAATATATGACACATAAGAGAAGGAAATGACCCTCAGCATCATTAATCAATGGTGTCAATTAAACCCAGGTCAATGTCATATGCACCCATAAAACTGTCAAAATTAGTTGTTTCACCATACCAAATATCAGATGCAGAGAAACTGGAGTCCTTTTTCACTGGTAAGAATCTGAAATGGTACAGTCATGCTGGGCACATTTAACAACAAAAGTTTCTACTATAAAATCCTCCCATTCTACATTAATGCTTTTGCCTCAAGTAAATGATAATATTCATCCCATCAGGATTTACTCATGAATGCATCCAGTAGCTTCATTTGCAGTAACAAGATGGAAACAATTCACACACCCAGCAATTAAGTGAATTGATAGATTAAATTGTTATGTGCCTATGCAATAAGATACTATTTAGAAATAAAAAGGAATGAACATAAAAGCAAAAACAGGGATGACCTCAAAATACAATACTGTTGCATGTATATAAAACTGTTGTTGATATATTATTTGTAATTTAATAAAGATTGCCTGAAGTATTAGAATGCAAATCCAGCCACACTAGTTAGCTATGGAAGCTAGGCAGGGGTGGCACACACCTTTAATCCCAGGGTTTAGGATGGATCTCTCTGAGTTCAAAGCCACCCAATGCTACACAAGAGTTACTAAGTCTAAAAGATTAACAGAACTCACACCTTTAGTCCCAGCACTAACCAGGTATAGAAAAGACAGGAGCCCAATGTCTCAGGTGGCCAAGCTGAGGAAAGGCAGCAATCTGAGGCTTGGTGGACAGCATGCCGAGACAGGATCAACCCTTTCAGCCTGAGGTAACAATAAGAGCTAGTGGCTTGGTTGCTTTGCTTTTCTGATCTTCAGATTGAAGCTTGAACCCCAATATCTGTCTGTGTCTTTTATTTTTCATGTTACAAATTGTAGCAATGCAAGCAATCTATAGAGGTGGGAAACAGACCAGTAGCTGATCAGGAGAAACCAGGGCAGTGGCTGAGAGTTAGAAGGTGGTGGAAGAGACAGTATAGATTATAAGAGGCTAAAGGAAACATTTGGAGGTAATGGGCGTGGTCTGATAAAGGTGATGGTTTCACAAGTTATACATATGTTAAAATTTGTCAAATTTTATATTTCATATACAATTATATTTTTGTTAATTTTACCTCAATAAATCTGTTAAATATTCCCCAACAGACAAGAGAAGATAAAGACAACACACATATAGTCCATTTGATAAAAATGGACTAGTTCTGGAACCAAACTTTTAAAATTCTTAGAAATTAAAAATGTCATAGCAAAAACAGAATATCAAAAAGACTGAATTAAGTAGAATTTCTGGAATATATAATACAATCAAAAAGAACATGTGCAAAAAATAAACAGGAGGAATTTTGAGGATTTAGAAATGTATGAAAACCAGAAGTTCAAGAAGGTGAAAATACAGAAAATAAATGGGAAGAAATCAATCAAATAACCCTAGAAAAAGTCTACCACGAAAACTCAAGAATCGGGTTAGGGAGACAGCTCAGTTGTCCTGAAAACATAAGGTCCCAAGTTAGGACCATCAGCATCCCCCAGTAAAATCTGGGCATGAGGGTTCACATCATAACCTCAGTACTGATACAGCCACAAAACTCATTACCCATCAAGTCTTTCCTAATCCTATGAGCTCCTGTTTCAATGAGAAAGCCTATATCAAAAAGTAAGGTGGAGAGCCATTAGGACAGCTGATGTCAAACTCTATCATCCACACATGCCACACACACACACACACACACACACACACACACACACACACCATATTAAGTGCCTATAATGATTAGTTTTCATTGTCAACTAGCCACAATCTAGAAGAGCTGAGAAGAGAGTCTCAGTGAGAAACTAACTAGATCAATCTGGCCTGTGAGGATATTTCTTACTTGTGCTAAGTAAGGTAAGAAGACCCAGTCCACTGTGTACAGCACCATTCCCTGGTTTGGCATCTTGGTTTGTGTAAGAATAGAGAGATCTCATGGGGTGCTCAGTGTGCATGCATTCATTTCCCTCTGTTCTTGACTGGGGATGTGGTGTGACTGGCTCCTTGACATCCTCACAATGATGGAAAGTCAGAATGGCACAGTGGGATAAAATAAACCCTTTCTCCTGCAAGTCGCTTTTGTCAGGATATTTTATCACAGTGACAGAAATAAAAAAAGAAACTGGTCCAAGGAGCCCATCGGGTACCTAGACAACGACCAACATAGCACTGCCCCATGACACAACTTTACGAATTATAATGGCTTCAGCTTCCTCAGTAGGGAACAAGGAACATCAGAAGCAATAGGCAGTGGTTCTCAACCTTCCTAATGCTGTGACCCTTTAGGGTTTCTCATGAGAAAACACAGTTTCTCATGTTCTGATGACCCCAATTATAAAATTATTTTTATTGCTACATCATAACTGTAATTTTGCTACTATTATGAATTATAACTCAAATGTCTGATATGTGACCCCTGTGACAGGGCCATTAAACCCCCAACAGACAAACACACACACACACAACTACCAAACAAAAAGTTGCATGCATCCCATCACAGTAACATTGAGACAACAGGAGAAATGATTTAAAAAAAAAAAAAAAAAAAGCTTAAGGATACTGAGACTGTATTCTTCCATAAGTCAAGGCAGAAGTACATTTTTAAGGTAAATAATCAGAAAAGAACTTAGAGCAGTTACAACAGGACAGTGTACAGGCCCAAGTGTGGCTTCATCTGCAGTGTTCTACATATCACCCTCTTGTGTGCTGCCACCAAGGTTTTACATGACAGATCATTAGCCCAGTGGTTCTCAATCCCCCTAATGCTGTGACCCTTTAACACAGTTCCTCATGTTGTGGTGACCCCCAACCAAGAAATTATTTTCATTGCCACTTGTAACTGTAATTTTGCTAGTGTTATGAATTATAAAGTAAATATCTACATTTTTCTGATGGTCTTAGGACACCCTTGTGAAAGAGTCACTCAACTGACCTCAAAGGGAGCATGACCCACAGATTGAGAACCCCTACAATAAAGGATTGCTTCAATGAAAGTCTTTTACAACCTAGAATTCCACACTCAGCTAAGCCATAGAGGGAAGTGGAAAAGTAGAATTAAGACATTTTTAGAAATGCAAACTTTAGCTAATATCTTTAATCAACCTCTCTCAAGGATCTCTTAGAGGACAGTTCCACCCTAATAATAGTGTGAGTAAATAAAAAATAATGCATGGAACCCAACAAAAGAGGGACAGGGCACAGCTGTAGGAGGCAGGGAATCCCACAGTAACAGAAATGCCCTAGACCCTGAAGAAAGTCAGCCCAGATTGGCACAGGTTTTACATTTTCTTGGCCAAGAATGATACAAAACTCCACATTCATATCAAAGCTCCAGAATAAAACAGACAGGCATACAGCAAATCACCAGACCCATCACTTGTATTGTGACATCCATAACGACAACAGTGTATGAGTGAACTGGATGATCAGAAGACAAACGTGCCAAATTTCAAGCACTGGGGCTTTCCTCATTTTAACACCTCTGGAATCAGGAAGTGTTTTATAATAGAAGAGTACCATACTTTGGCAGTACAGTCTTCACTGTCTGCCTAAAGCCACTTTTCAATGACAGTATCTTAGCATCTGTGAAATACATGTTCCTCATGCAAGAAGCTACACTCAAGTTTGGAACTCCTTTCAATTAGCATTTAGATAGAAACTTTCTGCAGTCCAGAGTTGGTAAATAGGGGCAAATTGTAGACTCCCAGACAGAAAATGATCCTGGATGAACACAAAGCCAGGGTATGCACAGGTCACCTCACAAAACTGATGGTACTGAGGACAATGACTTTCCTTATTAACCACTTTTCTCCTGAGCATCATACCATGATATGCTTTCATTACCAAGATATGAATCACAAACTGAAGTATTTCAAATAACTAAAGAGGAATTTACACTGACAGCTATTACTCTAGGCATCAGTAGAGAGCCAAGACCACAGAGATATCATAGAAGGGTAAAGAGTGCCTTTTATTCCACTGGTTGTCAAAAGAAAACTAAATTGGGCTGGGGACATGGGTCAGAGCAACACCAAATCCAGATCCCCAGAACCCACATAAAAAGCTGGGTGTGGTGGTGCACACCTGTTATCCTAGCACTAGAGGGCAAAGACAGGCAGCTCCAGGGAGGTTTCTGGTCATCCTGTTTAGCCAAATCAATGAAATATTCTCTCAAAATGTCACACACTGACTGAGGAAGACACTAGAAACAAACAGGCACACAGCACAGATGCACACAAAAAACACACAATGTTCACACATCACACATATACCACACATTCCACACAATTTCTGAACTGTGTTGCCTGTGCCCACATTTCATGACCAAAAGTATACCAAAAGATGACAAAGCAAAGGAAACTTGGGGTCATGCACAGAAAAGAGTGAAGGTTGTTGTCATGCTGCTGATAACGGACTTCGCAAAATTGTTCCTGCCCCAGATTCCTAGTACCTGGTGTCTCTTCTAGGAAGGGTTCAAATGGTACACTGAGAGTATGGGGTTAGGAGGAGGCTGCAGAAGAAGGATCCGAGAAATCAGTTGTCTATTACAATAGACTCTTCTTATTAGCCCAGCATCTCTGGAGTGTGTATGTCAAGGCACCCTGAGAACTTCAAATGGAAAGGAGTACAACGAGGGGGCATCCGTCTCCATTTCTGCTGGCAGCATTCTAAGTAGTTTCATAATGCCATCTGGTTGTGCAATAACTCTGCCCTATTTCCACATTCCACAGATGCTGAAAAGCCTGGACATTCTCCCAGGCTCCCTGGACAGGTTTACAGCAGCCTCCTTGAAGGCATGTCTGTCCTCACTTCAGATCCACTAGAAAATGACATTTTGTAAACCCCTTTTGTCTGGGGACATTGCTGCTAGACCAACATGGAGAAATGCCCATCAATGCAAGAAGAAAAATAGTGGCTTGACTGCACACTTCCCCCAGTGTTTTGTCAATCAACTCAAGAAGAGAGAGGTTGTCACTACAAAGGAAACTGCCCTCAGTTCTCTGAAGACCAAGCAATGCAACCCCCAATTACCAAGAGTCTTACGAACATCTATCAGATCACAGACAATGATGGCCTTTCACCAAGCCCCTCCCCTAGTCTTATCTCCTCTCAGAAGCCAGGCTGAGATTTCTATGACATAATCTGATTGTATTTACCATCATTGGCAATGACTTCCCTTGAGGTTTAAGCCTATCCCTAAAAGCAAAACACTGTTTCACAGAATCATTACAAATGGAAGATTAACTGCATTCACTAATTCTTTCCAGGAATATGAGAGAGAGAGAGAGAGAGAGAGAGAGAGAGAGAGAGAGAGAGAGAGAGAGAGAGAGAGAGAGAGAGAGAGAGATGAGCCCATTGATAGTAAAAAAAAAAATTACAGAGTGAACTCAATGACAACAAACCCTTGCATTCTGTTTAGATACCTGGGAGGACACTTCATAGCAAGCAAGCTTCTAATAGATGGTTATTAGAAAATGCTATCAGTCAACACTCAGAATTTTAGCACTATGACTTCAAGACTTGATCTGGCCAATGTGTGAGCCTATCTATATAGGGTAAGGAGGACTCAACTTAGAACCATGGGAGCCAGGCTACACGGAGTATGGAGCAGGACTCATGTGCACATCTACCTGTCCCAACTGATTTTGAGGTGCCTGCCACATTAAGCCTAGGGTTGGCAGAGATAAGATGTAATTCTCTAAACAAGAATGAAGACAGGCTTCCATCAGCTCCTGGATGAAGGCTCAGAAGCAGAGATTCACAGCTAAGCACTGAGCCTGGATCCAGGCTGTAGAGAGGGAGGAGTGATGAGCAAAGAGGTCAAGACCATGCTGGAGTTGACCTCCTGAGCAACTGGGAGCTCACAGACCCCCAGCTGACAGCTAGGGAACCTGCAGAAGACTGAACCAGGCGCCCAGAAAGTGGATATCAGTTGGGGAGTTTGGGCAGTCTATATGGCCCACTGGCAGTGGAACCAGTATTTACCCTTAGTGCATGAATGGGCTTTAGGAGCCCATTCCCTTTAGAGGGATACTCTTTCAGCCTAGATACACAGGGGAGGGCCTCAGTCCTGCCCCAAATGATGTTACAGACTTTTATATACTCCATGAGAGGCCTTACCCTCTCTGAGGAGTAGAGAGGGGGTGGGATGGGGAGATAGTAGGGGGAATGGGAGGACTGGAGGGAGAAGGAACTGGGATTGGTATGTAAAATAAAATTATTTTTAATTTAAATTTTAAATTTAATTTTAAAAAAAGAATGAAGACATAGTAAAGAAACACTGGTACTCTTCTCTAGCTATCAGACCATGGAAAGAAAGGTCTCCTGGGACTTGGAATTTCCCCAGGAATGGAAGACTGGGAGAAGAACACGACTGGGACTCTGGTCCCAGCCAGGAGAGCTTGCTTCTCTGAAAGTGATTTCACACAGTTCTGACAACTTGTCAGGTCATCTTGCAGGACAGACTGAAGCATGGGAGATGATCAGTGGGAACACACTAGCCCAGGACTGCTCAGATATGCGCATCCCCTGCCTTCCATTTACACTGGACCCCAGTGATGGACTTGGGGAGGGCTAACTGCATCCCTCTGGTCCTCTTCCAATGTGATCAAACTGAAGCAATTTCCTTTTGCTGCTTTTAGCTGGACTGTCTCTTGCCTTGGCCTACTGAGCACCAGTGGCTGAGCCTGAGACTTGTGAGGGCTGCAGGGGCCCAGGCTCTGACTCTTAATGACTTCGGTTTCACATAAGCTCCCCATATCTGAAAGGCACGGAGCTGGGCTCTGGGGTACAAATACACTTCCTGCAGTTTCCGAAGATATTTCAAGAAATAGGAGTGTTGAAAAGATCATTGCCATGCCATTTTCCCTAAGAGTTTGGTCCCAATTTTGTAACTTGGTATCAGCATTTCTTCAGTGTAAAGCTGGGAGGTCATGAGAGACCTGCCACCAAGTATGATCCAAGTAATGACAATCTCAGAAGTCCTCCTGGACTGCAACATTACTGGGGCCCTCCATACAAAGGCTTCCCAGGGGCCCCTGGGCCCTAAACTTCCTCCCCTGCTTTTCACACCAGTCCACTAAGGTGCCTTTGCCTCCAGCCACCACAAAACTGACATTTGCCACCTAGCTCAAACCTCTTCCTTGACACCTGACTGAGTCTTCCAGCCATGTCACCTGCTCATCTCTGTCCACCATCCCAGGCAGGAACTCTTTGGGAGAATCAGGGAATAAAAGCTGGGTGTGGGAGTGATCCAAACACAAGAGAGTCCCAGGAACTCCAATTTGATTTCACACAAAGATGGCCTCTCCCCATATCTACCAGAGTCTGCAGAAGGCCTTTCTGAGACTCGACTCTATCCACCATCCAGAACAAGAATTAATTCTTCAGAAGAACACTGGGTGTGTGGCACACTGGCACACTCATGTAATCCTAGCATGTGAGAGAGCTGAACCAGGGTGATAAGCTGAAAACCAGCAGGCACTAATGGTGAGTTCCATAACAACCTGGGCTACAGGCAGATCCTTACTACTACAACAACAAAATTGCTTGGTTTACTTTCTTGTTGTCATCACAAAATCAACTTAAGGAAGGAAGGTTTTTTTTAGTTTGTTTGTTTGTTGTATTTTATGGCTCACAGTTTTAGGGGTGATGATTCATCCATCACAGAGGGGAGGGCCCAGTGGCAAGCACCTCCACAGCAGGAGGGTGCACAGCCAAGACTTCTCACATCCTCATATCTTGGTGTAACAGGAATCAGAGGACAGACAGGAAGTGGAGTCAGACTGTAAAATTCTAAGGCCAGCTCCCAGTGACATACTGCCTCCGGTGAAGTCCCACCTCCTAAAGAGGTCACAACCAACTACAAGAGCACCACAGGCTGGGAGCAAGGATTCAAGCAGCAGAGCAAGGTATCTCCAAAACAGCCCTCAGCCAATCAGAGAGCTCCCAGGCCAGACAGTCTCACCAGGATGCAGACAGCCTCTCCACAGCAAGGGAGAAAAGCAGGGCCTTGGAACCATGGTGACCAAGGCCAGTGCTTTCCCAGGTCATGAGTCAATGAACACTCCCATAGCACATCTGGCCACCTTGCCTGAGTAACCTGCCCCTTACTTCATGGGGAAGGACCTTGAGACTACAATACAAGATGGCACTGCTGAGTCTGGGCCCGGGTGTGCATGTGTACACATGGCCATCTGACAAGCATCCATTTGTCAGCTCCTGAATCTAATTGCAAAACTCAGTACACCCCCACCATCAATACACTTACAATTCACAGCACTTCAGAGTCCTTTCATCAAACTTGTCTCATCTGTCTAGTCTCATTTCCAGACAACTCATGACACAGAACCATCACACTCAGAGTAGTGACATAAATAACCACTCACACAAGGGTGGCTTGAAACTTCATTCAAACAGCATTCTGTTCCATAATTGTGGGTAAGTGCATGCGTGGAGGAGTGTAGGGGTGGTTGTGAACGGGTGGGTGTGGTTGTGAGTGTGTACAAGGGCAAAAAGGTGCAGAGGCCAAAGGTCAGCTTCAGGTGTGTCCCTCAGGAGCCATCCACTCTGGGATATTTAAGGTATATTTTAGTTATATGTATGAGTGCTTTGCATGAATGTATGTGTGCACGCATGTATGTACACCAAGTGTGTGCCTGGTCCTCTCAGAGACTGGAAGAGGGCACTAGACCCCCTGGAATTGGAATTAAGATGGTTTGAGCTACTATGTGGGTGAAGGAATGGAACCCAGGTCTTCTGCAAGTACCCTAAGGACTCTTAACTGCTGAGTCAACGCTCCTGCTTTTCCACCTTGCTTTTTGAAACAGTGTCTGTCTCTCTCTGGACTAACGTGTCAGGCCAGCAAGCCTCAGGAATCCTCCTGCCTCCACCTCACCAATACAAGTCTCTACATCTGGCTTTTTCATACAACGCATGAGCTCCTGGTCACAGGGCAAGCATTTTATCAATGTGCTGTCTCCCTGACCTCTACAAGTTACCAAGTTACTAATTTCTAAAAAGATTTATTTTTAATCATGGGTATAGATGAGTGGTTGTGTACACATGAGAACAGATGCCTGCAGGGGACAGAGGCATGGAATCTCCCTGGAGCTGGAGCCATGGGAAGTACCTGACATGGGTGCTGGGAACCAAACTCAAGTCTTCTGTGGGATCATCACTAGCCTTATCCACTGGACAGTCTCTTCAACCTCAAGTCATTCACTGTCACTTTACCAACCCCCAACTCTCTGTGAAGTGAGAAGGAGGCTAGAACATAAAGCGAGCAGGCTAGAACTATACAACACGTGTCAGCTATACAACATGTGACAGGGAAGGCAAGACAGCCTGTGACTGAACACCTGGGCCCTGGATTCAGATACCATTGGGCAAGACATCAACTTTGGGGGAGAAAAGGAAATGAGGCCTGAAATGTGCTACAGTCTTGGCTGCTTAAAAACATGATGTTAGGTGGGAAGAGCTGTTCACAAATGATCACAAGCAGTATAAGGCCAACACACCCCACACATGCATAGTGCTCTGCACACGTGCACACACACACACACACAGAGAGAGAGAGAGAGAGAGAGAGAGAGAGAGAGAGAGAGAGAGAGAGAGAGAGAGAGAGAGAAATCTTGGATAAATAATTCAACTTTGAGAGAGAGAGAGCAATCTTGGATAAATAATTCAACTTCTACAAAACTGTTTCTTATCTATAAAATGAAAAGACCAAAACAGAAAAATCCAAGAAAAAAAGTGCACATATCGCTGGCTGTTTAGATCTAGAGCCCAGGTGGGGCAATGCTGGAAGAGGTTGGTGACTGCTGAAGAGTTAAGAGGGCTCTTTTTGATGGAGGAAAATGTCCTAAAATTGACTGTGGCTATGGCTACACATATTTGAGAAATATTTGAGAATCTGTTTTTTGTTTTTTTTATTAAAGTGCTTGGTCAGCAAATAACTCAGTGGAGAAAGGTGCTTGCTGCCCAGCACAGTGCCCTGAGTTCAACCTCAGGCCCCACACAGTGGAAGGAGATAACAGAGTCTCATGTACCATGATCAGACCTCCACACTAGTACCATGGCACATGCCCCACTCCCCAGAATGCAAAAACAAAGCAAATAAATGCTTCAAAAAGGAAAAAAAAAACAGTGGCTTGTATGCTTTGACTGCATGATTGTAGGTATGTGGATCATCATCATCATCATCATCATCATCATCATCATAATAATAATAATAATAATAATAATAATAATAATAATGTTTATCCAATGGCAAATGTGGCAGGCTGGGAAATTAGCTCTGGGTTTTTTTGTTGTTGTTGTTGTTGTTTTTGTTTTTATTTTTGTCTTTTTAAATGTGGTTGCTATACAAGCATAAAGATCTGAGTTCAATTCAAAGAATACTAAAAATAAATAAATAAATACATACATACATACATACATACATACATACATACATACATAAAGCTGAGTTTCTTATTTAAAATAAAGCTTGTGCCATTTGTAAGCGCAGCACTGGTAGGCTGCAGAGCCAGCCAGTCCAACACACACACACACACACACACACACACAGAGAGAGAGAGAGAGAGAGAGAGAGAGAGAGAGAGAGAGAGAGAGAGAGAGAGCAATCTTGGATAAATTACTCAACTTTTTCAAAACTATTTCTATGTCTATAAGATGAAAATAACTGTATCAGGTTTTAAATTACTGTGAGAATCTAGAAGAATAACTCATAAAAATGTGTCAGCTATTCTGACCATTATCAGTATCAGTTATAAAAAATTAGCCAAATGTTCACAATAGCCAAAACACAAAACCTACCCCATTTCCTATCAGTGGGTGAATACAGAAACAAAATGTAGTGAAGGTAATGTCAACTGGACACAGCCTAGAAGAGACTCAATTGAAAAACTGCCTAGACAGACTGGCCCGTGGGCATGTCATACAGGAGGGCCCAGCCCACCGTGGGCAGCACCATTCCCTGGGTAGGTGGTCCTGGGCTATAGAAACCTAGATAAAGGTTGGGCATTGGTGGTGCAGACTTTAATACCGGCACTCAGGAGGCAGAGGCAGGCAGAGCTCTGTCAGTTTGAGGCCAGCCTGATCTACAGAGCTAGTTCCAGGACAATCTCCAAAGCAATACAGAGAAACCCTATCTTGAAAAACCAAATCAAACAAACCTAGATAAAGCATGAGCCTAAGCACAGGCCAACAAGTACTGTTCATTCCTTTATGGCAGTGGTTCTCAACCTGTGGGTCACGATCTCTTTGGGGTTTGTACATCTGATTTTTACTTTAGAATTCATAACAGAAGCAACGAAATAATTTTACAGTTGGGGTCATCATGTCACCATGAGGAACTGTATTAAAGGGCCGCAGCAATAGGAAGGTTGAGAACCACTGCTCTATGGTTTGTGCTTCAGTTTCTGCTTAAGTTCCAGCCCTGACTTTCCTCAAGGATGGACTGTTACTCAGAAGCATAGCCAAACAAAGCCTATTCTCCCTAGGTGGTCAGAGCATTTTCCCTCATAGCAACAAAACAAAATTTGAACATGCATATACTGGAGGATTATTCAGCCTTCAAAAAAAGGAAATACTGACATTTCCTGTGACATGAATGAACCTTGAGGACAGCATACTGAATGAGAGAAGAAAGCTAGTTTCCAAACCCATACATAATTGTTCTTACATGAAGTGTCTGGAGTAGTGAACTTCTTAGGCAGAGACTACAACAATAGATTCCAGGGACTTGGCGGGGGGGAGAATGGGGCATGTGCTTAATAGACAGTCTCAACTTTGCATAAAAAGAGATATGGCTGGACATGGTGAGAACTGTACATCATTGTGAATCTCCTTCATGCCTCTAGCTATGCTCTTAAAATGCTGAAGATGACAAACTGCATGTGAACTTTATCACAATTAAAATAGAAAGAATGGAAGGATTGGGAGCTGAAGAAAGAAACAGAGCAGAAAGGAAGGGAAACATGGAGAAGAATTCATAGGGAAAAAAGACCCAGGGCCAAGATCTTTGCAGGACAGGTCCATGGAATAGCTTGGCCCCAGCAGGCTCATGGCAGCACCCAACACATCACTCCCTTCTGGAGTGTGCTGGCCTCACCCACACCCTGCCAGCCACACCGCCACCCACACCAGCCCTGAAACAAGCAGTACTAGCTCAGAACTCAGGGGGTGGGAACAGAGTGAGTCACTGAGTCACACAGCTCTGCCTTCTGACAGAGAACAGGCCCTGCCTCATCCCGGCCCCACACCTGCAACCTCTGTCTACACAGCTACCAAAAATGCAATTCAGGCTCACAAGCAAGGCAGCATAGGAAGTCAAGGACAGAACAGAGGCAAGATGACCCTCAGGATCCAAAGACACAACTCCCTTCATTTGTCAGTTGCTCCATGAGTGGTTTTGTAGAGTGATGGGTGTAGGAGGAAAGGAAGGCATGTGAGGAGAGGGCCCATGAACTGCTTAGAAAAACTAGAACAAAATACAGGCTGGGGCTGAGGATGTCACTCAATTGGTAGTGTTCACCTAGCATTTGGGAAGCTCCAGATTCTATTCCCAGCACCATCTAAACCAGGCATGATAGTGCACACCCATAATCCCAGCAGTTGGGGAGTGGAGGCAGAAATTTGTGGTTTATCCTCAGCTACATAATGAGTTCAAAATTCAAGGTCAATCTGGGATATATAAGATACCATCTTAAAAAGAAGGAGGAGGAGGAGGAGGAGAAGAAGCAACAAGGAAGTGAGAGGAAAGGCAAGAAGGAAGAAAAGAAGAAAAGGCAAGACAGACTAAAATAGGCAGGACCAAATTTCACAAGGCTAAGGTGCTCAGTAAAGTAGCCCTGGCTGACATCCTAGTTATAGTCCATATATGGACCCTACCCAGAAGATGTTAGCAAAGACAGCACGTTGCACAAACCCGTCTCATGGCCCACAGTCTCCCATGGGTCTTTATCTTTCCCTTTTGCAGGGGTAGAGAGAGGAGAATAGACATAGCAATAACCAACCATATAAAGAGAGGCACAGGAGAAGCATTTGAAGGCATCATATACAAGGACAAGATTGACTTCCCCGTCGCGGTTCTACAGTGCATGACATTCCACCATAATAACTGCGGGGCATTAATTTTAATACTGTCTTAGAACTTCTAAGCAATGCAATAAGATAAAAATAAGAATAGCAACAAATGTCTATGAAAGAATAAAAAAGATGTGACACACCCATACAATCATATATCTTCACAGCCCAAGAGAATAAAGTGAAAGGATAGAGCTTAAAGAAGCAACTTTAGAAATATGTCTGGTTACCAAATAAAGATCTAACCAACAATCAGCAATAACTGGTTAAAATATAGTAAGAGAAACTACACTATTTAGAGAAGCAACAAAAATATAAAATGCCTGGGAATAAAATATAACAACAACAAAAAGAGTGCAGGATCCAATGAAGAAATCTGCAAAACAGCGATACAGTTTTAAAAAAGCATTTATACTAAATGGAGACACTACTATATTTGTGGATGGGAAGTTCATTACTATAAACATGTTAATTTTCTCAAACTCAACTTGAAACTTCAAGCAATTTTCATCAAAATCCCATCTGGATTTTTTAAACTTGACAAATTTATTTTAAGTAAATAAAAAGCAGAAATAGTTCAGAAATTTTTTAAACATCAACAAAAAAAACTGAATTTAGGGTTTGTAGTAATATTTATTATAACAGAAATTTGCCACAAAATATCTTTACTATAAGCACAAGTAGAAACTAGAGTGTGTAAAAATCACATGGCCATACCTATAGATACATTGTATATGCTATGCAGTAGGCATATATTTATAGAAGAGATGTTTATATATCCTAAAATGGTATTATTAGGTTCTATATTCAGTAAAGTGTGTGGGCTACTGTTTAAATAAAAGAAATTATGGAACTCTGATCTGTTATCATATAAAAATATGAGCACAGTTTAAACCAAGAACTACATATAAAAATAAATAAATGCACACACCAAATAAACTGCACAACAGAAAATGTTCCTTTTAAAATTTAAACTAAAGTTCAAAAGTTTTTATGAAATAAAATTTCAAATTTCCTAGATATCAAGTATCATAAACTAGATTTAGAAAATAAAATGAGAAAATCCTTGCAACCTAAATAATACATAAAGTAATTTTAACTATTTAAATAAATTTTATCTTTCAGTTAGAAACAGAGAAACACACTAAAAGAAACATTTGGGAATACTAAGTGTGGAGAGAAAAAATAAACAGGAAATGACCAATGGATAAACAAAAGCTATTTCAGTTCACCAGTATTAAAAATATGGAAAACTAAAACAATGAATCAGCACTTTTCCCCAAATCTGTAAGAATTAAGATAAATGGCCATCAGTGGCAGGTTCTTGGCCCTCTATGCTAAGAAGATATCAATGCCTAACTCATTGACAGTATTTATAAAGGGTTATTTGGCAAAGCCCAGGGCAAAACCTTTGAAGTGGTCACATCTTTTTGTCAGTAATTCCACTTTCAGAAAATAGGCTATACGTAAATCTCCAAGTCACCACGTTACCCACACTCAAAACTAACATAGTTCTGTGCTTCAAAATAAACTGTACTGTGTGTATGATTAGCTTTTTAAAACAGATTCTGATATCTTGATTTTTTGCAGGTAAGGAATCTGAGGCATGGAGAGGTCAAGAAATCATCCAAAGTCACACAACTACTTATTTATGGGGCAGAGCCAGTATTCAAACACAAGAAGTATGTCTGTCAAGCTAGACTCTTAAGTTTTAAGATGCCTCCAAGGAAGCATCAATCCCAATAGCAAGAGTTTTGACATCACACATGATAAAGTTAATAGAGGACAAGTGAATGATTGGATGGATGAGTGTGCAAATGGACCAATATATGTCTGCACAGATGGGAGGATAATCTGGATAGATGGATAACTGGATGGCTAGGCAGGTGAGGGAGCAAGTAGATGATTACATAGGTGGATGACTGGATGATGAGAGAATTGGTGGGTGAATGGATGAACAAATGCATAAAGGGATGAATGAACATATGGATGGATGAGTGAAGGGATGGATGGATGGATGGATGGATGGATGGATGGATGGATGGATGGGTGGGTGGGTGGGTGGGTGGATGATTTGGCAAGTAGATGAGTAGATGGACAGATGAGTAACTGGACTGAAATATATATATGTAAGTGACTGGATGGGTGCATGAATAACCCAAATTGCAAATATTAATTTGTATTATGTCTCCATTTTGGTTTCCACTCACATTTTCTAGATAATAACTTTGTAGTAGGCCAAGTTCCAGGCATTATTTGAAGTCCTTGTGAAACAGGCAGGAAACAAGCAGCAAAGCCCAAGTCCCCTTCCAGAAGTAGGACCTTAAGTGGGAAGCATGGGCACTGTAAACCAGAAGCTGGTTATCTTTTCAGGTCTTTGATTTATAAAAAGAAAGCCCTGAAGAAGTCACAAGGTATGTAGCACCTCAATAAACCACATACCAAAAATCACCAACTATAAGCATGAGACAGCCATTGAAACAAGAGGTTGTTCTCCTATATGGAGTGCAGGGCATAAGATGCATGGAGCATGCAGAGTGAGCCAGAAAACATGTTTCCTAACTCATCCTTAGCCATAGATCTCACACATTCCCCAAGCCCCAAAACTGTCTAACATTGTGAGCTCTATGTTATCTGTTCTGTCATCATCTTAAACCAAGTAAAGTCACTTTCTATACTATATTAGTTTGAAATAGCTATTTTTGCGACAGGAACTCATTGTGTAGCCCAGGGTGACCTTAAAACTACAATTCTCCCAAGTGCTAGGATTACAGGCATGCCTTTTTTTAAAACTTTGAAAATCTGATTAAGAGTGAAACCAGCTGACAAGTGAAGGCCACATCCTGGTGACCACAAGGCATGGTGCTTCTGAGCACAGGCTCATGCCTGATCAGAGGTTAAGTGATTGTAGTTTGCAGTTGCCATGGCAATGAGATCATACTACCCTCAGTGACTCTGCTGAAACTCCAAGGGGAAAACTGAGCAGTCCATTTTCATGTACCCCGATACCTCCTGATTCATTTATTCATTAATTCCACACTTTCAAACTCCTAGGAGCATCACAACCCATTTGTAAAGTGTGATGGCTAATCGTAGTTGTCATCTAGCCTCGTTCTGGAGTCAACTAAGAGATAAGCTGCCAGGCACACCTGTGAGGCGTTTTCTTGTTCAGGTTATTTGAAGTTTTAAAACCCACCCTAAACTTGAGCAGCACCTGCTGGGCAGACAGGGCAGAAACAGGCATGGGACAGAACCTGAGCTCCTTCTTTCTGGCCTTTACCATTCCATCTCTTGGCTGGGATCCCTATCACACTGAGTCCTTGACCACACTTACTACCATGATCTCTTCCTTAAAAATTCCTACTTCCAAATTCTGACCTCAGAGGGTGACAAGGAGGTATCCTGATAAAATAGGAGCACGCCATTATCAGTTATATAATAACTGTGGGTCAGCACAGCAAGGGACTGTCTGGCTCTACGAACTTTGGCAGGCTGTCTTTCCCCATAGACAGACTGACAAAATACCGAGGAACAGCTTTATCTTTGTGACAGCAGCATGCTCCTTCCTGCTTCAGAGAGGGGCTGGGCTGCCCCACCCTGCTCAGCCCTCTTGCTGTGAGCCACAATCCCAGGAGCCTGAATTAATGACACTGGCCACCACCCCTCCCCAATCAGAAGGCCTTTGCAATCAGGCATCCAATTGTCTTTCTTGTGCCACAAATGAAAAAAAAAACAAAAAACAAAAAACAAAAAAAAAAAAAAAAAAAAAAAAAAACCCGCTGACTTTGGGGAAATGACTGATGCAAGATAAAAAAAACAAAAACAAAAAAAAACCCAGTACTAAAACCCCAATTCCCAGCTAACAAGTGGCCTCACAGTGCAGCGCTGTGTGGCCACCCCAAGGAGGAACCAATAGATCACTCCCTGTCTGCTAAGCAGAGTAATCCAGAAGAAATGTCTAAGGCACCTTTTTGGGGGGTCCCACAGCTAGCATGAGGGAGTTTGGGTTGTTTTAGGCAAGACTCTCCTCGTGGTCTCTCTGCAACACCAGAGAGGGTTTCTGCATCAAGCAAGAACCTGAAAACCCAATGCTCACTCCCTTTGGCAACCAGTGACCCCATAACATGAGTCAAATGAAACCCAACACAAAGTGGAAGGCAGAAACCCAGCCTGCCTGCTAGCCAGCTATGTGGCTTGGGAAAGCTACCTAGCCTTTCTGTGTTTGAGTTCCTACCTTACAAAGGAAGGATAAAGGAAGATTTGTCATGAGGGCTAGATAGATAAGTTATAAAATGCCCCAAATAGTCATCTGCATAGACAGCAAATGTCAGCTGTCACTGTTACTACAACCACCCCTAGCTAGAGTTTGGAATAACAGAAATATGACCACAAGCAAGTCATCAACCTAGAAGAGGTGAGCTTGGCCTCAGATTTAGCTTTCCAGAACAGAACACATTGGCTGAAGCATCCATCATCCTGTGAGGCCTGAGCAGAAAACTGAATCAATCCTACCTCCAACCAGAATTGCACACAACAGTAACCTCATACTGTCACTCTGACACAGAAATGGGGGATGGGCAGAGAGTCTCAAAAGGACACTTGTCTGTGCAAAACAAGTTCCAAACAACTTCCACCTTATGACACACCTAGTATACAAAGATGGGCAAGCATGCTGTGAGCAGTTGAAGAATGAAGAATGCACAAGCTTCACAGGACTAGATCTGTTTCCAAGACTTTCTATCTTCCCTTAGCTCTACAATGAAACAACTTCCCAACAACTGTATGCCCATAGTGCCCACTGCACCCATGTAACAAAAAAAAGTACTGACTCATTTCCTGCCACCAAATCCTCCAAGGGACCTGGAGGCAGAACAAAGCATCCAGCATTGACTGGCATTCCTGTCTTGACCCTACACCCTCGGAGAGAGAGAGGAGAGGATAGATCCTTGAACCAATACCCACCAGGAGAGGGAGAGTCCCCACTTGTACCCAATGAAAGAAGAGATGAAAAGATGGCAGTATAAGAACACATCCAACAACAGAAAGACTTATATGACAACACCAGATTCTAGGGATTCTACAACAGCAAGACCACAACACTCCAATGCAGATGAAGCAGAAGAGAATGACCTTAAAAACAACTTCATGAAAATGATAAAGACCTTCCAAAAGGATGCAAGAAAACCCCCTAAAGAAGTGGAAGAACAAACAAACAAAATTGGAAGAAATAGAGGAAAAGACAAACAAAAAAATTCAAGAAATCAACAAATCTCTTAAAGAAATCAAGGAAAGTCAAGAAAAACAATCAAACATATGAAGGAAACAATTCAAACAGTTAAAGACCTGAAAACTGAAATAGAGACAATTAAAAAAAAAAAAACACACACACACACACACAAACTAAGGGAATGCTGGAAACAAGAGATGGAAGAGAGAATCTCGGGCACTTAAGATAAACCAAAGAAAATAGATTAATTGACCAAAGAAAATCTTAAATCCAACAAATGCTTAACACAAAATATCCAGGAAATGTGGGACACCATGAAAAGACCAAACCTAAGAATAACAGGTATAGAAGAAGGTGAAGAAACCCAGATCAAAAGTGCAGAAAACACATACAACAAAATCATAGAAGAAAACTTTCCCAACCTGAAGAAGGAAATGCCTATGAAAGGACAAGAAGCTTACCAAACAACAAATAGACTGAACCAAAAAAAAGAAAACACTAAACATACAGAATAAAGAATATTAAAAGCAGTGAAGGAAAAAAGGTCAAGTAACATATAAAGGCAGACCTATCAGAATTACACCTGACTTTTCCATGGAAACTCTGAAAGCCAGAAGGTCCTAGCTAGATGTTCTACAAATACTAAGAGTTCACAGATATGAACCCAGACTACTATACCCAGGAGAACTCTCAATCACTACAAATGGAGAAAACAAGATATTCCATGACAAAACCAGATTTACACAATCCATATCCACAAACCCAGTGCTACAGAAAGTTCTGGAAGGAAAACTGCAACCCAAAAAAGTTAACTACACTCATAAAGACATAGGCAATAAATAATCCCATTTCACCAGAAGCCAAAAGAAAAAGCAAGATAAATCTACTCACAATATCAACAAATCCAAAACAAAGAAGAATTAAAAATCAATGGTACTTACTTTCTCTCAACATTAATGATCTTAACTTGCCTATAAAAAGACACAGGCTAACAGAATGGATATAAAGACAAAACCTATCATTCTGCTACATAAAAGAAACACATCTAAGCTTCAAAGACAGACACTACCTCAAAGTAAAGGGCTGGGAAAAGATCTTCCAATCAAATGGACCCAAGAAGCAAGCAAGTGTAGCTATCCTAATATCTAACAAGTTAGACTTCAAACCAAAATAAATCAAAAGAGATGAAGAAGGTCATTCCATATTCATCACTGAAGTCCATCAATACAAAGTTTCAATTCTGAACATCTATGCCCCAAATACAAAGGCACCCACATTTGTAAAAGAAATGCTACTAAAACTCATAGCTCACATAAAACTTCACACATTCATAGTAGGAGACTTCAACACCCACTCTCACCACTAGACTTAACAGGTCTAACAGGACCAACAGACTTAACAAAGAAACTTAACAAAGAAACATAAGAACTAACAGAAGTTATGTCCAAATTGGGTTTAACAGACATCTATAAAACATTCCATCCAAACACAACTCCACATGGAACCTTCTCTTAAAATCGATCACATACTTGGCTACATAGAAAACCTCAACAGATACAAAAAAAAATTGTATCTTATGAGACCACCATGCTTTAAAGATGGAATTCAACAACACAAATTGCAGGACCCTACAATCTCATGAAAACTGAACAATGCACAATTGCATAATTCAAGGGTCAAGGAAGAAATAAAAAAAAATTAAAGTCTTCCTTGAATTCAATGAGAATGAAGACACAACATACCCAAACTTACGGGACACGTTGATAGCAGTACTAAGAGGAAATTTCATAGCACTAAGAGCCCACATGAAGAAATTGGAAGATAGTAACACTAGAGAATTAACAGCACAACTGAAAGCTCTAGAACAAAAAGAAGCAAACTCTCCCTGGAGGAGTAGATGCCAGAAAATAATCAATTTGAGGGCTGAAATCAATAAAATAGAAACAAATAATACAAAGAATCAATGTAACAAAGAGTTGGTTTTTTGAGAAAATCAGCAAGATAGACAAACCTTTATCCAAACTAATCAAAAAGCAGATAAAGAACATGCAAATTAGCAAAACCAGAAATGAAAAGGGGGCATAACAACAGACACTAAGGAAATTCAGAGACTCTTCAGGTCATACTTTGAAAACCTGTACTCCACAAAATTTGAAAATTTAAAGGAAATGAACAAATTTCTGGAAAGATGTCACTTACCAAAATTAAATCAAGAACAGATAAACAATTTAAATAGACCTATAACCCCTAATAAAATAGAAGCAATCATCAAAAATCTCGCAACCAAAAAAGCCCAGGGCCAGATGGTTGAAGTAAAGAATTCTACCAGTATCACAGACACTGAGATTGAAAATTAATAAATAGGACCTCCTGAAACTGAGAAGCCTCTTTAAGGCAAAGGACACAGTCAACAAGACAAAACAGCAGCCCACAGACTGGGAAAAGATTTTCACCAACCCTACATCTGACAGTGGGCTGATCTCCAAACTATACAAAGAACTCAAGAAGCTAGTCACCAAAACACCAAATAATCCAATTTAAAAGTGGAGTACAGAACTAAATAGAGAATTCTCAATAGAGGAATCTAAAATGGCTGGAATACACTTAAGAAAGTGCTCAACATCTTTAGTCATCAGAGAAATGCAAATTAAAACAACTCTGTGACACCATCTTAATCCTGTCAGAATAGCTAAAATCAAAAACACCAATGACAGCCTATGCTGGAGAGGATGTGGAGAAAGGGGAACACTCCTCCATTGTTGGAGGGAGAGCAAACTTGTACAGCCACTTTGGAAATCAGTAAGCGGTTCCTCAGGAAAATGGGAATCAGTCTACCACAAGATCCAGCAATTCCACTCTTAGGCATATACCCAAAGGATACACATTCATGCAACAAAGACAACTATCCAACTATGTTCAATGCAGATTATTTGTAATAGTCAGAACCTGGAAGCAACCTAGATGCCCCTCAACTGAAGAATGGATAAAGAAAATGTGGTACATTTATACAATGGAGTACTACTCAGTGGGGGGGAAAATGGAATCTTGAAATTTCCAGGCAAATGGAACTAGAAGAAACCATCCTGAGTGAGGTAACCCAGTCACAAAAAGAGGAACATGGTATGTACTCACTCATGTATGGATTTGAGACATAGAGCAAAGGATCACTAGCCTATAATTCACACAGTCAGAGAAGTTAGGAAACAAAGAGGACCCTAAGAGAGACATACATGCCTTTGCCCCACAGAAGGGCAGAGGGGCAAGATCTCCTGAGCAAACTGGGAACTTGGAGGAGGGGAGAGGAATTAGGAGAAATAGAAGGGGATAAGAGGAGGGGAGAGGAGAACACAAGGTAGCAGGAAGATTGAGTCAGAGGAAGAATAGAGGAGAGCAAGAAAAAGAGATGCCATAATAGAGGGAGCCATTATAGGTTTAAAGAGAAATCTGGCACTAGGGAAATGTTCAGAAACCTACAAGGATGACCCCAACTAACTAAGTAATAGTGGAGATGCTACCTTAAATGCCCTTCCCCTATAATGAGGTGGATAATTACCTTACATGACATCCTAGAGCTTTCATTCAGTAGCTTATGGAAGCAGAAGCAAATACCCACAGCTAAACACTGAGCTGATCTCCTGGAATCCAGTTGCAAAGGGGAGAAGTGATGAACAAAGGGGTCAAGATCATGCTGGAAAACCCCACAGAAACAGCTTACCTGAGCAAGTGGGAACTCATGGACCCCAGACTGATACCTGGGAAACGAGCATAGGACCAACTCAGACCCCCTGAATGTGGGTCTCAGTTAGGAAGCCTGGGCAGTCTATAGGACCTCTGACAGTGAAACCAGGCTGTATCTCTAGTGCATGAACAGACTTAGGGAGCCCATTCCCCATGGAGGGATAATCCCTTAGCCTAGAGACATGGGGGATGGCATAGGCCCTACCCCAAATGACTTGACAGATGTTGATGATCCCTCATGGAAGGCCTCATCCTCCCTGGGGAGTGAATGGGGGATGGGATGGGGGCGTCTGTGGGGCCATAGGGGTATGGGAGGGAGAGAGAACTGAGATCGATATGTAAAATAAAAAATATTAAATAAATAAAAATGTACTGACTCTCATTGTCACCTATAAACAATGAAGCCTGAAATCCCATTTGTACTAGTCAGGTTCTCTAGAAGAACAGAACTTAATGACATAATGGATGGATGGACGGATGGATGGATGGATGGATGGATGGATGGATGGATGGATGGATGGACAGATGGACAAATGACTTATTAGAATAGTTTACAGGCTGTAGTCCAGCCAGTCCAACTATGACTATCTACCAACACAACGTCCAAGAATTTAGTAGTTAATCAGTCCAGAAGGCTGTATGTCTATGCTGGTCTTCAGTATATGCTGGAATCCTAAAGAAGTGAGCTCTAATACCTGAAGGAATTGCTTGCAAGAAAGAGTGAGAGCAAGCTTCCTTCTCCCTTGTCCTTTATATAGGCTGGCAGTAGAAGGTGTGGTCCAGGTATATCTTCCTACGTCAAAGATCTGGAGTAGAAGAAGGTCTTCCCACTTTACATAATTTAATTAAGAAAAAACCCTCACAGGAATGTCCAGTCATTTCGTTTTAGTCAATTCCAGATGTAATTGTCAGGTTGACAGTCAAGAAGAGTCACTACACCATTGTACCATGTGAGTGGAAACATAAGCCAGGAGCACAATAAATAGACACAAAGTTATCCAACCCTATTGCCCTGGGGAGAAACTACTTCTGAATAATCCCAAGTACTCTGGGCAGAGATCAGCTTTGTGGGATAAAAACAGCTTCTTTCATCATGGTCTCTTTCCATGTGGCACTGGGGACATGGAAGATGTGACTCTTAGTCTCCTTCACTGGACTATAAGCATGGAGTCTATACAAATTTCACCCGATCCAATAGTGAGGTCTAGAATGTTCCAACTGTTCTAAGCACCAACGATGGTCGAAAGGAATCCCAAGAATGTAGAGCAGGAAGCTAACTAAGCCATAACAATATGTGGCCAGGCAGCCCAGGCAGGAGCCTCCAGACATACAAGGGAAGAACCATGCCACTTGGGGCAGCGTCAGCAGGTGTCCTGGTAGGAGGACCCAACATAGATGTTGCTTACAGAACACTATGTCTCCAACACAACCTGTAACTGTGGGCCACTTACTGTCACATGCATGCTATCAATTTTCAAATAGCATTGCCTTAATTAGGGTTTTTGTTGCTATGAAGAAATATAAGGGCCATGACCATGGAAACTATATTTATAAAGGAAAACATTTAATTGGGAATGGCTTACGGGTTCAGAGGTTAAATCCATTGTCATCATCATGATGGCAAGCATGGTAGTACACAGGCAGACATGGTGCTGGAGAAGGAGCTGATAATTCTACATCTGCATCCACAGGCAGCAGGAAGACAGAAAACCACCAGGCCAGGCATAGGCATTCGAAACCTCAAGCCCATCCCCTCCAACAAGGCTATACCTGCTCCCACAAGGTCACACCTCCTAATACCACTCTATAAGCATTCAAATATAAGTCTGTAGAGGCCACTCTTATTCAAACCACCACAAGCATAGAAGACTCTCTCTGTGCTTAAAAGCAAAGCAATTAAACAAAAAGGTCACATTTCAAGAAAATTAGGGGGAGGTCCACAATCCTCCTTATCTGCATTCTACCTCCCCCCTCCCAAAAAAAAATAAAACCTCTGTTAAAGAGACATCATTGTCAAAGGGATCTGGGTTAAGATCTAGGCTTAACTCAATTTTACATCCTTGGGTATGGACTTAACTCTCTCTGCACCTCAGAGAGAGAATGAAAACACCTGTACTTCATGGGGTCTGGGAAAGGAATTTAAAATACGCTTCACTAAACAACTAGGCACTGGGATAGGACCTACTAAGCACTCATTAGGTGCCATTGTTGCTAGAAGCATCAACAGTTGCAGTGGCCATGTGTGTGGTCATTTGTCTTCTAGAATATTCCTTCCAGTAGCAGGATTGTGTCCTGTTCCCCTGTCAATAACTGAGTTCAGAGAAGTGCATACTACAGAAAAGAGTTAGAGTGATACACACCATTGCCACAGACTCTTTCAGGACATAATCAGCAGCCTTCATCTCTCAGACCTGAGGCCCCATACATCCCTACTAGGTAATGTCCCCTCCTGAACACACACCTGGGCATCCAGCCTCCCTGGTTCCCTATTACTGGGACTTTCCTACTCCTGCCCATCTGGAAGCCCTAATTTACACCTAGAGACTTTGACCAAACAGGGAAACCACAATCCTTTCCTGAGTCTTTAGGCAAAATGCCTAAACCCAAACACTGTGTTTACACATCTCTACTGCAACAGGAGCCCTTTTGAAGGCAGATTCAAGGGAGCCATAGGACCCCAGCCCTTAGCACAGCATGCGGCAGGTGGCACACACAGAAGTCAAGTTCAACCACCAGAAGCTTCTTCCTGCTAACTAGATATTCCAGCAAACCGATCAGATGCAATCAGACACAAAGGAAAGCCAGTAGGACATAGTGTCAGAGTTTCTACTATTTAACACTTGGGTGAAAACACCAAGCTGGAGTCCATGTAACTTCCAAAGCCTTGGTTTACATTTATCACACACAGAATTGTTATCAAGTACTGGTGGTGGTGGTGGGGGGGGGTCTGCAAAGAGCACAACATTAGGAAAATCACTCAATACATTTATTATCAGCATTCCTACCTATCCCAATCTTCATTCTTCTTCTCTCTTTCTCACTTTCTTTCTTCTTTTTCTTTTGCAATGTTGGTTCCTGAACATGAAGCTCAGGGCCTTGAACATGCTAGGAAAGCCCTCCACCACTGAACTAGAATGCCAGCTCCACATCAACATTTGTCTTTGACCTTGAAATGACCCTGGTGCCTAGCCCTCTAACTTTCAATTCTGTGCTAAAGGTATCTAACTAAGAGATTGCAGGAGGGTTCCAAGTTAGCTCACCTTGTTATAAACACACTGGCCATCATACAAGGGGCTAATTGTATGCTCTCTGTGTGTGCAGTACAACATTGCCATAAAGAACATTTAAAATGATGAATACACTCAAAGCTGGCACTGACACTTGAGATGTAAAGTAGATGTAAACCCTCATGTAAAGCTTGGCTCCCACTGTGCCTAAATAACATACAGACAACTCAACAGTGGAAACTGTTCAGGGTAGAAAATAATAATGGGCGGTTCTGTGTGTGTTATCACTTATACTTTCATTTTCAATCTTTTCTCTAGTAATCCTACCTTATGAATAAAAAATAAGAAAACTCTACTGAATGCCTAGTGGTATTTTCATTAGGACAGGTGATGATATTTAAAACTGTTAGCACCTATATAAATAATTAGAAATGAGGCAAAGGATGGCAATTTGTCTGTAGGTGTCAAATTTGCACAATATCAAACATAAAATACAGCCATTAAAATGACACAGGAATGTTTACATGACTTTGAGCAGCCATCCTCCGTGAGAAACAATAAATACCAAACCCCAGAAACCACCCAGCTATGTGTGGTAAAGCAATTTTAAAAAATAACTCATTTCAATTGACGACTACCTTATATGCCATCCTAGAGCCTTCATCTAGTAGCTGATGGAAGCATAAGCAGATACTTACAGCTAATCATTAGCTGAACTCCTGGAATCTAGTTACAGAGAGGGAGGAGTGATGAGCAAAGGGGTCAAGACCAGGCTGGAGAAACCCACAGAAACAGCTGACCTGAACAAAGGGGAGCTCATGCACCCCAGTCTGATAGCTGAGAAACCAGCATAGGACCGACCCAGACTCCCTGAATATGGGTGTTAGTTAGGAGGACTGGGCAGTCTGTGGGGCCTCTAGTAATGGATAAGTATTTATCCCTAGTATACAAATGGACTTTGGGAGCCCATCCCACATAGAGGGATACTCTCTCAGCCTAGACACATGAGGGTAGGCCTAGGCCCTGCCCCAAATGTTATGACAGACCTTGAAGACTCCCCATGGAAGGCCTCACCCTCCCTGGGGAGCAGAAAGGGGATGGGCTGGGGTTTGGTGGGGGTGATAGAGGAGGATGGGAGGGTGAGGGGACTGGGATTGACATGTAAAACAACCTTGTTTCAAATTTAAATTAAAAAAGGAAGAAAAAAAACATTTCATTTCTCAATTCCATTCCTCATTTCTATAACCAAAACAACTTCAATACAGAAAGATTAATTATGACTCATGGTGGAAGGGACTACAGTCCATCATTACACGCAAGAAAGGCAGCAGGTGGCTCACTCACATCTGGATGGACCAGGAAGAAGGGGTGGGGGACAGGGGGACATTGGTGTTTATCAGGTTTCCTTCGTTTGCCCTTTTTATGAAGTCTGGACCACCAGCTCCATAGGACACTGATGCCCATGTTCAGGCTGAGTTTTTCTTCATCAAGAAACACCCTCACGGGCATACCAAGAGATAGGTCTCCCAGGCAATCAAATAGGCTAAAATGTTGGCAGATAATAGCACCCTTGATTTAAAAAAAAACAAAACAAAAACAAAAAACAAACAAACAAACAAAAAAACAGGTGGCCAAAATGTAATAGTTCAAGAAACATGGTGCCAATAAACATACACCTAATATGGAGGCCCAGAAGAGGAAGAAAAGAAGAAAGAACAATGAAGAAGTGTTATATGCAGTTATAATTATCAAGAATTTCTAAAAATAAAGAGACTACAAAGTCACAAAGATCGCAAGCAGATTTAATAAAAACAAATTCTCAAAAGTAGCCAGAGGAGGAGAGATCTTACAAAGGGAGAATTGGGTAAATGAGGAACAGCTCAGATTCTAGTAAAGACAGCAGAAAGAAAATAAGTCACTAAGGGGTCTTTATGGAAATATCCTGAAATAGGCTGAAATAAAGACACTTTGAGATGCACAGTACAAGGACATACAGTGGCTGGGTGTGGGTAAGGATTCAACAAGAAGAGAAAAGCCCTTGGTGTTTAAAAGTCTCTGCTGATTTCTATGTTGTAAACACTCCCATTCTGGCTGCTTTTAAAAGACAAACATATCATCACCAGGTGAGGAGTTCAGATGGAGGCTGGCATGTCATACAAGTGCCCACTAGCAGAACTAGAGAGAGTACTTTGGGAAGCAGGAAAATTGTCCCATACTGGAAGTTGAATGTACAAGACAGAATGAATACCACAAAGAATATAGATGTGACTGAATGCAAATTAATACCTAATCACAGCACAGTGAACATGAGACCTTCAAAATCAATGAAGAGGGAGCTTAGTGGTTAAGAGCACTGGCTACTCTTCCAGAGGACTCAAGTTTGATTCCCAGCACCTACATGGTGGGGCACAGTCATCCATAACTTCAGTCATAGAGATTCCAACACTCTCTTCTAGCCTCTAAGAGCATGAAGAACACATGTGGTATATGTATGCAAATGCAAGCAAAACACCCATACACACAAAATGAAAAGAAATGAATTTTTAGAAAAATAAATTTAGAATTAAGATACATGATGGCATTAACAGAAAAGGGAGAAATTGTAGGGGTGACCTCGATTAGTTATCATCTGTATGCCTGTGTACACCCAAGACCTAGAACACGTACTGCTATGAGGCTGGGGGCCATATCTCCTAAGACTATACAACTAGAAGGCACTTCCTGCTGCTGCCTGCTACTGTAGGCTGACACCACCAGGAAGCTGTGGAGTCTAATAGCTGCCAGAGTTGCTTGTGGTTAAAAGACACAGGTTTCTGCTTTAGAAAAAGCACTGAACTCTTGACTCTTGGGACCAAGAGCCATAAGCTTCTGGGTCTGTCATTAAAGGCCCCGAGGCACTCAATAGCCCAGGACTGTCAGCAGTAGACTGTAGCATCATCCCATGATTTCTATCTTGATAGAACACAGGACCCCAGCCAGCTGACTGACCAACACCAGGTGCTGCTTCCAAAAATACGATGGCGAGGACAGATAAAAATCCCTCCCCAGAAAGATTCTATTCAACTGGGAGACCACAGATATTTATCAAGTTAACATATGGCATATAAAGAACTGAGGTGAAAAACTATACGGTGTAGACCGCACAAGGCGAGAGACTGGAAATGAAAAGGGCACCTAGAGAAAGCACTGTGGAAATAAAAGAAACAGGGGTTATAAATACCAGAAAGGCCAATAAAAATAGTCTTGTTAGCTACAGTCACCCTACTGTACTATAAAGCACCAGAGCTGAGTCCTCTTGACTGACTGTAAAGAAAAAAGAACAGCCTTTAAAGGTGGTGTGTATTAGAGGCCAGCAAGATAGCTAGCAGATAAGTACTTGCCACCAAGACTGGTGACATGAGTTCACTCTGTGGGACCCACATGGAAGAAGGTTTCCAACTCCCAAAAGCTGTCCTCTGATCTCCATATGCATGTGGTCACACACACACACACACACACACACACACACACACACACACACAGACACACACACACACACTCACTCACTCACACGCACGCATACACGCACGCATTTATGGTCACATGCACACAGAAAGGACACAGAGGTCAAAAGCTTTTAGTGTCTGTTTATGCACTGCAATGAGATGCCAGAATTAACACACTGTGGTGGTCAACTCTGATCTGGGGAAAGACTTCTTATAAATGAATGGAGCTGGCCAACTAATTAAGCATATGAAACAGAATAAACCAATTCCTCACATCATTTTTAATTCTAAATTCTGCCACCCTTGGAGAAAACCTACATGAGTGTTGCATCGATGGCTAGTTATGGACCTCCAGACTGGCATCTTACTGTGGAGGTAGAGCTAAAGTGGTTCAGGTTGAACCTACAGGCTATTATAACCATTTCCCACTTGAAGCAGAATTTTCTAAAATGCTTGATAGTAAAGTTCTGCTTAAGTGTTTAGTAAGGAGATCCAGTTCTGTCGTGGTGAGAAAAGCTCTTTGATCCCCCTAAGGAAATGCTGTGATGAATCCACACCAGCCTCCTATTTAGACTTCAAGAAGCCAGCCTAGATTCACAAGTCATAGGCTAGAGAGATACCAAATGCTTCTGAGTGAGGGGTCTATGTGGGCTGGAGACATTGAGAGACAAAGGGAATCTATATAAAACTTGAGGTCCACCAAAGACTGGGGTGGTCTTAGCACTCACTTTCCTTTTTGGAGGACACCCTGTGGAATCAACTTAATTCTGACAAATTCTTCAATAAAAACAAAGAAAATGACGGAGAGATGGTTCCAGTGACAAATAATTTGCCTCCTAAACACAAGGACCTGATTATGATCCAGAATACACCTTTGAAGAGACAGGGCATGGTGGCATAGGCTTCCAATCCCAGCTCTGGAAAGACAGAGACAGGTGGAACCTAAGGGATCACATGGCGGTTCCAGGCCAATGACAGACCCTGTCTCTGAAAAGACCAATGGTACCTGAGGAAGAGCTAATGTTGTATTCTGTCCTCCACATACATGTATATGCACCACACACACACACACACACACACACACACACACACACACACACACACACACACACACACACCAAGCAACTAAAAAGAGGAACAGGGCAAAGTGTCAGGTCCATCCTGAGAAAGGTCCTGGACCAGATAACAGGACTGAGAGGCCAGGGAGTGGGCAGCTGCATTCCTACCTAGTACATCATTTTTATAGATTCCTATAAGGCAGCCTTTAAGCCTTGTCACTGAACTGAGGTTAAGCACCCCACCCCAGGACAGAAGCTTTCCATGAGGCAGACCAGGTGGACCTGAATAAGCTCATCCATACCCCAGTCTGCAACCAACAGTCCCTCAACCTGAGCTAGCCCAGATCTTAAGTATTTAACCAACCTCTAGGTGGCAGAAGACTTGGAATCTAACAAGTAATAGGAAAATGTCAAAAGGCAAAGGCAGCAGATACTACTCCATAAAAGCCATGAAACAGTGATGTAGAGCGGAGACTGATTGTCTTCAACAAACCTGACAAGATCCAAAATCACTACAATAAAAACCAATAAGTCCATAAGAAAAACTTAAGTCCCAGTTATGAAGTAATTGCCACTGAGTGGAAAAAGTCTAGGTGTTCCTTGGAGAGAAGAACGCAGAGTTACTGTATAACTCAGCCATTTCTAGGAGAACAGAAAATATCCACCCACACAAAAGTCTGCACACACCTGTTGTTAGTGGCAGCATTACTCACAGAAGCCAAAAGGTGACAGCAATCCAAATGTGTGTTAGCTAATGAATGATCAGCAAAATGTAGTCTATCCATAAGGTGCAACCCATCTGTCTACAAGAGGATAATGTGCTGAGCCATGCCACAGCATGGCCTTACTTTGCAAACATTGTCAAGAAGCAACTGGTCTAGAGAGATGGCTCAGTGCTTAAAGAGTACATACTGCTTTTACAGAGGACCCATGTTGGGCTCCCAGCACCCACATCCAGCAGCTCACAACCACCTATAACCCCAGTTCTGCAGGTCCCAACACTCTATTCTGAATTCAGCAGGCACCCATACTCATGTACATGTATCCCACCCCAACACACATGCACACACACACACACACACACACACACACACACACACACACAGTTTAAAAGTAATAAAAACAAATCTTAAAGCAGGAGCTAATCACAAATGATAATATATTGTGTGAATAATACGTTTATAAGGAGTATCCAGAATAGGCAAACTCACAGAGACAGAAGGCAAATTACGGTTGCTAGGGGCTAGGGAAGGCACAGTGGAATACAGAAAAACAGGTAGTGAGTACACGGGCTCTGGAGAAAGGAGATGATGAAAAATGTTCTATTGATTCAGGTATTTGCAAATATACTTTAAAACACAAACTATCCAGAGCTCTGTGAGTTCAAGTCTGTATAGTGAGTTTCAAGCCAACCAGAGCTACATAGTGAGGCCCTGTCTCAAAAGAATAAAGGACAGTTTTCCACCCATTGCTCAGCTACTTCATCAGAGAGGTGGTCTAGGGAACTTTCTGATACAGCCGCAGAATATGAACATTACAATACACACATACACATACACACACACACACACACACACACACACACACACACACACACACACGTGCAGAGAGAGAGAGAAAGAGAGAGAGAGAGAGAGAGAGAGAGAAAACGGCTTCTCCAACTCCCTCAAAAAAACACAGCAAAAAAGTCAACTTCCCAAACAATAGAACTTATACCCAAGTACACAGTAAATACATAGATGAATCTTTTCCTGTTTCCCCAATTACCAAACCACACCACATAGCAGCCTGCTACATTTTGCACATCACTTTCAAAAACTTCTCTGGGCATACATTACTTTGAAGACGCTAACTAAATTAAGCCTCATGTCCCGGGGAAGGAAAGCTTAATTTTATTTATGACTTTTAACAGGTGTTTAATGCAGTGCTGAGAATACCTGCAGCCATTTATTCCAGGATGGAGCTCACGCTGCATACCAACTCCTCCATTCAGCTTCGTTAACAGAAAAATAGAACTGGCTAAATGAAGGGCCACCAGGTGGCCATAAAACATGAACGCCTAATGGAAAATAATTTGGTGCATAATTAGTTTTTCTTTTGTGCCCAAGGCATCCTCAAACACTTTAAGAGATGGCCATGATAGAGAAGGCATGGGAGGTGGAAGCACCTGCTGTCCCTCCATAGCACTGTCAGCCTGTGTCTATGCAGCCACAGGATGCTAGAGAATCTACCTGCCAGAAATGGCGGCAGGCTCCGGAGAATTCATGCCATCAGCAGTCATAGAGTATCTATCACAAGACAAGTTCTAAACAACCTTAGCCTTTTTCTGAAATTTAGGAAAACATCTGCTTTTGGATTGGACCTGAGGCCTGCTCCATGGGAACCAATTCATGCCTCATACACCAACCCACGTTCAATCTCTGGGAGCCACATGATGGAAGGAAAGAGCCAACTCCACCCAGCAGCCCTTGGCCCTACTCATGCTGTGGCACATGTGCACATGTATAAAGCATAACTGTAAAATCTTCTGAAAGTGGAAAGGATGACTAAGAGAATGGGAATGTGGACAGTACAGTATATCCTGGAAATGATAATATATTAATCTGTGCACCTGTCTTAAAGAAAAAAGCAATGACCAATGGTATAATGTTGAAGACCTTCACAGGTCAAAAGACTAGATATATCTTATGTTAATAATATGTATAAACATGTCTCTCTGAAATTGACTAATTTAAAGGAAAAATTTTTAAATCTTACAAGAAGTAGAAAGGATTTACTATGCTTTAATTTTATTAGCATCAGATATTTATTCTATGTTGCATTTTTCTCATTTTGAAGATAATTTTTTAGTATGTATGAGTATGTCTCTGCATGTATTTATGTGTACAGCATGTGTATAGAGATGCAGTAGCAATGGGAGGGCATTAAATCCACTGGAGCTGGAGTTTCAGATTTGTGAACTGCCATGTTGTACTGGGAGCCAAACCCATACCCTCCGCAAGAGCAGCAAGTACTCTTAATGGCTGAGCCATCTCTTCAGCCCCAACACATTGTGCTTTTCAACAAAAAACACACATACTACAACCAACACAAACAGATATGATATCGACGTAAAAGCACCATTGTTTTTATTTCAGATTTTCAAGAACCCAGAGACTGCATTACCCACATATTCTTCCTGAACAACAAATAAATAAAAACAAAAATCTGTAATGCCCACTGCAAAGTGAATCAAATAACAAATTCAGAAATGGGGCACTATGCCATAAAATAATTCATGATGAGTCAAGATAAGGAGTAAAATATAGATCAGTTGTATAATCCTTCTCAGTATGGTTATATGAAAGATAATTTTAATACCTTTTTAAATAAGAGAGACTATCTGAAACTCTGTAAGTCTCTAAGTGTTAACAAAAATCAGAGAAAGAGTCTTATTAACAAACCATTCTAAAAACTGATTGAGTACTGACAAGATAAAATAGAGAAACAGGAAAACCAAAGGCAATTGCAGAGCTGTAGAGAGGACTCAGTGATTACAGTACTTAACACACAAGCATGAAGACTGGAGTTCAGACCACAAAACCCAAGCAAATGCTGAGTGGTAATAAAATCACACCTGCCTATGATTCTAGCCTTGGAGAGTAGAGACAGGAAACTCCCCCAGAACAATCTGGCTAGCCAGATCGACAAGCTCTGGGTTTGATTGAGGGGTCTTGCCTCAATGGATAAGGTGAAAGGAAGATCACAGGAGAATGGTTCCCAATATTAACCTTAGGCTGCCAATGTGCCAATGCACACAGTGCACATGCATCCACACGCACAATCCTATACTCATGTTCAAACACACTTGCACACCACACACACAGGAAAACATGTTCACTTACTTGAAAAAAAAATGAAAAGCCAGGAGGTGAGTACAGCATTGTGTATTTCATAGGCCAGAAGAATCAACTAAGATGATGACAAAGTTAACCTATTGGGAGTCTGCCCTGGGCACTGAAGGATTATACTGGGTCTATGGATAGGTGGTGAGGAAGCTAGCCTCACAAAGGCCATTGCCTACCTTAGATTCACCAGAAAGGCCCAGAAACTCTCCCCTATCACTCATCTCTATAAGTGATGAGATAATCCTGTATTTCAAGGGATTCTTATAAAAGTAAATGAAAAATCAATCAAGAAAAAAAAACATAATTCATGTAGTCATGGATGAGTGGTTAAGGCAATTGACTAGAAAAAAATGAACATAAACTTATCCCAGTCCTCAGTTTAGGTCTACAAAATTCTTTTCCAAATCAAAATGACAAGAACTCAATCAAAGATACATAGATAAATGAGAAGAGAAGATGATGTGAATAAAGGCTAGGAGCAGACCCTCAGAGGCTACAGGTGGGGAAATGCCAAACATAGGTTTTATATGTTAAAGGAGCTAAAGGTAACATGAAAATTTTTAACAACAACAAAAAAAAAACAAATATATATGGGCACCAAAAACTACACAGAGGAAAAATTTTAAGATTGACACAAATAATTGAAGAACTTGGAAACTGAAAAGTGGGTGAAATAGAAAAATATAATTAATAAGCAAAGTATACAAACCTGGATTTCAAAAATGCAGTAAAAGAAAAATGAATAAGGAGAAAGGTGAGGTACTTTAGGACTCCCTAAGATGACAGCAAAAACAATCCCCATCAATTCATCAGTTCAGCAAACACCAGCACATGCCATGGATGTCCAAAGACATTGGAGTGGTACCTTCATTCACTGAAAGATACTTGCAGTCTGATAACTCTCTACTCAATAAAATAAAATAAATTCCCTTTAAGAATGAATGTGGGATCTTGTATCCTGCTAGTTTGCTGAAGGTGTTTACCAACTGTAGGAGTTCCCTGGTAGAGTTTTTTTGGTTCACTTATATAAACAATCATATCATCTGCCAATAGTGACAGTTTGAATTCTTCCTTTCCAATTTGTATCCCCTTGATCTCCTTTTGTTGTCTTACTGCTTTAGGTAGACCTTCAAGTATAATATTGAAGAGATATGGAGAGAGAGGACAGCCTTGTCTTGTTCCTGATTTTAGAGGAATCACCTTAAGCTTTTCTCCATTCAGTTTGATGTTGGCTGTTGGTTTACTGTATATTGCTTTTATTATGTTTAGGCATGTTCCTGTTATCCCTGATCTCTCCAAGACCTTTATCATAAAATGGTGTTGAATTTTGTCAAAGTAGTTTTCAGCATCTAGTGAGATGATCATGTGTTTTTTTTTTCTTTTTCAGTTTGTTTACATGGTGCATCACATTGATAGATTTTTGTATGTTGAACCATCCCTACAACCCAGGGATGAAGCCTACTTGGTCATGGTGTTGTGTTCTTGGATTCGATTTGCCAGTATTTTACTGAGAATTTTTGCATAAATGTTCATGAGGGATATTGGCCTGTAGTTCTCTTTCTTAGTTGTGTCTTTGTGTGGCTTGGGTACCAAGGTAATTGTGGCCTCGTAAAAAGAGTTTGGAAATGAACCTTCTGCTTCTTTTGTGTGGAACAATTTGAGGAGTATTGGTATTAGCTGTTCTTTAAATTTCTGGTGGAATTCCACACTGAAGCCATCTGGCTCTGGGCTTTTTTTGGGTGGGAGGCTTTTGATGACTGCTTCGATTTCATTAGGGGTTATAGTCCTGAAAACAGCTTGGTATTGATAGGTAGACCAATGGAATCTAATTGAAAATCCTGATATTAACTACATACCTACAAACACCTGACTTTTGACAAAACATCTAAAAGTATACAATGGGAGGAGGAAAGCATCTTCAACAAATGATGCTCACACAACAGGATGATGGTGTGCAGGAGACTACAAATAGACCCATGTCTATTGCCATGCACAAAACTCAAGTCCAAATGGATTAAAGACCTCAACACAAATCCAGCCACACTGAACCTCTTAGAAGAGAAAGTAGGAGGTACCCTTGAACAAATTGGTATAGGAGACTGCTTCCTGAACATAACTCCAGTAGCACAGACACTGAGATCAACAATTAATAAATGGGACCTCCTCAAACTTAGAAGCTTCTGTAAGGCAAAGGACACAGTTGACAAGACCAAACGGCAGCCCAAAGACTGAGAAAAAATTTTTACCAATCCTACATCTGACAAAGGACTTATCTCCAAAAAAATATACAAAAAAAACTCAAGAAACTAGTCACCAAAACACCAGATAACCCTAGTGAAAAATGGGGTACAAATCTGAAGAGATAATTCTCAATAGAGGAAATCAAAAAGGCTGAAAGACACTTTTAAAAGTGCTCAATATCCTTACCTATCAGGGAAATGCAAATCAAAAAACTCTGAGTTACCATCTCACTCCTGCCAAAATGGCTAAAATTAGAAACATCAATGATAACTTATGCTGGAGAGGATGTGGAGAAAGGGGAACACTCCTCCACTGCTGGAGTACAGCCATTTTGGAGATCAATATGGCAGTTTCTCTCTCAGTCTACCACAAGACCCAGCAATCCCACTATTAGGCATATACCCAAATGATCCACATTCATACAACAAGGACATCTTTTCAACTATGTTCATAGTAGCATTATTTGTAATAGCAAGAACCTGGAAGCCACCTAGATGCCCCTCAAGTGAAGAATGAATAAAGAAGATGTGGTACATTTACACAATGGAATATTACTCTGCGGAAAAAAAACAATGGAATCTTGAAATTCCCAGGCAAATGGATGGAACTTGAAGAAACCATCCTGAATGAGGTAACCCAGTCACAAAAAGAGGAACATAGCGTGTATTCACTCAATGGATTTTAGACAAAGCAAAGGATCACCAGCCTATTATTTACGTTGCCAGAGAAACTAGGATACAAGGAGGAATCTAAGAGATTCATACAAAGTCCCTTACAAAAGGGGAAAGAAACAAGATCTCCTGAGCATATTGGGAGTGTGGGGTGGGGGGCAGTGAGTGGAGAGGGAGCTAGAAGAGAAGGGGAGGAGAGAAAAGCATATGGGAATATGAAGACTAAATCAGGGGAGGGATAGACGAGAAGACAGAGAGACAGACAGAGAGAGAGACAGAGAGAGAGAGAGAGAGAGAGAGAGAGAGAGAGAGAGAGAGAGACCATAAAAGAAGGAGCCATTATAAGTTTGAAGAAAAAACTTACTCTAGAAAAATGTCCAGAGACCTACAAGTCTGACCCAACTAACAATTGGAGCAACAGTGGAAAGACTACCATAAATGCCCTTCCCTGATAATGAGATTGATGACTAACTTATCCACCATCACAGAGCCCTCATCTAGTAGCTGATAGAAACAGAAGCAGACACCCACAGCTAAACACTGAGCCAAACTGAAATCCAAATGCAGAGAGGGAGGACAAGACCAGGTTACAGAAACCCACAGAGACAACTGACCTGAACAAGAAGGAACTAATGGGCCCCTAGACTGATAGCTGGGAATCCAGCATTGGACGACTCAGACCCCTGAACATGGGTCTCAGTTAGAAGGCCTGGGCAGTGTAAGGGACCTCTGACAGTGGAACCAGGGGGTGCACAAAAGAACTTTGGGAGCACATTCCCCATGGAGGGACACTTCCTTAACCTAAAGGCAGGTGGGAGGACCTAATCCCTACTCCAAATGACTTGACAGATTTGGCTGACCCTTCCTGGAAGGCATCACCCTCCCTGTGACGTGGGGGGGGGGATTGGAGAGTGGTCAGGAGGTATGGGAGGGTGGGAGAGATAGAAGGAGGGAGGAAGGGAAAAGGAACAGGGATCGATATGTAAAATAAGAAAAATTAAAAAAAAAATTAAAAAAAAAATGAATGAATGTAGGAGCCAGGCATGATTGCACAGGCCTTTAATTCCAGAACTCAGAAGGCAGAGGGAAGAAAATCTCTGTGAGTTCCAGGAAAGCTGAGTCTACATAGTGAGTTCCAGATCAGCTACATAGTGAGACTCAATCAAAAACTAAATAAATAAAGTTAAATTTAAAAAAATGAATTGGCTGCTGGAGAAATGGTTTGGTGGATAAGGGTGGTTTCTACCTAGCCTTACAATCTGATGCCATGATGCCTTGAACAACATGGTAAAAGGGGAGAACAAATTCCTGCAAGTGGTCCACTGACAACCATCACACACATGCCCACATTTACATAAATAAATAGTAATAATGTGAAATAAGTAAATAAAACTGCAATTATAAATGTTCATTTAAGATAAACAAGATGAAGGGAAATTCACTAAAAGAAATCAAAAGATATTCAGAAAATAACTTCAGGTACATGGATAGAGATGAAGAATTAACAAAAAAGTCACACACAAAAATAAGAAACAGAAGGAAATCAAAGACATATAAGGTCCTGTAGGAATTTATCTGTACGAACAGATGAGCTCTGAAGTCTCTCCAATACCTTGAAGATGGTAAATATCAGCAAGAATGAACCTAGTTTTCTGTTGTAAATGCAAGAAAGGAAGGAAGAAAGAGAAGGAAGGAGGGAGGGGGCTAGATAGAGTAATAAAGTAAATGGGACAGTTCAAGGTAGAGAAAGAATGGCATGATATAGAGTAAGCCAAAAAAAGAAGAGAGAATAGGATTCTTTTATATGTAATATGCTAAGCTACCTAGGGCAAAATACTAGGTTTTTATGCTAAAATATACATGCTGGAAGAATTAGAAAAGATTATGTAAAGCATAATTATGAAGGGGCACAGATCCGAGACTGAAGAATGTTCCAGACAATTGCACTGGTACAAGTATCTCAGTGACAAAGACATTCAACCAATTCATATTAATCATGCTTTCATCCATTGCTCTACCCTTGCTATTCAAAGAACTCAACTGAAACATCATGCAAACAGTACACAACTTGAGCATAAACTGCCAAGAATACTAGCATATTATTCATTTTATGATACTATATTAATAAAATGTGTATTTTATAATGAAAACGAACTTAAAGGAAGGGAGGGAGGAAGAAAAGGAGAGAGGGAGTAGGTGAGGGAGGAAGGGAAGGAGGGAGGGAAGAAAGAAAAGTACACAATACAATGGTTGTTTTAAATCCATATATACACACAACTACATTAAGCATAAATGACCTATCTATTCCAATTAAAATATAAAGTGTCTCAGGAATGTAAAAAGACTAATTACACCCCATTTACAAAAATATAGATAAAACATCTGTATACAGAAAATGCAGGTGTAAAATGAGGGGAATGCAGATCATGCAAGCATTAAAAAACATGATATGACTCTACTAATCAGGAAAGATAGACACAATTTTTCCAAGTGTGGTGGTGCACACCTTTAATCCCAGTACTCAGGAGGCAGAGGCAGAGGCAGGAGGATTTTCAACACCATTCTAATCTACATTCCCAGTTCCAAGTCCGAATTGCATATTAAGATCCTGTCTCAAAGGAGTGAGAGAGGGGAAAGTAGGGAAGGAGGGAGCATGAGAGGAAAAAAAGAGATAGACAGAGAGAAAGGTATAAAAATTATTATTACAGCTTAAAAGAATCACTTTTTTTAAACCAGGCATTGGTGGTATACACCTTAATCCCAGCACTGATGAGGCAGAGGCAGGCAGATCTCTCTGTGAGTTTGAGGCCAGACTGGTCTACATAGTTCCAGGACAGGCTCTAAAGCAATACAGACAAACCTTGTCTCAAAATACAAAACAAAACAAAACAAAACAAAACAAAACAAAACAAAAGAATCCCTTTTTTAATAATACCAAAAGAATCAGTTTCCTGGGAGTATAGACAAGTTATATATTTGTATGTGCCTGATACCACACTCAAATTTAGTAATGTAAACATTGGCAAAACTATAATAGAATAAACAATATAAAAGCTAGAAAAATGGGCATACCCTATTCACAACAGAAACTTTAATGCCCTCTTCTCAACAACTGACAAAGAAGCCTCTTCAGTCTCAACAAGGTTAAAACACAAAAGCATGATTGATATAAAACTCATAATTGTGGCCTAGAGGTCATACATACATCATGTTGTGCCCAGCAAATGTATGCCCAAAGCATAAATAATGAAAGTCAGATCTAAAGCAGAAAACTTTTTCAACACTAGCAGCCAAACTACTCAGAAATTATTGCACTACTGAATTCAGAACACCAGCAGAAGTAGGAAATTGTACAAATAGTCAAACCCAGAGAAAGTAAAAAGTAAAAAGAACCATGGTTAACCAAAAGTATGAACTAAAATATTATAAATAATTTGAAATATGTCAATATTTACAATAATTTTCTCTATGCATTAACATGGAAACTTACCAAGTGTGTTACAAGAACCTAAGACTACAAATAAGTCAGCAAAGGCTAAACAACCAAGATCTAAGCAATTTGATTCAATTAATAAGCTTTATTTAATAGTTTAGTTATCAATGTGCTTAATTTACATAAACAGGTATAGAATCTTGTACTTTCAAGAGGGTATGTATTTTCCTCAAGTATCAATAAAATATACATCTCACATTAAGTCAAAAGAAATTCAATCACATTGAAAAAAGGAATTAAATTTCTTACTCATAAATCTAGTCATGTGAAAAAATCTGAAAATATAAACAACAAAAAGGGAAACAAAACCTGCATTAATCTGATTGCATCAAAAGTTAAAAACATGCCCCCAAATAATTATTCAGTAACAGGACAAAGAGCAACTGAAAATACATTCTATTTCTTAATCACAATTAGAAGACTATACAGTGGGTGGAGGATAGCTCAGTATCAGCATTGGCTGTTCTTACAAACCCTAGGGTCTGTCTCCCAGCACCCACATGGCAGCTCACAATCACCTGTAGCTCCAAGGTATCATATGCCTTCTTTTGGTATTGACAGATACTGCATATGCACGTGCGCGCGCACATGCGCGCGCGCACACACACACACAGGTAACACTCATACACATAATATTTTAAGACTATATAATAAAACCACATAGTTAAAGCCATACTCTGAGAAGAACCAATAGCTCTAAGTGTTATGTGAACATAAATAAGTTAAACATTCAACTCAAATTGCCTGCTAGAAAGAAATCAAGATGAATGAAAACAAATTCTCTGGAAATTATTTGGTAAATATGCAACAATCTGGTAAACTAAACAGACACTAAGACCCAGGAATTGAAGAGTTTGGCATGAATATGCCAAAAGAGTATGGTTAATACAAATATATTTACAATATTTGCTGTTTGTCACAGCAAAGCATTAAAAATAAAACAAGAACCCAAAAAAAAAATCCCAAATACCTTTTGACTCTGTCATATATAGATTCCATACATTTCTATATTTTGTTTTTGTGTATTATATATTAATATCTTAGTTTCATTTCTGTTGCTAAAATACCCTAACAAAAGTGACCTAAGGAAGAAAGGGCTAATTCTGTTCGTAATTCAATGTCCTGAGAAATTCAAGGCAGCAGGAAGTAAAGGAAACTGGTAACATCACATCCACAGTCAAGAACAAAAGGAATGAATTAGCGCATACATGCTGGTACTCTGCTCACGTTTGCCTTTCTTACGCAGTTCCAGATCTCCTACCTAGAGAATGGTGCCACCCACAGTGGGCAGCCCTTCCCAGCTCATTTAATATAATAAAGATAACTCTCCACAGACCTCCACATGTGGCCAACTAGATCTAAACAATCCCTCAAAGAGACTCTTCCAAGGTGATTCTAGATTGTGACAAGTTGACAAAACTAACTGTCATTTTTAAATGTTATATATGATTTTTCATAATAGTGTTATGTATTGCATATGTAAATATGCACCCACATAGTCTCACAAGAAATCAGTAGGAGTGGATCTCAAGAACATAATGCTGAGCAGAAAACAATATGCAGAATTCATATGGTTTGATTCCAATTCTGTGAAGTGCAGAACCTGGGGGTAAAAAAAAAAAAAAAAAAAAAAAAACAACAAGCAACTTTTAAGAGATCCATAAGTATTTTGGGTAAAACAACAAAGGAGTCAAGGACACACTTAACTTGAAATTTGGAAGAATAATCTCCTAAAACAAGGAAAGGACACCTGATGCCATAAGTAATACAAAGAGCTAAAAAGGAGTTCTTAAATTATGTGCTTAGTCAGACTGTGGTTGTGCACGCCTTTAGTCCCAACATTCAGGAGGCAGAGGAAGGTGGATCTCTGTAAATCTGAGGCCAGCCTGGTCTAAAGAGTGAGTTCCAGGATAGGCTCCAAAGCTACACAGAGAAACCCTGTCTTGAAAAACATTTAAGAAAGAAAGAAAGAAAGAGAGAGAGAGAGAGAGAGAGAGAGAGAGAGAGAGAGAGAGAGAAAGAAAGAAAGAAAGAAAGAAAGGTGCTTAGTATGCTCCTCTTTATTATTAAATTGAATGCATACATCACTTTTATTTCTATACTACATTTCACAACTAATAGTACAAACAAATAAATAGATGAAGGAATGAATGATGGTAAGTCAGCAAACTGCACAGTGTGTAAAATAAGAAGATAAAGCAAAGAACTTATTTTAAACAATGAATGTAAGAGACAAACTGTGGTGATAAAAATGATACAGAAAAGAGGAAGCCTACCATCTTAGGAAGGGCAGGAAGAGCAAACAAATGTAACAAAGAGATATTTCAAAATGTTGGAGGAGACTCTTTGTGACTCTGGATATTTATTAAAATGAAGACACTATACATGGTGTTCTCTCACTGATGTAAAATACCCAAAGTTCGGAATGAAGAAAAATATGGAATATCAATTCATTTATAAATACTGACAAAGTTATCTCAAAAAATATTCCAGATGTAGAAGAATGTAATCAACTTCTTTCTTTCCTAGTTCTTTATGAAAATCTATCTGACATGTCACATAGATCACCTTTAAAACCAGGGAGAAAAATGAAAAGCTAATCAATTAATTTCAAGAAGTCAGCATGACTCTGACATTAAAACCTTGACTAAGTTAGCACACACATAATGAAAGGAAAAAAATCAGATGTCACTCATATTTAAAAATGCCCAACCCCAAATTCTACCATAGTAAAAAACGAAAATGCATTATTGTCAAATATGATTATTTCTAAATATGGAAGGTCAACCCTAATAAGTTTATTACTGGGAATGGAGAAATGGCTCAGTGGTTAAGAGCACACACTTCTATTGCAGAGGATTTGAGTTCAATTCCCAGCCCCAACACAACTCCAGCTTCAAGGGATCAAAATCCCTCTTCTGGCCACCATAGGTATTGCTTACATATGCACATACTACACAGAGACACATAGAGGTACCACAGGCGGGAGTTGTAAGTGGGCTGTCATGCCCATACAGGCCTCTGAAGATCTGAACTCAGGTCATCATGCTTGCAAAGCAAGAGCATTAATCATTTAGACTCATATATATATATGTATGTATGTATGTATGTATGTATGTATGTATATATATACATATATATATATATTTGCTTTCTAATCTAAATCACTAAAATTCTTCATTCACTTTTAAAACATGGAGCCAAGATAAGAAACTGCTTAAAATAGTTGAGGCAATGAGACATGAGTTACTATGAATACAGCTGATTTCAAAACTATACAGCCATACCTAGCACTACCTAAGAATGTGAAGTCGACCCTACAAGGAAAGTGGTAGGATTGTGATGGTCATCTTCTTAACCTTGAGAAAATAAGAACTGCACGCAGTGCGGTTGAGGACGACAAACACAAAACTGTATTCCCATTTCTACTAACCAAGTGTTTTCTGTGAACGCTGGACAGAAGTCCTAAAATGTTTTTGTTTTCTTTCATCTTTAATTTTTGGTGTATACTTACTATAACTGGTCCTGTGTTGCACAAGGACGTTTTCATAACTCTATACTGTATGTTAAGCATCATTCCTATCCCCTTTACAATCCCTTCTTCCCCTAGTGTTTACTTCTAAGTTCACTTGCATACACATAAATGATTTCAAGTATCTTCATAAAATCTAGGAACCAAAATTGAAAGAAACTGTTCAATATTTGTCTTTCTGGGAGTGAATTAATTTGCTCAATATTTCCACAGAAGCATCCATTTTCCTTAAAATGATCTAATTCTATCCTTATTTATGGCTGGAAATAACTTTCATGTGTATATAGGATATATATATATATATGTGATATATATATATATTTGTTGGTTACATGTCACAGCCTTTGTTAAGATTGTTGCAATTAATGCTAATGAGTGGGTGATTCTTCTGGTGTAGTGACTTGGGGGACTTTAATTATAAAAAAAAAAAAAAGGAGTGGTACCACAGGGTCATATGGCTTATTGTTGTTTATGTTTGTTTGTTTTGTTTTTGAGAAATTTCCATGTTATGAGCAGTTTTCCTGCCAGCCTGGTCCCACAGCTGTGCCAGCCCATATAACACACAGAGACACTGTATTAGATATAAATCTGTTGGCCTGTTATTAGCATTTCTTATTGGCTAGTTCTGTCTGAAACATTAACCCATTTCTATTAATTTAAGTGTTTCCACATGGTTTTATCTTCCTGGAGAGAGGGTCCAGATCTTCTTCTCTCTTGAGTCTCTACATGTTGAATCTCCTCCTATCTTTCCCTCAATCCTCCTTGTCTCCTAGTCCTGCCTATCTTGCTTTCCTATTGGCCAACAGTGCTTTTTCATTAACCAATATGAGAAACATATTTATAGAATGACATCTCCCATCATTTCCACATGTATATCCATAGTAGCTGGAAGAAAGAAATTAAAGAAGACACAAAGACTTCCCACACTTAGGTATTGAAAGAATTAACATTGTGGAAATGTCTATACCACCAAAAGGAATCTACAGAGTCAATGCAATTGCCACCAGAATTCCAATTCTGTGCTGAAAGACAAAAATAAAAGGCCTCCAAATTCATATGGAAACACAAAGATTCTGGGTAGCCCAAACAATCCCAAGCAAAAAGAACAATGCTGAAGGTATCACTACACCTGATTTCAAGTTATACTACAGAGCCATAGCAAGGAAAACATGATCCTGGCACCAAAACAGGCATCTGGGTAAGTGGATCAGAATAGAAGATCCAGACATAAACCCATAGAGCTACAACCAACTGATTTTCTTTTACAAAAATACACATTGGAGAAGAGACAACATCTTCAGAAATGGCGCTGGGAAAAACTAAATGTCCATATGGAAAAGAGTAAAACTGGATCCCTGTATCTTGCCCAGTACAAAAATCAACTCCAATGGGGTGAAAGACCTTTATGTGAGACCTAAAGCTCTGCAAATGCTAGAGGGAAAGTAAGAGAAGCACTTCAAGATACAGGCACAGGCAAGAACTGTAAACAGGTCTGAGCAGAACTCCAGATGCTCAAAAAAAAAAAAAAAAAAAAAAAAAAAACCATGCTAACGATTGACAAATAAAAGTTTTCTGCCTAGCCCCCCCTCCAAAAAAAGAAAAAAAGTTAACTGAATGAAGAGGCAGCTTACAGAATAGAGAAAAATCTTTGCAAATATCCATCTGATAGAGAATCAATATTTATAAACCTAGAATACACAAAATATAAAAAATAAGCAAGAAATCAATAACTAGGCTAATTAGATGAACAGATGTTTCTGAAATGATTAAATACAAATGGCCAATAAACATATGGAAAATGTCTGATCTCACCAGTCATCAAATTGAGAGATCAAATTGAAACTGCATTGAGATCCCATCCCACCTCTCAGAATGGCAGCTATCAAGGAAACCATTTTGATTATGGTGTAGACAAAGCCCCACTCCCATACTGCTGGTGGAGATGGAAGCTAGGTGAAAATATGAAATAAAAAATCCATTAAAATATAAAACTAGAAGCATGTCATCCACAGTGATTGTATTCCCCCTATAACTGGGCCTACAGGGTTGAACATAAGGAAAATGATAGGGAAGGGTTTTGACAGAGTTTGCTGTTTAGAATGAGACTAAAGAATCATTAACAGGAGAGTAACCTCAGAATGAATAGCAAACTGAAGACTTCTAACCAGTATCTCCTCTATAAAAGCAATGAGAATACTGACAAATGCATTAGAGTCCCTTTCCAGATCCCTGCAAATTAACCAAGGCTCTCAGCTGCCGATCTGGATATATGCATCTAATTAAAAACATATGGCCAAACTTCACTAAGAACATGAGCTGTGTTTTGACATCCTATTTCATGCTTAACACTCACTTGTTTGATATCCTACTCTATGCTACCTAGGTCAAACCACAGAAATAAGATACCAACATATCCTATACAGAGCTTACAGTTAGAATGAGTAGTAGCAAGGTAAATCCTAACAGGAATTATACAGCATACATCTGGGTTAGAAAACAAAAAGAAAGAACTGTTACACAGCAGGCTCTAGATCCATTACTTTTGAAATGGTTCATAGGTAAAGACATCAGGGAAGCTGCCACTGTCATCTGGATTCACATGGTCCAAGTATCAAAATGCTGACTGTGTTTGATCCTTCAAAAATACACAGTAATCATAAATACATGCACATCTAACAACAGAACTCAAAAACTACATAAAGCAAACTTTGACGAAATATAAAGAAGAAACAGTTCTGCTATAGAGACTTGACCCTCCCATAACCAATGATGAACAGAATAGATACGCAAATTAAGATGATGTGAAGAATTAGAAACCAACAGGTATGTCATAAACCTATACACCCCCATCCAGTAATGCAGAATGTATGCTCTTCTCAAGTGTATATGAATGTTCTCCAAGACAAACCAACCACATGCTGAGCCACAAACTAAACATCTCTAATTTTTTAAACTGAAGAACAAAATAATATATCTATACCTATAGATTTGTGGTGCTCCCAATCTTGGCCAAAGAAGCTTCTTTTTGCAGTGAGTAGTGGCTAATGACTCAAAACTGTTCAAAGTGCTGAGAGTAAGTATGAGTGTTCACCATAGGTAAGTCATCTGCATCCACCCCCTCTTCTAAGGCTTAGACAATATTGTAGCATTGCACACAGAAAGTATGCAAGAGGAGATGGAGATGCAAGCTGTGAAATGCTGACCTCTGGACACGACATGGTTGATGCACACATAAATTCTCAGCAGCTCTGGTTACCTGTACAAGGCCTGAACATAATCAAGCCAATCAAAATGACAGCATAGGTGGGGAGAAACTCATGAAGCATCACAACTGGCAGAAGAACAATTGACAGTTAGTGCCTACTGAGGGAGAGACAGATACTTTTCTCTGGGGGTGCCACTGCTGATAGGTTGCACATACCCCAATGGATGGCATCACCTCTATGGTCAGCATTAATTGGACTCGGAGAGCTATTAATAACAATAACAAATTTTAAAAGGACCTGAAGTTAAAAGGGAGACATATTGGTATGTCCTGGGATGAACTGGAAAGTAGTTAGGGGTGGAAAAGACCAAAAAGAAAAATAAATAAACACTGTGGGTGAGTGGATGGATATAGATATATAGATAGCTGATATTTTTAAACAGTAAATAACATTTAAACTGAAAAATTAAACTCACACATGAAGTACGTTTTCTGGCTACAATGGAATAAACTAGAAGTTATTGATAGAAAACTATAAGGCTCAAAAACAGAGAAATTAAATAATCTTCTCTTAAATAACCAAGAGGTTAAAGGAGGAAATTCAAAAGTATCTTGAAACAAAATGAATGAAATTAAAAGCATAAAATACCAATACTATACTACTGAATGGGACTCTATAACAGCAAGTCGAGAGAAAAGGGTTACAGCTGTAAATATAAACATTGGAAAAAAAACAAAGTTCACAAATCAGTCACTAATTGTAAACTGTAAGTAATCAGAAAAGGTAAATCTAAAGCAGAAGAATGAAAACTACAAGGCCTAGAGCTAAAGGAGAGAATGAGAAAATGAGAGAAAAATAAAAAAAAAATGGTTCTTAGAAACAAATGAACAAAATTAACAGACTTTTAGCTAAACCACCTGAAGAAATTAAAGGATTCACATTGCTGAAAGGAGAAATTACTAGTGACTGAACAAGAATGAAACCAAACTTTAAAATGCTATGGGGACTAGAGAGATGGCTCTGTACTTAGAAGCACATACTGCTCTTGCAGAGGACTCAAGTTTGGGTCCCAGCAGCCATGCCAGGAAGCTCATGGCCTGTACTTCCAGCTGCAAGGTATCCTATAGTCTCTGAAGGTATCCTATAGTCTATAAACTCTGAAGGCACTGTACTCACATGTATGTAACTACACAGACACATATATAATATTACTTTTAAAAATGAAATAATTCAAATTCATAAAATATTCCATGTCTTATCCCCAACCTAAGGAAAGACTCAACAATACATATGCAAGAAACACAAAGAACACTAAATAGACAAGGCCAGAAAAGAATATATCCACAGTATATCACAGATAAAGCACTAAGTACACATAACAAAGAAAGTGTATTAAGAGCTACCAGAAAAAAAAAAAATACTCAAGTCACATTTAAAAGTCAGTCAGAAAAACAGGTGATTTCTCAATTGAAATTTTAAAATCCAGAAGAACCTGAAACAATCTATTCCACGTCCTAATAGACTATGCCATCCAGCTTATTCTAATATGCCCAACAAAACTATGTGTCATACTGGAAAGAGAAAGAAAATGTTCCATGATACAAACAGCCTAAAAACGTTTATAGCCAACAAGTCAACCATAAAGGAAACATAGTAAGCAATATTTTTGAACTGCACAGAATGAGCATATCAGAGAGACTGTAGAAAGAAATATAAAGACATAAATATTAAAACATAAAGTCACTGAGAATACAAACACCAAAAGTCAAATACACAAGCACTGCAATTAACACACATTTCAATAACTTTATATATCAATGGCTTCAATTCTCCAATCAAAAATATAAGTTGACTAAACTTCTTAGCTTTAAAAGCAAGCACTGCCTTAGAGTTTTAAATGAAATGCCAAAAGTACTCCAATAAAATGGGGCCAGGAAGCAGGCAGGAATCTCTATACTACTATCTAACCAAACCAAACCAAACCAAAACTAATCAGAAGAAATACAGAGGGACACTTCATTCTACTCAAGGTAACAGTTAACAAAGAAAACATTACTACCCTAAACAAACATGCAACAAAGTATGGTGTACCCAGTTTCACACACACACACACACACACACACACACACACACACACACACACACGTGTGTGTGTGTGTGCATGCGCAAAAATAAATGCACTACTGGATTTAAAGACATGGATTAACATCACTCCATTAATAGCAGATAGTTTCAAAACCCCATTTTTTCCAATAAACATGTCATCTGAACCAAAAAATAGAGAGAAATATCAGAATAAATTTACATTATTCATCAATGGACTTCACAAATTTCTACAAAATGTTTCACCCAAATACTATAAATTCAAATTCTTTTCTGCAGCACACAGAAGTTTTTCTAAAATAGGATACATCTTGGAGCACAAAATAAATCTTTACAGATGCAAAAAAGATTAAATAAGACTAAAAAATGATACCAAAAAAATCTAGCAAATATGGAGATTAAACAATCCATGAACTGGTTTACTGATGAACCAGTCAAAGAAAAAAAATCAAGAAAGAAATTTTAAGTGTTTCCTAGAACTAAATAAAAATGAAAACACAACAAAAACTCTAGGATAGATTGAGGGAGGCTCTAAGGGAAAAAATTTATAGCTCTAAGTGCCTACATTTTAAAAATTAGAAAGAACATAAATAAATTGCCTAATGGTGCAACTCAAAATGGTGGGAAAAAAGAACAAGCCAAATCCAAACTCAGTCAATGGCAAGAAATCATGAAATTAGATGGAAATCAATGGAATAAAAACAGAGAAAACAATACAAAGATTCATGCATGTAACAGCTGATTCTTTAAGAAAATAAGATTGACAAACCTTGGCCAATAAACCAAAAGAAAGAGAAAACCTTAATCAACAAAATCACAAATAAACAAGGAAATATTGCAACAGACACCAAAGAGATTAAGAATACTATAAGGTAATTAAAAACAAAACAAAACAAAACTATACGCTGTTAAACTGAAAGACCTAAAATAAAAAGATGAATATATAGGTTCAGCCAAATTGTCAAAATGAAACCATGTAGTCAAAAACTCAAACAAACCTATAACCAATGAGGAGATTGAAACAGTAATAAAAAAGCCTTCCACCTTAAGAAAAAATATTGCAGGGCCAGATGAATCCACAACAGAATTTCCCCAGAGTTTCAAAGAAGACCTACATTCAATCCTTCTGAAATTATCCAAAATAAATAAATAAATAAAAACAGAAGGAGCACTCCCAAGCTCATCTACAAATTCCAGTATCACCCTTATATCAAAACTACACAAAGACACAATGACAAAAAGGAAAATAATAGGCCAATATCCCTGATGAAAATAGTAAAAAATGCTCAATAGAGTACTTGCAAACAAAATATAGACATATTTTGAAATGATTACCCACCATGATGAAGTTGAATTTGATGCAAGGATGGTTCAACACACTCATTCAATAAATGCAAATAAACAACATTAAAGACAGAAAGCACATAGTCACCTCAATAGACACAGGAAAAAGTTTTTGAAAAATCCAACATGTTGTTGTGATAAAGCTTATAGAGAATGTGGTATTAGCACAAAAACAGACACATAGATCACATAGATAAATGAAACAATACTGAAGATGCAAACATGAATGCACATAAATTCAACCACTTAATATTTAATAAAAATGCCAAAAGCATAAGCAAAATAAAGTACCTTCAGCAAATGGTGTAAGGAAAACTGGATGTCCATATGCAGAAGAATGAAATTACCACCATGTCTATCACCTTGCACACACATACACACACACATATACACACACACACACACACATACATACACACACACACAAAACTAACTGTAAATGTATCAAAGACCATTAAACCATAAAACCTGAAACACTGAAACTACTAGAAAAAAACATAGTCAGTACCCTACGTGACAGAGGTGTAGAAAAGGACTTTCTAAATAGGACTCCATTTTCCCCAAAAAATAAGGCCAACAATTGACAAGAAATACTTTATAAAACTAAAATAGCACAGCTAAAGCAACTCATAAAATTAAAAAGAAGCCCACAGAATAGGAAAGAATCTGCCAGCAATGTATCTGGTAGAGGATTAATATCCAGAATATATAAAGAACTCAAAAAGTATAGAACCTAGAAACAAAATAGGGACCCATTCAAAAGATGGGCCTGAACAAAGAATTCTCAAAACAAACAAAAATAGTAAGAAATATCTCAAAAATAAAAAACTGTTCCTCTTCCCTAGCAATTAGTGAAATGCAAATAAAACAACTTTGAGATTTCATCTTACCCCAGTCAGAATAGCAAAGACCAATAAAGCAACCAACAACAAACACTGGAGAGGGTATGGGGGAAAATGAATTCTCATTCATTGTTAATGGGACTGCAAACTGTTATAGTCATTATAGAAATCAGTGTGGAGAATTCCAAAAAAGCTAAAAATAAATATACCTTATGACCCAATTAAATCACTCTTTGGCATATACCCGAAGGACTCAACATTTTAATCAGCCATGTTTATTGCTGCCCTATTTATAACAGCTAGGAAATGGAAGCAACATAAATACCCTTAAAACTGACAAATGAAAAATAAAAATGTGGTACATGTGTACCACATTTACATGGAGTATTGTTCAGGTATAAGGAAAAATGAAATTATGAACTCTACAGGTAAATGAATAAAACTAGAAAAGGTCATACTGAGTGAGGTAACCCAGACCCAGAAAGACAAACACTGTATGTTCACTTTCATTGGAAGTTCTTAGCTTCAAATCTTCAGATATGAGTACATATCCTGGAGCAACTGTAGAAATCAGGAGAGTAAAAATGAACTATTGATAGCATAGGCAGAAAGAACAATAGAGAGAGAAATAGCAGTGTTCAAATGATCTGGTTGGGGAAATGAGGCTCCAATTTAGGGGAGAGAGCTAAATGAAGAAGAAGAAATGAGGGCAAAATAACAGTAAATATGTCTGAAAAAAGTCATAAGAAATCATACTATTACCTACATACCTAAAAATGTAAAACATATAAGTCTGTGTATAAATATAGTTTAAGTGAAGTTTTCTAATCTGGTTTGTCGATGCTCCTTCCAACAGCCAAAGACAATCAATCTAACAAAAATGCCAAGGAACCTACTTTTTAATTGTAAGTCAGAGTTGTCCAATAGACCCCCTAACATTGAAAGCTATTGATATGCCATTGGTTGGTCCCAGAAATAGAAAGTAAGTTCTTATTGCTGAAGACACCATGCCCTTCAGACAGAGAGCCTAGAGCTGGAACACCTGAAAGCATCCTCCATGGTACCAGAAAGCCCAATGAAAGCTTCTTTAAAAAGGAAGAAACCAATAGTCCTGCACAGATATAAGCCTATGAACAATAACAATGACCAGCATGGCACAAAAACCCTTAAGGGGAAGTGAAGACATTCATACCTTGGTGGTAACCAAAGGTAAGAATTGGACTTAAGACCTATTCAACAAGAGGGAAACTAAGTCTGGTACTGGAAACCTAGACAACTACTATGGGTTAGTGAAGTTATAGATCCTAGAGGAGAACCTATGACCACTACTTACTAAACCAGCTTAATCCCTAACTACATTCTGAACATTGGTACTTGTGGTGGTTTGAATAAGAATGGCTCCCATAGGTTCATATATTTGAATGCTTAGTCATCAAGGAGTGGCACTACTTGAGAAGGATTAAGGGGTATGGACTTCCTGAAGTAGCTATGGCCTTGTTGGAGGAAGTGTGTCACTGGAGTTAGGCTTTAATGTATCAAAAGCCCAAGCCAGACTCTCTCTCTCTCTCTCTCTCTCTCTCTCTCTCTCTCTCTCTCTCTCTCTCTCTCTCTCTCTCTCTTCCATTTTTTAGGCCTCAATGGAATCCAGATGTAGGACTGTAAGCTACTTCTCTAGCACCATGTCTGCCTACTTGCTGTCAAGCTCCACACCATGATGATAATGAACTAAACCTCTGAAACTGTAGTGGGCCCCAATTAAATACCTTCTTTTATAAGAGTCACCGTGACCATGGTTTCTCTTCATAGCAATAGAACACTATGACAATCCTTATGCCCATGGGTAAGTATAATCCTCATCCCTCATCAAGAAAACTTCTCTTTGCAACCACTACAGAAAACTACAACCAATCAAGATTCAGAATTATAAAGCTCAGTCCCAATACATACATCTAGAAAACAATTCCTACACAAAGGTTCAGGGAACACTACAGAGGAGAAGGAAGAAAGATTGTAAGAGCCTGAGGATCAAGGAGTTTGCTGTGAGACTATCTCCTCGTAACACCAGAAACTACACCTGTAAAGTCTCACTGACATTACTGTCTAAACACGAACTGAACAATGACAACAGACATTCCAAAGCAGACAGTGGAAAGGCCATGCATCCTTTACAAAGAACTATGAGTAACTAAGAAATGCTGGGGATGAGAGAAATAGTCTTCTCCAGGGAAGAACACATCAATTGGTTATCCAGTACTAAATGGTTATCCTTGAAAACTTATATACAGGTAATATTATACAGACTGAGCAGGTTATATTGAAGAAATGTGTTTATATACATGTAACAATAGTGAAAAAAGAGGCAATGAACTTCAGAGAGCAAGGAAGTGTATATGGAAGGGTTTGGGGAAGTAAAGGGAAGGGGAAGTGTAATTATATTATAATCTCAAAACAAAAAGAATAATAACAATAAATGAAGTATATATTTTTTAAAAGAAGACACTATGAGCAATTGTACACCAACAACCTGCATAAACTAGAAGTATTTCTACAAATACACAAGTGATCAAAACTGATTTTAAAAAGAATAAGAATAGAGAAGTTGTGCTAGACTTCTGCCCTAGTTAATGTTACTATTGTTGTTATAAAACACCATGACCAAGGTAACTTGAAAAGGAAAGGATTTATTTTACTTACACTTACTCATAGTTTATCATTGAAGGAAATCAGGGCAGGAACTCAAATATGGCAGGAACCTAATGCAGGGGCTGATACAGAGGCCATGGAGGGGTGTTGCTAACTGGCTTGCTCCACCTGTTTCCTTGTAGAACCTAGAACCACCATCTGAGAGGTGGCATCACCCACATGACTGGGTCATCCCCCATCAATCACTAATTAAGAAAATGCCCTACAAGCATGTCTGAAGCCTGATCTTATGGAAGCATTCTCAATTGCAACTCACTCCTTTCTGACTCTAGCTTGTGTTAAGTTGACACAAAACTAAGCATCATAACTGAACCTTTGTCAACCTAATGCATAAAGCCATCACTGTTAAATCACAACCTTCTCTATCTTATTTATTCCAAAGATCACATATAAATATAAATATCACAATACAAAACATTTTATCAACTTAAAAGGTCCCAGTCTTTACAAATTCAAAGAGTTTAGATATCAGTTTATTTAAAATTCCAAAAATTCTTTTTAAATCTAGAATCGCTTTTAAAATTCAGTCTCTCAACTGTGGGCTCCTGTAAAACCAAAAATAAACACTGTCTTACTTCAAGAGGAAAAACCAGGGCACAATCACAATCTCAACGAAGTAAAACAAGATCCAACAGTATAAATAACTCAATGTCCAATATCTAGGATCCACTCATGATCTTCTGGGCTTCTCTAAGAGACTTGAGTCATTTCTCCAGCTCAGCCCTCTGTAGCATACACAGACTGTCTTCTAGGATCAGGCTGGCTCTACTACACACATGCTGCTATTCTTGGTGGCCATCCTATGGTACTGGCATCTCCAAAATCCTGGGGCCTCTCAAGGCATCTGATCTGCACTTTCACCAATACCTTCTCCTAGACTCTCTTTGGGGACTCTGCCAAACAATATCAAGTCTCAGCTGCTCTCCATGACTCCTTCCTGCCTTCACCTGGGTGACTCTTACACTATCAAGTTTGACTACAAGCACAGGTTCAACCTTGGTCACCTCGGAACACAGAGTACATATTCTGACTCTAAGGAAAGACTTCCTAGAAGATTTCACCTCAATGATGCTGGTCCCTTCTTAATCATCATTGATTTCTCATTAATTAGTATCAAATGTCCCAATAAATCAAAAAGATTACTTCAGTAGTTCTGGCATCTTATTAATCATAGCTGATTCTTTAGCCTCAGCTAACCAAAATGACATATTCTTACTCCAAAATAGCAAACTGACATGGTAGAGTCATTAACAGACTCTGAAACTTCTCAAACCAGGCCTCCATCCTCTGCGTTTCTCTCAACATTCTCATCTTCCAAGATCCTACAGAAGTGCTCACCAATCACTGAACACTCAATGGCTTTTCTCAAACAAAGTTCCAAAGGCCTTCCACCATCTTCCAAAAGAACATGGTCAGGTTTGTCACTGCAATACCCCACTCCTGGAATCAATTTCTGGCCTAGATAAGGTTAGAATTGCTGTGATGAAATACTGTGACAAAAGTATTGAAGAGGAAAGGTTTTATTTGGCTTACACTTTCACATCACTGTTGATCCCTGAATAAAGTCAGTACAGGAACTCAAATAGGGCAGGAACCGGGAAGCAGAGGATATGGAGAGGTGCTACTTATTGGATTACTCCACATGGTTTATTCTGCCTGCTTTCTTATAGAACCCAGGACCACCAACCTTGGGATGGCCCTACCCACAATGGGCTGGGCCCTTCCCCATCAATCACTAATTAATAAAATGTCCTTCATGGTTGCATGCAACCTGATCTTATATAGACATTTGCTCAGTTGAGGCATGATCCTCTATCAGATTGACTCTAGCTTGTGTATAGTTGACATAGAACTAACTAGCCAGCACAAACTCTAACATCTGAATGAACTGAGTAAGTCACCAAAACCTCCCAACAAAGAGACAGTCAGAGCCAGATGGCTTCACTGGTGAATTCCACCAAAGAATAACACCAATCCTCTCAAACTCTGCCACAAAATTTAAAAGCAATATGTTCATAATTTCACTTGATGAGGCTATCACTGGCCTGAAACCAAAGACAAAACAAAGACATAAGGAAAAAAACAATAGGACAACATCCCAAATATTACAAAAAGAAAAGTCCCCAAGAAAATCCTAGCAAACTGAATTCAGCTGCATATCATAAGTTATATGCATCATGACTAAGAGGGATTTATCTCAAGGATATTTGAACATTAAAAAATAAACATTGCTAAAGTAAATCACACACTAAGCCACACACAACAAATAGTGGAAGACTTCAACACCCCACTCTCACCAATGGACAGGTTTGCCAGACAGAAACTTATCAGAGAAATAAGGGAACTAACAGATGTTATGACTCAAATAAATTTAACAAACATCTATAGAACATTCCACCCAAACACAAAAAAAAAAAAATATACCTTCTTCTCAGCACTTCATGGAACCTCTCTAAAACTGACCACATACTCAGTAGCAAAGCAAACATAAACAGATACAAAAAATAGGACTAACCCCCTGTATCTTATCAGAGCACCATGGCTTAAAATTAGAATTCAACAACACTAACTGCAGAAAACCCACAAACTCATGGAAATTGAACAATGCGCAACTGAATAATCACTGGGTAAAGGAAGAAATAAAAAATATTAAAGACTTCCTATAATTCAATGAAAATGCAAATGAAAACCAAAAATGAAGGTATGTTAAAAAACAGTGCTAAGAGAAAATTTCATAGCACTACATGCTTACATAAAGAATGTGGAGAAATCTTACATTATTGACTTAACAGCATACCTGAAAGCTCTAGAACAAAAGAAGCAAACTCACCCAGGAGGAGTAGACACCAGCAAATAATCAAATCGAGGGATGAAATCAATACAATATAATCAAAGAGAACAATGAAACAAAGTTGGTTCTTCGAGAAAATCAACAAGATAGACAAATCTTTATCCAAATTAACCAAAAGGCAGAGAGGAAATATCCAAATTAACATAATCAGAAATGCAAATGGGGACATAACATCAGACAATGAGGAAATTAAGAGAATCATTAGGTCATACTTCAAAAACCTGTACTCCAAGAAATTTGGTTTTTTCAGACAGTGTTTATCTGTATTGTTTTGGAGTCTGTCCTGGAACTCGCTCTGCAGACCAGGCTGGCTTCAAACTCACAGAGATCTGCCTGCCTCTGCCTCCCAAGTGCTGTGATTAAAGGCGTGTGCCACCAATATCCAACCAAAAACCTGAAAATTTTAAAATGGACAATTTTCTTGGTAGATACAACATACTAAAAGTAAATAAAGACCAAATAAACAATCTAAATAGATATATAACCCCCAAGAATATAGAACCAATCAGCAAAAGTCTCCTAAACAAAAGAGCCTAGGAGCAGATGGTTTCAGTGCAGAATTCTACCAGAATTTCAAAGAACAGCTATTACCAATACTCCTCAAGTTGTTCCACACAATAGAAACAGAAGGAACACTGCCAGACTCTTTTCATGAGACTACAATTACCCTGATACCCAAACCACAAAAAGACACACCAATCTTCCTCATGATCAATGACACAAAAAATACTCAATAAAATACTAGCAAACCAAATCCAAGAACATATCAAAAAAGTCATCAACCATGATCAAGTAGGCTTCATCCCAGAGATGCAGGGATGGTTCAACATATGAAAATCTGTCAATGTAATCCAGGTTATAAATACACTTATAGAAAAATATACATGATCATCTCATTAGCTGCTTTGACAAAATCCAATACCCTTCATGATAAAGGTCATAGAGAGATCAGGAATACAGGGAATATACCTAAACATAATAAATGCAACACATATTGCAAGTCAACAACCAACATGAAACTAAATAGAAAGAAATTCAAAGCTATCCCACTAAAATCAGGAACAAGATGTGGCTGTCCACTCTCTCCATATCTATTTGATATAGTACTCGAAGTTCTAGCTAGAGAAATAAGACAACAAAAGGAAATCTAAGGAATATGAATTACAAGGGAAGAAATGAAGCTTAACACTACTTGCATAACTGACCCAAAAAATTCTATCAGGGAAAACCTACAGCTGATAAACACCTTCAGTAATGTGGCAGGATACAAGATTAACTCAAAATAAATCAGTAGCCCTTCTATATACAAATGATAAATGGGCTAAGAAAGAAATCATAGAACTAACATCCTTTTTACAATAGCCACAAATAATATAAAATCTCTTGGGGTAACCCTAACCAAACAAGTGAAAGATTTGTATAACAAGAACTTTAAGTCTTTGAAGAAAGAAATTAAAGAAGATAACAGAAAATGGAAAGATCGCCCATGTTCTTGGATAGGCAGGATCAACATAGTAAAAATGGTCACCTTACCCAAAGCAATCTAAAGATTCAATGCAATCCCCATCAAAATCCCAATACAATTCTTCATAGACCTCAAAAGTATAATACTCAACTTCATATGGAAAAAAAAAAAAAACAGGATAGCCAAAACTAAACTGTATAATAAAGGAACTTCTGGAGGCATCACCATTCCTGACTTCAAGCTCTATTGTAGAGCTACAGGGATGAAAACAGCTTGAAATTGCTACAAAAACAGACATGTGGATCAATGGAATCAAATTGCAGATGCTGATATTAACCACATAACTATGAACACCTGATTGTTGACAAAGAAGCCAAAATTGTACAATGAAAAAAAGAAAGCATCTTCAACAAATGGTGCTGGCATAACTGGCCGTCAACATGTAGAAGAATGCAAATAGATCCACATCTAACCCCATACACAAAACTCAAGTCCAAGTGGATCAAAGACCTCATCATAAATCCAGTTACACTGAATCTGACAAAAGAGAAAGTGGGAAGTATTCTTGAATGCATGGGTACAGCAGATCACTTTCTAAATATTACACTAGTAACACAGACTCTGAGAGCAAGAATAAATAAATGGGATCTCCTGAAACTGAGAAGTTTCTCTAAGGCAAAGGATACAGTCCATAAGACAAAATGGCAGCCTACAGAATGGGAGATCTTCATCAACTTCACATCTGACAGAGAGCTGATCTCCAAAATATATAAAGAACTCAGGAAACTAGACACCAAAATGCCAAATAATCCAATTAAGAAATGAGGTACAGAACTAAAAAGAGAATTTTCAATAAATAAAACAAAGGGCCAAAAGACATTTAAGGAATTTCTTAACATCCTTAGCCATCAGGGAAATTCAAAAATCAAAAGGACTCTGACATACCATCTTACACCTATCAAAATGGCTAAGATTAAAACAAAAACTGACGACAACTTATGCTGGAGAGGATTTGGAGTAAAAGAAACACTCCTCCATTGCTGGTGGGGGTGCAAACTTGTACAGCCACTTTGGAAATCAATATGGCATCAATATGGGAATCAATGTACCTCAAGACACAGCAATATCACTCTTGGGCATATACTCAAAGGATGCACAATCACACCTCAAGGACATTTGCTGAACTATGTTCATAGGAGCATTATTTGTAATATCCAGAACCTGGAAACAACCTAGATGCTCCTCAACTAAAAAAAAATGGGTAAAGAAAATGTGGTACATTTACACAATGGAGTATTATTAAGTGATTAAAAAAATGACACTTTGAAATTTGCAGGCAACTCATAAGTGATATTAGATGTAAAGCAAAGGCTACAACCCACAACTTCAGAGAAACTAAGAGGAACACACACATGGAGGGCCCCAGAAAGGGAAAATAGTTAAGATCTCCTGGGTAAACTGGGAGGGGGTAGAAGGAAGAGGATAGGGAATGGGAACATGAGAGATCAAAAAGACTGAGTTGGGAGAGCGGGGAAAGAGATATCTTGATTAGAGGGAACCATTATGGGGTTAAGGATAAAACTGATACTAGAGAAATTCTCAGGAATCCTCAAGGATGACCCCAGCTAAGACTCCTAGCAATAGTGGAGAGGGTGCCAGAACTAGCCTTCCCCTATAACCAGATTAGTGACTACCCTAATTGTCATCATAGAACCTACAACCAGTAACTGATGGAAGCAGACACAGTGACCCACAGCCAAGCACTGGACTGAACTCCTGGAGTTCAGCTGAAGAGAAGAAAGAGGGATCATATGAACAAGAGGGATCAAGAGCATGATGAGGAAAATCACAGAGATAGCTGACCCAAGCTAGTGGGGGCTCATTGACTCTGGACTGAAAGCTGGAAACCCTGCTTCGGACAGAACTAGGCCCTCTGAATGTGGGCAACAGTTATGTGGCTTGATCTTTTTTTGCCGGGGGTGCCTGGCAATGGGTCCAGGATCTATCTATCTATCCCAGGTCCATGAACTGGCTTTTTGGAGCCCATTTTCTATGGTGGGATACCTTGCTCAGTCTTGATACAGGGGGCAAGGCCTTGGTCCTACCTCAACTTGGTATGCTAGACTTTGTTGACTCCCCATGGGAGACCTCACCCCCTCTGAAGAGTAGATAGAGATGAGAAGTGAGGGTGGCAGAAGAAATGGAATGAGGGGGAACTGGAGTTGGTATGCAAAATGAAAAATAAGTTTTTAAAGAAAACTGAAAACAGCACTGATACAGAAAGGGCTTTTAACAAACCCTATTCCTTTTCATGAAATATATGTGAAAACTGGAGGGAAAAACGAAACTTCCCTCAAAGTAATAAAGGCCCAGGAACACACAGCTAACATATTTAATGCTTTAAAAAAAAAAAAAAAAGGATAGCTTTTCTCTAATGATCAATGCCCCCTGCATGTATCTTACACAGTACTAGGAGTTCTGGCTTACAAATGACACTGAAACCCTGGGTAGAAAAAGGGAAAAGAGACATTGAACTTCATTTAAATTACTATTTTGTGCATAAAAAGATACTTTTCAGAGATTTAAAATATAACATAAAATAGGATAAAATGTTTTCAAATTGAAATAAGTGTTTAATATCCAGAAACTCCTACTACACAACAACTAAAAGCCAAACACTCAATTCAGAAAGTGAGCCAAGCAAAGCTAGAGAGATGGCCTAGGTGGGTAAAGAGATACTGCACACTTAGAGGACCTCAGTTCAGGTCCCCATGTGAAGCCTGCTGCAGCGCTACACATCCTTTTTAGTTATTCTTTCTTCACTGGTTTCCTCTTACTTTGTTGGTCTTTTTTGGTTTTGAGATGGATTTCAGTGTACTGCTTTGGTTTGCAATACTTATGTTTAAGGTTATGAATGTTCCTCAGAGTCCTACTTTACCTACCCATTGCTTTCTGTTTATTCAGTTCTTTTGTTTTTGCTTTTTATTCTGGAAATTCAGGTTCTGGCTTCTCCTAAGACCAATTCAGACAGAAATCTGGTATCCAAACAATAAAATGTGATACTCACTGATAAAACCTACCTTTAATATGGGTGAGATATTTTAAGTGGGGCATTAAAAGATCTGTGATGTGTTCAATCTTGGCCAAAGAGGCTTCTTTTCGTAGTGGTTTCAAAGTGCTGAGACTATGTGACTGTGAGTGTTCAGGCATAGATGGGTCACCTATACCAATGTCCCTCTTCTAAGGCTTTGGAAACACTGTGGAACTGTTCAATTCTGACTTCTGAACATGACAAGGTACCTATAAATTGGCAGAAGATGGGGCTACCTGCTCAAGACCTACACAAGATCAAGCCAGAAATGGTTCCAGCATTGGGGAGGGTACTCATGGGGCTCCACCCCCCAGGAGCTTTTGACAGATGGTAATTGCTGGGGGGGAGGGAGAGAGAGGGAGAGAGAGAGAGGGAGGGAGGGAGAGAGAGAAGGAGGGGGAGAGAGAGAGAGAGAGAGAGAGAGAGAGAGAGAGAGAGAGAGAGAGAGAGAGACTTTTCGTTTCTTTGTGGTCATGTCTGATGGTAAGTTGTCCGCGTCCCAGTAGATGGCCACACCCCTGTGTGCATATGAGCAGCACTAATTGAACTCATAAGGTATTAATAACATTTTAATAGATACATAAAATTAAGAGGAATATGGGGTGGTGCACTAGAGAGACTTGAAGGGGATAATGGTAGATGGCTATGATCAATACTCAATGTATACATGTATGAAACATTCAAAAAATAAAAAATAGTATTAAAAAATTAATTCCTGACCCTTGTCCAAGGGTCTTGCTGCCACTAGAACCATGCTGATCTCAGTGGACTATGCTGCCACCCAGAGCTATGGTGTCATCCAGGTCATGTCTGGGTCCATGGTCCTGTTGCAGCTGGGATCTGTGTTGATGATGTCTGTGACCCATATTACCACAGGAGGCCATAGGAACCATGTGTAATGAAATCAGAGGGCCATCCTGAGCCTGGGAGAGCTAGCTGACCCTGCCCCCTCTGGATACTGTGGCAAGAGAGCTGGCCCCAACCCTTAAAGGAGTGTTGCCTCCTCCCTCCCTTCTGCATTCCACAAAGATGGTCCTACCCCACACCACACCACACCATAGGTGTGGGAGATCTGGCTCCACCCCTTACCTCAGGTGGGTAGTCCTAGTGGCCCAGACTAACCAGCTCAGCTACCACTCAGGCCCATGTCCAGGCTTTGAGTTGAGTCACCCTAACATTTACCACATCTATCATCTGCTAGAGCATGTGAAGGGACTGGTCCTGTGGGCTATACCTGCAGAATCTCCATGACTTAAAGAAAGTGTGGGATATCCAAAAGGAGTTCTAATGAGGGTCCAGTGATGATAATGTACCAAAAACCAGAGAGGGCTTGAAACAGACCAATGACTCACTGCAATGAACATTTGTAAGTAAAGCTGATTGGACCAAGGGCATACTGTGTGACACACCATGCTCCCAATGCCACTAAGATGAATGAAGAGGCATTAGAGAGGCAGAAAAAACAGAGGAGTGAAGAGGTTTTTTGTTTGGTTGTTTGGTTGGTTGGTTGGATTTTAAATTTTTAAATTTTCTTTGGGGGGTGCTGCAAGGATATTGGGTGGATATGGGAGGATTAGGAAATCAGTAGAATTGGGGTTCATCATGTGAAGTTCCCAAAGAATCAATAAAGAAATCATGTTAAAAATAAATAAATGATTTTAAAAAATAATTTCCTGAGGGCTAAAGAGATTACTCAGTAGTTAAAAGCACTGGCTGCTCTTTCAGAGGACCTGGGTTCAGTTCTCAGCAACCACATGCCAGCCCACAACTGTCTATAACTCCAGTTCCAGGGAATCCAGCACCTTCATACAGACATACATGCAGGCAAAAACACCAATGCACATGAAATAAAAATAAAGAGAGAAAGAAAGAATTTCCTGCAGTATCTACATATTAAACACTCACTGAAGATGACCTTTACTATTTGCACTATTTCATACAAGAGGAAGTGTCCTCTCAACAAATTCAATTATTATTAAGATCCAAGATGAGATTTCTGCAAAAGAAGCATCCTGAGTCTGCAGTCATTAAGCAAAAGAGGGCTTGCACCATCTTCCCCAAAAACCCAATATGGAACTCATTCAAAAGGAGGAGCAACCCCAACTGAGTAAAGAAATGGCTCAAATGACAGACTTTTCCGTCTCTGCCATGTTTGATACAGAAGATAAGAAAATGGCCCAATGAGCCACACAGCAGCTAAGCATACATCTGCTCAGAAATCTGGATCTACTGTTTAAAGAAAGCCATGAGTATTCTAAAAACAGCAGCTGAATGGCTCCCTTCCTCTGTCTATTAACCACAGTCTGCTTCACCATCTCCATGTCTATCTTGTTCTACCAAGCACAAAAGGTTTTAGGTTAACAGACAAATAAGCACAGTGATGTGAATAGCAAGACAATGAAATCCTCCACCATTTCTCTTTATGACAGCATGAGCTTTAGACTCTATTACTTGGTCTGACTTCCAACAGTTGACATATGGATTGCTATTTCCAGGTAAATTCATCTAGCAAGGTTCCCCCATAATGCCAAGGCCTATGATGTCAGTCAAGAGAAAAGGTTTCAAACTCATTCATTATCACTAAGAGACTTCACTAGGACCCAAGCCCATGCTAAGCTGCTCTGGACTCCTTCATTAAATCTTGCATGGGAACACAATAATGGCATCAAAATTTTCAAGGCAACTCCCAGAGGAACACGGGAAGACACTGCTTCTACCTCATGTGCAATATAGAGACATCAACAATACAAACAGCCAGTTACCGCATCTCAGACAATTGTCTCCTTCAATAGCCAAAGAGGCTCTCACATTTTATCACCTGCTAAAGTGGACCATGGAAGCGTAAGCATGGCTTTGAAACTCTTGTCCAGCTCCATGACTTAAGTGAGCTTCTGAAAACAAGACTATGCTGTCTTATTGAAAATGCAATGCTCCCATTGGGTTTGACTTATAGGAAAATAATTGCCCACTAAATTATCAACAATGATGCAGAAGCAAAGCTCTAGAGTTAAGGAGAACAAAAGACTGAACATTCTTTTTAGCCTCATGCCAACAAGGCTATAGAAATATGAGACAACTTCAACTCTCACACACATGAAGGACATGTGCATATTAATTCTTCCATTGAATGGATATTTTTAGTCTTATCCTGTGCAAAGTGTTAAAGATGGAGGACTTTAGACAGATTTAAACTCACAACCCAACGAGAGATTCTGAAAATAAGTTGAAACATTTATAGTATGTCCAAGCAGATTTTAGAGTGACAAAAGAATGGGATTCTGTAGGAACTCAAAGAAGAGGCATAAAGTTCCATTATATACTTTGACTTTCAACATGCCTTTAAATTCCAGGAAGATATTGGGTATCAGGGTTCTACATAATATCCAGGGCTGTAATGTCAATTATTCATCATTCACCAAGGCCAAGCAGTGCTTAGCTCCTCTGACATCCTTTGCTAAACATTGAGGCAACGAGGCTTTACCAAGTGTGGCACCTAAGAAGGAAACCATGAGGAGTTAAAACTAAGCTCCCAGGGATGGAGCATGATTGGCAATTGAGGCTGATCCATCATCTAGAAGAAGGTTAGAGGAGAGCAATAATGGATCATGGAACACTCAAGTACGGCAAGCAACAATCTGGGTAGAACACACACTGCACACAGAGTAACAGCGGGAAGAAAGGAGAGTAATCCACATAGAGCTGATACCTACCAAAGATATTCTGCCAGAAGATGGCACAACGTGAGATTTTTCATATCATGGTGAGGAAACCCCAGACAAAAGTTGGTGTGAACACCTGAGAGGTGCTAGAATGACTCAAATGAAGGAAGGTATACCATGATACAGTGATGAGAATGAAAAAGACAAAAGATGGATTCCAGAAACACACAGGCTGTTGATTCAACAGAACAGACACTGTGTCTAAGCAAAAGAGACCATATTTCTGGCCTAGGAATGGACGGGGGGGATGGTTAGAATGGGAAGTCTAAGTTTGATTTTTTGTATATTGAGTTTAAAAGGCCCAAGTAGAATTAGATGGATAGTTCTGGAGCTCAGAAGAATAATCCAGACAAGAGTCAGAGACTTCAAAATCAGCAATCCAGTCTATTTGGTACAATAGGTCCGAGGAAGTCTGGGATAGACTATTATCATTTTGTAACCTGCTAGATTTAAGGTACTGACAACAGAAAATGAGGACACAGAGATGACCAGGCAGTGGAAGATGCTCCAAGAATTAGGTGGGGTGCTCAAGAGAAGTGATACCCTATGACATGTCTCTGTGTATGTTTCATGTCATATGAGCAGATGGAATCCTATCACAAACTTAACATGTAGCCAACATGTCAGTACTTAGAACCAGGTATGGGTCCCAAGAAGGCAGCAAATGACAAATGATATCTTCAAGAGATGCATCAGTATGGCAGATGTGAATCTAAAGAGATCCAGAGAAAAAAGATTTGCTCATCAGTAAATGGCAAGAGATGGTGTCAATACAAGGATGTCACACTCAGTCCAGGTCATCCTTGTGGATGAACAAATCTATCCAACAGTTGCAAGGAGACTCTGCTACCAAACCAGATGTCACTAAAGGGAGCTACCCTGCCCCATCCCACAAAGCAACCTTCAATACTGAATGGCTGATACAGGAGTTTAAGAATCCCATCCCCTTGTCTCAACTGGGTATGTTTCTGAAGGGCCACCATAACTTTTATAAAATCAGAGGGGACTCAGTTGTCATCTTGCTGTACATCACCATCTATCTGGTCCTGCCTCCCCCAACATCCTCCCAGGCCTAGCTCCTGGCAGTCTTCTAGATTCCCTCTAGACACAAGTTTCTATGTTAGTTTTTTCTCTGAGCAACACAATCTAGACTAGATGGTGTATATCAAATTGGACCAATCCACTGACCAATCCAATGAACTAGAGTGTAGAGGCAGAGATGCCAAGGGCAGAGTCAGCAGGTCATTGGGTGACCTTTGTGTGTGCTCAGTATGAAGCAACTCACCCACATGCAAATGACAGAGACTAGCTACTCTCTATCTGGTTGTCATGCACATTGATGAATGGTGGTTTGAAGGTTTTGATTTGCCTTGAGGGACTTCTGCTACCTAATCTATCAGGATCCAGTAGCAGGCAAAATGATAACTTCCATTTCCAGGAGCATCTGAAGGACTCTTCTCAGAAGAGGGATGACTACACCACACACAGGTAAAGGAAAGGCAGGCATAAGGTGGGCTAGAAGCAAAGGCTTTCAATATTATTAATCATTCCATTCACTGAGTGGTGGCTTAAGGCTACCATGTAACTACCAAAGTCCCACAAGCTGGGACTACGAGCACAAATGATCCAGCCATAGTCTTTCTATCAATGAGCCTAGTGTACAGCCAGAAACAGTGGGACTCAACCATAGAGCACTTTGCCCAGTCAAAATGATTACATAGTCAGTTTTTGGTATAGATGTCTTTTCTTAGTTTAACTGACTAGTTAGTTTTCTTACCACTGACTAGGTTAACTGAAGCAAGCAATAAATTATAGTTTAATAGCAAAGGCTTTCAATGAAACCTCAAAATATTACCTGCCTTCCTACAGCAGCCTGTGATTCATCAACTTCTTCCTGTGTTTAATTTGCTGGTGCATAAGAAAATGACCTTAAATTTTCTATTAAAAGTACCTGTGAGCAGTATCAGCTAGGTTTACTTTGGGTTGCTTTGACTGTGTGACCTTTCAGTCTCAATGTATGGTTCATTTTCATTGAACCCATATCTTTGTGAATGGAAATTTGTATGTCTTTCTGTTCCATGGATGGACTTCTAACACCTAATTATGGTTCTCATCCCTTCCTTCTCTCAAATAATCAAAGAAGAGGACCTAGACCTATCAATAAACCCCAACAATAGAACAAAAGTTCTAGTTATTATGTTCCATTGCCATTGCACACATTTGCCTGTATTTGTGTCTGTGTGCCACATGCATACCTGGTGCCATGAAGGTCAGAAGAGGGCATCAGATCCTTTGAAACTGGAGTTGCATTTGGTTGTGAGGCACCATGGGGTGCTGGAAATCCTACCTTAGCTCTTAGTGCAGAACCCTTAGACACTGAACTATCTCTCAAGCCCTCAATGACTATTTTTTTTTAATTTAAATCCAACTCTAGCATTTGCATAATCTCTATTGTTTGTTAGTAAAAGCCGGAGACAGCTTTTAAAGCACTATGCTAAAGGACAAGGAAACTAAAACCAAAGAGAATTCCCTGAAGGGAATGGGGCAATGGCTCCTCAGGAGGGGGAATTCATGATATAGCAGTGGGTGATCTAGAGCCTTAGTCCCACAGATGTGCCCCTAAATGCCCATGCTGATAGTTCCCTGAGTTGCTCATTAAGCAACTGAGGAGAGACTGACACAGAGATTCTAGAAGAGGTGTGATAACTGGAGTCAAGAGGGACCCATTTTGAAAAGAGATTGGGCATAAAATGACAAGGCTTCTCAGGAGGCTCTTGCTTTACACACATATGGTTAATAGTTGGTCCTTTCACTGGAGTGGTGACCACTGGAGATACAGGCATTCACTCACTGCCTAAGGAGAATGGGACGAAGTAGGAAGCTGATGGTAGGCTCAAGAAACAAAAACAGGTGGATAAAGGTGGGAAGAACTACTGGACAATCTCCACCTTCAACAACTTCTCAGATCAGGGGCTGAATCAGTCATTTCTGATTCACAAAAAAAACAACACTAAGACTTATTATGAATTATAAAAGCTTGACCTAGCTTAGCTTAGGCTTGTCCTGACAGACCTCATAACTTAAATTAACCCATTTATATTCATCTACAGGTCTTTTACCTCTCTTCCATCTTGCACCTCCTATTTCCTCTCCATGTCCTCTGGTGTCTCTCCTGTGCCTAAATTCATCTCCTCTCCTTCTCTCTCTGCCTGGAAGTCCCACCTAATTTCTTCCTGCCTAGCTATTGGCCGTTCAGCTCTTTATTAAACCAATCAAATGTGTGTTGGCAAAAACACATCTTCACAGTGTACAAAAAGGCTATTCCACAACAGAGCATCATGTTGCAATAAAGCTCTCAGTGAAATTAACCTACAAGTCCTAGCCTCAGACAGTTTCTGTGAGCCAATTTTACTTATTAGAAATGCTCTATGTGACTATATTAGGCATGCTCTACTTTTTTTCTTCTGTTAAAATCACTGAAGACAATTTAGGAGCATGTTTTTTTTTTTTATTTCAGGTTACCTAAGTTTGATTCCCAGAACCTACATCAGGAAGTTCACAATAGCCTGGAACTCCAACTCCAGAGACTCTAGTGCACTCTTCAGACCTCTGTGGGCACCTGTATTCCCATGTGTGAGTGTGATTGCATGGACATGCACACTTACATACACACATATACACATACATGAATAACATATTTTTAATTACTGAAGACATTAGGCACAACATCAGGGGGGTGCATAAGACGTACAGAAAACTGTATCTAAGAATGTAAAGAATCAACAGAAGTTAACACCACAACCATTTGCTATGCAAATCACTCAAAGCAGATGTATAACTAGAGGGGTTGAGATGGCTGGCACTCAATCTGTGCATGTATACTAATACTCAACCTGTCTCCATATTAGATACTCCTGAGCTCTGAGTTTGAGTACCTGCTGCTGTGGGCACCCACACTTGGGTGTTTCCTGGGCTCTGACTCACTGCCCTTTCCAATGCTTCCGTAATTCTTTCAAACAAAATTTCTGCCCAAGTTCCAGAACACAATGGGCTAACAGAAATCTAGGAATTACCCCCAACTTCTACTTCCCTTTATCCCTATGCACTGGTGAGCAGTTTTATTTTGGCAGAGCAAGGGAGACTACTGCTGAAAACCCTGCTTCCTATACAGCCTCCTTTGCAGCTAGGTGTTCAGGCCAATGAGCTGTTGTTTATAGTGAGGTAATTCCATTCAGCCCTCCAACTTTCTTTTTTCTTTTCCTCTTCTGAGAAATATGGCTAGAGTTCTAAGGCTAGATTGGAGGATGAAGTGATCTTGAGGACAGAAGTCACACCTGAGGAAAATGGGGAAGAGATAAAAAGAACCTGATACCTTGAGAACTTCACAGAGTGACACTTCAACCCTGAATTCCAAGTTTTCCTTCATATAAAAGAATGCAGCATGTTAAATCTAGGTTGTTGTATAGTGTGTATTGTATATTACATACAATCCTGATGGACAAACCAAACTGTGCTGATCCCTTTTAAATCCTCCAATCTTGCTCATTTGTCTCGTTCCCCATTACCACCCCCATTCAGCCACCAGTTACTAAAACAGAATGCAGCATTGTTGGCTAGTCAACTTGCTCCCATTCTTCCTCTAATTTAATCAACTATCCATTTTGGAAGGGAAGTCTCAGTCTATGAATTGTCTTACTTAGGGTTTCTATTGCTGTGAAGAGAGACCATGACCACAGCAGCTCTTATAAAGGGAAAAGTTTAATTGAGGGGCTAGCTTACAGTTCAGAGGTTTAGTTCGTTATCATCATGGTGGGACAAGGTAACTTGCCAGCAGGCATGGTGCTGGAGAGGTAACTAAGGGTTTTATATCTTGCAGGCAACAGAAAGTGAACTGTCTCACTGGGCATGACTTAAACATATATGAGACCTCAAAGCCTACCTCCACAATTACACACTTCCTCCAATAGGATTACACATATTCCACAAGGCCATGATTCCTTATAGTTCCACTCCCTTTGGAGCCCATTTTCTTTCAAACCACTACATTCCACTCTCTGTCCCCCAAGGACTTACAACCATATCATAATACAAAAAAATCCATTGAGTCCCTATAGTCTATGTCCCAAACTTATTTAAAAGTCTGAAGTTTAAAGTCTCTTCTGAGATTCACACAATCTCCTAACTGTAAACACCTATAAAATCAAAATTATATCACATATTTCCAACATATAATGACACAGGCTATACAATGCCATTCCAAATGTAGTGAAGGGAGCATAGTGAGCAAATATTGGACCAAAGCAAAACTGAAAACCAGGTGGGCAGACTCCAAACTCTGCATGTACATGTTTAATGTCAAAGTGCTCTTCAGATTGCCAACCCCTTTTAGCTTTGTTTTCTGCAACACACTTCTTTCTCTTGGGCTGGTTCCACTCCCTATTGGCAGCTCTCTTCGGCAGGTATCCCATGACTCTGGCATCTCTAACATTTTGAGATCTCCAAAACAATCCAAGCTTCTCCATCACAGTTTCACACCATGGCCTCTGGCCTCAGTGACTTTCCTTAGTCATGGAGGTAGATTCCATAATGCTTTCCTTCTATCCTTGACTCTAAAGCCAGAACCGTCTGGATGAAGCTGCTAAGTGCTGCTGCTTGCTAAGGCTGGAGCATGGCCCTCTTGTTCAATTACATCTTCAGCAGCTTTATGCATTTGATGGTTACCTTCACTGCCTAAAATTGGCCATTCAGAAACTTGCTCTCTGGACCAGGCTGGCCTCAAACTCAGAGACCCACCAGCCTCTGTTGGGATTAAAGGAGCGCATCACCACATCTGGCTCTAGGCTTTCCATTAATGCCTTCTCACAAGTTAACTTAGCTGGGTGGGATCTTGCCCTGAGGTCACCACTGCCTTTATTTCATCTCTTAATCTGTTTGTCTCCATGAACACAGGACTTAACTCTATTCCTCTTCTCCTCAAATTTTACATTTTCTTGCTCCATCTCAATATAAATCTTCATTAGAGTTACCATTATTAACCATATGACACAGTCTGTACTAGGCTGTTAGGGATTTCTTTTGCCAATGGAATTAATCCAAAATGCTTCAGTTTAGCCTCAGGCAGAATCTTCAGACAAAGGCAAAAAGCAGTGACATTCTCCACCAAAATATTACAAGACCAGTCTCTAGGCCACATACTAACATTCTTCTGTGAACCCTCTTGAGCCAGACACCCACAATTCAATTCACACTCAGCAAAGTTCAAATTCCTCCAAACAAAAATATGGTCAAGCCCATCACAGTAATATCCTAGTGCCTGGTACCAACTTCTGTCTTAGGATTTCTATTACTGTGAAAAGGCATAATGACCACAGCAACTCTTATAAAGGGAACCATTTAATTGGGATGGATTACAGTTCAGAGGTCCAGTTCATTACCATCAATCATAGTGGGACATGTTGACTTGCAGGCAGACATGGTGCTGGAGAGGTAGCTTGGAGTACTACATCTTGCAGACATTAGAAAGTGAACTGCCTCATTGGGTGGCATCTTGAGCATATATGATACTTCAAAGTACACCTCCACAGTGACAAACTTCCTCCAACAAGACCCACCAATTCCACAAGATGACACCTCCTAATAGTGCTACTCCCTTTGGGAGCCATATTCTTTAAAACCAGCTCATGAATCAAGAGTTGTAAAATATCCACATTCTTCAAACTACCATTTCTCAGAATCTAATCTGGGGGAAAATAGTTCAATATACATATAAATAATGCTTGTGGATGTTCACAACAGCAGAACACAATGGCTTACAAATGGAAGCACCACTCTAGATGCCCATTAACAGGGACTGGTTATCAAAAATCCAACACATTCAGGAGAAAACTGACCTTTAATTAAAAGTCCTGGCTAGAGTAATAATTTAGGTCCTGCAGACCTAGCCACATCCATTTCCTAGCTGTGTCTCCTCTGGCAAGCCTTCTCTTATTTCCCCAGCCTGGACCACAAATATCCCTCAACATCCTCCTGGAGTCTCATCTTCCCCATAGACTACTTTCCCTGCTCACTATGAACTTTTGATGTCTTACATTATCTCCCACTAGACTACAGGTTTTTAGGGGATACCACCATCATTTACCTAGTTCTAGGCAAATATTTATTGGTCTATAATTATTAAAAAAAATAAATGAATGATGGTGCTACAAAGTCAGCCAATCTAGACCTCCTTTCACTGTCCAATAGAAGAGTTAAATCTAATTGAATGTCTCTGATAGTAAAACTTTCTATAATCACCCAGCCTGAACTTCTCTTAAAAACTGATCAGGCTACAAGAGTCTTTCAAGGTTAAGTTAAGGCCTTAAAGAAATCACCTTATGCAGTAAAGAATAATATAAAAATCTGCTTAAAAATAAGCCAATGGATCCCCACTGGAGAATCAAATACCTAGTTCATACTCATTAGATAGTACTATGATCCCAAGAGTCCAACTCAAGTGGTATATCATCCTTGAAAGACATGTATGCAGAGATTTAAGAAGTCATATCTTTGACAGGAAGGTCCTAATTGATTAATTAGGAAAATGACACCATAATCACAAAAAAGTAGTATAGGTTGAGATGCCATTTCTTCAACTTGTTAATATTAATACTTGTAGCAGTCATGGGCAGGTACTCTCATGAGGAAAGACACAGAACAATGAATGGAAACATTAGCATAAGGCTGGAAATGTGCTCAATCACCATCTTGAAAATGAGTGGTTGCTCATATAGTGGCACCACCACCATACTGACTGCATAGTAAAGCCAGAAGAACCCATGAAAGTGTCTGGGTTCTTCATTGCTCTCCACTTGGGTGAATGACTAAAGCAATGGACCAGACTGAATTTTGTCAGAAATTGTTTATTAGAAGTGAATGTTATGGGTAATCTACACAGAAACAAGGAATTATCTTTTCTACCATAACACTGTAAAGAATGACTGGACTTGATGAGGGACCCACCAACTGATGTCCTTCTATTAGATTAATTGATGCTTAGTCAATGTTGTAGTACAAAGTTGCACACATTTTCCATGATCTGCTCCAGTGCTGTCTCCCCCCGCAAGCTCTGCTACTTCTAATGTGCAACTTGGAAGAACACAGATTGCACACACCCTGACACAAGGTAGAGACCCCTTTTCATTTCTGTAGGGTTCATTTACAACTAAAGTCAGTATTTTTTAACAAAGGGAAAGTATTCTATTATTTTTATTTCGAATAAAAACATTGTATACATTGTGCAAACACATTTAAAATTGTACATATATAATTCAGAACATAAAGAGGGAGAGATGTATGTCACATCTCCCCCCCCAAAAAAAAAAAGATACAGCCATTGTTTGGAGATAGAGATTTTGTAAGCATCAACACACAGACCCCAGCACAGTGTCATCTCAGTCACTCAAACACAAAGTATCCTCTTTGAAAATTTTTGCCAGCAAGGTAGGTACCTTGCCCTTCATGTCAACTAATCAAGGGCAAGGGATATGAGACACCACTCAACATCAAGGAAAGCCACATAGTGGAGATTTAAATACAGTCTACGCTTCTGAGGGAAGATAATTTTCTAAAAGTACCAAGGTACACTTCTAGATAAAGAACTGGGCCACCCTATTCATGGTGTGTGCTGTGTAGATTTTGTCATCCTCAACACAGACTAAAGTCACCTGGGGAAAGGGAACTGCAATTGAGGAGTTGCCTACAACAGACTGGTTTGTGGGCATGCCTGTGAGGCATTTTATTGATGTAGAAGGCCTAGTGTGGGTTGTTCCACTCCTGGGCAGAAAACAGTCTTGGGTTGTATAAGACACATCATCACTCCTAGCCTATGGGGGAAAAAGAAAAGCTTATTGGGTTTTGGGTTATGATAAGCCATTTTATGTAAACTTGATTATAATATTTAATTAAGGAAACACTATTATGTAGGAAGAGATGATTTTTTTTATTTCTTTTAAGGTCAGAAACTGTACTAAATAAGAAAGAAGGCTAATGCTGATCGAACCATAGGGAGCAAGACAGTAAGCAGCATTCCTCAGTTATCTCTGGTTTGTTTAGTTCCTGCCCTGTGGTTCCTGCTTTGAGAACCCACACTAGCTTTTCTCACAATGATAGGTAACGTGGAAGTGTATCTTTCCTCACTCAAGTTGATTTGGTGAGTGGATTTATCTTAGCAACAGAAACTAAACTAGGACATGGCTGAGGGGCAGAGAGCATGCTGGGAAGAACAAGGGCAGAGTCTCATCGATCAGGAAGAGACACCATGAAACACAGAGCAAGCAGGATGAGAAGTACATAGATGAGGTAAATGAGACTTGGAGCAGCACATAGATGAATAGAAATGGATGAATTTAAGTTATAAGAGTTAGCAAAAAAAAAAAGCCTAAACTATCAGTCAAGCATTTGTAATTAATATTAAGTCTCTGTGTAATTATTTGAGAGCAGCTGGTGAGATACAGCTGATCAGTGGTCCTGAGAAAAACTCTGCCTTCAACATTGTATTACCATCACCAAGAGATCATGGGCTGGGGAAGATAAGTAGTTAACTCAGCAAAAGAATGCCAAAGATCACTCAATGTGCTCTGTGTCTACTGAACCCAGTTTTCTGTTCACTGATATGAGTCATGAGTAAGTAAATGTGTGAGGAGCGAGGGAGGAAGAAAAAGACAAGATAATTGGCTTCCTTGTACCACAGATGATGTATTCGTGATACCCAACCATCTTAGCAAACGATTGACTACTCCAGGAATGGAAAACTCTAATATCTTCTAGATCCAGATTTATAGTATAGAGGGAAATGAGTGCTTCTGTATAAAGAGCATTGTAGAAAAAGACAAACAACATGTTCTGCTCCAGCTGAAGGTATTCAATGACAATTTTTCATAATTATCAATGAGGCAAGGCACACACACACACACACACACACACACACACACACACATCACAGCCTAAAGCTGTCTCACATACTATTTCTGGTGTCTCATATGTTTAGTAGCACATCTAGGGAAATTACATTTTATATCCAGACATATCTGGCTCTAAGACAGCAGTTTTCAACCTATGGGCCACAACCCCTTTGGGAGTCCAACAACCTTTTTACAGGGGACACCTAAGACCATCCGAAAACACAGATATTTACATTACATTTCATAACAATAGCAAAAGTACAGCTTTTCAGTAGCAATGAAAATAATTTTATGGTTCGGGGTCACCACAACATGAAGAACTGTATTAAAAGGTCAAGGCATTAGGAAAGTTAGAGCCACTGCTCTAAGACATCAATCAATATTTGAAATAACCTTCATATACATGATAGTTGGAATGTATCAGAAGAGGATGGGGGCTCTGGTGTCAAAAATAAAACAGAATAATCCATCAAAATCCAAACTTCAGAGCCCAGATTACTCCAGGTGTCCTCGCCAAGACTGAAGAGTATCACCACATAAACAAAATTCGTATTCTGGTGTCTTTGAAATCAGTACCCAACTCCTTAGCAGAATTCTCTGGGGAAGGCTTGCTCTTTATAACCAAGGTCTCTAAAATCACCAAAGAAAAGGTGAGTCTCTGCAATCCAAACCTTATCCTCAACATAAAGGGTCAAAGGTAATGTCAGCAGGCACCCAGGTGGAATATATATTACAAAGGTCATCACTCCTAGCCCACTCAAAATGTGGTTTATTGGTTAAAGGTTATGATAAGCCATTTTACATACATTCAAGGATAATATTTAATTAAGGAAATACCATCATATAGAAAGAAACGTCTGATTTTTTTTTTTTTCCTTTAAGGTCTGTAACTGCACTGAATATGCCCAGGTTGTATGTGTGGGTTATTTTTTTTTTTTTTTTTTTTTTGCTTTTTGTTTTTAATCAACAGGCTATTTTTAATGCACACAACAATTTTACAGCTGGAAATATGTGTACTGAGGTACACTTGGCACTTCTGGTTTTTAAGTTAAATTTGAACCACCAATTAAATCCCTCAGTCTATGTTATGTAATGAAGGCACGAGCTATAAAAATGTTGACTTTGGTTATAGTCTCATAATGCAATTTAGCCCTTCTAGTAATGGCTGTGCAAATAATCGGCCACAGGAAAACCATTTTATATCTCATACAATTACCTACCACCACAGAAGTAATTGTTATGATTGTCCTGCTTATTGAACTACAATAAGCACTCTTGAGTTGCTAGGATAGTTGAAGGCCATTGTGGAAACTACCATCCTCACAGACTGGTGACTATAATTAGCAAAGTTAAGAATGGCAGTTTCAGATGAACATTAGACAAGAAATTATCCCCAGAAGGTTCATAAGTTTCAGACTTTAAATGAGAAACACTGATGTCTCCAATGATGTCCACTTCCTGTCTTCGAAAGGCCACTTTTCACCTAGACACAGTCATCAACTCTAAAACAACTCACCAACGATAAGAAAATTTCACGACCCCAACCAGGTCAGTTTTGTCTCCAAATGGCACGCACTTTCTGGCAGTGTTCTGGGAGGACTGGTTTTACTTCTGGGAGCTTGGTCAAACACTTTCAATTCACTGTGTTTTGACTTTTCATTTCAGAAACTGCCCTACCATCTTGAAAATTAGTGATGAATTTGGGTGCCTCGCGGGCCACATCTGTCAGCTTCTCATCCGGTTTCTATCCAACCTTGGCTTCTCTATCAGCACAAGGATAAGGAAGGCCATGGGGTACAATTTATTTTTTACGTGGATCCCACCTGAACCTCATCAATCATCCCAAAGGCTCTGGATACACAGGAAGCCAAGATGCCCACTGGCCTGTCTTCCATTCTTCTCTCACACCAGTCAGCAAATCTACCATCTGGGAAGCTTGGGCTTCCAAGAGAGTCCTGGGACCAAGCTTACAGTAGACTACCACTGCAGTCTCTTATTCAAAATGTTAACTCAACCTGTTCTAGAACTACATGAAAATTTAGATGACAACCTTAAAAATGGCAGCTACTATGACTGATTCACACTAGAGGGTGGGGTGGGAAGCCCAAAGTGACCCTTAAGACTGTTTTCTTTCAGTATTTGCAGGCCTCCTGGTAGAGGGTGGCCCGACCCTTTGGCTTCTTTATTCAGAATCTTCTCTTGAGATGAAACACCTCTGAGGGCATCCTCCCCTGGGATTGGTGGTGGCTTCTTGTTTGTCCAATGGTCCAAATCCCACGCAAGAACAGTTGTGGTCCCAAGGCTGACTAAGCCCTTTCTCCCCAGAGAGTTTGGGTATTTCTCTATTGTTCAAAAGATGACAGATGGATGTCTTCTTCCAACATTTTGAACCAATTTCAAAATAATTCAGTGTCCATTGCTACCTGTGTGGCCTTGGACACAAGTATTATCCCCTAAATGTGCTACAGAGTGCTGGGAGCAGGATTCACACTCTTGTCTCCTGACAAGTCTGACCACCAGCAGACAACTTCCACGTTCCACCTAGGGGGTCCCTCTGCAGCTCCCCTTTCACACTGAGAATCTTGACACCAGCAGACTGTCCCCAAGACCCTGCAAGGAGAGCTTCAGAGTCCAGAGAAGGGGGGCACTAGGCAGCAGGTGGGGGGAGGGGGAAGGCACTCAGTGGCCCCCGTGGAATGGCAAGAGTGGTGTTCCCTGAGCACACACACACACACCCCTCCCCAGCCCGCATGCCCTGGCACTCATCTCCTTTGCATTCCCCCTGCCCAAGAGCCTGGCTCAGCTGCAATCACCCATCTTCTTCTCCCCACCCAGCCTAGACCCGCGCACCCCCGGGGGCTCGGCACCCCTAAATTGAGCCGTCCGCAGCGCCGCCCCCCGCATTCCCTCACACGTCCGGCGGCGACTTTTTTCTTTTTTTCTTTTTTCTTTCTTTTTTCTTTCTTTTTCATTTATTTATTTATTTTTTTACCTGTACTTTTCTGCACACTTGGGGCGGTTCGTCGAGGCTGAGCAAGCACCTCCCCGGGACCGCTACCTTCCCTCCCTCCGCCCCGGCTCCGCCCGGCTTCCTCCTTCCCCTCTCCAAGGCCGCAAAGTAGATGGAGTAAGAGAGTGTGTGCGCGAGAGAAAGAGAAAGAGGGAGCGGGCGCCGCGGGAGGCGGCGGCGGGAGGCGCGCCGGGCCCCCGCCACCCTCCGGTCCCCGCCGCCACCCTCGGGTCCGCCGACACCCTCGAGTCTCCCCGCCGCCCTCCGATCCCCGGCGCCGCCACCCGAGGGCTCAGGACTCTGCTTGCACCCGGCTTGGCCCGGCCGGGTTCCCCGGCGCCGCCCGCGCCCCGGCGTCCCCGTACCTCGTAAAGGTCCCCAGAAGCCATGCCAGGCTGCGGAACTTGGCTCGCCGGGTGTGCGCGTCTTGCTCGCTCGCGCGCTCCCGTGCGTGTGCGCGCGGGGGGCCCGAGCTACGCGCGCGCGTGAGCGCGTGTGTGCGTGCGTGTATGTGTGCGCGCGCGCGGAGAAAGAGAGTGTGTGTGTGTATGTGTGTGTGTGTGTGTGTGTGTGTGTGTGTGCGTGCCTGTGTGTGTGTGTGTGTGTGTATGTGTGTGTATGTGTGTGTGTGTGCGCGCGCGCGAGTGTGTGTGTGCGGCGTGTTGAGTAAACTGTGTTTTTGCAGAATGACAGGCTTGGGGGCCGCCTGTGCGCAGAATCGGAGCGGGCGGCGGCGGGGCTGGCGTAAGCGGCGGCGGCCGTGGCAATTGCAGCGACACACGAGCGCGGGCAGCGGCGACCGACGGCTGCGCAGCGCGCCCCAAGGCTCGGACGGGGCCCCCCGAGCGCCCGGGCCCTCCACGTCCCAAGGCCAGTGGCTGCAGCGCTCGGCTCGCCCCGGCGCCGCCTGCAGGAAGCCACCCCGCGCCCGCCGCCCGCCCGGACGCTGCTGCCACTGGGCGAGTCCCCGCCTCCCAGGAGCCCGGCCCGGCCCCCGGGGCGGAGGGGGAGGCGGCCACCACGGGCCGAGCCCGAGACCGTTCCCGAGCCCGACCGCGCGCTTTCAGCCGCGAGGACCCCCAGAGTGCCGGGCCAGGTGCCCACACCGCAAGACCTGCCCCAGCTGCGAAGGAGAGGCTTGGAGGCAGGTCTCTACCTGCAGATCGCAGGAAGGAAGCCCCTCTTCAGTCCTGCTTCTTGCTCCTTCCTGGGGAGGGGACTGGACAAGGTCTTAGGAGACTTGGCCCCTGGAAGCTAAAGGGGCCCTTGCTTCCAGGATGGGTTTTCGAGAAGAGAGATAAAGTGGCCCATCCACAGGCTCCATGGAAAGCCAGGACATAGTGGCCCCTTCCCATTAAACCCTGTAGGGCCAGGGTTGGCCCTCCCTTAGCAGCCTTCCTACCCCACTATCCAGTCAATCACCAGTTAATCAACAAACATTTCCCAAAGTCCACCCAACTGCACATGTCTACCGCCACCAGTGAGGCCACCAGTGAGACCCTGTCCGCAATGGACTTGGAATCCCAGAGGAAAGAGAAGGGGCAGCTCAGGGAAAAGAAGGAGGGCTCCTTGTATGTCTCAAGGGTGCTGCCACTACTACTGGGCTACAGAGAGCCAGGGGGAGGAATAGGGGAAGTTATCTCTTTCTAAAAAGCAAACAAACAAACAAAAAAAAAAGTCCTTTATGTATGGTCACCCTTGTGCTAAAAAGCTTCTCCTTATGTATCAACACAGCTATATCAGAACCTGGATAGACTGTTCTGAAATTGGAGGGAGAAACAAGGTCTTCACACAAGCTCTGGTGTCCACCTTGTCTTTTTCTGATCCAAATGTATGATGGACATAATAAGCTATATCCTCCTACGGTCATTTGCTGTTTGCAGCACAGTGAAAAGATCACCTGCTGCCCTTTCTAAATGGTGCCCGTGTACAAGCACCATGGAAGATGCATGCATGTACCTGTGGCAATGTGGCCCATCCATCCCCAGGGAACTCAGGGAACTCAGGAAAACTGAGTTATGTCATAATCCAAACCCTGACCTCTCCTCCTGGGGAGGGACATGACAAGGGCTTGTCTGAATACCACAAACTTTTATCACAACTGCTGGTGGAGAATGATCCAGAAGCAGTGCTTGTCGGGGTATGTCAAAACAGCAAATTGTGTTCCAATATCAAGTGAAAATTCAGTATTAAAATAGTGAGAAGAAAATGGGGAAGGTGGGGGGGGATAAATACAAAGATGCATTTGGTTAGAAATGGTAGGAATTAGCACAACTCTTAAGGTATTTTCTCAATGGCTACTGTTTTAAATAATACAATTAATACTAAGTACCTTTCAGTCAATAGGTAGCAAAACAAACCTGAATGTGCCTCAGTTGTTAGGTGAAAATTGGTATGCCACCAAATTACATACACTGAGAATTTAATTTGGAAAGGGATGGCAAGAAAGAAACTGGATTTGGCATAATATGCTAAGTCAAATTCAAAAACATAATCAGTACTTTGGGGTGGGGTAACACATTACCCAAAATTTGACTGTTATGCTCAAATTCTCCCTGGGAATGAAATTTGAAAATCCCTAATTTAGACTGGTTCTCAGGATTTAAGGAAGTGGGTACACGCTGAGGAGCAGTATGTTCAAGGCATTGAGATAAGGACAAGAATCTTGAGAACTCACGGAGAAGAGACTAGGCTTCTGTCTGGGCAAGGCGGTAAGGTAGATGGCAGGCAGTTCTGCAATAGGAGAAATGTAAGATTCAAAAGTGACCTTGAATGGCGAATGCCGATGAGCTTACGGGGGAGTCTTGAACACTAAGCCGAGAAGTTGGCCATGTAACTGGACAGTGAGCACCCTCCCCCCCCAAAAAAAAAGTTGCATCAATCAAACATCAGTCAACAGGAGGAAATATGGGAGATCCACTAAGTGACTGAAGTGAGAAAAAGGGAGACCAGTTATGTGGTCCTCTCTGGTAGCAATAAAATAAAGATGTAAACCTGGACTTGCCAGATGCCCCCAAGGAAGAAGTCATCTAACCTCCATTATGGCTACTTCACCTACTTCCACCAAGCATTTGATCCAGATCAACAGGACCTGGTGACTAACAGGATGTGTGCGCATCAAAGAACTGGGGGAGGGGTGAGCAGCTAAGGAAAGAAAGGATACACAGATGACTAAGGTTTGGGACTGTGGCTGAACCACCCACCATCACTACGTTATTTTATTTTGAGTTTATTTCCCTAGGCCATGCTGGCTTCCAGGAAAGACAGATGCTTCCTGAGGCTGAAAGGGGGAAGGGTCTTTACCCTTTGGACAGTGCTGTTCCAAATTCTTCAGGTGACAGGTGCAAAATGAGAGAGTGCTGCCATCACCCACATACTAGGGTAGACCCTCCCAACTAACCATAAAATGCTCAAGGGCAAGCGACAGAAAACCCAGTGAAACCCACTTCCAATAAGAGCCTCTTGACTTGACACATACAGGTTCAGAAAGGATGGAGTCACTTTCAAGACTGGCTGGCATCAAGGTTGCAAGGAATAGGAAGTAGCTCCTACCACTCTTCACTACTTTCTAGAGGCCGCTGTTTTGTTTGTTGAAGATAAGCTTTCTGCTGCCACTTGTCAGCTCCCCTCACCTCACAGGGTATTTATATACCCCAAGCAATGTCTCTGATTGGCCCATTACCCCATTCACAGTTTGTTTGGCCCAGTCACTATAGTCAGTCACTGAGGTGATTGGCCAGGCATAAGTCACAAGACTGCCTGGGAGGCAGAGGGATATGATGATTGGCAGTTTAATCAAAATTACATGATTGAAAGTGGGGATGAGTGCAAAGAAATGGCAGCGATACAATGGGAAGATGGATGGAGAGACTGATGCTCACTGTGTGCTGGAACAAATCTGGGACAAAATGGGAAGTTGAAAGTGAAGGAGGTAGCTGCCAAGCATGACCTTACAATAAAGCAAAATCAGCTGGTTTACTAGCCAAGGAGGGATTAGCCCCACCGCTCTGACAGGCAACACCGTCCTTCTAGCATGAGACATCCATTGCCCTCTGGTGCTCTTTGGTTGAGCGTGGGGACTCTTCCACGCACTGGCTCTCTGACTCTTACATCATCGCTATTTACTAGGTGTGTTATGCAAGCTCATCATCTCTGTGTGCTTCCGTATCTACACATACCCTGTATGTAAATGTATTCCAGTGTACTAAATATTCCCCAGCTCCAATGGCTCAACACAAGATGCATTTATGAATGCATTTATGAATCCACATAGTTTCATGACATGAACTGTGGCAGCTTGCTTGGTGGTTCTGGCTCAGATCTAGGAGATGCCAGTCAAAAAGTTTAGTAGTCCTGCCACCATTAAGGCTTGAATGGGGCTAGAGCACCTGCCTCCAAAATGATCTCCCACATAGCTGCTGTCAGGAAGCTGAAACTTTTGACTGCCCTAACATCATTCTCATCTTTGTCCCTGTGATAACTATCATTAATGGTCAACTTGTCAGAATCTACAATCACCTGGAAGATGGGCCTGTGGGTATGTCTACGGGGAATAATCTTGATCATGTTCATTGATGTGGAAGGACTCATTTTAATTGTGGACAGGCGCATTCCCTGGGCAAGGGACCCTGGAATGTATGAAATGTTGAGAGCAAGCTAAGCACTAATGTTCACACATCCATTTGTCTCTTCTGATTAGGAACATAATCTAACCATCTGCTTCCAGCTCCTGTTGCCTTAGCTTCCCTTCCATGATGGACCGTTCCTTGAACTGGGAGATAAAACAAATGTTTCCTCCCCTTAACCTGATGTTGTTGGGCTATTTTATTGCAGCAGCCAGAAAAGAAGCAAAGACAGTCTGAATCCAGCACAACATTCAGAGAAGGGGACAGTAACCCATCTGATGTTCCTGCCACTGCTAGGAAACCTACCTGATGTTGCTACTGAAATGACTAGCTGGCATGGGCCTACTGAACAATTGAACATATCATCAGAGATGTGTCCAGTTTTTCCCTCAAAGATGAGGAAACTAAGCATCAGGCTGGCCAGTGCTGGAGTACAGGGAGGAAGACCCAAAGATTTGAATATCTCACCATGATCACCAAACACTGCCACTTCATTGTATTTTGCCCTTTGGAATTTAGTCTCCAAGCCAAGTGAAACTCAAGAGGAATAGAGTAGGCTCTACCTTTTAAAAGGAAACTACCAAAAAAAAACTTCCTGATTTTAAAATCCTCACACCCATCAGAAGTTGACAGCCCATTGATGTGTTTTATGAATCAAATGTGATGATATTCACAAAACACCTGCCACTAATAAGTGTTGGACAACAGTTTCTGATACATTACTGTGACAACTACTATTAACTAATTTCAAGCTTGAGTTATGTCTCAGTAATGTCCTTAAAGGTTCAAGATTCCTAAAAGGGAGTAGTAAATCCAGTAAGACCTTCAAAAAGAATATTGTTTTCAAGACATGAAGAAACCCTTACCACTAATTAAACTTGATTCTCGGTATTAACTTTAAAAGGTTTTATTTCCACAATAATAATGGCAGTTGAAGTAAATTCAGTCTTATTCCATATTATTAATACAAAATGAAATGTCCTACCTTTGCAGTGCTTAGCAAACAATAAAAACAACAAACCAATTAAAATATAATAAGACAAAATGTAGTTAATGTGCTCTTATTTCAAATAGGGATGAGAACTAGGAGACCAGTGAGGCTGGGTAAAGAGGAAGAGAGGAGCCAAGATGGGTGTGCAGGGACAAGGCGTCACCAGTTTTCATAAGGTGCATGGATAAGACCGCACTAAGATGGTGGCATATGAGCAGAAAGCCAAACCATGTGAGAGAGGAAACAGGTCAAATTAAAGAACAAGGAATGTCATGGGAGTGGCAGCAATGGCCAGAGGTGAACAAGCTAAGTGGCATGACCTGGACTGTTGGCTCCAAATAACAAGAGTGATGTGGGGCATGTATGAGGTCCTAGGGATGGGGACCCCAGAACATGCTGTCAACAATGAAGAGATAGGGTTGACACAGCATCTGAAGAAAGGAGAGAAGTCCTACAACTTTGATCTGAACCTTTGGGTCAATAGAAGTGGTGTTTACTAAGATGGGGAAAACTGGGACATCATTTGTAGGTGGCAATAGGACCAGGTGAGAAGAAAGCAACACCTCTGGTTCAGCAGTGTGGAGATGAGCAACAGACTTCTGAGCAAGGAGGAAAGCATTTGATATGTGTGGAAACTTCTGTGGGATGCAAGGAGGGAAGACAGCTTGGTCACTGAAATTGAGCATGGGCCTGGAGCAGAAGGAGCTTGGGATTAATCCCAAATCTCTTGAGAATTAGATGTCAGGAAGAGAAAGGGAGGCATTAGTGGAGACTAAGAAGGAATGACAGAGGTAGGAACTCACCAACAGACTACTATCTCTGATCCAAGTGTGTGTAAGAGAGACAGAGACAGAGACACAGAGAGAGACAGAGACAGAGAAAGAGAGAGCACGACTAATGGCTACATATTGTGTAAGGTATGTATGGGACCTGACAACATAGCATAGGTCAGTTGGAAACTAGAATGGCTTGGGTTGAGAAAGAAAGTCTTGGCAACAAGGACATGCAGGTGACAAGCACAGGTGATTCATTCAAGTCCTACAGTGATGACAAGCAGGGAAGTGGGTCAGTAGGTGGTGGGTGTATTGAATGTGGGAAGGGTTTTTAATACAGAGGTTATCACAGGTCTTTTGTACAACAGTGCAAATGATGTAACAAGTGTGAGGAAAGGATCACACAATAGAAGGGAGAATTACAGGGACAAGATTCTTTAATCAAGAGTAGGCACAAAAGGCTAATGTGGGCAGACTGAGGGGCCCACAGTCCATCTGCATGGTGTTGAACTATGTCTCCCAAGAACTCACATCCACCTAGAACCTCAGAACACAACCTTGTTCTCAGGTAAAAATTAGCTAAGATGGTGTAGTTATTTGAAAAGAAGCACTCCCATAGGCTCATGTATTTGAATGTTTAGGACCAGGAAGTGAAATTCTTTAAAAGGACTACAGTGACGCAGAAGAAGGGCCTTCTTGAAGGAAGTGTATCACAGGGCATAGGCTTTGAGGTTTCAAAAGTCCAAGCCAAGCCTAGGCTCTCTCTCTCTTTGTGTCTGTCTCTGTCTCTCTGTCTCTCCTCCGCCCCCCCATGAATCAGAATGTATCTCTCTGCTACTGCTTCAGCACCTTGTCTGTCTGTATGTTACCATGTTCCCTGCTGTGATGATAATATAATGTATTAAACATCTGAAACTGTAAGCCAGATCCAATTAAATGTTGTCTTTCATAATAATTTCATTGGTGGTGGTGCCTCTACAAAGAAATACAACAGTGACTAAGACAGAAGTTGGTACCAGTACCAGGGAGCAGGGTATTACTGTGATAAGCCTGATTGTGCTGCTCATTGGTAGAATGTGGGCTTTGGAACTTTGGATTAGAAAAGTAGTTGAAGGCTTTGAATGGGGCTGAGTGGGCCATCCTAGTAGGAGCATGGAAGACAGTGGTGCTGAGAGTAATGTAAATTATGAAGACCTGGTTCAAGAATATTAATAAGTGACCTAGAGACCATTCTTATGGTATTTTTGGCAAAGAATGTGGCTACTTTTTGCCCTTTGTCCTGAAAAATCTACCGGAGGTTAAACTAAGGAGTTTTAGACTAATGATGTTAGTAGAGGAGATTTCAAGATAGCATAGTATTAACTGTGTCATATGGTTATTAGTGGCCAATCTTATTCAGAATCTGTAATGAAAAGGAGCAAGCTGAGAAAGGAAAAATACAAAATGTACAGTTTGAAGAGAAAAGGAGCACCAGGAAGTGAAATGAAGCTAAGAACAGTGCTCAAGGAGATCAAAAAAAAAAAAAATTAAAGGATAGCCTGATACTAAATGGAATAAAGGAAGTGGTGACCTTGGGCCAATACTTCACACAGCTAAGCTTCTAACTTGTGAAACAGAATTAAAGAACAGCTTAAGCATTTACAGAAACTAACAACACAAAGCTGAGATGAATGTAAATGGAACAAGGGGATCCATGTTCCAATCTCAGCAAGCAGCAGGGCTTGGCAGCTTTGTTTATGTGGTTCTGGCTTTAGAATTGAGACTATAAGAAAGGGGGTATGGAATCTCCCTCCACACCTAAGGAAAGTCATTGAGGCCAGGCATATGTCAGGAGTGCCCCTGCATGGAGGCCTGGTGAGACCATTATATGAGGCTATGAAGGTGAAGCCTGGATTGTTAGAGACCCCAAGATGTTGGAGATTCCAGAGTTGTGGAATACCTGCTGAGGAGAGCTGCTAACAGGGAGTGGAACCAGCCCAAAAGAGAGAAGTGTGTTACAGTCAACAAAGCTGAAAAGAATTGGAGCTCTGAAGAGCACTTCAACATTAGGCATGGAGATGCAGAATTTAGAGTTTGTTCTGATGGATTTCAGTCTTTCTTTGGTCCAATATTTCCTCACTATGCTCCTTTACTCCCTTTTGGGATGGCCATGTATATCCTGTACCACTGTATGTTAAAAGTATGTGATCCATTTTTTGTTTGTTTGTTTGTATTTGTTTGTTTGTTTATTTGTTTTACATAGGGGTTTCAGTTAAGAGAATTATAAGAGTCTCAGAAGAGACTTGGAACTTCAGACTTTCCACAGTATTGAGACTGGTAGACTATGGGGACTTTTGAAGTTGAACTAAATCTAAATGCATCTCTATATCATGAAATGACTACGGGGTCAGGGAATGGAGTATGGTGGTTTGGATGACAATTGCTCATATAGGCTCATATATTTTGAATGCTTAGTCACCAGGGAGTAAAACCCTTTCAAAGGATTAGAAGGATTAGGAGGTATGGCTTTGTTAGAGGAAGCATGTCACTGGGGATGGGCTTTAAGGTTTCAAACTTCAATGCCAGGCATGTTGCCATGCTCCCCGCCATAATGGTAATGGACTAAACCTCTGATACTCTAAGAAAGCCCCAATCAAATGTTTTCTTTCATAAGAGTTGATATGGTCATGATGTCTTTTCACAGCAACAGAACAGCGACTAAGACAGATGGGTTATAAGGATTGGGATGGTAACTAACCCAATAATTAGTGTCTGTCTTTTTATTATTATTACATTTATTTGTTCAAGGTGGGGTATACTTATGCCATAGAGTATATGTGGACATCATAGGAGAAATTCTAGAAGTTTTTTTTTCCTTTACACCATATGGATCCTGGGTATTGAACTCAGGATTTGCCAACAAATGCCTTTATCCACTGAGCTGTCTTGCTACCCTTAGTAGTAGTCTTCTAATAAGATAACACAGAGATCTTTTATCTTATATGGAGATCCATAGACAGAGACTTATGGCAATAGAGGCAGAGACTGAAGTAATGCATCTGCAGGCAAGGAATGCCAGTAGCCACCAGATGCTTGGAAGAGGCAAAGAAGAGTTCTTCCTCAAAGGTTTGGGATGGAGCATGGCCCTACCACCAACTTGATTTCAGCCTTCCAGTCTGCATAACCCAAAGAATAAACTTTTATTGACTTCAGCCATCACATTTGTTGCCACAGGCAGATAACACACTATTACCTGGGAGGACAAAGAATGTCTACAGCAGGCTGCAGAGAAAGTCAGCTGGCAGATTAGCACTGTCTTTTATTATTTAGATATTATCCATGAGATAAGCCATAAAATTATCTGATGGAAGAGAGAAAGAAGAACAGAAACCAGACAGGAGATGCAATTTGCCTGGAACAACACTGACTTAGTTGCTATGCTCCCCCATAAAACTTCAATAGTGATGCTGTTCTCTCCCAAAGGTGTCCATATTTAGATAACTTCGGAATAAATGGCTTTTCTAGTGCTGTCTATCTGAGGACAAATTAAAGGACATGGAAAGTCGACTATAAGAGAATAGCATAGTTGGCTAGGAAAGCATATGCGCATGGTGGGGAATAGCCGAGAGCCCACTGGATATCTGTAATCATAAATCCAACATCCGATCACTTGGAACAGTAATCATGTTTGTAAATTTTCCAGCCAGATTCTGTGGCACAGGGACAGGCTGGACAAGGTGGTGGTGTTGGGCTCAACCAAGGCTAGGATTTGGTTTATTCAGTAGGGGGTTGATACAAGGAGAGGATCTTGGGAGAGTTAAGCATAGGTGTGAAGTGATGATAAATGAGAAAAGCTAAGTTAGGTACTGAGAACTGTAATGGGGGGGGCTGTGCTAGAGGTAGAAGGAGTGAGAAAAGATGGTTAGAGTGGGATGCCTAAAACGATCCTCCCCTTCCTTTCCTGCTTCTCTCGCTCATGCTCTCACTGGGAGGAACCCTGCTGCCCCACAAAGGGTTAATGTTTAGGGCCTTAAAAACCTTAAAGGCAGAAGATGGAATGAGGTGAAGATGGAGGTAGAAAACACCATAGATACTTGGGGTAGTAGATGGGCCAAGAATGAAGGGAGGAAGAACAAAGAGTGAGGGCCTGCCAGAAAATCCTTAATTCTGAACTCCAGAGATTCTGGTAATGATGTGAACTGGTCATCCCTTACAAGCATCTCAGGCAGAACTCAAGGTTTAGGCTGCTGTACCATTTCATGTGAATCATCTGTAACAAATGAAATAAGGACTTCTTGGTCCCTCGTGTTCCCATCCTCCATCCCCTCCCTTCTACCCTTCTACCCTTCTACCCTCCTCCCAGTTTACCCAGGAGATGTGGACATCATAGGAGAGATTCTAGAAGTTTTTTTTTTCCTTTACACCATATGGATCCTGGGTATTGAACTCAGGATTTGCCAACAAATGCCTTTATCCACTGAGCTGCCTTGCTACCCTTAGTAGTAGTCTTCTAATAAGATAACACAGAGATCTTTTATCTTATATAGAGATATAAGATAAAAAGAAGGTTCCTCTTTTTACCCAGCATCTCTGGGGTTGTGGATTGTGCCCTGGTTATCCTTAGCTTTATGTATAATATTCACTTATAAGTGAGTAATACAATATTTGATTTTCTGGGTCTGGGTTACCTCATTTGGGATTTTTTTCCTAGTTCCATCCAGTTGCCTGCAAATTTCAAAGTGTCATTGTTTTTTCCCCCTGAAATAATAATCCATTGTATAAATGTACATTTACTTTATTCATTCTTCAGTTGAGGGGCATCTAGGTTGTTTTCAGGTTCTGGCTATTACAAATAATGCACCAATGAACATAGTTCAGGAAATGTCCTTGTGGTGTGATTGTGCATCCTTTGAGTATATGCCCAAGAATGGTATTGCTGGGTCTTGAGGAAGATTGATTTCCAGTGTTCTAGGAAACCACCATACTTATTTCCAAAGTGGCTGTAAAAGTTTGCACTCCCACCAGCAATGGAGGATTGTTCCCCTTTCTCAGCATCCTCTCTAGCATGAGCTGTCATTGGTGTTTTAATCGCAGCCATTCTGACAGGTGTAAAATGGTATCTCTGTATACACCCATGCATTTAAGGTTACTTCCCACTTTCTTTTCTATCAGATTCAGTGTAGCTGGATTTATGTTGAGATCCACTTGGACTTGAATTTTGTGCATGGAGATATATAAGGATCTATTTTAATTCTTCTACATGTGGAAAGTCAGTTATGTCAGCACCATTTGTTGAAGATGCTTTCTTTTTTCCATTGTATAATTTTATCTTCTTTGTCAAAAATCAGGTGTTCATAGGTGTGTGGATTAATGTCAGGGCCTTAAATTTGACACCATTGATCCACATGTCTGTTTTATGCCAATACCAAGCTGGTTTTATTACTATAGCTTTATAGTAGGGCTGGAAGTCAGGGATGGTGATGCCTCCAGAAGTTCCTTTATTAACAGGATTGTTTTGGCTATCCTGAGTTTTTGTTGTTGTTGTTGCTTGTTTTGTTTTGTTTTTCCATATGAAGTTGTATATCATTCTTTTGAGGTCTGTGAAAAAATGTGTTGGGATTTTGATGGGGATTGCATTGAATCTTTAGATTGCTTTTGGTAAGATTGCTGTTTTTACTATGTTGATCCTCCCTTATCCAAGAGCATGGGAGAGCTTTCCATTTTCTCATATCTTCTTAAATTTCTTTCTTCAAAGACTTAAGGTTCTTGTCATACAGCTCTTTCACTTGCTTACTTTGAGTTATCCCAAGATATGTTATGTTATTTATGGCTATTATAAAGGGTGATATTTGTCTGATTTCTTTCTCAGCCCATTTATCATTTGTATATAGGAGGACTACTGGGTTTTTTGTTTGTTTGATTGATTGATTGATTGATTGATTGATTGATTTTTTTGTTAATCTTGTACCCTGCCACATTACTGAAAATGTTTATCAGCAATATGACATCCCTGGTAGAAATTTTGAGGCCATTTGTGTATACTATCATATCATCTGCAAACAGTAAAAGGAGGCCAAATTGAGGGAGTGGTGGGAGAGGGAGAGCAATGAAAGAGATATCTTGATAGAGGGAGCCATTATGAGGTTAGGTAAAACCTGGTACTAGAGAAATGCACAGGAATCCACAAGGATGACTCCTAGCAATAGTGGACAAGGTGCCTGAACATCACTTTAATCAGATTAGTGACTACACTAATTGGCATCATAGAACCTACATCAGTAACTGATGGAAGCAGATGCAGTGACCCACAACAAGCACTAGGCTGAGGCCCAGAGTTCAGCTGTAGAGAGGGAGAAGGGGTCATATGAACAAGTTGGGTCAAGAACATAATGTGAAAAATCACAGACAGCTGATCCAAGCTGGTGGGAGGTTGTGGAGGTTGGGCTAGAGAACCTGAATGGGACCAAACTAGGCCCTCTGAATGTAAGTGACAGTTATATAGCTTGACCTTGGATGGAGAACCTGGAAGTGGGACCAAGACCTATCTTGGGTGCATGAACTGGCTTTCTGGAGCCCATTCTCTATGGTGGATAACTTGCTCAGCCTTGATACAGGGGGCGGGGAGGAGCTTGGTCCTGCCTCAACTTGGTATGCCAGATTTTGTTGATTCCCCAAAAGTTTTACTCCTTCTGAGGTATGGACAGGGAGTTGGAAGGGGGGAGGTAGGAGGCAGGAGAAAGGGAGGGAGAGGTAATTGGGGTGAGTATGTAAAATGAAAAAAAAAAAAGAACAAAAGAAAAATGCAAGAAGGAAAGCTAGGACATGCTGTGGAACAGATAAGTGGGACTTCTATTGCCTTAAGAAGGTCCAAGTAGGATGGGGAGGCAGCTCATTTGGGAAGGTGCTTGCTGCACATTCCTGGGGACCTCAGTTTGGATCTCTGAACCCATATAAATGCTGGGTGTGGTAGCATATTCCTAACATTCCAGGGCTGAAACAGGAAGAAACAACTGATCTCAGTGTTTGTAAACCAATTAGTCTGAATGAAATGGTAAACTTTAGTTTTGACATTAGGCCATCTTAAGAAAATAAGGTAGAGGGCTCTAAAGGAGGCTACACTTTGTGAACCTCTGGTGTCCACACACCATGCACAAATGAGTGTGTGTACACTACACACCATACCACCCCCAACACCCTTCATCACCACACACACACACACACACACACACACACACACACACACAAAGACACGAAGGCTCAGACTCTATATTCTTAGGGAAAACATTCCCTTAGCAAAGGCAGCAAGAGAGAAAGAAAACCCAATGTTCAGCTCTGTACCTTGACTAAGAATTGGCCCTGTGGCCTTGAAATCTTAGGATGGTAGGTGAGTAGATGTTGAAGAAAAGAATGTCAACTTCTCAGTTGTTTGTGTGTATAATTAAATGGAACCTTGGGTTAAATGTGGGAACTCAACAGCCCTGTCTGCAGAAATATCAAAATGTAATTTCTGTGGATGTACACAGCACCAGCTGCATCATGAAAATGAACCATGCCCATAAGTATCTACAACAAATGCCACCTGCATCTGAATTGAGAATGGAGAGAAGAATGGAGGGAGGAGGAGAGTGAAGGAGGAACGAAGGGAGGGAGGGAAGGGTGGAGGGAGGGAGGGAAGGAAGGAGGAGAGAGGGAGAAGAAGAGAGAGAGAAAAAAACACAAGCCATTAATTATCAGAACAATAGTGTTATCTAGAGCCACTTACTTCTAGAAAATCCCTTTGTTCATTGCTGGGCACTCAGGAGTGAAATGCCAGAACACAGCAGAACTGTTAGGAATGCACAGGGATTCTTGGAAAAAAATCCCAGGACCCTAAGGATGCCTGGTCAACTCTCCATGAATTACAGTCAACATGGAGGATGTAGTTGCATCTTTGAGAGAATATAAAAATATTTATTTTCTTAGCAGACTGGGGCTGTTTTGTTTCAAGTCATAGAAGGTGAGCATTCCTACTGTTGGCCCAGGGATTCTCTGTTCAGTAGGGACGCGGAAGCAGCATTCACTGTGAGCTGTTGGCTGAACCCTGAACAGCAAGGGTTGGTGGAACACTACCAAGGGCTTTTCCTTCCTATTCTTATTCTTCCTTGTCCCCAATCTCTTCTTTTTCTTCCTCTTTCTTTTTTCCTTCTTATTTGCCTTCTTAACAATGAAAAAGTCTATCTGTTCCAAAGTTAATAGGACACTACAGAGATTGCATCTGTAAACACTATACAGGACAGAAACCCAGGTCAATGACACTGAGTTCATCTCTATTGTCCCATGCCATCTTTAGAGTCTTTTGAATCAAGCCCCAGACATCACATCATCTCATGAATGAATACCAGAATTATTTTCTTAAATGTAGCAATAACTTCTCCACCACATCTAATTAACACTAGTACATGTAGTACAGGCTCACTCCCAACGTAGCAGAGGATGGCCTTGAACTAATACTCCAGCCATACACCTATTTTCCAGGTGCTGGGAGTGTTTTATCATAGCAAGAAAAAGAAAACCAGAACGAAGAGTAAAAAGGCACTGTCATGGAGCGCTCCACGAGCCACCTGCCTAGGGAGTAGCACCAACCTCCACTTCCAGCTAGAGAGACCTGGATACAGAAACTGGGACCTGTGGAAATTAACCCAGTCACTGGGCAAGTGAATGCCCTTTCTCTGTATCCAGTTTCTCTGGTTCTAGCTCAAGATCTGTATACAGTCTCTGGCATTATCTCCATTATACTGTTAAAATTTTAAAGATGGGTCGTGTGTGCAGATAAGATATGGGAATAAAGCTGAATATCCATGACCTTGCTAAAAGAGTGGCCATAAGCAAACACACTTCCAGGAGGTGGGGATGCTATGGCATGGAGAATGGTATTGTGGAACTGGAGATCAGACTAGGGTCTAGCAGAGTGGAGTCAGACTTCCTGATGAGTAAAAACCTCCCAAAGATTACCAGACACATATTCCCAAGAGGCCTTTCCTTTAAACCTGGATGAGTCCATTATACAGATGCTTAGGAGATAGTGCCAGTGTACCATTAAAAGAGTAATGAGCAATCTATAAAACAAGCGATACGATGGGCTATTTTTTTTTAATTAACCACATATAAAATAATATTTACTATGTAAAAAGACTCATTGTCTTTGTCCCTGTGGGCTCATATAATAAAATACCATAGTCTAGGTCAATTATAGACAGGAAACATTTACTTCTCACAGTTCTGGAAGATGCAGATGCAGTAGGAAGCAACTGTTCAGTTCCTGTTCCATGCATGGTATCTTGTCACTGTATCCCCACATCATAGAAGGCACTAATCCCATTCACAAAGATCTTACCCTCTTGAGAAAATCATTTCCTAATTCAATACATTGATTGTAGGGGGAGCAAGCATTCAGATCACAGCATCTATTATGATGAAAATCAAAACAAGCTAAGAACAGGTGATAAGATCATGAGTAATTATTTAGTTGCCCTTTTCTGTATTTCTTAGTTTTCTGTGTTGAGTATATACTTATTTCAAAATTAGAATATTACTTGAAAAAATAAAAACTTCTCTACAAGACTGACTCCAACTAACAATTTGAGCAACAGTGGAAAGGCTACCATAAATGTCCTTCCCTGATAATGAGATCAACAACTAACTTATCCACCATCATGGAGCCCTCATCTAGTACCTGTTGGAAACAGAAGCAAACACCCACCACTAAACACTGAGCCGAACTAGAATCCAGATGCAGAGAGGAAGGACAAGACCACACTGCAGAAACACATAGAGACAGCTGACCTGAACAAGGAGGAGCTAATGGGCCCGACTGATAGCTGGAATCCAGCATGAGACTGACTGACTCAGACCCCCTAAACATGGTCTCAGCTAGAAGGACTGAGCAATCTAAGGAACCTCAGACAGTGGAACTAGGATGTATTCCTGGTGCACAAAAGGACCTTGCGGGCACATCCGGGATACTCTCTTAACCTAGAGACAGGAGAGAAGTCCTAGCCCCTACTTTAAATGACTTGACAGATTTAGATGACCCCTCCTGGATGGCATCACCCTACATGTGGAGTTGGGGGAATGGGAGGGGGGGTGGTCGGGGTGCATGTGAGGGGGAGAGATGGAAAGAGGGAGGGAGAAAGGGAAGGAAAGAGAGGGAACCAGGATCAAGATGTAAAATAAAAATAGATAAATAAATAAATAAAATAAAAACTTCTCGACTCAGAAAAAAATTAAGAAAGGTACTACCAGGCAATATAGAAATAATGAAATAGAAACAGACAATTAACTTAAAAAATAAACTACACAAATGCTCTTATAATTAAAAAAATACAATAAAACAACTGGGAGATGTCATTTTAATTAATCAGTGAATTGTTTAAATTTTTATTCTAATATTCAATATTCCTGATAATATATAGAAATTAGCTCATAGATAATTTGGGCAGAAACTTAACTAATCCTACCTTTCCTAGAAGTTTGACATTACTTGTCATATGACTCAAAATGTCTGTAATTTAGGGCCTGGCAGTTTAAGCTTCCTCAAAATAGTCTAAATAAAAGGATCATGTATCTCCATAATGTCTTATGTTGAAACGTATGCTATCGTTATTTATATTACCAAAAATTACTAATATTTAAATTTCTATAATTAAAGATTAATATTCTGCAGGAAATTATAATTATGACCTTTAAAAAGAATAGTTAATAATGAGGAGACCGCATGTTATAGATCACTGAGAAGGAAATGCAGATTACAAATAATTTGTTTAGTGGGGTCACAGTTTTATTTATAAAAGTGTGTGTGCGTGTGTGTGTGTGTGTGTGTGTGTGTGTGTGTGTGTGTGCATTACATTATAAAATCAGGCACATGTCTGTAATCCCAGCATGACGCATGACAAAAGCTAAGACAAGAAGACTGGCACTTCAAGGATACCTACGCAATACAGCAAGTTCAAGGTTAACCTGAGCCCTCTCAAAACTAAAGCCCCATCTCAAAAAAGTTTTTTCCAAATGCTTTGCCACAAATATATTATGAATAATCATGGACACATCTGCATAATTAGGAAATATTAGAGAGTACTTATTTGTTTCTTTGTCTATTTCTTTGAGATAGGATCTCACATAGCTCAGTCTGGCCTCAAACTTTCTATGTAGCCAAAGATAACTGTGGAGTCCTGATCCTTCTGCCTTTTCCTCCAAGGTGCTGTAATTACAAGCTGTACCACACCCTGATTTAGGAGTATTTATTTTCAAGAAAATGTTTTTAGAAACAAAGTTCTGAAGTGGGAGTCTACAGAGAGGCAATGGGAGAGAGCTGTAATGACTTGCATGGTCATGCATTAGAGTCAAAAACAATAGAATGAACATAACATGTCTAGTTTAACATGGATACAGATGATTATGTGTCAGTAATAGTTGTAGATATGTGAATTCACACATGAGTTATTATTATTAAACTCTTGGCTGACAGAACAAGGAAACATATGTGTTTGTAATTTGCATTTTCTTCTCAGTGATCTATAACATGCTATCTCCTCATGATTAATAATAACATTAACAATAATAATAATAAATGCCCCAGTAGTGCAGAGCACACCTAGCACCTAGATCCTGACTTCTCCTACTATTCTCCAATAAACAGAACCAGGGGTCATTAGAACAATAGCTAATTCTAGGCCTGGGTAGGAAACAGGCAAGATGATCCTGAACCATCTCATGGTGCCAGAAAATAAGAACATACCCAAAAGTCATCCCAGAGGGATGGGGTGTGTTAGCACTGCCAACTTACAAAGCTCTCATTGGCCAAAAACAGAACAAATCAAGTGGTATTGGATTATAGTCAAAATATAAAATAAATATTCATGAGTCACTAATGATGAATCCATGAATAGCTGAATGAATAAATGGGTGAAAAGACATTATACTATGGGAAAGAATAACAAATAATTAAAATAAATACTTGAACCTCAAGGAGACAGTGTGATTCTGCCAATGGTCACCTCCTTCCCAAAGGTCTAGTGACGAGAGGCAGGAGGAAAGGAATTTCACACAAGAGAAACCTGACCATCATAACGACATCTGGGTGGCCAACACTGGCAACAGAGACAAATCTTGTTGACAGTAGATGCCCTTGGCAAAACAGGATTAAAATGGTGGTCTTCTTCCACAAAACCCACAACCCAAACAAAATCATAATGGAAGCAGCATTCTACATTCTACAAAGCATCTAATCAGGAGCCAAGGGGACTATGCATATTGGCAATCCCGGAACTTGAAAGGAAGAGGCCTGAGGACCAGGATTTCAAAGATAACACTTGACAGGTTGGAGGTCTGCCTGGTCTACATGAGACCCTGCCTTTAAAGTCCCAACAACAGCAACAACAACAACAGCAAAAACCTAACCAGTACTCTTCAAACAACTGAGGCCATTGGAATGAAATAAAGCAAGTCTGAGAAATGGTCCCAACTAAGGGACCACTGTGAGACTTGGAAAATGAATGGGATGTGAAGTCCTGGGTGGGATCCCGGAGAAAGGAAAGTGATAGGGGTATAGTTAAGGTGATGCGGATGAAGTCTGGGCATTAATTAATGATAGAGCATCAAAATGATCACTCATTATGGCAAGTGTGCCACACTAACATGAGCTAGCACTAAGGGGAGGAAAGTCCACGGGTTACCTCTCTGTTGGTTCTTGCAATTTGTCAGTAAATTTTGAGACACACCTCACTGTGTAGCCCTGCCTGTACTGGAATTTTCTGTGTAGACCAGGCAGGCCTCAAACTCACAGAGATCTACCTGCCATTGCCTCTGAAGTACTGGGATTAAAGCCATGAACCACCAAGCCCTGCTCAATCTATCCACAGATTTTAAAGCATTCTCAGAAATATAGTGCATTTCCTTTGAAAGCAAGATTGCATACCAAAATGCAGCAAAAGCATTTTCATGAGTTTTTTCCCCTCCAAGATGAGCAAGAGGCCATTAGATGCCGAGTGATTCCCAGAGGATGAACACATACTGAAAAAGAGTACTTTTTCTTCTTTATGAGTCAACTACTAGATTTTTCTGAGTTATATAGTTATTTACAAGGCATTGGTTTTAGTATTCTTTTTCACAAGTGGGAAGATATGAATTTATCTAAGAAAAGACACACAGTCTAAAGAACAAGAAACTTGGGAAGAAGAAAAATAAAGAAAAGGCTTTCATTAAGATAAACCAATCCATCCAGGCACATGCCTTTAATTCCAGCACTCGAGAGGTGGAGGCAGGCAGAGCTCTGTGAGTTTGAGGCCAGCCTGGTCTGCAGAGTGAGTGTCAGATAGGCTCCAATGCTACACAGAAAAACCCAGTCTCAAAAAAAAAAAAAAAAAAAAGATACACCAATCCAGAATCTAGAAGAAGCATTTCAAACCCTACTTATAGGGACTAGCAATATGGCTCCATGGATAGAGACACCACCTCCAAGCCTAAGGACCTGTGCTTGATTCCTGAATCCCACATACTGGAAGAACATAACTGACTTACACAAATATCTCCTGACCTCCACATATATCATGATAAGTGCATAGTTACATGCATTTGCAGAGTGTGTGTGTGTGTGTGTGTTGCGCGCACACACACACACACACACACACACACACACACACACACAAATATGTGTGATAGTACAAAAGCTTAAAACAAAACCAAATTAAGGTTCTCAAAAAAAGCAAAATTTCATATGCTTTTAAAATTAAATTTAAAAAAAAACAGCGAGAAATAAGGAAAGACTGACGAATGACACACAGATTTCTTTTTATAATCAGAAAACAGTGTGACCGAAATGAAATGCACATAGTAGACGGAAATTGCAGGGTGTGATACGGACAGAAAACAAACATACCTTCTACCATTTAGAATGAAAGAACAAAGACATTTACATGAGGAGAGAAAATATGGTGCTCACAGAAGAGGAAGAGTGGACAATGAAGACACGATTAAGCCATTCAAGGGACGAAAAGCCAGCTGGACCAGAAGTAAAACAGAAAGATATAGTGGAAGAAAACAGTAATGAACCAAAGACACTGTTTCAAGCAAGATCTCATATTAACAACAACTTAGAAATGTACTTCTCATGTGCCTTTCCAGAAAGAGAAAAGACTCAATTATATGCTCCAATCAAAATTTAAATGAGACAGCAATAAACCCTAAAACTGGTCAAAATACTGAAGTCTAAAATACTGTTTGAAATCTAGTTTTACTGAAAGTGACAGTAAAAGTAGCAGTCACCATAGAAACAAGCTGGTACCAAAACCTGTGGCAAGGGGGAAGCAAATAACACTGAGACTTTTCCTCAGAAGACAGATTAGGCACTCCCCCAAACCGCTTTTCTCCTGGCTCTACAATTTGAGAAAGAATAAAATGAAGGAACAAACTTGAAACACCAATGACAACCACAACAGAACCTGTATTAGCCTCTAACACATGAACACCTATGGCATAGGCCAGCAACTGGAGTGCAAAGAGAAACCTGGGCTGTGATGACGGGAATACCTATCATAGGACTAAGTGCCCACAGAAAGGCAGAGACTCTTAAATGGTCCCCAAAATATGCCAAGTCCCAAAACACATGGTTTTCACTAAAACTGATGGAAGCACATTTAAGAAAAAAAAGAAAAAAAAAAGATGACAAGTTAGGTAAACTGGTGTACACCTGTAATGGGTCATTGGAAAATGTGGAGACAGGAGGCTTGGAAGTTCAAGGTTGTCCTCTGCTACAGAGTAAGGCCAAAGCCAACCAACGCTACATGAGACGCTGTCTTGAAAAACCAAAATGAAAGAACATCGAACAAAATGATGGGCCAAATATCCAGCAAGTATTTATTAATTCTTATCATTTAGAGAGGAAATCATCAGAATATTTTAACCATGAATATTACTAAAATGTAAAGTAGGGTATATAACCTTTTTGAGTTGTTCTGTTCATCACCATGTTTAAATACAATTTCTAAACGCTTGGACTGGGAAGATGATTCGGTAGGTGGAGAATATCTGCTGAACCTGTGCAAGTATGAGGGCCTGAGTTTGGATCTCCAGAACCTACTTTGAGCCAGGAGAGCAATAGCATCTATGTGCAACTCCAGCACTCCTTGGAGAGATGGGCTATAAAGACCGAAAATCCCCAGAAGTTTGTGAGCCAGACATCCTGCAAATGAAGGCGTGAACTAGAGGAGACCCTGTCTTAAGCAAGGTGGAAATGTGGACTGACACCCAAGGTTGTCCTCTGATCTCCACACATGCCATGGCATGTGCATGCTCACAATCATATTCGTGGATGCATACCCAAACATACATTATACACACAAAGACCTAAAAGTCTTAAATGCTAACAATTTCCATAACTACTATAATTTTGAAAATTTAAGCAAACCATTATTGCTCAGAATAAATTGATTAGATCAATTTGTCTAAGCTATAAGGGATATGAACCATGAACCTTTTAAATTTTAGTTTTTAAATTGGAGAAATAGACATTTTTTTCCTGATGATTATGGAAAACTAGTGAGCACAAAACACATTGGCAAATACAATGATATACATCAGTAGGAGCCTTTTCCTGGGGAAGATGAATCCCAAGACTAAGCTTCTTGGCTTGAGTCTCCTTGTTAGAGTACAACTTCATCCCAATGAGTAAAATGAATAATTACCAAAGAAACTCTGTTTTGTTGCATATTTAGTGAAATTAAAAGACAAAATATTAATTTTCAGCAACCTTGTTCTGACAAAACTTGGGGTTATACAATATAGTCCCCTTCATGTTTAAATGAAAAGCATCTTTGTATTTTTAGTCTAAGCCTTTGTTATAACCCAGAGGTCCCTCCCAGTGCTTTCTCTTGAATTCTCTACGGCTTTCTTGTATCTTGCTGTAGATCTTTGCAGGGTAGGTGCATTCCTCCAGGTCAAAATAATCCCCAAATTACCAAGTACTTCTCACCCACTTCATAGAATCCCACGGGATTTTTTAACCAACCCTAATGTGGTTCCAGAGAAGCGCATGATAATCAGCTAGACATTACTAGGCAAAGACTTTGACCTGAGAGACAGGAATGGTTTTGTCAATAAAAAGATCTTATTGGATGGGTGTTATGACTCATTCCTTTAATCCCAGGATCAGGAGACAGAGGCAAATGAAGGATCTCTCTGAGTTCCAAGACAGCTTGGTCTACACAAAAATTCCAGGACAGACAAGGCTACATTAAGAGATCTTAGAGAGACAGAAGTGGGGAAGATCTTTAACCACTTCACAATCTACTACTTTTATAACTTTATTTTGTATGTATGAGTGTTTTGCCCGCATATATGTCTACGTGCCACATGTAGGCTTGGTGCCCCCAAAGGTCAAGGGGGTTGTCCCAGAACTGGAATTATGGATATTTGTGAGCCACCATGTGGGTGCTGGAAACTGAAACTAAATCTTCTGCAAAAATAAGTGTCCTTAACCACTGAGCCATATCTCCACCCCTGCTATTATTATTCTGCTCAATGGAATACTATCAAACTGTGCTCTAAATTCTCATGGCTCTACCTGTAATTCAGCTCTCAGAGAAGTCTCTTTGTACAGTAGATAGTAGTTAGTGCAGAAACTCAGAAATGGTCAAAATGTAGAAAATAAGAGACTGGGGAGTGTTCAGCCACAAATGGGACATTTCCAGCACACATGCATAAATGTGTGCACACAGCACACATATGCACACATGCAGAGAAGGGACTCTTAGAACATCAAGGAAAAGAGAGAAGAAATATTGGAAGGGTCAGAGGTTGGGAAGGACCACCACAGAACGTGCCTTCTGGTGAACTATTTTTTCCTCACATAAAACATCCTGATTATGGTTTTCTCCTTCACCCACTCCCAATTCCTCCCCACCTGCCTTCCCACATGGTTCCAACCCCTGTCTGAGAGTTCTAATGAACTGGAAGTTAATCTCAGAGAGCGTGGTTGCCTGCACAAGGCAGCACAAGATCAAGCCAGTCAGTAGTCTAGCATGGGGGTTGGCTCATGAATTCCCACTGCCAGTATAGACAGTGTATGGCTTCTGGGGAAAAGAGAGTAGGTTTTCTTTAAAGGCATAGCCCCTGGGAGGTCAACCACACTCCAGGGGATGGCCACACACCCAGGAGTAAGTGAGTAGCACTAAGAAGACTCAGTGAGTTTGGCAGTTGGAGGGAAACATGAAGTTGGGGTAGAAGCAGAGAGACAGGAGTAGATCCTAAAGTTTGAAAGAGAGTTCGGAGAGGCTGTGGTCAAAAATATACTGTGTGGAACTCTCAACGGTTTACTAAAGATACTACATCTAGAAAGAAGCACTTCATAATGGTTATTATCAGGGAACTTTTTTTTCCAAGAACTTTGCCACACTCCAAAATGTACCTACTCTTGAGAGTCAGACACTGAAGGGCACCCCTCTGTGACATGGAAAGGAAATCTGTCCTACATGATCACACATAAGACACATAAAAACGACAATGACAGATCATCTGGAAGTTAATCATAATGAACATTCATGGCCTCAAAGGTAATGGAGAACAGTCGAGATGTTCATGGGCTGTGAGTTTATGGGATTGATGGTCTCAGCCTTGATGCTGAAAGATCTTCACATTCATCAGAAATCTGGAAAAGGATGTGGAAATTTTAAAGTAAGAATTGATGAAGATATAAATATCAGTCAAAAAAATAAGTTCAAGCTCTGATTCTTTGAAAAATACCAACACATTCCAAGTCAGGGAAGATTAAAAAAAAGAAAAGAAAAGAAAAGAAAAGAAAAGAAAAGAGAGAGGGAAGGAGGAAGGGAGGGGAGAGAATGGAGAAGAGGAAAAAGCAAGAGAATGGGAGGTCCATAGAGAGGGGAGGAGGGAGAGAGGATAGCATTAGGGAAGACGAAAGGTTTTGTTCTGGGAAGATCTGGTTCTGTCCACTTGTTCCTTTACTCACTCACTTACATGAAGCACCTGGAACCACAACTAAGCTTTCTCAGTTTTAGCCCTGAGCAGCATCCCCAACTCACGACCTTTTATTTTCAGACGAGTGGGTCTCTGTTTCCTGTGCCTTCTCTTGGACTCTTTTCCTTCTCTTTCTTGTTTTGTTCAGTTCCTGTGTGTCAATTTTTGCTTTATTTTATTTTATTTTATTATTATCCCATAGAAGCTTGTATGTTTTCTAATGAGAGGCAGAAGGTCCGAACCAGGTGGGAAGGCAGGTGGGGAGGAGTTGGGAGTAGTAGGTGGAGGAGAAAACCATAAACAGGATGTTTCATGTGAGGAAAAAAAATAGATTTTCAAAAAAGGGAAAAATAAAAAAAGGAAAACGATTGAGCATAGGGGAAAAAATAGTAAAGTAACATAAGGTGACTGCTATCGCCACCTGTTGGCAGCCGGCTGAGCAAACATCTTCCCCTGGCATTATTCAGATTAAATATTTATAAACTGAAACTTAATGGTTGTTTTAAATCTTACAGCTTCTGAAATATTTTAAATGACGACGGAAATTTAAAATAGTTAGAACTGACTCAAGGAGAGATAGAAAAGAAAAGAACACAAGGGAACAACAAGAAGTGTTTTGTTTTTTAAGTTGCTCAAATTATTTTTCTTTTAGGGTCAGGCAGAATTCTGAGTGAAATTCTTTAAATATATTGTGATACTTCTCCAGTAGGTAGAAAAAAAGGTTCTCAAAATTTAAAAAATAAAAAAATTAATTTCATAAATTACAAATGCTGACACTTCCAAACTAGCATGGGCTGGGAAGAGGCTCCAGGGGAAGGTGATTATCATGTACACATTGAGGACCTGAGTTTGTTACCCAAGACCCTACAAGAAGAGGGCACAGTGGTGCATACCTGCCATCCCACCACTGCAGAGGTCCTTAGCCAGCTAGTCTTGTCAAACTGGTTCAGGAAGAGACACTGTCTCATAAAAGTAAGGTGGAGGCCAGGTCCAGTCAATCCCAGCACTCAGGAGGCAGGGGCAGAGAAATCTCAGAGTGGAAGGCCAGGCTGCTCTACAGAGCTACTTCCAAGACAGCCAGGGCTACACAGAGATACCCTGTCTGGAAAATAATAATAATAATAATAATAATAATAATAATAATAATAATAATAAAAAATGTGGAAACTGAAAAGGGAGGACTCTTGCACTGACCTTTGCCCTCCACACACACACACATGTGTGCACATACAAACATATGCATACATACACATACATATCAAAAAATTGACAAGGGCAAGCTTGAATACAAAATATAGCTGAATATGGATGTCAAGAGTTACTTGCATAAGAATATCACACTATGCAACCTAAGCTACTTTCAGGTATGAAAACATAATATTATAAAGTCATTCATGTGGTTTAAGTGTAGATCAATAGGGGTAAACTTGTGAAGGATGAAAAGGAGATTCAAAAGCATCCCTGATTAAGCAACCTTGCTATACTTGGAGGGAAGTTCATGGGCACCAGTGAGGCTTCCTCATCTTCTAAAATGAAGGAGAAGAAACTGACTCATAAAGTCACCACTATTTTTCAGTTTGTCTTCAAATTTGTGGATAGTACAATACACTGAGAAAATTGGTAATCAGCAAAGTAGAGAGATTTGTGTAGTTCCCTAGTTTCTTCAACAAATATTAATCAACCAAACTTAAAATAGGTAAGCTAGTTGAGAAAAGTAGTTGGCAAACAACTTGCAACCAGACAACTGCTTTCCCACACACCAGATACAACCACTTAGAAAATATCTTAGAAGCATCAACAAGGTGGCTCAGTAGGTAAAGGTGCTTCAATGCAAGCCTCAAGACCTGAGTTCAATCCCCAAATGCCAAATAAAAACTGAAAAAGACGATCAATACTTCAGAGTAGCCCTTTGAGCTCCACACAAGTCTTGTGACATGTGTGAATGCATATACACACACAGACACACACACACACACAGACACACACACAGACACACACACACACACCATGTGCACAAATGATAATAATAATAAAATATTTAAATATGTATATTGTCATAGTAAGAAATAATTACACTTGCCTGATGGGAGATGTCATTCTGTAAATATGTTTCTCTTATCAGTTAATGAATAAAGCCCTGTTGGCCAATAGAGAGCAAGATAGGCGGGACTAGGAGACAAGGATGGGTAGAAGCAGATTCAACATGTAGGACTTGAGAGAACAGAGTTCCAGATACTCTCTCTGGTAAGACAGACCTCGTGGAAATACTTAGATTAATAAGTTAATATTTAAGGCATAGCTAGCCAATTAAAAAAAAATGCTAGTAACAGGCTAACAGCTTTTTATCTAATACAGCGCCTCTGTGTGTTATTTGAGGCTGGCATGGCTGTGGAACCAGGCCAGCAGGAAAACAACTAACACTTGCCCCTGCTGGATCCACTGTTCAGGGTGAGTGTTTGGCCAGAGCTTGGGTTCAATACCCCCACCCTCTCCTTGGAACTTCCTGGGTCAGCTCTGCCCATACTGGACCTGCCCCTCCACTCAGAACCATGTAGAGCCTGCCCTCACCTGACCTTAGGGGCCCTTTGTCTGCCTTATGCCTGAGTACTTAAGACCATCTTGACCCTGCCTTTCCCACATCATGAGCCCTACTGTGGCTGCTGTTTGATAGACCTCCAAGAGAGCTTGGATCATCCAGAGTTACTGACATCGAAGTCCAGACCCAACTACACCCACCGGGAGAGCAGGGTAGAGAGAGAAAGACCCCACCTGCACCCACTGGAAGAAGCCATGGGAAGACGGCAATACAAGAAAATACTGAACAATAGAAAGACCAGTATGACACCACCAGAATCTAGGGACTCCACAGCAACTGGACCTAAACACATCAAAGCAGATGAAGCAGAAGAGAATGACCTAAAAAAATAACTTTGTGAAAATGATAGAGGCCTTCAAAGATATGAGAAAATCCCTTAAAGAAATGGAAGAAAAAACAAACAAAAAATTAGAAGAAATAGAGGAAAGACTAAGCAAAAAATTCAAGAAATGAACAAAACCTCTTAAGGAAAGCCAAGAAAAAACAATCAAACAGATGAAGGAAACAATTCAAACAGTTCAAGATCTGAAAACTGAAATAAAGAAAATAAATAAAACACAAACTGAGGGAATGCTGGAAATAGAAAAACTGGGTAAATGATCAGGAATGACACATGCAAGCATAACCAACAGAATACAAATGATCGAAGAGAGAATCTCAGGTGCTGAAGATAAATGACAGGAAATAGATTCATCAACCAAAGAAAATCTTAAATCCAACAAATTCTTAACACAAAACATCCAGGAATTTTGGGACACTGTGAAAAGACCAAACCTAAGAATAATAAATATATAAGAAGGGAAAGAAGCCCAGCTCAAAGGTACAGAAAACATTCAACAAAATCATTGAAGAAAACTTTCCCAATCTGAAGGACTTGCCTATGAAAGTACAAGAAGCATACTGAACACCAAATAGACAGGACCAAAAAAAAAAAAAAAAAAAAAAGTTCCCTAACATACAAATAATCAAAACACCTAACATACAGAAAGAATAAAGAAAGAATATTGAGAGCAGTGAAGCAAAAAAGCCAGGTAACTTATAAAGACAGACCTATCAAAATTACACCCGACTTCTCCATGATTACACCTGACTTCTCCATGAAAACTCTCAAGGCCAGAAGGTCCTGGATAGACAGATGTTCTACAAATACTAAGAGTCCACAGATATGAGCCCAGATTACTATACACAGCAAAACCTTCAATCATTATAGATGGAGAAAAGAAGATATTCCATGGTAAAACCAGATTTACACAGTCCATATCCACAAATCCAGCCCTACAGAAAGTTCTGGAAAGACAACTGCAACCCAAGCAAGTTAACTACGCTCACAAAGACATAAGCAGAACCTAAAAGAAAAACTGGGGTAAAGATACTCACAATACCACTGCCAACAACAAATCTAAAACAAACAAGAATTAACAATTAGTGGTCCTTACTTTCCCTCAATATTAATGGTCTTAACTCACCTGTAAAAAGACACAAGTTAACAGAATGCATATGCAAAAGAACCCATCATTCTGCTACATACAAGAAACACATATAAGCTTCAAAGACAGACATTACCTCGGGGTAAAGGGGTGGGAAAAGATCTTCCAATCAAATGGACCCAAGAAGCAAGCAGGTGTAGTTATCTTAATATCTAACAAGTTAGACTTCAAACCAAAATAAAGCAAAAAGATGAAGAAGGTCATTTCATATTCCTCATAAGAAAAATCCATCAGTACAAAGTCTCAATTCTGAACATCTATGCCCCCAATACAACGGCACCCACATTCATAAAAGAAACTTTACTAAAACTCAAATCTCACATAAAACCTCACACACTCATAGTGGGAGATTTCGACACCCCACTCTCACCACTAGACAGGACCACTAGTCAGAAACTTAACAAAGAAACAAAAGAACTAACAGAAGTTATGACCCATATGGGTTTAACAGACATGTGTAGAACATTCCCTCCAAACACAAAAGAATATGCCTTCTTCTTTCTCAGCTCCATATGGAATCTTCTCTAAAATCAACCACATAATTGGTAACATAATAAATCTCAACAGATTAAAAAAATGAAATAGCCCACTATACCTTATCAGACCACCATGTTTTAAAGTTGGAATTCAATAACAACACAAATTGCAGAAACCCTACCATCTCATAGAAACTGAACAATGTGCAATTGCACCATTCCTGGGTCAAGGAAGAAGTAAAGAAAGAAATTAAAGACTTCCTAGAATTCAAAGAGAATGAAGACACAACATATCCAAACTTATGAGACACTTTGAAAGCAGTGCTAAGAGGAAAGCTCATTGCACTAAATGCCATATGAAGAAAATGGAGGCTAGTCACATTAGAAAATTAACAGCATAACTGAAAGCCCTAGAACAAAAAGAAGCAAACTCACTCCAGAGGAGAAGATGCCAGGAAATAATCAATTTGAGGACTGAAATCAATAAAGTGAAAACTAGGAAAACAATACAAAGAATCAATTTAACAAATAGTTGGTTCTTTGAGAAAATCTTTGAGACAAACCTTTATTAAAACTAATCAAAAAGCAGAGAGAGAACATGCAAATCAACAAAATTAGAAATGAAAAGAGGGACATAACAATGGGCACTGAGGAAACCCTGAGACTCTTCAGGTCATACTTTGAAAACCTGTACTCCACAAAATTTGAAAATTCAAAGAAAATGAACAAATTTTTGGATAGGTACCACTTACCAAAATTAAATCAAGAACAGATAAGCAACTTAAATAGAACTATAACCCCTAATGAAATAGAAGCAGTCATCAAAAGCCTCCCAACCAATAAAATCCCAGAGCCAGATAGCTTCAGTGTAGAATTCTACCAGAAATTCAAAGAGCTAATACCAATACTCCTCAAGTTGTTCCATACAATAGAAGCAGAAGGTTCATTGACAAACTTTTTATGAGGCTACAAGTACCTTGGTACCCAAGCTACACAAAGTCACAACTAAGAAAGAGAACTACAGACCAATACCTCTCATGAACATTGATGCAAAAATACTCAAAAATACTGGCAAATCGAATCCAAGAACACATCAGAGAAATCATCCACCATAATCAAATAGGCTTCATCCCAGGGATGCAGGGATAGTTCCTCATACAAAAAGCTATCAATGTGATCCACCATATAAACAAACTGAAAAAAGAAAAACCACATGATCATCTCACTAGATGCTGAAAAAGCATTTGACAAAATCCAACACACTTTCATGTTAAAGGTCTTAAAGAGATCAGGGATCACAAGAACATATCTAAACATAATAAAAGCAATATACAGTAAACCAACAGCCAACATCAAATTGAATGGAGAGAAAAGTGATTCCTCTAAAATCAGGAACAAGACAAGGCTATCTACTCTCTCGATATCTCTTCAATATTGTACTTGAAGTTCTAACTAGAGCAATAAGACAACAAAAGGAGATCAGGGGGATACAAATTGGAAAGGAAGAAATCAAACTTTCACTATTTGCAGATTATATGATAGTTTACATAAGTGACCCAAAAAACTCTACCAGGGAACTCCTACAGCTGAACACTTTCAGCAAAGTGGCAGGATACAAGATAAACTTAAAAAAAAAATCAGTAGCTCTACTATATACAGACAATAAAGAGGCTGAAAAAGAAATCAGAGAAACGTCACCCTTTACAATAACCACAAACAACATAAAATATCTCAGGGTAATGATTACCAAACAAGTGAAAAATCTATATAGCAAGAACTTTGCATCTTTAGAGAAAGAAATTAAAGAAGATACCAAAAAATGGAAAGATCTCCCATGCTCTGGGATAGGTAGTAAAAATGGCAATCTTGCCAAAAGCAATCTACAGATTCAATGTATTCCCCATCAAAATCCCAGCACAATTCTTTATTGACCTTGAAAGGATAATATTCAACTTTATATGGAAAAACAAAAGATCCAGAATAACCAAGACAACCTGTACAATAAAGGAACTTCAGGAGGCATCACCATCCCTGACTTCAAGCTCTACTTATAGAGCTATAGTCCTGAAAACAGCTTGGTATTGGCACAAAAACAGACAAGTAGACCAATGGAATCTAATCAAAAATCCTGACATTAACCAACACACCTACACACACCTGATTTTAGACCAAACAGCTAAAAGTATACAATGGAAGGAGGAAAGCATCTTCAATAAATTATACTGGCACAACTGGATGCTGGTGTGTAGAAGACTGCAGATAGATCCATGTCTATTGTCATGCCCAAAACTTAAATCCAAATGGATCAAAGACCTCAACATAAATCCAGCGACACTGAACCTCCTAGAAGAGAAAGTAGGAGGTGTCCTTAAACAAATTGGTACAGGAGACCACTTCCTGAACATAACACCAGTAATACAGACAATGAGACTGATAATTAATAAGTGTGACCTCCTGAAACTGAGAGGATTCTGTAAGGCAAAGGACACAGTCAACAAGAGAAAACAGCAGACCACAGAATGGGAAAAGATCTTCACCAACCCCATGTCTGACAGAGGGCTCATCTCCAAAATATACAAAGAACTCAAGAAGCTAGTCAACAAAACACTAAATAATCCAATTAAAAAGAGGAGTACAGAACTGAATAGAGAATTCTCAATAAAGGAATCCAAAATTGCTGAAAGACATTTAAGAAAATGCTCAACATCCTTAACGATCCAGGAAATGCAAATCAAGGCAACTCTGAGATACCATCTTACTCCTGTCAGAATAGCTAAAATTAGAAACACCAATGACAGTTTATGCTGGAGAGGATATGGAGAGAGGGGAACACTCCTCCACTACTGGTGGGAGTGTAAATTTATACATCCATTTTGGAGATCACTATGGTGGTTCCTCAAGAAAATGGGAATCAGTCTACCACAGGACCCAGCAATTCCACTCTTAGGCATATATCCAAAAGATGCACATCCATGAACAAAGAGATCTGTTCAACTATGTTCATAGGAGCATTATTTGTAATAACTAGAACCTGGAAACAACCTGGATGACCAATAATTGAAGAATGGATAAAGAAGATGTGGTACATTTAGACAATGGAATACTACTCATTGGTGGTGGGGGAGAAACATTGGAATCTTGAAATTGCAGGCAACTGGATGGAACTAGAAGAAACCATCCTGAGTGAGGTAACCCAGTCACAAAAAGACAAACATGGTATGTACTCACTCACATATGGATTTTAGACATTGAGTCTACAATTCACAGCACCAGAGAAGCTAGGATACAAGGAGAACCCTAAGAAAATTATACAAGGTCCCCCACAGAAGGGAAAGGGACAAGATTTCCCAAGCATATTGGGGGGGGCAGAGAGTGGAGAGGGAGTTAGGAAAAAGAGAAGGAGAGAAGAAGAGGGAAGAGGAGAACATGAAGATCGAGTGGGCCACGAATAGAGAAAGCAAGAAAAGAGATAGATGGAGCCATTATAGGTTTGAAGAGAAAACAGACACTAGAGAAATGTCCAGAGACGTACAAGGATGACCCCAACTAACAATCTGAGCAATAGTGGAGAGGCTACTTTAAATGCCCTTCCCTGATAATGAGATTTGATGACTAATTTATCTACCATCATAGAACCCTCATCTAGTAGCTGTTGGAAACACAAGCAAACACCCTCAGCTAAACAATGAGCCAAACTCCTGGAATTCAGTTGCAGAGAGGGAGGAGTGATAAGAAAAAGTTACAAGACCAGGCTACAGAAACCCACAGAGATAGCTGACCTGAACAAGGAGGAACTCACAGACCCCAGACTGATAGCTAGGAAATCAGCATAGGACTGACTCAGATGCCCTGAATGTGGGTCTCAGTTAGAAGGCCTGGGAAGTTTATGGGACTTCTGACAGTGGAATCAGGATGTATCCCTGGTGCAGGAAAAGACTTTGGGAGCACATTCCCCATGGAGGGATACTCCCTTAACCTAGAGTCAGGAGGGAGGGCCTAGGCCCTACACAAATGACTTGACATTTTGATGATCCCTCCTGGAAGGCATCACCCTCACTGTGGATTGGGTGGAGAATGGGACGCGAGGAGGTTCAGGGAAGGGGCAAGGGAGGATGGAAGGGAGAAGGACTGGGATCAATATGTAAATTAAGAAAAAATAATTTTAAAAAAGAATTACACAAAAGTACCCCAAAACAGTCTCTGAAACAACAAATTTTTTGTTGTTGTTGTGTTTGTTTGTTTGTTTGTTTGTTTCCAGACAGGGTTTCTCTGTATTGCTTTGGAGGTTGTCCTGGAACTTGCTCTGTGGACCAGGCTGGCCTCAAACTCACAGAGATCCGCCTGCCTCTGCCTCCTGAGTGCTGGGATTAAAGGCATGCGCCACCAAAGCCCAGCTGAAACAACATATTTCAAAGCACATATTTCAGAATTTGAAAAACTAAACAGAAAATTAAATATTCCTGGGTAAGCAGCAAGACATACTACATTCATGGAAGAGGACGAATCAGTTCCCCTCTGAATCAGCAGCTAGACAGGATGCAATCAGAATGCACATCTCAGCAGAGCTCCCTCTGAAAAATCAGCACAAGTTTTCAAGCCAACAACATCAAGAGTGCCTATCTTTGTTGCAGGGAGTTGGTTTGGTTTATCTATTAGCTCAGGCTAGCCTTAAACTTGCAGCATTCTTGCTTCTAATTCCTGTGTGGTAGGATCATAGGTAAATGTTACCATCCTCAGGCCTATGTCAAGTTTACATGTGAGATGAATGTAATCAAAATGCGTTGTATATATGTGTGAAATCATCAAAGCACTAAAATGAATTGACAAATTGGACGAAGCATCAAAAGATTTTAAAAGTTGTTTAGAAAATCCACCTTATCCTTACAATTTTGGGGTAGACAGGTGAAGACCCTAGGGAAAATACAGCAAATGTGATTATTGAAAGTTTGTTATAGTTATGTTGTTAAAAGGTACACAGCCAGTGAGGATGATTATACAAACCATATTTATCTATAAGAAGAGAACTCCTTTTTAACTGATGTTAGTTGGCATACTAAACAATGGGCTTTATTATGACATATGGATGGATGGATGGATAGATAGATAGGTAGATAGATAATAGAGATAGAGAAAGCATTGTTCTTTGCTCACATCCTTTCCCTTATTACTTTCCTCCACTCTCTTTTCCATCTCTGTCTGATCTCATTTCTCTCCCAAATAACCCCCTTTTCTTTAATATCATATATATATATATATATAATATCACATATATATGGCAAAATTACTGTAGATAGTGTGTGAATATGGGCACTCAAAACTACAATCCACACAAAATAAAACATGGCATTTTGTCTTCTTTGCCTTAGCACTTTGTCTTGTTCCTTCCCATTTAGAAGCCTTCCTCCCCCTCAGCCTCGCTTATGCTCCCTTCTGCTTTCTCTCTCTCTCTCTCTCTCTCTCTCTCTCTCTCTCTCTCTCTCTCTCTCTCTCTCTCTCTCTCTCTCTCAACCTCTCTCTTTCTCTCTCTCTCTCTCTCTCTCTCTCTCTCTCACACACACACACACACACACACACACACACACATTCTTTTGGAACTGCAAGTATTTCATTTTCCTGTAAATGACAAAACCTCATCCTTCTCTACAGTAGAAGAAAACTCTGTTGTGAACATGTGCCCTGTTTTCTTTACCAATTCATTTGTTAATGGGCAGATACACTGGGACCATGTCTTGGCTGCTGTGAACAGTACTTGGTAACTATGGCTGTACACATATCTCTGTGATATGCTCTCAGGTATCTTCCAAATCTCACCAGAAGAGGTACAGCTGGATCATATGGTGGTTCTCCTTTCAGTCATTTGAGAAGCCTCCATACTGTTTATTTATTTATTTATTTATTTATTTATTTATTAGATTAAATTACTACTTCAATCTGATGGCCTCTAGTGTATCCCAAGGGATCTGAAAAGTTGCATTTTCATTTTCACTTGCATCTGTGAGTTTTCAAAGTTCCCTCCTGATTTATTCAATGACTGAAAAATCATTCAGGAGTACACTATCCACCTCCAAGTACTTGTATCATTTCTGAGGTTTGGATTCTATGTTGTTGTAGTTTTAGCCCACTGTAAGCTTACAAGATACAAAAAATCATTTTACTTCTTTTGTTTTTGTTAAGATTTATTTCGTGCCTAAAATATGACTTATTTCACCATGTTTCCTAGACGGCTGAGAAGAATGTGTAGTCTGCACTTACTGAACAAAATGATATAAAATTCTGCAGATTTATGTAAAAAGTTCACTTGATCTGTGGAGAATATTTTGTTTATAACTTTTTTTATAGGTCTTTTAGATTGAATGACCTATCTTTGATAAGAGTGAAGTAGTAAAGCCACTTGCTATTATTATTTCAGGACCTATCTGTCTTTTTTTTTTCAATTAGTTTCATGAGTTGGGAGCCTCCTTGTTTAGTACATCCATATACATAGAGCAGATACAAAGAATTGTTACATCTTCTTAATGGGTTGTAGTAACCTATTAATATGTAGTAGCATTCTTTATCACTTTTAATTTTGGTTTGAAGTCACAATATCAAATTATCTCCACTAATATTTGCCTTCCATTTGCTTCATAAACTGATCGACTTCTATCCTGTCATTCTCAGTTTATGAATGCCTATGTTAATGAGATGTGTTTCTTAAGAACAAAAAAAAATACTTAGATTTACCAAATAGTAAATCTGTGTAAATTACTTTTAAGATTTTGCTGAGAAAGTTTTGCTAATCCTTGTAACTGTGTAGTTGGTGGGAATATGTTTGGGGTTAAAACTTCTGCCTTAGTTCTGTCTGAGACACCATGCCCATGACCTTGGCAACTCTTATAAGGGAAAACATTTAATTAAGGTGGCTCACAGTTCACAGGTTCAGTCCATTATCATCATGATGGGGAGTATGGTGGCATGCAGGCAGATGTGGTGCTGGAGAAATAGCTGAGATTACTACATCTTGCAGGGAACAATAAAGTCAGCTGAGACACTGGGCAGTATCCTGAGCATAGGAAAACTCAAAGCCCACCCCCACAGTGACACACTTCCTCTAATAGGGCCATACCCACTGCAACAAAGCCACACCTCCTGAGAGTGCAGTGCCCTATGAGCTTATTGGAGCCAATTACATTCAAACTACCACAGGTTAGATGGATTGTTGTTTATTCTTTGACTCTCCCTTACACATATTAGTGATTTTCTGGTTTTACTCTGTCAGGCTTGAATTATTTCTTAGTTCCCCTTTGTTCATGTATTTGTCTCATGAACTGTATTCTTTCCTGTGTCCTCTTAGCTGAGACTGTCCCTCCTCTGTATTTGGGTTTCCTTGAACCATCTTCTGCAGTGTTGGCTTGATGAGCACAGACTGCTTTGGTTTCTACTTGTCTTGAAATGTCCTCATGTCTCTCTAAACTTTAAAAGGTAACTCTGCTGGACATAGCAATTTTAATTAGAAGTTATTTACTTTTGAGACCTGAAATATATTAGTCTATGCTTTTATGCACTGCAGGGTTTCTGATGAGAGGACAGATGCATTCTTACGCGTTTTCCTCTTAAACTGGGTTGGCATTTTGAAGATGTATTTGTTTTTACTTTATGTATTTGATGTTTGCCTATATGTATGTATGTGTACCACATGAGTACAGGAGACTTTGGAGGCCAGAAAGGGCATTAGATTCCCTTAGAGTTATAAAAAGCTATGAGTTGCCATGAGGGTGCTGGGAACTGAACTCAGGGCCTCTGCAAGAGCAGCAAGTGTTCTTAACCCCTGAGCCAGATCTCTAGCCTTTACTGTGATGGTTTTATTATTTCTTCTTTGATTTGTCTTTTCTCATCTTGATTGTGATATGTGCTGAAGAGGTTTTCCTTTGCTCATGACATCTGATGCTTTAGATGTCCCATGTACTTGCACATTTATTCTTTCTCTTGATTTTGAATTTTCCTGCTACTGTTTCATTGAACAGATTTGTTTTTATATTGTTTAGTTTTTAATCTCAGTTCCTTCTGCTCCATGATTCTCAGATTTTGTCCCTTGCACATTGTAATCTTGATCCCTTTTTTGTTTCTGTGTTCTTTGTTGATAATTGAATATAGTAATTCCTTGATCTTGCCTTCCATTCCTGATGGTCTGTTCTGTTCTATTCTATTCTATTCTATTCCATTCCATTCCCTTCCATTACATGGAAAGTCTATTGCTAATGTTTTCCACTTTGCTTTCTATTTAATTTTTTTCATTTCCAACATTTCTATTTTTAATCAAAAATCTCAATATACTTAAATGCCAGAAATGACTATGAAAAATAAAATAAGGAAAAAAATAATATAAAGTGTACTATGGAGTTAAAAATCATTTGTGGTAAGTGTAGAATAGTATATAAATGAGGTAAAAAAGACAGAGAAAGAAAGGCTATATGGGAAGCAAGAAGATTGGATAAATAAAAGAAGAGGAAAAGAAGAGTGAGGAAATGTCATGGAAGAGAAGAGGAAAAGGGAAGGGAGCTAAACAGAAAGGGAAGATACTCTGTAATAATGGAAAAAGTATAAACAAGCTTGAATATAATAAATGGAATTTAAAATGTTAAATCTTTTTTAAAAACTAATATCAACTCAAAATCCTACTAAAAGTAAAAAGAAAAAATAAAAGAGGAAACTAGGACAAAGGTGTTCGGAGTGTGGGTGGAGTTTCTTTCAGGTCCCCTAAAACCAGTCTTCAAGGTCAATACAGAGGAGGGCAACTGACCATACATGACTACTGCATTCGCATCATTCCCACCACTCCAAATGCCCCATGTCTTCCAACTCCCTCTCAAATTCATGATGAAGGAGGGGTGAAGGAGAGAGGGTGGGGGATCTGCATGTCTCCTGCCACTGGAAGCACACTAATCCTGGAACCCCGTGCCAAAGAGCCAGCACTACCAGATGGCAGCAGACTCCACCCTGGGGCATCAGTACCCAGCTTGCTCTCTGCAATGCACATCTCTAAAAGACATCTTTATAGTCAAGCACTCCAATAGCTCCTGGCATCACATGCCCAAATACAACTTCTGTCATTTGGAAGCACTATCAATTCCTCTTCCCACCTATTTCTCCTTCCCTGAAGAGCTGGAGACCAAGCCCAGGGCCTTGAGCATGCTAAGCAAGTGCTCCATCACAGAGATACATTCCCACACCCCAGCTGAGTTCTTCTGAGTGTGACATAAATTCTCAAATCCTAGGAACCCAAAGATTACAGGAGTGGAGTGTAACATTCCATGGCTTCTTACAAGTGAAGGTATGTCAATTTGATAGGCCTTTCTCTCATGTCTATAACCATTTTGTTCAGCAGGAAGAATACATAGTAATAATAATCAAAAAGAATTTAAGGAGACAATCCCTAAATGAATGAAGTGTCTAGGCAACAACAGAATGTGTCCATCTAAATATTTAAAGGCAAATGGCCCAGATGTAAAAAGCTTAGAGTTTGCAAGCAAATGCTTTAAGAAGTAATTTAAAGAGCCTTTTTATAAAGAGTTAAAACACTCCGCTGCTGTGAGCAAACACCACAAGAACTACACAGAGATGAGCCTTCTTCGTATGTGGCCTACTGGTCCTGAATGTCAAGTACCACACGGGGCTGGTGTATGGATGCCCTCAAGGGTTCCAGGTGTACAGGTGCCTGCAATCACACACTAAGTGACTTGCAGCTTCTCTGGTGTTCCTATCTTTGAATTTTTCACTGTTTCTGGTTCCCTTTCATGTTGTTCTCATGTTCATGCCTTGATCAAGCCTGCCAACCATACTCTAAATTCATTGTAGGCTGGGAAACCAAGGTATGGTTTTTTTTTTTAAGTGACCAAAATAAGAAGCCATAAGTGCTAAGATGGCACATTCTCTGCTTGGAATCCATCTACTTCCAAACCCATGCACTTTTAGCTGATGGAATTACATACAGCTCATTTTCTACACAATTGCCACTGATGGCTTTGCTTAGTGACTTTTTCCCCTCAACTCCAGGCTGGATCTGAGAAAGGAAAGTGTGGCTGGTGGGTGATACCTGGTCAAAAACAATGTCAGTGCATAAAATAAACTGTATAGTAAGGGTTTGGAAAAGAAAGAAATGAGGTTCTTAGGAAAATGATACTGGAAAAGCCAAACTGAAATCAAACCAGAAGAAAGAAAAGGGGAACTTGGTGCTGCCTGAATAGCCCTGTTTCTGAGTACTTGGATAAGAACATACCATTTCACACTTAGAAGGTGTCTGTCTATAGAAACCAGCTAGAAACTATTCACCTTACATAACAAAAGAAGCTAGTGAGTTAGCTCCTCAAGGACACTATTGGGGACACTCTCTCTCTCTCTCTCTCTCTCTCTCTCTCTCTCTCTCTCTCTGTCTCTCTGTCTCTGTCTCTCTCTCTCTCTCTCTCACACACACACACACACACAATTAATTACACACACAATTGGTATCACAGCCAATGTTCAAAGTAAAATGAAGATGAGATGGTAAAGACTTGTGACATCTGAGACCAGTCCCATTTAAGCATCGTCCCCCAGGGTTTTCCCCAACTTCTATTATCTATGGGATGCTGTGGCTGAAATGAAGTAAGAATGGAAAAGGCTACTGACTACGCTATAGGCCATGTCTGTGACACTGATGCTGCCTCGTTTAATCCTAACAATCACTGTATTTTTTGGAAGGTGTTTTGTTTTGTTGTTCGCTCTAATAGAAACCCAAGCCTTGGAGATGTCACTCGTCCAAGTGGATCTGAATTTTCTGCTCTGGATCTTTCTGAGATCTGCAGATTGATAAAAGAACACAGATCTTCAGAAAAAATACATGCCAGCATGAAGAGAAAGCTACTTCCTACTCTATAGAGAGTTCTCCGTGGAACAATCTTCCCAAATTTTGAGGGCAGACTTTCCATCACCACAGAACCAGGAATAAAAACATTCCAAGAGGTATTGACAGTAGCCAAGAGCCTGTCTTGTTCTGTTTTATTTTTGTTGTAACTGAACACCATGAGCTGGGAAATGGGTAATGAACAAATGTTCAATTGGTTCATGGTTCTAGAAGCTAGGTGATCCATGGCCAAAAGTCCACATCTGGCAAGCACTTTCTTGCTGGCTGGGGGCACTGTGCAGGCTGGCTGGGGACCCTGTTGTTGAATCTCAAGGTGGGACACAGTTAGATGGGGCAAGCCTGCCAACAGCACTCACTTCTGTAACAAAGCACACAGATAGGTTAATCCACTCAAGACGCCAGAACCTGCATGACCTAGTACCTTCTATGGTGGCTGGAAAGAAAATAGCCCCACTATTGGGAGTTGTGGCTTTGTCGCAGCAGGTGTGTCCTTGTTGTAGGAAGTGTGTCACTGTGGAGGAGGGCTTTGAGGTATCATATGTGCTCAAACCATGTACAGTGTCTCAGATAACTTCCTGTTGCATTTAGGTCAATATGTAAGGACTCTTAGTTCCAGCAACATGTCTACCTACATGCTGCTTCCCACCATGACAATAATGGACTAACCCTCTGATAATGAACTAAAACTATAAACAAGCTACCCCAAGTAAATGTTTTTCTTATAAGAGTTACTATGTTCCTGATGTCTCTTCAAAGCAATAGAAATCCTAAGATACCTTCCCAAAGGCTCCACCCCTAAAGACCAATGACAGGACGCTGGGAGATAAGTCTCTGTGGTAGCTACTTTTCTCAATTTCTGTGGACAAATATCTGACAAAAGTAACTCAAAAGGAATGGGTCCATTTTCACTCACAGTTTGAGGACACAGCCTATCATGATGGGGAAATATAACAACAGGAATGAAGAATCCATAGTAGAAAGCAGAGAAAAATAAATGCTGGTGCTCAGCTCACTCCATCTTTTTATTTCTTTTATTCATTGGGTAGCATGGCTGGTGAGAAGGTACCCTGTACACACTCAGCAAGTATTTTCCATGTTCAGTTCAATGTCTTTGGAAAATTCCTCACAGAGAGGCTCAGAGGTGTGGCTCTCAGGTGATTCCTGACAAGACAATGAAGGCCAACACACAAGACCTAAAGGAAAAGCATTCAACAACAGCATCGTGCACTCTCTCCTTGTGTTTCTGGAACCAGTACTGCTCTCCCAGTCTCTTGCCATGCTGCTAATCCATACCCAGTGGCTCCATCATGAAGTATGAGAGGGTGTGTTAGTGAGGGTTTCTATCGCTGCAACAAGAACACCAAGACCAAAAGGCAAGTTGGGAAGGAAAGGATTTATTTTGGCTTACACTTCAGCGTTGTTGTTCATCACTGTAGGAAGTCAGGACAAGAACTCAAACAGGGCAGGAGCTGATGCAGAGGCTAGGGAGGGGAGCTGCTTACTGGCTCACTTCTCTAGGCTTGCTCAGCCTGCCTTCTTATAGAACCCAGGACCACAGAGATGGGACCACCTACCATGGGCTGGGCCATCCCCCAGTGATCATGTATTGAGAAAATGCCTTACAGCTAGATCTCATGGAGGCATTTCCTCAACTGAGGTTCCTTCCTCTCTGATGACTTTGGTGTGTATCAAGCAGCCAGCACAGTGGGGAAGGCTACAGCACCTGCCCCACCACATCCTGAATGTTCATCAGCATCCTAACCTCAGAACTGAGAAGCAACAAGCCCAGCCTTCCCATCCTCCTCTCACGTTTCTGCCTGACTCCAGTGAATCAAGGCAAGGTGGTGTCAACTCAGGTACCTTCCCCCTTTCCAGCAACGCTGTCGTTTGAGAGTACACCGTGGGAACTAAAATCAATATTCCTTTCTATCTTATTAAGACTCCTGCCTGGGACTCATGATAAGCAACCTTATTAATTTTCTTTTGTATTTAAATGTTTCCAGAAGAAAATAATGCAGCATTTTACAAAGGTATGAAAGGGAGGTGATTGCGTGCTAATTCTTTTCTCAGTACTTAGAAACCCTCTCAATTCCTATTCATCACTACATTCCTTCCATAATTACTGTTCTGAAATGTGGGCACAATTGGGTCAGCTAAATGATTGGGACTGCTTAAATACATCCCATTATCTACAGAAAGAATCCTTTACCTTGGGACCCTTGGGAAAACTTCACGTCCTCCTTTAAATTGAAGCAAAATTATTACATTCATATATGTCTTAATATAGAGAGAGGGTCCATAGATGACATTAAGTTGGCCAAGGTTATACGTATCATTTTCCTAACATAGCTATAACAAGTCACCATAAGGATGGTGCCTTTAAACCACAGAGATGTATTCTCCTGAAGTTGTGAAAGTGTGAATCAAGGTGCCAGCAAGATCACATACACAGTAGAAGTGCCAGAAGAGACTCTTTCTTGCCTCTTCCAGCTCCTGGTTGAAGCCAACATTCCAACCTCTGCCTCCATCTTCACATGACCTCCCTCCTGGTGTTTCTATGTGCCATTATCTGTCTTTAATGAAGACACTGTCATTGGGTTTAAGGACTATCCTAATCTAGCATGATCTCAACACCATCCTTACCTTAACTACATCTGCCAAGATTCTAATCCCAAATAAAGCTACATTCTGAGGTTAAGGAATGGATGTGAATTTGAGGCAAGGGGACACATTTTAAACCAGCACAAGGATCTATGACTTCAAATAGTAAAGAATTTGTGATGTATAGGATAAAATCCCAAACACCTAGTGTGACCTCAAGGGCCTAAAAGCTCTGCCCATCTCATGTCTCTGACCTCATCTTCTAGAGCTGAGCTCCATCCTACATACTGTTCCTACTTCATTCTCAAACCACTGCCCTGCTCTGCTTCCTGCCCTCACTGGACACTTCCCCTCAGCAGCTCGTCCATCCTCTTGCACCTTTGCTTTGTTATCTATTACAACAGTGACCCTCAACCACCTTGTTCCCTTCTAGGCTCACTAGAGAACTCAGCCACTCTTAAAGGTTGTCTCTATTTTCTTCCAAAAGACTTGACAACTGAAACTTGCATCCCTGACCACAATGACACCAAGCACAGAAATCGAACAGTCATCAATACTTCCTTTGTTCCTTCAGGAGATAACCCACTCTGTGCAACCCACTCCCAGGAGGTAGACATTCTATTGCTCTCATTTTATGGATTACAGAAATGTAGGTAATAAAAGCATGGCAACTACCTGATATTGTTTAGCTAGCGATGACTTTGGATTCAGTGAAGTCCAAAGCCTTAGCTCCTGACCATGAAAAATAAACTCAGCCTATCAAGTACCAAGAGAGAATATGTGTCTGGAACAAGGCAAAGAGTGCAAGCAAGAAGAAAGTGCAATAGACCCACATCTTGCTTGGTAAGGTTTCACCTGTATCTAAGGGTTAACAGCAACAGTGTCTGTGGCAAGAATCCAACTAGGATGCTACATCCGATGAGATCTCAAAGGCAATTATGTTTCCTTTACTTTGGTTGTTCTTTGTTTGCTGTTGGGGTTTTTATGTGTTTTACTTTTGCACTGCTGGAGAATGAATCCAGGGCCTTTCATAAGCAAGGTAAATGCTCTACCACTGAGCTACAACCACAGGCCTAAATGCTATTATTTGAATTATGTGTGTTGTGCACCTGTGATGGAAGACAGAAATGGGTGAACCTGGAGTTACAGAAACTTGTGAGGGACCTGATGTGGGTGCTAGTATCTAAACTCAGTCCTCTGATATGTGTTCTTAACTCCCAATCCATCCCTTCTTTTCTAAAGAAAAGTCCTGCTTTTCTTTACTATTTTTTAAACAGTTTCACTAAGTTACCTAGGTGAGACTTGAACTCACTCTAGACCAGGCTAGCATCGACCTTAAAATTCTCTTGTCTCAGCTTCCTGAGAAGTTGAGATTACAAAGAACCAATGATGTGCATGATGGGGATAAGGTAGTGACCTTGGCTTTCACTGAACTTATGTTTTGTAGAAAGAGAAAGGCAATAAACAAGCAATCAGACAAGCGAGTGGAGACAGTCATAGATACTGCTGGAAGAGTACAGCTACTCCAGATTGGCAGGAAGGAGGAGAGCAGTACCAAGACTATTCAAGGAGACAGCATTTGAACTAACTAACATGGTAATGAAGGGACAAGCCAGTGAAGATGGAGGGGAAGACCCAGGAGAAACCAAGAGCAAGAGACCAAAGTAACGACAACCGGTTTGCTAGTGCTGGGATTGAGGAGAGGGTGGAGATCATGGATTCAGCACATCAGATGAATGTTTCTATGGCTGCATCTACACATCCCTGAAAGGGTTTGGAAAGGTGAATTCTATCATCTGGATGCCCTGAACATTTCATTAATACTGACTAGTGGACGATGATAAAAATCAGGGTAAGAATAACCACTCATCCTGGGATGGTTTGAAAGAAAATGATCCCTAAAAGAAGTGGCACTAATAGGAGGTGTGGTCTTTGTTGAAGTGGGGTGTGGCCCTATTGGAGTCAGGCTTTGAGATCTAATATAGGCTCAAGCCATGCCCAGTGTCTCAGACCACTTCCTGTTGCTTTTGGATCAAGATGTAAGGACTCTCAGTTCCATGAACCATGTCTGCCTGTACATCACCGTGTCACACCATGATGATAATGGACTGAAAATGTAAGCCACCCAAATTGAATGTTTTTCCTTTATAAGAGTTGCCATGGCCATGGTATCTGTTTGCAGCAATAGAAACCCTAACTAAGGCAAAGCCAAGCCTTGCCATCTCTAACTCTTCCTTTTTGGCGTGAAGCCTCTCCAACAGTGTTTACTGACCTAGGCATCTGAGCCCTCCCAGAGTTACAGGAGACAAGGCAGACATGAAGTCTTCCATACAGGGGACAGATACTAAAGAGGACAAAAAGTACATCTATCTTCAGAAGCCTGTGACATCACTGGAACCTTGCCATGCTGTCATAAGCCTGGGTTCCAGCCCCTGTGCCTTCTACCACTTGTCCTCTCTTCTACAACAAGGTTGGCCAAAATGGAATTAGGACCCAGGTTCTGGGCCTACCAGGCTGCATATGTCACCAAAAGACCTTCAGAAAGTCCTGAAGGGCATCTCAAATCTGTGTAGGGAACATTAATCCACAGAGACTCATGACAAGGCAGAGTCCATTCTGAATAACTGGCAGGTGTCACTATCATTTGACAATTCTCACTGTGTTCTATAAGTCAGATGTCCCTAAACACTATCTAGCTTGCTAAGGGCACATTTTATTTTATTACAATTATACACACACCAAAAAAAAAAGACAAAAACAAAACAAAACAAAAAAAACACAAACAGCTCAAGCAGCCAACTCTTTTGCTAACAGCAATGGGCGGAATAAGGAGACAAGGGAATAGGGCATAGAAAGGCTTGAACATCTGATAGCTCTGTGTTTCCTTGCCGCTAAACATCACTCATCTTGCTCACTCCACCCCTCTAAATACTCTCTCTCTCTCTCTCTCTCTCTCTCTCTCTCTCTCTCTCTCTCTCTGTCTCACACACACACACACACACACACACACACGCACGCACACACACACGCACGCACACACGCTTACATACACATGAACACACACACCTAAACACACACTCACACAGGAGACACAAGGCTGTTACGTACTGTTAGCTCTTCCTGGGACTTTTCTGGATAAGAGAAATGATTAGCATCAAATCATCTCTTCCTGGCATGGTTCTCTTATGCTGTCCCACAATCCCTCCTCAGACCCTCTCTCCACCTCCATCTAAGGGGCTGTCCATTGCCATGGGCCCCTAAGGCCATGCTATTACATGCTGGGCCTCAAACTCTCACTCTTACCTCCTTCCTTGAAGCCCCAGAGCTTTTTGTCTTCAAATACTCCTCATCAAATAGCCATACCCACCACCTCAATGCTCACTCTTCTTTTACTAAATGGCAATGTTTTTCATCCTGCCACCCTGTTTCACAATCTTACCAAGATCTATCAAGAACTCCACCCATTAATTCTCTTTTTTCCACAGTACACTAACTTGATGCTTTTCTGAAAACAAAATAGAATAAAAACCTGGAAATTAAATCAGGGCATTTAGATGCTTCGGATGTGTAAGAGTCCAGTTCTATGACAAATAAATAGCTATGGTACATCTTTGTGTCCTTGCATAAATCCTTCAAGACCTCCGGCTGACATAGCATCCATCTGCCCATCTAGATTCTAGTAGCGCTAACCACTGCCCATCATGAATAAAGTCTCAACATCACTCCCAAAAGTCAGGTCAGCCCACTCTACACAGAGTAAACTTTAGCCATTGAACTTTAGCAACTGAAACCTTGGTTGATGGGAGATATTATTCTGTAAATATGTTTCTCATACTGGTTAATGAATAAAGCACTGTGGGCCAATGGGAAAGCAAGATAGGAGGGACTAGGAGACAAGGAGGAAAGAGGAAGTAGGGGGAGGAGTCATGTAGAGCCTGGAGAGAGCAGATGCGGGCCTGCCGCTCTCTGATAAGATGACCACGTGGAAATACTTAGATAAGTAGAAATGGGTTAATCATTAAGACAGAGCTAGCCCATAAACAATGATAGTAACTGGCCAACAACATTGTATCAAATACAGAGTCTCTACTTGTTATTGGGGGCTGGCATGGTGGCAGAACCAGATCAGCGGAGGGGGAAAAACCTGCTTGTAACACTTGGTCAATTTTCTCCTCCCATGGATCATCACAGCTAGTTCTCCAGAATGCACTTGTAATCCAACATTTTGATATTGCCTCAACTCTAAGTCACATACACACCAACATCACCACTGATAGTTTTTAGTTTACCTGATTTGGGCAGTACTTCCTACTGAAGGATATCTGAACATCAGAAAAACAGAATTTTGGTCTATACCCACTGCTGATAGCCTAGAAAAGAAAAGTGAATGGAAGCTTGCTCTCTTTGCCTGCTTACTCTCACTCTTGATGACTGGCAAGTCCATTCCTTCATTGGCATTAGGGCGTAATTCCTCAGAATTTCAGCATATACTGAAGACCAGCGGAGATGCCTAGTGTCTTAGTTAGGGTTTCTATTTCTGTGAAGAAACACTATGACCACAGCAACTCTTTTTTTTTTCTTCTTCTTCCTTTTTTTATTTAAATTTGAAACAAGGTTGTTTTACATGTCAATCCCAGTTCCCTCACCCTCCCATCCTCCTCTACCACTCCCACCAAACCTCAGCCCATCCCCTTTCTGCTCCCCAGGGTGGGTGAGGCCTTCCTTGGGGAGTCTTCAAAGTCTGTCATATCATTTGGGGCAGGACCCAGGCCCTCCCCCATGTGTCTAGGCTGAGAGAGTATCCCTATATGTGGGATGGGCTCCCCAAGTCCATTCGTATACTGGGATAAATACTGATCCATTACTAGATGCCCCATAGACTGCTCAGTCCTCCTAACTAACACCCACATTCAGGAGGTCTGGGTCAGTTCTATGCTGGTTTCCCAGCTATCAGACTGGGAGCTCCCCTTGTTCAGGTCAGCTGATTCGACCACAGCAACTCTTATAAAGGAAAACATTTAACTGAAGTGGCTCACTTACAGTTCAGAGGTTCAGTTCTTTATCATCATGGCAGGCTATGGCAGCATGCAGGTAGGCAGGCATGGTGCTGGAGAAGTAGCTGAGAGTCTTGCAGGCAGCAGGAAGTGGTCTCAGTGTCACACTGAGCAAAGCTTGAGCAAAAGAGGTCTCAAAGCCCACCCCCACAATGACACACTTCCTCCAACAAGGCCATAACTACTTCAACAAGGATATACCTCCTAACAGTGCTACTCCCTTTAGATTCATGCAATGTCTTAACTGTAATCACCTATAAAATAAAAATTAAAATCATATATTTCCAACATATAATGGTACAAGATATACTTTATAGGCCCAAAATGTGGGGAAGGGAGCATAGCAAGGAAACACTGGACCAAAGAAAGAACAAACACCAGCTGAGCAAACTCCAAACTTTGCATCTCCAGGTCTAATGTCAAAGCACTCTTCAGATTTCCAACTCTGTTCAGCTTTGTTGACTGCAACACACTTCTCTCTCTCGGACTGGTTACATTCCCTGTTAGCAGCTCTCCTAGGCAGCTCTCTTACAATTCTGGCACCTCTAACATCTTGGAGTCCCCAAGGCAATCCAGGCTTCACCTTCACAGCTTCACACAATGGCCTCTAGGCCTCCATTCAGGGACACCCCTGATGCATGCCTGGCCTCAGCAGCTTTCCTTAGTTGTGGGGGTGAATTCCATAACCCCTTTCTTCTACCCATAACTCTAAAGCCAGAACCACATGACCAAAGCTGCCAAGTTCCAGCTGCTTACTGGAGCTGGAACATGGCCTCCTCCTTCAATTATGACTTCACCAGCTTTCTGTTTTCCACCTTCACTGCCTAAGCTTAGCTGTCTTGAAATTGGATCTGTAGACCAAGCTGGCCTCAAACTCAGAGATCTGCCAGCCTCTGCCTTCTAAATTCTGGGATTAAAGGTGTGCACCACCACCACCTGGCTCTGAGATTCCCTTTAGTTCCTTTTCACAAGTTGGAAACTTGGCTGGGTGGGATCTTGCCCTGAGTCACCATTCCCTTTTTCCATTTCTTAATCTGTTTATCTCCTTGAACACAGGATTTAGCTCTATTCTATTTCTTGGTGCCCCTCTTCTCAATCTGTACATTTTGTATTTTTATTTGCTCAGTTTGTCCTTTTCATTATAAATCTCCATTAGAGGTACTATTAATAACAACACAACAAGAGTCTTACTAGGATGTTTTGAGATTTCCTCTGCCAACTGAATCAATCCAAAACGCTTCACTTTAGCCTCTCACAGACTCTTTAGACAAGGGCAAAAAGCAGCCACATTCTTCACCGAAATATCACAAGAACAATCTCTAGGCAACATACCAAAATTCTCCTCTGAAACCTCTTGACCCAGTCCCTGACAGTTCAAATCACTCAGCACCACCATCTTCCATGCTTCTACTAGTATGGCCCATTAAACAGTGCTTAAATCATTCCTCTCCTTTCTTAACCCAAAGTACCAAATCCTCCAAATAAAAACATGGTCAGGCCTATCACAGCAATACCCCAGTCCCTCTTAGTTAGGGTGTCTATTGCTGTGAAGAGACACCATGACCACAGCAACTCTTATAAAGGAAAACATTTAACTGAAGTGGTTCATTTACAGGTCAGAGGTTCAGTCCATTATCATCATGGTAGGACATGGCAGCATGCAGGCAGACACGGTGCTGGAGAAGTAGCTGAGAGTCTAGCAGGCAACAGGAAGTGGTCTCAGTGTCACACTGAGTGAAGCTTGAGCAGCATACACCTCAAAGCCTGCTCCCACAGTGACACACTTCCTCCAACAAGGCCTCCAACTACCTACTTTAACAAGGTAGGCACCACTCCCTTTGGGGATCATTTTCTTTCAAATCACTACATCTAGCCTTGGGTACTGAACTACTATGTTCTTGGAACTTCCATTGGTAGACAGCCATTGTTGGACTAGCTTGACCACAACCTGTAAGCTAAAATCCCTTTCCATAGGAGTATGTATATGTGGGGAGGGAGTGAGGGAGGGCAGAGAGAGACTCATTCTCTCAGTTCTGTTCCTCTACAGAACTCCAACTAATACAGTAGTAAAGTGTTTGTGGTCCCAGAAGCATGTCATCATGGTTACTTGAAAAGCCCCAAACAGCTCAACCTTAGAGATTGACTTCATCTTGTTCACTGTAGCCAAAACCTCTGGCTCAACATTTTTGTGTGTGCGTTAGTCAGTGTTCTCTATAGAGACAAGATGATAAGTGTATATATGATCTACTTGATAAATTATAAAAGGAGAATCACCATAATGGCTTATACTAGGGTTGGGCAGGCCAGCAATGGCCAGGCTGGCATTTGAGGGAGGGGTTTGACAGCTTTGAGAAGCTGTCAGGGTTGGATGAGATGGTCAGAGCAGAGCACCATGACTGAACTTTAGTGGCTTGCTAAGAAGAGGGAGAGAAACCAGAAACTCAAGCCTGTGTCTGTGCACATGGTATGTGTGTAGTGTATGTGTATAGTGTATGTGTGTCTGTGTGTGGTCCAATAGTGTGTGTGTGTGTGTGTGTGTGTGTGTGTGTGTGTGTGTGTGTGTCACCATCTTTACTCTCGCTGTGTAATCCTCTGTGCCACCCCTGGATTCGGCCAGGAAGATCATCACCAGATGAGGCTGCTAGATCTTGTACCCTGTACCCCTAGAAACATAAGCCCCAGCAAAGCTTTCTAAAGACATAGACTGGATTGTGTTATTGGAGACAGAAAACACACTCTGCCAGAGGATAGTTAAGTCAGATGAAGTCAATTATCACAGCGAAGAACTCAGGTCCTAGTTCCAGATATCTGGGAATTCTAACCCTCGTTCTGTACTTAGTACTTTAAGTCTGTAAAACTGTTGTAAAATGTTGGACCCGGAAGAAGGCTCAGTGGATAATAATGCTTATCATGCAAGTGTGAGGACCTGAGTTTGAATCCCCATAATCTGAATTAAAAAGCCAGTCTTACAGGGTAAGTCTGTAATGTCAGCACTCATGAGGTAAGTGGGCAGCAGTCAGGATCCCTGGGAGCTTGTGGGCCAGCTAGACTCAGGTAGACGGTGGGAAGGAAAAACAGCAACAGCAGCAATAGAAGAGACCCATCAGATAAAAGGGCCGGAAAGCAAGGATCCACATCAGAGGTGTCCTCTGAAGTCCACACACTGTAAGCATTGTAACATGTGCATACACCTGCATGCACACGCACACACACACACACACACACACACACACACACACACACACACACACACACACACCGATAAACTAAAAGAAGAAATAAAATGGCAGCCCGGTGAGCATGAAATCTTTCAGAACTAGGGGAAAAGTCAGTAGCAGTAGGACCATGACTCAGCCGTTCCAAGAGCTGGAAGAAATACTTTGTTTTCGCCTTTTACAAAAAAGCTCATCTACTTTGAAGATCTTCCTGTTTTCAAAATCTAACCAGTAAAACTCAGGATACTGCTGTCAGCTTATTTATGTTAGGGAAAGCTCCTGGAGTCAGAGGCTGCCTTCTTGGGCATATGCTTTGCTATTTATCTCTTTATACAAACCCTCGAACAAGAGCTTTAATATCTTGCAACATTGCCATGGTATGCATTTATAACATCAAGGCTCCTGTAAAAGGCTACCTACACATTCTTTCAAAAACCTTGCTTATTTCTTCTGCAGTTATTGAGGTTTGCTTGAGATTAAAATAGAAAGAATTTTTTATTTTTTTTCTTTTATGGTATTATTTCTTAAAGTTTTTATTTTTAAATATTTTTATCAATATTTTGAGAACTTCATACAATGCATTTTTATCATAGTCAATATCAATGTTTCCCGACTCCTCCCAGATTAACCCCACTTCCCTATGCCCAAATTTGTGCGCTCTCTCTCTCTCTCTCTCTCTCTCTCTCTCTCTCTCTCTCTCTCTCTCTCCTCTCTCTCTCTCTCTCTCTCTCTCTCTCTCTCTCTCTCTCTCTCTTTTTAATAATTCACTAAATTCTATCTGTGCTGTTCTCCTGATGTATGGGATCATCTGCAGGACTGTATTTGACTACCAGGAGGGAGCCATACCTTAAAGAAAAATAATTTTCTCTCCCCAGAACCCATTTTAGTCTTAATTATATAGCTATGGGCCAGTATGCGCTCATGAATGCAGTTACCCAAAGGCCAGACAGGGTATTGGGTTTCCCTGGAGCTGGAGCAAGAGGCAGTTGTGAACCTCCTTAGTGGGTGCTGGTTATAGAGTTTGGGTCCTCTGCAGAGTGGCAGGCCCTCAACTGCTGAACCATCTTTCCAGTCCCTTGTTTTGTGGTGTTATTTACCTACACATGTCACTTAAATTACTCACTCCAACCCCAATATAGCATGAACTTTCAGGAAGAGACTAGATAAACAGAGATACTTAAGAATGCATCCTCACTTTAATGGAAAATGCCTGTTTTAGGGAATTATAGACATTGGGTTTCCTGTCTTTGTTAAGAAAAACTGCACTGTGGAATGTTTTAAAATACAATGCTTCTTCAACTTTATCTCCAATCTGCCTTAACTTGTGTAGTCATTTATGAGCTTACAGAAATTGCAAGCCACCACTATAAATAAGTCATAAAACTTTGGTGACATATTTTAGGGTCAAATTCCCAAATATAAATAAGTACATTATGTTCCGGTCTCCTGCACCCAGTCTCTCATTCCTTAACAGAATAGAATCTAGTTCGTGTGTGACCAGCTGATGGTCAGAAGCTCACCTTTGGATTATTCGTCTTCCATTCTGCTAGTATTGATTGATGGCTAGTTAGAGGTAGAATACCAAAGGTACAGCAATGAATAAAGCCAACAATGGCCCTTGACCTCCTGTGGGGACAACAAGTAAAAAGGAAACCGAAGTAGGTGTGGCAGAAAAATAAGGGTGGGCCAGGTGGAAAAGGAGCACGTGATACACAAAGGAATGAAGGACAGACCTGACTGCCAGGTACATTTTCTCAGATGATCCATGGGGCTGATAGTGACTTTGCCTCTCTAACCATGGAGAACTCTCAACCGTTTATCCTCCAAAAAAAGCCCAGGCTAAAACCAAGTGAGCTCTCTCTCTCTCCTGTTCTCTTTCTCTTGTGCTCTTCCAAGTCTTTATTTAAGCATTTTACTAGACAACAATTTATAACCACAGTGGTGTCATATTCTCCAGTGAGATTAGTAGAGACAGTTGATCCCTTAGGATGAAGGCATTTTAACCTTTGCTACCCACACCTTCTACCCTCAGGCCCTGAAAAGTATATTTCTACATCTAGTTCTGAGTTCAACTCTTTTAGATTCCACATACAAGTGAGATGATACTGCATTTGTCATTCTCGGGATTCTTAGGATTTATCATGTCTTAGTTCAAGAGTGCCAGTAAAGAGTTGGCAAGATGATTCAGCATGCAAAGACACTGCCACCAAGCCTGAAGAAATGAGTTTCATTCCCACGACCTAATAGAAAGAATCAATACCATGGCTTGTCCTCTGACCTCCATACATAATGTCCCTGTAACCAACAAGCCTGAGGAAATGAGTTCCAACCCCAAGACCTAATTAAGAGAATCAACACCCATAGCTTTTCCTCTAACCATACAATAATATCCCTGTAACCAACTCCAAAGACAAAGAGATCTATAGATTCCCAGGAAATAACTGATAACAATGGCTTTCAACAAACAGAAAAACACAGATAAAAAAAATATAAATAAAAGCCACCCATGGATTAAGAAAGAAGTTCAATAAAGAGATAGAAATTATCTAAAATGAAATACATATTTGTGGACTAAATGTTCTCGCGGCAACTATTATCAAGACATAAGGATTGAGACAAAGACCTACAAACTTAAGTTAAATATCTAAGATGGTTCTTAGTCTCTAATAGAACATATCTTGACTCTGAATAAAGTATAAGATGAGTAAACAGACAGATACATACATACATACATGCATATCTTCATAAATGTTGATCAGATAATAGCAGACAAATACATTCATACTTAGATGGTAGATGATTGACAGACTGATAACAAATACATATATACATATATCTATAGATACATACATACATACATTTGTGCATTATACATAGATGAAAGTAGATAGATGATAGATGATAGAGGGGGAGGGAGATGATAATAGATAGATAGGCAGGTAGATAGATAGATAGATAGATAGATAGATAGATAGATAGATAATAGGTGATTGACAGAAGATAGACACATACACAGAGACAGATAGAAGATAAATATAAAAATTAACACTCTCTAAGAAAGATTGCTCAGTAATAGAGATGGGGATACCAGGGCCTCTTCCTGAGTGCTATCCAAGGAGCAGCCTGCCTCTCCACTACAGAAATCTCACTCCAGGCACATCCATGCTGAGGGCAGAGACACAGCAGGCTCTGGAAATAAATTTCCAGTCACACACAGTGGTTTAGCTTCCCATGAAGTTCCCCACATCAGAAGCAGATGCCAATCTGACTTCAGCAGCTTCCCTATCTCAATGTCATTTCTTATTATAAAGTAATAAACTGCCATATGCCCTATGTGTTGGATTCTTATAGCCCTTGTTCTTGTAGATCTGTGGGTCTTGGATCTACTCTAGTACAAAGGAAGACCTCAATCTTCAGTCTGCAAAGATGCAGGAGAAAATTCCTATACTGAAAGGCCTACCATTATCAATCAAAGGACACTCTGGAGACTAGCTATTCAACTCCCAACACTTTTTTGTGTGTGTTTCACACATTTTCTTCCCTCAACCAGAGGGCTACTTAAGACCAGAGAGAAAGGAAACCCAAAGACTCAGTTTCTTTTTGATGTTATTTTTTATTTTTCCCCTCTATTTTCCAAGAACACCCACAAAGCCTTTGCTTGAGTGCTGTGGTAAAGGCTATCACACCTTCTCCTGATGACAAACACAAACAAGCTCCTCATGGTAACCCATTAACAATCCTCCCTTCCTTCATAACCTCTCCTCAGCTCAATCCACTTCCCGTGTGAGAATTCACTCCCTAAAGAAAGTCTGGAACTTCCTGAGCTGACTTTGAAGTCTAGCTTGTTTAAGCTTAACGGTGAAGGCCAGCATGGACTTCATGCTGAGTTAGAAACATGAGGTGCTACAACACCCTGAGAAGAGAACAGAAGCTTCTAGGGGGCCAGAAAGTCTACCAGACATAAAATGTAACCTCTGGGCAAGTTTCTGGGGAAAGAATGAGAATCGGGACAAACTGAGGATGGCTTCAAGTCTTGTTATCTGTCTCCTTTCCCAACCCTGGAACATGTCTGCAGTCTTACAGCTCCAAGTTGTACTCATACCTTTCACTTGTCCATGGAGGGCCACCTGCTGTGCCTTTCTCTATTCTAGAGGCTGCTGTGTCTGAGTTACATCCATTGATTCTCCCACTTTTTTTTTTTAAATATCTACTTATTTTTATTTTATGTGTATGGGTGTTTTGCCTATATGTATATACATCACACGCCTATGCCTGGTCCATGGAGGACAGAACTGCAATTACAGACAGTTGTGAGCTGCCATGTGGATGTGGGAATCAAGCCTACTTCTTCCAGAAGAGCAGCCAGTGCTCTTAACAGCATGCTGAGACTTCTCTCCATCCCCACCCCTCCTGCTTCTTGTTGTGTACAGTGAATAATGGGCATGGACAAGGCCAAGCAGAGAGGAGGAGGCTGAGGCTGAGCAATTGCTGTCTGGATTTTTACCATGCAACTAGCATCATGCCATAGGTGTGGTCATCTAAGGAAGACGGCTGTTCTAGTTTGCTTCCTGTTGCTGGAATCAACACCATGACCAAAAGTAACCTTGGGGAGAAATGGTTTATTTCAGCTTACATGTCCATCACTAAGGGAAGTGTGGGCAGGAACTTGATCAGGACAGGATCAAGAGGCAGGAAGCATGGAGGAAGGTTGTTTACTGGCCCCCTCACAGATTCATGCTTAACGAACTTGTATAGCCCAGGACACCTGCCCCAGGGGTGGCAGGCTCACCATGATCTGGGCCTTCCCACACCAACCAATAATCAAGACAATTCCACACAGATGTGACCAGAGGCTGATCTGATCTGGATGGTCCCTTCGTGCAACTACCTCTTCCCAAGTGACTTTAGCTTGCGCCAACTTGGCAACAGAAATTAACCAGGACAGCAAACCTGTTTATAAACACCTCTGTGTTAACATCATGCTCCCTGCCTTTGTCCCTTTAGGCCTGGAGTGGTGATGCTTGAGGTTGTGGCTACCCCAGCTTGATTTTCCAAATTTTGCCCATATCTTTGTAAGTAACCACTCTACTGATCTGTCCTCTGGTTATCTAGATTGTGTCCTTCTCTCGGCTGGAATGCCCACCTGACCGTCTCTGCCTCATGACTTCATGCCGGTGTGCCAGGAAGAACAGAGCAGCTTCAGTAAGAAGATGCTGACCAGAGGCCTGCAGACCTCTTCAGCCTCTCCACATGAAATTTTGTCTTCTCTCTACATCTTAGATTTTCATCATACATTCTGAGCCAGACCATGGCTCAGACAAGGAATCAGTGACAGGTCCAGTTCTCTGGAAATGCATGATGGTACCCACACACAGGGTGTCCTGAGTTTAAGCAAATGTCAGCCTTTGTCCCTTGACACAGGCGGGGATTCAGTATACAGTTTCTTTGTTACCAAAGCATTGTTACCAATTTCATTGAAATGTCATTTCCCACCCAGCTAGAGTATCTGATCCTATAGCTTTTCAACCAACCTGAGTTGGGCACACAGCACTGCAGTTGGTGTAAGAATGGTTTTGTTGCTCTAAACAGAAACCCCACTTCCCCTAACCAGCATTTCCTCCCTTCCTCCTCCACCATCTCTAGGCAACCAGCAATCCACTTTCTGTTACCATAGGTTTGTCCACTCCAGGCAGCTTATTTATGGGGTGTGTGTTACTTTGTGCCTGGCTTCTTATGCTCAGCACATTTCAAGGTTTGGGCACATTGCCCCCATGTATTAGGACTTCATTCCTCTTTCAAGTCATGTTTTATCCCACTCACCAGCTCATGGACTTCTGAGCTCTTCCTGATCTTCGGCTCTGAGAGAACCACAGACTCTGTGGTATTTTGTGCAGGCCTAGGTAGGGTCTCATCACTCTACCATGGTCACAGTCCTTATGATAACCAGTGTCCTCTTCCCAGTCATTCTCTTTGTAAGGAGTCAGATTTTAGGGACTGAAGAGTCACACAGCCAGGGACTTTTAACAGATGACTGTGAGATTGTTGTGGTCCTGACTCACAGAAGGCTGAAGGAAAAACAATACTAATTATTCTCCAGTGCCGACTCTTGTTCCAAATGGATCCTACCTTACCTTACTTGAAATAGCCATTTCCAAGAAACAAAAACCAAAGCTTGTTGGTGAGAATAAAGGGAAAAGGAATCCTTCTCCATTGCTGGTAGAAATGTAAATTAGTCTAGTCATCATAGAAATCAATACAGTGGTTCCTCGAAAATTAAAAACAGAACTATGATATAATATAGCCATGCCACCCACTCCTGTGTATGTACCAAAAACAATCAAACTCAGCTTACTATATGATGCTGGCACACCCATGTTCATCACAGAACTAGTCACAAGAGCCAAGCATGAGTCCAACCTCGATGTCCATCAGTGGATGAATGGATAAACATAGTACACATGGGCTATCAAAGCTCAATCTAGACAACAATCAGTGGATGGATGGATAATCATGGTTCACAGCAGATACCACAGAATTTAACTCAGCAATGAAGAACAAGCTTAGATCCTTTGCAGAAAGGTGGATAGAACAGGAAAGCATTCTATTGAGTGAAGTAAGCCAGACATAAAGGCAAATATTAGACATTTTCTCTCATATGTGGAATCTGGGGTAGGGTGATTGGGGGTAGAGAGTGTAAAGAAAAAAGGGGTAAGAGTGTGAATAATCAAAACACATATGTACATGTATGAACAGACCATAATGAAACACATTACTTGTGCAAATAAAGATATGCAGATATTTTAAAAAAAAAACAGCAAAACAAACCATTTAAGGAGTCCAGAGTAAAGAAATGTTTAGTAAGAATGTATGATGAAAATCCAAGATGTAGAGAGAAGGCAAAATTTCATGTGGAGAGGCTGAAGAGGTGGCTCAGAATTTAAAAGCACTCTCTGCTCTCTCAGAAGAGTTCGGTTCCCAGCATCCACACCAGGCAGCTCACAGCCCCCTGTAAGTCCAGCTCCCTGGAATCAGACTCCTTCTTCTGGCCTCCATGTGTACTCACAGTCATGTGAACCTGCACTCATATGAACTGCACTGACATGTACCTACACTCACATGTACCTGCACTGACACAAACCCACACTCATGTGAACCAACATTCATGTGAACCTACACTCATCAAAATCTGTCATGTGAACCCATACTCATGTGAACCTGCACTCATATGAACCTACACTCACATGTACCTGCACTAATGTGAACCCACACTCATGTGCACCCACACTCATGTGAACCTGGACTCACATGTACATACATATATTTTAAAACATAGTAGTTAAAGAAAGAGGTGGGCAAGAGTTAAGGGAGATTTTTCTTCTTCCGTAAAATAGCTCTACAAAGAAAGATCATCTAACTGCAATGGCCAAGACCTGATCTCTAAAAGACCTCACAATGAAGAAAAAAAAAGTAAGAATAAAAGAGATCTTAGAACACTCTATGTTACAGTAAGAAAGAAGTCAGTCTTACAAGTACATATATACCAGAAGATTGTATCTAATGTCGCTGCTAAACTAACTGAAGGATGTGTCAAACACCATTCATGCTCCTGAAGCCTGGAGAATGTCTATGCTACCTTGAAGGCTGGAGGAGAACACACCTACATGCTGAATGAAGGTGAGTACACTTTTCTCATCAGTGCCCAGAGCAAAGTGCTTTGTATCCCTGTCCTTGAAAACCCAGACACACAGAAAAATGAGAAATTACTCTTTAAATGGGGGTTTTGCTTTCCAGCAAATCCTTGTTGATCTGAGAGAGGATGGCAGTGGGGTCTCTAAGGACAAGATGTGATGCGACAGAAACAGCAGAAGAATGGAGCGACACGGCATTAATGGCTTTTCCTAGCCCTGCTTTTCTCTTTTGGCCTCTACATCTGAGCCATCATCTTGCATTCAGCAATAAATGGCATTTGTCCCTTGAAATGTATGCACTTTTCACACTATAAAATAGCATCATGGAAAGGCATTCTTCACCTATCCATTATCACCCACATCACCACAGACAGCACAGCATATCTCACCATCACCTTCAGCCTGGGGAAGTCCTTCCTCGGTTATTCTAACAAGTGATTTCTTAAAATAGACAACGGGTAAAACAACAAAGATAGAACAAGCATATGACAATGCTATCACACACTCTTTGTGGAGTGTGTGTATGAGAGAGAGAGGGAGAGAGAGAGAGAGAGAGAGAGAGAGAGAGAGAGAGAGAGAGAGAGAGAGAGAGAGAGAGAGAGAGAGAGAGAGAGAGAGAGAGAGAGAGAGAGAGAGAGAGAGAGAAAGAGAGTGTTCAGGCACAGTTCTTTAGGAGGCATCCAACTTGGTTTTTGGGACAAGGTCCCTAACTAGGACCTGGAACTCACTGATTCTGCCAGACTGACTGGTTAGCAAGTCCCAGGGAGCCTGCTGTCCCCTCTTCCCCAGGGCTAGGATTACAATCATGATGCCACACCCAGATCTTTATTGACTGGGCTATCCCCAGCCTTGCATCATACACTCTTACATAAAATTAGGGCTAATTAAGCTGGGCATGATGCCCCAGGCCTGTAATCAGAGCACTTGGGAAGTTAAATCAAGAAGATAGCTATGAGTCTGGAGTCAGCCTGGGCTACATGGTAAGTCCCACACCAGTCAGGGATACAGTGTGATATACTATAAGAAAGAGAGGGGAGCAAATGGAATAGTTAAGAAAAGTATCTACCTCTTATGGCTAACTAGATACAAGCAATGTATCCTCTATGAGTTGAAAACAATTTCACATAGACATAAATCCATATACACATGGAATACATATAACAATAGAATAGCATTGGGGATATAGCTCAGTTGGTAAAGCGCTTTCCTCAAAAGCATAAGAACCTGAGTTCAACTCTGAGATTCCATGTAAAACTGCCAAGCATGGTGTTGTGTGCTTATAATCACAATGTAGGAGGCAGGAACAGGAAGATCTCTGGACTCATCCACCATCCAATCTAGCCAAGTGGTAAGTTCCAGGACAATGAGAGACCCTGTTTTAAAGGAGGGGGCATTACTGAGTATGATACCTGAAAACGTCCTCTGGCATCTACACTTGTGCACATGTACACATACATTATATGGGAAAGACATAACATTATCCAAATATGATTTAAAGGCACAGGATTCATTTAAGATGCACTGACAAAATTTTAAATGCCCATTCTTAAATCAATATTGAATGAAAATTAAAACAAGAATATTAGAGATGTTGGTAGGTAGATGTAGTAGATGACAGAGATTCCGCTAATGAGTGGATATTTCTACAAAAAGAACACAAATAGATGGAAGTAATGATCTGAAACACAGTGAGAGGAAGAATTAAAGCTGAGCATTTTGAGCTAGGTGGTGGTGGCACCCACCTTTAGTCCCAGCACTTGGGAGGCAGAGGCAGGCAAATCTCAGTGAGTTCAAGGTCAACCTGATCTATAAAGTGAGTTCTAAGACAGCCATGGCTACCCAGAGAGAAAGAAAAAGCCAATTGTACCCTGGAAAGAGTAGACAAGTAAACACCCTGCCCCAGCTGATGACAGGTAAATATTCAAAGGACAATAAATATTAGGGGCTTAGTGGGTAAGAGCACTTGCAACACAAGCCTGGGAGTGTGATTTCAGATCCCAGCATCCCCACAGAAAGCTGAATATGGCAGCCATGAGAGGCTTGGAGACAGGTGGATCTATGGGCTGGACAGCCAGTAAGTCTAGCTGAACCCAGATTGAGAGAGAGACAGAGACAGAGGGAGAGAGAGAGAGAGAGAGAGAGAGAGAGAGAGAGAGAGAGAGAGAGAGAGAGAGAGAGAGAGAGAGAGAGAGAGAGAGACCCTGCCCCAAGGAAATAAGGCTGAGTGCAATAGAGGACACTAGGTACCTTCCTCTAGCTCCCAATACAGATGTGCACACCTGCACACATATCCATATATGAACGTGGTGCCCATAGGAGGGAGGGAGGGTGGAAGCAATGAACTGAAGAGGCATATAGACAGCCCAGAAGTCGAGCTATGAGAGTCCCTTGAAAAGGGAACTCCTGTCTGCTCTCCTGACCTGCACATCCGTTCTTCAAGATAATGAAACGGTTCACTTGTGACTTCCACCTCTCCCACTGAAACCTCTCTGACCAAGGAAACAAAGACCCTTCCTGCAGCCCAGTATAAAGGTGATGGTCAAGCCTGGCCTTACTGGATTCCCTACAACTTTCAATGCCCTGAGCCACTCTCCATCACAGATATGAGGACCCCAGCTGCAGGGCTGTCTTCTCTTCTGGTGCCTCACCCACTTTTCCAAGGTTTATTGACTCATGCCGTTCCTTTCCTGGACTTTCTTTGTTCACTCTTTAGACAGCCTCCTGGGCTCCTCATGGCTGCACAGACAGTTTCTCTGAACAGCTCCATCTTCTCCCTGAGCCTCCATACCACATGTTCTACTTTCCTTTTAAGTTGCTATGATAAACATCCTAACCAAAACAACTTGAGGAGGAAAGGGGTTCATTTCATTGCATGGGTTACAGTACATCAATGAGCGGAGCCAAGGCTGGAATTTATAGCAAGAACTTGAAGGAACACTGCCTACTGGCTCATGTTCTCAGACTTACTCAGCCCACTTGCCTAGGGATTGCACCTCCCATAGTGGACTGAGCCCTCCTACATCAATTAGCAATTAAGAAAATGTCTCACAGACACTTATGCTTTATTTCCCTAGCACAATTAATGCTGGCCTCCTCATTTCTTTCCTCTCTCAAATTTACTCCTGGATGATGGTTATTATCAAAGTCAATAAATGGCACCATCATCTATTTTGTTACTCAAACCATAATTGCTTTGATAACAATTGTTTTAAATAATGAATTGTTCTTTTACTTTTGCATACACACTGTGTGGTGGTGTGAAAGAAAATGGCCCCCAAATGGAGTTGCACTATTAGGAAGTGTGGCCTTGTTGGAGGAAGTGTGTCACTATAGGGGCGGGCTTTGAGGTCTCTTTTGCTCAAGCTCCCTTGGTGTGACTTTTAGTCAACTTCTGTTGCCTCTGCGTTAAGATGTAGGACTCTCAGCTACTTCTCCAGCACCACATGTGCTGGCACACTGCCATGCTCCCCACCATGATAATAACATACTGAACCTCTGAAACTGTAAGTGAGCTCCCTCAATTAATTATAAATGTTTTCATTTATAAGAGTTGCCATGGTCATGGTGTCTCTTCACAACAATAAAGACAATAAACCAAATAAGACACACTGAGAGACCTTTGTCTACTGTTATTTTCCACATCCATGTATTTCTCTCTTCAACCACTGTCACCTTAACCCAAGACACAAGTATCATTCAGTTAGAATCATGTAATAAACAAATATTTTTTTAAAGAGCTGAACATTATAAAAGTACAGTAAAAAGACAGAATGCTGAACTCTGAACTTAGGTAGGGCTCCAGAAAATGAAGTCTTCTTCATTTAAAATGAAGTCATGAAGGGCTGGAGTGGTGATGCAGCAGTTAAGAGAACAGGCTGCTTTTTTAGAGGACTAGGGATCAATCCCCAGAGCCCACATGGCAGTTCACAACCATCTGTAACCCCAGTCTCAGGGGATCCTGTGCCTTCTTCTGGCCCCCAAGGACACTACATGTACATGCTATACAGACATGCATACAAGCAAAACATTCAGATGTATAATATAATAATTAATAACTTAAAATAAATAAATGAAGCTATTTTCACAGATTGTATGATCCTATATAAAGAAAACCACAAGAAATCATTGCAACTAACTGATCAATTAATTCAGCAAAATTATAAACACACAAAATAGCTAGTTATTTCTACCCGGTAGCAATGGATGACCCAGCAAGGAATGAAGAAAACCATTCTAAGTATAATATCATCAAAAAGAATAACACATTTAGGAATGAATTTGGTCAACAGGATGCAAGATATGTACACTAAAAACAAGACAGCCAGGCACATGGGTACACACCTTTAAGCTTAGCATTCCTGAGGCAGGGGCAGGTAGCTCTCTATAAGTTCAAGGCCAGCCTGATGTACAGTGAGTTCCAGGCCAGTGGAAACTATATAGTGAGACCCTGTCTCACACACACACACACACACACACACACACACACACACACACACAAATAGAAAGGGATTCAGCAAGATGGCTCAGTGGGTAAAAGTGACTGCCACCAAGCCTGACAACCTGCAACTCACACAGTAAAAATAGAAAATGAACTTCTTATAAGTTGTCCTCTGACATATATACATGTGTTGTGTGGCACAGGGTTCTTTCTCTAAATAAATAAATAAATAAGTGTGATTACATTTTTTAAAAAAAAAAATCAAAGTATCCCATGTTCATGGATTAGTGGATAATTATTGTTGAGATGGCAATACTCCCTAAAGTGATCTACCAAGACAACAAATATTAAAAAGTTACTTCAAAATGAACTAAAAATTAAGTTCATAAATGAAAACTGAAAAACATTTGGGAAAAAAATACAGATAAATCTTCATCACCATAGAAGATATGGAACAAAAGCTCTCCAAGGGTCTAGAGAGATGGCTTAGCATGTAAAAGCACTTGCTGTTCTTTCAGAGGACCTGGGTTGCACACTCAGCACCCACATGGTAACTCACAACCATCTGTAACTCCAGTTCCAGGAACCCAATGCTCTCCTCTAGCCTCTGGGGGCACCAGGTACATATATGGTCTACATACATGCATGCTGGCAAAACACGCATACACATAAACATTCAAAATAAAAAAGTCTTTTAAAAATTGTAATAAATAAACACTATAAGGACTAGTGAGATAACTGATGACCTGAGTTTACACCCCAAAACCCATGGGGAGACAGAGACCACAGCTGAGCCTGGGCTAGGGAAGCAGAAAGGGGAGAGCAGCAAGCCCAGCCAGCCTACTCAACAAGCTCTGGGTACGGTGAGATCCTTGTCTCAAAAAGTGAAGCAGAGAGCTACTGAGGTGCAATACTCAAGTTTGTCCTCTGACCTACATGTGCACAAAAGAATGGGACTATATAAGATTTTAGTGCTGCTATATTTACATGCATAACTAACTTTGAAGTTAACTGAAAAGGGGAGGAAAGGAGGGAGGGAGGGGGGAGAGAGGGAGGGGAAAGTGAGGGAGGGGAAAGGAAGGAAGAGAAGAGAGGAGAGAGGGAGGGAGGAGAGAAACACAAGTAAAAGACATGAGTGAGGCTTAAAATAGTTACTAAGTTACATCAAGACAATCAAATTTTTCTAAAACCTTATCATATTCCTAGATGGAAAATTTTCAGTATCGCAAAGAACTAAAATTTCCCCCAAATTAATCTTTAAATGCAATTTGATTCAAGTCAAAATACCAGCGGGATTGCTCTTACAGAATCTGACAGAGTAATTGTAAGGTTGGTCACAGTGATAAATGAGTGAGCACAGCCAAGGAGATTCTGAAATTAGCGATGGAGAAACAGCCCCTCACCAAAGACATGTAATATGGTACCCAGTAGTGTGCACATCAGAGACCTGTAGCATGGTACACACTGGTCTGGACCATGTGCATACCAGAGGCCTGTAACATGGTATACACTGGTCTGAACCATATGCACATCAGAGACCTGTAACATGGTACCCACAAGTGTGGACCATGTGCACACCAGAGGCCTGTAACATGGTACACACTTGTCTGGACCTGTGTGCTTTCCTTACAGAAGAAGAGTGCCTCAGCTTCTTCCAGCTCAATGGTAAAAGGTTACATGAGAGCTGCAATCTTGCAAGCATCTTATATAGACCATAACAGCTACATTTGAAATGTCTATATTTTTATTTTTAAATTAGAAGACTATAATTGGAAATGAACTAAAAAGCCTCGCTGTGTAAATTAACTTGTGTGTTCACAGAATTCAATATTTCACTTATCTGTGGTTTGGGTTCTGAGTTACTGCACAATTCATTAAAAAAATATATCATTTTTATGTAAAAAGGAAATCTGGGGCTGGAGAGATTGCTCAGCAGTTAAGAACACTGGCTGCTTTTCCAGAAAACCCTAGTTCTATTGGCATAACCTACACAGTGGCTCACAATCCTCTGTAAAATCTGTCCCAGGAGATCCAACTCCCTCTTCTGGGTTCCTGGGTCTTTTGTTTGTCCATATGAAGTTGAGTATTGTTCTTTCAAGGTCTGTGAAGAATCGTGCTGATATTTTGATGTGGCTTGGCATTGAATCTGTTACTATGTTAATCTTACTGATCCATGAGCATGGCAGATCTTTCTATTTTCTGGTCTCTTCCCCAGTTTCCTTCCTCAAAAACTTAAAATTCTTGTCATATAGGCCTTTCACTTGTTTGGTTACCATTACCCCAAGATATTTTATATTATTTGTGGCTATTGTAAAGGGTGTGGTTTCTCCAATTTCTTTCTCAGCCCATTTATCATTTGTATATAGGCGGGCTACTGACGATTTTTAGTTAATCCTGTATCCAGCCACATTACTGAAGGTATTTTTCAGCTGTAGAAGTTTCCTGGTAGAATTTTGGGGGCCACTTATGTATACTATCATATTATCTGCAAATAGTGAAAGTTGGACTTCTTCCTTTCCAGTTTGTGTCCCATGATCTCCTTTTGTTGCCTTATTGCTCTAGCTAGACCAAAGAATAAAGAAAATGTGATACATCTATACAATGGAATATTACTCAAGAAAGGAAAAAAAAAACAATGACATCATGAAATTTGCAGGCAAATGGATGGAACTAGAAAAAACATCATCCAGAGTGAGGTAACCCAGACCCAGAAAGACAAACACAATATGTACTCACTAGTAAGTAGATATTAAATGTAAAGCAAAGGCTAACCGGGCTACAACCCTCAGCCCCAGAGAAGCTAGGTAACAAGAAGGACCCTAAGAGGAACACATAAATCCCCCTGGGAAGAAGAAACAGATGAGATGTCCTGAGTAAACTTGGGGCTGGGGTTGCAGGAAGAGGCTGGGGTAGGAACATGAGGGATCATGTTAGGGAAGTTGGGGGAGAGACAGAGGGGGAGAGTAATGAAAAGATATCTTGGTAGAGGAGGCCATTATAGGGTTAGGGAAAAACCTGGGGCCAGGGACGCTCCCAGGAACCCCAAAAGATGACCTCAGCTAAGACTCCTAGCAGTAGTGGAGGGGGTGCCTGAACTGGCCTTCTCTTGGAATCAGATTGATGACTACCCTTATTGTCATCATAGACCCTTCATCCAGTAACAGATGGAAGCAGATACAGAGATCCACAGCTAAGCACTGATCTGAGCTCAGGGAGTCCATTTGAAGTAAGGGAGGAGGGATTATATGAGCAAGGGGGATCAAGATCATGACAGGGGAAACCCACAGAGACAGCTGATCTGAGCTTGTGGAAGCTCATGGACTCTGGACCAACAACTAGGGAGCCTGCATGGGACCTACCTAGGCCCTCTGCATCTGGGTGATGGTTATGTAACTTGGTCTTTTGTGGGGCTCCTAGCAGTGGGACCAGGTCTTATGGTGGAACCTATTCCTTATGGTGGAATGCCTTAAGGAAGTCTTGCCTGTACGTGCCCAACCTTGACCAGCAAGGAAGACGCGACTCCGGGAAGATCTTCTTCATGCAGTTTTAATCAGGACCCTTGAACATGTTTCTTCCGACCCCGGGGAAACGCCCACACAGGCTTAAATCCCCTTGTGCTGACCAACCCCAGTGAGCTACGTGGACCCTGCAGATAGGCTACTCTAACGCAGAAGCAAACAGGCTGAACAGACTTAACCAAATAAGGACTTGTTTACACCAGAGAGCACTCACCATCAGGGAGGTGGAAGGCGGAAGCCAGCGCCATCTTTAAGGTGCAGCACTTCGCAGCTCTCTATACTTGCCCAGCCATGATACAAGGGGGAGGAGTTTGGTTCTGCTTCAACTTGATATGCATGCTTTGTGAGCTCCCATGGAAGGTCTACCCCTTCTGAATGGAGACAGAGGAGGAATGGATGGGGTGAGTGGATGGGGAGGAATGGATGGGGAAGTAGAAGGGAGGTAGGGGAAGGCAAGTGTAAACTGTGGTTAGTATGTAAGATTAATGATTTCTTTTAAAAAAGAACAGTTTGGGACTGGGTAATGTAGTTCACTGGAAAGATTCTCACCTGGCATGTGCCTGGCTCTGGGTTTGAAGCCTAGCACCACACAAAAATTAAACACCTACAGGGCGCAGAGACTATATCAAATAGATTACAATAAAATAGATCAGAATTCACAGTTTCAAACAAAATTTTAAAGGCTCAAAACAGCAACACACACACATACACACACACACACACACACACACACACACACACACACACACACACACGTATAGTAACTGCCCTGTCTCAACACAAGAAGGAAAACATGAATTATTCAACATTTTCTCTGGGGGTACTGACTAGTCATTTGTGAGAAGAAATAAGGCTAATTCTATAAATCACACTACACACAAAAATGAATCCCAAGTGGATTAAAGAGTTTAGCTTCTTCCCACATTTAGCAATTATTTACAAAGGAAAACCTGCCATGTGTGCTCAGCACAGCAAGGCTGCGAAGACATGGCAATGAGGAGAACCCCAGCTCCTCCATTCTCACTGGGGCCCACAGTCAGCTGAGACATACGGGAATTTCACAGAAGCTGGAAATGCATTCTAGTATGACATGGCAGGGAGGGACAGGCAGGGGGTCTTCTCCCACATCTCTACCTTTACTAAGAGCTCAGTAAGTAAGCTAAGCTCTTTCTGGGTAAGAACCCTCGGCAGTCTCCCTGCTCACCCTGGAGAAACATTTGGCACAAAAGGGAATTGGACTGAGAAAAAAATAAAAGGACAAACAAACAAACAAAATGGTTTCTTTTTGAAAAGCCAAAGGCTCATAAGATGACAAAGGGAGACAGGGAGATGGTCCAGCATCTAAAAGGTGCCTGCCACCAAGCTTGATGACCTGAACTTAATACCTAAAACCAGGTGAAAAACGAAAAACAACACCATGTAAATTATCCCCCCATCACTCTCTCTCTCTCTCTCTCTCTCTCTCTCTCTCTCTCTCTCTCTCTCTCTCTCTCTCTCTCTCTCTCCACACACACACACACACACACACACACACACACACACATTAAATGAATAAATAAACTAATTTTAGTTTGGTAAATACAGTAGAGAATGATCTCTCAGAACACAGGGCAAAGTTTCCTCTAATGAGTTCTTTTATCCTGCATCCCAATGACATTCTCTCCATCAGTGTCAGAATCAACTAACAGACACAAGAGAATCTCAGCCCTTCCCATCCCTTTTCCTCCCTCCCTCTCCCCCACCCTCTCTCTCTCTCTCTCTTTCTCTCTCTCTCTCTCTCTCTCTCTCTCTCTCTCTCTCTCTCTCTCTCTCTCTCTCTCTCTCTCTCTCTTTCTCTCACATACACACACACACACACACACACAACACACCTCAGTCTAGTATGTCACCCCTAAACCTATGCAATGAGGTGTGGCATGCAGACAAGAAAACTGCCTGCAATTCTAATTCTACCTCCCAACTGTTTCCACCTTAATTGACATGACAATCACAGCACAGAGACCAAAGGTTGATTGCACAACCCACCATTTAACTATAACTGCCTCTGTCACCATGCCAGAATAAGTTCAGGGTGAAGACACACCAGGGGCTCTGACCTCACATCAGGGATGAGATTGAATTTCCCTGAGGGCATCTGAAAGCTCAGGAGGGGGAAACAGGAATTAAACAGACTGTGCCCAAAGGACAGTGGCAGAACTGAATGAGACTATATGCATGAAGAGGGTAGAGGATCCCTATGCTGGGAAGAAAGAAATGGAGAGGGAAAGGCAAAGGTAAAACAAAGAATTTGGAGTTTGTCTTCTGTGGGCCTAAGATCCGGACAATGGTACCAATGACTTCAGGACTGGCCAATGAGATAGGCTGTAGCCTGTTTGTATAATCACAAACACAGGAAAGAGTCCAAGTTCAGCACCAGGCAAGGCAAGGCAGAGAGACAGCAGGAAAGCCCGGGGGGGGGGGGGATTCTGGGAATTTGGTCTCTAGCCAAAGGAAGACTTTGGAATGGGAAAGCAAATGTGGGGACATCCACTTATGAATTCCTTCTGAAGCAACGGAGGTGGACCAGGTGTCCCAGAAAGAAGACTGGGGAGCAAAAAGAGGCTAGACTTGAGTCTTGCAGATCTCCAGTACTTGAAGAGAAGGTTAGAAAGAGAAGCACAAAAGGAGACCCAGAAGAAAGTGTGTCCAGCAAAGGCAACAGGACACTTGATCTGACTGTCAGCTTAATGGAGTTTTGAATCACCACAGACTCACAGAAACACACACCTGAGTGTGTGTGAGGCCTTTTCCAGAGAGGTTTGACAGAAGAGGGGAGATCAACCTGGAACGTGTGCAGCACCATCCATGGGTTGGAGTCCTGGAGTGAATAAAAAGAAGAGTGAGCAGGGCACCAGAACTCATCTCTGTGATTCCTAATTGCAGACAGAAGGTAAGCAGCTGCCTCTCACTCCTGTCGCCATGCCTTCCCTGCCATGATGCACTGTACCCTTAAACTATGAGCTAAAACAGCAAGGCATTCAGGTAGCAATAATAAACACAGAGTGGAGCCTGAGAGGCAAAGCAAAGAGCCCAATGCTGTCCAATGCCACAAAGAGACCAGGGGTGCTAAAGACCAATCAATGAGATAAGAACATTTTAAATGGGGTGGATATTCTGCAAGCTTCTATTACATACTTGTGTACTTGAGTGCATCTGCCTGTGTGCATATATGCATGTATGTGTGTGTGTGTATGTTGATATAAGGGACAGGAAGAGATAATCAGACTGGCAAAAGTATGCTATTTGTGGAAGCTGGCTAGCAGATTTGTGTGAGTTCATTTATTTTTTTTTTTACATTTATGTAATTTTGAAACACTCCATAATAATCAAAAGTATAACTATGGGACAAGAAAAAGCTGATACAATATTCAAAGGAATGAATGTTCCTTTTGACAGTTAAGCCAATGCTTGAAGAAAAATGTTACTTTATGGCTAACAAAGAAAAAAATACTAGATGCAAAAAGGACTAAAACAGCAAGCCACAAAAAAAAAACACATTTAAAAATAGGAAAGCAGTTGAATGCACAAACTGGCTGGTATTATTGTCAATAGATGAATATTTATTGAGAGAAGTTATGGGGCTATATGTGGGTAAAGGTGCTTGCCACAAAGCCTGACAATCTTAGTTCAATCCCCATGATCCACATGGCAAAAAGAAAGGACCAACTCTCATGAGTTGTCTTTTGACTTCTACCTATGCACCATTCACATGCACTCATGCAGACAGTAATAAATAAAATTTAAAAAATTTAATAGAAGTTGCTGTATTACAGAAAAGCAAAGTGTTTCTCTCCTAACCAACCCCCAAATGTCCTTGTGTGATGGTACATTTATACTTGAGTAGGTCTTGGGCAAACATCATTCCAGGGTATGTCATGAAAACATTTCTGGGAGAGAATAGCATTTGAATCAATGGACTTGGTAGACATCTCTGTCCTACCCTAAATGCATGGGCACCCTCCAACCCTTCCAGATTACTGTTATCAGAATGACAAAATCCAGAATCACTAGCATCTGGCTCTAGGCATGCCTGTGGGTGACTATCTTAACTGAGTTAATTGAAGTAGGAAGGCCCACTTACCGTGGGCAGCTCCATTGCCTGGCCTGCACCCTGGCCATCATTCTCTGAACACATAGATTGTGGGTACCATGCCACCAGCTGTTTCAGCCTTGACTTCTTTGTTACCTTCATTACTCCATCATGATGGATGATACCCTGAACTGTGAGCCAGAATAAACCCATTCTCTCTTAAGTTGCATTTATTAAAGTATTTTATCACATCAATGGAAAAAGAAACTAAGGCAACTGAACTGGATAGAACAGCATAAGCTGAATATACCCAACTATTGCAGCTAAGACATCAGTTATTTTCGCACCCTCTGGACTCCTGGTCCCCAGGCCTTCAGACACAATGGACACTCTGCCACTGGTGTGGTAATATTTGTGATTTATCAAAGCTTGCCTAAGGATTCAGAAAGCAAAGTCAGCCACAAGCCATAGAATCCAGGCACATACTTTTAATCCCAGTAGCCAGAAGCTAGAAGGAGGTGGTACACACCTTTAATCCTAGGACTCAGAATTGAGAGGCAGACAGATCTCTGTGAGTTCCAGGCCACCAGATCTACACAAATATGATCTAAGCACCTGGAATCATATGTCTTTAATTCCAGCATTAGTGCCTCAGTATCAGGCACTAATTCTCCAGCCACATTGATAACAGGAAGACTTTCAGTCTGAGGATTCTCCAGTCATACTAAGGAGAGGCAGCAGGATCATCCCATTCAACCTGAGACAGTGATAGAAGCTACTAACCAGCTACTTTGCTTTTCTGACCTTCAGCTTGAAATTTGAACCCCAATATTATCAGTCAATATAGGAGAAGGACATTTAAGGTAGCCTCTACACTATTGCTTAGATTCTTAGTTGGGGTCATCCTTGTAGATTCCTGGGAATTTTCCTAGTGCCAGGTTTCTCATTAAGCCCATAATCACTCCCTCTATGTTCACAGCAACATTATTTATAATAGCCAGAACCTGGACACAACCTAGATAACCCTCAACCAAAGAATGGATAAAGAAAATGTGATACATATACACAATAGGGTACTACTTAGTGGTAAACACACACACACACACACACACACACACACACACAATGACATCTTGAATCTGCAGGCAAATGATGGAACTATGGAACTAGAAGAAACCATCCTAGGTGAGGTAACCCAGACAAGAAAGACAAACATGGTATGTACTTACTCATCAGTAGATATTAGACATGGAGCAAAGGATTACCAGCCTATAATCTACAACCCTAGAGAAGCTAGGAAACAAGGAGGACCCTAAGAAAAACATACATGTACCCCCCAGAGAAGGGGAAAGGGACAAGAGCTCCTGAGTAAATTGGGAACATGGGGGGAGGGGGAGGGAGGCAAGATAAAGAGGAGGGGAAAAGGGTAGGAGGGAGGAGAACATGAGGGATCAGGAAGGTCAAGTTGGGGGAAGAAAAAAGGAGAGCAAGGAAAGAGATATCTTGATAGAGGGTGTAAATGAATTTTAAATGCCAGTGGTGATATTGGTTATAACGTGGTACTCATGGAAGAACAGACTGAAAAATGATTTGGTGAAATAGAGCAGGGGTATTAAAATAATCATAGTCTTGTACTCTATAGATCCTCCATGAGAAGTCTATGTCAAGTGTGGAAGTATTAAATCTGTAACCCTATATTAGCCAGGGTTCTCTAGAGAAACAGAAAAAACAGAATGAATATATGTTGAAAGGGAATTAATTAGATTGTATACATGATATGGACATGGTAGTCCAGTAATAGCTGCCTTCATACTACAGAAGCTAAGATGCTAATGGGTGTGCCTTAATCCCAGTCTGATAGGCTGCACGTGACTGGAGAACTATTTGTCTTCAGTACATGTTAGAAGGTTAAAGAAGCTTGGTTCTGGTATCAGTGTAGAATGACCATAGCAGCAAGATGCTAGCAGGGTAGATGAATTTGACATACACATATATGCATGCATGCATACATACATACATACATACATACATACATACATACATACATGACAACATAATGTGAAGGCAAGCAAGCAGAAACAAAAGCTTTTCTTTTTTTTTCCCACTTCCTTTTATCTGGGCTGCCACCCCAAAGAACTGTCCACATTTAGAATGTGTCTTCCCACTGCAATCAAACTGATCAGGAAACTCCCTCACGGGTGTGCCCAGCAGCTTGCAGGTTATTTAATTCCTGATCCAGTCAAGCTGACAGCCAAAATTAACCATCGTACTGAGGTACTTAAGAGTGAAGTGGGAGGGTCTTGACTATGAGGCTAACTTGGGGCGCAGAGTGTATAATCCTGCCAAGAAGGAAAGAAGGAAGAAAGATGGGGGAGGGGGGAGGGAAGGAGGGAGAGAAAAAAATATGATCAAAGACTCATATGCAAAGAGATTGAAGTTACAGGGATTAAAAAACAAAAACTGTCTACCTCCTATATGACAGGCCATGGCCTTGAAGCACTGAACAGTAGAACTCTAGAGTTAAACACACAGAGAAACAGCAGGTCCACAATGTAGTTAGGACTCTGAGTTACACAATTCCACCATCATCTGTCTTACATGTTAAGTTGACTTAAGAGTAACATTTTTAAGTTGTCAATGTACCCAGGCTGCAATGTAAGATCTTTGAAGAGGGTTGGAGAGATGGCTCAGTGGTTAAAAATACTTGCTGCTCTGCCAGAGGACCCAAGTCCAGTTCCCAGCACTCAAACTGAGTGTCTCGCTACTGCCTGTAACTCCAGTTCCAAGGGATCTGATACCTTCTTCTTGCCTCCTCCATCACTGTGCGTGTCATGCACATAAATTTACACACACACACACACACACACACACACACACACACACACACACACACACACACAAATACATACATACACCTTTAAAAAGATATGGGAGGAACCTATCTATGGATCTCAAGTTCTCAAAGCTAAATAGAGTGTTTGGCTCACAGGAACTGTGTCTCGTGGACTTAAGTATGATTTCCTGGTAAAAATCTGGCTTGGGCCCCATTCATTCATCTGTCCCTCTACCTAACAGTTTCTCACATGCTTTATTTACAGGAGTGAGTCATAACATCTGGCCTATGCATGTCTGTTTGCAGTAGTATTATGACAAGCCTGTGTGCCTGTTCTAGGTTCATGTTGTTGCTGTGATAAAACACTCTGACCAAATGCAGCTTGGGGCGGAAAAGGGTTTATTTGGCTTACAATTCCAGATCATGAGTCCGTTTCTGAGGGAAGTCAGAGCAGGAACCCGGAGGTGGGAACAGTGAAGCAGCACTGCTTGCTGGACCACTTTCTGCCTTGCTGAGCCTCTCATGCTTACCCGGCATCCTTATGCGCCCAGGACCATGTGTCCAGGGAATGGTACCACCACCAGTGAGCTGGGCATGTCTGCATCATATAAATAATCAAGACAATCGCCCTTACCCAGAGGGTAACAGCCAATCCTATCTGGGCAATTCCTCAATCAAGGCTCTCCTCTCAGACGGCTGGGCCAAGCTGACACTGTGTGTGAACTAGGACACATATGCATGTATGCTTCCGAGAGCCGGTTGCTAAACATTTACCAGCACTTTCGCTGCCTAAAATAGTTCTTTGGGTTACCAAAATAAGCATGATTTGCAAAAGTAGCCACAGCTGAAGAAATCAAGCAGCTCCTGGGAAAGGGTCACTAGAGTGAAAATGTGAAGGCAGACAGAAAAAGTCCCTCTTTCTAAGTAGGGCAAAGAGGAAGTAAGCACTTCTGTGTCTGGGCCTGGTGTGGAGGGAACCCGTGCAAGGCTGCTTCCTCATCTGTCAGGTTCCACCACATGGAGAAAAAGAAAGCCAGAAACCTGAGAGGAGAAAGTTCAAAAGACCAGCTCTATAATTAGCTTAATGGGAGATTTAAATTGCCTGGGCTCCCAGAGGCCACACAGAAAGCAATGAGATCCTGCAATGCCACCTGTCTGAACCTTCTGCGGGTCACCCAGTGCATTGTGGTTCCTCCCCTAATTACATTATGATTAAAAGTGGTAAGCCAGATTTTCCGTGAATGGAAACACTGCTTTATTATTTTCAAATATGGTTATGTGATCATCTGATTTGATCCTCACCAAAGTTTTATAAAGAAGAAATAGTTGTATCTTAAAGCAGGGGAAAGTCCAGGGAAAATATAAGGAATTTTGTGTGCCTTATTCAGTCCTAGTTTAAAACCAAACTTAAGAAAAAAATAAATGTGTTGTCTCTGTGCGTGCGTGCGTGCGTGCGTGCGTGTGTATACATACCTATGAAGGATAGAAGGATAGAGTACAACCTTGGCTCAGGTGTCATCTACCTTGGCTCAGATCAGGAACATCATCTACCTCTTTGGGACAGGGTCTTTCACTCACTTGGGGCTCACTAATTAGGCCAGGCTGGATGGCCAGTGTGCCCTGGAAATTGTATCTTTGGCTCCCCAGAACTGTGATTACTAGCTCATGGCAACATGCATGGCGCTTAGACTGAGCCATCTTCCCCCAGTCCCCAAATGCTTTTTACGAGCTGCTTGTGTTTATTTTTATTGCACTTGGGCCTATTTCCTTAAACACACTGTCACAGCTTTACGTCCACAGCATACATACATCCTTTATCATTCTTCCTGGGAAAGAGGACAGAATCACCTGGTTACTATTCGATAAAAGGCAGCCTGGCTTTTCGTTTGACTCTGGTCTCTCTGCCTTTATTCTGAAAACTTGAGAGAGGTAGATGGTCTCTTCGCCTTCACGTCCTTCCTCACTATGGAAACTCATACATGGTACCTCTCAAAATGCACTACCTAGAAATGGTTTCCTTGGGCTCCAAGTTCAAGTTGTCAGGATTATTTTCCTGTTGCTGAGGATTTTTTTTTTCTGGCTCACAGTTTAAGGGGACACATGTTGTGGAATATGAGTTTAAGATGTGTTGCATTTGTTTATGTTGTAAAATATTTGTTTAGTGATTCAACGATGTGCTGCATTCTCTCATGTTGCATTTGTTTGACTCCATTACTTTGCCTGCCTAAAACACATGATTGGTCCAATAAGCGCTGAATGACTAACAGTAGGCAGGAAAGAGAAACAGGTGGGGCTGGTGGACAGAGAGAATAAATAGAAAGAGAAAAAAAGGAAAGACAGAGAAGTGAGAAAAGGAGAAGAGGAGGACTCCAGGGGTCATCATGATACGGAGTAAGAAAGAAAGAAAGATATACAGAATAAAGAAAGGTAAAAGTCCAGAGGCAAAACATAATTAAAGACAACAGCATAATTTAAGTTAGAAAAGCTAGCTTGAAGCAAGCCAAGCCAAGGCTGGGCATTCATGAGTAAGAATAAGGCTCTGTGTATTAATTTGGGAGCTGGGTGGTAGACCCCCAAAAGAGTAAAAAAAAAAAAAAAAAACCTGCAGACACACTCTGTCATTGTGGAGAAGGAGGGCAGTGAGTGACTCCACGGTGGCAGCAGTGTGCAACAGCTGGGCAGGTCAAGAGGCAGAGAAAGGGGACAACGACCAGACCCAGGCCAGCTTTCACCTCTCTCCTTTTCAGTGAATGTGGGGCGGTAGCCACTGCGTTCTAGGCGGGCTTCCTGTCTCAGTTAATCTTCTCTAGAAACAGGTTTGTAGACACACACTAATGGCCTAAGCACAACATAATCTAACCAAGTTAACACTCAAAATTAACCACCTCAGGGCCCGGAGAGATGGTTCAACAGTTGAAAAGTACTTACTAATCCTGCAGAGGACCAAGGTCAAATTCCTTCCTAGCACTCACATGGTGCTCATAGCCAGTAGTAACTCAATTCCAGGGGACTTGACACCCCCTTCTGGGCACCAGACACGAAAATGATGCACACACACATATGCAAGCAAAACATGTCTGAACATGGCTTAAAATGAACAGATGCTTAATTAACCACCACAGGAGGAGGGTCTCCAGTCTGCACACTGCTATAAACTGCCCCGGCCTCACAAGGAAGGCAGCTCACTGCAAAGAGGGTGTCTACAGTCCCTTCTCAGAGAGGCGGGGTGTGGAGGGAACAGGAACATCCCAGAACGCTCAGAGGCTGTATCTATTGATCTTCACTAATTAGACAAGATTGACCTTAAGTCTTGCTTTACAGGGGATTTTTCAAAACTGAGTTAACTTCTAGACTGATATCAAGCCCATGGCAGTGGCTTAAATAAGTAATGCCCCCCCCATAGGCTCATGTATTTAAATCAGTTGGTTCCCTGTTGGTGAGGCTGTCTGCAGAGGCTGTAGAACCCTTTGGAGGTGGAGCCTTGCTGGAGAAAGTAGGTCAGTGGGGCAGGATGTGGGAGTTTATAGCCTCAACCTGCTTCCTGGTTCCTCTCTTTGCTTCATGTTTGAGACTGAATATGTGATCTCTCCACTTCCTGCTATAGCAAGCCAGTACGCAGCATCCATCCAGAGCCTCTGCATCAGCTCCTGCCTCCAGGTTCCTGCCCTGTTTGAGTTCCTGACCTGACTTCCTTTGATGATGAACTGTGATATGAAAATGTAAGTAAAATAAGCCCTTTCCTCCCCAAGTTGTGTTTTTGGTCATGGTGTTTTTTCACAGCAACAGAAATCCACTAACACATTCACTAAAGATGTATCTATTATTTCAAACACCATGAAATATAGGGTGCTGTGTAGCCCAGAACCTGGCATCAAGCTCATTATATAGTCAAAGATATAACCTTGAACCCCCGATTATTCTGCCTCTACCTCCCACTCGTGCTGGGAATCACAGTCAGGGACCACCATAGCCCATTTCTGAGGCGTGTGCACACATGTGAGTTCTGGCGCCCTTGCCAGAAGAGGGGGTCAGATGCTCTAGAGCTGGAGTTACAGTGGTTGTTAGCTGACAACGCTCTCTTCCAGACAACATTAATACTGCACTCACATGGGCTGACACACAGAGAGACAGGTACATATACGCACAAGTTTTAAAATATTAAAAACAAATGTTAAAGAATAACATGTAAGAGACACTCTAAATTCCCACTTCTATGAAAAATACACCACTTTTTGGAGTTAAAAGTGCTTTGGAAAATAACATCAAGAATGCTTCAGTGCTCCTGAGTACCAGCTAGACTGAAACACCAGGAGACAAATTATATGACCTAAAGTAACTGCTGTGTGCATGGAAATCATTAGCGTTGGTCTGTTCTCCTTCCCCTATAGGTTGCATGGTGAAACAAAGTTCCTTATTCCCTATAACAAATGCTTCCAGTTGTATGTTTGACTGTGTGAAATACACTCCCAAGCACAGTGCATATAAGAAATAATCTCTTAAAGCCAGTTTCTAGTTTAACAAATAAGCCCCTTCAAGAATGACTTGTTCCCCTAATGCTATACACACAAACTTCAAGCACAAGAAACTCCTCAGAGAGTATGGTCAGTTCCAGAGGAAACTTTAAATATTTATTTTATTTTATTAATGTGTGTGTATGTCTGTTTGTGGGTATGCACCATGCATATGCAGTGCCCTCAGAAACCAGAAGAGGGCATCATATCCCCTTGTGTTCTCAGCCAGAGGGGATGGCTCAGCAGATACAGGAGCTTGCAGCCACACTTGATGATCCAGTTTGATCTCCAGGATTCAAATACTGGGAGGAGGAAACAAAATCCCACGAGTTGCACTCTGACCTTTGCACACACATGGACACACACATGGACACACACATTTGCATGCACACCTGCACACAAACAAACAAACAAACAAACAAATATAATTTTAAAGTAGAGGCTAGGTTCTGAAGCTGACCTCTGGGGGTTAAGCACCTGCTCTCCCACTCAAACAAACTATCTAAACCTTGACAAATCACTCATCTCTGAGCCCCCAGGTGTCTCTCACAAGATGAATAGGAGTACAACAGAGGAGAGACAACAGATACAGATGCTGTGCTTGGTAGTCTTTTGTCAAGTTGACACAAGCCAGAGGTATCTGGGAGGGAACCTCAATTGAGAAAATGCCTCCATAAGGTCCAGCTGTGAGGCATTTTCTTAATTAGTGATGGATGGGAGAGGAGTCATCCCACTGCGAGTGGAGCCACCTCTGGACTGGTGGTCCTGGACTCTATAAGAAAGCAGGCTAAGCAAGCCATGGGGAGCAAGAGTAAGCCGCATGCCTCCTTGGGCTCTTCATCAATTCCTGCCTCCAGGTTCCTGCCCTGGCTTCCTTTGAAGATGAACAGCGATATGGAACTGTAAGCCAAGTGAACCTTTTCCTCTACAACTTGCTTTTTTGGTCATGGTGTTCCATCACAGCAACAGAAACCAAAGCTAAGACAATGATGCAAACAAAATAGCTTAGGAGTCAAGTGAAGACTGAGGTGTGAGGCCCCTCTGTCTGTGGATTTGTGATGTACAGAAAGCAGGCTTGGTATACTTAGCTATCATCCCTATGTCACTTGCACTCTTCCTTCCAAACAGAACAAACACATGTACGTTTAAAGCTAAAATTCTCTAAACATACACAGTATTAAATCAGCTCTTCACAGCTTATCCTCATACCCATAGTCTAGTGCCTCTCTCAAACCTTATCAGAGAAGTTTCTTCTTGCAGAAGAGGGAGATTAACACAGAGACCCACAACTGCTCAATCAGCAGAGACTCCAGAGTGCTACTCCCAAGGTTCAGGGGTCACTGCAGAAGAGGAAACAGAGGTAAGTTGGAGGACGACTACAGAAAAATAGTATTTTCCAGGCACGGTGGGACAGTTGTACACATGAACTCAAGGCAGCTGTGACAGCATGCACGAGACCTACAAAAGATCAAGGTAGACATAAACCCAGCATGGAGGATGAGGAGGAGGACATCAAGAAATCCTACCTGTAGGTGAGAAGCCACTGCAATTAATGGCTGCCTGAACAGAAAGCACCAATATTTTTCAGGGCTGCAGACTGGGAGAGGCTACCCATGCTCCACACTCATGCGCACACTGGAAGTACTAAGTGAACTCCATAGGTTCACAAAAAAGTATGTTAAACAACACATGAAATTTGAAGGTAATACTAGTGACTAAAATGGGGACATATTAGGGGAGAGGGAATTAAGAGTAGACTTGATCAAAACATTGTATGAAATTCTCAGTCAAAACTAATTTTTAAAAAGCTAGAATGATGCCTCTTTTTACAGTCATTCTAAATATAGCCCAAGATAACTTGGCTCTGGAAATACAACATTCCAATTCTCCACAATCAGGAAGTTCTCATTAGTCAGCCTTGTAGAAGTCACACCTTTAACATAGGTGTGGCTTTTTTTTTTCTGAGAACTTTGGTTTATAGCAGAGTCTGACAACCCAGTGATTAGGTTGCATCTGTCACGAGGCCACCAAGGCACCTTGCACTTCCCTCTCCTGACAACTAACTGTGATCGCATCTGTAACTCAACAACTATATCTATAATTCTCCCACCCTCTTTGGCTCCTTCCAGAACACAGACTAGAAGTTTTATTCCAAGATCTTCCTTACCTAGCTCCTGGATTCCTGAAATTATTTGAATGCCACTAACTAAGGTGTGAATAGGACCTTCTCTGAAGGTATGCTGGAACATAGCATTGAACTATAACTGTGCATGTTCCCACAAGGCATGGACTCTAGCCAAATGTTGCCTTGTGGCTCAGTCTTGTTTGCCCTGCAGGAATCACAAAAAAAGCAAAAGTAAAAAGCCCTGTGCTTGTAATCATTAATACTGGTTATCCACGTGACTGCATCTGGAATTAACCAAAAGGCAGCCTGGGCACTCCTGTGGAGGAAATTTCTTCATCGTTTTATTAGAGGGGAACACCCACCCGAATGTGGGTGACAACTTCCTGAGGTGGCCCAGAGGAAAGGGAGAGAGTAAAGGAAAACTTTGCTTTTTGCCTATTTACCTTCATCATCATCATCATCATCATCATTGAGATTTATTTTATATGTATGAGTATTGCAGTTTAATAAGGGTCAGGATAAACAAATAGGCCGAATAGATGTTTATTAAGGAAGAAACAACTCACAACACAGACAGATGAACACAGCAGTTGGAACTGGATGCTCCTCTCTGCATGTCCCGCCAGAAAGAGAGCATTCTCCACCTCCTTCCGAGACCAAGCCCCACAGGTCACTTCCTCCCCTGGCTCCACCCCTCAGTGGGTGTGATCAGTGCCACAAAAGCAGACACAGTGAATATCCCACTACAATTCCCCTTTTAGTCTAAAGAAAAGATTTAAGCTTGATACAAAACTATATACAAAACAGTGAATAACAAGTGTGCTCTAAGAAAAGGAAAATCAGGAACAAAACCACAAACATATATAGTCCTAGGGTGCAGGCATGGGTGTTTACAATAGAGTTGTCCTAAGCTGGAAAGCTTAAGTTTGGTACCTAATACATCTAACTAGAAAGAGAGAATAATACTTATGATAGTTTAATCTACAACCTCATCAAGACCTGAGAAGGAAAATAACGATACTAGGGTAGACAGGAAGTGCGGATGGGCAACTTCCAAAAGGTGCAGCGAGGACAGAAACAGCAAGCTACTTGGACAGTCACCCAAGGTCTCACACAACGCTGGTACAGCCAGTTTTGGCTAAGGCCAGGAGTATTTGACAGACCACAACAAAAGCAGGGAGGTAGAAAGGCTGTCTTACCCTGACTTGGCAAGGTTCAGCAGTCTTCTATGTTTGTCTCCTGCAAACACATAGGACCGCATGTCCAAATCAGTGGTCAAGGCTGAGGCAGTACCTTGCCCAAGAGGCCATTAGCCGAAGCGAGGATGAATTCCAGAAGGAGCAACAACAGTTTGCCCAATGTGGCTATAAGAACTTTCACTTAAAACTATTAAAAGCTTAAAAAAGAATTTTAGAAACAAAGGAACAGAGACTAGCAAGACTTCTTGGTAGCAGCATTTTCTCCGTTGGATTTGTTTTGCTGTAGACAGAGATTTGCATGGCTCCTTTAAGGGAGGTTTCCAAAATTAGCATAAGCGGCAAAAAACCACCTTGATTTTAAAGAGCTCTGCTAACAATTCATTGGTGTGTACAGAGCTGCAATGAAGGTTTACACTGTGTTTTAAAAAAATAAGCTGGCTTGGGAGAGAAAAAGAAACAGGATACAATGGTTTAAAAAAGAAAAAAGGAAGTAGAATGGATGGGTGTGGTGGTGCACGCCATTAATCCCAGCACTCTGGAGGCAGAGGCAAACAGATCTCTGTGATTTCAAAGTAAACCTGGTATACAGAGGGAATTCCAGGACAGATAAAAGTTACACAGAGAAACCCTGTCTCAAAATATGTAAAAATAGAAGTAGAAAAAATAGAATAATAAAAAAGCCATGTAAAGATGGAAAGCACAGAGAAATATTGGATACTATACGCGCTTCTGTTGTCTTTAAATTATTTGATTGCTGAGAAAATAACAACTACTGATAAAAGAAATGCTGCTGGATTAATTCAATTTATATATTTTAAAAATGCTTTGACTCCAAAATTTAAGCCTAAGGACAAGTTACTGGAGAAAAGTATTTTTGTCTATTTTTGTCTCCACAGAAAATGAAAAGCTGTGGATTCCTTCCAGACTAATGTGGTTTGATCAAGCCAGACCCCCTGAAACAGTGCCCCAGGTGATCCAACATTCAAAGCAGTTGAGACAAAGGCTTGCAGACTACAGCCAAGATTTCTGCATCTTCTTTGGATCCCCATGACAGCGCCCTCTACCAGCAGGAAGTAGTTTGGAAAGAACGATGCCCAAATTCCCAAATATTGTTTATAAATCTTTTTTTTTTCATTTAAATGGGTTTGGTTATAAATGGCTATAACCACAAGCAATCTTTTTAAAGGTAAAAAGGGAATTATGGTATAGATATGAATGCTTTGTTTTGGAATGGATTTTCATTTATTGATACAAATTTAAGGTCAATTTTATAATATGTATTTTTCTCCTCTTGTTTAGGTGTTGTGTTTATATAGCTCGTTTAGAAATGTAATGTATAATTTAGTACAAATTATAGAGAGTTACCTATGATAGTCAAAACTTGGAGTTAAGTTAGTTAGGATTTCTAGATATGCAGAGATGTATTTGAGATGAATAGGCATTCTTCAAACCTTTCAAAGACCTACAGAATATGGCATTTAAAATGGTTTAGGTTTTTTCTTGACAATGAGGCACAACTGCTCCTAGTAACACTACCTGCATCAGAAAGGAAGATGGACATCGAAGAAACACATTATGGAGTTTGCTTCTAATATGGTAAGACTAACCATTTAGGCAAGGTACGGCTCTTCTGGACTGTTTGACTTTATGTTGTAGAAACTGGACATGCAGGACCCACAAAAAGGTGACTGCTGATGCAAGATGGACATTGCTACAGGATTCCTGCTTCATGGAAGAGGCTGCCTGCCAGACAGTCTACAGGACACAAAGAAAAATGACTGACAAACTTCCAATACAGGTGGACAGTTTAAAGTTTCCTGCTTTGTTGAGGAGTCTGGAGACACACTATGGCCTATGGGCTGAAGATGGAACATTACAGAAGAACTTTAGGTGACTGACCAGGCAATGAGTTGTCTCTGTAATTTCTAGAGTTTATATATTATCCTTCTGTGGTCTTTGAAGGAGTTGAAGACAGGTAGTTATGGTTATACTTTTCCTTAGTTAGGATTAAAGATAAGTTACATATAGGACTTTAGACTCACAAAGATAGGATAGATGATATTTTCTTTAAGTCTTACAAAATGTTAATGGACTAAATATTGTTTACTGTGATTCTTATTTGATAACTGTTGTATGATATATTTTGCTATGTCAAGGTTAAAACCTTCTTTTTATTTTAGACAGAAAAGAGGAGATGATGGGAGATGTTATTCTATAAATATGTTTCTCATACTGGTTAATTAATAAAGCACTGTGGCCAATAGGAAAACAAGATAGGCGGGGCTAGGAGACTAGGAGGAGGAAAGAGGAAGTAGTTAGGAGGAGTCAGCATGTAGAGCTAGAGGAAGCTAGATGCCGGGCCCACTGCTCCCAGATAAGATGACCACGTGGAAATACTTAGATAAGTAGAAATGGGTTAATCATTAAGACAGAGCTAGCCCATAAACAATAATGGTAACTGGCCAACAGTACTGTATCAAATACAGAGTCTCAGTGTGTTATTTGGGGCTGGCGCTGCTGTGGGCCCAGACCGGTGGCGGGCAGGCTGGCAGAAACATACATGCTACACATGGGTGTTTTGCCTGTCTGCGTGTCTTTGCACCACATGTGTGTCTGGTGCCCTCATGCCCTTGGAATCCAGAAGAGAATACTGGATCCCCTTGGAACTGGAGTTACAGTTATGAGCCTCCATGAAGGTGATAGGAATCAAACATGGATCCCTTGAAAGGGCAATCAGTGCTCTTAACCTTGAGACATCTCTCCATCTCTGTTATGGGAAGTTCAACCATCCTGTTGCAGCTGTATACCTTCACTGGTATTAGAAGCAGATTCTTCTGGCTTCTAACATAGCCTGAAGCCCAGCAGCTCTCCAGGAATCCCCCAGGCCATCAGTGCCAGATGGGGATTGAGGAGATATCCAAACTGAGCCAGAAGCATATTCTTGGTCTCTGCAGTATGAGACAGCACTGTTAACCTAACACCACATTGTGTCAGCCAACTAAAAAAAAATAAAACCCCTGGTTAATATATTTATCAATTCTGTTCCTCAAGAGAACTTGTGACTACTACTGTACCTCAACACAGACTGGGGGTGCTGGCATTCCATTATGCAAACCAAGACAGAGAGGTTATAGCTACAAATCAATGGTAAAATGTCTGCGGAAGTCATATGCATGAGGTCTAGGGGATCAACCCACATCATCCTAAAAAGAAAAAATTTAAAAAAAAATCAAACCAATCAATAAAGTTAATAAATAAAACCAATATAAGATCCTTCCTAGAATGTTGAGAGAGGTGCCATCTTGTCCTGGTACATGGCTTCTCTGGAAAAGACCCTAGCAAAGGGAGGAAGATGGAGAAAAGTAACACTCCTAAAACAACTCCCCCAAGCCAATCAATGCACTTCCTAATGAGACTTCCTTAACTTCCCTAAAGGAGACCTTCCCCTGGCTCCTTCTCCCGCATGCTCTCTGCAGAGACACAGCCCACACTGAAGGATAAAAAGCCATTCCATCTTTCAAGATTCAAAGCCACAAGATCAGGTCACACCCACGACACCTCCTTCTCCCCAGCTGCAACAGGGCAGCAATGCTGCTTCCAAAGCAACTATGACACTTTGTTTCACCGACACTGAAGAGAGCCAGGTGCATGTACATGCATTACTAATGCTACAGAGAACCCAGGTGTGTGCACACAGGCAAATACAAAGGCACACCATCTAGTTCCCACCTGCAGTGGAAACATGGCATCTTTCACAAAGAAAAGTCAATATACTTCTTACTATGGTCAGGCAAGGCACCTTCCAAAGCTGCACCACGCAGGTCTGTGTTGTATCATTTCCTCTCTTACAGGAGCTTGAAAAGTGACCATCCAGCACTTTGTATACCTGCATCAAGTCTGCTGGCCTTGTCCATCTGATACTGCCATGTTAGCTGCAAAGAACAAGAAGGGCATGGATTCTATACAGCATGAGATGCCTTCCCTCCTTCCTCTTAAGCTTTGGTTAGGGACTTGAAATAGACTCCATTTCCTGCCATCTCCCTTCTCCTTTTCTTCCTCCTTAATCCCTAGTTCTCCCTGAACCTGCTTTCCAGAGAAGTCTGAATCCTGAAAGCTCCTCGGTAAGGACTTGGCTGGGCACCCTTTCCCCAGACTGGGCTTCTGTGGAGCCCCAGTACCCATAGCCTGCCCTCCACGGTCTCTTGTGCTAAGTCCTCAGCCCATTCCTTCCCTCTCCCTGAAGAATCAAGCCAGAGCCTTAAGGCTAACTCTGTTCCATGTGTGAGAAGACATTGAGCATCAAGGACTTCTTGGAGACTGTGGCATGGTTAGGAGCCCAGGGCCAACGTGAGGCATCCTGGGACCTTGCCCCTGCTTGTTCATCTTCTGACACTAGACAAGTTCTTGAATCTAATATTTCCTATGTTAGTATGTGGCTATGAAGTCATACAGTAAGTGCTTAGCACCTGGCATGCAACAGGAAGACACTACCTACATAATTCACTGGAAATAACACAAGTGTAACTAAGTTTTCCAAAGTTTCTGGTTGCTCAGTTTGCATGTACATAAAATAGGAGGTGATGTTTTCCTTGTTGCCTGCCCATAGCACAGCTTTTAAGATTTTCTTTTAAATGTTTATTTGTGAGTATGTGTTTGTTCATGCCATGTGCATAAAGATGCCCAAAGAAGCTAGAAGAGGGCATCAGATTCCTTGCAGATAGAGTTACAGGTGGTTGTTAGCTGCCCAACACTGGTACCAGGAACTGAATTAAGGTCTCTGGATGAGCAGCGAACACTCTTCACCACAGAGTCAGCTCTACGGGCATTGGTGCAGGTTTCTCAGGCATTTGTCCTCTAAAAACCTAATTTTGGTGCCTGGAAATTGCAGCTTAGGAATGAGGCTGACCTTGGAGGGTTCCATTTGGAGCTTTGCCTTGGGAAATAAAAGCCTGTCCACCAGTACACTGACTAAGTATTGACTCTACAGAATCAGAATCAATGCCTACACTCTTACACAGAGCAGTGACATGGATACAATTAACTAGAATTCCCTCCACCCCTCACTAGAGTCTCATGTATTCCAGGCTAGCATCAAACTGCCTGCATAGTTGAGATTCTAAATATAGCTGAGGTTCTAATCCCCCTGACTCCTCCTCTCAAATTCTGAGGCTACAGGACATTATCCATTTTGCCTGTTTTTATGGGGTGCTAGGGATCAAAGTCAGGGCCTTGTGCATACTAGACAAGTGCTTTACCAGCTTAGCTATAGCCCAACCCTGGAATCCCATTTTGAGAGTCTGCTGATAATGATGTATCATACCAAAGAAAGGAAAGGCCAGTAGGTATGTCTTTCCTTCTTTCCTTGAGCCTGGTATCATCTATGCAATGGGTTCTGACCTATGCCTCAATGACAGATACACATACTGGCTCAAGGTGACTGTCAATGCCATCATCACTTGGCCCTCCCTGCCTGTTTCAGCATTTTTGTAGCTTCTGCTTACAAGCATGTCTTCTGAAACTTCCCCTGGACTCCCAGGTCTGCATGGGGAGTTTCTGTGAGGTGTTGCCTTCCCTATCATCGCAGGAAGTACATTATTCACTTATGACCCTGGGAGATAGATCCCAAGGATGACAGGGCCAGATGCATTATTCCTTTAACATCCACTGGGGTCCCTAGCACACAGTAGGTCCACATACTTTTGTAATAAATGAATGACAGCATTAAAGAGGATGGGTCAAATTTTAAGTGGCTTCTAGAAGCATATGGTCACTGCAGTGTGTTAGTAAGAGGGAGCTCTTGGTCCAATTCGCACCCTAATCTGGGCAATCAAACAAGCAGCCACTTGCATTCAAACATGAGGTAAGGAAGGGCAGGGGCTCTGGGATTTCTTAAACTGGGTACACAGGATCATAGATCAGACAAACCTATGTGCAAAAGGAAACCTGAATTCCAGTCGACACTCAACATTCCCACGGTCTGTGTCCATGGGGCTGAGTATTCAGCACACGAACCCCAGCTGTCTGTGCACATCATTGACCATGAAATCCTTACACACTTGCCTTGGCCAGAGCAGACAGAGAAGTCAGAACCAGAAGGCCAGGTTAGGCCCGCTGCAGGGGGGCTGGAGGGAAGCCAGTGTGGAGTTAAGCCTCATGCCAACATTCAGAGCTATGATTGGCTGTTCTCCAGCTAAAACCCTACATCTGACAGGCTGAGGTTCTGCCCAGAGACCTGCGGGAGCCTGGGGCAGGAAGGCTCCTAGGAAGAGGAGTCTCTCAGCAGTGATGGGAGGAAGTGGGAGGCCAATAAACAGGAGGAAGTTTAAATGGCCTCCTTCCCTGGGGCACTGGCCAGTTCTAGGTCAGGAGGAGTAAGCTGCTAGGAGATCAGAAACTTGGCTGGGCAGAGAGTAAACGAATGTTTACTGCAAAGTTGCAACATCAATCTTGTGACTTTAAATGCAGCCAGTTCCCGTATTAGGGTCTCCAAGTGGCCGCAGGAGGTTTCTGCATTACCTTCAGAGCAGCAGGCTCAAGGCCAGGCTACTGGACCCAACTGGAAGCTGGCTCATTCAGGCTCTTACCGGAATGTTTTGAGACCATCAGTCAATCAAGAAAGATTTGCGAGCACCCCAGTATGCTGTGGATGCATACAGCTGCCAGGAAAGGGGCTTCACAACCAGTTGGCAGCTAAGGAATGTCACCAAGGAAATCCATTTGCACACCAAGGCACCTTGTGAGGTTCTGTCACTTGCTGGAGGTGTTCTCTTTCTCAAAGTACTCACACATTTCCCTTCCCTTCCCTTCCTTGTTTCTCTTTTTAAAACCAATATGATGAGCTGGAGAAAGACCTAAGTTTGATCTCCAGAACCCAGGTTAAAAAAAAAAAAAAAAAAAAAAGCCTGGTTTGGTGACGTGCCTTGTAATCCTGGCATCCTCAAGACGATAATCCCAGGCTTTAAGAAAATCCCAATGATTGCATGCATATCCCCAGGGCTTTCTGGGCAGCCAACCTAATCTAATAGGTGAGCTTCCTTCCAGTCAATAAGAGAACAGGTAAACACATTTAATGTCAAGCCTAATGGCGATCCTGTTATCATGCTTACCCACTAAAGAGGTTTGAATAAGAATGACCCTCACCCCTGCCACCTCACCAGCTGCAGCACTCAGGAAAGTAGGCCCTGCACCACGCCTGAGCAGCACAGTAGCTCTGACCCTGATGTCTATGATACAGGTGAAACTACCCGAGAATGTGAGCTTGGAAGATGTGCCCCTACCTCTCATCTGCTATATGGTGATGTGGCTGAGGGAAAGACACCCTCCCAAACATCCCACTGCCCGTGGCATTTGGGAGAGCTGGCCCTGCCCCTCACCAGCTGCAGCACTTAGCAGAGTGCCCTTGCCCCTCAGCTGGGCAACACAGTAAAGCTAGCCCTGGAGGTGTGGATGTGGGAGAACCAACCGTGAGGGCATGAAAGCAGGCAAAACAGCCCCACCCCTTGCTCACTGCTGCTTGTGGTGAACTAGCTGCTGGTGTTCTGACCAAACCCCGCAACTACCCAGACCAGAACCACAGCCACCACCCCAACATCCACCCATCTATGATCTGCTAGAGCATGTGAAGGGTCCTGCAGACCCAAAGCTGCCGGATCTCCACAACACAGGGCAACAACAGGAAATCCAAGAGGAGTCCCAGTGAGGGCCCAGCATGAACAGTGCAGCAAAACCCAGAGGCCTCACACCAGACCAATGACTCTTTACAATGAACACTTGCAAATAAAGATATATAGACAAAAGGAAGTACTGTATGGCCCACTGTGTCACAATACAGCTTCCATGATGAGACTTTTCCTTTTTTTTTATTTTCTCTCAAACTTTTTGTTAATGTTTTTTGAGACAGTTTCTCCATGAAGTTTTAGAGCCTGTCTTGGCACTCGCCGTGTAGACCAGGCTGGCCTCGAACTCACAGAGATCTGCTTGCCTCTGCCTCCCAGGTGCTGGGATCAAAGGCTTGTGCCACCACCACCAGTTTTTTGTTTTATTTTGTAGGGGAGAATGCAAGGGCAGAGGGCAGATGGAAAGGGATGGAGAGATGAATGAGGTCAAGGTGCATGATGTAAAAGACACAAAGAATAAAAAGAAATGTTTGAAAAAAAGATGCCCCCATAGGCTCTTATATCTGAATGCTTAGTAACAAGGAAGTGAAACTCTTTGAAAAGATTAGAAGAATTAGGGTGTTCAGCCTTATTGGAGGAAGTCTGATGCTGAGGATGAGCTTTGAAATCTCAAAAGCCCATGCCAGGCCTAGATATCTCTCTCTCTCTCTCTCTCTCTCTCTCTCTCTCTCTCTCTCTCTCTCTCTCTCTCTCTTTCTCTCTCTTTCTCTCTCTCTGCCTAAAGATCAGGTTATAGCTCTCAGCTACTACTCCAGTGCTCACATACTCCCAGCAGTGATGATAATAGACTAGTTAAATGCACCTAGTTAAAATGCCTTCTTTCATAGATTTGACTTGGTCTTGGTGTCTCTTCACAGCAATAGAACATTGACTGAGACACCCATTCGTGTTTTAACTGTTGAGTGTCACCACACATCACTGTCTCCCCACACTTGCTCATCCTTCCATGCCCGTCCCTCACTATCATCCATCTTGATGCCTGAGCTGGGAAACTGGAACCATTCTCAGCTCCCTTTCTCTAACTCCAGGGAATCCAACACCCTCTTCTGGGCTGCAAGGACACTGCACTCTAGAGTGCGCACGCGCACACACACACACACACACACACACACACACACATTATTTGTAAATAATCTTTACAAAAGAAGAAACCTCTAGAACTAGGACTGTGTGGGCTTGCTGGGGCTTCCATAATGAGGTACCATAGACCGGGGACTTCAATAAAAGAAGTTTATAGCATTAGAGTTCTAGAGTCAAATGTCCAAGGTCAAGTTTTTGAGGTGATTGGTTTCCTCAGAGGCCTCTGTCTTCAACTCACAGATGACAATTTTCTCTATGTCTAACTCACCACACACACACACACACACACACACACACACACACACACACACACACACCGGTCAAGACTATTCTTATCAATATGGCAGGCCTGTGGGATTCAAACTCACCTAATGACCTCATTTAAGTTTAATCCCTTTTAAAGGCCTCATCTCCAAATACAGTCACATCAAGAGGTCCTGAAAATAAAGACTTCCACACAGGAATTTGGGAGACATAACTCAGCCCATAACAAGGTTCTCTGGTCAGAACCAAGGTGTCAGCTTCAGGAACAACTGGTAAAGAATCTCTGAGTTAAGAAGCTCAGGCATTTCTCTACCATACTTTTATTTCCTCATTGACCGACTTCAGAGATGGAGTTAGTTAAGGATCTTGACGTATCATCAATCAACTTGGTCACTCCAACCTGAACTCTATTCACATGGAAAGAAAGAAAATGCTCCAAGGCCACTTAAAAAGCAGGGTCCCAGATTGCTTTTACAACTGTAGCATATTATCTGATGGGGCAAATTTGGTTTCTTCTGTCACAAAACACATTTGGACAAACCTGGGCAATATATCCCTCCATGTGAAATTGAAAAGTAGGTAACTTCTTTGAGCCCTTAATCAAGCCTGAGAGAAGCTTAAGAGCTACCATTCTTTACTTCTTTTTGGTACAAAGTGGTGGCTTTCTCAGAAAGGGTCTGTCTTTCATCCCTTCATACTGGTCATGTGCAGCAGTGAGCCCAGAGCACATTTGTGATGATGTCTGAATACAGCATAGATCTCCACAGCAACCAAATGCCACATCCTCCTCAGCCCCTCAGCATCAATGTCCACACAAACCTTGCTGGCACCCTGTCATCAATGGGCCAACCTTATTAGCCTGTTTCTCAGTGGTTGGACCATGTATGTTTTCTAAGTTTTCCTTTGTTTCCCTTCTGACTCCTTTGGGTGGTCCTCATCTATCTATACTCCATCTCTACATATTTCTGCCACATCAGATAACTTACTACAGCCAGAAAAGCAATTTGGACTCCTGCTTTTCGAGATCCTGGGGCATCAACAAGTGCCTCTGCTTGATTTGATCTCAGTCATGCCTCTTCCCAGGGTCTCTGGTTGAGTGTCCATCTTCCAATCTTCTCTCTTTGCCTCCAGCATGTTCTATGTCATGAATAGTGAGGCTGGTGAGTGAGCATTCCCTCTTTCTAGGCCAGCAAGGTGGCTCATCGGGTAAAGGTGCTTCCTACTAAGCCTGACAACCTGAGTTTGGTTCCTGGGACCCAAATAGATATGGAAAAAGAGAAGTGACACCCTCAAGTTTCCCTCTGACTTCCACATGTGAGCCTCACAAAATACATGCACTAAATAAATAAATCTAATTTTATAGGGACAGAGGGATTTATCTTGGCTCATGGTTCCTGAAGGATTACAGTGCACAATGGTAAGAAAGGCTTGGTGAGAATGCATGGTGACAGGAGTATGAAGCCACCATAGTAGGCTGGATTCAGACTCAAGAAATGTAATATTTTTTAATTAAAAACAAAATTCCTTCCTGAACTTTCTTTACCCACTGATAGGTTGTCTCTATTTTCCTCTAGAGAAGATGCCTAGTTCCCCTAGACACCCATGACACTGACACAACATTGAAATGGCACCATGCTGCACACTGAGTCACAGACACAGAGCTAGAATGTCAGGAAAGTCTGCCTTATGTGACCAGAGAACAGGAAGAACATTGATGTCACTCCCAATGTCACTTCCTCTCTGCTCTCCACCTCTAATGTCATCAGCCTTAAAGACACAAATGGAAAGACACAGATCCAAGTTTAAGGTCTACAAAGATGCCTCAGGCTAGCCTGCCTCAGTTATATGTTCTTCCTGTTCTGTTCTTCTGAATAAAGGGTACCATTGTCCCTGTGTTAGTCAAGATTCTTGCTAACAAAGGACACAAATCTAATGAAAATCAACTTTGGAATAAGAGGATTTTATTGCCCCATAGTGAGAATTGTGGGGGAAGTAAGTTTTAGGGAAGGGCACTTGGTTAAACACTTTACCCAGAAAAATACACAGCTACTTGTAATGTGTGAATGTAACCTTATTCAGAAACGGGATGTTTGACTATGTAGTTAAATTAACATGGGGTTAAATTGAATGTGGGTGTGCTTTGAAGAAAGGGACATTGATATAAAACCATGTACAGGTCTGGAGAGATGGCTCAGTGGTTAAGATAGCTTGCTGCTTTTGCAAAGGACCAGAGTCCAATTCCCAACATGACATCAGGCAGCTCACAACTGTATAAAACTTTAGCTGCAAGGGCTCTGATGCTGTTTTTTGGCCTCTGCAGGCACCTGCACACAGGTACACACACACACACACACACACACACACACACACACACACACACAATTGTTTTTTAAATTATGTTTAAGAAAGAAAGTCATCTTCCAGGTGCACTAGAAATTAAAAGGTGACAGGGATGGTCACTGGCCATGAGGGAGCGAGCAGAGATTTCTTGAACAGATTCTTCCATCCAACCTCTGCTGATGCCTTGATTCAGGACTTCTAGTCTTTAGAACTGTGGGAGAATTAAGGCCTGTTATTCTTAAGCCATCTTAATTATAGTTATCTGTCATATTCCCAGACGCTAGTACAAAAGATGAGAAAACTTAGACATCGATGTATGCAGTTGTTTGCCTGAGGTCACACTGCTATAAGAGGGGTGCCAGCACAGCTTGAAGCTTTTTTTTTTGAGGAATAGTTCAAATACATACAAGTCATCCATGTAAGTAATTACTCAGTGACTTGGGTACAATCAGTTGTGTCTCTGTCCACATTAGAGCGAGGACTTGAACCCATGCAGCTTGACTCCCAGGCTATACCTTCAGTCCATGTGTTATGTTGCCACAAGTGAAAAATATAGACATCCTAGGTAGGTACAAAATTATGACTGGAGTCCAGCAAGGTAGATCAATGGTTAAAGACACTTGCTGCCAAATCTGATGATCTGAGTTCAATGCCTGGAACCCACGTGGTGGAAAGAGAGAACTAATGTCTGCAGGCTGTCCTCTGACATCCATATACACACCACAGCATGAGTATAGTCTTAGTTAGTTTCTACTGCTGTAATAAAACACCATGACCAAAAGCAATTTGGCAGGGGAGGTTTCTGAACTCAAACAGGGCAGGACCTGGAAGCAGATGGCGCAGAGAGGCCATGGAGGAGTGCTGCTTACTGGCTTGCTCTCCCTGATCACCTGATGCCTTCAAATCCAATACCATCTTTGAAAACCATTCCCAGATTGGTCTGCCAGCATGCAGTGTAGCTTTAGCCTTCTCTGGACCATATCTTCTAGGTGTCAACCAGAAAAGAAAAATTACTAGGAGATTTTGCTGCAATTATGCAATTATGTTGGCCTCTTTTTCATCACCACTATTTCTCCCCTCTAGCATCAATTGTCCTAGAAAAAAAAAAGCCTCACTTTAATGGTTTGTAATTCAAAATATCACTTGAACTAAACTGATAGAGTCTTTGCTTCCCTCTGAAACTTCCCAAAGCAGATCTCTAGTGTCTGTGCTTCTCTCAGCATTCTTATCTTCCAAACTCCCACAGAACAACCCACTGAGCTCTGAGCATTCAATGACTTTTCCAGACAAAGGTTCAAATGCCACCACAATTCTCCTGAAAACACATGGTCCGAATCTGTCACCCCACTCCTGCTACAATTTTCTGTCTTAGAGTTCCTATTGCTGTGATAAAATGTCATGGCCATAAACAACTTTGGGAGGAAAGCATTTATTTTCTTTATACTTTCACATCACAGTCCATTGCCAAAGGAAGTCAGGGCAGTAACTTAAGCAGCGCAGGAACCTGAAGGCTCACTGGCTTGCTCCCTCATGGCTTGCTTTTGTTAGTACCCAGGACCTGTTATCAGCCCAGTGATGGCAACACTCACAGTGAGCTAGGCACCCCCCACATCAGTCATCAGTCAAGAAAATTCAACACAAATTTTCCCATAAGCCAATCTGGTGCAGGTATTTTCTTAATGGATATTTGTTCTTCCCAAATGACATTGGTTTGTAAAACTAGCCATGCACATACACAAATAAATAAAAATCTAATTTTTAAAAGATAATTATAATAAATGTCTCCGTGGTTTCTATTAGTGATAAACCCTTGTGCCTTGTGATAAACCCAGGACTCAGTTCTTTACTGCAGGCATTCCAGACTCCATTTACAGGAGGCAAGCATAGATACATGATTAGGACTGCTGCTTTGCTTTGTCTCTACTTTCTCAGCAATAACTGGGCCCCTCCTTTGTGTACTTAGCACATGGGAGAAGGAACTATAGGAAGAATCCCCAGTGACAAGATAAAGAGAAGTCTCAGTAAGTGTGGGATAAGAGTTCTTGCTGCTCTTACAGGGGACCTGAGTTTAGTTCCTAGCACCTATGTTAGATAGCTCACAACCATCCAGGGGATCCAATGCCCTCTCCCGAACTCCTAGGGTACTGCAGAGTGCACACACGCACAAAATTTAAGATAAACACAAATCTTAAAAAAAGAAAGAAAGAAAGGTCACAAGGAACAAGTGGCTGGATCCTATGGAAACTTTAATAAGTCCTGCCCTAACAACTGTGGTGTCTACACCAAGACTGTGCTATTGAGAGTGCTTGCTTGCTTTTGCTGGACCTAAGTGCAGTTCCCTATACCTATCTTAGGTGTTTCACAACCACATGTAACTCCAGGTCCAGGGTATCTGACACCCTCTTCTGGTCTCTGCTGAGACCCAAGTACATAATGCATATGCTAATATATAGACTCAAACACATACATATAGATAAAAATAAATTATTACTATTTTTAAAAAAAGAAAAATAATTAAGCCATAATCCCTTTTATAACCTTGGCATCCAGCAGAATTCAAAATCTCCATGAGACTGTACCTTTTGATGTCTGCAGACCCCAGTGAGAACATTCATAGAGCCCTAATTCACCTTTTCCTTGGAGCCTTTCACACTGAGTTTCTGAGAAATGTATCCTGGAGAATCATCCTCAGCATGGAGCAGCTGAAGTCTGGGAGTGAAGAGGATGGGAGGGGGAATAAGTGATTCTATCCAAAGCAGCCAGAAGCACTAAGAAGTCACAGCTCTGACCTGCCTCCAGGGGCAGAGCAAGCATCCAGGCTATGTTACCACATTTCTCTGCCAGTCACAAGGAAGCAATTCTTCAGGATATCAGTCAAAAGCCACCTTGGAGATGAAAAACGAGCCTGAACACCAGACTGTTTAAGAAGAATGTATTGTGAAATGTGGATCCAGGCACTCGGCATAAATCACATCAGATAAGGTTGGAGAGGCAGCAGCCAGCACACCTGTGTATAAATGAGATCCAACCTTAAACACAGACTATAAACCCAGCCCATGTGAAAGAGCATCCCGAAGAGGGCAAGGAGGGGCATGGGAGGGAACATGTGTGACCCTGAAGCTCAGAGCACGCACGGCATTGCAAAGAGTGGGTGAGGGAAAGTGACAGATGCTACATGACCACATCAACTGAGGGTGACAGATGACAAGATTTGGAGCCTGGATGTTTTTCAGAACATTCAGGTAACAAAAGCATTGAGGGTGAGCAAAAACTGAGACTGCCAAGATTCTGATCACAGGGAGGCTGAGAGGCACAGAATGCAAGCTTCACCCTCCAGTCTTTTCTACTTCTATGTACTCTTGAAAATTCACTATTCAAACACTTTTGAGGAAAAGTAGGTCTTTGTCCATATTTGTGGATCATATCTCTGCAGATATATACTTTGGAGCATGAACATTTTGAAGTCCGGCTTTATTTGGGAGTACTGCCCATCTCCCACCTTCCAGCTCCCACATTCAGTTCTGGGGTCCCACTGTATAGCCCATGTGAATCAGTGAGAGTGGCAGCCAGACCATGATTCTGTGGGGAACCTGCCACTTGCAGACCCTGTTGGGCAACGTCCCCACATAGACTTCTCTGCAGGGAAGTAAGGAAGGGGTGTAGAGATGAAGCCACCATGGTGCTTCCTGATGCGTACACACATTTACCTCTTTCTTCTTAACAATGACATGTCACACTGGCTCTGCACTCTGGCTTTCCAAACTGGTTAGTTTGGAAACATCAGCTGTTAGGCTGCTGAGATGGCTCAAAGAGTAAAATCACTTGTTGCATGGGCTTGGTGACCTGAGTTTGTTTCCTGGATTCCACGGTGGGAAGAGAGAGCCCACACTCAAAAGTGGTGTTCTGGCCTCTATGAATACACTGCAACACATCCACACACACTCACACAATAACAATAATAAGGGAAATGTTTTGAAGACACAGATGTTAGTTCTTGACTGTCAGATGTAATGCACGACTATGACTCTACTGTTAATACACAGCTGTGATATTTATGTCAATGTCAACATCTTTAATAACAACAGTTCTGTAGACTAGACCATAAGCCCTGTGGCCTCCAGCCTGATGCTGGAGAAACACCAATACATTTTAATGGGATGGATGAATTGATGCTTAGTGAATGCCTCAGCCTATGAATTGTGGCCTACAATGTTTTCCTTAAGGAGGATTTCTAGAAACCAAATTATTAGGTCATCTGGCCAAGAATTTAAATACCTGTTTACAGAAACATAAAAATATGTTCACCTTCTTGTTATTGTTGTTGATTCTTTCATTACACTCATTTATTTGTTTGTTTGTTTGGAATCAGAGCAGACAAACATGCCAAGGTACAAATGTGGACATCACAGAACAATTTGTAGATGTAGGTTCTCTCCTTCCATAATGTAGGTCCTGGGAATTGAACTCTGGTCATCAGGTTTGGTGTCAAGTTTCTTTACCCATTGAGCCATCTAACTAGCTCTATTTTTTGTTTTTGATGTTTGGTTGATTGGCATTTTGTTGTGATCGTGATGGTTGAGTTGGGGTCTTACTATACAGCCCAGGATAGCCTTAAACCCATCCTCTCCCTAACTCAGTTTCGCAAGCACTAAGATTACAGAAGTATTTCAGCATCAAAATAGTGTTTAAACTCTTAAAGTCTTTGTTCCCTGAAAATAAGTTGTTTTGTGTTGTTAAAATAGTTACACATAATTTATTATAGGATTATACATGGGTTGAAAAAAACAATGCATTTATTGTCCTTATTGTGAAAGCCATGGAAAAAAATATCTTGCTTACAACTACAGCATGAAAATGGCAGAAGTCTGTTAAAACCTTTGACATAAAGCTATACAATTGGTAGCATCCTGTTTGGTTTGGTCAGAAGAAAAGTCAATATCAAATATGAAGTTAAGATACTAAAGAGATGGCTCAGCAGTTAAAGCATTTGCTACTCTCCCAGAGGACCTGAGTTCAGTTCCTAGCACCCACATCAAGTGACTCACAACTACCTGTAACTCTAACTCCAAGAGATATGGTGACCTCTGATAGCCTCTGAAGGCACTGGTGACACAGATAAACACAAGTAAAATAAGTCTGTTTTTAAAAATTGAAATTAATCGCCCATTTTATATAAAAATCCCTCTGGGTTTAATTTTCTTTAATTTGTATGTATATTTTTTCAATTTAAAATCTTTGTAGAGTGAGACAGAATATAAATAAAATTAAGCTAATAATTTCCCACTCTTCTAGTCAGGAGAATTCCCACTGGGTTTTACAGGGTCCAAAAAAGACTGGCTGTGTCCCCTGCTAGTAGACCTTCAGCTCTCAGCTCTTGAGAGAGGACACACAAGGTAATAAAAATATTGCTGCACCAGACTTTTCAAAGTGCTAGGCCTAATCTCACCCTTTCTCAGCTCTGTTACAAGCCATTGCTGGACATGTCCTCAGGGCTCCTGCTTCCTTCAGTGGGCAACAAAAAATAAAAAAAAATAAAAAGTCCCCATGGGACTTCACAGAGACTTTCCAGTTACATAGACATCTGCTTGGGTAGACTTCACAGAGCCGTGGCCAATAGGCCTCCCACAGTCCAAATAACTCCTGAGCAAGCTGTGAGTCTCCAATCAGCAACATAAGCACTCTTGTCTGGTCTTACAATGTGGTGAAAGCACTATCATAATGGCCAAAGCCAAGCTCACCAAAGAGTGAGCTACTCAGTTCTAAGTGACTCCTTGGTGACTCAGCACACACAGTAACCACCACACTCAAGAGATAAAACAGAAGAGCACAGTGAGGCATGCCTGTAATCTCAGTAATTAGGAGGCAAAGGCAGCCAGTGTGAATCTCTGTGAGTCTGAGTCTAGCCTGGTCTATATGAGAACACACACACACACAGAGGGGTGGGAGAAGACAGAGATCCCAGTCTCATCTCCTGGCCATTGAGAGACAACTGCACTGGTGTGGACCCCAGTAACAAACAGTTCAGGGAATCTTACAACCAAGCAAAGCTAAGGAACATGACACAGCAGAACCTCAGGTCATAAGCATGGAGACATCTAAGTCCTGCAACAGCTGTTTACAGTATCCAGTTCCTATCTGGTCGAGATCAACTCATCTGCCCGTTTATCCACACAGCTCACCCATCTGCTATTCCTATCAAGTTAGGCAGGGTTTCTCATGGTCTGAAGGTTTAAACATGTGTGTTCTTAGGGCTGGAGCTACCCTGAACACTATAGGAAATCACCAGGGTTTGGGATGTGAAATGTTTGACGGGCTCATGTCTTTGAGTACCTGGTCCTCAGTTGGCAGTGTTGTTTTGGAAGGTTGTGAACCCTTATGGAGACTCATTGGAAGAAGGGAGTCACTAAGTGGACAGTTTTACAGACAAGCTCTACTTCCTGCTTCTTAACTTTGGACACTGATCCATCTACCTAATATTCCTGTCACCTGTCGCCGTGCCTTCCCTGCCACAGTGGGATATAATCCAATGAGCTATAAGTTAAAAATAAATCCTTCCTCGGGCCAAAGAGATAGCTCCACAGTTAAGAGCATGTGCTGCTCTTGTAGAGGACCAGAGTTCAGTTCCTAGCACTTATGTCTGGAGGCTAACAACCACCTATTACTCCAGCTCCAGAGAATCCAACACCCTCTTTTGGCCTCCGCAGGTTCCTACACACATGCACTCATACTTGCACACAGACATACACATGCACATAAATAAATTTTGTTTTTAAATAGGGTTTCTCTTTGTAGCTTTGTAGACCAGGCTGACCTCTAACTCAAAGAGATTCACCTGTAGACCAGATACTACAAATACTCTCTGTAGACCAGGCTGGCCTGGAACTCAGAAATCTGCCTGCCTCTGCCTCCCGGGTGCTGGGATTCAGGGCATGAGCCACCACCATCTGGTTGATAACTTAATTTTTTTAATAAACCCTTTGTCCTTAGATTGCTTCTTGTCAGGTATTTGTTCATAGCAATGAGGAAAGAGATTGGGTGTGAATGGGGACATGTGTGGCTTAGTTGATAGAGTACTCACTTAGCATGCAAGAAGCCTTGGGTTCTATACCCAGGACTGCTGAAATGGACATGATAGCACATGCCTGTAACCCTAGCTTTCAGGAGATAAAGGTAGGATGCTCAGAACTTCAAGGTCATCTTCAGCTACATAGTGGACTGTAGCGTGTATGTTTCCGTCAGCCCGCCAGTCTGGGCCCATAGCCGCGCCAGCCCCAAATAACACTCAGAGACTCTGTATTTGATACAATCCTGTTGGCCAATTACCATTATTGTTTATGGGCTAGCTCTGTCTTAATTATTAACCCATTTCTACTTATCTAAGTATTTCCATGTGGTCGTCTTATCAGGGAGCCTCGGCAGGCGTCCTGCTTCTTCCCCGGGCTACATCTCGACCCTCCTTCTACCTCCTCTTTCCTCCTTCTAGTCTCCTAGCCCCGCCTATCTAGTTTTCTATTGGCCAGCAGGGCTTTATTAACCAGTATGAGAAACATATATACAGAATAACATCTCCCATCATCTCCTCTTTTCTGTCTAAAGTAAAAGAAGGGGTTTAACCTTAACATAGCAAAATATACCATACAACAGTTATCAAATAAGAATCACAGTAAACAATATTTAGTCCATTAACATTTTGTAAGACTTAAACAAAATATCATCTATCCTATCTTTGTGAGTCTAAAGTCCTATATATAACTTATCTTTAATCCTAACTAAGGAAAACTATAATCATAACTATCTGTCTTCAACTCCATCAAAGACCACAGAAGGATAATATATAAACTCTAGAAATGACAGAGACAACTCATTGCCTGGTCAGTCACCCGAAGTTCTTCTGTAATGTTCCATCTTCAGCCCTTAGGCCATAGTGTGTGTCCAGACTCCTCAACAAGGCAGGAAACTTTTCTCTGTGTCCTGTAGACTGTCTGGCTGTCTGGCAGCCTCTTCCATGAAGCAGGAACCCTGTAGCAATGTCCATCTTGCATCAGAAGTCATCTTTTTGTGGTTCCTGCATGTCCAGTTTCTACAACATAAAGTCAAACAGTCCAGAAGAGCAGTACCTTGCCCAAATGGCTAGTCTTGCCATATTAGAAGCAAACTTCATAATGTGTTTCTTCGATGTCCATCTTCCTTTCTTCTGTAGGTGGTGTTACCAGGAGCAGTTGTGCCTCATTGACAAGAAAAACCCTAATCCATTTTAAATGCCATATTCTGTAGGTCTTTGAAAGGTTTGAAGAATGCCTATTTATCTCTGCATATGTAGAAATCCAAACTAACTTAACTCTAAGTTTTAACTATCATAGGTAACTCTCTATAATCTGTATTAAATTATACATTACATTTTCCAATGAGCTATATAAACACAATACCTAAACAAGAGGAGAAATATACATATCACAAAATTGACCTTAACTTGTATCAATAAAAGAAAATCCATTCCAAAGCAAAGTATTCATATCTATACCATAATTCCTTTTTTACCTTTAAAAAGAATGTTTGTGGTTATAGCCATTTATAACCAAGCCCATTTAAATGAAAACAAACATTTATGAACAATATTTGGGAATTTGGGCGTCGTTCTCACATCAGTGGACTATCCTGGGATATGTGAAGCTCTATCCTGAAAGAGAAGCAGAAAGGAGAGAAGAGAAAAGAGAAAGCATTTAGCAGCATTCTTGGCCTCCCCACTAGGGGTCAGAAGCATCCCTTCCACTCCACTCATGTCAATCAAACACATCTACAGACATTACAACTGTTCCCTGGAGAATAGACATGTGCAATATCACCCCCCATGTTTCAAGCCACTGAACTGTGGAGATCAATCATTCTATCTGGTGCTTGAAATAAAAGTTTATAACTTCAAAGGCCCCTCAGTTTCTGAGCCCTGAAAAATATACTCACCCTAGATCACTAATTCCCTTTGGAGGATTCTGAGTAGCTCAGCAAAGTCCAAAATTCCCTTGGGTTCTCAGGTCTAGATGGAGGCTAAGAAGAGGACCCTGAAGTGAAACTATAATAAGTCATTATTATACTATTCAAGGGGTCCAGGAAGCTGTAAGCACCAACCCTAGCACAGTATGGACTCCATGAGGGCAAGCTGATAATGCCCCAGTACCCAGCCTAATGACATCCATAAGCAACTGCCAAGTGTGTGGTGGAGGTGGACAGACAATTCCATAGGTGAACAGACAGATAGGTGGACAAATGAACAAGCACAGGTAACACCCAACGGACTACAGTAGGGTTACCCAACCTTGCAAGGTTTCAGCACAGGCACACTCATAGAGTGTGGAGAACAGATCCCTCTGCACAGGGCTGCTGAGAAGATTAAATGGGAAAGTAAAGTACTGTGTATGGCTTCCAGCATGATAATACTTAATAAAATGTCTGGCACAGAGTAAACGCTGGCTCCCTTCTGTCTTTTCCAGGGTCCAGAGAACAAATTAAATTTAATTAAATGGTTCTAAGATATGGAGAAAGATAGGAGAGGTTCTCACAATGTTCCCAACACAGACAAGCAGGAGCAAGGAAGTGTAAACACTCACATCTTTCTGTCTATCTCATACTCATAACTTCACATCGTCCCTCAGATAATGGAAGCAATAAACTGAGATGCCACAGTGCCTTGCGAAGCACTTTCTGTCTGTGTGACCTGGCACCTGGCAACCTTTAGTAAGTAGTTCTTTGTACATTGGGCTCTTCTGCCTCTGAGCCATTTAGACTCCCCACAAAGTGGATCTCAGAGTGGTAATCCAAAAGCCAGAGGAAGGGGAATACAGCAGGAGACAATCTCAGCTTTTGCCTGGCACTTTAAACCTGGATTGTATTGGCTTGACTCACCCTGGGTGTCCCTGACCTTGGACAACATTGGCATATGTAGGTGCTGGGAACTGAACTCAGGTTCTTTGCAAGAGCAGCAAATGCTCTTAGCCACAGAGTCATCTCTTTAGCCTTGCATATTGCATTAACTTCAACCGTCTACTCTTCCCGGGCCTGGCAGTCCACACCTATAGTCTCAATCCTGGAAGGGGAGGGAGGACTGAGGCAGAAGGATCATGAGTTGGAAGCCAGCCTGAGCTACAAAGTGCTTCTTTAAAACAAAGGGTCTATTTTCAATTTCAAGCGCACAATAAAGTATTGTTAGCTCTTAATTCATGACAACAGATTGTCATGATGTCATTAGAGCTCCTAAGTTGATCCTTCTACATGGATGAAACCTCACAGGCTTTGATCAACACACCAGCCCAGAGTCCTCTTCCTCAGAGAAGAGAGGGAGGAGGAGACAGCCTCAGGAGGATTTGTATGAAGCTGTCAAACATAAATCTAAAAAGAAATGTGATGAGTCTCAAATCTTAGGACTTAAGGAGATAGGACAAGGCCGTGTCCAGATGGATCATCTTCCTTGAGAGGTTGGGACAAGTTGAGTGGAAGCTTCCCTTCCCATGCATGCAATAGTGTAACCAGTACTTACTGGACAAATGAGTGAATGAGTGAACAAATGAATGTTCATCATTAGCTGATCCACCTCTCCCACACCTGGTTATTACATATTCCACACACCTTTTGTTATCAAGGGAATGTACAGAAATGACTTGCGTACTCCTATTTGGGATTTACGCTATTTTAATGAAAAAAGAGGGGGAAAAAAACCCACAAACCCTATGGCCTGCTCAAAGCCATCTGGTGAGATTTCCAAATTTAGACAGAGAAAGACACCTTGCCTTGGGTACCTGTTGCTAAAGGAGGTACTCCATATGTCTGCTCCATACGAATGGCCAGATTTTCTCCTGAGATCAGAGTCCTTTCCTCTTCCTCTGCCTATTCTTTAAGGTGGGAACACACGTGGTAAGAGGAGGGAGTGGCTGCATACACGTGCACATGCCTCGGAGATCAGGCTAAACTCTGGTGTTCTCCAGGAGACCTTGTTTCTGAGCTGGTCTTTCACTGCCTGGTATAGCTCACTGAGTGGGCTGCCTGGTGACAAAGCCCTGGGAATCCTCCTGTCTCTGCATCTTCAGGGCTGAGATGAATTTCTGAATGATTTCTAGTAATCAAGCTCCACTTGCAATCATGTTATGAGCTGAGCCATCTCTCCAGCCCTAGCACCCATTCTTTCAGCACTTTATGAAAACACAAGTCCTTACCAAGGCTGGGGAAAAGACCATTCAGGGACTGAGAATTCGGTAGCCACAGCACAGCTCTGCTCAGTTCTCCTGTGCAAGAACAGCTAACTGGCATTCAGAGAGTCTGTGCTCACTTCTCTCAGATGCCTCCCACAAGTGGATGAGCACAGACAGGGTAGAGAACTAGCAGCCCCTTCCCGTGGGCCTCTGCTCTTCTACAGAGTGGCTTCAGTTTGCAGACTGCTCACACAGCATGATGTGCTCTGAGGTTTTTCCCTGCACCTTCCCCCCATTTTTCACTCTTTTTCAACAAGCATCAGACTCGTCTTTAAAAATCAGTCTTGTCTCTTCTCTTCCTTTTTTGCCCCCCTGTGCCTGGTTTCTGAGGTCAAGTCTCCTAACACATCATTTGCATGTTTGATCCTATCTGGGTGCCTGCTTCCTGGAGTCCTGACCTGACACAGACAACCCAGCTGTTTAATAAATCAGAAAGGCTGTTGATGCTGAGGATCCGCTGTTTGTTTTTATGGGCATCTTACCAATGCAAGCAAGCTTTGATTTTCTTGTTATTTTTATTTTTGTTGTTGTCAAAAAGAGAGTGGTGGGACTTAGAGTTTGGAGAGCAGAGAAAGCAGGCAGATGGAGTGTTGCCATGGTAACTATCTCCTTGACCAGCAATAGGAGACAGTATGAAAGTTATATGGGAGATCGAATAATGACCAAAAGTTGAAAGAAGTGGATTCAAAAGAGACAATGTGAGAAATGTGAGAAGTTCTACATGACAGAATGTGACAGGAAAGAAGGTAGTCATCCTCATCGCTGACCACAGAAGCAGCTCTGCCCTGTGAGAATCTTCTTCTTCACTGACAATTGTGCCAGTTAGCTACTGCTGCGTAACAAATTGCCTCAAACTCACTGGCCTAGAACATTCATCATTATTCATATATCTACACATCAGCCTGGGTTTGGCTGGTGTAGTCTGACCTCTTCAGAGGCACCTTTGCTCCATACATCTCTCCCTTCTCTTTGAACCACCTGATTCTCTTGAGAATGTTCCTTTCCTGATGACAGCAGAACAGAGAAAAAAATTGAAATGTGTGAAATCCAACATATATCACTGCCCAAAAGAAATCATATGCTCAAGGGTTAGATTAAAAATCCTCCACCCGTAATGATGAGGCCTTGCAAAGATCATGGGGATGGGAGGAAAAGAAAGTTTTCTAACTAGAGGAATAGCAATGATAGTAAGTATCCATGAGGAAAAATCAACAAAGAGAAAGAACAGGAGCGATTCAATCCTCCACTGATGGGAAACCATGCCTCCCTCTCACTCTGAAGACTTGAGTCAGGATGTTAGCGTGAACATAATCTATAAAGTGGTAAGACTCCCTCTGCCTTGGCTCCTCCACAGTGTTCACTGTGATGCCTTCTTACAACACCAACTCTATCCTCTTGCTATTTTCATGGAGAAAAGATGGCAGCAGGCAGATCAAAAGACACCTCTCAACCATCCAATGAAGGCTTGACATTGCCTTCTAGAAAGACCAACCAAAGGGCCCTGCAGTTAAGAGCACTGGCTGCTCTTCTGGAGGAGCCAGGTTCAATTCCCAAAACCCACATGGAAGCTCGAAACATTCTGTAACTCCAGTTTGAGGATATCTGTTACTCACTTCTGACCTTCAAGGGCACTGCACACATGGTGCACAGATTCACAGCCAGTCAAACAGCATGCAACTGTATTCCACACAGTGCCAGTCCCTATAGCAAGGACAAGATGGCATGCATCACTTCTGTGATCTACTGTTGGCTACACAACAGGGTGGAATTGATCTCGCAAAGGAAGGTGTGGCTGCTCTTAGGAAGTAAAGGGAGTAAAATAATGGGGAATCAGATAGCCAGCATCCACCAGAAGCAGCTGACACATGCATCTTCACCCTCATGCAAGGGAGAGAGGCAGGTTCGAGACTGCAGAAGCATATCATTGTACACTGCTATGTTCCACACAGGGAAGGAATAACAATGATGCTGACATGAATGAGTGGAGAGCTCCTGACACCTACAGAAGTGTAATTTGAAAGAATGGGCATGACAAACTAGGTGAAAAGGGTTGTAGGTTAGGGACAGACAAGAGGTATGGTTAGCACATCCCAGGCAGGGGAATAGGCTCTAGAACCAAAGGAATAGCAACACAGGAAGAGTTGAAAAGGGACCAATGTGGCTAGAAGTCAAAGATAAGTAGGAGAGACATGGGTTCTAGGCCTACAGAGAGGAAAGAGAAGAGAGACAAGCTATGCGTGGCACCCAGAGCTTTGCAAGGTGTTTGCTTTTTACTCCAAAATGGATGAGATTATTGGACATTTCTGAGTGAGAATGGGAGTGTGGCCCAATGGTAGAACATTTGCCTAGCATGAACAGGCCTTACATTTGACATAGCATTACCAAAAAGGAAGAGGGCATGGGAGATAGAAATAAGGGTGGAGGAAGAGAAGACAGGAGGAGCAGGAAGAGGGGTGTTAGCTACAGGACAGGATCCAGTTTATATTCACTTTGCTCCCGCACACTGTGAAGAATTGCTGGAGAAACGGAGGATGTGGACCCGTAGAAGGAGTGCTTTTCTGATGTGCACAAAGCCCTGGGTTCTAGCCTCAGCACTGTGTGAGCCAGGTGTGGTAGCTCCTGGCTATAAACCCAGCACTCATAGCAGGAGGCAGAAGGATCAGATGCTCATCCTTGGTTCCTTAGTGAGTCCAAGGCCACCCAGAGCTACATGAGACCCTGTTCCCTCCTCCCTGAATAAATAATGAAAGAATGGGTTGCAGTTGGGTAGAATGGCTGCAGAGAGACCTGAGAGGAGATGCCATCTGTGGTTCATGAAAACAAGGATGGGAGTTTGGAGATGAAACAAAATAGGCAGGTCTGGAGGGAAAGATGTAAAATCCACAAGGGTTGCTGAGCCATGAGGGAGAGAAAGTGGTTGCCTTTAACTGTTGGCACCACCATGCATTAAGGGAACTCTAATTTGACTATGGATCTTATTCAGGGGCCCTCAGATGTCACAGGGATGACCTTGGTAGTGTATAGATTGGACTCTGAGCCAAAGTCCACCTACAAAGTCTCATTCTACAAGCATGGTGCCACCATGCTTCAGGGGGTTTTCAGTCACAGAAACCCACCAGCTAGGACATGGTCCATTTCCACAACATATCCATCTCCAGCTCCATAGAACAAGGGTGACACCACACAACTCTTGTGGTGGGCTAACCTGAGCTAATTCAATCAGATGATCTGTTGGAAAACCTCATGTCTCTTCCATGCTCCGGTCCTGTTTGGCTGGAGCCTCATCTCTCTCCCTCATTTGGAGAATGAATATATAGGGCTAAGGTGATAGCTCAGTTGGTGTAAAGTGCTTGCTTGAGTTTGATTTCCAGAATCCATGTGAAAGTAGAAAGAAAAAAAAAGAAAAACACTACCAGCTGGGTGTGTAAGTGTGTCAATTTCACTTCTGTTTCTGTGAAAAAAAACAAAAAAAAAACAAAAAAAAACAAACAAAAAAAAACCTGACAAAAGCTTCTTGAGAGAGTTTCCTTTGGCTCACAGTTGTGGAGGGATTTGGTCAATCCTGGTTAAAAGGGGGTGGGGAAGCATAACATCAACTAGTCACATTATGTCAGCAACCAGGAAATGACGAAGAGAGAATAGGAGGTGGGGCCGGACTATAAAGCCTCAATCTCCACCCATTTTGCAAAGGGTATGGATTCTGAAATGCTGATTAGTTTAGTATAACCCTAAGTGAACTCACTGTCTCACAAGCATATTTACCCAGCACGTGGGATTCTGGAAGTGACTGGTTTTAGAATTGTTCACTCCTCCCCTCCCCCACCCCCAAAAAATAGAAAATTGTTTCATAGGTCTTTGTTTCAATGCTATGCCCCTACTCAGGGGCCAAAACCTCTCATTGTGGCTTGACAATGAAGGATTTCAAATGGGAAAACACAAAGTGTGCTATTTTGGGCACAGCTCAGAAAACCTGTTGTCAATGATCCGTCACCTGTGTCTAAAGTCCTCTTTGATAAATTACACAGGTGTTAAAGCCACAGGCAAGCAAATGTTCAAGGCACAATGGTGTCAAAGAGATCAAGCAAAGGGTTGGGTCGGTCTTCAGCAAAGACCTTAAATCACTTTAGTGAAAAGGGAAAAGAGCCCTTTAATATGAAACAGTAAAGCTCCCAGTCTGCAGCAGACCGAGAGATGATGAATTCTGGGACTTAACAACGCCAACAGCTGCTCTCCACCTCTCGGTTCTCTTGTGTCACCTAGCCTTCCATCTTCCCCTTCAAATGTCCCCAGGTTCAAGTCCAACACAAAAAGAGAAATTTCCTTTTTGGTAGCTGCTGAGTAAGTCCTGGGTTTTTTCTGATTAGACCAACTTGACTCACATTTTCATTCCTGGGGGAGGGAAGACATGTACATTTGTCTGGGTGTGTGTGCCTATGTGTGCACATGCGTGTACATGGAAGCAAAGGTACCATTCCTAAAGTACCATCCACCTTACCTTGTCCTTGGGGACGGAGTCTGTCACAGGCCTGGAACTTACAAGGCAGGCTAGGCTGGCTGGCCAGCAAGTTCCAGGGATCTACCTGCCTCCATATCCCCATTACTGAGACTATGTTTGACCCAGTGTACTCCATTTTGTGGTTTGAAAGTAAAATGCACCCCCATAGACTCACGTCTGAGGAGCTGGTCCCCAGATGGTGGTGATGTTTGGGGAGACTATGGAACCTTTAAAAGGTGGAGGCCTGCTGGAAGAATGTCACTAGAGTGGCTTCTGAGGTTTTGTAGCCTGTCCCCATTTCCTGCTCTAGCTCTCTCACCAAGACAGCTAATGTCTTACGACTAAGCTGGCTTCATGCTCGTGCCACCATGCCTTCCCCACCACCACAATGGACTCTTCCCCTCTGGGTCTTTAAGCCAAAGGAAACGCTTTATCCCTCCAGCTGCTTTTGTCAGGATATTGTACCACAGTGACGGAAATAAAATGAACACACCTGCATGTCTTTAACGTGGGTTCCGGGGAATCAGCCTCAAGCCAGCACTAGACACCAGCTGAGCCATTGCCCCGGCCCACATGTTTATTCTCCAGAAGGAAAGAGTGGTGTTCACTGGTTCAGAGTGAGCCTGAGTGCAGGGAGTGAGGGATGAGGCTCCAGCCAAAACCTGAGCATGGGAGACAAGGAGGAGGCTGCAACAAAACCCAGAGACTACTACGGGGGAATGATGAGGGGGCACCCATTTGAGATAGGCATGGGGCCCCTCAAACAGCCTCACCTTGGCCTCTCCTGTCAGTGTCACTCCAGCTCTGGCCCCATGTCCTAGTACCATGACAAAATCAACTATATCCTGTAATGATAGTTTCACATGGCAGTACTTCCCCTGCCCAGAGCCCCTTTGCGATTAGGGAATTAGGGATTAGGGCTTTCTAGAGAAATCTTCCCCTGGCCTTCATATGTTGATGACTGCTCTTATTAAAGACACCCCTCCACTTCCTTCCCCACCCCTCAATCTGGCCACCTCTGCCAGTGCACAGCACCCCAGGACTCTCAAGCTGAACCAGTGTCTGGGTGTACTTCCTCTGTGGCCACAGCCTCTTTCTGACTTGAGCAGCCCACTCCTTCCTCTTGGCCTTTCACACCCATGGATGACAACAGCTTCCAACTGTTCTCTCTAGGATTCTCAAGAACCCTTGTGGGTCTTTTGAACCCTAGCCTTACTTCTAAGATTGTTTGCCCTAATTAAAATGCTTCAACCATCTAAAGTGGATGTTTCCTGTAGGGCTCTAACTGAAACCCTTAGAACGCTATTCCTCCAACACTACCCTTTCTCCCCCACATCCATCCTATGTCTTCATCCCCTGACTCAACTTTCCCCAAACTCAAAGCAACACTTCAGCCCTCAGGGTCCATCGAGTTTCCTCTCTCCTCCCCTCTCCTCCCCTCCTCTCTCCTCCCCCTGCTCTTCTTCATTTAATAAGTAATCCAGCTGCAGGTGAGCAGGCACAGCTCTCCCAACTGCTTGTCTCTTCTGATTGCTTTCTTCTCCCAGGCAGCTTTGGTAGCTCCCCCTCTGAAGGTCACTCAGGACATCTTGTTCCATGCTCCCTGGGTTTCTGTCTCTCTGTGACTTCTCCTCTACTTCCCGAGTCAGAAATATAGAATTTCACCTGCACGTGTCCCATCCCTCTGTCTGTTCCTTGCACACTCAAGACCCATAATAGATGATCCTATTCTGCCTTCCACCTCATTACATCTCACCATCTACCAATTCCCAACCCCATGAATCTCTAGACTCCTCTCTCCACCCAGACAGGACCTAGAATGGTCATCTTCACTTGGACAACCCACACTTCCCACCTGGAACCTGCTCTAGGCAGGACCCCCAGCTAAACAGAATTAATAATATCAGGATTATGGAGCTTTCTGCAGGCTGGAGAGCCAGGAAAAGCAGTGATATTATTAAATCTGAGTCCAAAGGCCTGAGAATCAAATGCAAGTTGAGCCTTGAAATCAAAGACCCGAGAACCAGGGCTTCTCACATCCAAGGTGGAGAGAGATGGATGTCCCAGCTCTAGAAGATAGAACTTGCCTTTCTTGTGCCTTTCTGTAGCATTCAGACCTCTGCCGAGTGAACAATGCCTGCCTGGACTGATGAGTGTTGTCTGCATTCTGCCCATGGACACAAACTCTAACATTTCCTGGAAAGACCCTCACAAACACCCCAGAAACTTTTACTATAAAAGCTCTCTGGTATCTTTGGTCCAGTTACACAACAGAATTTCTGTCTACCACGTCCCCATTCCCCCATTCCCCTGTCCATGTTGCCAGCTTCCATCTGGGACACTCATGACATCTTATGGGTATGGTTCCATGAGGCCAATATCCAAGGTGACATGACTTCCCTCTTGCCTTCTCTGCCTGCCCTATGGGTGTGCACTGCCCTGGTGGTGCCTGGACAAAGGGCACACATGTCATTTCCAAACCTAACAGGTCAAATTCACTTAGTACTAAAATCACTAGGCCTTACCCAGGCACTGATAAGTAGACTGTTCAGGGGTGAAACCTATACATTTGTATTGTTTGATCAATACAATGATTTGACCAATACAATTCTAAACGATGGGTGTGCGAGTCTACTTGGGAAACCTGTGACCCACAGAGATTGTGTGGGTACACTGTTCCACTAAATTGTCTAGTCTATTAAATAAAGAAAAAACAAATTTATTAAAGCAAAGCAGTTTCAAATGTTTTTAATATTTTGAAGTATGGGTTTTTAAATTTTTGTAACAAGTAGTAATGGTGCATAATTATGGGTCTCATTAGCACCTTTCCATACACAAACATAACGTACTTTGATTGTATTCACCACATCTCTTTTCTGTGTGTTCCCTCCCTCCTCTCAGCTAACCCCCTTCTACATCCACAGCTTTCACTTGGGGTTTGTGTTTTGTTTTTTGGTCGACCCGATGACTTTAATTAGGTTTGCTTACAACAGTTTGGGCAACGTACCAGGATATACATTGCTGAAGAAAATGCCTCCCTTTTCCCCAGCAATCACTAACTGACTGCAGATCATGAGGGGAAAATGAGGCCTCCCTGCTCCATAATGGAATGTGGACTGACAGATGATATGTAGGTAATCACACCCAGAAGACAGTGTTTTCTGGCACTGTTCCCATTCCTATGGCTCTGACATTCTTGCTACACTTCCTTCTGTGATGGTCCCTTGATGGGAGATGTTATTCTGTAAATATGTTTCTCATACTGGTTAATAAATAAAGCACTGTGGCCAATGGGAAAGCAAGATAGGCGAGGCTAGGAGACAAGGAGGAAAGGGGAAGTAAGGAGGAGTCAGCATGTAGAGCTTGGAGAAAGCAAGATGCCCCCCCCCATGCTCAGATAAGATGACCACCTGGAAATACTTAGATAAGTAGAAATGGGTTAATAATTAAGACAGAGCTAGCCCATAAACAATAATAGTAACTGGCCAACAGGATTGTATCAAATACAGAGTCTCTGTGTATTATTGGGGGCCAGCGGAACGGCAGCGGGACCCGACTGGCGGCGGTGGTGGTGGGGAAAACATGCTCGTAACAGTGCCTGAGTGTTGGTGAAGTGATATAGATGTCCCATTTATGGCTGAGCATTCAACAGTCAATGGCTCATCATCTTGGCTGTGTAAGGAGTCTCTGCAACAACACCAACTAATGCACAAAGCTACTTCTCTGAAGTTGACAGCACCAACAACCTTTGGGCATAAATATAAATATTTTGAAGGCAATTTGATAGGTATAGCATGTAAATGTAGCAAAACAATAACAGCCACTTCACTTTGAGAACCCATGACCTCCCCAGCTGCTGACATTTGACCAGGTTTATCAGGGAAGATGAGCATTCTCTCCAATGGAACAGAACCCATATCTAGCCAGAAAGTGGTTGGTTATCCCTGAAAGAGTCATGCCACTATTACACTGAAAACACCTCTAACTTTAAGGCAGAGCTTACATGAGAACATATGTGAGCTACTATGCATTCTTGACCAACTGCTTGGGTGACAGGAGCAACTTCAAGACTACAGAAAAAAAAAAATACAAAGAGGTATGCTATGGAAGAAGAGAAAAAAAATAATGATCAGGAAGGATTCATAATGTAGGACACTAAAGTACTTGTTTTTAATCAGGACAAATAACCATAGCACTTGCTAAGATGAAGGGAATTGAAGCCAAGATGTCAAGATATATGAACAAGTTAGTCAGCCACCTCTCTAACTAGACTTTTGTGGCTTTCGATGTTTTTAGCCTACTTTTGTTTTTGTTTCCCCATGATTTACCAGATGTAATTTCCCCTTGTGAGCCACTCAAAGCTCAAAGAGTGTTCTCAGGCTTGCTTACAACAATCTTGGTGCTAACAATCCATCACCCGTTTATGTATTTATTTTTTTAAGCACTCAATCTAAACTGTTCCCTCTAAAAATAACTCAAGTGGACTTCGGTACCTACTTTCAGCCTCTCAAAAGGAATATTCCACTTTTCTTCCTAATTTCCATAATGATTCTTCCTTCAGAAAGACAAAAGAGAAGGGGACACCTAAGGCAAGTTTACCTGCACCCTCTGTTCTGAAATCTATGCAACCCATACCCCCTCAGAATGGAAAGTGAGATCACTGTCCCAAGCTGGTTAGTACATAAACCAGTCCTCCTTCCTCCAAGGCTCTGGACATTGGAAGAACTGTCTACCAATACTCCAAGGGCCCCTGGACCTGGAAGCTCTGCTGGGCTGGAGTTCGGTGTCTATGCAGTAGCATGCACCCAAGGCAAGCACACATAAATCTGTATTGCTGTGGAACAATCTTTTTGTACACTATGAAGATGTGTCACTCAGACTGCATTAATAAAAGGCTGAATGGCTAATGGCTAGGCAGGATTTGGGGGGCAGAGAGGATGCTGGGAAGAAGGGCAGAGTCAAGTGGAGACGTTTAAGAAGCAGGAAAGCAGAATAGGCAGTACATAGATGAGGTAAATGAGCCTCGGGGCAGCACATAGATTAATAGAAATGAGCTAATTTAAGTTATAAGAGCTAGCTATTGGCCAAACTCTCATAATTAGTAAGTCCCTGTGTCATGATTTGGGAGCTGGCTGGCAGGACAGAGAAAAACCAGCTTACATACATGTTTCTAAGAGCCTATACCTCCCTGCCCTAGTTGAGACCTGAAAAGAATTCTGGGGAAGTTGGAACATCTATATCCTCACCAAAGCCTGGGCAGCACTGTGCTCCCAGCCAACTTCCCTGCCATTTTGTCTGCCCTTTGCTTGCAATGGCTAAAAGGCACAGCTCTGTTGGAATCTGACCCATCTCACTAGTAACAGGTAGGAATTACTGCTCACTCAAAGAAGGCCTGATACCCTGATGAAACCCAACCACTTTTCTCATCATGACTCCTCCCTTTCCATCTGGCACAAGCCAAGAAAGGTCAGTGAGTTTTAGAACTCCACTACTGAATGGAGCCTTCAACAGTATCTCCAGAAAGGGGCAGAAGCAAGGCCAGAGCTCCCAATGCTCACCCAATACAGAGCATATTGTGTTAGTCCAGGTTCTCCAGAGACTAGATGATGGATAAAATTAGTCATCACAATGGGTTTATCAGGAGCTCTGTTTAGGACAATGTTTCTGTAAAACGGCATCTGGAGACGGTGCTGCTGACATAGCTGTAGATTCCAGAGCAAAGTTTAAAGGAAGCCTACCTACAAAGGCAGGGTACAGAATGGGGGAGGGGCTAGATATCGCCTAAGAAGCCCAGCAAACGGAGATGCACGCCTTTAATCCCAGTACTCAAGAGGCAGACACAGGCAGATCTACCAAGTGAGTTCCAGGACAGGCTTCAAAACTACACGGAGAAACCCTGTCTCAAATAAATAAATAAATAAATAAACAAACAAACAAACAAACAAACAAATAAATGATTTTTAAAAAGATAAATAAAGATCACCCAAGAAGAAAGTACATATAGAAGAGAGACCTGAGCAAGGAGAGCCTCCAGTACTACAGTGCTAAAGAACGAAAGAGTCCAAGAAGACTGAACCCCCAGAAATGGAAGGAGGCCAGGGAGGAGGCTATCCCAGAAGCAAAGAAGAGAAAGTGACTGTGTCAAATCCTACCGGCAGGGCTTAGCCACAAGGAAGTGGTTGGAACCTGGGCAAGCACACTTGCAGAGGAGTGGGAGCATGAAAGCCTCATGAGGCCAGGGCAAGAATAGGAGAGCAGATGATAGTCGTTAGGGGCAGTCTGTCTGAACAAGCCTTCCAAAAATCCCTCGAACCCATAACATTTTTATTTTTCCTTAGGCTACTATGAATTAAGTTTCTTTTACATTTTTTCAGACTTTTTTTTTATGTAAGCGTTTTGCCTGAATGCATAAACATGTACTACCTGCGTGCCTGGTGCCTGTGGGGATCAGAAGAAGACACCAGGTGCCCTGAAACTAGAATTAAAAATAGTTGTGAACGCTGGGAACTGAACCTGGGTCCTCTGCAAGATCAACCAGTGATCTTAACTGCTGAGCTGTCCCTCCAGTCCCTGAATTAACATTATGATATTTACAATCTGACCCCTCACCCCAAGGTCCAGACTCAACAGAGGAGGAAGGCAAGGGGATTAAGGATGCTACTCAATATCTCCTGTGTGCCAGGGACTTCATAAACACCATCTCATTTAATTTTAACTTAATTATAACCATGCTCCACAGCAGCTATGAACAAATTTTGTGTTTTTAATTTACATCCCCAACTCAGAAGTAACTGAATTCTACAGCATAGCCACCACAAACTAAAGGATGAATAAGAGAGCCAGGGGGTCACCAGGCCCCTATTTTTATACTGACTCACGACAGCTACTCTCAAACCTCAAATACCTGGAGGGCTTGTAAAACACAGGCTGTGGCTGGGGAGATGGATCCGAAGTTGACGTGCTTACCACATGTCCTAGCTAGAGTCTCTATTGCTGCAATAAACACCATGACCAAGAGCACCTTAGGAGGGTAGGGGCTTATTTCAGCTTACAACTCTTAAGTCATGCTCCATCACTGAGAGAGGTCAGGGAAGGAACCTGGAGGCAGGGACTAAAGCAGAACCATGGAAGAATGCTGCTTACTGTCTTGTTCCTCATAGCTATCTCAGCCTGCTTTCTTAAACAACCCAGGACCATGTGCCCAGGGGTGGAGCCACCTATAGTGATCATTGATCAAGCCAATCTGGTGGGGAGGGGCATTTCTCAATCGAAGCTCCCTCTTCTCAAATGATGTTAACCGTGTCAAGTCAACAAAAAGCTTAACAGGTCTTTACATAAGCTTGACGGCCAGCGTTTGGGTCCCCTGAACCCATGTAAGTGCCAGGTGGTATAGCTAGCTGCCCACCTACGATTCTAGTCTCTGAAGGTGGAGCAGAAGAACTTCTGAGCAAGGTGGCCAGTGAGATGAGGCCTATCAGTGAGTGCAGGGTTTGTTTGACTGAGAGTCTCAGTGATGTAGGTGGAGGAGAGGTTGACAACCATTCCTGACTTCAACCTCAGGCCTCCATGTGCACGCTCACACAATCAAACAACCAGCCAAAAACTGTAACTACTATTGCATTAGTCAGTGTGAGGGTTCTGGAGGGTCACAGGCTTGTCCTGGAGGCAATGTTGCACTTTTAAGTAGAAAGATCAGGGCAGGACTCACAAGGATGAGCAAAAACTAGAAGATGAGGAAGTGAGTTGTGAAGACTCAAAGCAAGTGTCCTTGGGGTAGCAGCAACAGTGCATACAAAGGTTCTGAAGGGAGGGCCTTTGAAGACTGGCAAAGCAGTCATAGGACTCAGTGAAGGAAAGACATTCACAGTGAGGTCAGAGCATAATTAGGTGGTTTTTATTCCCGGAAGTCAGAAGCCAAAGGCAGGTCACAAATGCCATATTAGCCATTTTTCTGTTGCTGTGGTAAAACACCACCTCCAGAAGCAGCTTGCAGAAGAAAGAGTTTAGTTGGGTCAGGGGGGTCCAGAGGAATAAAAGGCCATCATGATAAGGAGCAATGGCAGGCACAAGCAGGGACAGGAAGCTGAGAGCTCCCCATTTCAACCATAAGCAAAGAAGATGTTGAGAATTAGAAGTGGAGTGTGGCTATGAAGCCCCCAAAGCCCACTTTCTCATACCTCTCAAAAGGTGACCAACTGATGACCCAGTGTCCAAGTACCTGAGCCAGGGAGGGACACTTCTTATTTAAACCATCAACAGTGTGATGGGAGATGTCATTCTGTAAATATGTTTTTCGTATTGGTTAATGAATAAAGCACTATTGGCCGATAGGAAAGCAAGATAGGTGGGACTAGGAGGCAGGGAGGAGAGATGAAGTAGTAGGCAGGAGATTGAAGATGGAAGATGGAGAGAGAAGAATGACAGGCCCTCTCTCCAGTAAGATAAGTCCATGTGGAAATATTTAGATTAATAGAAATGGGTTAATATTTAAGACAGAGCTAGCCAATAAGAAATGCTAGTAACAGGCCAACAAAATTATATCTAATACAGCGTCTCTGTGTGTTATTTGGGGCTGGCTCAGTGGTGGGACCGGACCAGAGGGAAAAAACGTGCTCATAACAGTGTGTAAGTCAATTTGCTTGGGAAAAGCAACTAAGTCACAATCTTACTATTTGCAACATTTTTACATGATACAGAAATCTTGGCAAACACGGTTGTATAGAGTCTGTTCCTCTGGTTAATTCAAAAAAAAAAAAAGAGCAGCCTTCACTAATACCAGTCAAACCCCGACTTCCAGAGGGAGAAAGAGAAAACCGACAGAAGGCCAGGCAGACTTCTGAACTTTGTCTCTACATGTGTTTTCTTTCTGGAATCCATCACAGCCACCAGCACACTGATCACCAGAGGATGTTACTTCGCAGTTAATGACTTCCTGGCCTTGGAGAGAAGCTTGAAGAGGATCTGCCTCTCTCCATCCTACATGTCCCTGAGCACAGTTGGGCAGAGACTGGAGGGCGGGAACAAGCTGTCAAGTATATGGAGAGAGCAGAAGTGAATGGAGCTCGGGGACTTATGGCTGCCTGGGCTCTGCTCTCAGTCAGCTTCTCTGAGGTGGGCACTGGGGAAACTTCTTTACGTGTTCATCTAACTCATCCCCCCAGTGTGGATGTCACATGCTAGGCAACAAGGATATGGACATCCTATTAGCCATCCCTCTGAGAAAAACAACCTACTAAAGGAAGAGTTTCTTTCGGCTGACAGTGTCAGAGACTTCAGCCCATGGCCAGTGAGCATCACTGCTCTGGTTCCCAGTAGGGCAAGGCATCACGGAGGGCACATGGTAGAACAAAGCTGCCCACTATGAAGTACCTGGGAAGCTGAGAAAGATGGGGATGGAAGACAGAGACAAGACATACCCTTCAAACGAATGCCCTATCCACCTACCCCCTCCAATCAGGTTCTATCTCCCAATAGCCCCTTCAATTATGAATTCATCTGTGAGTTAATTCACCAATTACTTCAGAGTCCTTGTGATTCAGTCACACACCCCCCACTTGTGAATACTGCTTACACCAGGAACCAAACCTTCAATACTTGAGTCTTTCATATAAGTAACAACAAAATTGGCAGATAAATTCAAAATGGGATAAAACAATAATGGAAATTAACATCCAACCATGAAGGGTGATGATGAAAAGCCTTTGAAAGGCAACCCTATAATGTAAGACTTAAAGAGAAGAACCCAGCCTTGCCAAGATTAAAGGGACCTGTGTGGAGGGCCTGGGTGGATCAGGATCTAGATGTGTTACAGACTCAGGGAGGAAGCCAGGAGGCTGCTCAGTGGTGACAGGGAAGAAAGCCAGGCCATATGGCATGACTTTGGGATACACTCCTAATGTGCAATGGAATGCCACTGGAATCTTGAAGCAGGGGAGTTCCTGCTTGACATGAAATCATGAACACATGTGCATGCCCCGTTTAGAGAGATGGTCTGAATTCCACCCCGTGGGTCAGCTGTTGTCTGCAGCTGCTCTTGCATGGTGGAGGCGGTGCTGTCTCACTCCATGGAGGCTGGTGGCTAGTGGTAGCAGTGGGGATTGATCGAAATGAGTAACTGATTACCAACTGAGATCGGTTCTCAGATACAAGGAAGTTGTTCCGTGGAGAAGTAGAGACATGACCTAGAAGAGGGGAAGGGGAAAGACTTCCTGAAGAAATGTTTGACTGAAGAAGGCTAAAACCTTCTCTGGAGCCAGTCTTCCATCCAGGACCATCAGCCACAGAGGGAGGCCAAGGGTCTTCTACAGCTGAATGTAAGCCAAATCAAGCAAGAAATTTTCCAGTCTTGGTGGCAAGTGATGAGGTATTACAGACTTCCTCCTCTGGGGACAGTGTTATCCCTCTGAAGAAGTTCCCAGGTGGAGTAGCTATTGTCTCATTGCTGTGGTCAAATACAGAATCAACTAAGGAAGGATGGGTTTGTTATGCTGTGTTTTTGAGGACACAGTACATCACCTTAGGGAAGCCATGGGAGCAAGGAACACAGAGGAACAGAGAAGACTTTCACAGTGGGAGTGGCTCTTCTCTGTGTTAGCTGGAGCATGAGGCTGCTTGCTCACATCTGGCCCGGGGGGAGGGAGGGGAAGGAGATGAGAGGGTCAACAGCAAAGAGAGAAGGCTCAAGGCTAGGCTGTATACCTCAAGGCAAGCCCTCAGTGACTCTCTTCCTCCAACTAGGCACCAACCTCACTGCCTTAGTTAGGTTTTCTATTACTGTTTTCTATTACCATGACCACGCCAATTCTTACAAAGGAAAACATTTAATTGGGTGGCTGGCTTACAGTTTCAGATATTCAGCCCATTATCATCATGGCAGGGAGCATGGTGGCAAGCAGGCAGACATGGTGCTGGAGTAGCTGACAGTCCTGCATCCTGTAGGCAACAGGAAGCCAACTGAGACACTGGGCATTATCCTGATCATAGGAAACCTCAAAACCTCAAAGTCCACTGCCGCAGTGGCACACTTCTTCCAACAAGGCCATACCCACTCCAACAAAGCCACACCTCCTAATAGTGCCACTCCCTATGAGATTATGGGGTCCAATTACATTCAAACGGCTATACTCACAAAATAGAACCTCCAGCTGAGGATTAAAGTATTCAAACCCAAGAGCTTGTGGGCTACATTTCACATGCAAACCATGGCACAGATGAGCCTAGTCAACACTGCCTTTCCCTGGTGAGTGAATCTGTGCAGGATTGAGAACCCAGAGTATCTTCTCCATAGAGGGCCTAAGTTTTTATCAAGATTAACTATTTAAGGATCAGGGATCTAATAAGTCTTGTGCTATTACAAAGAAGCTTTCAGACAGAGTTGTAATGGACTCAAGGGGAGAAAGCCTGAGTTTTTGCATTCTTCTCTGTTCACCAGCTATCGCACCTAGTCTTGAAGCAGACTAGGGCCCTATGTTTATGCAAAGGTTGCAGGGTTCTTTGGGCATGTCTCTGATGATCTCAGCAGTCCCCTTTCCCTAACTAGAGACCAACTCTGATTGGAAAAATCCAAGCACCATGGATCTCCATGCTGAAGATGACGCCTTGGCTATTTGGGGCTTAAAAATGAAAATTGTGTTCAAGTATTTATTCATTCAATAAATACTTACAAATGCAACTATATGCCAAGCACTATTCTAAGCAAAGGGGTAAAATCAATAAGCAGGTATCCAAAGACCAAGCTACTGCTGGAGCCATGCAGGTCTGGCTGGTCTGCACAACCACCTGGGGGGACATGGTGACATCTGGACCCAGGATGCTACAGATGACCATATCTGGGTCTATGGTCCTACTTCAGCTGGAGTCTGTATTGAAGTCTGTGTTCCACATTGCCACCAAGGACTGTGTAGATGCCCAGGGTCAGGTCAGCCACCTAAGTCCATGTTGGTGGTAGAGGGACGTGCTGCAGCAGGGGATGTGCAGATATGGGTGGCCTGCACTGCTACCCAATGCCATGGTGATGTCCTGGCCAGAGCTGTAGCTGAGGGCCATGTCTGGGTCTGTGGACCTACAGCAGCCAGGGTCTGCATTGATGTCTGAGGTTCCTATTATAATTGAAAACCATGTGGATACCCAAGATCTGGGACTACATTAGTGTCCGAGGGCCACGTGGCTTCTGGGTCCAGGCAGATCTGAGTGCCTACACTATACCTGGGACAATGGTAACATGCAGAGCCAGCTGCTATAAGGACCATGCCTAGGTCCATGGTCCCACCACAGCCGGGTATATGTTACCATCAAAGGTCACACAGAAGCCAGGGATCAGGGCCCCAACCTGTGTCCTTGTTGATGTCCTGGAGCTGTGCTGCCCCCTGATCTGATCTAAATGGTCTGTGCTTCCACCCAAAGCAAAGCTCTCATTTGGGCAGGCTCAAGCTGTTGCCAATGGCCTTGTCTGGATCCATGTTTCTGCTGCAGCTGGGGTCTGTGTTGATGTCTGTGACCATGGAAACCACGGGTGATGGAATCAGAGGGCCATGCTGAGCTGGCCTTCCTCATCCCTGGCCCTGGGATAGCTGGCCCTGCCCCTCACTGGATGCTGCAACAAGAGAGTTGGCCCCACCCCTCAAGGGAAAGCTACCCACCCCCAACTATCTCTCCTGCACTTGGGAGAGGTGCCTCCATCTCTCACCACAGGCAGGAGAGAGCATGGGCATAGGGGAGCTGGCCTCTGCCCCTTGAGTGAGGGGGGTACCCTGGTGGCTTAAACTCACTAGCTCAACTACCACCTAGGCCCACAGCCAGGACTGGGGTTGGCCTACTCTGATATCACCCCTTCTAGGTCCTGCTGGATCTCATGAAGGGACTGATTCTGTGGAATGATAATTCCAGGACACTCATGACTCAGGGAGGCCATGGAATATCAAGAAGGAGTTTCAGTGACAGTCCAGTAATGATAGTGTACCAGAAACCAGAGGCCCTGAACCAGAGCAGTGACTCTCTGCAATGAACATTTGCAAGCAAAGCTGATTGGGCAAAAGGGTGTACTGTGTGACACACCTTGGCTTCCAATGTCACCAGGATAAATGAATAGGTGTTGAAGAGACAGGAAACATGGAGGAACAAAGATTGTTTTAGTTGTTGCTTTGTTTTGTCTTCATCTTTTCATTTGTTTTTTGTTTTTCTTTCTATTTTTGCTTGTTTGCTTGCTTGGTTTGGTTTGGTTTGATTTATTTAAAATATTTGCTTAGGGGAGCTGTTTCAGGGGGTAGAGGAGGATACAGAGGGACAGGGAAGTGAGCAGAACTGGGTTGCATGATGTGAAGTTCCCAAAGATTCAATAAGGAAATTGTGCTAAATTTAGAAAAAAAAATTTTAAGTCATTGAGCAGGGAAATGTCACAGAAGGCTGGTGCTAGGAGGGGAAAACCAGGGGGGTTAGAAATTTAGTCCAGCAGAAGAACACAAGTTAAACACAAATGAGGCCCAAGTTCAAGCCCTGGTGTGCACAGGTGTATCCCTGTGTGCATGGGCACACACATGCTCATACACACACACACACACACACACACACACACACACACACACACACATATACACACACACAGTGGGTACATGTTCAGGGAGCAATGGGTCAGACAAGATTTCTGCCTCTTGTCCTCCTAGGCTCAATTTAAACGTCATGTCCTCAGAGAAGTCTTTGCTGATTTTCCACTCTCCAGGTCTGTCTTGGACTCTAGGGCTTTACCCTGCTGAAATCCTTCACACAGCATCTAGTATCGTCTGAAGTCCTAGCTGCTCTGCTTGTTACTGAGGATCCCTCCCCATTTCTCGTGTGTGTGTGTGTGTGTGTGTGTGTGTGTGTGTGTGTGTGTATCTGTGTGTGCGTGTGTGTATGTGCACAGTTTACATGAATTGCTATGGAGAGCTAGGATTGGTGCCTGGGATCATCTACCACCACTCTTCTGACTTATTCATTGAGTAAGGATCTCTAAGTCAAGCCTAGAGCTCACCAATAAGGCTAGTCACCTTGTTTCAGGGATTCCCTGTCTCTGCTTTCTGAAGCTGGAATTACTGATGGACCAGCACACCGGCAGGCATTGTCGTGGATTTCTGGTGTCCAAGCTCTAGTCCTCACGCTTTCCTGGCAGGTGCTTTAACTGCTGAGCCATTCCCCAGCCTCTGCTTTGGTTCTGTAAAGTTTCCACTGCTAGACTATACATACACTCTCTGAGTACAGGAACATTGTCTGTCTGGTATAGTGTGGGAGCCACGGGCATACATGTACCTTTCATGTGACAGTAAAAAAAGCTTATTTGGGTGAATCAAATGATCAGTGACAGACTGAGGGAAGGTCACATATGCCCTGAAAGGGGACCCTTTCTCTGCCTTTCTCTGTTACTCTGTCAAGAGGGTGGGGTAGCAAGAGGCAAGGCAATGTGGACAGACTACCATAGCTGTTACAGTGTAGAGACTTAATAAAAGCAGAATGGGTGGGCTCAGGAGTGTGTTGGTGCCGACTTCCGTCAGACAACTCACAGAGTGGCTTGCACTCATCTCTCCAATTCTGTGTTCAGCGACACCATGCTTGTCATTTGAAACTGGCAAGGGCAAAAACAATTTTACAAAATGTTAAGGAAGTCGTCTCAAACTGAGATGAATCGCTGAGACCCCAGGAGAGAAAAATGATTCTTTGGAACGTCCTTCCTATACCTTGGATGTGAGAGGCCCTAGGCATATTGGGTCCCATGGGCACTCCCATGGTCTCTGAGGAAACCAGGAAGTTTGATTCTAACAGTGGCCTGCATGAGGAACTGAACATCACCCCTGAGATACTCAAAGTTAACAAGCAAACAGCCTGTATTATCAACTCATCTAAAAAGAAACTACACCATTAAACTTTACATCTTTCTCACTGTGCGCATCATAGCATCTTGGCCAGGTGAGATGCCACCTCTCTTCTTCCCTTCTCTGTGATGCAGCATCTCCGTGGTACCAAGCATCCAACCTTGCCTCTGGGAGAACATGTTTATTTTCAGCATCTTTATTTCTGCCACTTGTAATTAAAACTCCATTAAAATCGGGAGCTTACAGCAAGCACGCTCTCGGGATTGTATCATGCTCCCCAAGATGCCCCAAATTTGCTCCAAAGTGGCAAAAGATGGGATTCTGACTGTCAGCTACCTTATGAAAAGAAAATGAATAAACACAGATGACTGCATCTCTCAGGGCTCTCTTGTCTGCAAAAGAAGTGGTTGCAAAAGGAAAAGATCAGATGACAGATGCAAATATTTAAAACTAGAAAGGAAGATGTCACATGGTTAAAATTACAAGGTTTGAGGGGATGGCAACAGGCCATACTACAGCCACATGATAACTTATGTCACAATGAGGAAAACTCACAGTGCAGGGAGCAGAGAGTGGATCACACTCAGGTGATGCACTCAGACGTCCTTGGAAAGGGGAGACTATGAAGCAAAAGAACAGTCTTGGATGCCAGGGCCTGAGGTTGGAGGAAGTGGTTTTTGGGGAGACAGAATCAAGGAACATGAAGTTTGTGAAACGGTCCTTGGCTGTATTGGTGGTGACATGACTGTGTACATTTGTCAAGGCACTTTAAATCTGAGTTTTTATCGTAGAGTTAGGATTACGGCAGTGACAAAAGATCATAAAACTATGTTCTCTGAATATAATGATTAATACCATGCTAACCAGACCAACTCTGGTTATTGGCTAGAGACCCTCAACAAGGGACTGTCATAAAAGGAGCAGTGGGAGAAAACTGACTCTAGGGAAATGTCCAGAGATCTACAAAGATGACCCCAACTAACAATCTGAGCAACAGTGGAAAGGCTACCATAAATCCCCTTCCCTGATAATGAGATTGATGACTAACTTATCCACCACCATAGAGCCCTCATCTAGTAGCTGTTGGAAACAAAAGCAGAACCCAAAGCTGTAGAGAGCCGAGAAGTGCCACACCTTAAAGTGGCGCTGGCTTCCGCCTTACACCTTCCCACAGGTGAAGGCTCTCTGGTGTAAACAAGCCCTTAATTGGTTAAGTCTGTTCAGCCTGTCTGCTTCAGCATTAGAGTAGCCTATCTGCAGGGTCCACGTGGCTCACTGGGGTTGGTTAGCTCAAGGGTATTTAAGCCTGTGCAGGGGTCCTCCTGCTCTCTCTCTCTCTCGCACTCGGGCCAGAAGCAGCATGTTTCAAGGATCCTGATTAAAACTGCATGAAGAAGATCTACCCGGAGTCACGTCTTCCTTGCTGGCAAGGGTCAGGCACGTACACAAAGCTAAACACAGAGCCAAACTGGAGTTCAGATGCAGAGAGGGGGGAGTGATAAGAAAATGGGGACAAGGCCAGGCTACAGAAACCCACAGAGACAGCTGACCTGAACAAGGGGGAGCTAATGGTCCCCCAGACTGATAGCTGGGAAACCAGCATTGGACCGACTCAGACCCCCTGAACACGGGTCTCAGTTAGAAGGCCTGGGCAGTCTAAGGGGCCTCTGACAGTGGAACCAGGATGTATCCCTGGTGCACAAAAGGACTTTGGGAGCACATTCCCCATGGAGGGATACTCCCTTAACCTAGAGACAGGAGGGCCTAGTTCCTACTTCAAATGACTTGACAGATTTTGTTGATCTCTCCTGGAAGGTATCACCCTCCCTGTGGAGTGGGGGGTGAAGAATAGGAAAGAAGGAGGGAGAGAAGGAGAGAGGGGGGGGAGGGGAAGGGAACTGGGATCGATATGTAAAATAAGAAAAAACAAAATAAATAAAATAAAAATAAAAGGAGCAGTGGTAAGACGATTAGACCCTCTCCTGAGACTACAGCCATGCCTTCTTCAACCCCTTGTGAACCAGCTGCACATGGTCTTGGGGTATGCTACAGAGGAGGAGGAGGAGGGTTATCTAAAATGAAGAGCCCATCTGTGCAGTTACGGGGATATCGTCACTCAGATGAAAAATTTCATTGACCCAGCTGTGTTAGGAGGTCTGTCATATTCCTGTAAATAACCCTCAATAAACTCATTAGTTCACCAAGCTAGACTTGGATGGAACTGTCACTTTGATATGTCGTGGGTGCCCTATCTGGAGTGAGTAGACAGTTGCTCACCTAACAAAGATAGAGGAAAGTACGTAGATGAGATGTGTAAAATTTTGAGGTAATTCAGAATTATATAAGCATTTTAAGACCCAATGCACAGCTAGAAAAAGGATATAAACAACTTATATGGGCCAGTACGAATAGTTTAGAAAGGCATAGGAGGAAATCTATGCTATTGAATTTTAAATTTTTACTGTGTGTGTTTATTGATGTCTGTGAGCACACACATGTCCTAGTATGTTTGTGGAGGTCAGATGACAACTTACAGGATCAATTCATTCCTTCACCTCGTGGATCCTGGGGACTGAAACCAGGTTGTCAGGCTTGGCAGCAAGCACCTCTCTTTACCCTCTGTCTCAGTAACTTTTCTATTGTTGTGACTAAATAGCCTGGCAAGGCAACTTATAAAAAAAAACATTTACTTGAGTATACCGTTTCAGGGGGTTAGAGTCCATGGTGGTGGAATTCGGGCGTGGCAGCAGGAACAGCTGAGAGTGCACAGCTTGATATGTAATCATGAGGCTGAGAGCGTTCACTGACAATGTTGTCCTTTGAAGCCCCAAAGCCCACCCCCAGCAACACACCTTCCAAAAGGCCACGCCTCCTAACCCTTCCCAAACAGTTCTACCAACTGGGCACCAAGTATTCAAACATACGAGCCTGTGGAGGCCATTTTCATTCAAACCATCACGTTGTGCTATCTGGAAGGTTATGGGACATTCAGAACACAGAGCCTTGCTGCAGAAAGCATGTCATGGGAGGTGGACTTTAAGAGCTATTAGGCTCACCTCACTCCCAGCTCCCTCTCTTGGTTTCCTAGTGACAATGTCACCAACCAGCTTCCAGCTCCAGCTGCCTGCAGCCATGCTTTCTCCACCATTATATACTCTAGTCGTCTGGAATAATGAGCCAAAATAAACTCTTCCTTAAGTTGCTCCTGATCTTGATGTTTTGTCACATCAACAACAACAAAAATTAACTAATTTATACTCTCTGAGCAATCAATCACCTGCTCCCTGTTAAATTTCAATGTGACCCAAAGAAACCTTGACATGTCATTTGCAAACTTCCGGATTTGGTGAAATTTCACAAAATAACCCACATGTATAGAGGGTCAGGTGGTAATGAAAAGAAAGAGAGACCACATTCATTAAGGGTATCAGTATAAATAAAGATGACCTCTTTGGAAAACACTCGTAAACATTTCCCATAATTTCAGCCTGGGAAATGCATTCTAAAAAAAGTAATTCAGCAAAATCAAAATGTCATGTGTCACAAATATGCTTATTACATTGTCAGCTAATACAGAAAAATAACAATGACTAGAAATTGAATATCTAACACTAGGAAAATAGAATGATAAATTATAATATATCCAGTAAAAATGGCATCTGAAAAGCTGAAGAGACTATAAAAATGCTAATGAGTATTTCTAGGGTTAAAAAAAATGATACAAATTTTCATGTGCAATAGCTTTTCACTACCAAAAAAGAACTAAATTTTATTGTCTGTAAACAAGAACAGCCTATATTTCAAGATAACAGAAGCCGGTAACATTTGAAAAAACAAAAATAGGGATTGTGTTCAGTTCCACTTCTGGGCTCCCTCCCCTTGCCAGCTACATAGGACGATCACAACCCCTAAGTGTCTGCTTCTGGCTTATAAACTGAGGTAAATAACAGAAGAGCCAAGGAAGTAAGGCAAGAGTTGCAACTGTCTCAGGATTAGCCTTCTATGCCATCTCAGTAGTTCTCAAGTTACACATTCAAAGATTCCTATGAAACCTTTAGTTTTCATTCACTTTTTCTTGATGCGTGAGAATTTAGGCTCAGAAAGTACTTTGGGTGGAGTTATACTATGATAAGGTGAAATCAGGAGCCATAGAGATGCAAGAGGGGTTTCTGGTGAGATCCCTAGAAAATGGCAGGTTCACACCTAACTGGGGAAATGCAAAAGCCTTAAGCAGGTAATGGTGCTGAGTTCTTGTTTATCAGCTGGCCAGAGGTTTCATCCAGACTCTTAGGTGAGGAGTTCCTTTTAATTCTCCAGTTTTCATGATGCTTATTTATAACCTATAATGTACTATGTAAGAAGAGAGTTTAAATCACCAGGAAATGAAAACATAAAAAAAGTTCAACATGAAGTTGAAAGATGAACTGCAGAACTGATAAGTTCTAAAACCTTCAGGAGAGTCCTGGTGTGTGTCTCTGCATGTGCACACATGTATGCATGCGTGTGTGTGTGTGTGTGTGTGTGTGTGTGTGTGTGTGTGTGCTTATATGTGCACATGTGTTCACAAGTGCCTTTGGAGGTCAGAAGAAGGCATTGGATCAGGGTCCTAGATCTGGAGACACGGGTCATTGTGTTGTGGGTGCTTTGAGCTAAACTCTGGTTCTCTGCAAGAGCAGCAAGCGCTTTTGACCACTGGGCCATCTCTCCAGCTCCCTGAAGCCCTTTGCAATGGCTGAAAATAGTTCCTTAAAATTTCATCTCCTCTTGAAAATTCTTACCTGTGAGAACAATCACAACTGGGTTAAACAGTTAAAGTGATAAGTAAAGACTAATTTTATTTTTTTTTCAGTGTGAGAAATTAAACTCTGCCTCAGACTCGATGAATAAAAAGTCCCCAGCCCAAGGGTTTGTCTTAAATGACAGTCAGATGCTGGCAGAAAAATAAAACACCAGGATGTTCCTCCCCACCCTACCCCCACCTACCCACTCAACTGCCCCCGCCCTGCCCAGGCCCCACCCCAGCCCAGCCCTGTCCAACCCCAGGAACCAGAATAAATTCATCCAGTTTACTGAAGTACTCAGATGATTGTCAGTCTTAGAGGAAAGACTAGAACATCTACTCTAACATCTACTTCTCTCTCCACCCACCATTCCCCCAGGCCACAGGCCAGTGATTGGAACAAATACCTAGCACCCAAAACACAACTCTCTGAGTTTGGAGAAGGGTAGGGAGAGAGTCCACAGAGTATCCGTATGTGATTGCAATGCTGTACCAGGGTTTCCAGAGAAAGTATGAGCAAGTGGGAGAGAAGTGTCATTAAAATCACCTAGACTTATGGAAAAGGAAAGAAAGGAGTGAAGTAGAGAGAGGGAGGGAAGGAAGGAAGGAAGGAGAAAGAGGGGGTAGTTGAGGGGGAAGAAAGGAGGGAGGAGGGCAAATGAGTGGGGAAGGAACAGAGGGAGTTCATACTACAGAATAACAAATAGTATTATAAATCTCAATTTTAAAAATTCCACAAAAAAATCGATAAAATAACACAATGTGATTTTTTTTTATTGAGGTAGGGTTTTGCTAAATAAGTTTAGACTGGCCTCAAACTTGTCATCTGCCTGCCTCAGCCTCTTGGGTACTGGTATTTTAGGAATCTATATCAAGCCCAGCATAGTTTTTGTTTGTTTGTTTGTTTTGTTTTTTCATGGGGGCTTTAGGAAGCAAGTTGAGGGCCTAAACAGCAACACTAAAGAACTAATGAATTACAAAGACAACAAAGAAAAAATAATCTTATGATGAAAGCTGGAATTATTGAAATAAAAGATCTGTATTACAATTAATATGTTAGAACTATTAGAGAATTTAACAGAAGCAGTAAACAACTACTGTGTTTGAATAATTTTGTAGATGGACAATCCATCAAACAGGAGATATATGCATTGTTTTCCAAAAGTAAACACACACACATACATATATATATATATATATATATATATATATATATATATATAACACACACATATATATATATTTGGATATATATGTATATATGTATATATATATATATATATATACATATATATATATATATATATTTGGATAATGATCACAATGGTATAAATGTTGGAAGGGGTTATTTTGAAAATATTATACCCAGCCCAAAATTCCTCCCTCAAGAAAAACAGGATTCACAAATCATTACTGAACAATTTCAAATATAATCCATACATTAGGAGATGAAGAAGTACAAACCAGGGGAAGCTGGGACCCTGCCACACATCTGGAATCCCAGCACTCCAGAGGCAGAGGCAGGAGGATTACAAGTTCCAGGTCCTCCTCAGCTACATAGCAAGTTTGAAACCAGCCTGGGCTACATGAGAATCTGTTTCACCAACAACAACAAAACCTACCACACAGAACAAAAACTTAAGAGTGGTCAATAAAGATTGTGTCTAAACATGGATCATGGCGCCCGCCCGCGTGATGCTGGGATGGGTAAAGGCTCTTGCCAATAAGTCTTTACAACTTGAACTTAATCCCTGGGCCTCACACAGGGGCGGTGGGGGAGAAAAACAGCTTGTCTGCCACCACCACCACCCCCACCATCCCCCCACCACCACCCCCCACTCCCCACCCCCACCCAAGCAAGCTGGAGTATGTGAGAGAGAGAACAGTGATCTGTAACTCCAGCTCCCTCTTCTGACCTCCACGGTCACCAGGCGTACATGGTGCACAGACATACGTTCAGGCAAAACATCTACACACATAAAATAAAAATAATAATAAAGAAAATTTTAAGTGGAGGCAAAAAAGACAGAAGTTTGAGTCCTGCCCGTCTTTTTAAAAACGTAAGTAATCAACAGTAAAGACGGATGGGAAATATATTTATGTTATAAAGGTGAAAATTAAAAATAATCATAGTATGACTTACAAATCAAGAAGCAAAAGGGGGTGGGGGAGATCTGTGCTAGATGCTTTCAGTTTCCCTAGCAGGAATTAATTAACTAGCTTAAATCGAAACACAGTTTTTTTTAAATCTCCAGCCACTTAATTCTTCCCCCTTCCCTCCCGGTTCCTTTCTCCATTTCTTTCTGAATCCTTCTTAAAGGAATAAGGAATATTTTATTGGATGCCCTGTAGTAAAATACATTTACTTAAAAATTCAACAACTCTTTTCCATTTCACTGTAGTTTCTTAGATCCAAATAAAATTACTAAAGTGATTTTTTTTTTGTTTTAAAAGCATCTATTTTAAGTCTCATTTTAATAAAGATAGTTACCTCTTTCCTGTAACCGCATATACCTGTAAAATAAGAGTACACTTGAATGATGTCCATGCTCGGTATGGCTATTCCTCGGTAGTGGGAATTTTGGGTTTCTCCTTTGTGAAGTTTATTGCCATCTTTTGATTTACTTAAAACAAGCATGTTGCCTCTTAGGTGACTGTCTCAGGATGATGGAGGGAAGGAAGAGTGGAGGAGATTTGGGAAGGTCTCAGGAAAGGCAGGAAACTCTCCAGGAGGCTGCTGGCCACAGAGTGACCTACTTTCTGAGCAGCATTTTCAGCCTGCGCTACCGCGAAGCCTTGAACTAAGCCTGAGCCTAGGAGGAAGCCAGGCGGGCTGCATGCCAGGGCTTTCTGCAGGCAGAGGCCAAAGGCTGTGGGTTCCTTCCAACCCGCTTCCTGGCGGGGCATCCCCAGAAGATGGAGGTCAGGCTTCTAGAAAGAGGTCTATCCACTTCCTCCCGCCTACTGTGGTAACATCACTACCTCTCCTTTCACCCTGCAGAAGACTAGACCCTGGGGGGAGGGGGGTGTCTCTGGGATACTTGCCTCTTCAATCCAGGTCCCTCTGGCTCCCCTGGCCTAGCGACACCCCTGGAGGGCCACAAGCACAAGCTGAGGCCCTTCCTGATCCAGGTGGCTCCAAGCACCTGCTAAAGACTAGAAATGAACTGGATTCGTCCGTACAATGCTGCCTTTTTCCAGTCTGTTCTTGGGTAAGTCAGCTGCACCCGGGCACTCTGTTGTCCTCATTTTTAAGATGAAGAAGATTCTGTCTTCACCTCCCTCTCAGGGTGGAGATTATAAAGAAAGTAACACAAGTAGGAGAGTGCCTGGCAGACACTTGGAATGTGGCATGAGCCCAGAGGAAAATGTGGGGTTAGAAAGAAACTGTTTGGTGGGACCTCTCTGGTCCCTGCAGGCCTGGCTTTGCACAGTGGACTGCTGGTCTCCGGGGATCTCTGCCATCCTACTCACGAGTCCCAAGAAAATGCCTCATTCCAGGGGTATTCTCATGAGATACTTTGGCCTCGTGTCCAGTGCCTAAAGATCTATGTTGTGGGTTATTGGTATTTTTTTTTTAAAAAAAAAAAAAAGAAGAAGAAGAAGAAGGAGGAGGAGGAGGAGGAGGAGGAGGAGGAGAAGAAGAAGAAGAAGAAGAAGAAGAAGAAGAAGAAGAAGAAGAAGAAGAAGAAGAGAAAGGAAAAGAAAAGAAAAGAAAAGAAAAGAAAAGAAAAGAAAAGAAAAGAAAAATGAAGGAAAAGGAAAAATAGGCCAGCTGGCAGATGGCTCAGAAGCTGGCAACAACCCCTGGCAACCTGAGTTCCATCACCTGGACCCGCATGGTGGAAGGAGAGAACAGACTATGGCAAGTTGTCTTCTGTCCTCCATGTGCCGGCTGTGACACATGAGCACCCACACGTGTACACACACACAACTAATAAATAGCACTTAAATTTTTAAATTAACCTACCAATACATAATAAATCACATAGAAAGTAGAAAAGCTCCCAGAAGATTCGGCAGTGGACACAAGCCCAAAGTCTCTCATGAGGAATACCCCTGGGAGGGGGGCATTTCTTCAGGACTGTGACTAAGATGGCATAGATCACTGAAGACCAGATGTCCACTGTGCAAATCCTGGCCTGCATGTAGAAGCAGGCACCCTCAGCATGAAGTAAACAGCCCCTGAAATAAGCCAAGAGTAACGAAAGGATTTGGAAGGTAGGAGTGGTCTGACATCATTTCCCTCTGTTGTTAAGATTCTTTCACTGGGGAATATGTAAACAACATCCACCCCTCCTTCTAAGGTCCCAAAGACAAACAAGACAAACTGAGGTACCATTCCACCAAAGTGCACTCTGGAGTACCAATGAGCTTATTAGTCCAACTAGAGAGCATAGGAGAGAGGTATTGTAGGAGCACTCCCCTACTCTTCCCCCTTCCCCCACCCCTGCACCCACACACTTGCCCTACGATTCTGGCAAGAACTCTGCCTCCATTTCTGCCTACATCATGTGAACACAGAACCAACTTCCTGGAATTCCCTGGACAGAGAGGTTAGGGATAGAAGTACAGTCCAAGTCAAACCCACCCAAGGTCTTCAGTGATCCCTGTAAATGGCAGCAGCATAGGAGGACCTCTGCCTCTTGAGCCTGGGGGAAGGCTCAAGTAGTGAGCACAGAGTAGAGTCACAAAAGCCGCAAGCGGTAAGAGATGAGCAGCGGCCACATGGAGTTCTCTCCATTCTATGGCCTGTCCCTCATTACATCTGGGTAGATAGACTCCACCAGTGTGACTAGGTGTGATAAGCATCAACTCTGCCTTGAATTGCATTTATTCCATATATTGGAACATGGAAGTAAGGCCCAGTGGGTAAAGGCACTTAGTAGCCAAGCCTAATGACCTGAGTTTCACCCCAGGGGCCCACATGGTGGAAGGAGAAAAACAGCTCCCACAAGTAGTCTTCTGATACACATGCGCGCGCGCGCACACACACACACACACACACACACACACACACACACACGCACGCACGCACGCACGCACGCACGCACATACAAGATAAATACAACTTTAACTTTTATTATTTTTATTTTATGTATATGGTGTTTTATCTTCTTAAACATGCGCACCACACGTGTGCAGTACCCACAGTGGCCAGAAGAGGGTGTCAGATGCCCTGGAACTGAAGAAGGTGTGGCTGGAAATGCAACCTGGATCCTCCCCAAGAACAGCAAGTGCACCTAGCCAATGAGCTATCTATCTCTCCAGCCCCTGAACTTTCTGTTTTTTGTTGGGTTTTGTTGTTGTTGTTGTTGTTGTTGTTGTTGTTGTTGTTGTTGTTTTAAAGCTTATTTCTTGCACTCAAATTAGCTGCATTGCTCCAAGTGCCTCTCACTTAGGGACTCGGGTAGAAGGAACAGCCACACTGGGCAATTTACAGATCTTGTTGCAGGAGATGGGAAAGCAAGAAACAGGGAACCCAGCTCTGCAATCTCGCAGACGCTTCTGTCTAGGCTCAGAATAAATCGTGTCTGCTCACATTCCAGTGGCCGAGCCTACAGATGTGCTCCACCTACTGGAACCACTCCTGAAAGAAATCCTTTCTGCTTGCTGCAGTGTTTTGTCGACTGGAACGGCTCCTGGAAGCCACACAGCAAAATGGGAGAGAAAAAAGAGAAAGAGAAGAGAGTAGCAAACAATAGCAGAGCAAGTTATACCAAGCCACAGACAGCACAATGGGACTTGGGAGAAGTCTAGCCACCATCAGAAAGTCTCGCCAGCATGGCTTGTGGAAAGAGAACAGAGGAAACTCCCAGACCCCAAAATGGAGTCCTGGCTTTGGATAGGATAGGTTCTACTGGCAAAACAAGGTCTCCAGCACTAGAGATTTCAACATCTGGGGTCCACTGAGAACCTAACAAAACATCAGAACGTAACCGGAGAAGTTAGATGATGACTGTCAGAACAACCATTGTCTGCAACACTATTAATGAGTAATTTCCCCCTGTGCTCTATTGTGCTACTTTCAGAGTGGTTTTTTGTTTTTTTTTTTTTGTTTTGTTTTGTTTTGTTTTGTTTTTTAAGCTGTGGGAGTTTTTGTTTTTGTGTTTAATCCACGTGCTCCTCCTGAATCTCCAAACAACAAGAGCCAGCTAGAAGAGGTGCTGCTTTTCCCTCCAGCCTTCAGATGATGTAATTAGGCACCCATTTCAATCCTAAATAGTTATGTCCATCATACCTTACAAATGGAAAGGCAGTAATAAGGTAGCCTTCTCCTTTGCTATTTTGTTTGCTTGCTTGTTTTGTTTCATTTAGTGTGGTTTTGTGCTAGTGTTTTTTGGTAAACAAATTAGACTTCACTTCCTAAATCACAAAGACATTCTTGGAATTTTCCACTTGCAAAATCTGTCTGAGGTTGAAGGAAGAGAAAGGCCATCATGAGTTCACTATTCAGGACATCCTGAATCTCTTCCTGACCTAAGGGAGATTAGGTAACAGAGACTTAAGATGCCCTGGCTGGCAGGGAACCTGTTACAAACCAGCCCTGTGGCTTTGCAACAGTTAAGCATCAGCTGGAGTCAAGTTAACTGATCAAGATGAACATAGACATGAGCCCTGGGCTTCTAGTTATGCAGGCCTTTGACACTTGGCCTTGTGTTTCATAGCTCAGCAACTTTGGGCAAATGATTTAACATTTTGAGCCTCCATTTTCTCCTTTAAAATGGGATAACAAGGCTGAGGATATAGCTCAGTGGTAGAATGTCTTCCTAGGAGGCATGAGGTCCTAGGTTCAATCCTGGGAATCAACAAGAGAAAGGGGAGTGGAAGGAAGAGGATAGAGGGAAGGAGAGAAAGAAACTCTAGTGTCTACCACAGTGAGATAGTTTCTAAAATAAAATACAGACATACACTTAAGAAATAGAAATTTTTAATTTTAAGTCCTAATAGGGACAAAATTGATCAATCTATCAATTTATGTATGCTTGTGGTGTTCCCTGGCCCTCCCTGCCACCCTTTACAAAATCTGGCATTGATTACACTTCCTTTCTTCCATATTTCCTCTCTCTCAGGGTCTTATTAGAGAAATTGAACAAACAATGGAAGAACCAGAGAAATAAGAATGGGGATTTACAATAGAATAAGCTAAACAAAATGAAAATAAGAAGAGCTTATGGTGGCCACAGGGGGTGGTGCAGAACACAGAGGAAGTGAGGGTGTGTTTAAGGAAGGTTTGAGAAGAACAAAGAGCAGGAAACAAGCTGCTAGACTGAGAACACTTCCATACTGTGATGGCAGCTGCTCTAGACTGTCCACAGTGTGATGGCAGCTGCTCTAGACTGTCCACAGTGTGATGGCAGCTGCTCTAGACTGTCCACAGTGTGATGGCAGCTGCTCTAGACTGTCCACAGTGTGATGGCAGCTGCTCTAGACTAGACTGGTCCACAGTGTGATGGCAGCTGCTCTAGACTAGACTGGTCCACAGTGTGATGGCAGCTGCTCTAGACTGTCCACAGTATGATGGCAGCTGCTCTAGACTAGACTGGTCCACAGTGTGGTGGCAGCTGTTCTAGACTATTCCATGGTGTTATGGAAGCTGTTCTAAATCAGGAAAAGAAGTCTAAGTCAGCCAATACTGCTGCAAAACAAGCTACTCCTAGACTAAAGAAATGACTTAATCCTGTTCCTGGAAATCAGGAATTTGGGAGAAGCTTAGCTGGATTACTGTGGCTCAGGGTGTCTTCCACGTCTGTAGTTTGGATGCCTTCAGGTAGAGCTGAAGGCGATGGATAACTTGACTGACAGATCATCTCTGAAGGTGGCTCACCCAGGGCTACTAGCAGGAGGCCTAATTTCTCACAAAGGCTCTCCACAGGGGTGTGTGAAGGTTAGAACAGAGTCACTGGTGGGCACTGGAAAGCTGGCATGGTGGGTAAAAGCACTTGCTGTGCTCCTACAGAGAGCTGGGGTTTGGTCCTCAGAACCGACACTATGTGACCCACAAGGGCTTGGTGCTCCTGCTGCAGCCAAGCCGATGACCTCTGCTGGTCTACCTGTGTAGACACGCATGAGCATACACACACCTACACATTGATTTTGGGGAGAGGGGGGGATAAGCGTCATTAAGTACACCCTGCACTGAAGGAGAAGAAAAATACCCTTCATCTTTGTGGAAATAGACATATTGGATGGAAGATGGGCACCATTTATCGTCATCTTAGGGATTTAGGGAACATGGTTGTGAATTGTGAGCTTGACTCCCTTGAGTATTTTTTTAGGAGACCAATTAGTTTTGGTTTGGGGTTATGCAGTTGCTGTTGCTGCTTTGATGTGGTGCTAAGATTGGTCTACATTGTGCCCATAGATTCATCTTAGAAATGTTAAAGCTGCAATGTTACTGCTATGGACTAATACACAGAAGGAAAGAACTTGGCACCTGGAAACTTGCAACAGAGAAGAAAGTGGCAGGTTGTTCCTCCTCACAGGAAGTACTGCCAGAAACAATGGGGGGGGAGCAAAGAAGTTCCCCTGCAGGGCCTGGAGAGTGGTGTCCAGTTCTCCACACCAGAGCAGCTTGCTACCTTCTCTCTTCTCACTCCTACAGACACTGTACCCTCTGCCTAGAATCCTCCTGCCTCCAACCTTTCCACAACTTCTTCTCATCATTCAGATCTCCAGTGCCACATTCTCTAAGAGGTGGTCCCTGAATGTCCTCTTGGATTAGAAGCTCACCCTCTCCATTGCTTGTTTCTCTTTGTTTCACACTTTAATATCTTCCTTTATTCCTAGCACTTTGGAGGCAGAGGCAGGTGGATCTCTGTGAGGTCAAGGCCAGCTTAGCCTATATAGCAAGCTTTGGATGATCCAGGGCTACACGGTGAGACCCTGTCTCAAAAAGCAGATCAAATCAAACAAACAAAAACCTCAAAACTTTACCTTTTAAGAGTATATTTATTTGCTGGTTGTGGTAGTAATACCTTTAAACCCAGTTCCAGAGAGAGAAACAGAGAGAGAGAGAGAGAGAGAGAGAGAGAGAGAGAGAGAGAGAGAGAGAGAGAGAGAGAGGAGTTTCTATAAGTTCCAAACCAGTCTGTTCTACATGGTGAGTTCTAGGACAGTATGAGCTACACAGTGAGACCCAATCTCTGTGTTTAATCTATGTGTTCAGCTATGGGCGTGTGTTGAATCTCTCCTTCCACCATTTGGGTACCAGGGATCAAACTCAGGCTGTCAGGCTTGGCAGCAAGCACTGTCGTTACCCATTGACCCATCTTGCCAACCCAAAGAAACACCTTGCATAGAAATCTTAGTCCCATTTTTTGTGTGTGACAGATTCTTATATAGCCTAGACTGGCCTCCAACTCCCTATGTTGCTGAGGGTGCCATTGAACTTCTGACCCTCCTGCCCTTGCTTCCAGGGGGTTGGGATTACAAATACATGACACTATGCCTGCTTTATGAGATAATGGGAATAGAACCCAGGGCTTTGTACATGCTAAGCAAGCAGTCTACCAACTGAGTCACATTTTCAGCCCCACTCTCCTCTACCTCATTCACTTGATTTTAGATTTTCTGGTACCCCTGTGTCTGGTGCCAGGATTCTTTGTCCACAATTGTTCTGGAACTTGTCTGGAGGTGAACATTAAATGTTTTGAAGGAAGCCAGGAATCTTCAAAAACATATTAGCTGGCCAGGCATTGGTGGCACACATCTTTAATTCCAGCACTCAGAAGACAGAAACAGGCAGATCTCTGGGAGTTCAAGGCCAGCCTGGTCTACAGAGCAAGTTCCAGGACAGGCTCCAAAGAAATACAGAGAAACCCTGCCTCAAAAAAACAAAACAAAACAAAACAAAACAAAAAAACAACAACAAAACATATTAGCCAACATTTATATCATACACCCTTATTGCCTCTGTTAAAATCTTTATTCAAAAATTTCCCTCAGAAGCCAGGTGGTGATACATGCCTTTAATTTCAGCACTTGGGGGACAGACACAGGTAGGATCTCTTTGAGTTCAAAGCTAAAATGTCTATCTATATCAGTGTTTCTCAACCTGTGGGTCTCAATTCCTGTGGATTGCATATCAGATATTTACGTTATAATTCATAACAGTAGCAAAATTACAGTTATGAAGTAGCAATGGCATAATTTTATGGTTGGTGGTCACCACACGTGAGGAACTGTATTAAAGGGTTGCAGCATTGGAGAGGTTGAGATCTATACAGAGACTTCCAAGCTAACCAGGGCTACATAGTGAGTCCCTGAGTCAAAAGTAAGTAAATGGATTTCTTAGGTGCTAGAGAGAGAGCTGAGCAGTTAAAGCACTTGCAGCTTTTCCCAGAGAACCCAAGTTGGACTCCCAGCACATGTGGAAGCTTGCAACCACTGCTAAATAGATCTCCAGACAATCCAACAGCCTTTACTGCCCCATACACATGGCATTCACTCACTCAGACACATACATAATCACAATAAAGATAGCTTTTGAAAACCCTTCTCTCACGTGTTAGATACATAGTTATCCAGCCTGAGTAAGAGGAAATTTAACACGATCAGGAAGTGGCACTAACCTGGTCCTAACCTAACCTGGTCTTATTTAATTAACTAGCGTTGAAGTCTGAATTTGAAATACCCCTCATAGGCTCATGTGTTTGAACATTTGGTCCCCAGATGGTGGCATCATTTTGGGATGCTGTGAGACCTATAAGAGGTGGTGAGTCTAGCTAGAGGAATTCTCTCCATACAAGGCCAGGCTTGTAGGTTATAGCCTGTGCCCCCTTCAGCCCCTGTTGTGTTTCTTGGAACATCAAGATGTGAGCAAGGCAATCAACTCACTCCTACTGCCATGAACTCGGCGAAGCCTCCCGCACCATGATGGACTGCACCTTCTCAAACTATGAGCCTCTTCTTTCTCCCTTGTTTGTGAGGTATGTGGTCACAGGGATGAGGAAAGTAATTAATGCCTCAGGAGCCACCTGCTAGGTTAAAAACAGGACTGTAGTATCCATTGTCACTATTAAAATCACTACAAAGGACTGCATGGTTGGTTGGCTGCTGACGTGAAGAGATGATGCATCTGATGCATCCAAGCCTGTATCTCTGGAGGCTGGGTACAAACTTGGGTGTGTTTGGAGATCAGTGCTGGAAAACCAGGAGCAAAGCAAGGACCTTATCATCTCATCCCGGATTGCCTAGGTGGCTCTATATCCACAACATCATCCAGAAGAAGGAAGACAGAATGACAAAGAGACCATGGGAAACAGGGGTAGAGAGTGTGGTGATAGCAACAGCTCAGAAGCCAGAGACATCCAAGGACAGGCTCCTCAGAGCCTTCCGAGGTAATGGGCTTGCTAGGTTTTTGTTAGACTTCCAGTATCCAAAACAATGAGAAAATAAATTCTACTGGGCAAAGCCACCTGCTTTGCTATCATTTGTTGCAGCAGATACAAGTGAATGGAAAGGAAACTAATACCTGTTCTCAGAAGACAAGGAACTGACAGCCACATTGGTCTCTCTCACCAAGGTCTGATTTCCTGTGTTTGTGATAGCCAGCAATCAGCAACTAACTCTTGCTAGTACTTGGAACCAGCCATCAGAGCAAGTTACTACTTAGGAGCTGCTTCCCTGGCCCCAGTCACCTGCTAGAAGCATGGTTCACAGTGTGATGGTATTGAGAGGAGGTGACGCTTGGCAGAAAGTGGTAGAAAGCTTGGCAGAAAGGTCATGGGGGCATTGTTCTCAGAAAGGATTAATGCTGGTCTGGTAGAGGCAGGGGAGAGAACTAGTTGTCACAAAAGAGTAAGTCTGGGGACAGTGGGATGGCTCAGCAAGTAAAGGCACCTGCAGCTAAGCCTGATGACCTGAGTTTGATCCCAGAACCCACATGATGGAAGAAGCAAATTGACTCCTACAATTGTAATCTGACTTCCACATGAGCATGTTTCAAACACACACACACACACACACACACACACACACACACACACCACACATATATACACACATACCACACACACCCACACCCCCCCACACACACACACCACACATATATACACACATACCACACACACCCACACACACATACACTCACACCCACACACACATACACTCACACCCACACACACACACACACACCACACATATATACACACATACCACACACACCCACACACACACATACACTCACACACACACACACACACACACCACACATATATACACACATACCACACACACCCACACACACATACACTCACACCCACACACACACACACACACACCACACATATATACACACATACCACACACACCCACACACACATACACTCACACCCACACACACACACACACACACCACACATATATACACACATACCACACACACCCACACACACACATACACTCACACACACACACACACACCACACATATATACACACATACCACACACACACACACACATACACTCACACACACACACACACACACACCACACATATATACACACATACCACACACACACACACATACACTCACACACACACACACACACACACACACACACACACACACACAAATGTAGAAAATAAATGAATAAGCTTGGGCATGAGTACCTCTCTGACTTTGTCTTGCCAGGGTCTCTCCTTCTCACACCCATTTTCATGTTGATATCACTTGCCATGTTGAGATGCCATCAAGGGAGCCCTTGCTGGAAGCCACCCAGATGGGACTACCTAATTTTGGGGCTTTTGGTACTCTAAAAGTATAAAAGTTAAACTAATTTATTTATTTTGTAAAGCACCTAGCCTTCAGTATTCTGTTATAAAAACAGAAAACAGACTAATACCGAGATAAACATTAAAGTAAAAATAGGAGGGGTAATTAAAAGTTGGATGAATTAAAAAAAAAACTTTTTGTTTTCCTGATTTGTAAATAATTGTGTATGCTTCTGTAGCAGCAATATCTGACCAGCTCAGATATTAAATAGCCCGTAGTGAACAGAATAAAAGATAGGAAACTGTCTGGTCTAAAAAGTAGACAATACCCTTTCTGAACTCTGCCAACAGGGAGAGGCCAAGGACATAGCCTGATGACTTCACTGGTATGATTCCAGCCCTGCAACTGGGCCTTGGCAAGGAATGGTCCGTAAATGCTTGATGGAAGAAAGCAAAAATGAACAGTCCGTGTACAGGCTCTGAGAACTCGGGTGACTGCAGCACATGCTGCACAACAGAGGCGTTAGACATCAGCAAGAACATGACGTGGGGAGGGGAAGGGGGGAAACAAAAACAAAAACTGGAATTCTCTTTAGGTGTGAGGAAAATCGTTTGCTCTCTTTCCCTAGGAAGCTACTGTTTGCTGTCCCGAAGCCTAATTAGAAATCTAAGGGGGCTGAAAAGAGATGGGCAGTCAGAAACAAGCAGAACCCAGATGCTCAAGGCAGCTCAGCCCTGTGTGCGAACCCTTTCTACTGAGCCTGACCACCACTGGCACAGCCAGACAGAATTTGCCAGAGCAGCTAGTAACCGGGGTGGGGAGAAAGGGATGAATCATATCCTACAAGACCACAAGGCAAGCTGGGCTCTCAGTCACAGCTCAGCTCTGACACCTAGTGGCAGACACTGACTTTATGTAGGTGGCTGAGCTTCTGCAAACCTCAGCTTCCTCATCTATAAAATGACACTGACATTTCTCTCAAGGGTAATAGGAGACAATGACACCTCAAGGGTAACAGGAGGTTGAGCCAAGTCAAGGAGAGTATAATGCATGTTGCTTGGCCCTTAGTGAACATTATTAGCATCGCTGGTACATTGAACAGGAGCCTCAGACAAACGGCCAATCATAAAGCCTTCGACCACCTCAGAACAGAACAGACACTTCGCCTTTTACCCCAAGGACACAAGCAGACAGGGAACATCACGTTCTTAAGAGACACAAATGAAATAATTTCATTCTACCTCTAAGTCACTTTGTATCCTGGGTGGACAAGAGTGTTGTGACTCAGACTTTCCATTATAATTGTGTTTCTATATCCCTCTGGTGATAGATATTTCATTTTTAAGCCTCTTTTGCCAAAATGAAGGTCTTTCAGACAGCTAACTCTACATGCAGACTTCACAGATTCCCACTTCTCACCCCACTGCCCTCCCCCTCTCCCTGGCCTTTTGTAGGCATCTTGCTTTCCCAAGGAATGGGTTTGTTTTAGTCCAATGATTCTGAACGTCTGCATTAATAGGGATCTGCTTGGCATCTGTTTCCTGTGGAAATGGGACCTGCTTCAGAGCAGTATCTACAGATCCCACATCCTAACCCCTGCTCTTAGATTTGATGAAGTGACAAGAAATCCTGGCATTCCACATCAGAGCTATAGACTGTTCTCCGGCTGGGTTGGGCAGACCCTTTACGTTTTAAAATGGATGATTACACTGCTTAAGAAACATCACGTGACCGGCTAAGGGAGTAACGGTGCTCCTGTCTGCTTCCAATGCTCAGGCTCTCCTCCCTCAAACCTGGGCCCCTTCCACACAGGTTGGAGGTTGCGGGTGAGCGAACTGTTAGTGGAGTGTGCACCGGAGCATGCTCATGAGTTGACCTTTACGGAAGAATGATGTGACATTAAACAAATCAAGATAATTAACAGTAGGACCAGGGCAGGGAGCAACTCATATCCCCCCTCTCTCTGATTAAATTCAGGTATCCATTCAGAATGCTGAGAAAATTCCTTCCCTGGCAGGCAGGCAGGCAGGCAGGCAGGCAGGCAGGCAGCAAGCTCCACACAAGCCTTCACTAGCAGCCCACTTCTGAGAGGTACTGTTATTAAATGTGGCCAGCTGGGCAGAGGCTGTCAGAGATCAAATCCCTAGAACCTGTCTGCGTGTTTTGCTTTAAGTGGAAAAAAGATCTCTGGAGGTGTGAGCTCGGGGTCTTAGGCTGAGTCCATGGCCATGGATGGTTGGCAAGGTCTACAGGCCATTGCAAGGGAGGGGCTTCATATGAAGCAGAGGAAGAGAGGTAAAACGTGGGTAAGGAAAAAGGGTATGGGACACAGAGAGTCCTGGAGGGACCAGGAACTTGACAGATCCCCAACAGGCAGTCAGATGGGAAAGGGGGGACATAGGTAACAAAGCTGGCAAACTTCCAACTTCTTCATCACCCTCCTGACCTGAAACAAAGGCCTAGAGGGCTTTTTCTCCAGCCAGCACGGCCCCATCTTCCAGAGACTAGGCCCCATCTTCCAGAGACTAGCTAGTTGGACGTGTTCTAGGCTAGACCTGAACATGTTTACCTGAAGCTCCTCTTTCTTTGTTTAATTGACCAACCCAAAATCAGGGGAGAAGGACCTGTCCTCTGTCACCAAAAAC